>OZ012678.1:45018050-47418050 GCA_963942445.1 Argyra leucocephala | reverse complement strand
TAGGTAGGTACTAGGTAGGTACTCTGCATGAATTGAATTCAATTTTAAAATAGGAAAAATTCTTAGAAAAGACAAAACAAAAAAAAGCAAAATTTTGAAGGGAAATTTTCAAGTTTTTCTAACAAAATTTTAAAATTTCCATTTGTTGTTATTTAATTTCCATTAAATTAAGGACAAAGACAAATATAAATATAAGAAGAAAAATAAAAAGAAGATTAAACTTTAAAACTTAAGGCATTTGAAAATTATAATTTCAAAAAAATGTTTTTAGGTTACTTTTAGGAATTTTTAATTTTACCTTTAATATGACAACAACAACAAAATTAAAATTAACTGCGAATTTTGTACAATCTATTTCCTTTACTAAACTAATTCGTATACAAAGAAAGAAAAAGGATAGAAGTAATGAAAATTTTTGGGTTTGAATAAATATTTTATATAAATTATAATTATTTTCGAAGTTAACAATTTTTACAACTAATTTTTATAACTTGGGTCAAACAAAAAGACACAACTTAGTGGCAATTGTTTTTAGAGAAGACATTTGAATATCCATATCAACCTCCAAGCTTACAATACAGGGTTAAAACATTAAAGCCAAATAAATTCAATTAATTGAGAAGCGTTCAAAATAGTTTTAAATATATTTAACTCATATAACTATATTTTCAAGACCAATGTCAGCTGTAAGTCCAATTCATTCAAAAGACTGTTTGATTTGAAGATTTTTGCAGATCTGTAGAGACAGATTGAATTATTAACAAGAATGTCATTGGTCTCATGCTTCGTTTACATTTTTGACATAAGAACACGTCTTGGGGTCTTGCGATATGCTCTTTCGTTCTTTCGTACTCCTTTTCTTCTATATCAAATACTTTTTAGGATAATGAGAAATAACTTTGAATCACATCCACTTTTTTAATGATAAAATTAAAAATTAGTAATGATTAAATTGAAATAAAAATATAATTGTATGTAACTTTGATCTACAATCCAAAACAATAACAAAATATATGAGATTGTATACACATAGATCACTAATTTAAAAATACTAATTTTATAGGAGTTCACCACTGTACTTTATTTAGGGATATTGCCAATAAAACCTATTGTGTCTTGCGTAGTGAAATACATAGTGTGCGAGCAGGAAACTGCATTTGTAGTGCCTTAATGAAAATTTTTTTGAAGTGATTCTTGCGTTCTACAGAACAGGATTGACTGTAGAATTCATCAGTTATTAGATTTTTGATTAACAACCATCATAAAATTATAACAGTCAGCTATTCAAGAGGTTGATTCAGTTCACTCCACCATTGATAGGAATTTAGAAACTTGAAAGTGCACAGCCCCTTGTATCTTGTAAAGTTATTCAACGCAATGCAAACAAAGATTGATTTGTTTGAAAATAGTTTAGATGACAGTAAATAAGGATTTTAAAAACTTTTCTATCGCTGCCGGAAAATTAGACTTGACCAAAGTTTTTCTTTCAAAAATAAAGTGCATATTACATAAAAAGGACGAACCTTTTGCCATTAAATATAACAAATCCTTTTTTATTATGATTTTACATATTTTTTTTTTTACATATTACATATTATAGCCAAAACTTAGGTTGTGAACGTTTGAGTACTTGCGTACCCTATTTCAAAAAGGAAAGTATAGTTAAAGGAAAGGAAAGAAAAAGGCAGAAGAAAAATTTTGTCGGAAAGAGCGAGCAATGTTGTTAATATTCGTCTTAGGTCTAGCTGTGTAAATCATAAATAAAAATCCTTCTCTCATTGGGAGTGCTTCTATTGGGACGCGATTCCATAATCGAGATGTCCTTACTATAAATATAATTGTATATTAGCATAAATAGGAAGGCATCAAAAAAAAAAATTTCCAACACCAGAAAATTAAGAAAAATTATGTGTTTGCTTAGTTGATTCACATGCGATATCTACTCTTGATCCAATCAAAAATTTAATTAATTTCAAAATTGGATATGATTCAAAGATGAAAGTATAATTTTCTTTATAAAATGAGCAAATCAAGAGGTATTAGTCTAAATTTAATTGACATAGTTTCGGGATAATTTTTCAAATTTAAAAAAATCTGATCGAACCGTTTCCGGTTTACTTATTTCTCTTCAAACTTTCAACTAATTTTTCTCAATATGCACGACTTTTTGGCGTCAGGGTCGACGAAGCATGTTTAGCAATCTTCTATTTTTGAAATTGACTATAAATATTAAACAAGGGATGGTGAGTAAATCCAGAAAAAGCAAAATCGATAATGACCTTGCGACATGAAAAAATCCACAAAGAAAAAAAATTATATTGCCCTTTTCCAGAATATTAATTAATAATAACGGAAAGAATTTATTCAAATTTTTGTATTTTTTTCAGGAAAAGGGATTGCCCTTTATTTCTATATCCTATATTATTTCTTTATTCCTATTCTATTCCTATATTTCTTTTAATACAGTTTGGTATTAGTTAAATAATATTTTTTTTGTGACTTTTTTTTGTGGATTTAGTCACCAACCCTAAGCAAAACTTCAGAAATTTTTGACATTAAATATCAGCTTAATCTCTCAAGCTTTCAAGAGCTGCGTATTTGCTTAAAATTGTCAAGTCAAGTAAGTAAATTTTTGTAATTGGCTTGAGTGAAGCTGATTTCAAGAAAATAGCGTACCTATGATGTTGAAATGTACTTGAATCTCTCTTGAAGCCATTGTGTATATACGTGGTAATATTTTGAATTAAAATATGGAAATTTTTTAAGTATAGGTAAAATTTCCTGAAACCAGTATGCATTTGTACTTGTACTAGTAACCACCGATATCAATAATAACATACAATCTATATTTTACAATCGCATTTACGACTTCTTCATTTTACTGATAGTAATTCTTCAGTTAAACTTTATGTATTCTTCCAAAACTTTATTATATCCACGGAAATATTCTCTTCATTTGAATATCTACACATGTAAATGAATGTACATATTCGGAAAAGTTTGAAGAAACAATTTCAAAATATGTACAGTAATTTTCTTTCATTACTATCCATGTGGATGTGATAAACAGATGTTATCTACCAGAATAAAAAAAACAGTAAACCAAAAATATTAAAAAACAAGCCTACTTATTTTTGCTTCAGGCTGACTACTCTGGTAATTTGAAATTTAACAGCAAAAAAAAAAAGATTTTCTATTATATTAACTGCTATTCTATTAATACGGTTACAATCAAACTAACATATTGCCATTATGATATTACGTACATATATATTGTGCGTATGGAGTCAGTTGAAAGAAAACTAACATTAATTTTTAACATAAAAATAAAATAACACACATATGTACGTAAACAATATTGTAACCTTCATCCTTGAACATGAATAATATAGAAAATAAGTTTTGTTGTTGTTGTTATGGTATATGCTTTGTAAGTTTAATGAGAATCCTTATGCCAAAGAAGAATGATTGATTTGTAACAAGGATGTGCTTATTTTGTTATATTTTGTTTTCTTAGTTTACTGTTATTTAAACCATTTATTATTTAATAATGTTAATGAAAAATAAAAGAAACCATGTTATAACATCTTTATTATTTAATGAGAGTCATTTTCCTAGGAGACAATATTTTCACTAATACAAAATGCTAGGAAACCCTAGAGAGTTTTCGTATTTTTTTTTTGAAAAGAAAAAAGAAAATATAAAATTAAAATAATGAATGTTGTTTTTTCTTTTTTAAACGAAAGGATAACAAATTGTAAACCAAAATAACGATAATGAAAAAATGATTAAAAAATAACAGTAAAACGTCGATATACGCAATATTTGATGGTTGATTGATTGTGAGGCATCGATACGTAGACTATTATTTTAGTTAAACAGTTTTTGCATTTAAATAGAAAATAACGAGTTTTGAATCATTTACAGCAACATTTATGCATTTTTGGTAAGATGAATTGCTACTTTTGTGCCACATTTTACCTAATATTTTGTTCATCACTTTGAGAGGAGGCTATAATCGACGCTAATTCTTGCCGGCCAGAATATTCTGCATATTATTCTCAAGTACTTGTTGATGAATACTTGCTGCTTCTGTTTGATTCTGACCGAAGTGAGCCATGTTAGGCATAAGATTAGGTACTGCGAAATTTATAGAGAGTCATGTCCGGAATTGGATAAAGAAAAAACTGTAATTTATTTCAGTTTAAAAGAGTTAATTCAACAGCATGCTTGATACGAAATGCAGATGGAAAGAACGTGTGAAGAAAAAAAAACAAGAGTTAGAAATGACATACAACAAATTGTATTGGCTAATAGGATGAATGTCTACACTTTGGACATGTAAAAAAGTAATTTTAATCTACAAACTAATATTAAACCCAGTCTGCGGTTGTGATAAATATGCATATTATGTTCGCAATACTGTTCATATTGATCTCAAGATCCTAGAGTGAGATCTCAAGATCCCTAATTATTGTTATAAAAGGTAAACAAAAAAAAATTAAACATGTTGAAAATGTTAATGTAGAAGTATTAGATTTAGAAGACAATCAAAACTTTGTTAAACGACTTTAACGAACGTAATTGTTCGTACTATGTTAGGCTAAAATATTTTCTTTCTTAACAACTCATATAATCGTGTTTCGTTTGATCAAGAAAACATAGCACAAGGTAAACTGAAGTAACACAACACACCCAAAATTGTATTAATATTTATTCTAAAAGACTAATTTTGATTTTAAGAGGATACGAAGTTTTTATTGCCATAAAACCAATACAATACTTCAATTCGCTCTTCCCTGGAAGAAAGAATGATAGATGAAGACTCTTTTGATGATTTTCTTCTATCTGCAAAACAAAATATATATATATAAAGGAATGTTAATGATCATATTGGCTATATTGACAGATTTACTAAGGGTTCGCCTGAAATACGACTGAGACTTGTCAGAACTGCAAATAGTCAAATCTGCGAGGGACTTAATACTCAAGAAAACTTTAAGCATATTATCTGTGACCGCCAACGTTTGGTGAAAAGTAAATTCAGTTCAGGTACTTTTTCAAATTTGAATCGAGCTCAGTTTTTATTCAAAAAACTCTCAACTGTAATTGAAAAAGTACGAAAGGTTTGTGATATTTTATTGTTTTGAACAAGTACATTTTCTTTGAATAAAGCAAATGGAGTGGGGAATGTGTTCAAATGTACCGCACTTAACTATTTAATATAATCTGAGGTACCGTCGGTGTTGTAGAAAATAATGAGCTTGGTGGGGGGATATAGATTGTAGAGTACATGATCGTAACCTCCTTTGAATGGATGGACTTTTTTATCTTTAGTTTCAAGCGAATAGAAATGTTAAGGGTAGCTTTTTTGAATATCTACAGATTTTACGCAACTACAGGTCTGTTCAGGGAAAAGGTTATTATCTAGTTCGTGTTGTAGCAGATTGCTATGGATCCACACGTTGTTTAGTAGCGTGACGGTAATGTATTATATAATAACATGTAATATATTAAAAGTAAATATATTTTGACGTAATTTCTTGAATTATGTATGTGTACAACGATTTGCTTGCGACGCCAATTTTATCATTTTAGCTGGCATAAAATATAACCGTCATGATTCTATATTTCATCAGAAGGAGCATCACAGCAATTTTATTTTTGCAAAATCATTCTATTTTGTTCCTTTTGGTTTATCTCTTTCTAGACTTTTATTTACCATACATTTTTTTTTTTATCAAAATGTTAATCAATATAAATTACTCCAAAGTATTACTGTAATATTTTTTTTTAAAATAATATTTATATTTTTTCATTATCATATCCTTGAAAAAATATTGAGTTCTATGTTTTTATTTTTCATTAACATTTTACAAAGTATTATAATTGAAAATGATTTCAAATTAACTGGAATTTCATTATCTTAACGAATGACACATGCAATCATCTCATGCGATTTCTTACTCATTGGTGATTGCATAAAAAGTATGGAGATGTTATAAATGGGATTTTTCGTTAAGAATAGTCTATTAATTTTGATATTGATTGAAATTGGTTTCATGTGTAAAATGAGGTGCAAGTTATTTTTTGACAGCAATTTGAATTTTTTTAATACCTTCTGCCTACAACTCAGATGTATTTATTATTTTTGATGTATTTATCAATACCAAACAACGTGGGTTCAAAGCGATTCGCGAACTCTGTGGATATCCTGAGAATGAACCTTTAAAATTTTTATATTGAACCTTAAGATAAGTAAAGTTCATCCATTCGAAGGACGTTTCTATCATGCACTCTAAAATCTATATCACTCCAAAAAGCATGTTATTTTCTGAAATACAAACGTTATCTTAGATTAGATGAAATAGGAAAGTACGGTACATTATAACTAATTCCGCACTCCATTTCAACGAAAGTTACTAGACAAACTGAAATAAATTAGTTCGACAATTTATGCTTTTGGTAAAGCCATAAAAGCGTTATATATCAACTCCGTAAATGAAGTAAGTAGTTGACGACAATAATAGTGAGGGGATTGGAAATCTGAGATACTAGCAACCTAGGTTCAAATATTGGACTGTCAACAATGATGAACATTTTACGTTGCTTCAAACTAATTAGGCTAATCAGACTAAATATTCTTCGATTTATCGCATTATAAAATCCCATTAAAAATTGAGAATTCTAAAAAAAATTTCAATTAATTTTTATAATTCACAGATATTGTTTATAGCATCTTGATAAATAAGCGATCCAACATAGTTAAAAGCAAGGCGTCTTAACAATACCAACTGATGAATTCTAGTATTGTCAGATGAACGAAGCACTCCTTCAGTTATCATGGTATTCTTCTTTATTTCAGTTTTTTTTATCATTTATTTAATTTTGGGTAAAAAACGCCTTTAATTAAATATTTCGCTTTAATTTATAATATCCTTCAGATAATGTGTCGTAAAGATCCTTTTTATATTCATCTGTAATGTCCTTAATGAGTTTAGTAGAAAATGGAAAGCTGCAAAATAATTTTTTTTATTGTTATTGTAAAATTTCATAAAAGGCAAAATGGGCTACACAGACGGTAATGGAAGAAAGTAGACAAAAAAAAAGTAAATAGGAATATTGTGATATTAAGGGTAAGAGATATTTTTGGTTATTGAATTAATTTAAAGATGGCGTGCTTAATTTATTTAATCATTCATTAACATGAAACGGTTTTTTCCTGTTTTTGTGATTAATGACGATTGAAATATCAATAAAAATTTAAATTACCTATCAGATGAATTTCTAATTATAGTGTGATTTTTAGATTTATTTTATTTTAATTTACTGCTGTTTTACAAACGATCTATAAATCAGTCTGTAAAAGTTTCGAAAATATTCTTACTTATGTTGGTTTTAGTTTGATGACAATAAAATGAATTGTTGGTTTTTTTTGTTCTTAATGTTCTTGTTTAGTAATTTAGGTAGTGCTACTTTTTCATACATTAAGTACGGTACTGCAATTTTTGTTACATAGAGTGGAATATTCATTATATTCCATTATTCATTTCCATTATTCATTATATTCCACAGAATAATAATTTAAAAAAAAAATTTATTGTTTTAATTTTTTGTTAAAAAACGAGTAACCAAATGTCGAAAACTATTATAATTGGCAGGAACTAGGCCTTCTTTATGTTCCCTTTTACTTAAGTTATTACCAAATTAAAAGAAATTTTATAAAATTTCATTACTTTATGACTAAAGATAATTTCAATCACACTTAAACCGAGAAAGTCTGTTATGGTATTGTTCGACTTAATTGATTCGAAAACTTTTTTTGTTTAAAATTTTGTTCTGAAGGGAACAATTTAAGCGATAGTGTACGTGATTTTCTAATAAAATATTTATGCAACAAATAATATTCCAATTTAATTTTATTATCAATTTTGTATGAGAATTTTTAGTATCTGATTATTGGTCATCCTGGAGATCTATTAACACTATATACATATTTCATGTAAGTGATTATCATTTTCAGCATATTCTAATAAAATATTAAAATAATAATTTGTAACAATAAGTAGTGTACAGCTTTATTTAGAAGTAAATATAAGGTGTTCAAGGAATCATTATTATCGATGCTGTTGTTTATCGTAGTTAAGTACATGGGTATCAATAAATTTTTTTCAATGAATTCGATTTTTTCCCAATGCTTGAGGTCAATACAAGTCTATTCAAAAATGCTAGGTTCACTTATGACTGCTCGGTGTCCTGAAGTCTTTGGGCGATTATGTTTTCTGTGAACAAAGTCTAGTTCCATTTTTTACGGTCAATGAGAGCGCTACATTCACTGATTTCTTCAATTTTAAATCATTATAATGTTGAAATATTGTAGCGGTTTCAGTAAGAAATATTAAAACTAATAGCAAGCGCACTATGGTTTGTAAGCAACTACATTTTATTTAAATGACGACCAATAGATGAAAATCATAAAGAAGGAAATCAGAAGGTCAAACTGTAAATACCAAAAAATATTATCTTCGCATCCAAATATCCTAGCAAACAACTTATTGGTTTGAAGTGGTGATTTAGTCGACTTCAGTGTCGTAACACTCTGCTACTATCCAAAAAAGACCAACAGACTACACTACCCACTATATAAAAACAAAAAATCATGCAAACTGACAAATTGTACAGCTTACAAGGTAAATGAAAAAAAAAATTAAAAGCACATTCACTGAAACGATCGAAGTAATGTTAATAATCACCAAAAGGCACAATCTAAAACGCACAATAAAATACAATGTAACAAGTAAATGTACAAGAAAAGTATAAAGTTTAAATTCCATTCAACATTCAGTTTAGAAAATAAAATGTGGAGCGACGTAAATACATTCCTCTGTTTTGACAGGTTTTTACTGTGAATGATGATATGGATTTGTTATATTGAAAGTCGTATAATGAGTATTCGGACACCAGAAAACACTGTTGTAGAAGATTTCAGATCTGACAAGATCTCGTGTAACCTTAAACTTCAATTGTTCAAATTAAAAATTGTTTCAGTTCTTTTATTTAGTAGGCGAAGTTTGGAAAGTCACAAAAAAAATCGCAGCTTGCACTTCTGATGCTTGCACTAACCACAGCTGGATTCGTAAGTTCATACCGGCTTTATAAATTAACAATTTGTTGTCTAGTGTTTTCGTTTATTATGGATATGATTTTTACATGTAAGTCGCATATCTAAGTACAACGGGCAAGTTTCACTCTTCAGTGTAAATTTTATATATTGTGTTGATTTAATTCTATTCAATCCGCGCAGACTATACCAGAACATGAAAATAAACTATGTAATTCAGTTAATCAAAAAAAAAAAAATTATTTTTCTTATGAGAAAGCATATTACAGTTACGAGGTGAAATTTACTTAAATTTTTAATCTTTTATTTTAAACTAATAACAAAATATATGTTGTCAACAAATATTCATCATATTCGACAAAACATCACTGTCGTCACATATAATTTCGATGTAGTTCAGGTATATACCTTCCTTGGAACCCGCGCTAACCCCACAAACGACATCAATATGGAGCTATGCCGAAGAATAACCCTTACAATCCGTTGCTGCTTCGGTTGTCAAATTATCTCGGGTCAAAGTTCATAGCCCGAAGTCCCAAAATTCAAATTTACAAAGCGCTACTACTCCCGATTCTGCTCTATGGGTTAGAATCACGGATATGAAGAGAGTGAGCCCAAGGCAAGTGAGCATGTACTTGATGGTGTATTCGAGAAGAAAGTTTAGGAGAATTCTAGGAGTTATATATAGAAGTGAACATATAGTCACGAAAATTAAAGAGACTAAAGTTACTTGGACACTTATAGCGGATGGATGAAAATGTTCCAGCCAAGAGAATATTCGAATCCAGATAAGACGTTAGGGCAGAGTAAATCTTTGTTGGAGAGATAAAATATTGGCAGACATGAAACAATTTCGTGACCGACCAAAATGGAGGACGTTGATGAGTTAGACCCAGGATGTACATGATCTGTTCTACCTAAGGAAATAAGTAATATCTTTTTCTTCTAGATTTTCTATGCTAATAATCTTTTACATATGTCTCTAATGAAGTCTATCAGCTCATCAATGCTATTATATTTTTCAATTAAATATTATCTTCGGTCATTAAGTTGAGTAGGTACACAAGTTGTGATAGGTTACTTTTATGCACAATGTAATCTATCCTAAAAGTAGATTTAAATTTATATTTGAATTTCAAAGAATAAACAGTATAGGTACAACAATGCCCCCGACTAACCGGATTTAAATATTTCGAGCGGATAATTTTTAAATATAAAAGGATCAAATTCAATTTTAATCTGACATTTCAGATCGGTATTAGTGCAACACTTTTAGAAAAAATTACATCCAAAATTACATCGGAAAGCTTTAACTCGAAGAGAGTAAACTTATTTTTTATATCCATTTTATTTTTGCATATTTAACTTTAACTAGTGATGCATAATCTCTGGTGATTGGTATACGTACTACCTGATGTATAACGATCTTCTATTATTTTCAAATACTTTGCAATTTTTTTTTACATTTTCGTTTTGTTGACCATTTATTTCGTTTCAAACACTCTGTAAAGCTAGCCAAACATCTTATCCAAGGAAATTAAAATTTAATCGCCTTCACCACTCTAACGAAAATTTTCATTAAATTTGTTTTTGTTTAATATTTTCCCCCATACGAAAAACTAAATTTTTATGGGCAAATTTTCATTCTGCCTACTTCTTATAATATTTTTTTTTTTTGTTCTTTTTATATTATTATTTTAGGATTTAAGAATAAATTCTTAATGATTTGAACCTTTTGGGACTATTAACATATAAGAATGGCCAACAATAAAATAAAATAGCAACAACTAAAATCAGCAAAAATTCTTTAAGAAAATATATTTGGTCTTTTGATAACCTAAAATTTCCTCTATCATTATTTTTATTATAAGAAAAGGATATAAAATTTAATGATTGGTCTGTGAATCCAAAAGGTAATAAAATAAAAAATAAAAAAAAAACTAGTGTTGCTGAATACCTTTACTATAAACACTATATTAATTGTGAAAAAAGAAAAAAAAAAAAAAAAATAAAATAAAATATAAATATTGTATTACGAAATTTGAAATTAGAACTGATATTCTTATGAGATTTAAAGTATAATTTCTTATTATCGCATATAGAATGTAATGAGCTGTTATTATTGATCCTGATCGAACTGAAACCTGATATGAATTTATTAGAAAATTTCAATACACTAAGCAACATAAGTAATATAATATACTAACCTAACTAGGTATACTAGGTTTCAGTTTTTCTTTTCTTTTCATTTCTTTTATTATTATTATTATTATAAATACAACCTGGGGTCCATAAATAACAATAAAAAATGGATGTATTAATATTTGTGTTTTTCTCTTTTTATTTTTTCTCTCTTATAAAATACAAAAGTTGAGGTTAGGTTTATTTAGTAACAACAACCAATGTTTATGTTATTCATAAGAAAAGGTTTTCAAAATTATGGGCAAATTTATGTTAAATAATCTCGGGAATTTTTCTTTTTATTATGAAAACATGTTAAAAAAGAGAATAAAATAAACTAAGCTATATTAATGATAATAAAATAAAATGATGTTTTGAAAGATTTCTTTGAAAAAAAAAAAATAAATAAAATTTGAGCAGTTTGAATTGTTCCTTGTTGAGAGTTGAGTAAATGAAAGAAAAATGTGAAGTGATGTTTGCGGAATTTATTTTTTAAGTTTAATTTAATTTAATTCTTTCAACTTATGGCAGTCAAAATTTGTGGATGTGGCCTTTACATTTTAAAAAATAGTTTCAAACATTACACAATATCGGCGCTGTAAAAATGTATAAGATAGAATTTATTAGAATTATTCAATTTAAATTAAACACACAACACTGGAACGAAATTAATGCTAGCAAGAATTGTAAAGTTTGAATTTGATTTAATATGTAGACTGCCAGAGGTTAAATTATTATTTCCTTTGCATTCCTTTTGTCTGAAAATAATGAAATTTTATATTTGATAATAACTTCCCTGAAAGATAGATAGAATTAGAAGTTAAATAATTGGTCCCTTACTATTATAGATCATATAAGATCACGTTTAACCAAAGCTACACAATTATAAAATGGTGAATAAAGCTAATTCTTCTATACATTTCATCCAACTTTGATTTAAAGAATTTTCTGATCCCTACCTCATTTTACGTAATTTTATGTTATTTTGTAAGGTCTGTGGTAGTATGATATGAATGTTTTCCAGGTTTAATCTTTCTGAATTTCTGGTCTGTTTGTTTCTATCTTATTTAGTTTTTAAGATAATGAGTACATATTGATATTGCCTTATATCAACATATTTTACAAGTTGGTAACAAATTTTTATGCCATAAGTCATTAAATGTCAATTTTTCAAAAAGCAAAATTATTTTGTTAGTATTGTTTTCACCTACTTCCATTGTCCATGGATTTAGAATTAAATAATAGCCAAAAAAATATTAACATATTATTTTGTACCATACGCACAAGAAACCTTAATTGCACGGATATGGAAAAAAATAATGTTGAATATGGGTAAGATTATATTGTACCATTAAAAATTTAAGCTTAAAAAAATAGTTCATAGAAAATTACGTCCAGCTAGACGAACTTATACAAATCATAAAAACAAATCTTTTTAAAAATACTTTGATTATATTATCTAAATATATTGGGGTTGGCTCTTATTGCAAAACTTATATATTACTTCTTAAAAAAAAAGTGCTGTAATTTCCATTTTTATATTATAGAACTACCATTTTAATGGTTCATTGTGTTTTATTCCTGACTTGTTTCGACGTTTTCATTACCGAAAAAGCTATATTAAAAGTCCATATACAACTATTTCATTCCATATACCTTCATAACCATTATTTTAAAAAAATGACTTCTTCTTCATTCATACTTCAGGAACAAATAAGAAGAGCTATGTATGAGTTGGTATAAAGTTAATAATTTACCTTCTATAATTAAAATGACTATGACTTTTTTTAAAATGTCTTCAAAATTTATTTTCAACCTAAATTATCAAAATCGATTTACTCAAAATGTATTAAATGGCGTTGGGTTAAAGTAATTCTTTTGCTACTAATTATCCATCTACAATTAAAACCAATTTTCTACAGAAATAATTAAAAGTTGTAATTAAAATAATTTTATAAAATCTTTAAATTATTGTTTTTCAAAAATTTAACTAAGTTGCAATGTTTCCTGTTAACTACATTGATGACCTTACTAAATAAAATAATTATAGAAATTTTTAAATTACAGACAGTGCAATATTGTTATAAGAGATGAATTAGTTATCGATTCTCTTATTATTCTCAATTTGTACAATTCAACACTTTTAAGTTATTTTTTAGTAATTAAATTGAAAAAAAAAATCTTCTCATTCTGTTCTTTATTACAATAATTAAGTGTCCATTAAAATAACTCTATATTTTTAATAAGAAAATCGATTCATTAAATTCAATTCTTTCATTGATTCAAATTTTTAACATACATACACAGTCATTCCTACATACAATTTGATTACACTTCTGCAGAGAATGAGAATCTTTGCTAAGTGAGTTCAACAATTTTTACGATAATGAGTTCTTTTTGAATTCAATTTAAAAATTAAATGCATATTATATCGGTATAGATTTATACACTTTGAACAATTTTCTTTTATCCTTTGTCGCCTTATAATCTACTCTTCCATTTTAAATTATAATAATAAAATATATGACAAAATGGCGATTGATTGATAAAATGTAATAAAATGGCGTATGCTGCAAATATAATTTAATACTGTCTATTTGAATGGCAGAGAGAGAACTAAATTAAAATAATTTATTTACCGTTTGAAATTTTGTTTTTATTGACTTTAAAAATTGTATTAATAAAAAAATGTGGAAATTGCAGGAAGTGGCGGAATGAGAGCAAAATAATAAAAATAAGTGTTGAAAATTAAATTTTTCAAATTGACTCTAACAAACTATAAAAGAAGTATAATATGAATTGGAAATTTTGAATAGATTTCAACTAAAATATGAAGCCTGAAATATATACCGTAATATATATATATATGTATTATTTATATATATATTATACATCACACTTGAGTATTTTACTGTTTCTTTTGTTCAATTGAAATATTTTAAATAGATTTTTATCACTGTAATTTGAAGGACTACAGACTTACTGATAACTTAATAGTTTTTGCTTGTCTACTTAGTTGTCTAATTCTGAACAGAATATTTTAATTTTAATTTTTATGACTTTATCTTGGTTGATTGGGTTTCCATTTGGTTATATAATGTTTAAGTTAACTATCATAACATTTTGATGAGATTACAAAATTTCTTCTTTAGTTATGTTTTAATTTATTTCTGGAGATCAAAATAACTCAATAGATTTTTTCAAACACTATAACGTAGCGACCTGGAATAGGTTCAACTAAACATTGTGTCAAGGGGATATAAAAGTTTATATTAACAGAATTCAGGTACAAAGTATATGTCATAAAAAAAATTGGTTAAAAACTGCCCAGAAGTGATACAAATACTTTGTAAGGATTAAATGGGCTGTATTTTGTTCAGGACCTGCTCTATAATAATAAATAATAATGAAGTATACATAAAGCTTTGAACATAAATTAGTTGATTTTGTATTAGAATGTTGTTCCATTCCACAGAACTCATTTTAGTAATAATATTTTAAATAATTTAGATATCGTTCGTTATAACAAAATTTATTGGACCTATTTGAATATGACAAGAAAGAATAAAGTTTGTGTAGCACTTTGTATCATTGAGGTTCATAATTACTACTAACTAAAGTTACAAATTATTAAAACTAAATATGAGCATGTTAATTCCACTACCAAGTTATATTATCTGTGTTTCAATTCTACTGTAGATTAGATTAGATTAGGTAATTTTGGAAGAAGATCTGGTCCGTATATCACCGCAGGCAAAAATGGGTTTATTATGATTACCCCTATAAATGCTATTAATCCTCTGAGTTCTTAAGGATACCTGATTTAGTGATCACACTCAGAATTGTTCGAGGAACGCTGTTCCCAGGTATTAAAGTCTGCTACGATTGACCTCTTCGCAATTACAAAGTAGATGATAATTTGATTATAACACTAACCAAAGAAAATGAACTCAAAATATTTTGTCAATAATCAGAATTCAGAACACTGTTGAAACAAGATATTAGAAAAGAAGAATAATCTAAATAATTATTTAATTCATGAAGTCAATTTATTTTTCTTTTAATGCGACTTCGTATATACTTTTTGAGATATCATAAATTTCTTATCGAAATTCATATATTGTGCTCTTTCAATTTTTTAATTTATTTACTCTTCTAAATTTTAACTCTCTGTGCAAAATCGGAATGTTAGATAAATTCTTTTGATAAATTTTATTTGATTATATCTACTGAAAAAGAAATAAAACCAATTTTCAACAGTTTTTCACTTTCATTCTTGAAAAATTGAGTAAAATAAAAAACCCCAAAAAAAAATAATAATGGAACACCATTCCAATCCTGTTTAATAAATGTTACTGAATCAGAAAAATAAATTGTGTTTCTCTTGGCATAGGAAAATATATTTTGCTTGGTATCAACCATTGTTGTGTGTGATACAATATTTTATAAATGTGTGTGTGTGTGCATATTGAGATGAGAATTGAGAAGCAAGAACTGAGCTTTGTCTCTGTTTTTATATTCATTATTTTTTTTTTTTATTTTTATATTAAATCAATCAACAGAGATAATCTACTTTCAGAATTTTTTATACCAGAAAATAAAAAAGCTGGTACTGTTAGTGAATACAGCTAAAAGAGAAGGGGGGGGGGACTAGATATCCTTTTAAAAATTTCATTCATACAAAGAAGTATTATCTCTTTTTTTCTAATTTATTTCATTTTGTTTTTTAAAAAATCTATTTTTAACAAACACATAAGGAAGTGAATATCCTTCTTTACTATTACAATTTAAAAAAAAAAAAAAAAAAAAATAGCCTGTTGCTATCGATTTTGCTTTTTTTCTGTACATTAAAGGATTTACAGTGATGATAATAATGTAGTAGAACAAATTTGTGAGTAGTTATTGATAATTAAAAATTTATTGATCATTTTGTGAATTATGTGGATTGAAAAAAAAATTATTTAATCTATTACGGCATCTAGATATCCTTGCGAAACCGCTATTTTAGAGTAATTTTGTTTGGTGTAGTTATTACTTAATTTTTTTTGTCTTTTTATCGGTATTTTCAATTAGTTTTACTGTTTAAAAGAGACAAAAGCTTGTTTTAGCATAATGAACGAACAAAAATTAATGCTTATTTTTAAAAATGATGATTATCACACGAGTTCAAAACAGACTCAAATTGTTTTTTTTTTTAAATTTTTCCGGAATTTGTTTATGAATCAATTTAAAGATAAATCTATTGAAGATAATAATTCAAAATGTAAGTTTTCAGGTTTATTATTTTTATTTTAAATAATTGTGGGCTTACGGTATCCAATGATGGGTCTGTACAAAGAAAATCAACATAAAAAATTCAAAATATCTGCGTGGTATAGTAAATGCGAAGTACGTACGTAATAAAGATCTCCATCGTGACTTGCATATTGAAACAGTCACGACAGCAGCGTGCTTATGCGAGCTTATGTGAACTAGGAAATGACAGAATGTATATTGAACAATATATCTGTCGACTCAAGAGAATGCAACCCTACGAGTTGGTCAATACCTAAAATGGAAAGTTTTCCGATAATAGTTCCCTTTACGAAAATTATTATATCTATAATTTTCATTTGTGAAAAATTAATATGTGTAAATTATGTTCCTATGCAGAAACGAGATTGCTATTGGTATTTCCTTCACGGAAAATATCACAGTGATAAGGTTTCTACACGGAAATAATAATTAAACCCTGATCGAAAAAATAGAAAAAAAATCATTAGTCGATCTAACGTAGATTGGTTATAAGGAAAAAAATATAGGTGACCTTTAGTGGGTTCGATTCCTAAACTATGAAGTGGTACACGCGACTGGAGTTCCTGTTGTTCTTCGAGGCGTACCTCCTATCTTCCGCATTTTTTTTTCAAATATTTAAATCTGTATTATCGTAATTTTTAAATCCTGATGAGAGTTGGCTCTTGTACTTCCCGGTTTGATTGTGTTCAGTTGCTGGTTTATGTCTTTGGCGAACAATATCTATACAATATTCGAGCATTTATTTATCATAGCTTATAACTCATTAAAATGTGGAAAACTAACTACTGCTATTGTCATGAACAGAGCCTTCTTAAATAGAACAGCTTCATTTTTATTTAATTTGTTACCAGCATATATTCTTAATTATTTTTTATCATTAATTTTATCCCAATGATAAAGGGTACTGGGCCAGGTCGAAAAACCAATAAAGCATTTTTTTGGTTCATCGGGATTGAACTTAGGATCTTTCGATTGTAAGAAAGGAGTTTTACCTACTGCGCCACCCAACGTGTAATTATTTTAAGTTTGTAAAAGGCTTTACGCTCAATACGCCTTGGTAATAATTTCCCATATGGTATCAATTTGTTTAATTTCCGATTTGAAAACCATTCTATATATAAGTAGGTGTGTGACTGAGCAATACGTGGCTCTGTTCTAAAGAATTGACAAATTTGCTTTTTTTTTTGCAAGAATATATTCTACCTTGTATTCCCTCATCTCCAGGAGTCAACATAATAGTGACTTTGTTTTCTTCCGCTATATTTATTAAGTTTTTTTTGTCAGCTATAAGCGAGATTT
This sequence comes from Argyra leucocephala, assembly GCA_963942445.1. NCBI lineage: Eukaryota > Metazoa > Arthropoda > Insecta > Diptera > Dolichopodidae > Argyra > Argyra leucocephala. The sequence goes on along the minus strand of OZ012678.1, from coordinate 47,400,154 downwards.
GATTTTAAGGTTGGAGAAATTAGAACATCTAAGGCAGCTTAACTATCTGAAATTATGTTTATTCCAGTACTTTTGTGTTCTCTTTTAATAAATTATAATAAGGATGCTTAGATCGGGTTTGTGCAACACGCAGCGCTTAGGTTGAATCTTAATCTAAATACCGGCACTTAATTGTTTTATCTCTAATTTTTCAGACATCAGCATACCATTCTGAAGTTTCTGAAGCCTCTGGAGGTAAGGCTCATATTAATCCTTCGACTTTTCCCCTTTTAGGTACTAGCACCGTAAAGTTCATTCGGTAATCGATTGTTTTTGTCATGTAGTCCAACATCTTCATTTTCTAGTTTTTTCATTGATATATTTTCTAGTTTAAGTTTCTGTAGGATCATGCTGTATCCTGGTCTTTTGTTATTGAAGTGATTTCTTAAATGTACAAATTAATTTAAATTAAAATAAAATTGTTTACGAAAGAATTTGTTAGCTAACTGCAGGAACCAGCTTCAGCTTTCTTTTTCGAGATGGAATAAAATCATCAAAAGAGCCTTCATGTATCGTTCTATTTTCCGGAGTGAGAATGAAATGAAGGGCTTTTCTTAAAATTAAAACTCTTAGTCTCTTAGACTAACCATTAATACAATTTTGGCCCTATTACTTTAGATATCTTTGATCAAAAAAAATTCCTTTAGGAATCTTTGAGAGATAAAAGATTTTATAACAACAAAGCTCGAAGTTGTTTTGTCACTTCAATTCAAGTCTAACAAAGTTTTGACTTTCAGCTAAGCGTAACTTCATTATGAACATGTTGAAAATACCAATTTTATGGCGAAGGTCAGTGTTTTTATTTCACATATGATATGGATTTTGAGATCTTTATGAATTTCAGCATCATTGCGAACATATCAAGGAGTCCTGACGATATTTCGGAACCCTTTATTCATTCAATCGTTTGAATATTTTGAATGTAAATTTTTTTAGCACAACCCCATATTTGAATATCATATGCCTAGACTGGCTTTATAATTTGATTGTTGACCAAAACAAAATATGTAGCGTAGATGTATGCCTAATTAGCCAATACAGAAATTTCAATTCAGTTCTAACTATTGTTTTTTTTTTTCTTAACATGTTTTTTCCATCTGAGCTTTGCATCATGTGTCATACCAAGATATTTTGCAGAATTTTGATATGGTATAACGATATGGTATAACGAAATTGTTTATTGTGGCCGTAATAGACTACTCTATTCTATTTATTTGTTTCTGCTTCATAGTTTTATTTGAGGTCTTCGAAACATCATTGAATGTGTAGTTTTGATCTCGAATTCCATAATAAGGATACAAAATAGTTTAATAACTACCATTTATTCAAAGGTTACAGATTCAGATCTGGGTTCACATTTGGTTTCTTTTTAACTTTAATATGGATCTAATTTTGATATTTTATAGCTAGCTTAATAGTTCTGATTGAAATATCAGTCGATCAAATTTATTACTGTATATATAGATTCTGTATATCAATGATTTATTTTTAAAATTTATTTTGTCTATATAATCTAGAGCAATATCCTTACTCAATATCCTGCAGAAACAGAACTTTTACGCTTATATACAACATGGTTATATATCAATATATTCTTGTAAAAGTAATCTAAATAATAATAATAATAATAATAAAACAAAAAAAATATTGAAATCCTTTACATCAATTTATTTACTGTTATATGTTTTTCTTTTTGATTTTATTTTTTTGTTACATTTTCATATCGATTGAATTAAACGTATATAAAAAGGATTTTCTGGTACACAACCCACATATGGTGTATACTATAAAAGGAATATACAAATTCTTATTAAAGTTAAAAACTCATTTTTGTTGCTCTTATTTTTGAAAATAACTTTTTTTTTATTTTTTTGCTTCCTTCTCTTTAATAAAATTTAGGATTAATTTAAATGCATCTAAAAATAATCTATTCGTGTATAATATATTAATATAAGGATATATATATATATATACAAAATATATATGAATTATATATTGAAAAAATATCCTGAAGATACGCTAAAATTTAAATGCGATTTAAAAAAATAATATATGTAAATATATATATATGTGTGTGTGGAATGTAAACGTTCTTCTAAATTTATTTATTTATTTATCTTTTTTATAAACGAAGAGTTATTGATGCAAAAAAAATTTTTCGGTAATATAGAGCAAATTTCCCAGGTACTATTTAAGGATAGAAAAAATTTTATACGCGAGGATATTTTATGATTCTAGGAAGATTCTTTAAAAAAAAATTATCATAAAATAATATTGGAATGTTTGAAAGCAATGTTTTTGAATATTAAATTAAAAATTCAAAATTGAAATTTCAAAATTGTTTGAATTTTCGGAATTTTGTGAAATTATGTAAAAGCTATAGCACATTATTCATCTGCATCGGTTTCAAAGGAATTTTTGGTCCAATTTACATAGAAGTAGGTAATAAGTGGAATTTGTGATTGAAGAGGTGTCACCGGAGAAAAAATAAGGCTTATTAGTGAAGTGATGACATACTCAAGGATATTTTATTCATTTTTAGAAATCTTTAACTTCTTATCCTTTATTAAGGATATTATAATTTACATCGGATTGGTGCTTGCAAATTTGATTATCATACATTTGATTACTTCAACAACCAATCAGACTATCGTAATTGATATATTTTGTTTTTAGCTGGACCTTCCAACAGTGTAAGTATAAAGGCTGCTTTGAATTCGGTGTAGAAGCTTTTTTTCACGAATTTTTTCGCACATGCAGTCTAAGTGTTGTCGAAAATTAAGTTTATTACATATATATTTATATACCACCTAAATTACCATTTATGGTTAATACCATTACAGTAAGTTAAGCTAATTCTTCGTAAGGCTTCAATAAATGTTGGTGAAAAAAATTCTCAGACCTCTATCTCACAAAACATCTTTAGGTTACATATGTGAGACCTACGCTTGAATATGCCAAGTCAAGTATGAATATGATCCTCTTATTTACTTGACTGATATTAATCGGCGGGAATTTTTTACCGCGCAGCAGTATGATTTTTAGTGTGGAATTATCTACTGAGACTTCCATCTTATTCCCAACGTCTTAAAGTTATTGACTTACAGTCATTCTCTGATCATCGGATAATTGAAGACGTCTCTTTCCATCAGAAATTCATCGGCAAAATTTTAGCCCCCGTATAATTTCAAAGTTTCTGGTTGAAAGAACCCATCGGAATAATTTCAAAACCACTGAGATATTCCATATTCCTTTTCATCCTACGAAATATGGAGATTTAAAGCAATTGCTAGAATGCTAAGGGGATCTTACTTGACTTGGCATATTCAAGCGTAGATAAATTATAATTTAAGCCTTTTCTGCTTCGTCAAATAATCTCAGAACGAACCAATCAGAATATAATCTCAGATCCTCTGAGATATGTTCCAAATTCAATTTCACACCACTGAATATGGCAAATTTGAGCCAATTACTAGAATGCTTCGTGAAGTAAATTCTGCCACGTAAAGTGTGCAACTATGTTAAAAGTAGGCAGCGTAATAATGTGTACATAGTACTCTAGGTAAATATTTTGATTGTTTTTGCTTTTCTTTTCTAATTTTTATAATTAGTTTTAACTAAATATTTTAATATATTTTAAGGTTTTGTACTATCAGAGTGCTATAACTACTCACTAACAGCATGTCTTCTATTTTTTTTTACCGTTAGATATCAGGTTCTACTAACTTCACTGAATGATGAATAAATATTGCACAAAAATATAGCAATCTTTCGTCTTTAATAGACGTGTGATGTGCTTGCTCTAATCATTAAATCTGACACTGTTCAAAATATCATATGGGATTATCAGTCCTTGATTTGATTAAAATATTCCTGAGTTTTATATTATTGGCTACATTTTTAATTCTCTCGATTAATTTAATTACACATACATTTATGTAATGAAGTGTTTTTTTTTTAAATCTTAAATATTGAATGACGCCATTTTTAATTGAAATCGAAATATTTTTTTAATGAGCAGTAAATATTTTAAATCTCGGAAATGGTATAAAAATTATACGGTTGTAAATAAAAAATTTCTAAGATTAATTTCTAATAAAGATTTTTCTGCTTTCAATATGGATTTTGATTATAAATATATTTACTCTTATAATGTTATGATAATAAAAATATTTTTTATGAGCTATATAACGGTAAGTGTTCACAGCTCTTCAGCATCTGTATATATACTTGTATAGAAGTAGAGTTGCTGTCAGTTGAGTTGAGACATTGTATATTTTACAATTATTTCTTTGTTTTGATGTGTTACTAGAGGTGTCTACATTTAGGTACAAATACTTCGTTGTACTCATTATTCCATAGGTAAAAATTAGGTTGAAGTATAGTTCCCATTACGGCACATGCAGACCTAAGAAGTTAATTGTAATATCGCTGAATTAAATATCTATGTATAAATTCTACTCGTTGTAATTTTTGAATAAAGTATTGAAGGGCGTTTTAGTACTGATTAACAATGTTAGGATCCCAATATAAGTGAAGGAAGTACAGGCTTTTAGACGAAATTTTCTTTTGATTCTTTGATAATTATTCTACTACTTGTAATTATAAGTTTACTGTTACAGTTACTGTTTGTTTTTAGATTTGGATAATAAGACATTTAACTCAAATGTAGCAGGCATATTCATTTCATAACCAAACATACCACCATAGTTTGTCCCCACTAATATATTTTTCAATACAAGGGTTCATTAATAAATCGTTTAGATAGGTTGATTGATTTAACAGAATTCGTAACGTGGTGATGGTGAGAGTATGAAAATTGGATAGGATTATGTGAAAAAACAATCATGTATTAGCAACACTATCGCATTTCAATTCCATAAAAAAATTTGAAAATAAATTTAAATTAAAATTGCAGAAATATTGTATAAATAAACTTCAAACTTTTCTAAAATGGATTTTAAGAGGGTTTTGAAATATTATTTATAGTAATTACAACTGTCTATATAATATACAATATTTAGTTGTTTTAACGTGAGTTTTTAGTTGGTATTGCGTTCAAGTTTTGAAGCCTAGCATTTTGAATTATTTTCATGAATAGAAGTAGAAAAGCAATTTATATCGCTTGCCCCATTTATGACCATACTATAATAGTTTTTTAGTTTCAACTTAGCGACTTGGTGAAACCTCTATCGCTTTTATTGGAGTGCAACCTTTTTTTATATCAAGAAAAAACCACATTAAACACCATCACATAAATTTCCACCATCAAATAAGGAGTCTAAGAAATGAATGGAGACTTCGTTTTGATTTTAACTGGTATTATATTAAAAATTTTTGGTTTTTTGTGCCGTATTAATAAAGCAATGTGTAAATTGTATTGCGCTAGTCATTGGAGCAGCAACATAATTCAAATAATTAATACTTAGGTTGTAAGGTAGAGTTAATGTTTCATCAGGGTAACCAGATCTAATGAAAAAAATTATCATATTTTTAAAAATATAAAAATGTCTGAGGCGCAAAATACCAACTCTATTATGTGGGAAACTAGATGATATAGAATATTAACCTTGCTCATGGTTCTTAAGGAATGTTTTTGTGGTGGGAGTAAAAGAGTAGCACCCCAGGAAGCTAAACCGTAATTCAACTTGAAAAGGCATTGTAAAACACATTAAGACTTTCCAATGTATGTACTTCGTTTTCTTAAATGATAGCCGTAACGAGCACGTTTATTTAAATATTTTTTTAAATTAGGAATATATTCAGACCAATTTAATTTATTATCCAATATAGTTTTAATATATAAAAATATGAAAAAAAAATTTATATTCTAATTAAGAAATATATTTTACGTAGACGGAAAATAAATAAGTAAAAATATTTCTTAATTAAAATATAAATTTTTTTATTTGTGGCGTGGAAAAAGAAAGTATTAAAATGTATTCATAAAAATATCCATAATTATCACAAACGACAGAATCACAGTATATAACATGTTTGAGATTGGAGAAGAAAATGAGATGTGTGAGATTGGAATGACAGGAGAACGCTTACAAACCGGCGAGTGATATGAAGATATAAAGAGTTAGCTTTATTACTATTAGAAGACATTTTGGAAAACATTAAGCTAGTTTTAGCACTTATTTGATTTTAATTGATGAACAAAGAACCAGTTTCTAATAAGGCGAAAATCGTAGTTAATTTAATTACAACATACATTAAATTAGAACTATTATAAGGAAAAATGGTGTGCCGGTCCCAGTATAATATTGTTTCAATATTGAGTTAATACTAATAAGAAATTCCTTTGTTAATAAAAATCACTTCACTAACTTTTGTGTAATATTTTTGTTCTTTATGTTGTTTTTGTTAGTTTAATAAACACACATCATATAATATACAATGTATACAGTCCCCAACATTCATATCTGGCAAAACTTGCTACTATAATAGACCTTGAGGCCGCTCTTAAGAAATACATTTATTTAACCAGACTTGCCCAAGAAGGCCTGTCGCGTGCAATAATTAAATAATACAACAAGTTATTATTTCAATGATTTGGTCATCTTTAATGACCAAAATTAACTTATATAATAATTGATACATTAAGTGTAATGGGCTATTTAAACTCTATATAAAATGATAATTAAACATTACTTCTTATGCAATGAATTTAATTCAGGCTTTTTGCTTCCTATCTCTTAGATAAGACTCGAATCATTTGAAAATAAAGTCCCGGAAACCAGCATTATATAAATTTTTTTCAACAATAAGTTGAGGAAAATTGTATCAAATGATTTTGTGATATCAATCTGGTATTTATTATTCCCATCTGAAATATGATTCTTAAATATTCAGTGTACTATTTTTAATGGAAGTATTGCCCAAAAAATATACATTTGTAGTAAATTTTAATTACAAAATTTTAATATATACCTACTCCATTTCTTTTAATAAATAAATATCCTTTACTACAGATCATTTGATGTTAGGTTATTTAATTTTATTACATTTTCCGATTTATGATATACAAAAGATATATATACACGCATACAAACAAATATAATATTATACAAATTTACATAGAATAGTAAATGAATATTTTCTTTAATTATTTTTTGGATAAAATTATTTACAATTTTTAAGGATACACATTTATAACAATAAGGATACTTATTATTATTATTATTTTTTTGTTTTATCAAGATTTTCATGATAATGAAGATTAGATGATTAACTTAAAAACTTTATTTTGAAGTAAAATTTATTTGATTTCTTCTATATAAGTACATAAGTGTAAGTACATAATATGCCTGATTGAAAATAATAATTATAAATTAGGGTGGTCTAGCAAATTACAAAAAGGAGAAAAACAGAAGAAAAAATTATAAAAATAGTTGACAAGGATCTTACAAGTTGACGTATTTTCAATAATTATATTTTTGAAAATTTCTGTAGTATGACATCTTCCTCAAGGAACAAGCTTTAAAACACCTTCCGATTCTTATTTATATACCTTAATTTTAAGTGATTTCTAAATAATATAAAAGGACTTCTCTTACATGAAATAAATTGAGAAAGTATAAAAACAATAATTATTTTCTCTCAAAGTTTTAATTAAGATTTTGCAAAAAAAAAATAAAAAAACAAAAAAAAACATTTTCAAATGGAAACTTTGCATAGGCCTTTTGAAAAGTTTTTAATTCAGATAAATGATAAGAATAACTTTGATAAAAATGAAGAAAGTTAAAAACAGTAACAATAAAAGAAGAAAAAAAATAATTAGTATTATCCTTTTGTGTAATGAAATTTAAAATCAGGGCTGGAAAGCAAAAGCTAAAAGAAAAGGATAAAAATTTGATTTTTTCAAAACTTGTTTTTTTGAAGGATTGCATAGATTTTTGGTGACAATATTAACTGTAATGAAATATCATAAATGGAAATATCATAAATTGTATTGGTTTATAGGAAGGAACTCACGCTTGTCAGTACAAAAAAAAATATTGATTTATAAATAAGCCATGCAAAGCCCATATGGAATCTATTCAAAGATCCAAAACAAGGTGCTAAGGAATATGATTAATGCTCCAAGATATAGCAGAAAAAACGACATACACCAAGATCTACATATCGACTAGGTGTCTGCAGTAATTAAAAAAATTTAAATCACACATGAAACAAGATTGCTCTAACACGTCAACAACGAGTTATTATAGCTCTTGGAGACTCCAACTTTATACGAATACTGAAGACCCTTCGAACTGCTGTCATAGAACAATACATATAGAAAAATAATATTACTTAATAACTAATTAAAATAGTAAATCTTTAAAACTTGTTAGTATATTAAATCTTAAGAAAACCGGTGGGGGACCTTAAACCATTTATTTTATGTTAAAAAACCAGTGTTAAATTAATGGTTGGATCATAAGACCACTTTAATATAATAATATAGAAGTATATTAACTGTAGAAAATAAGCAAAAAAAACATATATATTCAATTAGAGAGAATCTGCTCGTAACCACAATCAATATCGGATAATAGGAATCATAACAACCAGCAGCAAATAATGTTATCTAAAATTTTTATACGACCAGAGGAAATTCAGTTATTCAAGTATCGTAAAATAAAATGCCATGCTAATATTTTAAACACTAATTAGGGGTATTGTAAAAATTACAAACAATATTTAATATTACAAAATAATTAAGGTAATATTAATATATGTATAAAATAAGATTTGCCAATGGTCAATTAGAATGAATAGATTTGTGACAGGGATTTTAGGATAAGGATTTTTGGATTGAGATTTCATAGCCAACTGACATTCAGGTTACAAATTCGTTGGGTAATTTAATTTAATTATTCATTTATTAATCATCTGAAGAGAGCACAGCCACTCGTGCAGAGTATTTTTATTTTTTATTATTACTAAGCCTTAAATTATTTTCTTTTTGACAGTTTTTTAATGCTATAATTTTTACTCTAATTTTTACTCTAATATTTGCATCCCTTATAGAATAATTATGTATAAAATTGTTTGATATATGCTGGACTTTGGTATTAATATTCCCAGTAACCATCAAGTGTGTTTGAGTTAGCCATTTACTTTTATTGAGCAGATGAATTGGAAGAATGTTATGTTTTTTATGTATTATTTTACTTGACGTTCTTTGAGCATAGCCAAACAAATTCTTAATAGCTTTATTTTGGATTTTTCGCTTATGAACTTAATACTTTTGTCGCAGTATGTTTCCCCATATTTGTATTGAATATATAACCAGTACTGATCTTCACTTGTTTTTTTATTGTAAATGGAACTCTTCTATTAACAATTCAAAAAAATACAGCTATCTTTCTTCGCTTGCTGCTCTATTTGTTTGTCCCAATTCAAACTGTCATCAACACTTATTTCCAAATACTTGTAGGTTTTCACTTTTTCGATTATACATGACGATGATATTATCTTATATTAATAGTGTCAATAATTAACGTGTTTTTAAATATTGTATATTTTGTTTTCTTTGTATATTGATTGCCTGGTTGTGTCTGTTCATCTATTGATTTGTAATTTCCAGTCATTTTTTATTATTTCTTGTAAGTCTTCTACGGAACCCTTCGTGTACATTACCACAAGATCATCCGCAAACATGTACGACTTACCATACAAATTCAGATTAAGCCAACTACTAACTTATACGATGAACATGAAATTATTTTAAAACATTATTTTAAACAAAGGTTAAACAAATTACATAACATAAGTGTTGGAGCGAATGAATACAGAATAATAAAACACGACATAACTTGGAGTTGAATTTTTAGTAAATATACAATTGAGTAAATTTAAGTTGGTTAACCAGTCCTGCTTGTAATGTTATTATCATTTTTTGTTATTGTTTTTATTATATTTTTATTTTCTAGAAATATGCCTACAGTAAAAAATTTACGTAAATTAAAGGTATACTATAGGTTATTAATTATACTTGAGACTCTTTATTTATTTTTTAGATTTTTCGTTTTTTTGTTGTGTTTTTTTTTGGGACAGGAAATATGGTTATTTTTTTGTCTTTTGTTTAAAGTTTAATGTACTGTAGTCATTCAAGGATTCATCAGATTGACATTATAAAAAGAAATATATATATATATATATGTATATTCTATATTCTCAGAAATTTGGCAAAAATGTAACTAATATGGTGTATGAAAAATTTTTAATATAATTAATAAGATAATTTTGACGATTTTCGTTGAAAAAAAAAAACAAATTAGAATACTAATAAGAAAAACAAAAATTTTAATTTAAATTTCAATTAAATTAAGGAATGTGTAATCTGAAATGATTGAATTCAGTAATTTGTGTTCAATTAGATGAATATGAATTTTATTTATATTATAATGTTTTAATATCAGCAGCATATTATACTTATACTATATAGTTACTATAAGTCCTAGGTTCGATTCCCGACGAAAGTGAAAAGAAAAATGTTTTATGGGTTTTGGGACCTGGTCCACTATCCTTTGTAATTGGAATAAATAAAATGATACAAAAATTGTTGGAATTTTGGTTATCAGAAAAAATAAAAATGAAAAGGTGCTACTATGAATGGGAAGTTACTATACAATAATAGATACATCTAGCGTTCTAGAATTAGTAGATACCTATATCATAAATATTCTAAATGAAAAACTATTGTATGTAATTGTACATGCAAAATTTCTCTGTAAAAGCAGTTGGGGTGTTCATCCCAAAGACTTGGAATTATATATATAAATATATATATATATATATATATATATGTGCATTATATATTCATAGTCATAATATAAATTGTTTTTTAAACTTTGTAAGTCAACTTTAAACTTTTTTTGTTAGATTTTATCGTTTCATTATCACATATACGAGTATATAATGTAAGAGTTTTCGTAATATGTATGTCTGGCTTCAGTTCTGTGTGTAACGCTATTGTCAATTCACCACTTAAGGTTTCAAAAATATATACAATAACATGTGAAGAGAATAGGAGGAGGTAAATTATTATAAATCAACAATTTAAAATCAATTGCCCCTGAAAATATGCAATATACACCTATATCCCACTTTACATGGTAGATAGATTCCTCATAAAGCCAGATATGTCGAAAATGCAAGTGTGTGTAAAAGAAAACACAGTATAGATCGAAAACAACCATGAATATACTTTTTTAGTCATTTACTTAACGTAAAATTTGACCAACACATTTAATAAAACATAAAAATAGCCATAGAAAAAATAACAATAACTCAAAAAAATTGCAAAAATTTTTATTTTTATATCTGGAAAATGGGCTATATAGAATTTGTTATTGTTGATTAAATTATCATTAATAACATGAACATTAATAAAAAAAATTCTGTAGGAGTCTGCCTGATCAATCTGGAAAAGGCCTTCAACAGTTTTTAATAGATGCATTGATATATAAATTATTAAAATTAGGATTCCCAAAACCTCTAATTAACTTAATAGATAATTTAATCAACTTTTATTTTTATAATTTGATTTATCGTTTTCATTGGACTTCAGGCTTTATACATAATTAAAAGGTTTATCAAGCAAATGAAATGAAAGAGATGCATAATATATTGGATCATATATGACTTTTGGTTTAATCGTGATACAAAATACGATGTACTATGCGAAGTAACAGCGTAAACTTTTATCATTTTTATGACATCAGTAACATTTCAAAATCATAATCGAATTCAAACAAATTAACTGTAAAATTTAATTCTGCGATTAATTTTTATACTTAATAAATAATTGATTCAATTATAAATCAATTTAAATGTTATTTTGATTCAATTGAATTTTTAATAGAAATAATTATTGTATATTTACATATACATATTATGTATATCTTTTTATATTTATTCAGTTTCAATTTATAGAATTAATATAATTAATTAAAATACTAGGAATAAACAATATTATATTCATTTATTATCATCAAGTTGTTGATATTTTAAATTAATATTATTTATTAATATTATTAACTATATCAAAAAATTGCAATATTCAAAAATTAGCAATATTGAAAAAGGATTATTCATTCATTCATTATTAAATTGAAATTGAAATATTCATATCTTTTCGCCACAAAATATTAAAAATAAAAAAAAATAAGATTATAAAAAATAACAAAAACAAAAATTAAATGAATTAAAAAAGTCCTTGTAAAATGTATCAAACGTACTGTGAAATTTATTACTCAACAACTTTACGATATTTTATAGGAAGGACTTTACAAAATACGGATTGAATTTGTATGTATTTATATATTTATTTGTATTTAGTGTAAATCTTTTAAATGCAATAAAAAATTATTTTATTTAATTTCAAATACCATTAAGGAATTATTATAAAAGCATTTTAAAAATTTTATTTAATAATATTCAGTGAGTGAATTTGTTTCTATTTATTTAAAATGCGTTTTTTTTTTTTAAATTTTAACAGAATTTTACATTTAAAACAATATTAAAGAAAATGTTCTAATTTTTATACAGTATATTTTTTTTTATCATTGTTATTGTGGTAGAATTTTTTAAGTAGTTCAAGCTTTACCTATGATGAATAATATAAGTTCATGATGTATGGTTTGTGGTGCATGATTTATGGTGCATTGTACATGTTATATTGTACATGGTTCATGATGTGTGGTACGTTGCACAGTGCATGTGCGTAGAACATGACTTATGGTACATTGTATATGATCTATGGCGTATGATCAATGGTGCATTGTTAATGAGGCGTAGTCCATGGTGCATGGTGTAATGTGCAAAGTAATGGTGAATGGTGCGGGGTGTATGGTGGATGGTACATTGGTAAATGATATATGCTGCAGATGTTCATAGTGGTACCATGATAAAGATGATTAGATTTTGTGACGGTCAATTTTTGTACTTTCATTCATTGTGAAATTTGGCATTCGTTTATTATCAAAAATTACCGATTTCTGGTATTTTTCTAATCATCATATTTAATAGAATTTAATTAAGTATCGTAGTGACTAAAAACTAATGTATATTAAAATTAAAAATCAAACTATCTAATCACAGAAAAACATGGGCAGTATTAACAAGATATTGTTAATACTAGTCTGTTAATTTATGCAAAAATGAAAATTTAAAATAAAATAATTTAAATAATAATTGCAGTTAGCAGTAATCTTAAAAAAAAATTGTCTTTAAAAACAAAGTTATATAATCTTTGAAACTATAAAAATGTGCAATATAAAATAAAGTTTTAAAATAATATAGTTTTTAATTTTATTTTCTGTTTTTTCGTTTTATGAACAATGAAACCTTTAATGAACATATAATAAAGAAAGTTTTTTTTTTTATAATCTAAAAGAAAGTTTTAAATAAAAAGTATATAATTTTTTTCATTATTATTACCATTATGAACACCGTTGTAATAAGAATAATATCCTTGAGCTATTTTAGTTTTTGAACTGTTTATGTAAATGCATTCAGTGACATTTTTAGTTCATTATTTTACTACCTTTAACAGAGTGTTTATTATACATTGGGGATTAAACAGATTCTATATACAAATTTTACAAGTAACTATAAGTTTATTGTTATAAAATTCAATGGGAATTTATGAATTTTCAAATAAGTATTGAGCGTTTATACATACTTTGACAAGTTTGGCTAAAAACTAAAAATATGGTGATAATAACATTTAAATTAGGTGACAGAATATTATTTTCGGTATCATTATGAATTCATTGATGCCTCACATCTACTTTATTTTGGAAAATAAATTGTTGAAAAAATATCAATGACAGAAGGTCCAATTATATTGATGAAAATTTTTGAAGAATATTATGTGTATTATTTTAGCAGTTGTTCCTGATTTCCTTGATTAATGAAAATAATAAAAGAAAAATTTTGTTTAATATTGTCAGCAAGAATATAAAGAAAGCAAACTGATAGTCAAAGTGAAATTAGAAAATACAGATATCTTCTTAGTATCTATATATTTTTTTTACGACCCAAGATGAAATACAATTCATACATTTAGGCTGTCCTAAACGCGGTCAGCTTAGTCTTTCAGTCATAGGCTAAGCTGACCCCGTTCAAAATAGCGTAATTTATCTAATTGATAACCCAACGATCCCTTGGACATTGTCGTGTAGTTCGATCACTTTCGCTGTTTTATAGATACTTCGTAGATGCGGACACATTCTCATTAGAAATCAAACAACTACTTCCTCATCTTAAACAGTTCCAATGCGAAACAACAGGAGCCGCAAATCTCCATACCTACACAGTAAAAATACCTTAGATGACATAAAACAGGTTTACAAAAATTCGTTCATAATCTGAACATCATAAATGTGGAATCGTATCCCTTCTCGTGTGTTTTTACATTCAAACAGTACCATAGTGTATAACTTACAGAGATTAAAGAAAAACTTAAACCTCATTCTGCGAATTCCTGTTAATTATTTCAATAATTTTCTTTTTTCTTTCTATTCTGTCAATCAACCCAATAAAGGTTAAATCCTAACACTTTGACTGTTTGTACAAAAAAAAATATATAAATGTTCGATTGGTTTTTAAATTAAATTTATCGATTAAATATTATGAAGTTTGAAGTGCAAATTTAAAATGGTAGGTAGAAATGCGAAAAGGCTTCTGAAAAGCAAATTATCACATTATCTAGAATGCTAATCTTTATCTACACTCATCTAAATTTGCGTTTGTTAGTTTTTTATTAAATTATCAGTATTTTATAAATTGTAAGATTTGGAACCTTTGCAAAAATTATGTATGGTACTGAATTTTTTTACTTTAAATGTGGTGTCATTAGAATTTATTTTCAGTTAACTTTCAACTTAAGTTGACTTAAATCGTCGGTGTCGCCGATAGCACACAAAAAGTAATAACAATATTGTAGTCTCAATATTTACTTTATCAAAATTCCAAATCATATTTATTTAATTTATTCATTTTACTGTAAGTACTTTTACAACAGTTTTTTTATACGTCTTATAAATTATAATTATCAGTCTTTAATTTGTAACAATTTTGTATTGTAAAAAAAATGTATAAACAATATTTTAAGTTAAAAAAAAAAAATAATTCAAAAGCAAATAGATTTGTGTCTCTTTTAAAATCAAAATGTTGACCTTGAATAAACAAAATAAGTCAAAGTTAATGGAATTGAGTTGATTCTTTCGATACCACCTTAACTGTATAGAAAATAACGAACGAATGTTGTTTACATCTATTTAAATCTGTTTTCTATTGTAATTGATGCTCAGTTGTCGTTTGGATTGAATTCGAAAACCTACAAATATTATGAAAACTATACTAACATTGTTCTATTTTATTTTAGTTATTCTAAATTATACCAATTTTGTTTAAAACTTCATTATTTTAGGAAGAATGAAAGACAAAAAAATCAACTTAACTGCCATGATATAAGCTAGATTTGAATACAAGACCTTCTGACTAATATTCAAATAATATTACACACAACTAGATTGGTCGGTATTAACGATTTTTCAACATATTTCGTTTTGGAAGCATCATACACCATATTTCATTTTAGACCTATCCATTACAAATGTTCCATAGTGTAATTTCTTCTACCTTCTGCAGCTGCATATCCGCTACTGGATATCTGCGATTAAATTTCTGAAGTTTTCTCTATCCTACGTTTTGCATGTTAGTTCTCCCACCATTTGGAGGTCTACCCTTTCAATTTGGAGGCCTGATATTTTTTAGCCATGATATTTGTTTCTGCCAACACGCGTCCTGCCTTCAATTTTACCTTGCAGAATCAGTTGTTGTAGAATCTGATATTTGTCATTTCAACTCACGGTCTCTAGCTTTTCTACTTAGAGCCTAACTGTATTGTTCACTCGATCTAGCAATGATATTTTCGGTATTCTACGGTATATCCACATTTTAAAAGGCTTCAAGCTTATTTACGATCGTTATTTTCAATGTCCATACTCAATGTCGATACTCTGCCATACCATTGAGGAGTATCGACCACACGTAGCATTTCTTAAATTAACTACACATATTCTCTATATAAAACTAAAAATGAAAACTATTTTGCTAAACTACTGCTAAAATAAAGTGTTTTTTTTTTTTATTTATAAGGGGTTGAAAAATAAAATATTGAGACAAAAGGTAAGATTTTATTATAATAAAGAACAAAAAATTTACATTTAAAATCCACTTCATTCCATCACTAACCAACAATACAAAAAATTATAAAACAAATTTATCCAAATAAATAAAAAACAGAAAACATACAAAAAAAAAGGATCTTTTAACAGGATATTATCAACAGAATTAATACCTTAATAAATCTTAAATAGTAGATAATAAAATTTTATTCAAAATTTAATTGTAAAACTCCTTCGTGTCCTTTTAATTTACATTGACTTCACTGTGAAAATGTCCCTTTTTGTCAAAGTATTTCCATTGTCTAATACTTGAAATTTAGACAACAAAAACAAAAAAATAAATGGGTTTATTTATATATAAATAAAAATAATAAAAATAACAAAAAAATAAAAGAAAAAGTTTAAAGATGACTTTTTCGATGACAACTTGATAAAGTAGAAGAAATCAAGTTGAAAATGAGATACAAAAGAGGAAACAAAATAACTTAATGATGTAATTTAATGAGGAGGAACACTTGAACAAAATCTGAGATAAATTACAATAGATAACAATATACAGATTCATATATACTATAATACTATCAAGGATTTAAGGAAAATTTCTTTATCAAAAAAGAAATTGTTTTTTTTTTTTTCATATCTGATGAAAATTAAGAATGGCTTGTGATAAAACAAAAAATTTATTTTATCTTCAGATATTTTCAAGATTTTGAAAGTATTTAAATTTAAAATTTTCAAATACGTTTTATCATATTTTCTTTTGAAGCTTATTTAATTCCTAAAGCTTATTTAATTTTCAAATACATAAGAGTACGAGTGTATTTTAGAATTTTTGTTTTTATTTCAGGTGAAATAATTGGGTGTCATTAATTTCAATTATAATTAAGATAAATATTTCTATTAAAAATTTTTTCTTTCCAAGTTACAAATTTTAATATTTACCAAATATTTTAGTATAAAAATTTCTTTACTTGATATTGGAACTTATAAGATATGGTAGATTTCAATATTAAAAAATAAAGTCAAATATTAATATAGTAAATTTTACTACAATTCTAACAGTTCTTTTATACGAATTTGAAATACTGAAAGTATGAGAAAAATGTATCTCTTTCAAATTCAGATTGTTGTAAACAAATCTTTTTGTAATTAAGAATTCAATAAAAGCTTTGTGAACAAATTAAGTTAATTGTAAACAATTCAAATTGCTACTTAACTAAACACCCTACGATTTTAGGTTATAACAACACCCTTCTGATGATGGTGTAATAACCGAAATCGATCCAAGTATTAAATAAAATTATACCTAGAGTTTTTAACCTTTATTTAAAAAACAAAATTAAAATTTTCATTAATAAAACTAGTGTTATTGAACCCTTCGGCAATCTAATTTTTGTTTATAAAAGAAAAAGTTTGTTTGTTTGCTATAGTTTTGAAGATTACTTACTTAATTAGTTAATTGACCACAGACCATGTAGGTTCTGGGTGTTACTCATAAACGCCTTCCATTTACTTACATTATATTGGTCATGGCCGGATTCTCTACAGTTGAAGATTTGAAATTATTTTAAATCCAGCGATACTTCGTATCTCCAACCAAGAGTTTATTTGTCCCGACGTCTTGTACTTTCGGATCTGGATTAGTAGATTCTCTTGACTGGAGCATTTTCGTTCATTCAGTTCGTTCCCGCTCTAGATGTCCGAGCCACTGTAGTCTCTTAACTTTAATTTTCGTCACTATGTCCACCTCATTATACAGCTAATAGAGTTCAACATTATATCTTCTGCTCCAGACCCCCATCATCGTTTTCATGACCATAATATAACCGACGAAAAATTTTCTTCTCGAAGGCACCAAGTGCATGGATCCGTAAAGTATAATCGGGAGTAATCGTTTTGTAGATTTGTACCTTAGTGTGTCGGGAAAGGAGCTTTGATGTTTATCCACATTGATGTATTTTGTGGGATTAATGCTGATTCCAAGGTGGGTAAACTCATGAGCTACCTTGAAATTATTTGTACCGACAGCGACGTTTTGAACAATATGATATGTTGTGAGGCCTTTCTATGTGTCGACAACAAATATTTTGTCTTTTCCTCATTTACTATGAGACCCATTCGTTTCGCTTTTCTTCCACCCGGGTAAAGGCTTCGCCGACCGTCTGCCAGTATTAAAATAAAATTCTGAAATTTTCAAAAATTTCCACTTATTCATGGTCAAAATAGAAATCAGCTTTTCTTTTTGAGCTGGCTCGGGTGGCTACCATACAACCCCTAGCGTCCGTCAAGAATATTTCAAAAATCAAAGTTGTTGCGTGTTATGAAAATTTACATATACTCTTTGAAAAGTAAAAAAATGCGACTATTACAGATTTCAAAAATTGCAAGTCACTGTCATACAACTCCTAGTACCTATCAGGAATGTTCCAAAAAAACAGTTGTATTAATACGACTTCGAAAATTTCGGACTGGTTTGGGATAGTTGTATAAAACAGCATCCTTCATGACAGCACCATCTTTCAGGAATAGTTTTCAAAACTAAAGGTGTTATAGACCTGAAAAATTGCTAATAGTTACCATATCAAAAATAAATTCTCTTACAGTTTTTCAAAGTTCGGACTAATTTAGGTAGCTAGCATGTAATTCTTAGCATCCATCAGGAATATTTAAAAAAAAATAAAGATGTTGCGGACCTGATTATTTGTAACCAAGCCCTCTTTCAAAAATTAACAAACACATTTTTTACTGTTTTCACGAACTTTGACTACAGCTAGCATCACAAAAAAATACGAAAATTTTCAAATTTTCAATTTTTCCAAAATGACTTTATTTCTTTACTAACTTTTAGAATATTCATTAAAACAAGTAAAACAGTTGAAGAAACTGGGTAATCGGTAGAAGGATTTGTCATAAAGGTAATTCTTATATCTATTTTCCCGGAGCTTACTTTAGCTCATTGAAAGAAAAATTTCTGAAGACTTGAAGAATGATAAAATTGATGAGTAGAAATTGAAGATGAATAGAGACGTTATAGTCCAAAGAAAATAAAGTAGTTAGCTACCCATTCGGAATCTCTAAATTTGTTGGATCTTACAATTGGTTTGTGGTATTTATTCCTCATAAGCCAGATCCAAAAATAAGATTCAGTTATGCTTCTAAGAAGTTCCAGTCAGGGAAATTTCAGATTAATAATAAAGTACAAATATAAAAGTATTGCATTTTTATGTTATTGAAGCACTAATTTTAAGCCCACTATACAGATTTTGAATTGGGCCCATGGGTTTAAATATCTGTTATGGAACTTTTAGAATATTTTTTATTTTCCGGAAATAATTTTTTTTATATTTGGTATACATTTGTATATACATATTGTGTTGGACTCGGACAACGTCGGATGACTTAACATAACAGTGAAAATAGTCGAATATTTTCCTTTTAATTTTACTGATATGCTTATCATACAGATACGCGTATTTCGTCTCGAGTACAAAACACTGAAGAAGTCTGCAAATAGTAGACGAAATACGCGTATCTGTATGATAAGCATATCAGTAAAATTAAAAGGAAAATATTCGACTATTTTCACTGTTATACCAAAATTTTACTCTAACGCTGGAAAACAAGTTTTTATAAAAACTGACTTAACATGTATTTAATATTTGGAATAATGTATCTATTAATTTCTCGTCAAAAAACAAAATGGAGAATTCAAGCACAAATAAAAAATAAACAAACAGAAATACATCTGATATCACTAAAACGTGTGAGTCAGACAAAATTTTGATCTGGTATCTAGTAGCTGTGTCTTGATTGCTTTTGTTTAAAATTGCATTTAAATACACGAGGCAATTTTTTTGGTTACCCTATAGTCATGTATCTGGTAACTTGTAACGCTTATGTGTAAAACTTATGTTTAATGCTTTAAAACAAATTTAATTTTAGTTTTATTTTTAATTATTAATAAATAATATTTTATTTATCTTGCAAAAGTATTGAATTTCTTTTCTCAGTTCTTCTTCTTTTAAAATTTCTTAATTATTTTATTTTTTTGAATGACAATATGATTTTACGATATTTAATATGTTTATTAAAATATTTTTACTAATTTTTATAAATAACATTTATTATTTGTTATTTATATATGTACCTATTTTGGTATTATGTAGGTACCTATCTTAACCTTCTATATCGAAAACAATAACAAAAAAGAAATAATTATATTTAAAATGACATTGTAAATGTTTGTAAATTGATCGATATGCTCAATCAGACCTTGACAATAATTATTTTGACGATAATTCGGAGAATTACAGATATTCATTTAATTATAATTTTTGATTGTGCGTTTCAATTTTCGATTTTGAAATTATCTTTGAAGGAATATTGTTTCAGTTCTCGAAGAATTTTTTTTTCTAATATTAAATTTTGTTATTTTCAAAATTTGAAAAGTTGTTATTTTATTTATAATTTTCATAACAGAGAGCAATTTTTAAAATTAAAAAATATTAGTAACTTGGATTTAACAAATTAAAATTTCGTTTGATATTAGACAGGAGTACAACTTTTCCATTTGAAATTATTGTTAAAATATTATAATAATTAGTAAAATTTAATAAAAATAAAAACTAAAACATTTCTAATGATTACATCTAAATTTTAAATGACTTATCTGAATTTCAGATAACTACATCTGAATTTCTATTGGAAAATGTGTAGTATAGAAAACTGTTTATTTAAAGATTCTATAAAATATTCTATAAAACATAAAAATACTAGGGGCTCCTTTTGAGTATTTATAATTCAAGTTTAAGATTAGCTTTTGTGTAAAAATTGTTTACCTAAAGGTTTTTTTTATCAGAAAATCGCATGTTAAATTGAATGAATGAATGACTGACAGGGATTGAACAGATCTCTATGTCGAAATCTGAGTTTCAATAAGTTTTTCTTTAATTGAAAGTATTACTAATGAATATTTTAATGGAATATGAATTTACCGTGCTAGTCTGTTTTATTTATTTTTTATTCATACTCCTAGTTATAAGTTATTTTAAACCCGATTGTCATTGTACAAATCAAGATATGGCACTGTATGGAGAATAAATTTATTCCAAACATCCCAGAAAATTTTAAGAAAACTTAATATTTATCTTTACCTACTTTACCTACCTACATTAAATGCACTCTCTTGATATTTGTAAAAAGTATGCGGTATGCGGTTGTTTATTTTTTTTATTTTCCCTTATTTTTGGCGAATAAAATTTTTATTGTGTAATTTTGAGGTGAATTGTTGACAACTAACTACATTATAATATATATATATATTATTAATTTTTTTGAGAACTGCTCAGTTCTAAGAATTATTTTTGAATACATTTGATTAATTTATTTTATTTAAACAAATTTTTTCTCTTGTTTTCAGGTAAATCATTTCAAATATTATCCTGTAATTGAAGAATACATTTTTATAAAATGTGAAACTTACAAAAATATTTAACTTTCTAGGTATGTATCTAAATAATTTTATATATAAGAATGTTTGTATTTGTTTGTTCTAGAACACCGTTTGGAATTAAGCTATTTCAACAAATTTTAAGAAATACGCTCTGTCACCTTAATTTGAACACAGACTATGTTGAATTCCAAAATAAATTCAAATTGGTTCGGGTACTCGAGCCATACAACTTCTGTCACTCATCAACTATATTTCAAAAATCAAAGGCGTAGCAGACCTGAAAATTTGTAATCTGGTATTACATCGGAAATAACTAAATATGCCTTTACGGTTTTCCAAAATTGGAGATGATTCCGTTATATACAATTTCTAGCACCCGCCATGAATTTTTTTTAAATCCAAAGGAAATTTGTACTCTGGTACTTTGTCACAATTAAAATTATTCATTAATTATATTATTATTATTTTAATAATTATATGTATTTTACCGTTTTCTAAAATAGAGATTGATTCATGTATATGTAGCTAGTAGGTACTGAAGGCATTACAGAGCAGTAAATTTAAATTCAGATGTTCTATTATTTTATTTTATTTTATTCATTTTTTAGTATAAATACTATTATTTATATAAAAGACCAGAGTTGTATGTTTGTAAACGACGCTTTTTGACATTTTTTGTTTTTACTAAAAAAAAAATATTTTTCCTTTCAATTATTTTTATATGATTTTTTGATTTTTAAATTTTTTCCTTTCAATTAAATTGTGAAAAAAAAGAAAAATGGATAAAAAATAAAATAGATGAAAAAAAATTTCCTGGGGCCACTGAGTGGTTATGTACCCGGGACCCGTTTTTAAACGGGCTGACTTACTAGTATATATATATATAAAACATAAATCTAATATAACAATCAAAATTTAAATTCTCAAATCAAATTAAACTGTTTTTAATTAATTCTTTCTATTAAAAATCAAAAAACATAATAAATTCACTAATAATAAAAAACAAATCATGGGAGCACAGAAAAATCTCAAATATGTTTAAGTTTAGCAGTAAATTAATCAAATTTTAGATCGGAGAATGTAGTAGTCTGACTAGATAAAATTGTTATCCGAATTATTTTAATTTGGTATCATCTGTCGCTAATAGCTAATAGATGCAGTTTATCAGGCGGTTTCCAAAACTATCATGATTTGAACTGGTTGCGAGGGAGGGTCATTTTTGCTGGTGATGTCCATGAAATAAATAATCAACTACTTGTTATGTTACCAAACACACTTTCTAGGGAGACTTGCGTTTTCGATTACGACCAACAAGACACAGGAAAAGTGTATTAAGTGCTGTGCATGGGATTAGAGATCACCATGTTTCTCCCGTGGACAACTTTAAAAATAATTAAGAGTATCAAAAATTAAAATCATAACTGCATACATTTATAACTTTTATGCAGGGATAGAAGTACGAATTTATTGTATTTGTATTTGTATAGTATTTGAATATATTAGATTCAATGTATAATCAATTAGCCTGCGATTTTCTCGCACATGTTACTTCTAAATATAGTGGGGAAATGCTTTCAAATTATATTTTCCTTTCCAATTCAAAACAAAGATAACTTCAAGCTTTCTCGAGCAACGCCGAATAATTCTGCTGGTTTTCAATAAAAGATAAGAGTACAACGTAATTTCCGAAGTGTTTATTGGTTTAGTCTTTCTAAACGGTGTACAATTGGCACACATACTATCTTTGCATTCAGATTTAATCGTACATATTTATCGTTCCTTGGTACCAAAATACACAAATCATATGACGAAATTTTTAAAATTTTAATTATTAATAACCGACAAGTTTAATCGAGTCATCCTATTGTAATAGAAACATTCTTATATTATTACATCTGTCAATTTTTCTCATTAATCAAAGACAAAACAAAAAAAAAAAGAAAGAGAAAATATAATATTTGTTTCATTTTTTAGATATTCAAAATTGTCAAATTTAAATTTTAAAAATTTTCTTGTCTTCTCACATATTAGCAAAAAGTATATAAATTCAATACTTAAATAAATTTTATGGTTAAGACTCAAAGGATTCCTATTATATCGTTATTTATTTTTTGGCTTCCACTACGAACATAATATAGATAATAATAAAATGAAGAATTCATTACTTTAGGGATAACAAAAGTATATTAAGGAGATAAAAATTTTGTTTTAAAATAAAGTTATTATAGATTTTAGAAATAATTCTCATTTACTACTGTTGCTGTTAGTGTGTATTAAGGATAAGAACCCTATTTTAAGGATCCTATTTTGAAAATAATTTCTCTGTTAATTATTCTTTCTATTCTGTTTTATTTTATTTATTATTATTTTTTTTTTCGAATAACTTTTTCTAAAAATAATTTATTTAAAAAGGGTTGAAATTCTCCATTTTGAAACTAATTTATATTCGTTTTGAGTATAAAATTTGTCGTACTTTTTATTTTTTTTCTCATTCTTTTTATATTTTTGTATTATTTTGAATACTGAGGTGAAAATAAATTAATTGAAAAGTCTAAGGAATTTTAATAATGTACTTGTGTATAGCATGTATATAGAGATGTAAATACAGATTGGCATAATAATTTCTTTCTAATTATTAAATGTTAAATTATAAGTATGGACAAATACATAAGCACCGTAAGCAAGATTAATATATACAAAATATATACGGCGAATCAGGACGTCATAGAATGCGAAATGATAATGAAACTGAAATCAAATGTCCAAGAGAAAATAATAACTTACTTACTTAGGTAACCAACAGACCATGTAGGTCTTGTACCTGACTCATCAATGTCCTCCATTTTTTGCCGGTCACGGGCGAATTCCCTCCAGTTGAAGATGCGAAATTGTTTTAAATCCGCTGATACTTCGTCTATCCAACGAATGTTTGGTCTGCCCCGACGTCTCGTACCTTCGGGTCTGGATTCGAAGATTCTCTTGGCTGGAGCAAATAATAAACAATAATATAATAATCATGCTTGGAGTATTGTAAATATCGATATTTCGGAAGCAATATAATTCCTTCATCAGTGCTTGTGATGAACTAAGTTCTAACAATGATGAAGGAAGTATGTTGATTCCAAAATATCGATATTTGTAATCAAATATTAAAATAATTATTGGTGAGGGTAACCTGGCAACAATTAAATAATTTAATTTAAATCATCACTTATCACTAAAAATTAATATCCCGTTAATAACTTAAAACAATTCAAGGCGTTAAAAAGCTGGGAAAAATTATGAAAAGTCCCCATAATTAAAAAGAGTACAAAAAGGTTGATTAAGAAAGTTTATGAATCTTCACTGACAAATAATTGACTATCAGAGGGAAATGTTGAATTAAATGGTGAAGAACCTCTAATATCAATCACATAATAATGAACCAGTTGTATTTTTATCTGATATCTATATATCATTTGAATAATGCTAGCTTACAAGATGAAATACAACTTAGTTATGTGAGATTATGGGAAAAAATTCTGTTTAAGTATAATTTCAGAAAATTTAGTGCTTCGTCAGCCACAAATAGAAATTTAGTAGTTTAAGTGTACTAAGCTTCCGAAATGTAGACTTTTAGCCCTTTTTACTCCTCCACCCTCACATTAGTAGAGAGCCTAATATAGAATAGATTTGGGGTTTCTATTATGCAGAAGTTTCTTGGGGTTATGTAATGCTTTTCCAATAACCTGAGTCTCAGCCTAGAAAGAGAAAGGCACTCTGCCTACAACATGTGTGGAGGTTTCCTCTTCTTCCAAACAGCGGTTTGGGCCGTCACTTAGTGCCGGTTTACACATGTTTTTATTCATGTGGTTATGACCAGTAAGTATGCCCACAATCTTCCTGCAGCCTGCTCTATTGAAAGTTAGCAGGAAGTTCCATAAAATGCTCCTATAACATATTTGTTTGCGTCTTCACGGTGTTTTATATCGATAGCTTAATGTTACCAATAGATATACCAACTGCCAGTTCCGGTCGATAAATGTTGCCCGCCGATGATCTAGCTGGTTCGTTAGCTTTCTGACTTTCAGACAGGCCAATATGAATAAAATAATGACCCTATGCGGTTTCTGGCTTCTGAACATTCTACCACCAATCTAGATTTGATGAGATTAATTTCAAGGGCTTTTCAGGGAGCCTGACTGTCAGTAAAGATTCTAATGAATTTGTTTGACCATCTTTGTTCTTTTATTATATTCACTGCAAAGCCTTCAGCCTGCAAGACTGTATAGCGTTTTCCAAGGTTAAACTGAAGTTCAAGATGATCTTTTAAAAAAACACTACAGCTTCCACGCCTATAGCCATATGGAACCCCTGTGAAAATGTCCGAGATGTTTGAGGACCTGGCCTGCTTTTCTGATTCACGTCACATTTCTCTTGTCGGCATTTCTACTTCGTATCTTTTCTTTAGGGATACGAATGTAGTGATGTCATCTGTTGGCATAAAGAACTCTTTCAGCTTCTACAGAACGCTTACAAATTTATTTAATCAGATTATTTGAATCCATTTGTAAATTATTAAAAAAAAGTGAAGCTTCGGAATAGCAAACAAATTATTAGTTTTTAATATCCTTGAAGTTTATCCATTGTTAATTCTATTATAGCGATACTAAAGCAAATATTAGATAGTATTTTTTAGTTGAATTTGAGATAAAACAAACTCTCAATTTAAAATTTATTTGAAAAATATTTTTTTAACCACCCTCGCCTGATGTACACATCATATATACAAGTATATATAAATCTATAAATATAGATTTGTGAATATTCATATATATATATATGATAGTAATACAGATCATATCCTTTTTTTTACTGATTTATACATAATTGCTATAGTATAGACTATTATAGAGTATATTTTGTTACTGAAAGTTGAGATTTTGTTTATTTTATTTGTTGT
Organism: Argyra leucocephala; assembly: GCA_963942445.1. Taxonomy (NCBI): domain Eukaryota; kingdom Metazoa; phylum Arthropoda; class Insecta; order Diptera; family Dolichopodidae; genus Argyra; species Argyra leucocephala. The sequence continues at coordinate 47,373,528 of OZ012678.1, read as the reverse complement.
TATTTTAAAAAGTATATCCTAGATCAGGATTAAATGAAAATAAGAAATTTTCAGATTTTATTGTTATTATTATTATTTTTTTTTGTTGTTTTTGGGTTTTTGATATTTTAGTTTCTAACAAGGACATTAATATGATTTTGGTGAAAATTTTTTGAACAGAAAAAACAAACAAAAAATAAAATAAAAATAAAAATTAAACATAATTTGTTGAAAATTCTTCGAAAATTTATTTACGTATTTTAATAAACAAAAATAAAGTATATATGAACAGCTGTATACATATACAACTATATTGTAAAAACGATTAATGTTTTAATCAAGTGGAGTCTAACATGAACTCATACACCTGTAAGGAAGTTAATTTTAGAATAAAACAAGTCTTTAATTTTTTTTTTTAAATACTTAAAAATTTGTGTAGTTTTATGTGAATTGTATTTTTTTAAATAATAACATTTTGAAAAAGGATATTATTTTTTGTAACAATAACTGTTGCTTTTCAGGTACGTTATTAATAAAATAAGGATATTCTGGTTTGATATTATTGAGCAGAATGAAAATAAAGCTCAAAGGCTCATAATATTATCTTATTCACCAATATAAAGAAACCTTTAATATGATGATAGCCATTGAAAATTCGAAATCTTTAATTGCATCAAAAACGTAAGTTAGATACCAGCTGATTGCCCATGAAAAACCACTCGAACAGGTTATGTACTCTAAATATCTTGGTACTGATTAATATGATACAGAGGCCTAAAAAATAATTATGCAAAAACTTAGCAAATAAGAATTTTTAAGCACAGACAATAAGGTCAAAATCGATGAATTTTTTGTCGAAATCCTCATTTTTAATTACGTTAAACTTTAGGTAATCAAAATGAAAATAGTTTAAGACGGAACATTATGGCATACAATTATTATTAAACTTTGCAAAGAAATATTGAAAAAAATTTGTACTTCCAAATGTATACAGGTTGGAAACTAATTCTTTGTAAAATTATAAAATTTTACGTAGAATCAGTTTAAGTAGCAATTTAAAGCAAAATAAATAATTTCTTTATATTTTTTTAAACTATACATTTCGTTATTAAAATATTTAAATTTAAATTGTGAAAAAAAACGACAACAAAAATACATAGTAAAAACAAAACATTCACTTGTAAGTTAAACAAAAAGGTTACAAACTATTTTTTTGCAAAACCAAAATAATTCAGTTTTAACAGCTGGTTTTTTTTAGTTCAAAAAGGACAAAAACACTTTGTATGACCGCCTTTAGCACTTGCTATACCTGTTAATCTACTTCTCATTGACTTAATCAATTTAAAACACAATTAGAATGGTTAGGTAGATTACCCCATTCTTCTTTTATTACCATTACAAGTACATTACGTTTTGTTAGGGTTCGTTTAGCTACCTCTGTTTCTTTAAAAAAGCCCACAAATTTTGGATTGGTTTTGAGGAGGTGTTTTCATAACTTTTGAACAATTGCATTACATTTATTGTCTTACTTTCCAGGCTTAATGTATGTGGTTGTTGTTTTGGTAAAATTTAAAATGATTTTCAATTTGAAATTTCTTTGCACAGTTTACTAAATACTGTAGAAATACAGCTCCACACTGAAGATTTACCAAATTTCACAGTAGTTGTTATATTTTTATATTTTAATGTTTGCATACTTTATTTGGATTATAACATAATTTGAGGCTGTCCGCACAATATAAGCTTCCAAACTGTGATACAATTAAAAAAAAACCAGAAGAAGGCTATCAATTACATTACTTTTGTAGTTATTCATTATATTTTCACGCAATATATTTAATACGGAATATAATTCAAACAAACCTGAGAATAAAATTGATTTATCTGTTATGCACTTAGGACGTGTTAAATTTGATACACAATTTTGTTTTCCATTATAATATGGAAAAATTTAGAAATTGGAATAATATTTGTATAAAATTTGGAAAATAAAATAATGAAAAATTGATATTGTCTTAAGCACAAACAACTCTACGTTAACAAATACTTTTTAAGGTTGTTCACTGAAAATTGTGTCATTGTTGAATTGTAATCAAGTTTGTTTTAATATTCATTTAAGCTCTATTTTTGGCGCAATTTTCAAACAATGAAAGTGTAGTTCCACTCTTAGGGTACTCGTTGTACAAATTTGATTAGTATTTATTAACAAACAAGTCTCTACTCTCTCCATGCTACCACAAACGTTTCTGTTTTATTAATTTTGTTAAAATTGTTTTAAAACTTCATCATTAAAGATAAAAAAAATTTTTAAATAATTTAATCATTCAGTTGTTACTAATCTAACTGTTGATGAATCATTGATTTTTTTCTTATTTTTTTCTTTTGTTGTTTTTGTTTGATAGATTTAGCTTAAATTACATTTTGAGATACAAAAAAAAGAAGAAATAAAATCTATTAAAAAATATCCACTTAATATAAAAAAGAACTTTTCAAAACATTTAATTGAATAACGAAAACCGAAAACAAAACCAATCCCTTAAAAAATAACAATTTTAAGAAATTTAAATCATTTTTACAAAAATCTTTCATTCTTTATTAATTTTTCTAAATCAGTTTCCTTTATTTTCATTAATTAACTTAGGATCCTTCAATGAAATTAGGATCATCCATTAATCCTGTTTTTTTATTTTATTTTTCGTTTGTTTTTATTATTTTTGTTTTTTTTTTCTAAGAAAGATTTTAATTTTATATTTAGAAAATATTCAATATTTTAACAAAGATATCTAAAATTATTCAAAAAAAAAGAAAAAAAATTTAAATTAAAAACAATAGAATATATTATTAAATTTAATATTATTTAAAATATGACGACGGTTAATCAATATTTTATGGGCTCATGAAGGACATATTCTTTGATTACAGTTTTGATGATATTTTACTAATATTACAATAAATTTCTATGGCAAAATAATATCTACTTCAACTAAGCAACACATTTTCATTTCATGACGAAATTATAGCTGTATGATACTATTAGTTTCTATGGAATTGCTAAAAGACACGAACGAGGGGAACAATTAGTTCAATATGCTATTTTTATCACAAGGGTTTTATTCTGAATATCATGTTCGAACATCACTTATCATCCACTTGGATTAGTCCGAAAAAACAGTACAGAAACCAAAAATGGGACATGGGCCGAATTATCTGCTTGGTCTGGCCTTTTGATCATTGGAATAAAATAAATGATAAAACATATAGTTAAGAGTTTTTGGCGAAGTTACTCTCCAATAAATGTAGTTTTCCACATTTAAAAATAATAGATACCTATATTATGAAAATTCTAAAAAAAAAATTATTGTATATAAGTAATTGTGTATGCCAAAATTTCTGTTCATCCCATAGGCTTGGAATTATAAAAAAAAGGTAGATTTCATAATGATGAGAAAAACGAAAAAAACATTAAAGTCACATCAGGCGCTGGAGGTAATAACGATCATAAATTAACTATTGGTGGCCGTCAGATAATTAAAGCTGATATTTAAAATAGAAGGGTCTCTTAAGCATTGGACAAACCAATTACACGATCCTAAGGAGTACAACCGCCGCAGAGTCAACACATATGGTACAAGACAGACTAACCTGGATGTAAAATGCCTGATGTTATAGAAAATAAAATTATTGTCCTGACATTAGGACTTCTGCTTTCATTTACTCAATCCAATTTTACACCTTGAATAGAGTAAATGGAAGGAAAAGAAGACGAAGTTTTATTGTAGATATAGAAGAAGAACTTTTTCATGTAATCAACTAGTTTAGGTTTAAATTTTTATTTTACTATATTTAATATTTTTGGTTTTTATAAATTTTTAAGTTAAGTCTTAAATATTTAATGTAAGTTACCTTTTGGTTTTGATTAAATAAAGTATTTTATTATTATATTTATTTATTTAGGAAATATTAGTTCTCCTTACATTTCCAACTTAATCCAAATAAATACCACCAGGCGCTTTCGCTCTTATACCCTCTTTATCCTTACCTTTCATCGAACCAACTATGGAATGAATGAACCAATCCATAGAATGATGACCATGGGTAATAAATACCAGCATTTTATAGATTTGTCCCTCTCTAAAGATACCCTAAAGAAGCGCCTTTATTCCGAATTATCTGCTTAATCTGATCCATCCCTCTAATTTTTATTCATCTTGTAGTTACTAATTTTTTTCTAGTTACTGATATTACAATATTATGTAGTAGCAATTTATTCTTAAATTTAAGATTTATTAACAAAATAGATGTGCTGACTTCTATATATCTAACATACATATCAACTGTTGCCGAGCCCTGCTTTTGGATTAATTAATAAATAATTTAATCTGGATCAAGTTTTACATATTGTTTCATTTAACTTTCAAACAATTTTTTAAAACCTGTTTTGATTTTATTACATTCTTTTTGTTTCTTCATTATTGTTAAATTTATTATTATTCTTACTATTTGTTATTTTTCTTGTTGTTTTTTTTTTGTTTTATTCTTTTACTTCTTTTTATTTTTATAATAGTAAATATCATTGTAATCTCAATTAATTATTGTAATTTGTTTGATTTAAACAAATAAATAAATAAATAAATAAATAAATTTATTGAAGAACGGCAGACCTGTATACCTATATATACATTTTTTTTTAATACATGTAGCTAAAACACTAGTAAGGTTAAAAAAAAAAGTTAGCAAAAGAAGAGAGGGTAAAATGAATGAAGGACAATTAGGAATGAAGGTGTTGATGGTCGTTTTGAATTTATGTAGGTCACTAATATAGAATTGATCATGTTTGGGGAACACATAAGAGGGAATTTAGTTTCAGATTCGGAATGTTGAGGTTATAAAAGAATTTCCATAACTATGTCTCCTAGCTTTTAGGGGATTCTGCATTGTAAGGATGAGCACATATTGCCCTTCGTGTTTCACGAGCGGTGAGATGGGGGTAATGCAGACTTAATTTCTACTGAGAATGCGCCCATGTCTACGAGATATCTACGTGCCTACGGAAAAAAGGAGATAGTTCCAACTACATCTCGATAACCATGAACAAAAAGATGACCATTGACATTTGGATCATTGATAAGACGAATAACTTGTTATTGAATTTTATCGAAATATTTTAAAGAATTATTAGAAGCGTCAGCCCATTTGTCAGAATTAAACTATATTTTAAGTCACAAGAGGTCACAAGATGAGAATTTTAGGCCTGAGAGCAACTAAGAAAACTCAATCATTTGGTTCCGTTTTTTGCACCATCAAATATATGATCATTCTAGATAATTTTCCGATTTAAGTGCACAACTAATATGCTTAAGGTTTCAAACCGTTGAAGTTTATCTTCATGAAATAAAAGATCAGAATCAAAAGTACTTTGTAGACGAATTAAATAAAGAAATAAATGAAATGGAAAATATTTTTGGAGATAGTCCAGTTATGAATTTTTGAGGTATTAAACTCAACCCCAATTTGAATCATTGTTGAGGTAAATGGTAATTTGTATGAAAGTGTAAAATGGATACCCCTAGAGTGCTGTCGTCTGCAATACTTTGGATTGGATTGAAAGTAGTTTGAAGCAAATAATTTGTAAATATAAGAAATAGCGTAGGTGAGAAAACTGATCTTGGGGAACACCAACATTTATTTAGAATTGATCGAAGCTAAATCCATCAACTAAAACTTGAATTATATGATTCGTAAGGAAATTTTCAATCCATTCGAGAAAAGTATATATATATTTATAATAATAAAGAAATATATATATTTATATGCAGTCTAATTTTAGATCCATTTTTGTTATATAATTTGATGAAATATTTTGAAAGATAAAGTGATTAAATTTCATATGTTTTTCTTATTCTTTATAATTTATTACCGTATTTTGAAAATCTTCTCCACATAATACTCGGACCTGCTTCGACGTACTATATAAAGTTACATTACAACTCTTATTACTGACTGTACAACTGATTGAGTTAAATTGCCAACTAGATGTAGTTGGATTTTTTTGATTGAGTTTAATTGCCAACTAGATGTAGTTGGCTAGTAGTTTTTTTTTTGTTTTTGTTGACAGCTTGATGTAGTTTCCATAGCTATATGTTTTCTGTATCGAGGAGTATACTCTCGTTGTTTTATTAATAAATTTATATAAATTTGCTATTGTTACAAAACAAAGCAAAAACTTGTTCGGATGTGAAAACAGGCTGGCAACACGAAAAATTCATATAGAAAACAAAATATTGCCATTAAGTTTATAAATAAAAACAAAACTGGTCATGCAGGTGCATCTGATTGTAGCAAATAATATAAATACAAATATTAAACCAGCATTAAATAGCGATGCATATTCGTTCATAACAAGTAATGCAAATAATATAAGAATCATGTCATCCAGAGTCAGGTTGATTCTGTCTATAATATAGCGTATAAAATATACAATGAAATTTTGATTATAAAACACTCTTTACGAGCTTTAGTTCTCTTGAGTTCAAAAATGAAATAAATAGAAAATAACAAAATAATAAATAAATAATAACAGTATTATACATTAAATTTGTTATCTCGAAACACTTTCAAAGAAGCCAATTGAATCGATGCTATGTTCGTGTTCAACAATTTTTTGATCTACTGTCGTAAATAAATATAAGAAATAAAAAAAAAAACGAAGTATTCAAATCTTTTTAAATATCTGATGAATTTCAAATGATGAAATATTCAAATTAGTTGAAAATTTCTTAAAGCTATGGTAGAAAATTATTTTTAAAAAAAATAAATAAAGAAAAAACCATACCTAAATGAATTTTCTTTTAGGTTATGTTTTTTTTTTGTACTAAATTGAAAGGTAAATATAAATTTAAACCGAAAATATTTAAATTCATAAGATGGAATGTACATGAATGAGAAATTGTAAAAGAATACTTAAATCCTTTAAAGTTATAGAATAAAAAATATTTCTAGGTAATTCAATTGGAATAAATTTTTCAAAATTATTTTAATCAAATTTAAAAATAAAAAATGATGTTATCAGGGTCTTTAACAAGTGCATTATTAATGTCAATTCTGTATGAAGAAAAAACTTATTCATATATAAATTTCAAAAGAAACGTTACTATTGGAATGGTTGAAAATTTTAAGTAATCAAAAAATTTATATAAGAATATCTATGTATTTTGCAATTGTAGTGTAACCAAAATCCTATGGTATAGAAATTTATATTTTTTAACTTTAAAAAAGTTAACTTAAATATAGAACATCCAACTTTCAACTTGTTTTTAATTTTATGTTCTTGATATTATTTTTTTCTATTATATACTGATAGAGATTATATATATATATAATAGATCAAAAGATATACGGTTTATATATATATATAACAACATCAAAACGACAAGGATACTTTCAAATGTCCTTTTCAATCTTAAACTAGGAACACCAGTTATCTAGGAATATAGTCATTAGATCCTACGCGTATACAACATCTCGCTCAGAAGAGCCCATAATTCTGCGGGATGGTAAGCTAAGCATATTAATATTTCGTTTTTAGTTTATTATTATATGACATAGATTTATGAAACTCCCTTGAGTTTTCTTAAAGCGAATTACAAATATTGCTTTTGAATAGATTCAGTCCTTTTGCTTTGAACTTTCTGGGTACCAAATAATATATTCGTATTCTAAGAATGTCATTTTAGTTACCCAGATATTGTTGAATTTTTTTGCTTCTCTTTTTATAAAGCCTAACATTTTATTAGCTTTAGAAATCATAGTGCCTTATTGAAGATAAACATTCAGTTTACAACTAAAATAATTTTTCTGTTCTGGTTCTAAAAGAGAGTTTTTTTTAATAAAAACTAGTTTTTTACGGGTGAAACATAACATTTTTGAACGTTAAGATCATTCTTGTTTTCACGGTACGCCATATTCCTATATCATGTAATTCAAAGTGAAAAAAAAAAATAAAATCTGATGTAGTTTTTATTATATGATACATTTTTAGATCGTCAGCATAGGTAAGGTGAAAAATTCGTGTCAAACATTTAGAAAGATAAGAAATATATATATTAAAGAGAATGTGACACTAAATTATTACCTTATGGTACACCAGACGACACAGATATTGATTTGGATTTCATATGCTGAAACTTAAGAAACTGTGACCCATCAGTAAAATATGAACTAAGCCAATTTAGTATAAGCATATTAAAACCGAATTTTATCAGCTTGAGTGCTAAGGTATTGTGATCGATGTGATCAAAAGCTTTGCTGAAAGCTAGATAAATAGTATTTATCTGAATTAAGTAAAGTACATCTGGTGTAAGGACTTAAAGGCTGATATTAGTAAACCGATCTTATTTAAAACCGCGTTATTCACAATTGAGTATTTATAAATTACTTAGGGATAGAGGATTGGATAGCAATACTTCTGTAATTATCGATCAAGGATTCATCGCCGTTTTTATGAATCGGAATCAGGAAGAATGTCTTCCAAAAAGAAGAAAAGAGACTTGATTTGGTTGATTACTATACATTGATACTGCTTATTAGATTTATATTTTGAATTTGTATAATAATATATGTATTTTAGATAGAAATACATGGAGTACATGAATATACATAATTTACATTACAGTTTTTTGTACCTAAATATCAAAAATTACATATTTTCAAATAAAAATTGTTTACATAGTTAGATTGCGTTATCATATATAGATAGTTTTTAATTAGAACATCAGTTATTCAGATAAAATTATTATTCTAACTATCAGAAATTTCATGCAAGGATTTAAAAGGATGTCAATTTTCCGCAGTTGGAAAAATTTGCCACATTTTTGAATATTTTTGAATTAGTTGACATGTTTTCAATTTTCAGTTCTATTTATACCATAATTTAAAAAATTTTAATTTTCTAGTTTATAGCACAATCTGCCATCATTTCTATTAAATCCTTGCAAAAATATCTAAATACTAATTTTTCTAAAAAAAATGTTTAACTATCAATTTTTTCAGTTCTAAGAATTAAATTTTAAAATGACTTAAAACGGTTCACTATACTTAATAGTTAAAATTTGTGTAAAATTTATATATGTACAATACATAATAATAATTATAATATTTATATAATATATATATATACTAATATGTTTGAAATATGTGTATATATATAATTTTATATAAGTTCAATTTGTTCATGTATATATGTTGTAATAGTTCAATTGTATATTTATATATATTTGTAGTTAAGTTAGTTAACGAATCATGTAAACAATGTTACATAATACACACAAAAAAAAATTGGTAAGGTATTCAGTCAGATTTTGCTAAGAAACTTTTTACAGCAAAGAGTGAATTAAATAAATAAGGATTGCCAACTGTAATATAATAAAATTGAAATTTTTGAAACACTTAATTTTTCTTTAATTATTTAATCTGTTTACTTTCTTTCTTTGAATAAATGTAACGGTTTGAAGAGTTGAAGAGTCTTTACTAGATCTTCTACTGAGCCAGTTTTATCCATTTTCCTGAGTGGAATTAAAAATACATTTTAGGCCTAATTAGCCGCACTTTAGTTAATTTAAGTTTCAGTTTCGTTAAAAAAATTACTTTTCGTTCAGCCCAAGCTGGTATGATTCACTTCGTAGGTTACTTAAGTAAAATGATGTTTGAATGAACATTTTGATTACTATTGATTTTTATCCACAAATCGGTTGTCATGATTTGTTGATAAAAATCAATGTAAATGAAATTCAGAAGGGCGTTTCTACTTTCAAAGTGTCAAATTCAATGAAGTTTTACCAGACGTAACTTCAGTTGGTTAATTAACTTTAAGGAGCTTTAAGCTTTGATATAAACACACACTGGGTACCACAGTTGGTAGAACACTTGCCTTTCAACCGAAAGGTCCCAGGTTCGATTCTCAATGAAGGCAAAAAATGCTTTCTGAATCTTGCAGCCTGGTTCAGTATACCCTTTGTCGTTGGGATAAAATAAACGATAAAAATTTAATTGAATGTCTTGGTTATCACTAAAAATAAAATGGAACTTTGCTATTATGAAGGCGAAGTACTCTATACAATAAATATAATTTTCCGCATTTAAAATTAGTAGATATACCATAAAAATTTTAAATATTGTATGTCATTATGTATTCCAATCTCTGTGTAAAAGCAGTTAGGATATTCATCCCATAGACTTGGAATTATACATGAAAAAAAAACGGAAGGTATTAAGTTAACTTAAAATTATCCTAGTCCGGCCTCTTTGCAAATATGTATTAAGACTTAAAGCAATGACTGCTTTAAGTCTTAATACATATTTCAGAAAATGTTACTCATTCGTATTTACATTGTTCGCTTGACGCCAAAGATTTTTGCTACACAGGTATTATCTTCTTCAAAAATTTAATATGAGGGGCATATTTCTTTATTGACAATAAATTAAAAAAAAAATTTAATGTTCATCTTTGCTTTCATATATTGTTCTTAGACAAAAGATTAATAAAAGAAGACATCGAAAATAACGTAAAAATAATATAAGTTTTCACAAACAACTTGAAGTTTTAGATTAATTTCGAAGCGTTTAGAATTTGGTTATTAATTCTCTTTTTTACAGCCATAAATAGTATAAAAATGATGTTAACATATTCTACCAACATTTTCAACTAGATTACGTATTTTAAACAGTTCTATCGTATCAGTTGATGCACATGGCTACGGCAAACATGTCGAAAAGTCGAAAAGACCTTTTAGGCTGTAGTAATTTATTGAAAAAAACTTAGAAATGACATACAAGGAAATAAAAACAATATTAAAGAGACAAGGGATTGAATAGCTACAAATTTCATATCAGTAGTAGTAGTAGTACCAGCATTAAATTAATATTTTTACTAAATATTTTATTACTATTTATAATAATACATGACCGTATCTGCATATTAATAACAAAGTAAAAACAATTAGTTTTAAGATTTATGAAACAAATACAAAAAATAAATCTGATACTAACCTAAATGGAAGGAGCTAGTTTTATTTCATTTCATTAAATTGAATATATCCACATCAAATATATACCATAAATATGAACCCATTAATAATTGTATGCCTAGTACAGTGACATCAGTTATAATACCATCCAAAATTAATTATTTTATAAAGCAATAACAAAATTTCGTATATCACAGTTTTTCACCTAAATTTTAAAATTTCTAAAATTTCCCATTTCTGTAGTAATAAAAATTAAAAAATCGAGGTATGTTTCACTATAAGTTTAATTAATATTATGATTGATTTCACTGTTGTTATATCATCTTTAGAAGACTGAAATAGACAGATAAGTGGGTATAGAAGGAAATGAAAGTGCCGATAAAGTAGCCAATGAAGATTCCAACATTACAAACCTTTTAAGGAGGAACGCAGTGAACGCTATAACGGGAGCCGTTAAGGAATTCAATCATTCATATAATCTACCCAAAGGAAACGTAAATGTGGTATTCATCAAATACCTGTGCAATGTCTAGGAAAACATGGATCCTAATATAACAACAACAAAACAAAATAACTTTTAACCAGGGCCCGTACTGATATATCAAAAGTATTTGCAATCAGTACGGTTCACTAGCCGGTAGGAAGCAGAAGCAGCACTGCAAAACTGCAAAAAAGCAAACGAGACAAAATCTCTTGAAAATTTCTTTTGCATCTGCTCGAGGTAGAGCTTTATTCCGTTATGTATGAGGTTTTTCCGAAGTGATTAGGAATTATTGCGAAAAACGAAATTGAATCGATCTTCTCTTAGTGGCTCTAGTACTAAGTTTCTTGACAGAGTTATAATGGGAGAGTGATTCATAAAATAACAAATACATCACTTGGATCTTGGCATCAAAAATGTACAATTAAGCCCTGATTACTTTTCCAGAAGCAACAGGAATGGTCACTTTAACCTTCTAGATCGATCTAGATATTAATCAAGCTTACTAAAACATACTTAAAATTTCTAATTTTTAATATTTAAATATTCATCATATAGAGCCTACAGAATATTCCATCAAATGTTTTATAGTGTAAATAATCTGGCAATCTAAGAATAAGAATTTTTTCTCTATTTACCTTTATAATGGTTTGAGATGGCATAACAATAAATTACAAGAAGTCATATTATCGTATTACATATATCGTATATGGTATTTATATAATTTTTTTTTATGTCGTAACTTCCATTCCCATAAATAAATATTTAAATAAATTTAAATGGGTAAATTCTTTAATGAATTATCTAATGAGTTCTTTCTTCATATTATTAGGAGGGAGGATGTTAATTATGAAAGCAAGATATATTTTACCAACATAAAAAACAAGAAAAAAAAGGGAAAATATATTATGTAGTACTGGAGTGTATTTGAAAATTTATATTTTGTTTGTAATGTAAAATATAAAAAAATACCTATGTTCAAGTGTAAGTAATTAATCAGTGTAGTGAAGTACTTTCATCTGAATTCTCATTATAATTAATTACTATTATACTAACGTCTGTAATTCTTAGTGGAGCTTTGTGAAACACATAAGGTGAATGCGGTACTGGATGACTAGTATGATTTTACTTCAAATTTAATTATATTGAAGAAAATTTAATTTCACAAAATTTTTTTTGAAATTTATTATGAAAAATTGTTCTGGGATAGAAATTAATCGTTTCGATGCCAACTATCGAGTTTTCTCGGTAAGTTAATCAAAACGACAAGCTACAAGCTAACTCGTAGTAAAAATATTTTTATTTCATGATCTTAATTTTAATATGGCACTTTATATTTAGTTTTATTTTTTTAAACGATTTTCGCAAATAAATTCAAATATCTTTTATATATAGGGAAATCCCCAAATGTTAATTTGTATTGGCCTGGTGGTTTAGTTTTCAGAAAACAGCGAAAGGGTTAAGAAATTAATCCAAAGTAGTTTTAATTTCTTTGTTAGTAAATTAATTTCATAGCAAATCCTCCACCAGTTGTTATCCATCATGAAAAAATTGATGGTTTTGAAGGCAAAATGGAATGAAATACTATAATATTGTTGTTGCAAATAATCCATTTTCATTTGGTTCACCGTCATAAGAACAGTATGACTGGCATTTAATTGGCCAAAGATTTTCACGACTCTCTTAGTGTGTTTTGGGATTGAAATAATAACTGGAAAAGGACTAAAGTTCTGGTTGCATTGAAAATTTTATCTATACAGCCTAAACATTATGCTACCCTATAGTTGTTTGATAAGATGTAATTATATAATTTAGTTTTTAATAATATAAGAATCGTTTATCAAAAAAGTCTTATGACAGCAGTTGGGAGTTTTTTTTCTGTTGCTTTTTTGACATTTAAAAAATTTAGGTGTAAAAATGAATAAAGGAATAATTTTCTTGGTATTATTTGAGGAGGGTTGGCAAAATAGAAATGACAAATAGAATAAATTGCTAAAACTGCTTTAGAATCTAATTTCAATTTCTACATTTTATATTTTAATATGTAAATTAATTATAATAATGGTGGGGAAATTATTAAAATGGAGTTGGAGTAGGAGAGAATTATAATATGTACTTTTTTTTGTATTAAAATCCAAAATGTAAGTATTTATGTAAAAATATTTAATTTGAAATAGATTTTATCATTTGAAAGTCATTTTAAGGACTATTTTTTTTTGTTTTCAATACGAATTTAAGTCAAATTTTTATTAACTTTTTTAAGAATTTTTTTTTTTTTATTAAATGTCATTAAATTATTTTTGTAATTATTTTAAATGGAATTAATTTTTTTTTTTTTAGTATAACTATTTATCATAGATTTAGCATACGCACTTGTCGGAATTAGAAAAAAATATTTATTTCGAATTTCACAAAAACAAAAACAAGAAAAGAAAAAAAATTATACTTATGAATGATGGGAAGTTTTTTCTAAGAAATAAGTAAATTTTAGAATTTCCTATAACAGCAAGAGAAATTTTTGCTAAGAGCGAATTTTTGATTTTAAGAATATCGTTAATATTATTTTACGTTAATTTTGGTTAAATTATATATTATAAAGAAAAAAAAAACAGTTGCACCGAAAACAGTATTAAAATTAAATATAAAGAAACTGAAGCCCAGATATCAGAGCCCAGAGTTAACGTAGATTATCGGTCGGATATTACTGAAGGAGGAAATTGAAACTGATTTCTTAAAGAAAGTCTTAGCCTAGTTTGAGTTAAATCTTAGGTTAATGATGATTTTACTCATTCAGATCTTTACCATTGAATTATGTTGACCGTTAATATGACTGGCATAGCATTCTATTGTTCAATGTACATTTTCATTTTTTGAGTTTCATAATAAACAAAATTTCGACGTTTTGGATACCATGAGATACCATATGAGAGATACCATTAATTATCATCATCTTATAACACAACAGCTCTAAGTGACTCCCCACAGATACTCTGCTTTTTTCGAGTTTCGTGCATTAATTATACTAGTTAAATACCCGTTACTACGTAACTTTTTGCTACCATTATATATAGTGAAAAATCAAAATTAGAGCATTCTAGGTTGTACTACATTATAAATTATCGAAATCAAAAATTCCCCTATCAACAATATTTTAGTAATAATACTTTAGTTAAATTAGTAGATTAGCAGACAGACTATGTAATTGGATTGATATAGATTGAAATATTTAATCAACTAATATTTCATTAAAAACTATATTTCTAACAGTTTTATTCTCTTCGGTTACAATTTTCAAATGATTTCTATTCCCAGTGCGCGACAGCCCGACATATAGTTGTCCATGTGAAAAACCTGGTGTATCCATTAAAATACCAACCTTATTGAGAGTTTGACCTTGCGCTTTGTTGACGGTCATTGCAAAGGCAGCTCGGACGGGAAACTGGCTTCTTACTGTTTGTTTTTTTAGATATTAGGAAAACCAAAAAATTAAAAACTACTGTTTTTTTATTTTAAAATACAAAAGACTACAATATCAAAATATCAATAGATAGATATAGGATATATTCATATATTACATAGGTACATTTATTATTTATCTATACCTACTGTTTATTTTTTTCTTAAATAAAAAACACTAAAATATTAAAACTAAAGTAAACTAATATAGCTATTGCTTTTTATTTAAAAAATTAGGTACTCACTATTAGGTACCGTTTAGACATCAAGATTTGGTTTATACTATTGAAATTTTGACTGTCCTGTAAACGTTGTTCCACAAATTTTGACATCCGACTTTGTTTAATGAAAAAATAGAATATTATCATCAAACATTTTTGAAACAAAAAAAGCTGGAAACTAATTTTTTCCTTTAATCGAAATCGACTCTTGTCATTTGTTGAACTTTTTGTTTAATGTTTGTTGTGTTTGATTATTTTTGTTGTTATATTGATTGTTATAAATAATAGTATTGATAATAACAATTAGTAGATACTAAACCACCTACATTTATAAGATTTTTTCAACTTTTTCTTAATTGTATTTTTTATTTATTTCAAAATTTAATAGGTAAATTTTTTTTTCATTTTGTTGTATTTTTTTATTTTATTTGTTTATAATTTTTAATTTCTATATATTTAAAATCATTGTTTTTTATTTGAGCCAAACAAACCTTAAATAAATAAATAAGTAACTTTTATCAAATAAAATGTGATATGTAAACGTTGCTCTAAATGCTAACACTTATGCCAACACTTATGTAGTTGATTATATAAATTGATTAAAGTTTTCTTCATTATTTTTCATAAAAAAATACGTAATAACTTACGCTAATCAATCTAGTCAAAAAATTATTTTAAAATATATTTTTCAAGTAATAAAGAATGTATTCAATAGCTTTGAAATTATTATTCTAAATATTTTTAATCCATTTTGTTTTAGCAGGGGAGGAAACAGAAAGAATTACGTGCTAATTCGACATTTATTTGATTTTTTTGTTGTTATCTTTTCTTTTCTCTTTCGTTTGGGTTAAAGAAATGTATCCATAAAACAAAACCAATTGATCAGTAGATTGAAATAAAAAGGGGAAAGATTATGTACATAAATTATTATATAATATAAAGCCGCACACGCATCAACTATCAAAGGATAGTAGGTAAAGGATCCATTAATATTGGTTACCATTTTTCAAGTCGATTTCCAAAATTGTAAGAAATAGAAAGTAAAAAGAATTTAATTTGTGAGAGAGAGATAAAAATTCAAAACACAAAGTGGGAAAAAAGTATCGAACAAATATCGAGATGTGTTACATTTAAAAATGCATAGTAATAAGAAACATTATTTATTTACATTATTAATATTCAAATTTCCTTCCTATTTATGAATTCTAATATTATTAATAATTAATAAATTATCATTGATTATTACATGGCAAAATATAATTTTGAACGAAATAAAAATGCATCGAGTCATTCATAAAAAAAAATTATTGGTTCTTGGTATTCTTTTTAAATACCTGTTTCAATACCTGAAAAAATTTATATATTGAAAATACATCAATTATAATCTGTTTGAAATAAAAAAAAATTTACTTCCCTTATAAGACAATAAAAGAAAACTAGGGGTCCTTGTTGAGTAATTATAATTCAAGTTAAAGCCAAATTTCAAGTTTTTAAAAGAACAGCGATTTGGATGGACTGATATAGACTTCTCATTACAAAGCAGAAAACACTTATGTTTTAATGAAAAGCTTTGAAATTAGTACGTTTTCGTTACAAAACATAAATACCTTATTTCTCATTTTTTGTTTCGTTTCTTCCTATTTCTTAATATATTTGGTGAATAATATAACCATATGATTAAAAAATTTCAACTGTGTGCACATTATTGTTTTATTTACAACTTACTTATTATATATTAAGAGTTCATTATGGAGAAGAGAGATAAAATGAAAAAGTGTCTACTGCGCAGGTCCTTAAATGCTAGTCAATTATAATTATAGATGATGCAAAAGAATTAATAAAATTTGGGTCTATATTTTCATTAACCAAAACCGTGTTTATTCATAAATTAAGAATATTTTTGGTAAATTGAAAAAATAATATAAAGTTAAAATGCTTGTCAATTATAATTATAGACTAGGGGCCCCTATTGAGTAATTATATTTCAAGTTGAAGTCAAATTTAAAGTTTTTAAAAAAACAGTAATTTACGTACTGACATAGACTTCGCACGATATAGCAGAAACCACTCGTGTTTAATAAAAAGTTTTGTGAGTAAGTTTTATTTAGGACACATAAATACACGTCCCTCATATACTGCTTCGTTTCCGATATATTCCCTATAGTAAGAAGCATTTAGTGATAAAATTACTAAAAATAAAAAGTTTTGTCATTAAAGAGGTACGTATATATATACCTACATAATACATAATTTTAATAAAAACTATATTATTACTACAAATAAAAAAAATTTAGAAACAGTTACTTAAAAAGATAAAAATGAAGAATTCAAGTGACCTACTATATCCATATAAATTTGCTAGTCATATGAACAATTCAACTGATTTTTTTTGTTTTTGCTTTTTTATATTTTTTATTTGAGATGAATTTGTTTCTTTGTTTTTTTTTTTGGCATATGTACATAGATTCATTCGCAAGTACATAATATAAAATATAATAACTGATTTGTTTACTTTTGTTTATTATTTTCATAAGATCTCACTTATGCATAATAAAATCGGATGCTGAATAATAAAATCGGATGTGTACAAAATGTTCAACTGTGTGCGCATTTTTGTTTTATATATATAAGAAGTTCATTAACGAATAGGAGAATCGAAATAAAATAAAAAGGTGTCTACTGCGCAGGACCTTAAATGCTTGTCAATTATAATTATAGATAATATGATGTTTAAGATATAAGATATGTTTTTGAAACCAATATTATGTTATGTAGGTACCTGTAAAAAATCAATCATTCAAAATTTCTTTACTCTCATGCCCTAATAAATTTAATACCTTGATTTCAGACGACCATGTAAATTAGAAATCTCTTCTCCCGGGGCCCGTTGGCTATTTAAAATTAAATTTCAAAAATTAAATGGCTTTTTAAATCATTTATATCGCACTCTTTCTTTCTCACAACTTATTACATAAGAAAAACAATAGTTTTTTGCTCTTTAACTAATGGAGTTTTTTTGTAAATGGAATCCCCAGTGAATCCCCAGTGCACATCTTCTTATTAAAGAATATTCTTTTCTACTATGATGTATTAAGAAGAAAAACAACAAAAGAAAATAACAAAAAATGTGTACAGTATATTCCGTTTCATTTAAATCAATTTGAGTTAAGTTTGATTTTTTTTCTCCTATATTAAAGGCATTCTTGATGAGGTGTAAGAAAGAAAGAAAAAAATCTCTTCCAATTTGACTGCAAATAAATTAGCTTCTTCATTTATGTTAAAAACAAAATGTATACATGAAACAGAGAGAATATTTCTCTTTCAAACAAAAAATTATAACGGTACATGCTGACACCGGCGAAGAATTATATATAGATTAATTATGTGGTTCATCTTAGTCTTTGCGCATTTGTCAACCTTAAAATGTCTCCATTCTTAATTATATTATTTCGCTGTTATTTATAATTATGTTTTCTCCATTCTACAACACTTTTGGACCGAGTATTTTCTATGTAGGCTGTTCTCCTCGGCTACATTCATGGTCCATTCTTCGCATCCATACATCACTATGGGTCGTATTAGATTCTTTGTCATTTTGTTAGATATTGTCCACTTTGCTTTTCTTGATAAGTATATACTTTGATTGTAGCAAAATTTTTGTTCGGAAATATATGGAAATTTTATTACATAGTAACATCTATATGGAGAGTTCACATAGTAACATCTATATGGAGATTTAAAAAGTGGCTGTTTGAATCACATTGTGGTCAAACTCTGTTATTGAAACTTTATTTTTTTTAAATAGTCTATGCATGTATGATAACCGAATGTTTTTGACTGTAAATTGAAAATTTTGATGGGAAGCACATGTGATTTTATAATGACATTGAACAACTTTAGACCTATCGAAAGTATGATAACCGAATATTTTTGACCTGAAAATGAAAAAAATTGATGTGGAAAACATGGTGGTTCTAACAATGTTGCACAATTTTTAACACATCGAATGCAACATTGAATAATTAGCATCAAAAATTCTCATCTCGTATTATTTCACATTTTGGTGACGCCAATCACAGGAAATATCATATTATTTAACCCCACTGATTATTTGTAGAAATAGGTACGCTTCGGACTGTGCCAACAAATTTGAAATCAATATTTATCATGTTATAGTCGAAATAAGATAATAAATTTACAAATACTTGAAAAAAACTACTTTAAAAAAAACCGACTGCCGTAAAAGGTCTAAAGGCGACCATTTAGTCAATATTATTTTCCATAATTAATGAACTATATAAGCTTCTTCTATGTAAGTGGACTATGGTGCTTCATAAAAAAAAAATCAACTTTAGAGTTACTTCTTGATTGTTCATACTAAAGTTTTCGAATTGACCAAAGAGTGTAGAGCAAAATACATAGTTAAAAATAAATTTAATTGAAAAACTAGAACTATTAATTCCTAAAAATGTCAGTATCATACTCAAATGGGAAAATTATTCGTTAAATATATATTTTAAATTGATTTACTTTAATTTCATTTTTAAAAATAATAAACGTTATATTCAATTTTATTATAAAAGTTTTATTATTAGATTAACTTTAATAAGGTCTGAACAACAAATAATCAAAATAAAAAATATTTAAAAATTATTTTAAATTAAACTTACTTCTAACTTCCCTCCTTAAAATACCAAAGTTATTCAATTTTTACTTTATTTTTTGGTTTTGTTTATAAAATTGCCTATTCTAGAAACTTCCATAAAACAAAAAAAAACTTAATAACTATATATAGTAATAAAAACAATAAGAACAAAAAAAAAATATATATCCTGTAACAAAAAATGTTCATAAACAAATTTTTTCACCCAGATTTTCAATTTCATTTATTAAAAAATCTAAATCGGTTTCATTTAGTACCGGAAAACATGTAAATGCCATTCGAATAAAATTTCCTAAATTTCGATAACTTAAAGGTGTATAACCAACCATCATTGTACCTGACATAATCATTTTTTCTTTGATTTTGGGGGCAATCTGAAACGAAATAAAAAGAAAAAAACATAATAATAATAAAAAAAAAATAAATAAAATTGTTATTAAAATTATTATTTTTGATTATTCTGTAGTTAGAATGAAAGAGATAGAATACATTACGTACTAAATTTAAGGTATAGGTACTATAAGAAATATTTTGGAATTAATTTTTCAATTTATTTAGAAATAATAAAAAAAAAAAATAAAAAAAAATTATATTTGGTTTTAGACCTTGAAAAATTTTTCAAATGAAAATATTTTATCATATCAAATTGAATTTTCTGGTAATGCTTCTGGATTTATATATCGTACACCAACATGAAAAATTCCTTATTCTGTACTGACACAAAATTTTAAGTTTATGATTTTTAAAAGTATAGGATGTTTTTGGAATTTTTTTTGATAAGATAATAAGCCAAAATAATAAGCACCAATGCTATTTGCATACAATTTTACGCAAACTTTAGTTACGGTATTTCTATTGCAATGCTGTTTCGAATTTTTGGGCTAATTTATAATTGTTAAATTATAATTGGGACTGTTAGCAATATTTTTGAATTCATATTTTTACTATGAAGCTCGCTTATACTGTTATTTGCACTTTCCAATATTTTTTCAATTATGATATCCGTTTTTTCGTTTATCTTCAACCTTTTCTTGCAGAACAAATTTAATTCATATTTTATGTTTCACAAAATAATGACTAAGCATGATGTATTTTTTCTTCGTTTTATTGTTGATAATAATTTACGAGAATATAAATTCTCAAACAAGCAATAATGAAAGTCGAGTTTCCTTTCACTAATCATTTGTATTTTTTTAAAAAAAATACAAATGATTAGTGAAAGGAAACTCGACTTTTATTCCATAAATCTAAACATATCACTAAAAACAAATCTGATTATCAAAAACAAGCAATAATGACTCCAAAAAATATTCAGTACAAAAAAGATTATAGAGAATTGAGAATATTGAATAAGAAAGAAAACGAGCTCAATAATCTGATTAAGAATGAAAATATTGTAAGGTTTTCAGACGCCCGTCAAAAACTAAAATGAACTCGCTATATAACACGGACACACGAAAGTTGAAATACTTACATGACAATAATAGGGGTAGAGGAAGATCTTGAGGCATATAACGTTAAAAATTATACTCAAACTTTACAAATTCCAAAAAAAAGCGGCGCAAAATCAACAATTGACTACCAACTGTACTACCCAGTAATAAAGGGCAAAACTCACCTTCGATTAAGAATCGTAGCAAATGAGAGAAAAAAGTACTAAAAGCATAGTGGAAAATTTAGAGGGTGTATTGAAGAAGTTAAACCTATTTTTCGTTTCGCTTTTAATATAGAAATTTGTTTTTAATTATGATCTGTTTGAATCATAGGCGTATATGAAGTATACTGTGAGCTACTGCCTGAACTTGGTAAAAACTATAAGTATAAGCGATTTTGGTCGAGGTGTATGTTTGGAGGCTTGAATAATAATTTTGATTTGCTTATTTCGAATATAATACGATTTAATACGATTAATGGTGATCATTGAAAATCAAATTGAGCGCAGGAGGAGGTGTTTTTAAAAAGCAGATTTTGTGATGATGGCCATTCAAAAATTGTACCGAAATAAGAACCGAAGAAAAATTCACAACAGCTGGAAATCAGGAATTATTTTTCAACATCATTGTAAATATTCAATAATTTGATTGCTTTTAGAAGTAAATCGGCAGTAGACGAAGAAGATCCCTAACAACGTAAAACAATTAAATTCAAAATATCAAAATACAAAAAAAAAAAACAAACGAGCTTTGCAAAATATTATTACCATCATAATGAACTTACCATCACCATGTATCTTTCAATTTAAATTAAAATTAACTGTAAAAACAACAAACAAAAAAAAACAAAATAGTTTATTTATATTCTTTCAAATTACCGTTCCAATAATTTTCCACCAATTTTCATTTTCTATTTCATTTCTCATCTTTTTCGGTATATACCAAAAACATACATTTGTATATTGATAATGATTTTGTACTAAACGAAATCCAGGACGATTTTGTATTTTAATAAAAAAATTCTTTGCATTTTCAATTGCATGATCAATTAAAATTTCAAAATTATTTAATCCTCTTGCTTTTAACATTATCCATAATTTGAATGCGTCAATTTTACGACCACATTGAATACTTTTATTACCAGTGTCATAGCTAACATCATAATATTTATCCTGTTGAAACAGGTATTTAACATCAGTTGCATTGCATTGTGCTAATAGTGTATTAGTATTATTACCATTTGTAATATTTTTACCATTTATTAAAAATAATGAACATTGTAATGGTGCACCTAATGACTTGTGTGGATTCCATGCTAAAGAATTTACTTTTGAAACTGATTTTAATAAATGTTTATATTTGTTAGAGAGTATTGCAGCACCACCTAAGCATGCCTGTATAAATACAAAGAACAAAATAATAAATTAAATAAAAATATTTTAAAATTTAAGATTATAAATATTTCTAATATGGTTTAATCAAAGAATAACTTTCAGTTTGATTTAGGTCAACTGCAAATGTAGTGAAATATCAATAACTAATCTGGTGGTTGATAATAAGAACCACCAATTGTTTTTTTATTCGTATCTTAAATTTTTTAAAACCAAAATTAACAAATTTTTTTTTATTGTCTATTGAGAGCGTACTACGACTTGCTCTGGAATTGTTATATTTTCACAAAGTACATTAATATCCTTTTATTGTTCTCTTCACGTCTTGTCGTTCTTAGATAGATGATAGCACAACATCACCCTCGAGATTTGAACTATAACGTTATATTTCATTTTTTTCTGCTCTTCTAGTCTCATTTTCACCTATCAATCTCATTTAGAGAGCTCCAAAATATGGAATCTGTAAAAATTGAATTGCCTGTACTTCAAGAACAATAATTAAAATCAAGTAGTGAAATTAATCTAGTATTTGATTTTATATGCATTAATAACATCAATATATATTTTTTCACACCTACAAGATTTTGGTGTCGTTCAGAAGGGATAATAAAGTATTTTCCATCAAATTTTTTACGCAAAGTAACGTTTGCCAAATGAATCATTTATGTTTAGGAAATATGCGAATAAAATCGTATATAGTTGAATTTTTTTATTATAGTTTGATTTATGCATTTCTTTTAAGGACCTTATAAGTACCTTTTAAGGAAGTTATATAAACGAACTTAAATTAAAACATTTAGTGAGGCGTAATATAATAATGCAAAATTTATAAGAAAATGAATGAGACAAAATAGTGCAAAACAAACTAGACCATATTCTTTTCTAATGCCACAGTTTAAGTTATCTCATGATTTGTTGACTTTGAGATTGTTGTAATGTGTAATTTAAAGATTACTAAGGTTATTAATTACATTATTTTCCTCAGCGACATCTCTGTATTTCTTAAAAAACTATGCCTAAAGCCTGAATTAAAGTTCAAACTGAAAATTCAAAACTTCAAAACTAGTAGCCAAGAATCTTTGCACCTGTCGCTCAAATTTTTCCATTAGAAGTACCTAGGAAGGTAATAATTCAATGTAATAATATGTGGTGTGGGAATCGGTAGGCATTATATCAACACTGAAAATGCGATTGATATTCAGTAATTACAATTGAGCAGAACAACTTAGTAGCCCTAGAAATAATTGACTTAAGTAGGTATGCTGACTATCATTTCATTTATCATTTATTACTGTAATTTAAAATGATGGTTTGATAGTGTTAAATGATGGAATGACAGTTTAAATGATGATATATCAAAAATTTTTGATTTGGACTGACAGTTTTGTAAAAAATTATGTGTAAACTGAAATGATAAATGAAATGATAGTCTGCATGCTACTTCAAAAGTATAGTCGTTAAAATTAATTTAAAACTTAATTTGAAAATTTTAAATAAAATAATATTAAATTGCTTTTGTTATTCCTGGATTGTTTAAATCAATAGATCCTATACATAGTTCAACAATATATACAAACAATACTTACATCAACATGTAACCAAAGATCATATTTCTGGCATATATTACTTAAATCATCTAAATTATCAAATGCACCTAAAACAGTTGAACCAGCTGTAGCATTCACATACAATGGTATTTTATTATTTTGTTTTGCCTCAAGGATTTTTTTTTCCAGATCTGTTGTTAACATTTGACCATATTCATTTGTTTTTATAATTATACAATTATCATAACCAAATCCAAGCCAATTAGATGCTTTTTTTATACTATAATGTGATTCTTCTGATGTGAATATAACCAATGATGGTATACCAAATAATCCTTTGGTTTTTGTTTCTGGAAATTTTTTATATCTGGCTAGGACAATACTGTACCTGAATTAAATAATGAAGTCATAACAAGAATAAATAAAAAAAAAAATTTAATATAAATTAAATTTTATTATTAAAGGACGTTTTTTTTGTTTTTGTTACTTTTGTTGTTTTGTGTCATCTTATCATACTGACAGAATGACAGCATTTCATTGTTTTTGTTTTATTTTTTATTCATGTTATTTTGTTATTTTTATTTTGTAATTAATTTTTATTAATTAACCCTATAATGTTCATAATTGATATTTAACTGATTAACACAATCTCAGGTAGTATTATTATTTTTTATATGCATTTTTTTTTTAAATTTGCCAATGTAAAATAAAATTTCGGCTTACATATGTAAAAGCCCACTAAAGTTTTGGCTCCACGTAACAGGTTGGCATAGAAGGTATAAACAAACTCAAGATCTAAATAACTTAGTAGGTTTAAAAACAACTCAAATTTCAACTTAATTAATTGATCAACAAAATTTTGTGTGCGCTCAAAACTTGAGATAGCTCAAATCTTGGCTCCACTTAACTTGTAGGTATGCACCTTCGCTCAAAGTATAAACCAACTCGAGATCTAAATAATCTAAATATTTGAAATCATATGAAATAAGAAAAACGAATTGTATTAACAAATGAATGAGTTCCAATTCAAATATGTAATATGAAAATATTTGGTTTGTTCGCAGAAAGAAATTTGAAAAAGTTCAAAATGGAGAGGATTAAGTTAAGTTAAATATAAATATTTAATAAAAATATTTTTAACAAAATTAATAAAAACTTTGGTTTTGAAACAAAAAGTCAAAATGTGTTCGCACAAAAATTTTTATTTTTCAAAAATTTACATTAGCAAACACAGTATTATAAAATATTTTTGATGTTTCGAAACAACAACAAAAATTGGTACAAAATTTCGTAAATAAAATATTTTTTTGCAAATATTTCGAAATGAGAGCCTTGCATATTTCACTCATTTATTCAGTATTTTTTCCCTTCTATTTAACAAACAAATTAACAAGTACTATATATCGGATTCAATATTGAACACCCAAAAACGTAATAATCACCATGCCTTACGGATGGGGTTACAGTGCAATGATGAAGAAAGAAAATTTTACTCTCGAAGTATCTGTATTTTTAACGAAACCTAATTATTAAAACAAAAAAAAATTAAGGACTTTGATGAGTCAGGTCCAGGACCTACATGATCTTTTGAGCTACTTAAGTAATTAAGTGAGTAAATAAGTAAAATTATTGGCTTTTGGAAGAGATAGTTAAAGATAGTTAGAGAGAAGAAAAGGAGAAAGAAGTACGAGAAAGATTCGGCTGGAAGTTGCGATCTATGTTATTGGTGTTCACTTTGAATTTTTCTGAATTAAACAAATAAAAACTACCCCTTGTTGTGAATGCTTGTAGTGGAATGCATTCTACATAGAAATTCTGACGATAAACGAATTTCCATAACCAGTGGGTATTTGAAGTATCTCGCGTTCCTCGACGGAATTGCTTATGAGGCGGAAGTAGTGATTTTAGTTCTTCCGAGCATGTGCCTACTCCCACGAAATATCTATAAAATAAGGTTAGTGCTCCAACGATACGACGATAACTAAGTGGAGCAAGATCGATTTAAAAAACCCAAAGATTTTGCGGCGGTTTTCGTAATATCCAAAATATGGTCATTCCAGAGCATATTTTGATTTACTCTTATTCCGAGAATGTTCAAGTTTTCTAGTGGCTGTAAGCTTGAAATGAATCACCTTGAAATTTTAGAATAGGTTCAAATGGCGTTAATTTTTGCGTAATTAAGTTGACCTCAATTGAATATGGTTGCAACGAATTAGATGGATCCTAAAAACTTTTTTGATATCTCTTTTAAGATATAAGACCAGAAATTTTTTAAAAATAACGTTAGCGACGAAAAATCGATTGAAATTTGATAGAATAGTTAACTTTAATTTTAAAAAATATCGAGACCACAAAGTTTTTCTATGCGAATATAAATATTTATTTAAGATTTTCGGAACTGACTATGTATATCAAAAGATCGAACCGTTTCGTTAAAACCAATATGTCAAAACCAATATTATAATCCTACATATAATAAAATAACATCAGTTGACCACCGCTCCATAGTGGTTAACTTAAAACCCTGAAACATCTAACCTAAGATATCTAATTTAGTTTATAAATGACATATCAATTGAGTTGTGCCATCGAACAACCTAAATTAGTACTAATGTTTCTTTCAGACAACTCTACGGACACATTCTTTTTCAAAACGATTCTACAATCTACACAATTCCCTAACCAATTTACAATAAAATCTAGAAAATAAATTTGGAAAGGATATAAAATTGTAATCCTGTCTCCTTGACAAGCGCATGTATTCGATTATGAACATAAAGGTTAACAAAATAAATTTTGAATTTTAATTTTTTCGTTATTTTTTTTTTGTTTTCGTATTTTCATTTTTAATTTACATATTTGAAATGGATCCACCTGGAGCAAATATACCATCACCATTTTCAAATTGAAATATTTTACAAAATGTTTGAATTATTTCCGTTTCAATAAGTGAAAATACCGGTGCAACTTCAAAGGTATACCTATATTGAAAGAATAAATTAAAATTATTTTAATTAACCATGGATACACAGTTGGATAAATATTGTCATCAGCACTATTTTTATTATTCAAAAATTTAAAAAAGTAATAATTTTTTTTTTTTTTTTTTTAACTTACGCGCTTGTATTTAATGCTTCCGATATCCATGTTCCAGCCAAACCAAATGGATCAAGTTGACCAAATAGTTGATTTCGAAAATATGGATGACTAGTTTTTACAGAATACTTAATAACATCTCTTAGAATATTTTTAATATTTTCATAGGATTCAGCGGTTGTAGATGACGATGATGAATTGTAGATTTTTAGATTAATTTTATTCTGAAATTTTTAATGGGAGAAGAGATTTTATAATATGACTTCATGAATTTAATTAAGACATTGGAAGAAGAAAATCGTTGGAGAAAAGAAGACTTTAAAACCATTTTGGAATTAAGAGTTAAAAGTGTCGTAATGATAAAGAAGTAGTTGTTCTATATAAACCAAAAAAACTACGGAAGAAACCGTTATCAATTAGAACAGTGAGATCATTTTGTTTTATAACTGGCGAGATAATCGGATGACCACTTTAGTTTCTTTGGCGCAGAGTTCACAATACATTTTCATTTAAAATGTTTACTTTATAAAATAATTCGAATGTAGAAAACTATTTTTATTTTATAGTGTCTTTACAATAGCATTACCAATATTTTACCCAGTTATTATCCAATTATTTTTTTATCTTGTATAGAGCTTTGTGATAGCTCAAATTCACATATTATTGTTCTGAGACTTTGATTGAATTTACTATATAAATCATCATTATTTTCATAAAGTAGTTGATTATAGTCTACTTTTACTGTTATAAATATGTCAGAAATATATAAATATGTTCACACGTCTAGTAGAAGAGACAAATTGTGTCACTATTGCTACAGGTTTAAGTTAACTACACGATGAATATGATATCAAAATATTTGTTGTACACAATATTCACGTAAATGTACTCTCCTTTGACTTCATTTTCATCGGATATTTTCCTATTTTAAAGCGTCAGTTGCGATTATTGATTCTTTAGCATTTCTATAATATTTTCATAAAATTTTGTGTCTAAAGCGGTTGCAAAATCGGATACAAAAACTTTACGTATTCATTTCAATGATCGCTATAACCAACACCTAAGTGAAAAATTTTACAAAGTGAAGTTAATCTTCTATTTAGAAGGAGGAATTATATTAACTTTGATTAACACTGTATGTAAAATAAAGTTTTTTTTAAATCGATTACTAAAGTTATGCGATGGATTGAAAGAAATTAGTAAAATCTTGAGGTTAACATTCTTGTGAGCATTCATTGTATGCAATAGAAAACCCCAGCATCTATTATGTAAATTCGTTTTGCGGTAAATTTAAAACTTCTCGTTACATACCGGCTATATAAACGACTACAAATGTTTTTAAGAGTTGCGAGATTAGTCTACGTTAACAACAGCCGTCCAACAATATCTTGAAGACTTTCAAGAACTCTGGACTGATGAATACAATATAGCTGAATTACAACTTAAAATGGCTTTTTTCTGTCTCTTCTATACCACAATAACCGGTTCAAATAACTTACTTTTAATTCGTCTGGATTCACATAATCAACAACTTTATAATTTTCACAATTACTACGATATCCATTTTTTGTAGTTTCCGGGAATACATTACCGTCTAGCAACAAATTATAAATTTCTTTTAAAAATTTCCAATCATTTGTTAATGCATTTTTTATAGTTTCAAGATTACTGTTATCATTTATTTCAACCACTTCTATAGAATTGTTCATTATGCAATTTATATATTTTTATTTCTCTTTTTTATTATTGTTATTATTATATATTACTGTTATTAAATAATTTTATTTTTTATTTATATTTTATACTTAAGTCTACGATACAAAAACTTTCTTTTTATTTTTATTTATTTTTCTTTTAAATTCCGTTCCTCAATGTTTACTTCACAGAAGCCGATATCATACTAGACTTACTGAATTCACATCAATTTGATTAACACAAGAATATCATAATACACTACACAGTGTAGATTAAAATAAGAAGGAGCTGTATGTATTGTCAATTAACAGTGATATAACTTTTTGAATGCAAATGTAGTAGAAATCGAATGCAAATAAAGAAAAAATTAAATTATGTTGACTGAGTTCCATTTTAGAATTTTATGCGGTTTGTTATCATAGAGAAGATAATTTTGGCAAATGAAATTTTACTGCAATTCGATTTTCATCTGTTTTTAAATGATATACTATTAAAAATATTCTTGGATACATTTTTATCACACCGCTCGTTAATACTTCCCGTGGCATTCCATTTTTATTTCTACCTAACATACCCTCTAAGTAATCTCACTCAGAAAACCAACAGGCAATATTGGACTTGTAAACCTGAATGTTTAAGGATTAAAAAAAACATGTTCGATGCTAATAACCCCTGAGGACTAACAGTCATTTTACATTAAGAATTTTTTAAATCGTTGCGTCAGATTAAAGGTCGACAAGGTAAAAACAATAATTTTAGACATTGTTAATCTATTAAACTATTATCAAAGAATGTAGTTTCATCACTACCGGACTAATAAAGGGACTACTATCAGACATTGTATTTATTACACTCGTAAAAAATAAAAATTCTAGTTATGTTTCACTAAGCACTAAGGCAAAGCAAAAGCTTATTGGTTTACCTATTTCAGCACAGTTTGTGATTGGGATAAAATAAATGATAAAATATAGTTGAAAGTTTTGGTTACTTTACAATTGATATACAGTTTTCCACATTTAAATTAGTTTATATACCATAAAAATTCTAAATATTGTATGTAATTTTGTATTCCAATCTCTGTGTAAAAGCAGTTAGGGTGTTCGGACTTGGAATTATATAAAAAAAAAATCATCAGAAGATTGAAAAGAAAGCTGTATTTGACATAAATGTTGACCTGTCTTAATAATCTTTCCAAATTCTACTCAGTAGAAAGGCCAAGTGAAAACCAAGGATGTGGTAAGCACTTTAAATCCCATCGAAGATACAATTCGTTTTTCTTATTCGACGGTAGGTGTAGCAGGCTAATGACAATGTGTAGAGTAACAGTAAATTACATTTGATGATCAAAAATTGAAATACAATAAGCTTTAGAAATTTATGTTTCAGGGCAGAGCCCTATACTCAGTACTCACAAATAAACTGGAAAAAAGTAGCATTTAGTTATTATTATTATCAATCAATCTTATAAATTTATGCCATGCTTATGACAGACAAAAAACATATTGTATTCCATAATTTTAAATAAATTTGTAGTAACTATACTACATTTTTTATTAAATTTTTTTATCAGCTAATTGCGAAAAATTTCACGTTTTTTTATTTTAAATTTATTTATAGCCTTTTGACTGATTAATGCTATATGTCTTGTGCACAAAGTACAATCTTAAAAAAAAAAAAAACAAAAAGAAAACAAAAAATCAAAATCACGATTATTTTTAATTGTAAAAATTAATCATTTTAATGGTCACACAAGAAAATTTTAATTTTAATTTTATTTTTATAGTCGTTGTGCTGCGATAAGTATGCCCATAATTTAATTCAAAAGTTGAATTTATTTTTTGTTCTGTTTTTTATTTTGTTGTTTTTTTGTTTCAAAATTATATTATGCACAAATACATTTTGTATGTATATACAGAATATAACTGAATTATATAGAATATAACTGACCTACTAGACGGGTTTACACAACATAAAAAGAGCAAAAAAGAAAGAAAAAACTTGAACAAGTTGTGATGATGAGAAGAGTTATCAAAATGTTTGAGATGTTTGTCATTCTCTCCAAAAAGTTGTTAATTAAGTTAATAAAGTGCGAAAAATTATAAATTTTTTTTTTATGTGTATTAAGTGTTTGTTAATTATATGACAGGGTGAAATAATTTGAAAATAATATTTACTGTTAAATATTATTTGGCTGGTCATATTATAACTTAATAAGATATTGGAGAATATTAATTCATCATCATGCTGCATTACAAACATTGTTGGACTATCTTTCTCTCAGTCTAACATTTCCCCAATTTTCCATCAGTTAAATAGTGGTTTCATTAGCAATTGTCTATGTTATGATTTAGGCATAAGACAGAATCCGATTCAGAAGATTTTGCTGTTGTGCTCCACATCATCACATGAAATATGCTGCACCCCCAAATCTGATGTGTAGCTAATGACAGCGGAGGCTGATTCAATCGCGAGTATCTCACGAAGACATACTGTTCATCTTTTTTTTTTTATATATAATTCCAAGTCTATGGGATGAACACCCTAACTGCTTTTATACAGAGATCTGGATTACACAATCACATACAATAACCTTTTCGGCAGAATTTTTGTTGTATAGACTAATTTAAATGTGGAAAACTATATTTATTGTAGAGTACTTCGCCTTTATCATAGTTTCATTTTATTTTTAGTGATAACCAAAACTCTCAACTATTTATCATTTATTTTATCCCAATGATAAAGGGTACTGGATCAGGTCGAAAATGCACTTTTTGCCTTCGCGGGATGTATTTGTATTGAAGTTAAGCTTCGCCTGACTCTTTTTTAGTAACACCAACTTATATAGTCAAAAAAGATAATCAAGTGACGTTTTAAACTGAAGTTAATTGTTTGACAATTCTTCATCAGTAACTAACTAATAATAAGTTAGTCCATACATGAGTTTTGTTTTACACAAATTCCATAAATGTATATTATAAAGTTATTTGACATAAAACAACCTATTATAAAAAAAAATTTTAAATCATAAATGGATTACACTCTGGCTCGCTCTAATTTTAAATTAACATCTACATAAAAACTAAATAAAATCACTCACAAATTAAGAACTACTTTACAATAACCTATACCTATCTTTAGTTCCCATATGTATTTAAAATAGTAACACACCTTTTTCTAAATTTCTACATTATTTTAAATATTTTTTTTTATATTTTTTTGTCACAGATGAGTTCAAATAAATAAATACAGTTTTCTTTCAATTGATTTAAATTTACTGAAATTCAAATTGCCTCTATTCATTATGTTCAATTCAATGTGATCAATTCATTGCGTATGAATTTGTGTACATAATTTTTTACACGTGTTTCTTATTTATTTTCTATTATATAATTGCTGGATATTATTATGTGAGCTTCAAATCCAATATATTAATGTGTTCATTTCTTAGAAGGAATGGAAATATTTTTTTTGTCATTGCGACGTGATAATATTAGGGGTTCTCTGCTGTTTATATTAACTGTAAACTAAATTGAATATAAATGAAAATTAATGTGAATAGTGTTATATTGCGGTAAATTTATTAGTATTAAATTTTTTGATGCAAAATATTTATGGAAAAAAATACGATTTGGGTATTGTGTGGTGTGAGATTACAGAGGGTATATAGTTCTGAAAGGATAGATACTTCACTTTTTCTTCTTTTTTACTTGTATGATGGCGCTGCAACAGATAGCTTTTCTTTATCCTATATTTTGATTAGCATGAACTGATTGCAGTCCTTAAATTTTACTTTTCTAAACTTTCTTTATTTCTGAATATGTGTAATATGACAGCATTTCCTTTGACAGAATCACCCATTCAGTTGGCATCGATATCGCAGATTATAAAATTACGAGATTTAAAAAACCAAATTTCTAGAAAATAAATACAGAGATTTGGCTTTGAAAACCCTATTTACTTCAAAATAAAAGTAATAAATTAAATTAGTTTAAAGTTAGTAATCCGGGATTTCGATACCAACTCAGATGGTAAGACTTTGATTAAAAATTAAAATAAAACAATATAATTTTTTTTGTTCGGTTACGTGCGGATTCTTTCCAGTTGAAGATGCTGAATTGTTTTGCTTCATACTCTGATGTCCTTTTTGGGAATATAATTTTGTAGATTTTTTTTGACGTATATATAACTCGATTGTAATGCTAGTTAGAGCGCTTGACTTGAAATCAGCTGTAAAATGGCAAATATTAGAAATTACGGCAAAACGTATCAGTTCCGGTGAATAAGATCTTTCATTTAATAATTTGTTTACTGCCTTAAAAAACTGACTGCCTCCAGTCTTTTTTCCACTTTTTCAGTTCTCTTTTTTTATTTTTCTCTTTTTTTTATTTCAAGTTTTTCCATCTTACCTCTATTTTCTTTGTTGTTTTAGGTTTGTAATTTTTATTATTCATTTTTTTTTTTTGGCTATTGTTATATTATTTAATCCTGAAGCTATCTAAATTTCAAGTCAATCAGAATTTGTCTTTTTCGATTATCTTTAGCCGAGTGGCTTTAGCTTCAAGTGAAATGCGCTTGGAGCTTGTATATAAACGAGATAATAGTCAAAGCACTGGGCTGTCTGCACCTAGATCGAAACATTGTTATAGTTATTAGTATTTTTTCCTTTGCTCAAGTTTTTTACGCCTTGATTAATATTTTAAAGTAACACTTTTATTTTTAGGCTGCTGTTGGAAACTTGAGTTAGTTTACCTAATCTTGTCATCGTTCAAATTGTAGCTCCTAGTTGTGTTTCGTTAGTTCACTATTAGCTGTTATTTGTGAATTTCGAAACACAAGCCTTACACAAGTCTTATCAAACACATTTTTCTATATGATGCTGCTATTTGGACGTAGTCTATTGTATGTTATCTGCAGATTGCAAATAGTTTTTCTAATAGCACGTCTATCTATCTGTTTTTGTGACAATGGTGTGCTGATATAGTTTTTTTCGTTTTTATTAAGATTTACTTTTTAATAAATTAATTATTTTGTTTTTTTTTGCACTGATATAAAAAACTTAAATCAGATCAGTAAGTTTTATTAAAATGGTGTTGATATTTTTGATATATTTGTGGATTGTTATGGAAAACTAAATATTTGGTTTTTCAGAACAAATTTGGACAACTTTTTTTGTGGTTCTTTTTTCTTTAAATTTGACAGTTAAACAAAGAAATTTGGCAGTAAACAAAAATTAGAACAAAAAAGTTTAAAAAAGATAAAAAATGCTTAGTATATTTTTCTGTTCTAAGTAATCCAAACCTGTTTGACATTTAATTGTCATTGTCTAAAACAGTTCTGTCCAATTCTGTTTTAAATCTACAAAACAAAATTATACATCCAATTGTTGGAGGCACATTAAGCTGAAAAATTTACCCACACCCACGTGTAAATAAATTTACATTTCTAGAATTTTGTTATGTTGGCTACCAACAATTACTCAGACAACTCAGAAAAACAAATTTATTTGGACATGGGGGCAGATCAATTTTCACTGTCGGCGCGATGAGTCTTCAAGACTATGGATGATTATGTATTATTATTGAAATGTAAGCTTTGACAACAAAAATTACCATGTTACATTCCCATGAAATTATTTCGCAAAAATTATATTTTCAGTTTTATACGTCTTTTCCTACTTTGTAATAGGTGAAATTTCTATATCATAAATATTATCCTTCTAGAAATGCTGGCTATTGATAGCTGTAGATAGCTGTATATATCATAGTGTGATAGGATAATTAAAGTTAATGTAAATGTCGGATTATGGAATTACTCATATACCTACATTAAAAATAAAAACGTGTGGAAGTAGAAGTCTGTGTTAATTTTGTCATCACTGTGCCGCTTACGAAACATTCTAAATTTCCTAATGAAGTTCATTTTGATATGTTATTGTTTTGTTGTGAAAATATCAGTAATTGAGTCTAATTGGATATAGAAATTTTATATACTGTTTAACTTTTAAAAATTTTATTTTCTATATATTAATATTATCTAATATTAAATTCCCACAGTTAATAATTGACAGGTTATAAATATAGATTCTAATTGCAAATGATGCTTAAAAAGTCGTTGGATTTTTTTTGTTAAAAGATAAAAATAAAAAAAAATCACAATATGTGATATCGGAATATTGAAGGCAAATCTTTAAATTGATAACTTTAATTTATCAGAATGTTAAATAAGGCGTTATTTATTTTTATACCGTTATCTGTTTCTGAAAGAATTTTTTCCTATACATTTAAGCTATTTTATAACAGTGATTTTTCAAAAAAAAAAAATGTTTTTTCTTTCTGTTTTTATTTGGTTTTTTAAAATATATATATTTTTTTTTAACCATTAACATACACACCGTCTACACAGAATTTTTAGAACATTTATCTTGGTATTTAGTAACCATCATTTGTCAAAAACATAAAACGTCAAATTAGTCTATGAGAGTATAAATGGAATCTGACAAAGTAAAATTCGTCAAATTTGTTTTTCTGATTTATTTGAAAAAGAAAAATATTTATTTTTTTTTATAGAAGAGTTAATAAATTATACATTTCAAAAAATTTAACATTAATTAGAAGGCATTGTTGAGTTAGGAGAGATAAAAAATTTAAAAAAAATTATTTTTTAAGTATTTGTCAAGTACAGTAAATATTCATGTGGATGGCGTAGTAATGTCGATGAATTGATGATTAAAAAAAATTTGAAAGAACTTTTTTATTTGTTGTTGTTGTCATGTAAACCAAACGAATAGATTAATATTTTGTATAACAAAACTTTGTTTGGTGTTGTATGGAAGGGTAGATGAATATGGGAAGGTTTTTTTGAAGGTGAGAAACTAAAAGAATTAATATTGTACAGTTAAACATTCATTAGAAAACAAATAATTGGTTAAAAACATTTTTTGGTCTTGTTGGTGAGGTAGGGGAAATAAATAAATAAATAGGGGAAAAGAAGAAAATTTAAAGATGAGAAAATTTTAGAAATAATATTTTGAGTAAAATACAAATTCAGAAGCTAAAATAAGAAGTTTAATATTATTATTATAATACAATACATGAACAATTTTATTAGTCAATTGTTAT
This sequence comes from Argyra leucocephala, assembly GCA_963942445.1. Classification (NCBI taxonomy): domain Eukaryota; kingdom Metazoa; phylum Arthropoda; class Insecta; order Diptera; family Dolichopodidae; genus Argyra; species Argyra leucocephala. The sequence goes on along the minus strand of OZ012678.1, from coordinate 47,337,427 downwards.
TTGACAGATGATGCATAAAATACCTTAAGTTCTATTTAGAGTAATAAATAAACAATTATCCCTTTCCTCCGATTAGGATCCTTCTTTTTTTGTAGCATTCTAATTCATGAACTTTGGCTTTTTTTTAACGATATTTAGCTTTCTCAAAAACTAATTTTGTCGATCCAGGGCATTCCTTTATTTGCAGTTTTTTACTTCCATGATTTCAACAGTATGAAATTCATTAGTATAATATAGAGTATAACATCCAGTACGGTAGCCTTGATTGATAATATATGGTTACCATTTTTTGGAAATGCATGACTAGATATATGTTCTAATATATTTTGTATTTTCCATTCTTTTGATTTTTAAATTTTGCAAATTTTTTGATGAAGCTGAGCTTAAACCTTTATTATTCAGTTTTAAATCATTTCTTAATTCATTTGGAAAAGAATAAGCTTTTTTATATTATCCTAAGATAGAAGAGTTCGAAAGCTTACCCAATCAAAAATTTCTACATCTCTAAACGCTTTATCCTACTGAATTAAGTCAACTCAAAACCGGTCTGGTAAAAATTTGTTAAATTTTCCTTAATTTTTATTTCATCAAAATCCCTTTTTGCCTGTACCAAGCAACCCAATTAACTCAATTGAAAATTTTTATGATTTAAATTGTGTCATAATAATTTTATATTTTTTTTTGTTGCACCTTTATTCTGTACAACTATTTTAAACATAAACAAATATATTGAGTGCAATCAAATAAGAGTAATTAACATGTTTCTAAGGAAAAAGTCCAAGCACCTCTCCTGGTAATTTATATTCTTCAAACATTTAGGAGTAGCATCCTATCAGCCATTAAAGTTGATTGAACTTAATTTTTAATTGCCAGTTTCTGCTGATAATATGAGTTATCCAAGTGAAGCGTCTATCATATTTAATATAATCATAGCGTTACATTTTTGTTTTATTTTGTATTCGTGAAGTTTTTGTTTTATATTTTAAATTGGAAAGCATGAAATGCTAAAAAGATTAATAGGACATTCATACAAAATATTAGAAAGTAATATAGGTATTGTTCTATCATGTATTTGGAAAATAACCTTAACTCTTTCGAACTTGGAGGACTACTTTCTTAGTAGTCGTCAACATTTAATTGTTAGTACAGTCCGCACACAACTGTGGAGAGAATGGGACCAGTGTGTTCCCTCAGGTTTTAAACATGGGGCATATAAATCCCATTAGTACCTTGCAAGCTATGGATTTCTATACTAAAACAGTTATAAAATTTAGAAAAATTAAATTAAACAAAAAAAATATGTTCGAAATTATTTATTTATGCAGTTTTTGCATAAAGGGATTTGACTCTCTTCGTACAGTGTTTTAGTTCTGGTTTCAATTTTATTTTTATGACAGCCTGCACAACCATGTCTAGTTGGACTTTGGATTAGTAGGTGAATTGCTAAAGGCCAAGGCTAAGTTCTTGTTTTGTTAGATCGGTAACTCCATGTACCTGCCTTCGTAGAACTTTTGCAGTTTTCTTACCTTCTGCTATAATGTTTCTACAAACTTAATTAAAAATTCGAGAAGAGTTTTTTTTCGAACAAATGTTCCTTTTGAAATAAAACAATATTATTTCCGTGAAAAATGGAAAAATTTAACTCATAGAATTTTTTTTATTTTTGTTATTTTGTCTATTTTGTGTTACAGAATTAAAAAATACTGAAAATATGCTTAGTTTTTGTAATAATTAATTTGTATTTTAATTATTCAGTAAAAACATTATAATATTTCATATAAAACTTGTGTACATATCCGGGTATGTTAGGTGTGGAATTATGACAAAAAAAAATTGTCAGGCTCCTAAAGTAGAACCTAGATATACGCCTTTTGACTTTTTTTTCAAAAAAATTAATTAACAGTCTCATTTGAGGAATCACGAAGCTTGGTTTCATTTGAATGAATAAAGGTGGAATTATTCAAGACGAAAATAGGAAAACATACCTGCGTATGTAGGTATAAACAGAAGAAGAAGAGTTAAAGCAAATAGCGGAAGAAAAATCATAAATTTTTTGTGTAAGTTTGCAACAAGCTAAGTATAGCATATCGATAGACTAAAATTAAGAAGTGTGAACAAATTAAATTAGTTTAGATTGAACTGATTAATGAACTCTTATTATATCTCACCACAATTTAAAAAAAAATCATTGTGATTTTAAAACGCACAAAGTTTAATATTAAAATATTTTTTAAAAATAATAACTAACATATTTGTGAAAAAGTGCAAAAACAAACCAGATTTAATCTCTTCTTTTTTTCAATATAATGGCGCATATCCTCTCTTCTCCTTAAAGCAATAATAATTTGTTTTTATTTGTTTATGTTTTTTTATTAATTAAAAAAAAATGAAAATAAATAAACGATGAGATAAGAAAATGTCATTGTCTTATAAGAGACTAAAAAATATATTATCCGCTTGTTAAAACAAGATTTTTTAATTAGAGCTTGTGGTGACATTCAATTAAGGTTTATATTAAAAATTAGTGTAAATTTTATATATAAATACGACTTTCTATTTAATAAATTAATTTATTAAATATACAGTTTAATAAATTTATATTAAATTTATTGAATAGAAAACAGAAAAATTAATAAATTAAATTATGACAACTTAATACCGTACAATTTGTGTCTTTCTAGATTTTTGTTGCTTGACACTAAGTTAAAAAAAAATATTTAAAAACAATTTTTTTTATGAATGGTGATGAAATATGAAAATAAAATAATTAAATAAAATAAATTTAATAACCCCAAGTAAATTTTTAATCAGCTTTAATTATTGTAATCATATAAGTATATATATATTTTTTTATAAAGCAATATAAAGTCTAGTCATTGTTATGAACTTTTATGTAACCTCTATCTTCTATTGAGAAGAGCTGTGATATTTGATTATTTTAAAAATGGTTTCAAGCAATTTAAAAAATAAATTATAACAGAGTAATAAGGTTAATTTGTTTCAGAGATAAGAAATATTAAAACAAAATTAAATAAAATAAAAAATAAATTAAAAAAGAGTTAAGAATTTTTTTTTTTAATTACATAATTAAATTAATTTCGGTTAATGTGATTTTTAGTATTATAGAATTTTTTATTACAATCATTTCTTGGTATAAATTTTTTTCTTGGATTTTATAATAAAAACAATACAGTTTTAAATAACTTTATCACTTAAATAATTAATAAAAATATAAAATAAAAATTAATTATTTATGTTAATTCATTTTTGTTTATTTATTTTTGTTTAATTATGTTCATACTTAAAGAATTATAGAATAATAGAAAACATGCTAAAAAATTATATTTAAAATTTTATGCTATATTATATTTTTAAATATTTGTAAGCATAAAGTACCATTACATTCAATGCAACATAAGCAAAATAAGTTAATTACCATTACCCTTACATGTAAAGCTACGTTAAAATGGAGAGCATTACCACCATTAAGATACTGCATTATCCACTAAATTATTTTTGAATGAATAAATTTGCATTACATTGCATTATTTTCCATTCCCTTGAATGAATTTAATATTTTAGTAGATATTGTCAAAGTGGTTCAAGGAAATGCAAGATAATGTCAAGTAACGCTAAAAGAGTAATGTTGAAAAATAATGCAGTAATTTAAAAGAAATTCAGCAGATAACGAGGTATTTTGATGGTAATGCCCTTCATTTTGAAGCAGCATTATAAGTATTGGTGTAACAGTAATTCATTTATTTTGCATTGCATCGACATTACATTATGAGAGTAGTACAGTATCTTATGGCTCTGCTTTTAAGTCACAAAGTCCCTAGTTCAAATGTATATGGAGAAGTGTGTGTTAACCAAAATATTTCTCAATATTTTATTTTGAGACGTTTGTATATATTTTGAATATTATAATATCATTCATAAAATAATTTCGCTACATACGAAAATTTTCTTATCTTTACCCCAAATCTTTTAACGATATTCGTAAATTTATTATCTATTCATGCAGGTTTTTTCTTTGGATTTGTGAGATACCATTGATTTTCAAATATTATTTTCACAAAAGTAATAAAAAAATAAGCTTTTACCCCGAAACATTTTACTTGAGCGCTATAAAATTAAAGGGAACTGCATTAAAACAAATAATAATATTGGTAAAGCGGTTCAATATAGCTAGCTATTATTTTCGAATAAATTGCATAAGAAATTAACATATTCTGCGAGTTTTTTGGCACTTAATCTGAATATAAAACGAAAAATATTTCGTAAATTTTTAGGAGAATTTCCTTAAAACTGTACTATCCCAAAATCAATCAAATATTTATTGGTATCAGCGCAAATTTTTTTTCCGTGTAAGCTATTTAGTATAGCCCTGTAGTTGAATTCAATGCTACTAGACTGGTTTCTATATTTTATTATGTAGATATATGAGAACATTGTCCTGTGGCACTGGCACTTCGATCTGTGGTCGATCACCCACTACATCCCTCTTTATTTATGCTTCTAATTTCCTTTTTTTCACTATACATAGGTACTCAAATTGAAATTTGATTTAATATAATGTAATACGCAACTATTTTACAGTTTTTGTATAATATATGGTATGTTAAGAATTAGAAGGGTTGTGTTATACTATATTAATCAATAAATAAAATTAATTTTGTCTTGCATTATAATATCGTAAATAATTTTGATAGAAACTTAACATTTGTCCACCTTCTATTTTCTCCTTGTAGTGCATTTATTTATTGGTTTAAAATTACACAAAAATAAAAATTAAAAATATATCCATTGTTATGCATTTTGTCTAGATGAAGGTTAAATAAGATAAAAATGTCATAGGTAAAACACGTGTCAATTTATTAAAAGACATAATACTTTTTGTAGGTTATGTTTAATGATGAAATAAAAAATAAAAATTTTAATGTAATGGTTAAAATATTTTAATTTTAAATTTATTGCATTTAGTAAAGAATTACAGAAAATATTTTTAGAAATTTATTATTTTATTAAATTTAATTTTAATATACCCACAACAACCATATATAGAAATTTTATTGGAAATTTTGTGATACCTTAAAGGCAATTTATTATTCATTATGAATGAGGATTATTAAATTTATTGATTTTTAATCGATTTTGAAAAAAAAAAAATATTTTATATAAAATGTGAGGTGGATGATGTACTCACTCTGTAGATAAATGAAAATTCTTATATTAATTATAAATTTGTTTAAATAATATTATATGGGTGTACATTATGATTTATTATAGTTCATATTTTTTTAATCGGATCGCGAATTGCCCAGTAGAAGAGACTTATTTTACTTCCCACAGTATTTTAATTCCCATGTACCATGTAGTTTGATTTGATTTTTTTTCTGTATTCGTACCGAGTAGGATATAAAGTGATATCGATGGTATTATTCAACAAGGAGCAACACATTATTCTTCTTTTGAGAATTTAGCTCACGAGTTTGGGTAGTTGTATTTAGAGAGCTGTATTTACTGTATATAAAGAGCTGTAACGTTTAAATAGATTTGTTTCAATCATATTACTTAGCCTTTCGCGCAGAATACTACATACTACAGTTGAGTTAGATTGGACATAATAACAATAATACTAGGAATAGAAGGTTTGAGAACTTACTTCTTACTTCAAAGACTATTGAAGTAAGAAGTAAGTTCTCAGTTTTTGAAAAATTTTGTAGCCTCAGTCTGTAGAATTTGATGAAATTTTATCAATAATATGACATAATGAGATTGAGATTATAGCAATAAAATTCAGTACTGTATGATTTCAGTATTTTATTGAGATTCAGTATCATATTAATGAGATTGAGATTAATAATGAGATTCAATATTGTATTGTATTTTTTGTTCAATGTGTACAAATATATTATATAAAATGTTTTTTTTCAACTAGCAATAATCGCACCTCGGTAAAACCTAATTGGTTACGATATCGCCTCTGCGCAGCGCTTCTTTTTAAAATTAAATCTATACATGGATTTTTATATTCGCATTGACAAGGTTTTCTGTATTCGAATATGTTTGTTAATGAAATTTTCAAAAACAAATTTTATTTTTAATATCAGAAGTCTAATTTAATTTAATTTTGAATTATTTGAAGTCATAATTCAAAATTAAATGAAATTAGTTTTTGAAAATATCTAGGTACTATAGAACATTACCATTGCCATAATATTTATTAATCATAAAACTTTAATTTAAAAAAAAAATAAATTTATTAAAATATATTGCACTCAAATGAAATTTCTTTTAGTAAATATATCAACAGGATTAATTTTACGTGAAAGGATAATTTTCATGTCTACTTGTAATCAACAACATTTTTTTGTTTTTTTTTTTTGTTACATATCTTTACTATATACCATTACTTCCTTGTTGCATTTCCATTTAACACACCCATGTACATTCATAATGTGTTGCAAAAAACGATCACTCAAAATGGCAGGATTGTCTTTCATTATATCATTTCTCGTGTATATTTTAATAAATGAATTTGACATTGACAAAGAATATATCGTATAGTTTTACAATTTCTATAGATGCACACAATTCTGGTATACTTATAAAAATATAGTATCCTTGAAATTTCATGTTATGATTTAATATAAAGTAATAATATTGTTAGTGTAAATATTATTAGTACTGGTGCATTTAAATTTAAAATTTTTGCAATACATGCACACAATATATCCATCCATACCTGTATCCCTTGAGTATGGATAAAATATGGATAAAATATGACAAAGGGGAAACAAAATTATTTTAAATAAAAAAAATTTATTTGGATTGTCATTAATTTTTTTTTCTATTTTTTTTTGCATCAAAATAATATCCTTGAAAATTAGAAAAAAGGAAACAATTTTCTTTTCAAAATGATTTTTATGTAATGATGATGCGCGATTTTTTTCCTTTAATTCAAGGTAGTAAAGAATTTGGTAATCAAAGAGATTTATGATAAGAAATTAAAACAAAAAAATTAAATTTACATGAACGGATATTTTATGGATGTAAAATAAAAGAAAAAAGGTAAAAAATTAAAATGATATCTATATCTTAGGATAATTTTGTAATTAAAATGGTGTTATTTTAAGATGATTTTGTAGCAAGAGCTTCTGTTGAAATAAATATTAAGAATTATTTATATATATATATGGATTTATAACTTTTTTTTCTTTTCCTATTTAGTATTTACAATCTGAATTATTTACAATTAAAATTAATAATTTTGCGTACTATACTGGCTTGAAGAATAACTTTCACTACATATTTCACAGTTTGCATTATTATATTAATATTATATTAATATTACAGCTTGCGTTGCAATTTACGTTTCAATCTTCTATGACCTGGGTCCGTCCAAAGATTATTCGTCAGGTCGACGTTTGAATGTGCTTTCAATTTACTTTCGTATTTCCTGCAATATTTTGATATTTCATGTATTGAAAGGACCTGCAAATCGTTTTGAACTAAATCACTTAAATAATATGTATATTAATAAAGAACATTGTTATATTTCCAATAAAATGTATAAAAATATTAACTATACTTTTACTTAGTAAATTTCTATAACACAGGGATTACACCAGAAGCATACATCAAATATACATGAATTACTCTTCATTTCACAGTTTCAAGTTAGAGTTAGCGCATTTTATTTTAAAATTTTATCATTATTGAAAAATCCAATAATTTAGTGTAGTTTTTTTTTATTGAGGCCAAAATAATGGGATAAGCACCCTGACTGCTTTCACGCAATTTAAGCCATTTAAGAGATTAAAGGAAGAAAAGATAGTAAATAATTATAAGAAAAATTAGAATATAATAGAATAGAAGAGTTATCATATAAAATTTACCGACGATATGTATTTGTGAACTTGAAAGTGCTTTTTACTACCTACAACTGGCATGGTTATTAAGAGACAAATTTTTCATTGTAATTACGAGACATTAAAATTATCGAAAGATAAAAAATGCTCATTTTATGTTATGACCGAAATAACACGATGAATACAGAAGTCATAGCCAAAAAGGATCAGAAAGAAAGGTTCAGTAAGCCAAGAAATTTAATAATGCAGAGCTTTGACTCACCAAGAACACAATCTTATAAGCAACAATTTTTTGGGCTTAACTGAATTTAATCAATACCGTTAATTGACAAGAATTTAAATTTTCATTATTATTTTACTTTTAATTCTTTAGCTTGGGACACAAGGCAGTCGCTAGATGTTTTATTTGCAGTCATGTGTTCTTCTAAAGCTGCTTCAGCTAAAATTTATCTATCTGTTGCATATACAACGAGTACCCTGAACGTATCACTCAAAAAACATTCGGTTTTCCTTTTCACAGTGAGTTATCACCATTGGCCACATTTTTGGCTATTTATGCATAAAAACAAATATTGTCTTATTATTCATGCATCTATTAATATAGTATAATTATTAAGTTTATAAGTCATATATTTAAAAGACACTTTCAAAATAAAATATACAGCCAGACAGCTACGGCTAAGGCTCTGAATTGAATATTATTTCAAAATTCGTCAAATTTAATTAAAATTATTTATTAAAAATTTTTTATGCAAAAAGTAAAAAGTATTGTAAATTTTGAATTTAGAAATAAAATAAAAAAATAAAGTAAAAAAAAAAAAAAATATCTAAGGTCTTGAAAATTTTCAAAATACCAATTGGTTTAATTTTTGAAAACATGTATAGTAACATTTTTTATTCTCGGCCTTTTTGAAGTAAAACTTAAATAACCTATCTTGTATTCATTAAACCACCAATCATTAGTTTTATCTGCTAGGATTTCGAATTAAAATACAGCAATTGCAATATTTTTGAACACATTGAGTTAAGTGGTGATTTTTATATTATTAATAACATAGCGACTTAAGCGTGAATCAGCAAAATTTTGTAGTATTACCGACAACGTATAATTGATCCTCTTTTCATATAAATAGCCAAACTTATTGCGTTCCATATTTTTGTCTATACATACAAAATTTTGAGTCAATTTTTATTTACTTATCTAGTATATATTAGCAAAACAAATACAGAAATATTATTAGTCAAAAATATTATTGATGCTGATTCTCTTGAAGTAATTAAAATATTATTTTACCGATTCATATTGAATTAGACCGTTTTCAGTAATATAATTGAATACTTGGCTTTCCATTAAAAATTCCGATTTAAAATATAAAAAAAAAAACTTTACATTCTAGTGGCTCTCATACTATTATTGGTAAATTTTTGATTCTCTTTAATATTATTTCCAATCCATTTGTTTAGACTTCCGATATTTTAAAATAATGCTATATAACTTTTATATTTAACTAAATTTTAAGCGATAACAAAAAACAAAAAAACAAAATTAAGGTGTGATATTTCGTTATTATAACAATTCAAAAATTTGTTGAATTTTTGTTTCTGTTTATAACTTTTTTAGCACAATGCCGATGAAACAATTTTTCATAACTTTTGATTTAAAAAGTTTGCAGTTTTTTTTTGCTATACGTTTTTTTATTTATTTATTGTTTTTTTTTTGTTAGTTTATATTGTAAATTTGGAATTTGAAATTGAACAGGAACACCAAAAACTGATAACATGTTTGAAAGTTTTTTGTTGCTGTTCTAGGGTTAGAGTTACCATCGAAATCCCCAGTTACGAAATTCCCAAATCAAAATTCCCAAATCACAATCTGCCTATTACAAAACCCCCAAATTCAAAGTCTCCAATTATAAAACTTTTAAATTCAAAATGCCTAACCACAAAATCCTCAATTACGAAATCCTAAATTCTAAAATATCGAAATGAGAAAATCCGAAAAAAGCTTTTGTTATTGTAAGCAAACAATACGAACTATATAAATATCATCTAATTCACAATTTTGCATATACATAAACATAGATTTTCTCTAAAAGGCGTATAACACAAATGTTGGAACCAACCATAACACCCGTCCAAATTGTGAATCTCGTATATGCATATACAAAAATATCTTGGAAAAAGCGTATTATTTTAATCTTATTACTAACTAAAAATCAAAACCCTCCAATTCAGAAGATCGCATTTACTTACACAGTAACAGAAAGGCATAATGCACCAAATTATTTTTTTCTTAGTAAATTTGATGGGCTTTTGCCCCGAAACCCGTTTCTAAACAATTCCCTCATTTTGTAAGTATTTCTTAACTTCATATAATGACTTTACTTTTTGAAGCTTTTGGATCTTATTATTTGGGATTTCGTGGCGCTCCTTTGTTATATTACACGTCTTCGTGATTTTGGATATCAAATTTAATCGTAGATTTAATAAAATTTTTTGCGGCTTTTGTTTGGGGATTTGGTATTCTGAATATTTTGTATTTGAAGATTTTGGTTTTTGGAGAATTTATGTTTGCTGATTTTGTATTTGGATTTTTCGAGCATCTCCCATAAGTTCACATTTGCCGACAGGATATTTGGTCAACAAAAGCACAACTTGGCCAAAAAATACTTGTAGAGAAATGTCAATTCAAATATAGAAGATGTCGGGTGTTGTCACTTTCAAATCTCTCATTTATTATAACTTACTTGGGATAACAAGTGAAAAATTAAGACAGTAAAACTAAAAAAACAAACTTATAAATTCAAATTTGAAATTAGTTTTATAAGTTAAAAGAATTTAAGATATTGCACAATTAATTCTCTCTGTAAACGATCAAATTTCAACAAGGAAATGTTATTAATAGTCTAATCTTAAAAGTAGAAGAAGACAACAAAAATCACACACACAAAAGAAGACAGGGATTAAGTAACAGTTTTGGAAAAATTAAGATAAAAAACAAAAAGAAAATACACATATCAAAAATTATTTTAAATTTGAAATTTTGGCAAATCAAATTTTAAAAATTTTAATCTGAACTGGGCTGAATTTGTGTTGTTGCTTTAAAAAATAAAAGGGATTAAAAATGTTAAAAAAAAAATTAAAATTTACAAAAGTTTTTATTTACATTGAAAATTTTATTTTTAAAAATTATTTTACTCGAGATTGTTGAAAGTTTTTTTATTTTTAAAAGTTTTACTGAATTAAAAAACAAACAATAACATTAAAATAACGTTAAAGTTTAAAGGATCATAGTAGATATGTTATAGTGAATTCTTTTTAACGCACTTTAATGAATTTTCTGCAGATAGTGATTTTCATAATATAACAGTAACTACACAAAGTAACATTCATATAAGAATTTTTGATACAAGAAATGTTCGTTATGGATGTTAAGGTGTAGTTAATAAAAATTATAAATTTAGTTTTGTAAAATTATAATTTTTTTTGGAAAAACGAGAATTTATTTAAAGTTTTATTTTTTTTTTAGTATAGTTAGCTCAAGTTCGAAATTTACAAATTGTTGTGTGTCAATTATATTATTAAATTATATTATAACAGAGTGTCGCAAAAAGTTATTTTGTAACTAAAAATTTGATTAGATTTGTTTTGTTAAATATATTTATTTTAATTAAAAGAGCAAAAAATAAAAATATTTAACTTAATTAAATTTTTATGTTAGTTTTAGTCAAATTATTTAGTAAAATAAAAGTTTTAGCATAACTTTAACATTTGTATAGATGTACTTTAAATACCTTTGCACCTTTTTTTCAACTTTTTTGAAATTTATTATAACTAGAAAAGTTTTCGTTTATTTTTAAATACCCAATGGAAAACCGACCTACACATGATATTGTGGTTTTGGTATCTAAATTGTTTATTCTAATACTTATTCCATTGTTTTAGAAAATATAAAACATTGTTTTGCATCGTAAAAAAACTAATTTGAAAGTACAATTTAGTAACAAAATTGTTGAAGACAAAAACGTGCTACAGTCAAACTATACTTTGACATAATATTGAAATTATAGTGTAGTGACCAACGCTGGCCATACCGAATTAATTTTAAAAACAATTGAAATTAGTTTTCGAAACAATTGAAATTAGTAAGTAAGAAGCATTTCGAAACTAAAATATAAGATACTAAAAATTATGATATCATCCTCTTTGCTTGTGAAAAGCTAAATGAAGCAGACGTGTATTTCTTTTACCACAAAAAAGGAAAAGGGGTGAATTCGAATGAAACGAAATTTTACATAACGGTACCTGATAATGTCACAAATATTTCATAGAAGGCCATTTTTGGCGACAAAGTCCTTTTAGGTCAAATTGGTCTTTTGAAAATCTTATTTTTATGTGTAGACTAAATAAAGTATGAAATGGATTTTATTATTAAAATTGTTTTTTTTTTTGCGAATTAAAATTTCGAATTTTAACATTTTATAAGGCATATACAACGTTCATTATATACCGTTGGAAAGGTAGTGAAATGGTGTCTTATAAAAATGTTTAAAATATAGGGGTATCTCAAAACTATAGAAAAGCATTTTTTTTATTCTAAAATTTTCATTTTGAACTCTAATATAACTATGCTACCACGCGGAGTAATAGGAGGCAAAAAAAAAAAAAAAAAAAAAAAAAAAAATATAACTGAAATGGTAACACTGATTCAGATCATATAAGTTTAATATTAAAGGCTGGATAAATTGTTGTTGTTAAGAAGCCTCTCTATATTGTTGTAGAGAAAAGATATAACATTTTAAGTAAAATACTACAAAATTTCATAAAATTGACTTTTAAATGTACGTGTCGCCAAAAATGGTCTCCAAGAAATATTTTTTGACATTATCAGGTACCATTATATAAAATTTAGTTTCATTTGGATGTGCTCCTACCTGAATTAATATATTTAATATGTTTATTTAATTACACTTTCACTATGTTTTTCTACTTATTCTATATACATATTTATTTGTTATTATTTTGTACTACTCACGTTGTCAATCATAAATCACAATTCACTCTCAAGACTAAATGACGATTATATAATAGAACGAATAAATAATAGAACGTTTTTTATAATAATTGTCATAATTCCTTTCGTGAGCTTCCCCGACTTTTTCTAGGTTTTCGTGGATTTTCGTAGGCTTTCGTGAGTATTTCGGAATTTTGTATTTAAGTTTTAAGACTAGTACGTTGGTGAATATGTAGGTACCCGAGTATACCACTACAGTAAACTTTTATTTCAATCAACAGAACTATTTATTTCTGAACAAAATATGGAAAATTTTCTGGTCAAAAATAATAAAGAGATTAGAATAATAGAAAATGTTTTGTGAAATCTATTCCACGACATTGTTTTTTTTTTTTTTTTTTTAGTAGAAAATGTTGAATCATGCTTATGGGTTACTCAGAAATTCGTTTTAATAAAGTAAATTTTTTAATTCCAATTCACAAACACTTTTTTAACTTTAATTAATATAGCTTTAATTAGGTGCTAAAATGCATCTGATAACATTTATACTGTATAGTTTTTTCATATTTATTTTACAGGTGACAATAAATAGGTCGTTTTTAATAAAATTTTTCCACTTCATTGTAATCTGCTCTGCATTAACACAACTATCTTCTGTTATTATTTCTCTTAATACTCACCTATCACTGTTATCTTAGCTGTCAAGGGATCATTTTTCATACAAATTAGTAATATTTTGAGCTGATGCCCTTGATAAATGATTATCCTCAGCAATTTTGTAAGTAGTTTTGGTTTTTTTGAATTTGAGTTTTTGGTTCCACGTAAAATTATTTGATATATAGGTGTAATCAGAAATGCCAAAATAAGATCATTATGCAAAAAAATTTGTTTGATGAACAAAATTTTGGCAATGTTGATGAAAATGCTTTTGTTTCAATTCCATTGCATTGCAATATTGTTGTAGTTTGACTTTGAACATTATTGATGTTTGTCGGAACTTTTTTATCAAAAGAGTTTAAGAAATTTATTTTAAACGAATTAAAACACTTACATCTGTTTACCAAGAAATTTTTACTTATATATGTATAAAATTAGAAAAACAATGAAATGCATATGAAAAAGTTTTGATACCCATTACCAACAGTTTTCAACTAGATTAATACGATTCGTGAGTTTGATAACAAAAGATATGAGCCACTTTCGAATGAATCATGGTAATTTATTTACCTTATTGTTATGTTTTGAAGTAATTCTGATTAAAATATTTAAATAAAATGTAGAAATTACAAAATCAACTATTTGAGGTTAAACATTAATGAGACCATTATCAAATTTTGACATGTCTGACTACATTATGGATCACACTTTAAAAGTAGTCATCTAAAATTAACATTAAAAATTACATGACTTAAGCAAACTGGGTTAACCGATTAGACTGGAAATGCATTTGATTTTAGTTTGGCATTTCCGATTACATTCACCTTATAATTAAGCTATTCATTTTTTCTGTTATTTCTGTTTTTTCTGTGTTTCTGATATTTTTTCTGAATCGCTATATTTGCTTTTGTGTTCGTATAAGCACTATTATAAAGACAATAAGAAGAATAAAGTTGAAAAAGAATTAATACTAAAATTATTAATTTGTTACAAATTTTACTCTCTTCGTCAAAATATATTTTATGAATTCCACTTTTGACACTGTCAAATTGACGGTAGGATAAATGTTTTGAGTCCTTTATAAAAGTTAATTTCTTTCAGTATTTAGTTATCTTACCGATATATAATTATATATGACGTGTTGTACTATTATTACTATAGTTGTATTTGTATATACTACTGAACTTGTTCAGTTGGTTGAAATTGCAATTGAAAAATTCTTTCACCTTAGTGTTTGTAATATGTGAAAGCTCTCTTAAAAAATATAACTTAAATTGAAAAACTGTTAGTGCTATAGTAAACTTTTTTTAACAAAATATTAACAATTTTCAAGGGGATGGCTTCTTTTTAATAATTGTAATTTAATTCTTTGAAATAAATTTATGCACCTTCTTAACTTAATCATTAGAAATCAAAGAACCATGAATATTTTGTTTTTTTGTAATATATCAGTTTTTTTTGCATGTTAGTATATGTAGATAATTTTTAACATAGAAGCTCTAATAATTTTTTTAGCCATATCAAATTGCTTTGACTAAGAACCACAAGAAATAATCAAAAATATCACCATTTCTTCTTGATTTTTTCATGAACTTTTAACAATGTAGTTAAAATAATATGGAAGCAGTTGGGGTGTGTATAACATTGTTTTGGCTTAATATAAAACAAAAATATTGGCCAGTTCTTAACCTGTTCTGAACATAGCTTTTTACACTATATATTGCGCGGCAGAACCATTAAATTTAGTTTCGTTTAGTTTATATCAAAAGTGTTTATTGATGAGTGTGAAAGCATAACCTCTGTTTTTCGAATATGAAAATAGAATCAACATTTTTCACAACAATTTTCCATTTTTTTTTTAATTACACAAATTTAGCGCAAATCCATTAATACTGGTCTCTTTGTATTTTGTACGATATATTCAAATCTTTATTCAAACACATACATACTTGCATATGTATATATTTATGAATAAATTATAACGCTCCAGTTCTTTTTCACTTTAGCATCACTTATTTTCTTTTATGTTATTTTTTTTCTTCTTAGTTAGTCGTTACTTTTTTCATTTATTATTTTTTTATCCATACTCTGCTTTTGTTCACCATTTTAACGGCTTAATTGAAAATAAAAATTAAATGAAAATAATGTCACCTTATATTATAAGATATTATTATTAAAATTATATTTATGTTATTTAATAGAATATTTTCCTAACACTTTCAATTGTATTAATTAGTATTCAGGGTTGAGCGAAGACTTTTGATGTATATATAAGAAGATTTCTATACAATAAATTGATGAGAAATGAGCTATGTATAAATGTATCTTTGCTTCATATAGGACCATCATTATATAAAGTCATTTCAACATTGAAAGCCAGTTGACTCATTTTAAAGAGGAGTGATTAAATAACTTTTTGTAAATATTTTTATGTACAAAAAAATACATGATGGACCTGTAGTTTTCAAATTTATTCGGATAATTGTTTCCCTTTCAGGGTATCTGTTATAATGTTTGTGTCTTTTATTTAATTTGAACAGCTGTTTTAAAATAATTACAGATTTTTCATTTAATTTTATATTTAACTAATTTTCTTTAAAAAATCAAACTTTGAAACAATAGAAATCGACTATAAAAAAGTCATGATTATGTTTGTTTTCATAACCTTTTGCAATGCCGCTCTAACATACTTATATTTCTAGTAAAGTTTGATTTCTATTTTAACTTCACGGAAATGCATTACATCTGTATTAGAAAGATGGCTTAGGAGAATAATTCTATTTAAAATATTATTCTACCCTTTATTCTCATTTTTCATTGAATGACCTTCCGAATGAAGAATGAATTACATTATACAGCTGATGAATTATGGATATGAAAATTTATAAAATTTATTACAAATGAGAGAGTCACACAATTTACTGCGTTGTTTTTTTCTTACGGTAACTTTCTAAATTTAGATGTCCAGAGCACTAAAAATAGGGACATTTACAATAGTACTAGCAAGGACATTTTTGTTTGTTTGTAGGATGTATAGGAGAAAAAAGGATAGTAGAAGTTTAATTGATTTTTTTTAAGTTAGAAAAAATGGAAAGAAAATTAAAAATTATTTTTAAATAAAATTTTATTTTTGGAATAACATGCAAATTGTGTAAATGTGGAATAATAATTATTTATGGTGGGTGAAACTGATAAAACTAGGGCAGTAAGCTTCGGTTGTTAATTTTAATTTTAATTGCTTAACTGTTTCAAGTAATTTATGACTGGAAAAAAATTATTATAGTACAGTTATATTTTGTGAGAATGGATTTTTATTTTTTTTAAATTTATTTTTCACTTACTGATTGTAAGTGAAAAATTTTGGAGAGATTTTGATTTTACTGAATATTCTCTTTCGAACAAACTCCATAGTAAAACCAAGTATTCACAGTGACAGGTATAGAGATAGATTAGTGGAAATTGCTGAAAACTGTATGTTGAATGTTGAAATACACACAGAATCTGAAAACTAAACTATATTGACTATGAAAAGAGTATGTGCCTACACATCAGAAAGATTATAATTCCACATTCTTAAAGCTCGAATCATGACCCAATTTCTGTAACCAACTTTATTTCATTTTGGGATCTTACCAGTTCAGAATTAAGTACTTGAGCTTCCTCTTCTTTTTATATTGGAATTATTTAAAAAGAGGAAACAGGGTTTCTTTTTACCATTAAATGTAGAGTTAACATGCTATTATTTGTATTCTTACGATTTTTGAATGTTTATAAAATAAAATTTTAGGATTTTATTGAATTAGGTTCTTGATAAACTGTATTTTAATCAATAATTTGAATAATATATTATATAAATAGAAAATTATATTTTTAATAGATAAATAAATAATATTATTAATAAACATTTTTATTATTTTATTTTATTTCAGACAATCAAACACGAACCGAAGGATCCAATTCATTACCAAAGTACACCTTAACCTAATCAAAACACCAAACAATTTTTTTTTAAACGAATATAATTCGAAAACAACCAAATACTTAAGAAAAAAAAATAAAACAATCGAACTCATATATACAAATATAAATTTAAAATAACAAATTAAAAATCTCCAAAATGAGACGAGCCTCATTTACACCAATTTTTAATACTAGTACACAAGAACCATTAATAGTAGTTGAAGAATCTAATCCCGATGATGATGATGATAATACAAAAGCTGAGGCAAAAAATTCAAATAGTGATGAATCAGAACCACAATCACCTGTAAATCCATATTTATTATGTCCATTTAATGATCCACATCAGAGACGTAAACATTCATTACCATCATTACAAATAACTGAAGGTATAACAGCAAGTCAAGTACGTCGTTTATCTGAAGCTGGTTCTGAATCAACAACATTAAGTTCAAAAGAAGTAGAATTTTTGGCAACATTACAACAACGTACAGCTGGTCCATCAAGTGGTGGTAGACGTCATTCAATTGTTACCATATCACCAGTACCAACATCAATATTCGGTCGTAATCGAAGAGATTCAATAGGTGTTATATCAACTAGGTATTATGCATATATATATATACATATTATTAAACGTTTATTTTTATTATACTGATAATAGAGCTTATTTCGGTTCCAAAAGCATTCCTCTTTCACTGTACATTCAACTATAGCTCCTGTATTCGTGTATTATTTCTTCATGTTAGAATATCTTATTCATATCTATTTTCTTCTATTTATGATGGTGATTATCGGTTACTGATTTTTTATCACTCTTGCCTAAAGATTTGAAATATCACTTTCAGACGTAAGTAAATATTTGTACCTATATTGTTGATAGTTACGGGTTTTGTTGTTTGTCACTAATATATTGACTTTATAAACTACTGAATTTTTGCCTTCCTAGCTAACTATGGGCATTCCTAAATGTACCACAGAATCCAAAAGAATGCAAGAGTGCTTAACTTAATAATATATTTTATTTCTAAAAAATCTCATAATATTAAAGGGTGACTTAATATCATTTATTTGTGGTTGTCTTATCGAGAGATAAGGATATTGTTTTCTATATTTACTTTCGTTTCATCATACTTGCTTCTATATATACCTTCTCTGTTAAGGATATGTATTATCTCATCCTGCATATAAATGGTGACTTTGATTTGATTAAATTATCTTTGAAGTGAGGGTTGATGTCTAAGTCGTAATCAAAGCCTGCTGTAAAATCCCACCGTAAATCAAGTCTACATTATTCGATGAAGTTGAAGATAATTTTCAGTGGTGTGGTATTGGATAAGAGGTGCAAGATGAATCAATAATTTGTTGTTCAATGGGTTACAATCACATATATGTGGTTTCGTTTTTTTTCTACTTCACTGCATAATTTACACATTTAATGGTTAGTAATCTTCTCAGTCTGTACAGATATTTGTTCACTTGACTACTAGTAGAGTTAGAATTCGCTATGTTTGCTCTTTTTATATGTTGTTTATTAGTAACTTAGGTAGAATTACCTTTTCATGCATTGAGCACGGGACTGCAGTTTTTACTACATCCCTTTGTTTGACAATGATGGTTTGCGTATCCGATAGAAAAATTACTTCTTTTATTTTTTTTCGAGTAAAATATTTTGGATAGGAAGACAAAACAAAAAACAAGAGACAATAAGCTTGTATATACAATAAATTATCATGTATATATCTATTGTATTATTTTATTTATAAGTTTTCATTTTTTTATTCTATTCTAAAATAAAAAATCTAAAATAATTTATTTTTTTATTTTTTTTATTATTTTATAGTCGTAGAGGCAGTGCAATTGCTGGACCACCATTAACAGAACATCGAGGCAGTATTCATAATTTACAATTAGATATTATGGATGGTATTGTACAAGCAAGAAAAACACGTTCTGGTAGTGGTGTTTGGGCGACGTCTGTTACAGAAAATAAAGTTCAGGTTCAAACATAAAAATTTTAACAAAAAATTAAGAAAAAAATAAAATATAAAAAAAGCAACAACAATTACAATCGATGTCAGTTATTTTGATCCTTGAAATTTTTATTTAAATTTTTTATCGTTATAATTTTGTTTTGTAACAAAATAACCAACAAATAATTATACATGCAATTTTTTTATTTTGTTTATCGATTTTATCAACTTTATTCAAACAAATATTTAAATTATAATATTAATAAGATATATTCATACATACCTATATATATATTTCGTAAAAAATTTTTTTTTAAATTAGTTTTTCATATGTTATTATGTATTGTTATTTACTATACAATATTGATTTTTAATTTTTTCTATCAAATCAAAAAAGAATAAATAAAAACAAAAATTAATACTACTTGCAATTGCTATCTCCATCATACCGTAAAATTAAAGTTAGTTTATAGAGAATGCATTAAATAAAAAGTATGAGTGTGTAACAAAATATTATAAATAAAACAGTAACAAAAGTGTTTGTAAAAACAACAATTATTAAAAATTGAATTTTACCTCATGCATGATCTTCTCCATACTTTCAAAATACAAAACAATCAAATATATTTCTTCTTTATTTCTCTCCTTTTATTCTCACTTTTTCTTTCATTTTCTGTCTCTCTTTCACCCTATGTGAGAACGATAAATATATGAGTTATAAATAACAGTAGTTATACTATAGGTAGGAGTTTTTTTTCTATAAAATATTATTCAACTGTAAAATTTTTATGTATTTATGCATAACTATTCTGTAGAAAAGATTGAAGAAAAACAAGAGCACAAACAATATAAACAATATATTTTTTAAACTACTACCTATACTATAATATTAACTAAACAAATAAAATCGAAATAAAAATAAAGTAAAAAAAATTAATAACAATAAATAAAAAAGAAAATTTTAAAAATAAAGAAAATTGTACAAAATATAAAAAACTACAACAAATAGCTAGTAGGAGAGAGAAAAATTATTATTGAAAAAAGATAAAAAATTGTATTGTTACATAGATATAATATGACGTATACCAATTTACTTCCAATTTAAAATGGAAATATTACAAAAACAAAAGTCCAGTAAACCTAATAGATTGAATGAAGAAAAATTATCTTAAATGGAAGGAGTGTTTTGCTTACCAACATTACTGGAATTCATTAGTAGATGTTACTGTTGAACTACCTAGCCAACTCCTATAGTTAAAAAAAAAAAATTATGATGAAAAGGAGAGAAATAGAGGAAGAGAATAAAAATAACGGCACTGTTATTGATATGACAATCTGAATTTATTTAAATATAATAAACCTGAACAAGCATCATGCAACAAAACAAATCGAAACACATCTTTTCTTCCTAAAAAAAAACTGTTATTTTTTTTATTGGTAAGTATACAGAAAAGTAACAAAAACTAATGGAGGATAATTTCAAAAATGCATTGATATTGCTTTCGTCCGGATAAAATAATATTTTTGCTAATCTAATGTTACTACAAAAAATATATATATATATATATATATATATACATATATTAGTAATTATAAATTAATTACTTAATACAATATTATAAGAGTTGTTCTCATTAAGCAAGAAAAAGTATTTAAATAACTTCTCTACATTTGTGTGGTGAAGTTGATTATAATAATTAAATAAATAAATAAATAAATAAATGTTTTAGAGTACGTCGGGATTATTATAAACTTATACATAAATGTATACAAGTCTTTTAATTGTTCAATTTCAATATAAAATAATTTCAAAACTAAATATATTTACAAAATTAACCTTGGAATAGAAAATATTTGACAAAATTTCACATAATTCAAAAATTTATCATTCAAAAATTAAAGAAATAATTTATAATAACTGTGCTTTTTTTTTGGTATCCCATATGATCAATTTTATATATTCAAACCATTAACAACAGCTTAACTTATTGTTGAAACCAACGTTAAGCTATGTCTAAATGATTATCATTGATGAATATTTTTCAATGGAGCTAGAATTCAGTTGACGGTTACCGTGTTAGAAAGATTACTTAATATTTGGTTTGTTCAGTAAATTGTTCTAGAACGATCCAGCACAATCTAGAGTAAGAAAGAAAACTTTTTAGTGTTCAGCAGTTTCAGGTAATTGAACTTTTTTGTGCAAAAGCCTTCTGTTCGGTGTTCAGTAGATTGTCCAAAACCGTTGTAAATTGATCTTTTTTATTCTAAATTTTTTTGAGAACAGTTTTGGACAATTTTCTTTTATTGTTGTCTTTTCTATAAGTTTTGACAGTTTAACAAAGAAATTAAACAAATATTATTTTATAATATAAACAAATATATTCGGTATATTTTTCTGTTCTAAGAAGTCCTAAAGTGTTTGACAATTAATTGTCATTGTCCAAAACAGTTCTGTCGGTTTATGTTTTAAATCTACTGGAAAAAACTTAATATACGTTGTGACTTGACATAATTACGTAATTTATTATTTTTTTTATGTGAAATTACAAAATAAGTTTATGTCATTATGTCAATTAATGACCTTTGAAAAATCAAAATAATAATCATTTGACGTTTATAATATGTTTTTGCTGTCCAAGATAATTGACATAATAGGATACCAGAAACAGATAACAGATTATATTAGATAATATTATTTATTTCTTTTTATGTCGTCACCTTTTTTATTTGTCAGCATGACAGTGTTCTTTTATAATAATAATTTTTGCACAACCATTATTGATTTCCAATATTTGTTTTCCGTACATAGACAGCGATGTTGTATTTCTGAATTATTATTCAACTTTATTTTTAATAAATATGTTTTTTCAGCTTTTATGTTAATTAAAAAAATTTGTGGTTCTTCGTTTTAAAGTAAATATTCATATTTTGATATAGTTATCGGGTTAATTTTTGCATATTATTTTTTTTTCGATTCAATTTTTTTAAAAACTGAACAGAATATAAAATCAATGCGTTTTTGAACTCATCCTGCTCCTAAAACATTTGATTTAATTAATTTGATTAATAATATTATGCTATATATTATATACTGTTCACTGAAGTTATAAATATTACTTATATCAGTAGTAGTTAATTAGTTACAGATTTAATGAATTTATAGTTGATTATTATGGCTTTGCTAAATTACATAGGGTTTCCTTTTTTAATGTTACATAACATAAAAGACTTTGAATTTTTACATGTTAACGGAAAACTTATGTGCAGAACATGTAAAGTCAATTTAAACTATTATTCTAATATAAGCAATTACAAATTTCATGTTTTTGAATGGTAGAATAGATATGGTAAATGCATAAAAATAATTGGATTTGCATCGGTATACCGTTACATTACGCTATAGAAGGTAACAAGTTTTTGTACATTTACAGGTCAGGGTGTATATCAGATCAGTTTTATTTTCAAATTTAATTGTTCATCTCAGTTAATTTGAGTAATGGTAATTGAATAGTGAGTTCAGTCTATGTACATAACCGAAAATAAATTATGCCAAAATTATCATTTTGAAAATTATTCATATTTTATATTCAACTAATATAATTATCTGCGTTCAAGTACATGCAAGTATACATGAATTATTTGTGTATGATGTGATCTCTACAGGTCTCTTTAATAATGATTTTGTGTTTATATTTATGTATTATAATTAAATATTTTTTTGAATGTTTTTATTAACATTTACAATACTTTGTGTTGCACTAACTTTAGCATTCAATAGTATGTATTACTTTAAACTATTATGTGTGTACAGTTTCCTTCTTGAGGAAAATTTTCTTTCTGAAAGTAAATGAAATATGATTTGATTTTGAGCTTTTGATCCAAATTCTTCATTTTAATATAGCTATTATTGATGTTTAATAATTATGGAATTTTGAATGTTTGGTTTTTGTAGATTTTTGTAAGTGATGTGCAAAACCGTGTTATCACCGAAAACTCTGTGATTTTTTCATTTTTGTATCATTTTTGCATTGATAGATTAGAGGTTTATATGAGATTTAATGTCATTAAATAGACCGTATATTTTGGTTTTAAATTTCCATTAAAATTTACTTCAACGACTGATATGATATAGTGGTTTATCTGTTTCGGCTAAATAATAATCAGACTAATAGCGTTGGAATTCTTCTCAAAGCATGGATGGTGAATAATCAGAATTCAGAGCATGGATGTTTATAATATTTTTTTTTTCAAATTATTTTTTAAAATTAATTTGAAATCCAATTTGGTTATTACTACAATCTGGTTAATATTTAAAATTACTCTACAATCTATATATGTATATGGGTATCATCCACATTTAAATAAGTTGGCATGGCAATAATTTTTAAAACTATTATATTATGTGATTGTGTACGCCAAGTTTCTGCGTTATTAAAAGCAATTAGGGTGTCCATCCCAATCCCTTGGAATTATAAAAAAAATATATATATATATTGGCATGGATGAACAATATACATATTTTGCGTGGAATCTTAAAACAATACGTACGTAGTATAAGATCGTAATAACAAATAGAAAAAAAAAATTGTTTTTTGAACTTATATAAAAGGTTGTTCATTACTTTATCATGTACGTTTGAATAAAGGTGTAATAGGAAATGTCAAACTAAGATCAAATGCAAATACATTTGACAACTAAGTAACTAAAGTTTCACAATGTGATGAAAATCTTTTGTTTCAATTGCATTCCAAATAATTGTTGTAATTTTACTTGTGACATTAATTGATGTTTGTCGAAATTTTTTAACCAAAAGAATTAAAGAAATTGATTTAAGCAAAAAATTAAAACGCTTACATCTGTGTACCACGAAATTTTTACTAATATACGAATTAAAAAAATTAGAAAAACAATGAAAATAAATTCGGCTCCAATTCCAATAATGTTCTTTCTCCAAGTCAATATATTCACTAAAAATTGAAAAGCGCTAATTAATTTTTAAAATTTAAAACAAATAACACTATAAAAATATTGTTACAACATGTAAACTATGTTTTTTAATTACCTAGTATGGTCTGTTTCACTCATTTTCTTTTTTAATACACAACTGAACTTCACGCATTTAACATTTTTATTTTTTCGACTAAGTTCGCAAGACGCAAATGACGTGCAAATAATATTTTCTTTTAAATGATTTTTGTCCCCATACATTATCGATTGCACTGTCGAAAAGTAGTCGTCTAAGATTGACATTCAAAATTACATAACTTAAAGCAAACTGCGTAGCTAATTAGACTGCAAATGTATTTGATCTTAGTTTAACATTTCCAATAACACCTTAATATTAAAAAAAAAATACGAACAAAACTTCCTTTTCTTTAAGTACGACATACAGTAGCCTGTATTAAACCTCTTGTGTAATTGTATGTTCATTTTAAAAATTTAATTGATGTTTAGAAAAAATTAATGTGTAATATAACAGATTCATCATCATTTATTTATAATCTTTTTTTTTGATTAAGGTAATCCGTGAGGGACGGGATATTTGGCAATCATATATAAATTAGTTAAATTACTTAAGATTGTTTCTGTTTTAAAATGATATATAATAATGTTTCTGTACAATAATTTGAAATATTATTAGGGGGGTTTTGATATAATTTTGTGTAATATCCTTGATTAATATTATTAAAATGTATACCGTGGGTTACTATTCATCTCATTTATTATAGAAATCATCGAATCGTATTATTTTGTATAAATTGTTATTCATTTTAATATTTTTGAATTAATTGGAATTATTTGTAATTATTTAGAATGGGATATTTTTTTTTAATTAATTGTCTCTTTCAATTACGTTCTTTAGTATGTGCGTATTATGTAATTTTCAGATCAATAATATTAATACTCAAGATTGAAGTATTTTTAATTATAATAAATTCTTATTATATTATTATTATATTAAATTCATATGTAAAATTTCTAAATAATACACCCCATTTCATTTCTTAATTGATTCTAATAATTGTTATAATATGAATCCTGAAGAATTCAATTCAGATACAATGAAATATAATCACGTAACAAGTCTCTGCCTATATATTTTATGTAAATTTCATCATGTACCTACAGATTATTTGATTTTCATTTAAATTCAAAAAATTTTCTTTTGTTTATATGATATTGTCGTCTTTTAGAATCAAAAATTCTTTGTTATCTTTTTCAGTATGAAACATTTTGAATGAGCGGCATTATTAATTTGTTATTTCAATTATTGAATTAAAAAATAAAATTTAAAAATGAATTTAAAATATTATTTTAATTTATTTTTAATTGAAATTACAGAAAAGGTCTGGCTTTATAAAATAGTACCAATTATTAACTTAAATATAAATATTCAAAATAAACATAACATTTAAGATAAATATTAAGGCTGTAGAGAGTTATGTAAGATAATGCGCAACATATCACAATTTTAAACATGTCCCAAAACAAAAAAATTATATATAATTAATTTAAAATTAAAATAAGTGCTAGAAGGAACAGCATACAACTAAATAAGAAACCATCAATGTCAATTATTGAAGTTTAAGAGCAGCTCTCATTGCCGAATAAATTTATTTAGTAAATGCATACTCTTCAAATTGTAACGGACTCCATAACTGTTACAGTGTACATTTCCACTGCAGTACTTATGTATGAATGCTTCATATACAGTCGAACTAGCTTAAGAGCACATCGAAGATGGCAGTCAAATTTGTGCACTTAAGCAAGCCATGCTTTTAAACGGATAAGCCGTGAAAAGTTTTTTTTAGATCAATTTTAATTATGTATATGTGCTAGTACTATGTTATAAATAGAAATATGAGAAACATATTTGGTACATAACATATTATGTCATTTATATTTGAATTCTTGTGGCTATGTATTTGTACATAGTATGTAAATGTATGATATCCAACACTGCAAAAATTACTAAACTGTCCGTATTTTTATTAATTCTAAAGTTGCCCGCATTATGTTGTTGTTCCAACACAGTAACAAAATTTGGCGTCATGTGATATTAAACAACGCGAAAAGTATTTAATTTATAAAATATTATACAGAAATTATATGAAAAAATAAAGCAAAAAAATTGCGTTCGAAATAATATGCACTTAAAAGGATTTTTGTTTTTAAGCTAAGTGCTCTTAAGTGGACTCGACTGTACTATACTAGAACTAATTATTGGCACTCTCATATATTTAGGTATATATTTTGAGAATGATAAAAGCTGATTTGTGTTACTACATCTAAAATATACTACTTGGAAAAAAATGTCGAAAATAAAATTTTTTGAGATTGAAATTCAACATTTAACACTATGCTCGTTATACTTTCGTTAAGTTTTGGAAAAACTGTTTTGGTTATTTCCTCAAAATTTCTTATTACTATAATGCTAATCTTTTTAAATAAGAGTTTAGTCTTCAATACATTATATTTTTTATGTATTTTCGAAGTTTTTAAACATAAAGTAGCTATTAAGAAAAAATTGGTTGAAGAAATAAATCCATTAAAATACAATTTGTATACAATAACTTTTTTAAAAATATTTCACATTGAAAGTATTCTTGTCAATTTTAAATATTTAGTTAAAATTAAATTTTTCAAAATTTCAACATCCTTGAAAAGTATTTTTATTTTTAATTAAAATTTAATAGGATGCTAATCCAAATTTAATTCTTTGATAAATTTTTTAAATATAGGTTATGTTTAAAAATTTTCATTATTCTCATATGCTTTTCAGTTTATATAATTTATTAAAAGAAAAGAATTATAATATTATTGAATACCCATATGATTATAACTGAAATAGTGGGAGCTTATGCGCACATCACCCTTCATTTTTTCGTAAGAATTCAATTGTTTTTGAATATTTAATTTTCATTATCTTCTTTTTTTTCTTTTATTCCATTACTAGCGGAGTTACCCGAGAAAATTTAAAGTTCCTAGAATTTTTTCTGCGTTTTTAGTTTGAAAAGGGATGTATTATTGAATGTATTATGTGATGTTTGTCTGTTAGTAAGCTATCTGTTAAATGTTTTTATATGTAATTGTTTGTTTTTTTTTGTGGAAAGTTTGAAAACCAATACAAAGAATAATACGCCCGTGCTTTGTAATAGGATCCACCCCCACTAAAACCACTGCAAGTTTTTAAAAATTTGATAAAAAGCTAATTCATGAAAATTTAAAAAATTATTATAGGTACTTATCTACTTAAATGAAATACAAAAACAAAAATCAAAAGTGAACGAAAATTAAAATGAGTTCAGTTTTGAACAAAAATAGTACTTACAACTTAAAATAAAAAGCAAACATAAGTCTTAGGCGTTGCTTACAAATTTAAATTAGAATTTTGGGATTTTAATTAGAAGTATTTTTTGAAAACTAAATTATGGTCTGTTTTTTATGTTGGCATAAATCTTTTTTTAGGTATTAATAATAAACCTTTTCATTTTTATAATATTCAAACATTAAGTACTTATTTCTATATGTTAGTATAAAACTAATGCTACATAAACTTATGCTAGATGTTAGTAGTTCACAATTTAATTTTTGTTACTCCTAATTTAATTAATCAATTCTTATCCATATAGCAGTTTTTTTCATTGTTCAAAAAAGAAAAGAACAAAATGTTATAAAGAAAACAAAACCAAATTTAGAAAATCAAAAAAGACCAAGACAATTAGGAAAAACCAAAAGAACAGAAAAAAGGTAAGACGAAAAAATACAAAATAATATACTAATTAAATTGACGGGTGATTAAATAATTTTCTCAAGATAAAACTTGATTATAAACAATGTTTTTAGTTTCGCCTTCACACTTAAATCCACACCGAAGTACTTAATAGGCTGTCCCTGTGCCTTGTTTGTCGTAATCGAGAACGCAAGTTTAACTGGAAATTGCAACCTCTTAAAGTTAAAAGGGAGATCATTTGAAATAAGTGGTATCCTTGGAATGAAAACGACTTCACCCTGTCTCTTCCCCGTTAAAATAGTCGCTTCAATTACATTTGCCAGCAATTTTGTAACACAAAGTCTTGTACCGTTGCAAAGTTTTGGTGGATCGAGGTTCCGTATTAAAATAATTGGTGATCCCAGTTTCAGTAAAAGAAGATGTAGCGGTAATCCAGTCGGATCAAGAGAATTTAGGAACTCTGTTGGAAAATTGACTACCTCATCAGCGTTTACTACGTTATCAATGGACTTGTATCCATTTACTACGTCAGCAGTAGTTCATCAGCATTTTTAGCAGCAAGAATTGCCTTCTCTCGAAACCAGTTCAAATTATGATAGTTTTGCTGAATATCCGGATAGACTGCATCTATTAGTTCTGCGACAAACGACACCAAATTACAAAAATCGGGTGGCAATTTTATTTTTTCAGATGGCTCAACTGCAAATCTACCTTTTCCGATCTCAAGTAGCTTGTTGGCGAAAATGTGAGCACGGTGAACCCAGATGTACTCTCATGTTTTGTTTCCAACTTATCTTTCGTACATGTCTCCACAAAGATGAATGTTTTAAACATGCGTAAATTTCATCGGCTGGTGTTGACTTTGGAATGACGAGTAAAGTTTGACGGAAGTCTCCACATAGAAGTACCAGAACTCCTCCCATAAGGTTGTTATTTCCTCTCAGGTCTCTCACAGTCACGTTGGTTAAAAATGTTTTATCTGTGCCCCCCGAAGCATCAAGAAAAACGGTACCACCTTGTTTGTTCTCTGCCTGATCCATGATAATTTTGTATGCTTTTTTCTGATTTTGATTTAGAAGTGGTATTTTTTCCGCGATTTTACGCTTTTAGCTCTTCGACGTTGCAGTTCTTTTCTCGTATGTAATCTGTATAAAGTTCATTTTGTCGGTTTCATACTGGTGAAGATAGACCGAGTTGCAGTAATGTTTTACCGATCATAGCTACACATTTATTTTCAAGAATAATTAATGCGTTGTTGAATATGTACGGACCAAACATGATTGGTAACATCGGATTTTCGCGCCGGACTTTGGCAGAACAGTACACACTCGACTCAAGGCGTCACTCTTGACCACATCATATCCGGGGACGGGCTGTCCGACTTTTCTTCTGTATTGCGTTGAAAACCTTATATCAAGCTGCGATTCTAAAGTTTTTTTTTTTAGTTTTAGTACGCTTAAATTCAAGGCAAATATTTCTAAAAAAAAAAATTTTTTCTTTATTTTATTTCATTGAAAGATAGAAATAAATAAAAATGAGAATTTTGTTTTGCTGTTTTCTTCACTCCTTTTTCTCTTCCTCTCTAAAAATAATAAAAGAAAAAAAAGGAATGATTATCACCAAAATTTCGTACCAATATTAACTGCACTAAAAAGGGTCAAATAAATAAGCTAAATTCAAGCTCCATTAGAAAATTATATATGGTCTGCATAACATATGAAATTCAGGCATTTTAGACCCACTTTCTGTTAAGTTAGGGACTTGACATTTTACCTTGGATCCCGATTACGGCAGTTTCTGCCAAATTTGTTGAACCTGCTTTCCGCCAGAGCTCTTTTGAACGAAAATTCATATCTCAGAAACTGGACCGATTTGGTTCCAATTTAATACACATATGTATGTTGAGTTCCAATGAAAACTATTTTGTTTATTAGAAAATTTGAGGGATCTGCGGACCTGCTCGGAGTTATATGACAGCTACCCGAATTAGTCAAAATTTCGAAAAAATGTGAAAGTCAAATTTGTTTGTTTTTGGAAGAGTACCTGTGTGCAAATTTTCAGCTCTCTAGCACCTTTGGTTTTTGAAATATTTTTGCGGGTGCTGGGAGTTGTACGACAGCTACCCGAACCAGTCAAAATTTCGAAAAAATGTGAAAGTCATATTTATTTTTTTTTTGAGATAGTAACTGTGTGCAAATTTTCAACTCTGTAGCACCTTTGGTTTTTGAAATATTTTTGTCAGGTGCTCGGAGTTGTGTGACAGGTACCCGAACCAGTCAGAATTTTGGAAAACAACATATCACGGGTTCGATTCCAAGTAGTAAAAAACCATCCTATATTTTCCATCCATATTATTTAACTGCATCGATATTTAAATATAAGAATTATTTGTACATTAAAAACTCAAACATTTGCTTTTTTGATGAATTTGCCTCAAAGATGCCCTGAACACATACAAGTTATGTTTTCGTCCTAAGCCAACTCTATCTTATAAATCACAATTTTTTGTTTTATTTATTGAATGATAGGAGGTTCTAGATACACTGTTTTTTTTATTTATAATTAACTCTTAATTTGTATTTATATTTTTAAAATAAAATTTATTAAGCTAAAAACAAACAAAAAAAAAGAAATATCAATTAATTGAATTCATTTTTTATTTTCAGATTATCTTACCTGATGATGATACTTGATATGAGAAAGTAGATGAACCAAATGAAATTAATTTTTTAATGAAAATTAAAAATTTCCTCAATTCTTGTATTAATATATTTTAAAAAAAATATATCAAATAATTATATATATATTATATAAAAATATATATACAAATATATTTTCCATCCATTTATTTTAAAATATAATAATATAAATTTACAAATATATTTTTCTACAATATTTATTTTTGAGTACTATAACTATTATTATACATATTATATTAAACTGTTTTTAAAATTTATATATAACTCAATTCTTATTTAGAATTTGAACTCAAATCTTAACTCAAGTCTCTAATTGATGACAAATTCAAAATATGTATATTTTTTCAATTTTTAATTTTTATTTACACTTTCATATTACATTGTTTATTATAATATATAAATCAATATTGTACAATCAATATTTTTAAATAAATCTAATTTTTATTTTAAATCAAAATTTTTAATGCACATCATATTTAAAATAATTTATTTTCCTTTGACACTAAGTACGTAATAAAAATATACATAATTTAAACCTCTATATTTATTTGACAGCTACTCTCAGTATTTTTTCTCTTTCTGGCAACTTGTTGATCTTGATATTACTTCGAAATTAAACAAATTTATAACGGATAAAACAAGTTAGAAAATTTTGCATTATAATAAAAGAAAAATTAATTAAAATAATAATATTATTATGGATATGAAGTTCCTTTATAAATTTAAATTAAATTTGTAAAAAATAAGCACTTTTTTTTATTTGTGAAACTTTTAGAAATTATTTTAATAAGTTAATTTCCGTAAAGCAAAATTTTAACTTTTAAAAGATAAATTAGTTGAAGCAAACATTTTTAATGAATATTGAGTTTTGATTTTGGTTTATTGTATAGTGACTGTTCCCCTTGGACTTCCCCTTGGAATATTTTCGCATTGGACTTTTTTTTCGAAATTTTGAAAAAAAATTTCATGGTGAGAGTTTATTTAATTATTTATAAATTATCCAGAAATTATTTCGTAACAATTATTTCGAAGTGGTTTAAATTATTTCAATATGTGTTAAAATGCTCCGTAAAACTATTTTGAAAATTTTGAATGTAACGCTGTACCGAATTTCGAATATTTTCCTACTTATTTTTTATATTTTGTAACTTAGGAAAGAGTAAGGTAGCCATTTAATTGTCAAGAGCAAAGAAACAGGTCCATTACATTCAATTAGTTTCAATCTTTTACATTTTGAAATCAATGATATGAAAAACTGAAATACTTATCACAAATATTTACAACGATTACATTAAACAACTTTCAGATTATGTATATTTCACTGCATTTTTCTCAATGCAACATTTTTACAGTTCTGCCTTTAAAAACACAGAATTCTGCACTCTTTTCATTTCACAAACGAACAAAAATATTCTTCATTTTTTCTTCATACACTGCTTTTCAATGTATTTAATTTTCTTTTTATTAATAATTTTTTTTATTATTATTGTCTGGTGTGGTGGTACAAGTCAAAAATGCAGAACCGTCGAAAATTTAAAGTCAGAAAATGCTACATTAATGCAGATGAACATTTTTTCGCGAAACGAACGCAAAAAATAATAAAATTCAGAATTCGCTCAACATTTTAATAAACGAATTTACCATTAGATAAAAATGGCATTGAGGACAATAGTATTATTAAGTCTTTGCACATATTGGCAATAATAGTTTATGTACTCAAATATTTACAATATTTTCGGAAGTACTTAACACATACGCTGGGTGGCGCAGTAAGTAGAGCGCCTGCCTTTCAACCGAAAAGTCCCAAGTTTGATTCCCAATGAAGCAAAAAAAATTCTTTATAGATTTTTTCACCTGGTCCAGTACGCCTTGTCATTGGGAAAAAATAAATGATAAAAAATAATAGAAAGTATAAATAAGTCTGGTAAAAATTAAATAAACTGGAACTATTCTATTTAAGAAGGAAGGCTTAAGTTTCGGATATTATCAGTAGTTTTCCACATTTAATTATATGTAGTTAAACCTGTAATTTGATAAATAAATGCTTGAAATATTGTAGATATTGTAGTATAAACTTGCAATACCGTATTCAATGAAGCACGAAAAAGTAGTTTCTATACCTAAGTTATTGTCAAGAACATAAAAAAACACAATGCTTTTTATAAAGTTTGTATACATGTGGGAGCTCTACTCATTAAACTAAAAACAAATTAAATTGATTTTTTAAAATAAAATATCAACTGAAAGCTTAAATAATAAATTAGAATAGCTGCGTTTATTTCCTCTCGAGACGGTGTTAAAATTTGAAGAAAAAGATCAAAATGTTACTGGGGCTTCATTCGATCCTACTTACTTTGTATAATATGTTTTTATTATTAAAAAGTACTTAAATGTGAATTTGGTCATATTAAATATATTTTTGTATCAATTTTAAATTTAATTATAGTAAATAAAGTTAAATTAAACTAATACGGTCCCAAATATTAGTATATTATATTTTCATTGTCATGTAAACTCGTCAGTGCGGGACATAAACCGGAATTTTTCGATGACACTACCACATGAAATATGCCGCAATTCCCGATACGATATAAGATATACTGCTTCTGAAGCTGAAGTAGGATTTACCACGTTTCGAAATATTGATGTAGATAATACTACCCAAAATTGATCGAATTTATTAAATAATATACATAAATTGTATATACAAAAATATATTTAAAAGATAGAACAAATAATATTTGACTTTTGTCGAAACAAAATAAACTTGGTATTACAAATTAGTACTAAAAATGGCTGACCCTGAATCGTATAATCATGTGGATGATTGTACATGTGTGTAATTATTGAAACCTAGATACAAGCCCCAATAATAAAATCATATAGCTAATATTTAAAATTTTGATTCGAATTTCAAATCAAATATGGAAATTAGTTTGCTTTACGGAAGTTTTCCAATTACAACAGTAAATTTTTTGTATTATTTTAATAGTTTTAAGTTTCGTTTTTAAAACAGGGTGATTCCATTTGTATTTTTGTTAAAAAGAAAACAAAACCAAAAAATTAAATTTTCAAAAATGCTATTTGAAAATTATTATTGAAATATACATATTTCTTTCAATTTTGTAAAACAATAAACGGAAAATTGTTAAGTTGCCTAAATTCTAAGATATTATTGAATAATATTTTTATTATTGAGTAATGAATGAAATTATAAAATAATATCCACTTATTTTACTTTTAGTATCTAAATTATGTTGCAAATTTTGATGTTAATGTAAAATTTAATTAAAAATTTATTAAGTTTTTCATTTCAAAATAATTAAATTTTTTTAATATTTTTCTAAAAAATTTGTTATAATTAAAAAAAAAAATAATAATAATAAATAAAATTATTAACAAATGTCAAAAAATTTTATTACATTTAATGATGAATTAGGGCCCCAATTCACATTGAAGTAGTTTTTGACATTTGTGACATTATAATGTTGTAATTATTAGAAAATGAAAAAAGAAAAGTATAAAATTAAAAATGATTACTAAAACATAAAAAAAAAAACAAAAATAATGATAATGATGATGTTTAGTATGTGTATATTAATAAATGTATATACAATATATGTATATAATATTGTAAAATATTTTTAATATACATTGATATACGTTAAATGGTTAGTATACGTTTTTAGGTTAATTATATAATTTTACATTTATTTAAATCAGTGTTACCATATTTGTATATACAGTTGAAAGAAACTCAAACTTTTCTAATATAAGAATTTAAAAATAATAAAATGTTGGCTCCAAATCAAAGGCTTTTCGTCATCAACAGAGGAACCGATTTAAGCAAATAAGTATAGATTTACTTTCTATTGGATATTAATAAAATATTTTTTTCAATATTGTTTTTTCTTTTTGCATTATGGTATTATTTATTTTTATACATAAAAAATCAAAAGGACTGCAAAATCTCAAAGTAGCTTTGGGTCGCTATATAAAGACCTAAATATTTACTTATATTCCAGACAATTATTTGTGAAACATTGAAAGAGTTTTATTAGCGGTTTCAATTACTTTATCCTGTAAAGTTTACTTTCCCTTGATTCAATTCGAATATGTTAACTTTTTTTAATTTTCTTAATAAATAACTTTTATCAAGCGGTTCAAATTCAATAATTTCAATGTTTTTCTGATCGTAAAAACTCTCTTTGTAATTCATAATAACTGTGTTGATAATATCTTGAAAGTACCTATCTGGGTTAAATAACCTAAATGTCAAATGTGCTAATGTCAAAACTTCTAAAATATTGTCTTTTATGTAAGGAGTATTATCAATTACGAAGGACCTAATTTTTAGATGTAACAAAATTTTTAACAATAATATAATTTATAATATATATTATGTAAAGACTCCTAAAAGTTATAATATAAAAAAAATTAAAAAAACTTTCTAATATATTTCAATATATTTCAATTAAAGAAAAAAATAACAATAATGATTTTAGCGAAGATCTGAAATAATAACTAATATTAGAAGAGTAATATCGAAAATAATTAACCAGTAATAAAACAGGTTTGCATCAAAAATAAACTAAAATAATGAACTTTTGCCTAGGAAAGTCACGGTACGGACGCGCCACTCCTCTGCAAATTTTCGCTGTATTGCCCAAGTACGTGAAATATATTCAGGCAAAAGCGTATAACACTGAATTTGTATATACATATTTAATATAGTAAAAATTTCTTTCAAATTCACTTGCATTGCTGCATTTTGTACTCAATTTGGTGCAGAACATTCGCGCGGACATGGACATACCTTCACTAGGTAAAAATAAGCATGCGTCATAAAACCACATGCAATGGATGTTTTTTAAACTTACTGTTTCAAAATATTCCACAGAAATGATTAAAGCATCCAGTTGGGACCACTTTCAAATTATTATTTAACCTTATCAAAGTCATCCACAAAAGTTGCAAAAATTATACAAAATCTTAAATTTTTAATACAAAAAGTTGTATTGAAAAATTGTTATGGTTTTTGACATTTTTTTGAGGAGATTTGACATTTAGATGATTTGACGTAGAGTCTCAAATCTGTATGATAATTGGAATGATATATATAATTCAATCGGTAGAAGTAAAGAAAAAAATGCAATTTAAAATGTGACAAGCAACTGTTCAAATTTAATGGAAGACAAAATTAGTCTCTTTTATTACTGGACCCCCACCCCACCTATGAGTATGAGATAAATATAGAATCGGCACAGAATAACACCTATTAAAAATTTAAATTAAAAAATATGCTTTATCAAAATTACACGCTTTTAGAAAAAACTCTATTATCCCCAGCCCAGTAATACAAAAAAAAAATTATTGTCGTCATGGTTCCACACTAAATGTAGTAGATAGTTTGATGATTAATCGGTATAGAAGACGATTTTTCTGAGACTTTATTTCTAATAAGTAATAAAACAGAAATCAATGTTAATAAAAAATTAAAATTCATTTTGAGTCACAAATAGGATAACTAACCTTATTTTGACATATTGTTGGATATTCATATGAAAGGGATATAACTGTATCTGACTCCATATATACACTTTTTTTATCAGATTTAAGAATGCAAAACAAAGTAATAAGTATGTAGTATAGCTAAACTTTTGTCAAAAGGAAATTACCTTCTGGCAACACTATAAAATTATTTTCTGTAAATTTATTACACTACTGGTAACACTGATTTAAATAACTATTACAAAATATAAAATACTAATTCAATCAATTTAAAATAATTTTAATCAATTTTAAATAATCTACAACTATTTACTTTTTCTATTATTTCACTTTTATTTAAAATATAATTAGCGTTAACAAATTTATTTAATTATATACACGTAACTATTAATTAGCTTCTTATCTTCAAATTCTTTTAATCTCAAAAAAAATTTTTTAATTACTTCCTAGTTTTTACTCATAATTTTGATCTATCAATTCACATCTAATAATATAGAAAATAAAAAATACTATAATTAAGAATTAATGTTATTATTATAGTTATTATTATTATCAAAATGTTAATAATTAATTTGGCATCACTCTGCCACCGACCTTTGAATTATGAATTATAATAATAAAAACATGTACGTATTTTTAAAAAACAAATAGTTCTATATAAAAATTTAAAGATTTTCTTTCGAATAAAAACCAAAACAAAATCAAAAAGCAAAAAAAAAAATTTATTAATAGTAATTAAATAAAACATTTTAAAAATAGTCATCAGTCACTAGTTGCTCAACAATGGCTGTTAGTTTAATTTATAAAAAAAAATTGAAAAATAAAAATAAAAAACAAAGAAAAATCAAACACAAATTAAAATTTTAATAGAGAATTAATTATAAATTAAAAATAAATTAAAAATTTAATATTATTAATTAATTACTATATACCTATATAATATATATACATAATATGTGTAGAAATATATTAGATTTAAAAAAGAAATAACATTATTAACATATATTTAGAATTAATTACATTTATTATGATAGTTATTTAATTAATTATTATTATTATGTATGATGAATAAGGAAAATAAAAATGATGAAAATTTATTATGAAAATTTATAATGCACTTTAATAGAAAATGGAAAATGTAATTATTATTATTAAATTATTTTTGATAGATTTAAATATCTGATGAATTTTATTTTTTCCAATTTTTATAAAAGTTTGTTATAAAAAATGTAGAATATAAAAAACAAAGTGTAATTTGCAGTAATGTTTTATTCAAAATTAAACAGGATATCTCTACAAGATTATATTATTTTCCATAATATATCAAAAGAAGGAAATGAAATGGAAAATGGAAATTATTAAGCTTTGAGGTATGTAGGTTTTAGTCTTCATTGAAGTCATTAGATTTGATTAGGGGAATTATTTTAAGAAATTGATTTACTTTAAAAAAAATTGTTTACAATATTTCCAATATTTTTAATACGATATGCATCACAGCCAATTCATTGGAGTTGTATAGATAAAACCAATTTAAGTTATTCGTTGGCAAAAATAATGTTATGTGACAAAAACAAAAAAAAAAAATAAAATAACACAAAAATACGATTGCTTATCCTTTTTCGTGTAATTTCATTTTCAAGAACTTGATCTGGCACTTGTAATATATTTTTTGTTTATACTCATTGTTAAATACCAGTAAAATATTTGTTATATTATATACAAGAATCAACATTATTCCGAAATTACAACAAATAATTTTTATTTAGAAAAACGTTTTAACATACATATCCTCAATCAGTTTGTATATTGAGTTCTTGGGAGTATAGGTATGTGATTTACTGTCCTTGTTTGATTTATACTATTATTGAAATTTTATTAACTTAGACCAAGTGCACGTTTCATAGTTCTATAACTTTATATTTTTAAATAATTGCTACAGGTAACTAGTATATGCAATAAGCATCTATCGGTCATAGTCTTAAATGTAGCCTATGAGCTTATATCTATCAATTTGAAGCCGTATATATAGTACGGTATTTCTTATATACTATCTTAGCCTTCTATTTCTAATATTTCTCACTAGAATTAGTTGCTTGTTTATTATATTTATCCTTTATAGTAGGTAGGTGAAAGTGATTCTTACAGTTGCTTCTGAAAAACTTATTAGCACTTGATAGTGGTTTTTGATGTCACGACTCGTGTAATTTATTACCGTAATTCATCCCACACTTGAATTTGTTTGACTCAGAATAGTCACAACTATTTACTGAAATAGGACAAAATTTTATATACATACAACGTAGAACGGCTAGATCAATAATTAGAATAATAAAATAGTTCGGTGTATAGTAACTCAGACGTTTTTTAGTCATTACGGATCAAAAGACTTAATGCTTAATACTAAAATGAAACCTAAATATCAAAATATCAAAATTAAAAATATCAAAAACAAGATTAAAAATATATTTAAATACATTTTCCATTTAAAAATTAAATGAAAAACACAAAAACATTAAAATTTACATTTAGAACATTTAAAGTTTTAACATTTTAATTAAATTTAAAACCTAAAAAAAGAAAAATTAAAAATTTTAAAAAAATTCTAAGTGTGTTTTTTTCTTCCAAAATTAGTTCATTATAAAAATAAAACTGAAAAAAAAAAACAAAAAAATATTTAAATAATGATTAAAAAATAGAAGAAAGTATAAAAAATCAATACAGTGCGAAGTTTTCGAACAGTGATTAAGGAGACAAAAAAAAAACAAAAAAGAATGGCCAATTTTTACAAATAGATGAACAATGGTTTTTGATTATAAATTTTTTGTGGCGCAATAGTTCGTTTTTGGCATAGATTATTATCAGCTGTTTAACTTTTTACTTTATTTTATGTCAATATGCAGGCATAATTTGACATTTTTTACAAAAATTTAGGAAAGTGGTTTATTTAAAAAGTTATTTATAATAATTTTCTTATTAATATTGACAATATTTCATATTTAATATTCGTTTATATTATAAAATAGTATTGAAGTTACATCATTACAAGATAATAGAGTAACTGTAAGACGTCTGTCAACAATGAATTAAATAGTAAAATAATATCAAAGACAGTAGTTGCCATTTTAAATTAAAAAAAAATTAAAATTGATAATAGGTAGCCATTAAAATTTACGTTAATGTAGATGTTGAGTTGTCAAATACATGCAAATGTTCGTATCGTAACCAAATCGACAACGGATATATATTCACTGACTGTACCATTTCACTGAAAACAATTAATTCGAATATCACTCAAATTATGAAAGTGATAATAAGTTGGAATACTGTTTATTATTTGGTATTTGTTATTTGGCAAACAAGTCATTTATGAAAATATAAAAGTTTACATCTACATTTATATAAACTACTCAAAATTTCTAATAATTGGAAAGCTGTTAAATAATTGAACTTTGAGTTCTGTTACGGCCGAAATCTAGATTTTAGTATTTTTAAGGCTTTTTCTTCTATAGGCATAAAATAAAAAAATAAAACCTATTTGTTTGCTGAGAAAGATTACTTCACAATATTTTTAATTAATTTTTTATTAAAATATTTTTTATTCAATACATCATGAAATACATCACTGAAGGTAAGTCGGATTATCAAAAATAATAAAGAGTTTGTTCAATAATTTTATTGATATAAAAATACTACTGTGCATGTATGTATTGTTTAAATAGACAAAGACAGTGAATACCTTGAAATGTTCAAATATTAATAGATCTTATTTGTGACATCTTCAATAACTTTAATGTGTCAAAATAATATATCAGTTTCAATTGTCCAACGTTTTGCATCACATTGAGAGATTCAATTTTATAATTAAATTTTAATTTATTATTTTCGAATATTTTTTATTTCAGCCATGAATAGGATCTATTATAGACAACTAAATAAACATGCTTTATTAATAAAAAGTTTAATTAAAAAAAAATTTTTGGTGTTGGAAACGTCATTTTGACTGTCATGTTTGCACATTCTCAAAATAACTATTGAAGTGAACTGTTCGAAAATTTCCTTATCAGAAGACTTTCACACATGCATATATACTCGTAGTATAGAGAATTTACTTCTTCAAAATAAAAACTAAAATAAAATAAAACAGTTACAAATCTATTTATAAAAATAAAATTATTATGAAATTATTGTTGTTGTAAATAGTAAATTTAATTATAATTCTAATATCATTAATAAATTCATATATACATAATATTATAATTTAATAAATTATTTGATTTTTTAAATATTATTATTATATAAATATATTATATATTACGTATTACCGCCAAGTAAACAATCAAACCTTTAAATGTAACACAAAATAAAAGACAAAATATTTTAGAATTAAAAACCAAAAAAAAAAAAAAAATAACAAAAATTTAGAATTATAATTATCTAATTTCACAAATAAAAAAACATTTATCAATGTGTGTTAACATTTTATTCCAAAACTAAGAATAAAACAAAATTATATAAATTAACAGAATATTAAAAAAAAAAAACAATAATCGTTAGTAAATTTAAATAAAAAACCAACTAAAAATGTAGATTTATTAATTATATAGAATATTTAAAAAAAAAAAACAAAAAAAAAACAAAACAAAAATGCAATATGTAATTTAGTTTATTTAAAATTATGATTATAAAATATTTAATATAATATAAGAGGAGAAACAAAAACTGTATAAAAAATTGATGATTGGAATATACGTATAACAGTAAAACAGTAATTTAAACTGTTATATTTCAAACTATTATTTATTTCTTTCATAATATTTTTGTTTATATTCTCTTTGTTTTTGATGAAATTTTTAAAAGAAAATTTATAAAAATTTATGAATGTTATAAAATCAAAAATGAAAAAAAAAACAAAGGAATTTAATATAATAGATATAATAGTAAATATATAATGAATGATATAAAAATAAAAGAAAATAAAGCAAAACAAAAAAAAAAAGAAAAACCATTTTACTAAAAAGTTAATTGTTCTAAATTTTATTTTGTGTTTTATTTTTATTTTCTTTTAAAAAGATGAGATTATTCGATGGGAAACCGCTACCTAAAATTGTTGCAATAAAATTTCTATAGGAACATTACCTATAACAATCCCAAAAAAAATCAAAACTATTTTCATGCACATACTATTATGAGGATATTCTGAATTAATGACTGAAGTATTTAGTTACTGTAGTGGTGGCAATGTTGCACAATATACATCACTTATGTTCTCATCTCTGTAAATTAGAATATATTATAAGTTAAAAATTTAATAAACTTCTTAAAATTTTTCTAATAATATTTTTCAAACAATAACTTTATCTTGTCTTTGAGAGAGTACTAATAATTATCAAGGCTTTTAACAG
The DNA here is from genome assembly GCA_963942445.1 of Argyra leucocephala. NCBI lineage: Eukaryota > Metazoa > Arthropoda > Insecta > Diptera > Dolichopodidae > Argyra > Argyra leucocephala. Next base: position 47,295,603 of record OZ012678.1, on the reverse strand, counting down.
CAATAAAATTAAAAAAAATTATAAACAAAGAATATGTAGGGTACATTATTTCACTTCTATAAATTTTTCTAATAACATTTTTCCAAACAACATCTCTACTTGCTGTCAGACAGTAAAAAGAACTAAATAACAAATCTAAGAAATTGGTCAACAAAACCAAAACTAATAACAACTACAATTGAAGATAATTATAATTTACATTCACTATACGTATTTAAATGTGGGCATAAAACCTTTGAGCAATTTACTCCGAAGAAATTTTTTATGTGGGCAATTTTTCAAGTGGGCAATATTATGAGTTAATAATATCCTTGTACGGATTTTTACATGTAGGTTTTTTTGCAGGTGTTTCTGTTTGTCGTCTCAATTGTAGCTTATGAACGCAATGTAGGATACACGTATTGAATAACTATCTAGAGCAAAGTACAAATCAATTTTAAACCTTCCGAAACATTATCGAATGATCTTTAACAACGTATTATTGTATAGATAAATTATAAACAAACAGGACCCATATTCTTTAAATTGTACTAAGATATACGACTTACTGTCCTAAACGTAGGCAATCATTTTTATCGACAATATAAATATTTTTTAAACGAAAAAGCTCAATTTCGAATTCTAATGAAAATGATTTATGTTTTTCGGACTGATCCAGTACATCTTGGTATAAAATAAATGTCAAAAAAAAAATTAAAGAAAAAATATCTTATTGAAAGTCTGTCTGCATATTAGTATGAAGGTAAACTGAGATATAAATTAATAAATAAATACAAAATATTTAAGCAAAATATGGGACATGCAGTTATAAGGAAGTAAAAGCAGATAAAGTTCAAGATCAAAATTAACAGATAATGATGAAAATGATGGTCGAAAATAGAAAATATAATAGATAAGTAATTTATAATTCAATTTAACAAAATATTTTTATAATTTAAGATTTTTAAAATTATTTTAAATACAAAAATCCCTTAAAAATTCATTTAATTATCGAATGACTTAATCATCAGCTCATGGAATTGTTCATGTAAAAATAATAATATTATTAATGATTCTGAATATAATCAATATTATTTGACCTTAAAGTGTCGCCGGAAGTATAAGTTAAGTTTAATTAAGAAAGTTTTAATTATAAATAAATTTACTTATTTCCTATTTTTAAATGTTAATTTCCATCTCAAATTTCATTTTGGAGAAATGCAATTAAAATTGTATTTAATTACTCACACATATTATATGTATGTAAAAATCTCTTTCAGTGAAACTTAAAAACATCGTATACACATTTGAATATAAATAAATTGCTAAAATTAATCTTGATATTAGAGGAATAAAAAAATTTCGACTCTTATTATTTCAGTTCTAAAAAAGTGTTGTTAATTTTTATATTCATTCTAATCACCCATATCAACAGAATTTGCTAGCATATTTTGATTGACAGATTGCTGACAAGACATTATAATATAGAAGCAAAAAATTATAATATACGTAGGTATTAAAGATACAGTAAAAAAAAAAATGGATATTTGAAAGAAAATATAAGAAAATTGAAAATTTTACTTAAAAAAAAAAACTTGTCAACATTTTTTAAACAAACCAAAGAAATGGAAAAATCATGAAAATTTTATGTAATGCGCACTTATGAAAATATTTAAAAATTGTAAGGTTTAAAAATATTATGAAAGTTTATGAAAATATTTGAAAATTGCAATTCTGACCTGACAACTTCTAATAGTATTAAGTAATTTGTTAAATGAAGTAAGTGATTACTAAAATACTTAAAAGAAATAGAAATCGTCACAAAACAGACTTATTAGAACTATTTTTGGTATGCTGTAACGAAATACATAAACAGGCAAAAGCATAATAATTATATTGACGGAAATAATTTAAACTTAATTTCGTATCTACAACTGAAGTCTCACGTGACAGACAAAAATGAAGGACGCTAATGAGTTAAGTCCAAGATCTACATAGTCTGTCGGCCATCTAATTAAGTATGTGATTCAATCGTAATATTAGTAAGCGGAAAAAGAAAACTAAGGAGGCATATTGGAAGAAGCATAGATCGCCAAATTTAAAAAAAACTATTAGCCGCTTGTACTACAAAATTGTGAACAATACTTGAAGCAAAAGAAGTACATGAATTTCATCAATATTTAGAAAATTTAGCACCAACAGATCGATCGGAATTTCCTTTTGATGAGCAGCTAAACAATTAAAGAGACATGCACTACCTGAAGCATCTACTAGGGCTCCAAATGGGCTAGTAGAAGCAACAGAGAAAAAGTTGAAATATTTATGAACAACTTAAAAAAAGGATTGATTGCGACGCTAAAGCTCGCAAAAGATACAAATACTTCCAGGGATACAAACCCCCTGATTCTGTAACTGATATCAAAGCAATAATAGCGTTTATCAAGGACATAGATACTACAGTTCTGAGATAAACGGGGAAGCATAATGGATTTTGAGAGGTCGCGATTACATAGAACTTCATTTACAAAAAAAAAGTATTTATGCCAAATAGACCGAAGATAAATTTGCAGCCTTCCACAGCTGTAGTATAACAATATCGATAGAAAAACCACTTAAATTCAAAATGATAGACCTTGTCGATACAATTAAAAATAAACTAAATTTTAAAAAACTCTAAAAGCACGATTTAATTCAGATTTTTTTTCTTTTTTATAAAAACTTTAAACGGCTGTAATTCGGTTAATATTGCTCCTGCAGGGTCTTTTAATGCAAAAATCATTCCTGTAGGAGCAATATTAACCAAATTACAGCCGTTTAAAGTTTTTATAAAAAAGAAAGAAGAATCTCAAAAAGTAAATTTTAATGCAAAAATCGACCCTGTAGGAGCAATATTAAGCGAATTACAGCCGTTTAAAAATTTTTATAAAAAAAAAAAAGAATCTCAAAAAGTAAATTTTGATGCAAAATTCGACCCTCTAGGAGCAATATTGACAAAGTTATGAGGGTTTAAAGTTTTTATAAAACAAAACAATATCCGAAAATGTAAATTTTGATGTAAAATTCGACCCTCTAGGTGCAATATTAACAAAGTTATAAGCGTTTAAAGTTTGTATAAAAAAAAAATCGACCCTCTAAGAGCAATATTAACAAAGTTATGGGGGTTTTAAGTTTTTATAAAAAAAAAAAATCTGAAAATGTAAATTTTGATGTAAAATTCGACCCTCTAGGAGCAATATTAACAAAGTTATAAGCGTTTAAAGTTTTTATATAAAAAAAAACAAATCTCAAAAAGTAAATTTTGATGCAAAATTCGACCCTCTAAGAGCAATATAAACAAAGTTATGAGTTTTAAAGTTTTTATAAAAAAAAAAAAAATCTGAAAAAGTAAATTTTGATGTAAAGTTCGACTCTCTAGGAGCAATATTGACAAAGTGATGAGGGTTTAAAGTTTTTATAAAAAAAAAGTCCGAAAATGTAAATTTTGATGCAAAATTCGACCCACTAAGAGCAATATTAACAAAGTTATGAGCGTTTAAGGTTTTTATAAAAAAAAAAATCTGAAAATGTAAATTGTGATGTAAATTTCGACCCTGTAGGAGCAATATTGACAAAGTTTATGAAGGTTTAAAGTTTTTATAAAACAAAAAAAAATCTGAAAAAGTAAATTTTGATGTAAAGTTCGACTCTCTAGGAGCAATATTGACAAAGTGATGAGGGTTTAAAGTTTTTATAAAAAAAAAAGTCCGAAAATGTAAATTTTGATGTAAAATTCGACCCTCTAGGGGCAATATTGACAAAGTTATGAGGGTTTAAAGTTTTTATGAAAAAAAAAGTCCAAAAATGTAAATTTTGATGCAAAATTCGACCCTCTAAGAGCAATATTAACAAAGTTATGAGGGTTTAAAGTTTTTATAAAAAAAAAAAAATATCTGAAAAAGTAAATTTAGATGCAAAATTCGACCCTCAAGGAGCAATATTAACAAAGTTATAAGCGTTTAAAGTTTTTATAACAAAAAAAAAAAATCTGAAAAAGTAAATTTTGATGTAAAATTCGACCCTGTAGGAGCAATATTGACAAAGTTTATGAAGGTTTAAAGTTTTTATAAAACAAAACAATATCCGAAAATGTAAATTTTGATGTAAAATTCGACCCTCTAGGAGCAATATTAACAAAGCTATAAGCGTTTAAAGTTTGTATAAAAAAAAAATGGCCCTCTAAGAGAAATATTAACAAAGTTATGGGGGTTTAAGGTTTTTATAAAAAAAAAAAATTTGAAAATGTAAATTTTGATGTAAAATTCGACCCTCTAGGAGCAATATTTACAAAGTTATGAAGGTTTAAAGTTTTTATGAAAAAAAAAGTCCGAAAATGTAAATTTTGATGCAAAATTCGACCCTCTAAGAACAATATTAACAAAGTTATGAGGGTTTAAAGTTTTTATAAAAAAAAAAAAATATCTGAAAAAGTAAATTTAGATGCAAAATTCGACCCTCAAGGAGCAATATTAACAAAGTTATAAGCGTTTAAAGTTTTTATAACAAAAAAAAAAAATCTGAAAAAGTAAATTTTGATGTAAAATTCGACCCTGTAGGAGCAATATTAACAAAGTTATGAGGGTTTAAAGTTTTTATAAAAAAAAAAAATCTGAAAATGTAAATTGTGATGCAAAATTCGACCCTCTAGGAGCAATATTAAGAAAATTATGTGCGTTTAAAGTTTGTATAAAAAAAAAAATTCGACCCTCTAGGAGCAATATTAACAAAGTTATGAGGGTTTAAAGTTTTTCTAAAAAAAAAAAAAAAATTTCAAAAATAAATTTTCATGCAAAATTCGACCCTCTAGGAGCAATGCTAACGAAGTTATGACCGTTTAAAGTTTTTATAAAAAAAGAAAAAAGTTTCAAAAATAAATTTTGATGCAAATTTTGACCCTCTAGGAGCAATATTAACAAAGTTATGAGCGTTTAAAGTTTTTATATAAAAAAAAAAAAAATTTCAAAAGTAAACTTTGATGCAAAATTCGACCCTCTAGGAGCAATATTAACAAAGTTACGAGCGTTTAAAGTTTTTATATAAAAAAAAAAACTTTCAAAAGTAAATTTTGATGCAAAATGTGACCCTCTAGGAGCAATATTAACAAAGTTATGAGCGTTTAAAGTTTTTATATAAAAAAAAAAAAACTTTCAAAAGTAAATTTTGATGCAAAATTCGACCCTCTAGGAGCAATATTAACAAAGCTATGAGCGTTTAAAATTTTTATATGAAAAAAAAAATTTCAAAAGTAAATTTTGATGCAAAATTCGACCCTCTAGGAGCAATATTAACGAAGTTATGAGCGTTTAAAGTTTTTATAAAAAAAAAAAAAAATTTCAAAAGTAAATTTTGATGCAAAATTCGACCCTCTAGGAGCAATATTAACGAATTTATGAGCGTTTAAAGTTTTTATATAAAAAAAAAAAAATTTTCAAAAGTAAATTTTGATGCAAAATTTGACCCTCTAGGAGCAATATTAACGAAGTTAAGAGCGTTTTTACAAAAAAAAAAAAAAATTTTCAAAGTAAATATTGATGCAAAATTCGACTCTCTAGGAGCAATATTAACGAAGTTATGAGCATTTAAAGTTAAAAAAAAAAAAAAAAAAATTTCAAAAATAATTTTTGATGCAAATTTCGACCCTTTAGGAGCCATATTAACGAAGTTATGAGCCTTTAAAGTTTTTATAAAAAAAAAAAATTCGACCCTCTAGGAGCAATATTAACAAAGTTATGAGCGTTTAAAATTTTTATAAAAAAAAAAAAAATTCAAAAGTAAATTTTGATGCAAAATTCGACCCTCAATATTAACGAAGTTATGAGCGTTTAAAGTTTTTATAAAAAAAAAAAAAAAAAAAAAATAAATTTTCATGCAAAATTCGACCCTCTAGGAGCAATGTTAACGAAGTTATGACCGTTTAAAGTTTTTATAAAAAAAGAAAAAAGTTTCAAAAATAAATTTTGATTCAAATTTTGACCCTCTAGGAGCAATATTAACGAAGTTATGAGCGTTTAAAGTTTTTATATAAAAAAAAAAAAATTCAAAAGTAAATTTTGTTGCAAAATTCGACCCTCTAGGAGCAATATTAACAAAGTTATGAGCGTTTAAAGTTTTTATATAAAAAAATAAAAATTCAAAAGTAAATTTTGTTGCAAAATTCGACCCTCTAGGAGCAATATTAACGAAGTTATGAGCGTTTAAAGTTTTTATAAAAAAAAAAAAAAAATTCAAAAATAAATTTTTATGCAAAATTCGACCCTCTAGGAGCAATGTTAACGAAGTTATGACCATTTAAAGTTTTTATAAAAAAAGAAAAAAGTTTCAAAAATAAATTTTGGTGCAAATTTTGACCCTCTAGGAGCAATATTAACGAAGTTATGAGCGTTTAAATTTTTTATATAAAAAAAAAAAAATTCAAAAGTAAATTTTGTTGCAAAATTCGACCCTCTAGGAGCAATATTAACGAAGTTATGAGCGTTTAAAGTTTTTATAAAAAAAAAAAAATTTCAAAAATAAATTTTCATGCAAAATTCGACTCTCTAGGAACGATATTAACGAAGTTATGAGCGTTTAAAATTTTTATAAAAAAAAAAAATTTCAAAAGTAAATTTTGATGCAAAATTCGACCCTCTAGGAGCAATATTAACAAGGTTATGAGCGTTTAAAGTTTTTAATAAAAAAAAAAAAATCTGAAATTCGACCCTCTAGGAGCAATATTAACAAAGTTATGAGCGTTTAAAGTTTTTATAAAAGAAAAAAAATCTGAAAATTTAAATTTGATGCAAAATTCGACCCTCTAGGAGCAATATTAACAAAGTTATGAGCGTTTAAAGTTTTTAATAAAAAAAAAAAAAAATCTGAAAGTTTTTATAAAAAAAAAAATCTGAAAATGTAAATTTTGATGCAAAATTCGACCCTCTAGGAGCAATATTAACAAGGTTATGAGCGTTTAAAGTTTTTAATAAAAAAAAAAAAATCTGAAATTCGACCCTCTAGGAGCAATATTAACGAAGTTATGAGCGTTTAAAATTTTTATAAAAAAAAAAAAAAATCTGAAAATTTAAATTTTGATGCAAAAATCGACGAAAATTTTCATGCCTTTAACACAATTGGTTTTTGAAATATGTTTGAGACGTACTAGGAGTTGTACGGTAGCAATCCGAACCTGTCATTTGATAGCTTTGTAAGGTACCGTGTCAGGTTGCTTTTTTTATCATGAGTAACTTTACAAAATTTCAGAACTCTATATTTAAATTTTTTAAACAAAATTATTTTTTTTTTTTTGCGTTTGGTTTTAATATTAACAAAAAATTCCAACCTACCACGAAAATATATAAACATATAGACACTGGCAAGTTAATTATATATATATTATTCTGCATTTATCTGGACGTTTTTAAGTCCGACGGAATACTTCAACACATACACAAATTGCAATATGTATACAAATTGCTTTGTTACTCTTTTTATAACCCCAGTCTACCATGCTGAACCTTTGCAGGAAAAAATACCATTGCATGAAATATGTTTTTTTATTTTAAGGTTAGTCTTCTTCGCAAATAATAAGGAAAAATAAAAAATAATAATAATAATATAAATAAAACAAACAATTTTTTTGATTTATAATAAGAAGGACTAATAGAAATTTTATCAATAGCTTAATATGGTATAATAACCAAAAGACAAACAGTATTTAACACAAAAAAAAAACATAATGCACTTAAAGGTTATTCTTATTACTTAAAATTATACACAATATGCATGTGTTTCTACATATTTTTTTAATTTTTTTATTGTTGTTATGATAATGATCATAGCATCATAGTATTATAGTATTGCTACCGTATGCATTGCCTGTACTATATATAGTACTATAGGTTAATGATACTCTAGCCAAAAATGTGATGCGATGATCAGTTAAAATTGTTATTTATTTTTATTTTTTTTTTGTTTATTGTTTTTTTTTTTTAAATATATATATATATAATGATATATAAATTTATGATCGTATATAATATTTAGTATGTATTATGGGGTTAGGTTTTGGTTCTGCTGATTTACACATAAAAACAATAACAGTCTATACATTTTTAAAGAAATTAAATGAAATTTTGTACTATTATTTTTTATTTCTTATCTTTGTAAATTTATAATTTTTAGGTATATTTGTTTTCTTCAAGTGTGTAGAAATGTATGTTGTAGAGAGTGATGAATTTTTTTTAATATAGTAGGTAGGTATATATAGGTATCGGTTAAACCATATTGATTGTTGTTCTTCTTTTTAATGTATGTTATAAATAATAATTATGTTTGAATTTTAACATGAACAGTTCGATAATGAATTTTTTGAAATGAAATGAAATTTTAAATAACCGATCAATGGTTCACAAGTTATGAACAGTTTTGTAAATACCTATTTATTTGCAGTAAATTTTTTTATTTTAATTTTTTCTCCAAAACGAGTTGTTATTTTATTCATCAAAATAAATATTATGTGTACCTACAATATATTTTTTTTTTTGTTGAACAATTAAGTAAGTATTTGAAAGTTTCATTTTACAGGTTATGAGTGATAGACAAGACATTTCAGCTCATTTCACAGAAGGAATTTAAATATTTGCCTGGTTAAAAAAATTCAGATTACTTAGGTGCAATTAAAAAATATATGAGTCAAGTTATTAACGCAGATGTGTTGTTTGATAATTATTATCGATAGTTGGGACAAGGAAATCGGATATACAAACTACTTTATTTCGAACTAAATATTGTACACACTTTTTAAATAATTACGTTCATTTTCCATATATTTGGCCCAATTTCTTATTCAAATTTTTTCGTTTTCTTTCTAACCCGGAATCCTAATTTCTTTTATTCAAACCTATAAGATAAAATGGACTTTAGTGAAAAATGAAATATTCATTTCTTTTGAAATTTATTCCTATTTTCTGTCTAGGTTCCGTTCTTCATATTTCTATTCTAACTAAAATTACAATATTAAAATGCAGTCTTCGATGACTAAAGTAATTTAAATCATCAGAATACCAATAAAATTTATTAGCTCAAATATTTTGGATATAAATTTCCCGAACCTGTTGTCAAATGTACTCAATCTTTTTTTAATGATTACAATGCATATGTATATGTGTGTAATATTAAAATATGTACTTAGAAAACAGTATTTCCTTAATAAATAAAGTTTCAACAGCAACAAAAAAAAAGTTAAATAAAAAAGAAGCTATAAATAAATAAAAATGATATCTTTATAATCCTTAAAATATCCTTCTTCAGTAGTTCCACTCAAAATCCGTAATAGAAGAATAGAAATAATATTTTTTTATTTTCACTTAATATGTCGTAAATTTAATGACGGAAATTAAATTTTTTGTCTTTGTTTTTTTTTTCTTTGTTTTTATGGTTGTTGATATTTATAAAAATAATTTAAATTTGAAGAAAATACATATACATACATATAAAATATATACATTAAAAAATAACATGTTGTTATAATGATAATCTTAAATGATGTTATATAATATAAATATTTTCTGTGTATCCTTGGTATCCTTGTAACATAAATTTTAAAAATATATATGCTTGTATATATATATATATAAATAATATAAAAACAACAAATTTGGTTTATAAGAAAACAACAAAAACAAAATAACAAAAACACAAAAACAAGGATCTTAACTAAATTTTAATTATTTTTCCTTATTTCTTATAACTTGTATCCAGCTATTAACTTATGATAAAAATGAGAATAGAGAAAAAAATTTTCCAAGAATGTTTTGAAGGTAAATCCTAAATATCTTAAATTAAAATTAATTTCATATTTTATTTAATCTAGGATATTACGTTAATAAAAACAAAAAAACAACAACAAACAAATCAGGTCATAATACAAGAATGAGAATAAATCCTTATATCATGTGTTTTAAATTGATTTTTAGTTTATTTTAGTTTGCCCAAAATTCAAGATGAATTCAGTCCTTAAAAGTTATTTAAGACATTTTATACAGTATTTTATATTTCTTCAATTTAAAAGTTATTTTTGTTCATTCCAAAATTTTGTTTTCGCAAATGTTCTGGAGGAAACAATACCTCGTGAATGTTTTCGAAAGATTGAGAATTTATTTTGTATTTTTTAGAAATTGTTATCAAAAATTAAATAAGTAAAAATTTTGTTATTTATAAATTTAATATAAAAGCTGAAATTTGACCAGTGACAATACCTCAAACTAATGCACAATGTTAGCTTCATACTAACTTATAACTTCCATCCACAATTTTTTATTTTTTTTCATAGAAAAATTTCATCAATTAGCATCTATTCAACCTGTTGAAAGCATTGTACCGAATTTGCAACTATCAAAAATTCTCAATTAAAAAGTATCAAAAATTTTAAAATTCCTGTAGAGGTTGCGTCTGCTAAATTAGTTGCCTTTTTATTTCAATATAACCATCATGGAATTTATAGTTCTGTACCTGACGAAGAGATTTTAGATAATTATGAAATTGGATTACATCAACTGCCTAATAAAATATAGAACAAAAAATGAAATGATTGTCTTTTGAAAGACAATGAATGGACAAAAATGTTTCAATCAAAAAAATATCGAATTCGAACGTGGAATATGTTGTTGCGAGGAACCGCATAGTTGTATTTGAGAAATGAAATAATGTAGAAGCTTCAAATACAAAATGAAGATAATGCTTTTGTAAAGTAAGTCAGTGAATGACAATTTACCATGACAATGTAGTAAGTAAGAATTTTCTCATCTATACGTTAGATCGACTAATGTTCTTTTTTTATGTTTTTGACCGTAGCTTAGGTAGAATTATCATTCCGTGAAGTACGGTATATTAATTCAAGTTTTTGCTTAATAAGGAATAAAGGGACAAATACTTACTCTAAAGCTTTTTTCAAATTCAATATTGTATTAACAATTACCGACTAAATCAGTTAATCAAGCAGACTAGATCCAATATCAGAACACTGATATGGTTTATCACAGATCATGGTCCATTTAACAAATATCTGTTCATGATTGGTAAATCGAACACAGGCAGGTGCTAATTCTTCTTAGAAGAAGAGGAGTCCTCAATTCTATTTGTTTGTGACGCTATAGTTCGCAAAAGACATAAATTGAAAGGAGGCTCTATCTACCGTACCACCCAACATCTTTTGGCTCATTCTCATTTAAAGCAAAATTATTAATTATCTGATATAAAAGACATTTTTTAACACTGCCCATCAAGGACTTAGCTTTTCAATCTATGAAGGAAAGTTTTTACTATTGTGTTTTGTATGTAGAATAGATTATGTCATTATCATAGCATTAATTATTTTATGTTATGCCCAATTACGTCAGGCTTGATTTTCTTGTGCCGATAAAAAATTTTCATTGTTTTGGAATATGTTTAAGCTTAGGTGTGACTGTTGAACTTCACTTTAAGACTGATATATGCAATTTGCGCTTTAGTTAATATTCAATATTGTAGAATTCATTATAAACAACGTCTTTTGTAATATCTTAAATGGGATCCTATTACTTTAAGATACTATGCAGTGATGCAAGCAATTTAATGCTGTACTAAAGATTACCAAAACTTCTGGTTATTTTATATCAAATTAAAATATGCTCAACATTTTTCATTCATATTTATAAATAAAGATAAATTTTTTTATTTAAGATTCCTCGTATTATACAAAAAATCTTAAAAAAATATTTCCAAATTTTTGTAATGCTATATACTTATCTTAATATTGATTTCATTTCACACATTTATCATAATAGCCCGATATGAAAAAAATATATCATGTAGTAATAAAGATTTTCTTTTCTCTTTAAAATCCTATCAACAAGATGAAAGCATTTAATTTATGTAATAATCCTAAAAAATTAAAACAAAAAAAAACATTTCTTTTTTATGATGCTTTCTTAAAATGACAAAAATCCGAAGAAAAAAAAAGAAGAAAAAGCAACAAGTCTGATGATTTTCCATTAAGATAAATTTCCTGACAATAAATATTAATTTATGTTATTATTTTAATACACTCACACACAAACCAAAACACGCTTAGACATTATTTAAATTTTTTATATTCTTTTTGTTTTATACAAAAAAAAAAAAGAGTTCAACGCTTTTCATCTACTCGACTTTAACCTCATAATAGAGATTAGTTCAAAGTTGCACTGAAAAAAATATAGTTATATGTCATCTTTCTGTAATGACTGAATGATCTCCAAAATATGTTAGTCAAATAACAAATTTGTGCATACTAAAATAAAAATAAGCGAGTAAAATGTTGAATCCAAAGCCAAAGGTCAGTACCATTGTACGCTTGCGAAACATGGAAAGTGCTTGCCAGAGGACTTTTATGACGGATAACAAATTAAAAGTTAATAGACATTAAAATCTTGCACAGAAAATGGCATTGTATTGGGCATGCTATAAAGAAATCTGCCAACAGCGTTTGCAAATAATTTTTCGAGGAAAATCCTCAGACTAACCATCGCGTTTTTCATTTGAAAAGCTACTAAATTAATAATTGACGCTAAGGTAATGAATGGGATAAATACCCTAACCACGTTAGTAGAATTTAATCAATTTAAAAAATCGAAAAAAGAGAATAGTAAAGAATAATAAACAAATTAGAAAAAAATATGACGTAATTAAATAGAAAAAATTAGTAAAAATACAGAAAATTTAAAAAATATTAATTCCTCGGTCGCTGCCCGAAACCTCTGTTGTTGGACTATAGCAATCTCTGGCAGGAAAACAACGGTTACTGTCAATGGTTAATGCTTTCAGTCATTGATAACAGATTATTTTCGTTGAATTGAGAGGAATACGGTTTTAGTATGGATAGTACGACATGCCAAATATTAACTGCAACAATCGAATTATTGAAAGAAAAGTTCGATAAAACTTTACTTTTCAAAAATGTATCATTAGATTTAATATCTTTAGACTTTTGCATAGCTCTCTTTTAACTCTTCTTTTTCTTCTTGTAAAAAACTTCGTTGCTATCTGCGTTTTATTACCATTTTGAATTTTCAACCTCATTCGGTTTCCAGCGATTGTTTTGACTTCGGTCCAATATTCTTTTATCGATTCGAATTCATGTAGGATGTTTATTTTTCAGGTATTGTCCAGTCTTACCTTTAGTACTTTTGTGTTGAGTGTTTCAATCACAACAGTGGTTCTCGCGCTATTTTGCCTATGAGCAGAGTATTTACGTATTGATTTATTTGCCCAACGCCAGTTACGTTATATATTTCAGAATTTAATAAAGTAAGCGACCAAAAGTTATTTCGTCTTAATTTTGTAATTCTGATAACATCTTTTTTGATGATCAATATGAACAAATTTTGATATTGACAAATCATATCGATATCATCATTATAATACAACTTTTTTTATTTTCTTTCTTATTAGTTATATCTGATATTGTAACAAGAATGGTTTCTCTCTGTGTATTTCTCCAGTATAGTCAAAGATTTATGAATTAAAAGTGATTTTCAGTTTTAGCTAGGAAATTGAGTACAAAATGTGATCATCATCATAAAGCTATTATCCTAGTATATTTATTTCCTTATATCCTTTTTTTTGTACACTTTCTTTGTTTGTTTTTAATTTTGTGTGTGTGTGTGTTTTTTTGTGGATAAAATTGATGTTGTTTCTTTTTCATTGAAATATTTATTTGTTATTGGATTATTTTTTTGTGCTGGCTACAATTTTATGCAAGCAACATGTTTATATTTACAATTACATGTACATATGTGTACAAACATGTTCATCAAAATGAAAAAAAATAATAAAAAAAAAAGTGAATTAGTCTTCCGATGTCACATTCTATAAAATCAAAAAAATCATTGCACATAAAATATTATTTTTGTTAAAAAAGTGAATTGTTTTCATAAAATCTTTTTGTTGTTTATTCGCGTTAGTATGTCATATATCATAACGTACTTAATCAATAAACGAGTAAGAATTTAGAATTTAAATAAAATATTGTTTACATTTTAATATCAATTGGCTCTTCTATTCCATATTGATACTGATGAATATAATTATAGAAGATTAAGTTTTACTTTTTTGAAGTTCTTATTCCGTTTAAGAGAATAGACTAGAAGATTGGCAGAACAACTTTAGATAAGTCGATTTTTGAAAGTGTAAAGTCTTAGCCTAATTTCACTACTGCCGTACAAACCTATAGTGATTATTTTTTAGTTATATTAAGCAAACAACCCTGTAATTATTTTCATATCAGACTTCCCGTTTTTCAGGTAAAGTAATATTTAATATTTGGATAACCCGGGTTTTAGTAAGAAAAATAATAACTGAGAGCTGAATATTGTAACAATTTTATTTTTTAGTCAAAGTTAGTCAAAATTAATACAATTAGTTAAGGTTACTGAATTGTATATGACTTTACTTGAAAAATGGCAAGTTTGATATAAAAATTGTAGGAGATTGTATGTAACGCATACTATCTCCTCATTAGTAGAGATCATGTAACGCAAAACATTAGCGAGTTTTTTTCGAGATAATCAATGTTTTTTTTACTAAATTTTCAGTTGAAAAGCAAAATTTTAAGTTTGTGCAGCTATTATTAAAAATGTTAAGTCTGATACTAATCCAACACATACCGTTAATTATAGGTGTATTAATTTAAAAATAGTTATGAAGAAGATATTGCTCTAGTTTCAATTGCTTCGGACCTGTAGTGGATATTGTGTGGACGTATTTTTTCTAATCCGATTTTCTTTAATCCTCCAAGTTAAATTTAAAGATAGATTCCTCGCCTAGAACATTTTTTTTCCTAAAATATTCCAAGGAATCAACCCTCAAAATATTTTTTATATTTTTTTACAAAAATAGTTTTGTTTTGTTATATTATTTGCCTTAGCTGTTCCACCGATTTCTATATCGTTACCAATGTATGTATAGATATTTAAATTTCTATTAGAAACATATCTGCGTAAGCGCCTAAGTATGAATATGTAGGTGGATACTTTACCAAATACGTAGTTTATATGGTCAACCATATATGGTATAACTAGACCTAGATAATTAAACTTATCAAATACTTCTATATTTTCAGCATTGAAAATCAAGCATAGTGTTTTTGCTAAAGGAAAATAATTTTAGTTTTTTTCATATTTAAATGTAAATTGTAAACTTCGAGCAATTCATTTATAATATTTAAGTCCCTTGTATTAGCTTCTCTTACTTAATTTTTATCATTACCGGCTTATTCTATTGCTGCATCATCACGTATGTAATGAAAGAATCGCTTTTAGATCCAAATGGGCTATATCATCAGATTTAGAATATATTTTAAACAACTCATTTCTTAAAATTTAATCTTGGGGAACTCTTTTTTTTTGTTTTATCTTCCCTACTGTATGCATTTCCTATTCTAACTTTTTCTGTTCTGTTTTCAAAGTATGATCAAAAGAGTATTTTTGATTATTGCTTAGATTGAAATAACAATTTTTTTTTTAATGGCTCATGATCTACGCAATCGAAAGCCTTTTATAAATTTAAAAACATTTCTCTTCATCCAAGTTACTTGAAGTGACAATAATTAAAATTGTTGGTATATTTTCCCGGTATTTCAACAAAATTAAAGTAGAAAACTACTATTATCATCAGGAAGCCTGCCTTCTTGAATATCATGGGATTATTTTATTTATGGTAAGCAATAAAAAAAAAATAAATAAAAAGAAAAATAATTCAATTAAACATCAATGCGAGCTGGACCCAAATCCGGGATTTTGGTCAACAAATTTAACTTATATTGTTAAATTTAATAAAATAGGTATTTGAACTAGGTATTCTAATCAATTTTTGTCAGTCCATGAGTGAAAACTCGAAATATATCTTTTGAATAAAACGACTAAGCTATATCATATAATTTGCTGATTCTGATGGTTAGAAATAAATTAAACAAGGAAATTGTACAGATAATAAATATCTTTTAAATATGAATAGAACTGTACTTACATATATGTTACATTCACCTACTTAATTCGGTTTGTTATAATTATTTTTTGTATTAAAGTAAAGTATTAGAGTCTTTCCAAAGCAAGATTAATTAAATATTTGTTAAATGGTTTACTTTGATGATAAGTTTAACTTTAAGCTACATTTTTGTAATATTATGAATAAAGCCAATATATTCTATACCAGATTTTATAAAACGTTGGTTAAAGGAACTTAATGATCCCCATGTTCTTAAATCATTATATTGTAGTCTGGTTATCATCAATTTTGTGTATTCCAGTCAAGTAATGATTTCTAGAACGTTGAAATTAATAGAATTGAGGCAAAGAAATGTTTTAATATTTACTTTGTGAAACTTCCAATGCTCAAATCGATTGCTTTTACTTCCATGAAAATAGGCTGAACTTAGTTCTATTAAAAACTTTCAAATTAGAAATAGCTATTCCTATTCTTTTTACTGAAATCATTAAAGGAAACCTTAATTTACCTCTGATTCCGAATTACATTAAGATTAATTCAAATAATAGTCTACCAGAAAAAAATTATTTAAATTAGGGGGATTTTAAAGAAAATGTTGTAGCCTCATAGGATCAAGTGACTATACTTCAAGGACACCTGGTATTCCCATTTACAAAAACATATATCCTTAATGACGGATCTTCTTTTACACAAAATTCTAAATGATATTAAATATGTTTATCAACGGGATATAATTTAAAATAAATTATTTTAAAAATTTAATTGTCGAATGTATATTTACTTTCAGTTTAAATTTTTTTTTTTTGTTAATAAGTTAATTTTACAAAAATATAAATAACATAAATAACGTAAATAACATAAATTTTCCACATATATCGTTTTATTATTTTAAAAAACCTTGCAAGTACAAATTATATGCCTTAGATTACTTTGTAAAATGTGCAACATTATGTTTTTATACTATAAAACAGATTTGTTCTAAATAAAACGTAAGATAACCAAAGAGAAACGAGATTTTTCGAAGAAGAGAGATTTTTCTAATAATTGTTATATTGTATATGCAAAAATAAAATTTTATTTTATTAAATTTTTTAAGCATAATCACTTTATAATATATACCTCTGAATTATTGTAGTATAGCATTTTTCTTTTGAACTACTACTAAACGATGAATGATATTTTTAGTTTAAGAGAACAAAAAAAAACAAAAATAACATATTGTATCTAATTCCCGAGCTATTACGAATCTCCGAAAATTATTTATATATTTATTTTTATAAGTTTCCCTAACAATAATTACGTCAATTACCATTAAAAGAAGTAGTGAGAGAATATATTATACCGTTTATTATATTATACTCATATTATTATTTATAATCTATTTTTTTTATTTTTCTAAATTTATAAATTTATACATAATGTATTATGTATATATATATATTATATTGTAGATATGTGTTTATAAATATGATAAAATATCGATAAAATGACATGGACATTCAACAAGTTAGAAAATATCCTTTTAAATTTTTTTATTATACATTTAATGCATTCTCTCATATTCTCTCATATATGTATAACAATAATTCAATATAATAATGATAATAATAACAGCTCTACAGTAACAAATAATAACATCATCATCTTGATATCAAAATCTAATATCCTTTTGTGCATTTTCATAAACATATTTCTTCTCTCTTGCTCTTCATTCATTTTCATTTCACAAATCAGAATAAAAAAAATAAAATAAAAAACAAAACCAAAAAGTGTATGCTCAACCCTGGCGAAAATCAATCTCCATGACCCTGACTTACATACGTACAAAGACCCAACATATAAGATATAATATAATATGTTATGTATTGTACTGTTGAATATAAATTTATTGTATACAGCTGTAATATATAAAAAGAAACAAAATAAAAAAAAAAAACAAAAATTATTAATTTTATATGAGTGTGTGTATTTACTTTGCTTTGAATGTATTTGATTTTGTATAACTGTAATAATTATCAATCAACAGCCTCCTAATATATTTAAAAATGTATTGTATCGTATATATAAGAAGAAATATTGTTTTTAAATTATAAAAAACTATATTGTAACGGTACATTTTGACAAGCGTAAGTGTGTGTGTGTGTGTGTGTGGTTGAATAGGTAATAAAAAATATATTTTTATTGAATGGATAGAGATTTCGTATATACATAGTTATAGGTAAAATAATACAAACTCATAAAATTTAATGTGTAACATTGGTGATTTATATCATAAATGTTTGAAAATGTCAAAATCGAAATAAAAATATTTTTTTTTTAAATTTGAACATGGGTCATTTATTGTACATTCATATATAACTTATAAATAACGGTTTTTTGTACATATATAAATATTATATAATAATTACGGGTGTAGGGGTGCGCAATATTTTTGTTCATGTGTATTTACAGTTATATATGATACAATTGTGTATCCTATACGAAATTTTGTAAAGCTACAACAATTGTGTTTTACTTGTGCGTATGTATGCATTCATGTAAATATTTTTGCAGCGAATTCATATTTCATGTAATAAATAAACAGTTAAAAAAGAACGAAAAAAAGAAAATTATTTTGATTTTCTTGAATAATAATAAAAAAAAATTATTGTTAAATACAGAATTTGGCTATTTTTAAATTAATTTTTTTTTATTTATTTCTTCTTTTTTGGTAATTTTTTTTTTTTTTTTTTTATGTAAATCTTATTGCATGAATGTGTGTGTGTGTGTGTGTGTATTTATTATTTTTTTTTTAGTAACACATAAGGCGTATATTTAATATTTCCGAATAAGGAAAAATGATTTATTCTTATACAAGAATAATTTTCAAGTTTTTTCAGCTTTGCATTGTAATTGAAAATTGATTGAGAATTATCTAAAATCTTGTTGAATTCTGAAAATATAATAAAAAAAGAAGAAAAGATAAAAATAAAAAGAAAAAAATATTTAATTGATCTTTTGTACAGTCCTAAATTAAATAATAATTACATATTTTTGTTTTTAAATATTATAATTAAATTATTTTTACTTTTGTTCATACGAAATATATGTACCTTGTTTAATTCATTGAAAACGATTTATTGCTTCGTAAAACAAGATAACAGACACTTTTTTCTTTTAAATTATGTATTTTTAATGTGCCTGAACATAAATTCCAATATTATTAAATTAAAGATTGCTATTATTTTATATATTTGAGCTCATCTGGTAAAAAAACTCAAATTTTTTTAACTCTCCACACAACATAGAATCTCCGTTTTGTTTTAATAAACAAACGAACTGTTAGAGTTATTGACATATTTGTAGAATCATAGAATATCAAATTGACATATTGACATATTTGTAGAATCATAGAATTAAGATTTTTCCACATTGTTTCTAAATAATACACTTTGAGTATTGTTTGATGGTAGAAGCACATCGGAAGGAATATATAAACTCAGAACAATGATCTCGTCCGATTTTTACTTTAATTTTTTAACTTTTATGAACTGACTTTTTCAAACTCAATGTCAACCGATTAACAGGTATATCTACTCTGTTATCAAAACTATGACATATAAAGACAATATAAAAACAGAAACAGTAGCATTCTTTTACTGCCGTTATTTAGATTAGCATCACAATTACAACATAATCGCTTCTTAAGTAGTATTTTGTGTTAACAATCTGGGTCTTAACAATTTTTCAATTATTTTTTAATAACTTACATTTTAGCTGTTTTGTGTTTTTACAGCTATTTTGATTTGCATTATTTTTCTTTCTTATTGAATAAAAGTTTTAAAATTAATTTTTCTTTGTGAGTGTGTATAATGTTATACATTATAGTTGGACAAAATAGATATAATTACTGTAAATAGTTAATTATTCATCAAATAATTATTCCATAAAGAAAATTTGTTAATCAAATCAAATTTTACTAAAATAACTAAAATGATTCGGACAGATGTTAAAAGTAACGATGATCTTCCGAACAAATTTTTTTCATATCACTGATTATACCTCATTGCTTTCGCCTACAAAAATGCTATCCACCGATATGGTAAGCACGGGTTTATATCCCGATTCAGGAAAAATTTATCTTTTCTACTACACTAGGTATAGCAACCGACACAGTTGATAAAACGTAAACTTAATACCTAGTTTGTGAAAAATTATTGATTACAAAAGCCAGAAACACAACCTAACTAAAATGGAAATAATTAGATTTAGATTAGATTTAGATTGAAATAGTCCATATTGAATTTCTATTATATCCTTCCCAGAAAACAGTCTTAAAATTGGACTGTACATTTAAGTGTAGTTGAAATAATAATCAAATTAAAATGAATTTGTGTAACGAAAAAATCCTCCTTGAAGGAGTGGAAAGGATAAATGATGGTTAATGTAATTAAATAAGTATATAAATTCTGTTTATATAAACTAACGAAATCCAAGAAATTAGGTCTTGTGCACTATATAAGTTGAGCAGAAAAGCAGTTATAATTATTATTAAAATTCCATGAGGTAGTTTAATTTGGTATAGAGAAGAAACAACAACTAATTGCACTTCATGACATTACTGAAATTCCAATTAAAACCAATTATCGAGAATGTGACGTCAGATAATATTTAGAAATCATTGAAAGTCATAGCAAAAAATAAGTTAAGTTGAATTAAAGTTGAAAAAAAAAACATTTTCCAGGGCGGTAATATTCAGTGTAAGTAAAAAACACTACGAAAAAATGGCAGAAAGAGAAAAAGAAGAAAATGAGGAAAACAGTTAAAACAAAAAGTAGAGAAAGAGAAGATGACGAAGAAAATGCAAAATCCGTCTAAGAGCAAAACAAGCACAAGAAAATGTATAAGAGGAAAAGAAAACAAATGAATGGAAGGCGAAAAAGAGTAAGAAGAAGACAACAAGCTTTAAATTCTTTACTAGACTTACAAGCTCATAACAAAAATTATCGTTTTATCTTTAAAAAACAAAACACAACAGAAGAAAAATATGGAAAACCGTATCCTTTTACTTCAATTTAAAATTATTTGTACAAAAAAAAAACAAGCAGAAAAAATTTATTTTCAGGATATTCTGTATCCTGAAATTTATGAACTTGAATTTAAAGAAAAAAAAATTAAATATATTACGCACAATACAACAAAAACAAAACCTATATATATATATTTTTTGTTGTGTATAACCTTACTACTACATACAATTTACACATTCAAACGTCATCAACAATATACATATACATTTATTTTATTGTCGACTTAATTATTGTACAAAATCGGAGCTAGATTTTCAGTAAAAAGAACCACAAGAACAACATCACAAGAACAAATTATATTTCGAGGTCGGGGTAAATTTGAAGCATAAAAATTTTGTTTTTTTGTTTGTTTTTTTTATTTATTTTTGATTGTTGTTATTGTTGTCTGTATATTATATTATTCCTGTTATTTTTAGTTATAAATGGAAGACAAATAAATTTAAAAGTACTGAATTTTCCTTTTTTTTTGTTGTTGTTCAAGAACAACTTTAAGGATAACAAAAAATTAAAAAAGCGAAACTAAAAAGTGAAATAACAAAATAAGAAAAAAAGAAAAGAAAAATCAGATAGAAAGGAAAAAGAAAAAAAGAGAATAAAACCAGATAAAATTTAAAGATAGTTGTAAATTGGCATTGACCTAATAAAAGATCCTGTTTTCTTCTTGATCTTGAAGTAGAAAAATAAAAAAAAAGAAAAGATTTTCATAAAAGAAAAATTATGTACTTCGTAAGTATGTACATACTACATTCATATATATGTACATACAATCAATATATAATATAATACTTACAACCAGTATATTTTGATAAGAAAGTATAAAAAAATAATATAATTAATGTAAATTATAGTTAATGTACTTCTGTTAATATTGTGCAGTTTTTGCAGGAGGAAGCTCAACTATTGAAATTGTTTTTTTCGTCTTTTATTTTATTTCAAGTTAATTTCATTGAAGGTTTTTAAATATTTGAAAGAAAACGCATATTTATAATTGTAGTTAAACATATATATATATATATTTATAATTATATGAATGCAATTTTTATAAAAGTCTGAAAGAAAAAAAAAATATGTCAAACTATGGTTTCAGTGAGATCGCGATAAGTAAATTTAAGATAAATTCAATTTTGGGTTTTTTCAGTTTTCATCTTTGCAATCATTTTATTTAATTTTACACATAAAAAGTTAGAAATTAAATTAGGATTAAGTAATATATTGTCAAATTAAAAAAAAATTCTGTGCATCAAGAACTTGTATTGGAACCAAAAAGCATATGCAGTTTTACAAGAATTCATCACAAAATATACAGATTTTTAGAAGAGGAGTACGACAAGGTTGCGTATTGTCACTTTTACTGTTTGACCTATACTCCGACGCAATATTTGCGAAGACAATGCAAAACACAAATATTGGAGGAAAATTAAATGGATAAATGGTGTTAATATCAACAACATATATGATAAGCAGATGATTCAACACTAATTGCCGATTATATAACTGATCTTCAACAACTTTTAAGAAACGGTCCTCCAAACGGTGGGAGAACTAATTCACGCAGTGCAGGGTAAAGAGAACTTCAGAAATGGGATCGCAGACATCAAGTAGTGCATATTCAGCTGAAGAAGAAGAAGAAAAATTAACAGATGAATAAATAGCATGAAGAGTGAAATATCCTGTGATAAGAGCATATCAAAATTCAAAATTAAATAATCCTAATTTAATTTATTGTTTTTTTTTTAAATTACTTGTTCTAGCAAATACTATATCCTATGGATATAAATGCTTGAACTTAACGCAATTCCTTATTTAAATACATATATGAAATTTAAATTTTTTTTTCTTTTTTTTATATTTGTAATTTTAACTTTGTAAGAGGATATTGTATGAAATAAATAAAAAAAAAAAAAAAAAATTTACAAAATTAGAAAATTTCAACTGAAAAATTCCAAATTTAAAGAGTTTTAATGTATGAGCTTAGAAATTTTATAACTGGTTACAAAATCAGTGTCTTACGCCTTTTCCGCGAAATTGCCGCTATATCAAAACCTATTTGTTATCATCAAAATTGAGTGTCTGTTTCACTACAAAAGGTGACCAAATCTAAACTGTATTTTTAAATTTTAAATTTGGTGTATTGAGTATCCAAATGTCCTGCAATTCTTTAGGCTATACAGTGTAACAAAAAAATAATTTAATTCGTTGATCAAAATTTATAAAAAGGTTATTTGCACAGGAGTTTTCTTGTATCTGTGTTGAGCTTCCGAACCTAAAAATGTTAAGCTCTTTGTTACTTTTAGATGAATATTACTGGGTGAACAGTGCTCAACTACGAGCGGCCTATAGCATTAAAATAATTTTTCAATTTTATTGGTATCATACATCACTGATGATGTATACCTTAATCTTCTTGGCGCTCATTCATAATAGAAAGATTTCCGATATTGGTTGATTTGAGCAGTTCTGTATTCTGTTCTGGTACAAAGCAGAGTTAATGTAATTAAAGAAAAAAAATTTTTTATCTATACATCATTTACACCTTAAAGTAAAATTATAAAATAATTTACAATTTGTAAATGCGTACTTTTTATCAAATGTATTTTTTTCTGTGAAAAAATTAAAAAAAAAATATTTTTTTTTTTAAAATTGATTATTTTTAGCAAAAATCCATAGAAACTTGTTATTTTATGAAATTCAATCTACTTTTATAAATAAATTTAATTACAAAATGACAAAATAATTTTAGGTAAATGATATTTTTAAAATAACGCGGGTCGTTTCTAGTTTCTCTGAATAAGATAAAAAGCAAAAAAAAAAAAAATCAATGAACTCAATAATATGAGACAATTCCTTGACATATTCTGAGTGCATAGGAAAATTTAAAATATTCTCTTGTAAATTGTTTTAAATTAAATTGTAAATAAGGTTTTGTTTACTACAACCGGGCAATTGACCGTGAACCTTATGATCTATTATTCTCGATTCGTTCTGTATATATAAACAAAATTTTTAAAATCTATAATGATATTACTTACTGAATTAAGTAATAATTCACACATTTGGGCTCGTAGCTCTCGCAAAGCCTTAGGCTACTTTGATAACGTTCAAAATCACGCTATTCGTCTAATCGAGGACAAATGTAACTTCATTTTTAGCTTCTCTTGGAAGTTATATCTTTTTTTCAATTTTCAATTTTGATCAATTCTAATATTCGAGATGCAAACCGCATATGTATATTTTATACACTTTGATAAAATGTACACTAATGAATTTATATCTAGGGTGTTCGCCTAATCAAATACTAATTCTAATTCTAATTTCATATACACGAAATGGAAAATTCTTTGACAATTTAAAATGGCAATAAACTATACAAAATTTTAAATTATCAATTAAAAATGATATAATAAATTAATGTTATCTTTGAATTGTATATTTTGCTATTTAAATTTTGTTATTCAATAGAAATATTTTGAGTTGAATAATATTCAAAGACACAAACCAGGGAAATTTCAAATTAGTCAATTCAAATTCAAATTCTAATTTATAAATGAATTATGTCACAAGTAGATAAACAAATAATTAGGCGCACATCCTTATCATTAAAACGTGAAGAACGTTTAGTGTCTTCAGTATTGGAATTGATGAAATTTTTGGGATTGGAAAAAGAAAAAATTATACATTATAGCGTTGCAAACAAAATTGAAGATATATATCATTAAATTTAATCTGTAAAAAAGTACGGTAGAAATATCTGAATCATTTCACAAATGATTTTCGTTATTATTCTTTTAAGTGATAGATATTTAAAAGGAGACGAAGCGAAACTAAATATTTTTCAAATTTTTATATATTGTATTATATAAATTTCACCACATGTATAAATCATTTTAACATTGAACCCATTTAAATTTAATTTTTATTATTTTTAAAAAAATTATTACGTATGAGGTTGTTTTTTAAAATAAATCAATGAAAAACGTAGTCTCCAAGATAAATTGAGATGATGGAAAACAATTCATAACGAAATGTTGAGTATTTTCATCAAACTTCCTCGAATTTGAAGGACCGGGCGAATACTATTGTTATTTAAATAATGAACAAGAAAACTGTATATATTTTTACTATTGTACAATGAAACTTTCCCATATAATCAATGGCTTGCGACTGCTAAATGATAGTAATGGCAGGTAATCTGGTAGATCTCTGTCTTTTTTTTGGAACAAATAAAATTTAAAATTGTAAATTCTATGTATCCAACAGGTGGAAAGTGCTTGAGTTCTAATACTTACGAAAAATTCAATTATACAAGTTAAAGTTCTTTAATCGATTTCCCTTCAAAACAAAATATTGACCGAAGTTATCGCAAATAAATCAAAAAAAAAAAAATACAAATTAAATGCTTTTTTCAAAAACAACTGTTTATTATGCTCTTCAATTAATAATTAATTATTTTTTACAAAAAATTTCTTTTTTTATTCTACCTGCAATACCTAATTTCATTGTTGTTGCCGCGTGACCAAAAATGATGCGTAAGCTTATTGTGCAACAAAGTTTATTTTTTATTGCAATTTGATAATTTGATTTTGCAATAATTATTGTTTCCCGTGTGAAAAGAATTTGTAATTTTTGAAATTGGAGTAAAGGTTAACGGACGTTAACTCTTCCCCCTCTAAGACCAAATGTCCTCATTTGGCTCATGGCAATGTGGTTTCTGGTTGCAACAGTTGGTTTTGTTGGTTCTGGAGGTATTACCGAAAGTGACACACCTGCTCCCGAATCATCGACATCATTATGTTTCTCTTCAATTACTTTTGGCACGTTGTTAATGGTAATCTTCGCCTTTCTTCTGCAAATGATGACAACTGTTACTAAACAAATTATAATTAGTATTGATGTTGGTCCAATGCTGATGAAACCTATCACACGATGGATGAACTTTTCTTCCTTCAGTAGCTTGATTTCGTGAGTGTTGTTTATGTGGATGTCGTTCATTAGTTCTAATGACAAGTGTTGCTGTAATTCCTTTTTTATGTATTGCGGTTGTAGAACGACGGGTAGCGCTTTGGCTGTTGATAATTCCTTTGAAGCGAATACCTCGCCTTTAATGATTACTGTAGAATTGTGAAATGTTATTAGGTAACTTCCGTTTATGAATTTTTCTTCTCCTTCAACGCTGATTGTGCCTTTGTACTGATTCAGTAGAATTATTCCGTCAGTAAAAACCTCTACAGTCGGAATATGGTTGCCATTGATGCTATTGCATGTGGAGTTCTTTCCTTTTAGTAAGTTTGGTATGCAGGTAGAGTTTTTCAAATTTATAATATTATTTTGATTACAAATAGATATGGAATTTATATTTTTACAACTATTTTTGATTCCATAAATTGCTTCTTTATTGTACAATATTTGCTTAAAACTAGTTTTTACTACAGTATTTTCGATTTTTAAGGCTTTAATTATTAGCCTATCGTATGTTTCTAATGTGGTTAGGGGTATTTCAACAAGATAGAACAAGCAAGTACCGTTTGTTATAATTTTTATGTTTGAAAAATCAAGTGCCTCTTCGGCGTTTAAATAAGGGAAATTTTCGCTATCCAAAATTTTGGTAATTATTTTAATCTCTGTTTTTGAAAGTAAAATAGAATTAATCACCCCTACTTTAGCCCAATGTATCGCGTAATTTATATTAACTACTTCTTCTTTGAGCAATTTAAGTTTGTATTGTATTTTCATGGTGGATTGATTATTGAATTGATAACCCGAATTTATATTTTCTAAAATTTGGTTAGTTATTTGTGTTATATTGTTAATTCTATCACTAAATACTTTATTTATTATGGTTTGTTTGTTATTATTCTCCAGTACATTATTCATTTTGCTCCTAATCATTCTAAAATCGTCATGGTCCGGTGTACCTGCAATCCATTTCCATGTTGTGCCAATAATGTCAATTGATCTTTTCCTTCTATGAATGTTGAATTCGTCCAGTAGGTCTTGGATTTGTGAAGCTTCTAGGTGTAAATACGGGTATAGTGGATGGGCTCTCGTGCTGTCTTCCTCTAGAACAGTGTTGATTTCTTTCAAGGCTTTCCGTAAAGTTCCTAGATTGATTATGTGAATCAATCTGAAGTTTCCTTCCTGAATTTTTGATTTTCCCATATTCACTGCCACCAAATGTGATCCATTGTAGTCTAGTATCTGTACTTCTCCTAGACTTTGAAGTATCAGGAACCTAAAATAACGTTTCGAAAAAAAACATCAGTAAGAAAAATAAGGATTACTGTAATAGTTACTATCATATTATTGAGTCAAACTAGAGCAACCTCAGAAAAGATCGTTTTAAGTATTAAGAGGAAAAAAAATTTAAATGTAAGGTTCAATTATGGTTTATCGGATTTTATGTTAGACTTATGGACAACTCTCCCTGAGTTGGTTACAATTGTGGTACGTCTATTTTCTTTTACAACTTCCTTTTTATAACGAAAGGTTAGTTTTGATCCTAGTCTCTTGTTGTGCTTCACATAGACCGTTTCCCCCTTTTTATATTTTTTTGGAGGTTTCCTTCTTTTGTTATGGTGACTTAGGTCTTTTTCCTGTTTTTCCTTTAATTTTTCTATATTTGTGAGGCGTGTTTTCTCGAACTCCTCTGGTGTTATATTTGGAATCCGTCCTAAAAATAGTTCGATCGGTTTTTTGTTGGTAACCGAATGAATGGTATGGTTATATTCATTTACGGCTCTCTGTATTAGTTCCTCAAAGTTTCGGTGTTCCCTTTCTGATTTTAGACAACGCATTATTTCCGTTAAAGTCGAATGGAATCTTTCTACCTGACCGTTTACTTCACTCTTGTATGGCGGTACAGTATAAATTTTAATCTTCATTTCGTCCTCCATCATGGCCTTGATAGTGGCCGAGTTCAAGGCTTTCTCGTTATCGATCACCACGTATTGTGGTACGCCATAGTAGAACAATATGTCTCTTAGTGCTAATCTTATGTCTTCAATTGATCTACTTTTGATCGCTCTTATCTGAGCAAACTTGGTAAGTTTATCAATTGCGGTGATGGATAATTTTGATTCTGTTGAAAATATGTCTATATGTAGTGTATGTCCGGCAAAGGTGGGAATTGGAGTCTCCGATAGTTCTGGGTTCGATGGATGCCTGTCGTATTTGTTTTCCTTGCAAACAGAACAAATTTTAACAAAATTATGAATTTTCCTTGTCATTCATTTTGGAAAATAGTAACTTCGAAGAATTTGAGCTTTATTTTCATTAGCGTTTCGGTGGGCTCGTTTATGGGTTGTTATGATAATGTCTTCCTGTTCGAGTTCGTTTGTAACATCTTTAACCAATATTCGCGAGAATCTAATTTTATAACTTCTGAAATGTTTCCTATAAATTCTTTGGATTTGTCCCATAATTCTTTCTTCCGTTTTAATTACATTACACAATTCGTATTTAGGTAACTTTTTAGAATGTTTACTAAATCTTTTTCCGTAATTTGTTTCTTTGTTACGATATGTCTATTAAAATTTGGAAATGGTTTTATAAGCTCGTATTCTTCTTTTTCGCTTGCTTCCAGAATTATTTGATTACGAAATGCGTTAATGGGTGTTTCGACGAATTGTATGTAGTCCTGGAAGAGCTTTCTGCACTATGTTGAGTGGAAGTTAAGGTATTTACTTGTGTTTGTGAAATAAGTCTGGATAAGGTGTCGGCACTACGTTTGTATGGCCTGGTTTATATCTTAGCTCATGGTTGTATTCCTCTAGTATCGCCTTCCACCTTTTCATTTTGCTGTTAGAGTTTTTGTTACTTAGAGCATATGTGAGTGGTTGGTGGTCAGTAAAAATAATTACCTTTCTTGCTCCATACAAATAATTTTTAAGAGAAGTTAAGGCCCAAACAATTGCTAACAGCTCTTTTTCATTTGTTGCATATGCTTCTTCGGTTGTTGTTAAAGTTCTGGATAGGAAAGTGATGGTCTCCTACCTTGGGACAACACTGCTCCGATGCGTAGTTAGAGGCGTCCGTTGTTAGTTCAAAGTCTTTTTCAAAGTCTGGGTAACTTAATATTACATCTTCAGAAATTAGCGAATTTTTCAATCTAAAAAACGCTTCTTTTTTTTGTTTTCCTTCTTCGTCAAAGATTATTGGTGTTTTTCGTGACTGAGACTTGGACACACGTCCATCCTCCCCTCTTAAAAGGGATGTCAAGGGGTTTTGCGATTTTCGCGTAGTCACAGATGAATCTTCTGTAATACCCTGACATGCCCAAAAAGGATCTCAATTCCTTCAAGTTTTTTGGTATAGGCATATCACAAATAGTTTGGACTTTCTTCCCATTCGTTTTAATCCCTTCTCCCGTTACAATGAACCCGAGAAACTCTACCTCGTCCTTCAGGAATTCACACTTGTCCAGTTGTACTTTCATGTTCGCGTTTACTAAGGTTTCGAACACATCTTCTAAGTTTTTAAAGTGTTCCTCATCATTTTCTCCAAGTATGATGATGTCGTCTATGTAGACATAGCATTTGTTACCAATATGTTGTCTCAGGATATCATCGAGCGTCCTTTGGAATTGTGATGGTGCATTCTTTAGTCCAAACGGAAGTCTCGTAAATTCATACTTCCCGTTATTGATGGAAAAAGCTGTTTTTTCTATGTCACTTTCTTTAAGGGGTATTTGATGGAATCCACTTTTAAGGTCAATGACTGAAAATACCTTACTCTTGCCCAAATTTGCCAATACCTCGTTTATCTCTGGTATGGGGTATTTGTCTGGAATTGTAATCTTGTTAATTTTCCTGTAATCTATTACCATTCGAAATTTCTTCTTCCCTGATGCATCGTCCTTTTTAGGTACCACCCATACTGGCGAGTTATAGGGTGATCTAGATGGTCTTATGATTTCATCATCTAGCAGTTGTCGTACCTGTTCTTCGACTTCGTTCTTCAACGCCATTGGGTACGGGTAAGACTTTGAATATACTGGGTCTTCCGTCGTTGTTCTAATTTCTGCTTGTACCCTAGTGGTGTAGGTGAGCTTATTGTTGGGCTCTGCAAATAGATTAGTAAATTTTTCTACGATATGATTTAGTTTTATTCTTTGTAGTGTATTAAGATGGGCAATACGAAGTTCTATTTTGTTGACAGATTCTGAGATGTGTTGTTTTAGTGGGATCCTTATAGTATTTTCTAATTCTAAGAATCCTTCCTTGTGTGAATAATTGCATTTAATTCTTTCATGGTATCATTCCCTATAATTCCGTCGAATATTGTTAAATTTGGCAAGATGTAAAATTTTATTTTCGGCATTTCATGATAAAAGATGCTTATAAAGGCGTGATGGGTGACAGAGATATTTCCTCCGATAGAATTCGCTTCGAAGATTTTTTCATTTGGAATAGGGTTTCGTATTAAGCGAGGTTGAATGTAATTTTTATTAGAGCCTGTATCTATGAGTACTTTTAAAATCTCTCCGTTTCCGCAATGGTGTTCGATATAGGGTAGCGAAGAGATTCCTAGTCTAAAAAAGTATTATAGTTAGTTTTATCGCTATTATTTTTGTCATGCTTGTGAGTGCATTGGTGGTCCTGATTCCTATTTTCCTGTCTCAGTTGCCTTTCATCTCCATTTATTTTCCCATTGGGCTTAATGTAATTTATCTTTTGCGTCTTGTTATAGCGATTTGAATAACTTCCTCTGTTATTAAAACTTCCTGTATGAGGGTGATTGGAGCTATAAGGTGTTCGGAATCGTTGTGATGTACTAGCTGGTTCCAGTTTGGCTGGCATATTGGATGGGTTTTCATGCGATGAATTAGCAAATGTATTTGGATGCGTTGAGTTCCCTTGAGTTTGTTGATATGGAGTCGTATGTGGATTTCGTGGTCTCCATGTATTGTTTGGAAAATTTTGGTAGGAACGTTTTCGCGTATCCTGATTATGATGGTTCCTGTTATACCCTTGTTGGTTGTTATAATTTCTGAATTGATTTTGCTGATAAGAAATATTTCTGGAGTGACTTGGATAGAAATTGTTTTTATGATGGTAATGCGGGTTTGGTGGTCGGACTGCTTTCTGATTGCAATATCTATTGTTGTCATCCATCTGACTGTCTTGGGTATTGGTATTTGTGTCTTCCAGACTTAGACATATTCGCAAGGCCTGTGGTAAGTCTTGCGGTACGTTTACACGCAGAAATTTCGGTAAGTCGCCCTTAAGTCCCCGTATGAACGTATCAAGGGCTTTATCTCTCGCTAATTTGGTCATGGCAGAAATTGCCTCTTGAGGTAAGTTCATGTAATCTAGTTTTTCCAATATAAGTGTAAGGTGTTGGTAAACTTCTTTGTAATAGTCCTGTAGAGTGTTGTTGCCTTGTCTTAACTTCGTTAGTTGATTCTCTAGTGTTCCAATGTCCCTTTTATCGGCGTAGTGAAGGTCTAAACACTCGACAATTCTTCCCCAATTCAGTGGCGTGTTGTATGCTTCCAGTGCCTGTTCCGCATCGCCTGTTATTTTTTCTCTGATGGTATCCAAAATTCCGTAGTATCTAGCAGTTCCTTTTAAGTGATCGTAAATACCTAAAATTCTCTCGACTCTTTTCTTCCAGGATGAATAGTTTCCATTTTCACCAGAAAACGTACGTAAATTTTTTACCATGTCTGGTACTTTATCCATTCCCTCTAATCCTTCTCCTGCATCAAAATCGACAACTTCATCATAATTGTCATCTTCTAGCGTAGTAGTGCTGAACCCTTCCCTTAATATTTTCCTTGTCTCGGATTGGATCATTTCCCTCATGGTATTAATCATGGACTCTTGACCTCTAGTTGTTTCATTAAACTCCACGCGTCTTACATCGCTTATTTGGGGATTTAGGTTCTCAGGAGTAGAGGTCATTACAAAGGGAGTATTTGATGGTTGTGTTTCCATCTTATAAGTTTATAGCGGATTATAGAAAAGATCTTCTTTTATTTATGATAATTTGGTAGCTTTCACGACCTTCTAATCTAGTGAATAAAATTAATTTCTATCAATAGTGTTGAAAATCAAGGGATGGTTAAGATCAAAGATGCGACCACAAGGTAAAATAAATCAAAAATAGTATTCAAAAATATAAACTTGTTGAGTTTTTTAGATTTCAGTTAAAATTCAGTTAGGTGCTTGGATGTAAATAATAGTATTATCAAAAAATTCTTTAGTATTATGAACAAAAGAAAATTAAAGAGATATAAATTTCGAAGCTGAAATATTCCCAAGAATTAAATTTATTATATTTTTTTTTTTTTTTAATATTTTTGTATTCGTTGCTTGTTCTATCTTTATTTAGTTGATTTCTCTAAAAATATTTTTATTGTAAGAAATGTATTTAAGCTGGAGTCAAATTATTTATTTTGTAATTATTAAATAATTTTACAAAAATCTTGATTTTATTTAGTTTATTTACCCTGAAATTGTATTTATTGGGAAAATATTTATTTAAACTTAGATCTAAAATTATTTATTTTATGATTATTTAATAATTTTATAAAAATTTGATTTTATTTAGTTTATTTCCCCCAAAATTGTATTTATTTGGAAAAAAATATTTATTTAAACTTAGATCTAAAATTATTTATTTTATAAATATTTAATAATTTTATAAAAATCTTTATTTTGTTTAATTTATTTTTGTTATAATTACATTTATTATAAGAAGCATATTTAGACTTAGAACTAGAATTATTTATTTTATAAACATTCAATAATTTTATAAATTATATAGATCCTGATGGATAATATAGGACCTTTTTACTTATTAAAAATTTTATTACCAATACAATAATATTTATTATTAAATAATAAATCTTAAATTAGTTTATTTTATTTAAATTGGTTTATTTCAAACATGTATCAGTAATATAATAATGTTAATTGTTTAATTTGCTAGCTAGCTTTTATTTTAATTTAGAAATTTTTAGTGAAATATTTTCATAGAAAAGATTATGAATTAAATGATCAAATCGTTTATAGTCAGACTCTCTTTATGTTCCTTTGAATTTTTATTTTTTATTTCTTTTTGTTTTTTCTTTTTTATTAAATTTTTATTTTAATTCGTTTTCCTTTGAAAAAGTTAAAAGTTATTTTTCTCCCTACAGATGGGGATACTTTTTCCTCAAAATTTTCTCCTTACAGATGAGGATACGATTTTGAGTTTAACATTTAACAATTTTCTTTTTTTTATTATTTTTTTTGTAATAAATTTGCAATTCTTTTTATTTTTGTAATAAATTTCAATTTGAGGCCTCTTTGTTTTTTTTTTTTTTTTTTTTTGTTTTAAGTATGGATCCTTTTAATATTTTTGAATAAAACTAAAAATTTATAATATAGTGTAATAATAATTATAACTTACAGTACAATAATTGTTATGAAGCAAAATCTCATTGTGACCATTTGCAGTCTTTAAAATCAGCGGGATAGGCGGCTGCTACACTTATATTAATTGTTATAATTGTTATAAGTGAGCTCCTTTTTGGCTATTATTTTAAGCCTACTAAGGGGCCTCGTTTCCTATCTCCTTTGTGCTGCTTTTAATTCGGTGAGCCACTTGTGGTTCGCCTACTTGCTGCGCGTGTTAACAGGACAATTTTTCTGTTCGTGCTGTGTTCCAAAGGTTTTATTTCCACTAAATTTTGTGGTTCAACTTAATTATTCAGCCGTTATAACTCCACTTTATTTTTTGATTGTAAAATAAACACTGTTTTTATCTATCCGTTATTAAAATTGTATTGTTCTAATTGTTTAAACACAAATTTCACAAATTTCTCTAGTCTTGATAACGGAATTTTTTTATTTATTTTTATTTTTAAACTATTTTAGTAACTTTTAGTTCACAAGTTTTCTAGTCTTAGTAATAGGATTTATTTTTAGTTTGTTTTGTTTTTATTTTATTTTTAAACTATTTTATAATTACTTAATTTGTTATTGATATAATTATTTTTTGTTTTTTTTTTTTTTTTTTTTTTTTTTTTTTTTTTTTTTTTATTTTAACTTAATAAAAATTTTCTTTTTCTTTTCAGGTATGTAACAAACACTTTTGAACACAACACTCACGTATTATCCTCAGTTTTCACTAAATGGTCCCTGCTCGGGCGCCAGTTAAAGTTCTTTAATCGATTTCCCTTCAAAACAAAATATTGACCGAAGTTATCGCAAATAAATCAAAAAAAAAAAAATACAAATTAAATGCTTTTTTCAAAAACAACTGTTTATTATGCTCTTCAATTAATAATTAATTATTTTTTACAAAAAATTTCTTTTTTTATTCTACCTGCAATACCTAATTTCATTGTTGTTGCCGCGTGACCAAAAATGATGCGTAAGCTTATTGTGCAACAAAGTTTATTTTTTATTGCAATTTGATAATTTGATTTTGCAATAATTATTGTTTCCCGTGTGAAAAGAATTTGTAATTTTTGAAATTGGAGTAAAGGTTAACGGACGTTAACTTACACACATACATACTGTGCGATTAGCATTTAAATATTTTACGAACAACTTGAAATAATCTATCTAATACTTATTGTACACATAAGGGTAAGCAGGGTAACTAACTTTAACAGTAGGTATTATACTAGGAAATAGAATAAAAAAAGGAAATATATTATTAAAAAAATATTTAACAAATCTCTTTAAAATCGATTCAAAAAATTTAATAAAATCTTCAAACTCTTCTTTTAAATAATATAATTAAATATTAAAGAAAGACAGGATATTCTTTTCGAAAAAACAAAATAACAAAATAATACTCATTAATAATTTATAAATGTGACACTTCAATATTTTGAAACAAATATATTAAAAATTCTTCGAACTCAGAAAAAAATAAAAAAGTATCCAAGTGGAAAAAACAAACAAAAAAAAATTCGGTCTCAAAATAATTTCAATTTTTTTTTATTATTATTTTACTTTTTATTGTCCTTAAATTGAAATATTTTCAAAAAATTTTCTGTGTACATACACTTGCATTTATAAATTGACTAGATACATATCCATACAATATTTTCATACGTAATAAAGTATATAATAAACAGTTATTTATTACGTACTTAAATATAATATGCTACACCTGTACACCAAACTACACTTTACACCAATACAATTAAAAAATTTTTTTTTTTTAATCGGTTGTGCGAAGCTTCTGTTATATTTTAAATGTTCTTTGCATGTGTATTCACGGCGAATTTTTTTTCGATGGATTTATTTTTAAAAAAAATTATCCAAGTCATGCGTACCTACCTGTTGTGTCTCGAAAATTCGAGATTCAAATATTCGATATGAGATACACATAATATTATTATGGTATATAAGTTAGGTATATTATTTTTGATTGTAATTGAAATCCTGTTTGAATGCATGCGAAAGTTTTCTCAATACATAATAATGTACATAAACATAATACATACAGCACATTTTCTCAAATTGAATATAGTGACATCTAGTGGCAGATATAAATTATAATTAAAATTACTTTTGTGTCTTTGATAAACATTTTTTTCTTCGATTTAGAAACAAACTGTTTCGTACAGTAATTTTTAAAATTTTTAAATATCATATTGTTGATGGTTCTTTTTTATTCGTTTTTATACGGGAAATTTTTTGAATTTTATCCAGGATCATGAAATAATTCAAAAATTTTCAATTTATATTATTTTACTTCGAATATTGTACAGATTTATTTTATAGTATTACAACTTTTTTTTTTTGTGTTTTCTCCTACACTAACATACTAGGATATTTATCTGGAACAAGGACATTTTAATGAATCACTATTCGTCTCCTGTTCCAAAAATATGTTATATTTTGGTCCCTTTTTCTATGTTATCATTTTCTTTTTAATTTTTTCTTTATTTCTTTTTTGTATAATCAAAGTGAAATTAAAGTAAGTAAAAGGAATAAAAAAAAAATAATAATAACTTGTTACTTACTTTGTAAATATCAGTTATTTTGGATACCCTGTTGATTGCGGATTGTTAACCGGAACAAGAAACAAAAAAATAAAAAAAAGAAACATAAATTAAAAAGAAAAACAAAAACAATTAATTATATACATGTATGTTTAATAAAAGTTTAAAATAAAAAAACAGAATATTAATTAACAAAAATTATAAAATTGATATTAATTATTAAATTATTAAAACAGGATATATCTTCACAGTTAAAGTAAAAATATTAAATCAGTTATTTAACTAACATATAAATAAAATTAAATACAGAAAATAATTATTGTAATTAAAAAATTTATAAAATAATACAAATTAAATAAAATTAAATGCAGAAAATAATTATTGTAATAAAAAAATTGTTAATGTTATAGTTAATTTAATTTAATTATTTATTTAAAAATTTGCAAGAATTAATTAAAATTTGAAAAAACATTTTTTTGTTTTAATTTGTGCAGTGATATTTGTTAATTTTAATTAATTTAAATAAGTATTTCTATATATATATATATACATATAATAGTATATAATTTAAAAATTAATAGATGAGAATATCTAACAATTTACAATAATTAAAAATATAATTTCTAAATTAAATTAATAGGAGGAGTTTAATTTAAATACAATAAAATTTACAAATAGATTAATAAAAATATATAATTAATTAATAAAATTGTACTATAATAATTAACATAACATAAATGTAAATTAAATATTTATAAAAAAAATTTATAATAATTTCTAATTTGTGAAAATCAAATTTTCGGGTACTAATACTAATTTAATATTAAAATTATATTTAAAGGGAAAATAAATTAATTGATTCTAAAAAAAAAATTTTTAAAATACCAAAAATAATGAAGTAATATATACCACATACGGATTAATTTTACAGAAGTAAAAGAGATCATTAATAGTTACATCAAATTATAAAATATAAAATTGGAAAATAGTTTAGCTATATCAATTAAATATGCAACATATTAAATAACATGAACGTTACAAATGTACTAATAAGTGTAAATTTAAAGGAGTGAATCAAATAAAATTTAAGAATTTATAAAAATTAATTTCAAGAGTACAAATTTTAAAAAAAGGGATAAAAAAATCAAAGTGTAAAGCAAAGTATTTATGTTAAGGTGTATCAATTCAAATGTAAATATAGTGAAAATTTTATTTAAATAATAATAAAATTTATTTAATTAATAGTAGATCACTTATGAAAATATCAAAATTTTAATAATAGAAATTATTATTAACAAACAAATTAAGAATTACTTCAAATTAATTAAATGTTTTAAAATCTATTAATTTAATTATTAAAAATCTTTATTTATTTTAATTATTAAACTATAATTATTTAATTTAAATAACACGGAAAAACTACAAGGAATTAAAAGAAAATCTAATTTAAAACTAATAGTAGAACTTAATTAAATAAAATTTAAATTAATAAAAATATTAAATAAATAAAAATATAAAAAGCAAAACGTACTTAATAAAATAATTAGAAATTAAATGAATATTGAGAATTTATTAAAACTTAATAAATAAAATATTAAAAAAAAATTTATAATTAAAATAAAATAAAGAATAAATTTAATACTTGCTAATTTATTATTTATAATTTATAAAAATGTAAGAGATTAAAACTATAAATATTAACTAATAAACAAAATTCTTATAATTTAATTAAAACAAAATTTCACGTAATAAATATTAATTATTTTACAAAATAATCAATATTTATAATTAATAAAAAATTTATTTAATACTTGTAAAAAAAAATAAATGAAATAGATAAATACGGAAAACTTGAAAAGGAATTCAACAATAATTAAAAATTAGCATATTTCGTAATTCCAGAATAAAAAGTTATAAAATATTTTGTTTTTGTTATTGAAATAAATTTTTTTTTAATAAGGAATCAAAAAAAAAATTTAAAATTTATTAAAAATATTAAAATTATTAAAAAAGAATATCAAGTTAATTGAGAATTGATTTTTGTTGAAATAAGAAAAAAGAAAAATTAAAAATTATAAAATTTAATCAAGTCAAATTAAATAAGTGTATCAAAAAGCAACAAAATAATTTAAAATAATGTTTGAAAAAAATTAAATATAAATAAAATAAAAATAAATAATTAAATCGTAAATAAAATTTAATGCAATATCAGTCTTATAATTAAATCCTAATTATTATATGTACATAAATTTATATATATATACACACACACACATAATTTATAATATAAAAATAAAAACAAAATTAAATTATTAATAATAATATTATTATGAATACTGTAAAAATTTAATATCAACAATTGAAAATAATAAGTAATAAACAAAATAGAAAATAAAATAATATTTTTTATTGAATTAATTGAATTGATTGCAGTTTGTATTAAAAGATATTTTCAAATAAACAAAACAACAATAATTATACTATTTTGTTCGCATTTTATTTGTTGTTGTTTTTATTTTATTGGAATTTTACTGAAAACATTTTGGAATAATAATTCAGTTGATAATTTTTGTTAATATACCCAAATAATTTCTTTTGAATTAAAAGGTAAGCTATTTTTAGTAATAAATTATTATAAGAAAAATATTAAACATTCCTTAAACTAATAATAATAATAATAATTTTTTTTTAAAGATTTAATAAATAAAATAAATTTTTTTTCAAAAAATATTAATATAATTTCAGAAAACTTATTTTTTAAAGTTAGATTAAAACTTATATATAGTAATTGTTGAAAATATCAAAAGTTGGAATGAATATTTTAATATTATAATATGCAATATTTTAAGGACAAGATAAGTTTTATTTTGTTATTGAGAAAAACATTTGTACCACAAATTAAAACTTCACCAATGTAAATACCATGATTTTTTACATTATCAGAATAGGGAATAATAACCCCAGCTAATCGATTGGTCTGGAGCTATTGTTTAACCTGTATGTTCTATATTGCAATACCCTGAGTCTTAGAAAGATTAAAAAAAATCTAATCCCCTCATCCATATTTAAAATCGCAAGACACAATTAGTTGAATATCGTTAGCAAATATGTGTACCAGCGACTGATATATACTCATATGAGTACTAATAAGAAGATTGAATAGAAATGAAAAATGTTTTCCAAATTAAATATTGTTTTAATTAAAATTTAAAATATTTTTATTTATAAATAAATAATTTATTTTTATTTATAATAAATAACAAAGGCGGGCGTTACGAAAAAACGCCTGTTTGTTCCAGTGTGTGATTGAAATAGTTGAAATGTATTCAATTAAAGTTTATGAAATTGAAATTATGGCAATTTTGACACTTTTGACCTTGGTGAATTAAAGCATATTTTTAACGTATAATATGTAGTATAAGTTCACAGGCAAGTTACCCTGCTTTTATAATGCCGGCTGAAGCTGATGTATTAATTTTTTTATATTTAGGATGAACACCCACCCGTAACTGCTTTCACACAGAGACTTGCCATATACAATAACATAAAATGATATATCTGCTAATATTTTTTTCATAAAAACTGATTCCTTAAGTGAGTAAGCTATATAGGGCATTTCATCTCATACTACTAAACATCCCACAATAATTATTAACTCTATTTATGAGCTACTGCATCAAAAACAAAACATAGTATACTTTCTTTGACTACCTAGACATTCGAATATTGTCGGACCTGTACCTACCACTCGACATGGAACACAAATTATATTATCGGGCTTACAAATACCTATGCAACAAAATTATACCACCGGCAAATAACCTTCAGACTTGTAAAACGACTGTAATAAAGAAATGAAGAAAACTTCCAGAAACTCAATCGTAAAACTTTCGTCATAATGACTAGAATATGCATAGGTCATAGCAGATTAACATAAGATTGCCCCTTTGATGGTTCACAAACAAACAAATCCACATGTTGTTCTTCCATAGGATATAGGTTAGTACACTATGTTCTTAAAATTTGTCCTTTATACAACAATGTAAGAATCGAAATAGGCATCACAGGATTGAAAATTCTGAAACTAGAAACAAGGCTGCAGGAAAAGTCTTTGAATTCTTGTGTAGAATTAAAATCATCGAACAAATATAACGCCGGTGAGTGTGAGTGAGATCGAAAACCCATAAAGCATTGTTTTTTGTCTTCGTCGGAAATTGAACCTGGGATTATTCGATTGAAATACAGACGCCCTTGTGAATAAATAAAACCGAACAAAAGTTTTATATCCTATAAAACTTTTACAATAAAATAAAAACAAAAATATCACTAGTTTTGTGAGACCAGTAGTGGCTTATCGTTGTCCTCAAAATCTAAATTATTTTTTTTTTAAATGACTTTCAGCGGAACCATCGGATTATATAATTATATACCGTATTATATTAATGGTATTATCTAAACCGAAAAAATAAATTTCTAAGAAGGTCAAATATAGACTTATAAAGTAATGAGTATTGTTGTAGGAATAAAGCA
Source organism: Argyra leucocephala (assembly GCA_963942445.1). Lineage (NCBI taxonomy): Eukaryota > Metazoa > Arthropoda > Insecta > Diptera > Dolichopodidae > Argyra > Argyra leucocephala. Next base: position 47,255,046 of record OZ012678.1, on the reverse strand, counting down.
ATGGGTGCGATCAAAGTTTGAATTTATATTTCGTGCAAATTGGAAAATAAATTGATGTACCCTGGTAGCCTTCTTTGAAAAAAGAACAATTTAAAAATAGTTTGAAAATTTACTTTTTCATAAATCTTGAACAATTCATTTTGATTCTAGCAAAAGTAAATAGGAAATTTTTTTTGCTTTTCTTTGCCCAGAAATCATTTGTTAAAAATCATTGATTATAATTGGGAAAGAATAATTGGTTAAATTATTTAAAATAAATTCCGAGATTGTATATATTTTTGTGTGTTTAATCAGAGGTCCGTTTAGTATTAACCTGTCCGTTATCCAACCTGTTTAGTATTTAGCAACTCAGTTATCTACAAACATTTTTCAGTATTTTATTTTTAAATTTATTTTTATATTATCTCACTTTAAATATTATTTAAAAAACACAATAAAATTATTACTGTCAATATTATTGAAATATTCATTTATTCGTTTCTATTACAAAATAAATTATGGTGGTTGTGTATCGCTTCAAGACATTAATTTTCATAATCGTGTTTTTCCAAATGTAAGATGTACATTAGAACATTTTAAGGTGGTAAAAAACTGAATGTTAAAATTTTATTTTTTTGTTTTTACAATTTGAAATTCAAATTAATTTTTTTTTTGTTTTATAAAATTTTAATATACATTTATCCGGGAGTCACTTACAGTAACTTTGTTTTTTTTTTTTTGGTATATTTTTAGAAAATATTGTTTTGTAGTATCTATTATGCTGTAATTCGGTACACTTTAAGAAATGAACCAACACAAATAAAAGAAAAAATTTTGAATTCTTTTACTTAACATATTTTCGGAGAAGTCAATTGAAGGTGTTCAGCATCGGTTTCGGGGCTCTAGATTAAGCCCCGAAAATTATATAATATTCAAGAAATATTGCAGATATATAAATATTCAGATATTTAGAATAGATATGTATTTATGTATATATTTTGGTGATAACTTTTTACTACCTATTAACTACCAGAATGATATTGACTTTGATCTTATATGCAAATTCTAAATTTCGCAAAGGATAAAAACAAGTGGCTAGATCTAGTTTTTTCGAATGCAGACGATAAAGTAGAGGTTAAACTCACCGATGACGCGGTCAACCTGATTTCTAACTCCCTTCACGATAACGCAATCATCTTTGAATTCCATTCAACCACTTACACTCTTCTCCACACCGCGGACTGGAGCTATTACAGTTAAAGCAACAGGATATCAATCTAATATCCACCTTTTATTATACGATATTTGATGTAACCAATGCCTTCGTGGCAAAAATCCGAAAAAAAACAATAAAACGGAACCTTGCCTAGACAGGGATTTTCGGACAATGCATAACTAATGGAACAAATTGCACAAACCGTTAAAAACTACTAAGAGAACCCTATTGACGATCTATTAATGAAATATGAAACTCTTTTCAATTCAAAACCAAAGCAAACCAGGCGTACGAAAAGTATATCATAGATATTGGTAATAAGTTAATTGCCGACCCTAAACAATTTTTCGACTTTTTAAATACAAAACGCAAATCCCAAGGCTATCCAAATTCTATGTCTAAAGACAATTCTCTTTATTCCAATGCCCTAATGAGATTGGCCTAATGAATTTCTTTGCGGAATGTTTCCAACAAATTGTTGTTCATGCGAAGGCCCATACAATTTATCGGCTCTGTCGAATTCTTTATATTTTTTGTTTTCTTTTTTCAATTGTATATAATATAAGCTATTTTAATTGTAGATAAAAAATGTTTTGTTTCTTATTTTTATTAATTATATTTAAAATAAAAAATTATTGTTTGAAAATAAATAAAATAAAAATATATCGAAGAAAAAGAAAAAAAATAATTCCTTAACCATACGAGCTTTGGAACCGGTTCTACAGACAATTTAGGTATATCTAATCTCGGGTAGGAAATCTGATAGATTTTATTTAGTGTTGCAGACTTACTCTATAATTAAGTTTATACGAATAATCATTTAAAACAAATCGCAAGAACCACCGCAGTGAAGCAAACGTTGCATTTGAAAAGAACAATCTACGGTTAAATATGTACAAAAACTATATTCCATATACCTGTACAATAAGTAACTAGAATATTCCCTTCTGTCTATCTAACAGCCGCCCAACGTTGTACGTAACTAAAAAAATATGATTGAATAAAATATTGTTTTTTTTTTATATTGTTCTTGTACACAGTACAAGCTGTCTTTAATGGAGACATTCAGTAGTTTGTATGGTTTTTAGTTTATATGTAAGCAATATAATATGTAATAAATAATACTTGTATAACTTGAGAATGAAAAACCCAAGGGTAAGTTATCTATGAATGACAATCTAGTTAGCTTTGTTAATAGCAAAGTATCTGTTGGATAGTTGCAGAATATTTAGTACGTTTAAGTTGACTAGCAATAGCACCATTTGAAACTAACAAATTGTTTGCCAGAGTATTTGGTGGAGAAGATAATTTTGTTTGGTATTTGGAGCTTACCCTTCTAATTTGTTATTTTTTCATCTGTGGGTTGTGATGTAAAATATTGTTGCTTACGAACCATAGTTCTATTAGTCTTAATACTTTTGCCCAAAATTCCAGAGTTCGACCGATTCCGTAGCTCAATATCGGTTTTTTGCCAGTATTGAATTTGTTGTCTATCATAGGAGCATAAATTGTATCCAATTATCCAGTAAAATTTATTTTAGCTTAAATCCTACTTGTTTTCTTTTGCTATGGATATGATTTTCCATGTAAGTCGCCTATCCGCATGCATGCAACACATTTTACAACCTCTTTTTATAGAATTACTCCGTTATTCAGTATTATCTGGGCAGGTTTCTGTCTATATTGCAAATGTCTTGATTTGGTTCCATGCACTCTGATTCTCTGCTTCTGATGCCATTCTTGAATATTTATGCTGCAATCTTGAACTTTATTTATGTTGCAAGATATCAGAAGCATACACTGATGGGTTAATACCTATATTAATAAGGCCGTGTCATCAGCAAATGTAGCGGTGAGATTGGCTCATTTTTTATTTGTAAGTCTGCAGTATAAATTAAATATAAAAATAAAATATAAAAATGAAATTGTTTGATTTAACGGAATTACGGATAAAATATTGATAAAATAATTTTTAATCTAGAAGTTAAAAATTTTGTAATAATTTCATGATTAGACTTAAATAATAACTAATTATTGTTCGAACGACCTTCAGTCTTTCAACAAAATATTTCATGTAACATTTTCTAAATTGTAGTGGTTTAATAAGTTATAACATAGTTATTTAGTCATCATTAACAGTATAGTTATCTAGTTTGCAAGGGGGTGGCAGCAATAGCAGTCGGTCGCCGTTCAGAACCTGAGCTACATCCCCTAAAAATCCCCTTTATCACAGCATAATACGAACTGGGCTATAATTTATTCTCCGACAACCGACAAATCTGTGGATATCTTGAAGAAGGAACCTATGAGATCACACATTCTTGTAGGCCTTACTGTGCCTCACAGATATAAACACATAACTTTCGCCTTAATTAATTCACGCAAGTAATTTTATTTGATCTAGAGAAAGTAATCTTCAGTTACAATTCTTGTTCGATTTCTTAGCTCTTTGTTGAAAATTATGTCAGACAGGAAAATATATAAAATTTCTATCCGGAAAAACATAACTTACATTTTTATTTAACATATTTGAAACAGTTTTTATTTTTACCTTAACAGGTGAAACGTCATAATTCTTTTATTCACTTCCGTCACTTTCGTTTTGTTCATTTGAAATAATTAAATCAAAAAATTATTAAAACTGAATAAATAATTCTGAAAATAACTGTATATAGAATGAAAATTAAGAAAGCAAAAAACAAACAAAAAACTGAATTTATTTGCATCATTTCTATGATGATGATATCTACCTTTCGTTTTGGAATTTATTTAAAAATGTTGCCTAATTTTTTATTTGGTGTTTTTTTGTTTTTTAGGTTGTTTTACTGCGATAGAAGTTTGAAACAAATAACTTATAATTGCCCAAGGGTTTCACCGAATTTGATGAACCGTTTTTGTTTACTGCTTTTGTTTTTTTGGCTGTTTTTTTTTACAACAATAATTTTTTTAATAATAGAAAATTTTAAAGTGAAATGAAAAAATTATGCTACATTGGTGATTATAAAAATGAAATTTAACATTTTGTTTTGCTTTTTAACAGATATATTTTAAAATGTTTATATATTAAGGATAAATTTAATTTTTTGTAATGACATACAAAATGTTATTTCTAACATCTTTAATCATCTAAATCAGCGAAATGAAAATAGGTGATATACAATACACATTATTATTAAACCTTCTATATTTAAAATGTGTTTGAAGTCAGACGAAAATTTAAATTTTTCTTTTAAAGAATTGTGGTCTATAATGACGATGTTTAATTTAATTTTGGAATCAAAATGATCTAATTTTAGCTTTTTTATAAACTGTTCTATATGTGTATTTGATTTAAGTTATATTTTGTTGTTATGATGACCTAGATATTATTGTAAAACGAAAGTAAATTAAAGTTTTGTAGTGTTTGAAGAAAGTACTCTAGATTCAATTGCGATTGGGATTCACTTGGAATCCGGATACAAGTCGGGATTGGGATTATTTGTTAAGATAAAAAATATGGTGCGTAGACTCTAGTCTTGTCTAAATTAAGAAATTAAGCTTATCTCACCGAATCAGTTATAACAGCACAGTGAACCATATAAATTTGAGGTGGTTAAAAATGTTTTGCAATCTTGTTATGTAGCATTTGCGAGTCCAAATTCAGGATTTTTCTAAATACATTCAGGTATGTGCTAAATCAATTTTTAAACAGAAGTACAAACATGAGTTGTATGCGCTTTATAAAAATAACAAACTTAGATAAAAAAAACTAAAGCTACAAAAAGCACGCTGTTTAGGACATGTTTGTAAGATGGGAGCAAATTGTATTACAAAAATTATTTGGCTCATTCAAGCCCAAGCTCAATCCCAAGTGAAGATGCAGCACAGGTAGACCGAAACTTACGTACACAGAAATAAGTCTAAAGCGACATTGAAACTTTAATATCTTGTATTAAGACGAATGAAGAAGATTTCTTCACTCAATCAAGAGATTACAATAAGTATCGTTGTGCTATTTACGTAATAATCCTACTTAATATTGTTACTTATATTTTCACTAAGATTAAATATTCCACTTTTTTTGTACTTTTAAAAGTCCTTGAACACGTTAATTTTCAAATTATTTATTATATATTGTAATGGAATATTGGCAATTATTTGATAAATTTAAATTTGAGTGAATAGCAATTGAGTGAAAAATTGGATATAATGCTATAAAGAACATTTTGCTTAATTTTGCTGTTGAATAATAGCCGCGATCAAGATCGTATGCCTTTTTAACAATAAGGGACAGTTTTTCAAAATTACATTCGGAAAGTTTTCGTAAGTGTTAATAATTGCTTATTGTTAAATCTTCTAAATAATAGACTCAACCGTATAGCCGAAAACATCTTATAGGAGAATACCAAGGAGGATTTAAATCAAATAGATCTACTATCAATCAAATATTTTTACTGCGGCATAGCATAGAAAAATGCTTTGAGTTCAACAACCTATTTGGTTTCCGCCAGCCTTTCGACTCAATAAAACTAGGGTGAAAACTATCTTTCGTAGCATACAAATTGACAAATTTAATTATCCTAACACTAAGCAACACACCAAATGCAACGTAGAACAAAACAAATAGGACAAAACAAAATCAAACGGACAAATTCGAAATAAAAACCGCAGTCAGACAAAGTAATGTCAATAACAATTTTCAATATTACGCACTGCGCCACGCAATAAAATATTTAGTCAGACGTTCGCGAACTTAACTGATCTTAAAATTTAACCCTGCCCTGAATTAAACCAACAGTTTCTATTGCCTTATTCTATTGCCATGTTAAACGAAATCGAAATAAATCGGAAACAATAGCATAATCTGTCCAATATATAACAATAAAAAATACAATTTTGAAGAAATAAATAGCATTATATATCTAGGTGCCTTAATAAATAATAAAAGGGACATGCACAAATTAATAATTTAATCCAAGCAGTACAAAAATACTTCTACGCATACAAAAACCGTAAAAAAAAAAATGTGTAAAATTTTGAACGGGACCAGTAAATTAAGAATGTTCAATACCATAACATAACCGGTCTTAACCTACAGCTGCGAAGCCTGGGCAAGGAGAATAATTAATGACGAAAACAAATTTGAAAGAAACATACTGAGAAAAATATTTTGTCCCAAAATAAATGATCAAAAGAGGAGCTAAAAGTAATGATGGGCACAATTATTATGAAATTTATTAAGATACAAAGAAGAGTAGGTTAAGATTCACCCCGAGCTGTAGAACAAATATAGATGATGATTATTAATTAATTTTTCTGCATGATAAATTTTTTATTGATTTAATTTACCCAAATACATTTCTACATATTGTAAAAATCATGTGAAAACATTTGCTTCTATTCAGAAACGCTTAACCAAAAAAATCATAAGTCGCAGCTTATATGAATCGATTGAAAATCAACTTTACCACATACAAAAGAAAATTTTATATTTTAAAATTATATCCTGTAGCAATTAAATCGAAGATATATTTTTTTGTAAATTTGTAAAATTTTATCCGAATCCTAGCTAGCTATTTCAATAGAAAATAACTTCAAAGAATAAAAAATGAAATATTAGAAAAGGATAGATATATAGTTTTATTATATCATTAAATTTGTTGCTTCCTTTTTTATTTTTGTTCCTTTTCTTTTCTAAGTTTTAATATAAAATTACTTCGTTAAGTTAAGAATTTATATATGAATGTGTATAAATCAAATTTTATTATCCTTTAAAATTCATATCCTTTAATAACCTTAAAAATCTATTGTTACAAAAAAAAAAAAAAAAATTTTTTTCCGAAAAATTTTTGAAAATTGTGTAAAAAATTATTCTTAAAAATAATGTGAGGGGAAATTAAAGTGAAACTCTATATTTTCGAAAAATTCTCTTTTCTATTGTATTTCTTTTAAACTTAATAGTTTTAGAGGGGCTTATTAACACACAAAGCAAACTATTTATTTTTACTGTTTCTTTATTTAAATATAATGTACCCACTGTTCTATGCTCGTTCATTGCTCACCCATATGTAAAGAGAGAGTTAAAAGTAAATTTGAAAATTTTGAAGTAACAAAAGAAATTTTCAAAATGACTGATACACAACGAGTACCCAAAATTACAATATACACGCAAAATGTCTTGTAACTTTGGGTACTTGTTGTATGATATGTTATGGATTTCTAATTTCAAGGTTAGATATGTTTAAAAAATTCTTGTTCGTCATAATTGGTAAAGTTCTAGTTATATAATTTTTATCCATCAGCTCAATATTGTGAGCTTATCAACTATCTGGATTTTATCAAGCCCTCATTCTTTAAAGTAGGTTTCTTACATAACTATCCTTAGTTTATCTGTTTTTGTTTAATAAATATAATATAATTTTGCCTTAAATTTAGATATTTTTTTCCTTTTCATCGGGAGTTCTATGTTAACGAGACCTCTTAAGATCTATTATATCTCTTGTTTCTTATCTTAGAATTGCAGGTCTATGAAAGCTATTATTGCTTCAAAAATTTTTGATTTACTTTTAAATTTTCCAGCTTAAATTTTGTAGTTTTGATTAGCTTGAGTACTTGACTTTAATTTTTCTTGAAATCTCTAGCTGTGAATTCGGTTGACATTAGGTATGAGTTTGAGTTCGGTTGAGTTTGACATTATGTATTTTTGGTAACATAAATTTTTCGCCTAACATTTTCTGTAAGCTGTAAAATATATAAAAAATATATAATTACATTTTTTTTTATTTATTTACTATTTTAAATCTTCTATTTTTTAAAATCACTCTAAATATTAACAAAAATTCGTAAATTTTTAACATTAAATGTCAACTCAAGCTTACAAGCTTTCAAGCTGCGTATTCGCTTAAAATCAAGTAAGTACATTTTTTTGGTTGCTGATTTCAAGAAACTAGCGTATTTCCTGAAGCTTACTTGAAGCTTACTTTATTTTATTCAGTTTTATGAGATTTTATTGAAAATGTCAGTTTCTCTGAGGAATGCCATAGTTTTAGTTGTTGCTTCTATAGTATCCAGCGTGAGTATTATCAAGTCCTGTTATTCCAAATCTAGCTCATACATCAGTGTATAAATAGTAATGCTCAAATATGTACTGTATAGTGACATATGCATTTTTAGGACCATTAAAGACCGCCATATTTAACGGCTGTATTGTGTGTGTCCTATTCATAGTCAGAATAACAACGATCTTTCTGCTGCTCTGATCGATAATATTATTTCATCTGAATACATTTCTTTTAATATATCTTAGTTTATTTGGTTTGTTTATCCAACTTGCATTGTGTATATCCCATAAAGTTTGTTCACATATCTATTTATAATACCTGTTGTGTTTTGGGTTTCATAATCTCTGTTGAAAAACTTTGTTGTTTGAAAAGTGGTTCTAAAAGGAATTATCTTGCCAGTCTGTCTGCTTCTTCCTTACCGATAATATTGACATGTCCCGTATAGTCCATATAAATACTATATAGCTTTTGCATATCTGTTGCTGATTTTGGATTGCAATTTATGGCTGGTTTTTTGAGGTAGTAGATGAGAGATGAGCATGTAGGTTAGTTGAAGTTTTAATTATTTTTAATAATCAGTTTTGTTTGTAATAATATATTAAATTTAGCAATTAGCCGTCAAATTTTCCTTCACGAATAACTTAATTTTTATTTTGCTAATTTGCTAATATCTTTTAAATATATTGCGGAAGTTACTTGCTTCCTTTATTAGCTTTCGCCTAATTAAGAAATAATTCTGATATCAGTAGTCGCAGCCACTGATAAAATCAGGTTTAAAATTTAAAATTAATTTTCTCTACTTTTTGGGTTAGGTAAAATTTATCCCGTTTTAAATGCAGATCTTAATATAAAACTTTACATTTAGTTTGAATTGTTGTAAATAACACGGAACTTAGATTTTTGTTTATTCACAATAGCAATACTGTTTTTGAAAGTTTTTGTTTATTGTTTCATTTTCAAATAAATTCAGTTATATTTATTTTTTTATAGGTTGGAATCAATGTAAACGTGATTAGTGATCTTATAAATTTGTTCAATAGTACAGGGTGACTCTCGAACTGAGTTCCTTGGGAGAGTGACAATGGAAGAGCGATGCCCTAAAACAACCAACAACACATAAGTTTTGATTTTAAAATTTAAAATTTTGTAGAAGCAACACTGGTCACTTCTACCTACCTACCTTCACAACACCAAATACATAGCAGACCAAAATGATGTTTAACATAAACCTAAATGTCGAAAAAAAATTTTTTTTATTGTCAGAATTTTTTTCTTCTATAACAAATTTTAACGTTTTTGTAATGAAAAACTCTTTCAGTGATTTGAAATTCGGATTTTCATGAAATTTCATGTTTCAAAACATTACTTAAAAAACTAAAATTTGATTAATTTGTTTATTTAATTTTGATGCAACCTTTTTTATATATATCTATATACAAAATATTAATGTTTGTGTATATAGCATGTAATTTCCTTAAGGATATGCAAATTCAAAATAAAATTTTGTTTCTTTTCTGTTTTTACAACTTAAAACTTATTTTAAAAAAAAAAAAAAATACAAACACGAAAAACTATGAAGATTTTCACGATAGTCAAGGATTAAGAAGAATGTATTATAGTTTTATTTTATGTTTTTTTTTTTTGTTTCACTAACAAAGCAAGTTTTATCTAAGGCTCCGAAATATTTAGTTATTGTACTCGAAAATAGTGTTACACAACCTTTTTTGAATAATTTGTTAAATCATGAGTTCCTTCTATGCTTTTGCAGCATTTCATTGCACTTCTCTAGTGAAACAAAAAATAACAATGCTTAGAAACTGTTTTACACACAATTATTTCAAAATGGCTAAAATGGCGATATAGAGAATATGGATAATGTAGAATAGAGATACCTGAACCTAGTCCCTTCAGTACCAGTGAACAAAATAAAATGATAAAAAGAAATAGATGTGGCTTATGTGCGTGCAAATTTAATAAAAGAGCTTCATATGCCTGCTCTAAGGGTGATACGTCGATGTGTAAAGACGGTAGCGAAAATGTTTGAAAAAATTGTTTGAAAAAAAGCACGTAAATTATAGACCTCGCTAAGCTAAGTCGTTAAATTTGGTTTGTTTTTTTTTTTAATTAGTTACCACTCATTTTAGGAGCTTTGGTTATTTTAGTATTTAAATTTTTTTTAAAAGCTATTATTGTAAAAGTATACAGTTTTTTCAAAGACTGAAGTATTGGTGCAAAACCTAATATCATAATTATATTTTTAAATTTTGTTTTTTTTTTTTATTCTTAACAAATTAATTTACAAACGTTAATGGTAGAAAAAAATGTTTTTTTAATGTTTTTTTTTATTAAACCAAACATTAAAAACCATTAATGGACATGTGTAGTCTCAACGTTTGTAAAATTATAATACCCTTAAAAGGTTAATTAAATAAGTAAGAATATTAGTTTGAGGATATAATTATATTCTCATATTGTAATGAACTTCATTTTTGGATGGCGAATTTTATTAAATAATATTTGTTCAACTTTCACCATTCAATCAGAAGCATTCACAGACCGCAGAAAAAAAATTGCTTCTTAATAAAATAAGATAGAGCTATTGCAGGATAGACAAAAAGAATGACATCATATAAGCTGTCAATCAATAATATTGAAAAAAGCAAATTAATATATCTATAGTCAATTAACACTTTCGGCTGCACTTAAATTTTGTAAGGTTTTGCCAGAGAATCACTTAATTTTTTCATAGAAAAAAGAAGGGCGGCATTTGCCGTAATTTGTTTTTTACTTGAAATTTTTCCAATTATAAGCAAATTACGGCTATTGCCGCGCAGCGGTTATTTCCGCAATTTTTTTTAAGTATATGTAATTGAATCTGTATTCCTAATTGCGGCATATGCCGCTTAAATATAATCTTTATAAAATTAAAATATGTTATATAGTTTTTTAAACATTATGTATTATATTTTCTAATTAATTTCAAAATTACAAAACAAAACTTAAATAAATTTCATTAAAAATATTAAAACAAATATAAATTAAAAAATTCAAAATAACGAGAACATAAATTAAACATTATGTATTATATTTTCTAATTAATTTCAAAATTACAAAACAAAACTTAAATAAATTTCATTAAAAATATTAAAACAAATATAAATTAAAAAATTCAAAATAACGAGAACATAAATTAAACAATAAATTAAAATACTTATATACTAAGGTGAAAATCTTCAAAACACTCCGGACACAATGGGGGATTATCCGGGCAAGTTGTACATTCATAGCTTGTTTCTTTTCTAAGTCTATTTTTCAAACATTGTCTGCATCTCTTGTAAAAACGGTTTCTTTTGCTTAAACCTTCATGTCTAGGAGGAAATGCAATTTTTCGAGGGAAATGTTGAGTGACTAAGTCAATCGGGTTAGACTCGAGCTTCCCTCCTGTAGGACGACCACTGTTTCTTAAGAGGGACATTAAATCCTTGCCTTCTTTCACATCCGGTGGAAAATTTAACAAACTTAATATAAGCTGATCGCGAAACTCCAAAAAGCTTCGTTTCGGATGAAACTTTTTAAAAATATAATATGAATTCCAAACAATCATATCCAGTACATGAAACAAAACTTTCTTATACCAGCGGATTGTTTTCCTCGGACTTGAATAATAAGATAGAAGCTGATCGGCCCTATCTACTCCAGCCATGTGTTCATTGTACGATGCAACGTCGATTGGCTTTCGTTTTTTGATTTTTCTTGCATTTTCCACTTCTACCATTTGCGGATGGTGTGCCGTGGTTATAGACAATACCTCGCGCTTATCCTTCCATTTACTTACATATACATTTTTTTGCCTTCTCCAAATCATTTCTCCCTTCTTCAACTTCTTTGTTGTAACAATTTTTGGGTTACCCTTTCTGTTAGAGCGTAAGGTACCTGTGGTATGTGTTCTAAAAGAAAGAAGTAGATTGCTCAATTCTACACTATTGTAGTAATTATCCATATATAGGTGGTGACCACGGTTGAGATATGGATCCATCAAGTTTAAAACTATTTCTCTTGTTTTCGATCCCAAAATTGGTTCAATTTCCTTTCCTGCATAAACTTTAAAATTCAAAATGTATCCATCACTTGTGGTTAGTTCGTAGAATTTAATTCCATATCTGGCCCGCTTTCCTTTTATGTACTGCTTAAAAGATAATCTGCCTCTAAATAACAATAACGACTCATCTAAGGATAAATCTTTTCCAGGCACAAATACTTTTTGGAATTTTTTTATGACTAAATGTACGAAAGGCATAATTTTTTCTAGTTTACATTTTTCAAAAGTGTTATTTGATGCGTGGCAACTAAAAACTCTCAAAATTTGCATGAAACGTCTCCCAGACATCGTGGCACCGAATGTTGGTTGGAAATACAGAGCACTTTTCGAAAACATTTTTTTAATCGAGGGTTTTTTGTTTTGCCCTTGAAGCAAACATAAACCTAGAAACTGGTACAATTCTTCTTTTGTAACTTCCCGATAAATTAATCTAGGGCGTTTCCGCGTTGACGGTGGTGTAGAAACGGAACTTTCGAGCTGTTTTGCATAACTGTTCATTGAAGAAACTAACACATCAATGATATCATCACTAAAAAATTGGTCAAATATCTGTTGTGGGGATGAGTTTTGGTTTAAGTTAACCTTAATACCAGATGCCTCCTCAAATTTAAATGAAGGTATCGCCTTCGTATCTTCACACCAATTGATATCACTCTCATCAACCAGAGTATTTGATATATTTGTTGCATTGATATTTTCGCTATTTTCAGTGTCAGACACATTCTCATCGAAGTCTTCATTGGTGACAGTACTTGAACTTGAACTGCCCCAAATCTCACCTTCACTGTGCGAATTTTCTTCTTCCGAACTCAAGATTTCGTCAACCCACTTCTGTATATTTTTTTCCATTTTCCTTCTATTCTATAAAATACTAATTAAAATATAATTTTATTTACCCCAAATTTGTAAAAATTTAATTCATTTATTGTTTTGTTTGTATTTTATATTTGAGCTATCAGTAGACTCACTTAAATTTTCTCACGTGTATTTCTTATGTAATTTATGCGGCACTAGCAGCAATAAAGTTTTGGTTTCTAATATTTTTTCAATTAAATTGGTAAATGGATGTTACTCCAACAAGGCTTATTTTGCAACTAAAGAATAAAATTAAAAGAAATCCATATAAAGATAAGCAAAGGGGAATTCCCTTTTTATTTTGAGTTTAAAATCTCTTTGGTCGTTATTATCCGTTAAATAATTAAAATTTAAAAAAAGCGGCAATAGCCGCTATTATTCTCTGAGTGGCGAAGTCAATAGCGGCTATAGCCGCCATTAAGCCGAAAGTGTTAAATTTACTTACTAAATATTTAAATATTTGAATAAATTTAAATATTTGAATTCTAACGCTCATAATTAAGTTTGTAACGTGAGTGGTTTGGGTTATCTAACAGCTATACTTTCTATTCCTTTTCGATGTCGAATTTGTTACTAATTTGATTTTGATGGTGGGATTGGAATTTTCATTTTTTTTTTATTTCTCATACTCATCTCTATATGTATTTTTACCCTATCAAAATTAAAATCCCGGAATTAATATTTTATTTCTATAATTAAATATAGGTACCTAATAAGATTTCAAAAGCATAGTAACAAAAAATGCATTTACCTTACCATTTTTAAATTACCATTATATTATTAATGATGATAATTTGTGGTTAATAAATAATTAACAACCGTTATGTATTTAGGTTAAAATTTTAAGCCGTATTCCTTCCTAGAGGTATAAGAGGAAAGTGTATGCTGGGCTGGGAACTCGCTTTATTAGGTACAACAAGTACTTCCAACTGAACTGAGAGGAGGTAGACCAAGAGGTAGGCAATGGTCAAGATGGTTGGATGAAGTCGAAGAGAAATATCAAAAGATTAGAGTTAACTGATCAATAACAGTTTCACAATATAGAAGGAATATTATGCAAGCAAATTGTAAACAAGATTAAGACTTAGAATTAACAGGTTTATTGAGCTCAGTAGAGAGTATATTATTTAGAAATCAAGAGCAGAGTAATGCACCTGTATTATTTCAGTTCAACAGGTATATATTGATACATATACGTATTTATATTACAGTACGTAAATTTTTTTATATAGCATTGATTATTGTATTTTTATATCTCTATGTATATCGGGTGTTCCACAATATGGCTATCAGTTTTTAAGAGGAGTTGGAGCCGTTTTTTCAAAATTTTAAAATAAATTTTGTTAAATTAAATCGAGGGTGCTCTATCGATTGGGGATATTTTCCACTTCCGCAAAGTACCGGAAATTAGTTTTTTAAGCCGAAAATCCGCTGAAATCGAGATTTTCAAAAGGGAAGAGGTACTTTTTTATGCAAATTCGGATTATACGGTAAAAAATAACTAGGTTTTGTATCAACATTGAAACACTAAATGAAGTGCTAGGCTTAAGGAGCTAAAAGGGCTAAAACCCTACATGACGAAATAAAAAAAAATGAAATACTAATCCTAACTCCGAGCTGTAGAACGAACAAATTATGATAATTATGATAACACCAAATTATGTAGAGTTTAAATTTGAATTTCGTGGAAAATAATTGAATTGCATTTCTGCGAAAATAGTTTTTCTCCAAACCAAACGTTCTTTCCATAACATAATCGAACCAATAAAATATTTTTCTACATGTCAATATACTGCTTCTTAGTGACAGTAAAAAATAGAACATCCCATGTTACATCCTGTTAACAGATCTCTGCTTTAAAAACAGAAACAACTGAAAATTAAAAAACCAAAGAAAAGAACAAAAGAAAATTTCCTGTGTTTTCTTTTAAAATCAGAACTGAAGAGGTCGCTGTTGTCTTTTGCTTTTGTTTCATTCAATTTTTTTTTTGGTTGTTGTTGATTTTTTATGTGTTGAAATTATCCCCGATGGGAGTTGTGTTTTTCTTACGACAAAAAAAAAACATAATTTAAAAGAAAAAAACTAAAAAGCTAAAAAAAAAATATTATAAAGTCCCAGGATGCACTTCATCAAATTTATTTATTCTGTTGTTTTAAGAAACAAAACAAAAACAAAAAAAAAAATTAGAAAAAAGTGTCAAACTAAAAGATATTCAATGGCTGATTACAATGCTGTTACCTGAAACAAATCGTTAAGAAATCTTTTTTTTTTATTAAGAACCAGAAAAGAAAGGAAAACAAGAGAGGAAGAACCACGAAAAAAAAAATAATTATAATAAAAGACTTGAGTTAGCAGCAAAACTTATTGTATATTGAGTTGTCAAATGAACTGAAAATTCTCTTAAGTCTTATTCGACTTCCACCTGTATATTATTAAATTTTCGTTTGTTTGCTTAGTCTTAAACTCTTCTCTTAATCCCCATTTAAATTTTTCATCTCTACAATTTTTTTGATTTATATTTTATTAGTTTTTTTTTTTATAGAAAAGTTTACAAGCAACAAAGATACAACAATAGAAAAACAAACTCATAATCATTAGGAGATGAGATTGTTAAATAAAATGCTACATGCGGGTGCCATCTGTTCATGGTAATATTGAAACGGAAAAATTTTCTTGTTGATGATTGAGGATATCGATATGGATTTTCTTTTTTTTTCTTATGTTTGTTGTGTTGATTGAGTTTGACTATCAATTTTTATAAAAACAAAAATTAAAACATAAAAAATATGATATGAAGTAAATTAAAAAGTTTTTTACTTTAAGCAAAACTTTCAGATCTAGGTGGAGTGGTGCTTTTAAGCTTTAGCTAAAAAATATAGGTGAGACAGTAAAATAAAAAAAAACAAAAACTTTTCCACGAGTTGGGAAATGTTTGAAATTCATTTAAATTTGTTCTTACCTATTACCTAGAAAGTAAACTCGGCGTAGTAAAAGTTTCTTGAAAGTGGTAATGGTAGTATTTTTGTTTATTTTATATTGAAGGTCATGATTAAATATTTAAGAATTTTCGTTTGTGATATTTTGCTTTATCGATTCATATTTACATTATAACGGCATTTTATCGAATTATTATATTATTGAATGTGCTACTTAAACAAAATCTTGTAATGAAATGCTTTAAAAAATATATATGTACTCTGCAATAGTCTAATTAAGTGATTTCTTCAACCACGATGTTGGCTAATACTGATTTCTTTATTCTAATAGTTATTATACCCTAAAACAATTAACAACAAAGAGTTGTACATAACCGAATAGTAACCTCAAGAAGGTCACAACTGAGTGCGTTTTCGGACCTCTAGTGTACTTTCCCTTGATGCTTTCGCTGAACCTGTCATATCACACTTTATTACCTGTCAAAATTTAGTATTTTTCTTACCACACTAAATATCGCACTAAAAGAGTAAACCAATAAAAAGAGAAAGCTTAAATTTGTAAAAAAAAAATTAATATTTAAAGACTATACCTTATAAGATATATGGTAACTAAAAATGTGTAACAATTACTTAAAATGCAAAACACATATAATTTAGGAACATATTAATTATTATTATTTTTTTATTTAAATTCTATTTTTTGCCAGACATGTAGGTTCCTGTTTTTTTAAGTAATAAATTTTAAAACAACAATAATAATATTATGATAACATAATAATGACAACTGCATAAAATTTATTTAATATTGTGGTTGTCATAAATTTATAAACATTGTTAAATAATGCTAGAAACGAGTACTTTTCTGCTGCTTTTAAAATAAGTTTGACATAAAAATTCTAAATAAATACACATTTTGATTCTGATTCTACTTCTTAAGATATACCAGATTTTCAA
Organism: Argyra leucocephala; assembly: GCA_963942445.1. NCBI lineage: Eukaryota > Metazoa > Arthropoda > Insecta > Diptera > Dolichopodidae > Argyra > Argyra leucocephala. Next base: position 47,237,967 of record OZ012678.1, on the reverse strand, counting down.
TCGTTGATCCATAGCAACTGTCCAGAACCTGGTATTGTTTTGTTAATGTTATCTAATCGTGATATTTCCCCAAATATTACACAAATTAGTTAGTCACAAAAACACTTTGGTGTTTACTCTGGCTATATACGATACGAATGAATATTTCCTTGACGGCGCTTAGACTAGAGTAAACGATATTTTCAAAGGAGCAGTGAGTCTTGCAAGTTTATCAGTTCGGTCATTAAATTTCGGAAAAAATTATTGTTAACATAATTTTTGGCTTTTGCTTCTTCTTTTTTGAAGTAATCACGTTTGTAAGATTTTTTAAAAAGATTGCAGCCTTTTGTGATTGTTTCAATCTTTTTGGGGTTCTCGTAGTTGCTGTTTACATGTTTTGCTTTTCCTCACTAATCTAGTTGTTCGTGTCCCGAATAAGTATTTATTTGAAAACGACATACATATATTATGAATCTTTAATTATTAAAGACGTTTCTCAACAACATTTTTTGTTATGTAAGCTACTACACTAACACAAATGTATTCATCTCTTTGTTGTTTATTAAAACAGCCTCATCTCAAAATTGTTCTTAATTAAAACTTTTTGGGACTTAGGTATACAATTGAAGAAACAAATCCTGCTACACATTTTTATAGGGGCTTGTTTCATCCGCTAGCAATGATATGTAAAACGAAACATTTTAACTATTGAATGACTCTATTACAGGCAAATTGTACAGATAGGAAAAGACAAATAATTAAAGTGATCACTATCTGAGTTAATCTTTAGTTTTTGAGTAATCAATTGTTATGTAAAATATTTTATACCTTCATCCCATTTCAATACAACATTAATCTATTTGTAGTTATCTTTAATTATTTATTTATTTTTTTGAAATGTCTAAGACACAAAAATCTTTTGAGGTTTATCGTTTGAATGTATATATAAGTATAAGTATCATAATATTTCAATTAAGCAATCAATCAATATTTTTGTTCTTATTATTATTTTTATTATAACGATCCTTTTATAACAATAAATTCCTTTAACACATTCTAGCTACATATAGAATAGTAATTACCGTTAACCAAAATTATTTTTATCATTTTGCTATTAAAGCAGTATGCCAAAAGTTTTTCTAAATATTTAAGGCCAGAACACCAGCCTCACCAGATTGATGTAGGCTGATGTTAAACCTTTCGCAGAGGCACATCATAGTTGAACGGTGGGCTCAGAAGCAATTTTGACGATCATGCTATATACCATATTGCTATTAAGATATTTCATTTAGCTTCTTGTTGATCAAGATTTCCATTGTTTTGGGGAGAATGGAAATGATAGCTATAGGTTTGTAGTCTGAAGCGGCCTTTTGTTGCTTTTTTCACCTTATTTCGGAATAGAAAAAACCAGGACAATTTTTCATTTCGATGAGTAGGTATATGCTCCCGAAGAAAATGATAAACGAAATAATTTACGGCGTGGCTTAAAAAAGGTCAAGGTAAGATGTCTTAGGGCAAGGTATCGAAACAGGCAGATTTATTTATATCCAGATTCTTCAACTTTTACAATAGCCTTTATTCTGAAATAAAATCTTCCTAAGAATTACTTGGAAGATTAAAAATCGATAGACTTACGTCATTACGTCAATTGATAAATATATATTCGAAAATCACATTGTATGTATAGAGTCAAATTTTAATACAATTTCCAAAGATCGGATGATGTAAGCGAAAATAAATTAATAACAATACATCGGTTTTCTTCTGAGTGACCGTTTGTAATGCTGCAATATACGATATACGATACACGATAATATCTTTATTCTGCATGTATCCACTAACGACTAACATATTCTTTAGCTATAATATTTAATTTCAGAAACTTTGTAACATTTCTACATTGATTTACTTTGATAGACTATACAAAAATTGATATATTTTATGTTCAAAACTTTTTTTTAAATCACTACAGAGGTACATAAATCAAAACTCACCCATAATATATAATATATTGAATATAATAAACTAGCATCGTTAAATTTATTCTTTAAGAATTCCATAAATTAATAAAATAATACTAAAGCTTAATGTCATTTCATTAAATAGTGTATATTATATACATAGTTTGTTTTAATATCACATTTAATATATAATTTGGACGACATGACTTTGCTAATAGAAAAATTTCATTTTTATGGGACATAATAAAATAAATCATAACCTTTATTATGTTAGGTTACCACCTAAACCTCCCTCACTACCACCCAAAATCCATCTGTAAAATAAAATGATATCCATTAATCATTATACATTTTTTTTAGTTCATATTTTTAAAGGCATCAGTTGCATCTATTATTATCTCATCATAAAACAAAAAAAAAATAAATAATAAAAATAAAAAAAAAACAAAAACAAAACTTATGGAATAAAAATTTAAACAACTTACGCTATGACCTTTAAATGGAATGAATTTTTTGGGAGCACAATCTTGATAGCTTATATTAGATAATAATGAGGCTATATTGAAGAAATCATACAAAATAACAAACTTAACATCTCATTACGTTATTCAACAGTTAAACTAAATCTCTTTTAGAATTCATCAATACATAATATAATATGGAGATATATACACTCCACTCTGATACTCCTATAGAACACCATAGATTAATCATTTCAATAACTAAAAAAAATTAAATGAACCGCTGACGTCATCTAATGTTAGATGGCTAATATTGAATTTTTGTACATATTAGTAATTATTGCGAAACCGCAGGATGTGTTTGACTTGTCCGTATATCAGATCCGGGAAGATTTTATATATTCATGTGGCGGAATTAAAAAGAAAAAATAACAAATCGAATATATCGAAAGCAACGAAATGTAACTTGAGATAGTAATAAATAGAGTCTCAAGAGAGACTTATGTTTCTAAAGAGAATAGTAAAACTTTGTATCAAGAGAAAATAATAAAACGATTTGAAATTGCATTAATCGACGGGCAAAATCTGAAACAAAAAATATTATACAAATTACAAAACAGTACGATTTTGACAACCGCCTCTTGGAAGTGCGGAGCCAAAAAAAAAAAAATGCAAAGTATCTATTTTGTATGCATACTGATAACGTTTTCATAATATGCTAAGATAGCTCACTACTAGGCCTTCGAGTTCCATATTGATTAAGATCTGAAAACACATGGTAAATCTGTAGACAAAGGGGTATGCTCAAGTTGAATATGTGTAAAACTAAATACATGTCAATTTCAAACAGATCGACAAACTTTAATATAGCATACAAAAAAAAGTAAATTAAAATGCTGCATAGGTTAAAGTATTTAGGTTTTTGAATAGACGATGAGTTGACATGGTCCACACATGTTAATCAATTGACCACTAAGTTGCTACTAATCATCAGTGTGCTCAAAAGGGAAATTTAGTATCACGAGACAAACAGCTCCACTATATATGAATTGTTCTACAGTCATGTACAGAATTGCATCATCTCATAGGTCAGTAAAATAAAAGCGAACATTGAAAGAATTAAACAAATTCAGAATAGGGCCATTAAAAATTAATTTTTAAATGTAATATCAACATCTGATATTAACAACAACAATCTTAAAAATATCTGGTAAGCATTGAGAGTATACACCGGAGGTGTTGATTTCATACAAGCTTAAAAAAAAATAAGAAAATTCCAATATGGCTGTGTTGATATACACAAAGAAAAATGGGACAAAATGAATTACTAGTGATAGGCTCAATTATTGGGCATGAATAGGTTCAATTGATATTGAGTTTCATTTTTTAAATTGCTAAGTAAAATTATATTTTATTTTTAAGTTAATTTTTCTATTCTGAATTTAAAAAAGAAACATCTAGTTATATTAAATATGAAATTTATACAGTCTTAAACCAGACTATAGTCTTCTGTAGATTTATATATCATTTTAAACAAATAATTAAATAATTCGAATTGCCTGAGATATATATTTATTTGATCATGTGCCATTTGGCTATACTAATTTGATGAAAGTTACGTCAGTTTATAGAAAATTGACTGATTATTGCTTTCAGATCCATGAACATTTTTTTGCTTCGATTCATTTACCATAACTAAAATTTAATATGAAACCGGTGCACCTAATAGTTTTTACAAGACCTATGATCGATGTCTGTGGGTTTTAAAACGAAACAACATTTATTAAGTACAGTATAGAAGCATTTCTGTATATGAGTCTGAAACCGACATTAGTCTGATAAATATTTTGTTGGAAGTAAAGTGTGGTTATCATTTGTGTCAGCAATTTCAACTGTTATTACACCTTTTCAAAACTAAATTAAGAAATTTATTGCAATTTCGATTACGTTATCACTATTTCATATCATATATCAAATTTTTATTTCATTTTATCTCGTGCAATAAAAACTATATTCTGTTATTGGATAAAGGTAACAAATTTTATGTGGCAAGAGAATACAACTTTATGTGACAAAAAAACTTTTTTTATTTGGATTTTTTTTCCACAATCTAAGAAAGTTGGAAAAAGTTTTCCTTTCTTCTTGTGGTTAGATTATAAACTGAATGTGTAACGGTAAGTAATATCCTGTGTCCGGTTAATTTTCTTTAATAAAAATATACTGTATTATTTATATGACATACACAAAACATAGGTATTGTAGTTTATGTATGTATATATATAGTTGTTGAAAATGAAAACATTCACATTTTTCTTTAGATCGTAATAATTTATCACTTTTATCATTATATAACTGTAAATTCATCATCAATACTATTTTATTATACCGTTAGTTTTTCTAACATAAAATTTTGTTTTTGACAGCAATAAGTATTATTATTTTATATGTTTCATGTGATGAAAGTAAAAAAGAAAAAATTGTCATCATTTAATGGGTACTACATACGACGATATGATAATAAAGGACATATCTTATAAAAATAACGGGGTTCTTACGTAGGTAAGATTTCAGAAAAAAAAAAAATTAAAAGAAAAATAAAATTAAGTGAAAATTAATTCAGAAATATTTCTTTTGAAAATGTCCTTTTTTACCATATTACAAAATGTTCTAATAAAAAAAAAAAGAAAAACAAAATTCAATCAAAGAATCAACAAAGGACATTAATTTCAGTAAAATGATATGTCGCCTTACAGTTAAAATTAAACTTTTAGTTAAATAAAAAATAAAATAACTTGATGTGACATGACATGACTTTAGTCCATATAGTTGTTAAGAGTTTGCATTGCTTTTTTGTTTTGTTTTTGAAATAAATTATTATACATAAAAAAATATAATCATATGATAATTTAATTTTAGACGCTTGAACTTCTTTACTTTCACAGGAATAATAGTAATTAATGTAAAAATTATGCAGGGCTGCTTAATATTGATTCAATAGGCGTGCATAAAATTTTAATTTTTAGTACTTGATTATTTTGAATAACTCACTCGTGGGGAATCTTAATATTTCAACTTATCATTCTGAAGTAAGAGGTGGTGAAACAGACCGAATATCATTATGTTTTTTAGTTTTATTTTTATATGTCGAACATTTATTGAAAAGATTGACACAATCCAAGTTCTTCTAACTAACTATTGTTTTCAGTAATGCCGAAAACATATTGGAGACTTTTTTTTACGGTACTTATCAATAATTGAAAACTTATTTCCGTTGATTCCGTTACTATCAGTTAAAAATAACACAAATAAAGCTATTGTAGGTACTTTTAGACTTGCAATAATACACACGTTCGCTACAAACTCATACAAACTAACAAAAATGTGTTATTTTTGTAAAATGTATTATAATGATTGAATTTGGATTGTGGAAAGTGATTATTACGACATCTGGCAGTCAAAAAATAAAAACAAATTAGAGTAAATTTTTAAGAGAGTTTAGTGTTGGTGTAAGTAAGCTCATTCATGTTAAAATATGATTTGGATTTTTGATACATGTACGAAAAATATTTATGGATGGAAATTAAATCGAAACGCATTTCAAATCAACATAATTTTGAAACCGCGGTTGTTAATTTGAATTTGTTTTAATTTTAGATGATGTAATGTTAACACGACGAAAATTTTGTAGATTTAAAATTTGTACATCTATATTGAAAGTGGATCCGTTGGGGAATTTCAATAAAACAAAAATATCAAAAAACGAATGTTGTTTCCACATGATTTGTCAAAACGTGATTTTCAATAATAGAGATGATCATATTATAATACATATTAGATTAAGTGTCCGATTTAAAATGTTCTAAGCTTCAATATTACTTCTTTTATAACGAACACAATTGAAAAATAGGGAAATACAAATAAAAATACGTTGAAGCTGTCTACATAAATATATATATAAATTCGGATAAAAAACGATAGATTCTGAATCCAGAATTGAACTGTCTAGTAAAAAAATTTGACTTCACTGCAAATCAAATCGGTGAACTCTTTGCTATACCATTTGCAGCTATGGAAAAATATTCAAAATACATTCCTTGTCTTGATTTTTTCGTTTGTAGTTGAAAATCAATTTTTGTGTCTCCAACAACGCTAAAACCATTAAATTCGATGTTAAAATGGTAGCTTCTTTTTAAAAATTGGCCAGGCTTAGGTGAAGAAAATTATTTAAATTCACTTTGATTTAAATAGGGGAACCCTTCTGATTATATTGGACAATAGATTATATTGGATATTAGAAAAGATAACATTGGAAACTCTGCCTGTCTGCTTTTCATGTTCGCAATTGAAATTTCAATTTAATGTCTCAAAATTTGATCTGTACCAATTTTTTGTACTCATAAGTTTTAATTCAAAAATTTTCCTGGTTATTAAATTTTTCAATTTGCTATCAAATTTACTTAGATAGTGGGTTTAACCAATAGGTTGGTAGAGTTAACTGAAATACAAGAATAACCGCTGGTTGGCGCAGTATGTAGAGCGCCTTCTTTTCAACCAACCGAAAAGTCCCAGGCTCAGTTACCGATAAAGCAAAAAAAATACTTTATTGGTTTTTCACTCTGTTGTCATCGGGATATAATAAATGACAAAAAATAATTGAAAGTATAATCTGGTAAGAAATAAAATAAAATGAAACTATTCTATTTAAGAAGGCTTAGTTCCTGACAATAGCAATAGTTTTCCACATTTAATGAGTTGATAAGCCAAGTAATTAGTTAAATAAATACTCGAAATGTTGAAGATATTTTAGTGTAAAATTACAGTACCATACTTGATTAAGCACGAAAAGGTGATTCTACCTAAGTTACTGAGAGTTTAGAAAAAAAAAAACCATAAACGATTTTAAGTTTTCAACAGTCAAAAAAACAACACTATAACGTAGTTTTTACCAGGTTTCCGTTCACTAATAATTTTTAATATTTCATTGAAAATAATGTCGATATTTCGGAAGCAACATACTTTCACTTCGGAAGCATTGTGGTGAAGCTTGTACTAACCTTTAGTTAGATTAAATATTAAAAATTATTAGTGAAGGGAAACTTGTAAATAACTAAATTATTTAATTTTTATAATAATTAAATTATTATTTAATTTAATTTAATTACCACTAAAAATAAAAATCTGATTAATAAATTAACAAAATACTATAACATTTTCTAGTGGTCATTAAAAATGACTGAAAAATTGAAAATTCCAACAATCAAATAAAATGAAAATATTTTTTTGTAAATTTATTAAATATCTTGATCGATTACAGCATCGTCAGAAGACTGTTAGATAGAACTCAATTTTCTACTCATGGATGTTTTCTAACAACCGAAATCGATTGAGGTGTTCAATAAATTTAATGCAACATACCTACAAAATTTTTATTTTATAATTTTAAAATATTTAATCATAGCCCCAATCATATTTGACAAAATGTATTAAAAATTTTAACCTATGGGGGAAGTTCTATTGCTATGTTAATTAGGTTTCGGTTAGTGCAATAACATTACAGGTTAGAAAAGCTTTGATATAGCTCTAATTAAGAGTGACAGTTTAGATTAGCTTAAATATAAAGTGAGCCAATTCAGATTTCACGTTAGATCTGTTATAACATTTGTTCATAAATTTATCTATGTTTTATCTATTTACATAAGTTTTGAGTGAAACTGCAGAGATAACGAATCCCAGAACAAAAAAATATGATAATAATGTTAAATGTTTGACAATTATTCAGAGCAAGCAGATAGATAATATTTTGTGAATCCGTGTAGCAAAAATTCGAAAGACTGTGCAGGTAAGTTTTTTTTTTATACACTCTTGACAGTGACTTAGGTAGAATCAATCACCTTTTCTGTGCTTAATTAAGTACGGTACTGAAATTTTACACTACAATATTTCGAGTCTTTATTTAACAAAATATTGTAAATGATTCAAATGGAAGAATTAACAATTCAGCAAATGAACAATTATTTAAAATTAAAATTTAGAAATTAACATTTAAGTAAATTACCGATTTAGAAATTAAGTTCAAAAATTTAAAATTTTAGTAAATTATCAATTGACAATTTAACATATTACAAACAAAGATCAACTATTTTTTGTCATTTATTATGTCCCAATAGCAATGGGTTATTCTAGACCAGGTTGAAAAACCAATCGAACCTGGGACTTTTCAGTTTAAGGGCAGGCGCTCTACCTACTGCGCCACCCAGCGTGTAAATCATAATTTCTCAGTTTTATTGAAATCACAATTTCTGAAAGGCCAGTTAATTTATTGAGTGTAAAAATACAAAACGTGGTTTTTAATCAATGAAATACAAAAGATTGTTTGACTCAGATGAAATGGAACCAACCAATGAAAACTGAGAATAATACAGAAATTTAAATCAAGGATCATATTTTTTGGCAATTATCCTTTTGTACTTTAAATTAATTTAGTTGTAATAGTAGTAGTAATCTTCGTTGATTTCTTCAGGTGGTTTTGGTTTGTTAACAAGAATATTAATTACTTATATAAGCTACTTTATTGTATCTCCTTCTTTGAATTCATTGTTTTCAACAGAAAAAAAAAAACGTTGAAAATAATAAATATAACAAAAGGATTTGATTAAGGTAAATTGGATAAAATATTTCACTTTTAAAATTTAATTTAAATTAATAATTTACGAAAGACAATAAAGAAATATTTCAATATATTAAAATGATAGAAAGAAGTGAAATTTTTAGACTGAATTGAACTTAATTATATTAAAATTTAATTTATTTGTTTATTATATTTTCTATATTGAAAATTTTCATTTTAATTAATTCAAATGAATTATTATTTTTGATTTCAAAACAAAAAAACTAAATTTAAATTTAATTTTAAATTATTTGCAAAAGAGTGGGTGAAATTAAATTATTTAAAAAAAAAAGACAAAATGCTCCTAATAATTAAATTTAAATGTTTTTTTTCAAAAAGGATAATAGCTATTATTTTGAAAAAAAGGAGATACATTTCACGTAATTTGAATTAAAAAACAAAACAGAACTTCTGTTATTTTGATGTTTTGAGTATATCTATATTTATCAAATGAGACAGAGTTTCTCTATGGAGTCAGGTTTATTTTTTGTTCTTATTAATGTACTCTATTAGATTTCGTTTTTAATTAAGTGATACGAATACGCTACGTACATGAACATGGATAGCATGACTTATAGGGACTTGTTATTACGATATTCGAATTGTGTACATGAATTCTGCATATTAAATCTATCTTAATTTGGTTTGAATGAAATAAAGCACATTGGTTAACCATATAATAATATCCCCATAATCAATAACAGTTAAAATAAATACGAAGTTATTTTATTTACATATTAAAAGTATGTACTTCTTTGAAAATATTATTTGGTATAAAAATACTGGTGCTTTAATGATTTGCTGTTGACTTTAGAATTTTTTTATTCCAGGACTTTTGATACATTAGAAGCTCTCTCAATTAGAAGTTTTATGGTTCTTTGATTGGAATTAAAGTTGGTTCACCATTTTGTTAAATCACAGAGCCTAAACACAAATCAAACAAGTATATAGACTGCTTGCAGTCTTCAAGCAATCTATAATTATGATGACTTTAATATCAGGTAAAGATCCATCAAAGTTCAGCTCATATAGACCCATCAGTCTATATTGCCTGTGCTGTTAAAAGTATTTGAAAAAAGTGCAGTGCACAAAATGTTGCCGCAAATAAAAAACGTTGGAGTAATTCCCCTTCACCAATTTCGTTATAACATAGCATGATCGAACAGGTACAATAGAATAGCTGCTCAAATAAAACAACTCTTTGTTGAGCAGTGTTTTTTGATATCAGATAAGCATTTGATCTATTATCTATATATCGAGATCTATATTCATAGGGATCTCAGGGACCTTCTCATAAAAGACGAAATAAAAAAATTTGCTGTACGCCATAAAAGTCATCTCTCTCATTCATGTCATTGTCGAAGATTCACGTTTGGCTGACAGTTAAAACTTTGTTAGAAGACTCAAACGGACGAAACCGTTCGAACTGTGTTAGGATAAAATATTTTATTTTACAATAATTCCTAATGAAATTTTGTTTGATCAAAAATGTCTGAAGAATAGAGCCAAAATTTTATTAATGGTTATATCCTAAAGGACTAGTTTTAATTTTAACAAAAGAATAGGAGCTTTTAATGCGTTAAATTCAGGACATTCCTTCACTTAGTTCTCCCCCGGCAGATTGAACAGAAGTAGAGGCTCCTTTGATGATTTTCCTCTATCTGAATAAAAGGTTTGAATATACCCTTGGTTACAGAAGAACTTGAAAAATGTAAAAACAAAAATGATACCAGACTTGATAAATATTCTAACACTTTCGCGAGGGTTTTAGAAAACGTTCCTGCACCCAGCAGGTTAAAAAATCACTAGTAGTTATGTAAGGCAAAAAAATTGGAATGACCGAGCAAACATGAAGTGTCAAATTAATGTATTAGATTTTCCAACTTTTTAAATATTAAAATTTGAATAAACCATAAAGGTCCCAAGTCTTATAAATTATTGTCATTTACGTTTAAAAAGATTCAATAATTACAGTTAAATAAAAGTTAAAATAAAAGACTTATCTCAAACAAAATTTAAAACTTAACCAAAAATGTATAAATAGACTAGATTTATTAAAGGTGAGTCAATCGACTCACCCACCCAGCTTTAATATCCCAAATCCAAAAATTCTCTTTCCAATTCAAAAATATTTCCAATAAAATATAAAAAAAATTTACTCACCATTTTGTATGATTTTTGTTTATCGATTTGCGGCGCTTTATTTTAATTTGTTCAGTACACCTCCTCCACTAAATTGCTATTTTAAGACTCTGTATAAATCATTTTCATTGGTATTATATTGGAATGTGTTTTGTTCAATTATCATTTCCTTATGTAAAAAATTTACAAAATGGCCACGTGTCGAAATAACATCATATCAACTACTTATAAATAAAATAAAATTTAAATAAAATTTAAATATTATTTATTTAATAATTCGAAGAAATTTCTTTAGAAAATTTCTTTTTCCCTTACAAAGAATTCTTTTGAAATTTAAAAAAACTTATTTAGAAATATTTTTTTCCAATTTCTTAAAATCATTAAACAATAGACGCCATTTTTAATTTTAATTCTATAAAAAATTGAGTATTTGTACTGGAAAATTATTTTCATGAAAGTAACAACAACAAAATTTTTGCACAATTTTTAGAAAATTTATGACTTTTTTAAACGAATTGAGACACATTTCATTTAACTATAAAGGATCATAAATTTTTTGTTTTTATTTTTTTTTTTTGCCTTCCTTTTGAATATCCTTAAAATTTCTTTATTAATTATATTCAATTTATCTTTTGTAATATTATTTTCTTGAATCGAACAACAACAACAAAAATGTATTTTTAACAAATTTTCACAAAAAATACAAACAAAAAAAAAACTGTTCATTTCATTTTATCATTTATCTTTTTCTTACATGAATGATCTCTTCTAGCCAATACTTATGTTACGAAGAAGTGATTCATTTTTTAAGGCAATTTTTCATTATACGAACAAACCAATTTAATCCAATCTCATCATCAATGAAGCAAAAAACTATTTAATTAGGCTATGATGATGACCAATCTAGGGAAAATTTCAAAAAGTAAGAAAAAATTTTGTTTTAAAAAGAAAATTTAAAAAATTCCTTTTTGGTTTTTTTAAGATTTGTTTACTTTAAAAATACCAACCAATCGCTAGGCTCTATTTTCTGATAAAATGAAAAGAAAGAAAAATTATTATGTTAGTCGAAATAAAGTTTTAAATTAATTTTACGTTTAAGTTTATAATGGTTGTTGTGGTTATCACAAATATTTCTTTGAAAAGCCAAAATTAAATTAAATATTCGGGAAAATTTATCAGGTTTAAATATCATATTTGGAATTTACCATAAAATACTAATTGGTAATAAAGAGGCTAAATCAATATTTAAAAATAAAAGAAAGAGAGAGAGGCAGAGGTTTTTTTTAAAAATTGTTTTAATTGTAGGTTGGTGGATTAATATGTTGTTAGGTAAAGTATGTAGTAAGTAATTGGCAATACCGCACAATCGAACGAAAGAAGTTCGATTGTGCAGTTTATTCTGATACAAAACAAATTTTCTCTAATGGCTTTAAAGACTAGTGCCTTCAGTTAAAAATTAAATGACTACAAAAACTAAGAAGCAATAATTGAAAGTTAAAAAATATTCTAAGATGCGCGACAGCTATGTTTGGTAAGATATAACGGGGAGGATGAACAGTCAAAAAATGCATAAAAGAATACTGCACACAGTATAATACAGTAATATTGAAAGAGGTGGACCAATTGATCGATCAAGATGACTAAAGTCGAGAGTAATTTTCGGTAAATTGAAATTATAGTGCAACAATAGAAAATTGGTACAATGATAGAAAGAGGTGGATCAATTGATCAAAATGACTAAACGAAGTCGAGAGTAATTGCCGGTAAATTTTAGTCTGTTTTGGACATGTGTCTTTTATGCACTATAACTTCAGTTTAGCGACAATTGCTCTCGACTTTGTTTACTCATCTTGATCAATTGCTCCATCTTTTTCTCTATTATTGTACTGTACTGTGTCAAGTATTCTTTTGTGCATCCTCATGCTCATTATCATCATCATCTTCATCACCTCTTTCTCTAATATTGTACTGTTTCTCTATTATTACACTATAGTGAAATTATCGACAAATTTGAAATTATAGTTCATAGAAGACATATGTCCAAAACATAGTAAAGTTAAAGTAACTTGTGAATGAAATTAGGTTTCACTACCAGTGCTACATTTGAATAGATGATGGTGATGTTGAATAAAGCAATAAAGTGGTTATTATTATTTTGCTAATTTAGAATTATAAAATATAATTACGTTCAATTAATTGTTTAGGCGATTTCAGAAAAAATGTGTAGTGTAGGCCCAAAATTAACAATTAGAAGAATAGCTAATAGATTTCTAATTTAGTGGACAGTCTAGAATGAAGGAGTTGAAACTCTACCTGAGAACGTACAGATATTTCTAAAGTTTTGGAGAAAAAATTTACCATTTTGGGATTTGAAAGCAGCATTAAGGAATATTTTTGTATAGGAAATCCAGTAGAAAACTTTAAGCCCAGAAATTTGAACTCTAATACATATTGAGAAATAATGTAGAAAACTATAAGAAACGAATTTCTGTGTTGATGAACAAAAATATTCAGTTAATATAAATTTATTTAATTTTTTTATTTTTTTTTAGACAAAAATAATTGGCTAAGCACCCAAAGTGCATTCGCAAAATTTAAGCCATTTAAATTTATAGGGAGGGTTTATAATTAAGATTTGCTACACGGCTACAAAAAAGTTAAATTTAAAATGGGGAATTTTTATTTAGGGTTGATTATTATTTAGGAATGAGATTAATGAAAAAGAAAATGTGTGATTCAAAATATAATAGCGTTCTGTATACTATGGTTACTATGACTCAAGTCTTGAACATTAGTATCTTTCTTCATAAAATTTTATTAAACTTTTATATTATTTAACTTTATATTTTTAAACTCTGACCGTATAAGTTGGTTGTTATTAATAATCAAGTGCAGAAAAATAATATATCTGGGTCACCTAATGTGCAATGAGAAATATAATATTTTACAATTAATTCTGAAAGTAAAACTTGCAAACGAGGCAAATGACGAACAAAATACGTGTTGAAAGAAGACAAGTTTCAGGTATGAGAAATATTAGATAACAAACGAGCCTAAAACCTGTAGAACATCTAATTATACGGTGGATAGAATAGATATAGCTTTACAAATATGATCACCAATCTTCAAGTAGTTGATATGTAGTAGAAGAAGCAAAAAAATGTTCTATAATCAATACGTTTTTCATATCATATAGTGGGGGTTTTTATAAACACATACTGCAAAAATAAAATATTGCATTATTTTTGTTTTGCTTTTGTTGACAGAGTTGTTAAAATTTTAATTTTCTACATTTTTGCAGTTTTCTGTTATAAATAAAAACAGTAACACAACTGATTGTCACGTGTTATCTGCTATAATTTTCCAGTTGTCCTGCTAAGCTAGAAATGTTTATAAATAAATTTGCAATACATTTTATTTATGAACAAAATATTTGTATATAGGCAGGTATTATTGCTAATATATCTTGTTCATTAAAACCACAAATATGTTTGTAGTTTTTTCTAGAAAAAATTATATAAATCCAGGAGGTGGATGTTGTCTCGTCTCTGGTTGTTTTCATTTCATGTTTGACTTGAAATTACTAGCACTTAAGTCAACATAAGCAAAAGATTTTGTTAGTATCACAAATTAGCATAAAAAATTATATTGAATTATTCGGCTAACTTATTTTTTCAATCAATAATTTGAAATGTAAAACCGTTATACTGAAAAATTTTAAATTTCGACTTAAGATATTCTTATCATAACGAATTATAACGGGTCGAATGAATGAATGAATTATACTGAGTTTTTGACGTCGAATATGAATTTGCTTAAAAAACTACCTCTTCCCATTTGAAAATCTCGATTTCGGTGAATTACAGTAAATTTTGGGTTTTGGGTTGAAAACCTATTTCCGCCCAGAAGTTGAAAAAATTACCAATCAATATATCATATCATGTATCTTAAAAAGCTGATCAGCATCCTGAGGCTGATCTATCAACCCGGTATAAACTTATAACATGAAATCACTTTTAAAGTGCCAGTATGAAAAATTTGCTTGTTTTGAAGGAATATTTGTATGAAGAATACTTAGTATAAAGGAGTTATGTCATGATATCGAGCATGCTAGCCAGCTTGAGCTTTTGTGCCTTAACTGGCTTTAACATATTTTTGTTTAATAATCTCTTTAGTCATCATCATCATTAGTTTTTCAACATTAGATATTAACTTAAGTTACCTATGCCAATTTAATTATCGCATCATCTTCAACTAGTTTGGTATATTCTTACCAATTTGTTTATCTTCCAATATTGTAAGACGTTTTTAAAATTGTACAACATTTATACATTATTTTTTTGTTGAATTAAATTTTAAATTATAATGGCAGATAAGATGTTAATACTTTTATTAAAATAAAATTATTTACATTCTATACTAAATTAGTCCTTCAGCTTTATTTATAATAATAACATTTTAACGATGGAAATTTTTGTGTGCATACACACACACACACATACACAACATACATATTGAATACTTTATTATATTAACTTGTAAATAATATTTCAGAATTTTGTCGATTTTATTTTAATGAGACGCACATCCTTAATTTGAAAACTCGATATTATTTTTATATTTTATATATATATATATATATATTTATATTTTTTTGTTTTAGCTTTAAATGAACATAACCTTAAAAAAAATTCTTGTATTAAAATATATTTGATACCCTTTTCGAGAATTAATTCCTTTTGGGTATAATTTAAGAACATTAAAAATATGGAGGTTCTAAAAAACTGTGTGTTATTTTTGGTGTTGTTTTTGTTGAATTTTACAACAAAGTTTTGCTAGTGTACTAGTGTAAAAAAAAAACAAAGTAAGGATATAAGGGCAAAAACCTAAAAAAAAACAACAAAAAAAAAAGTTGTTTTTTTTCTATAAAATTTATTTAGAAATAAAATTTTTAAATACAAACAAACAAAATAGAAAAAAATGAAGATTATTTAATTTCCAAGGAAAATACATACAAATAATTAAATTTGAGTCCTCGATGTTTTCTTTGAAAAGCTAAAAAAAAAAAAGAAAAAACAAATTAATTCTTAAAATCTTTCGTAATGTTGAATTTTCTCTTTATTTAGTTGCTTAGATCTTTGGAGGTTTACTCTACTCTATAATTTTTCTGTGTTCATTTCGTCCTTTTTTTTTTGATTTGTTGTTTTACTTCGGGTGTCTTGCTATATTTTTTTGTTTTTTTTTTTTGACTAAACTTTTCTAATTTTTAAAGTCATTTTAAAGTTTTATTTCTCTCTCTTGCTCTATCTTTCTCTCTATGTATTTGCTTTTTTTGTCTTTTATTACATTATTTTACTTAGAGCTTCAATAAAGTTTATATTTTTTCTTTTTGTTTAATATATTTTTAAGTTTTGCACAACTTTATGGTATTAAATAGTAATAAAAGAGAATAACAACAAAGTGAACAATTTTGATCCGAATTATAAAATTGGAAAGAGTTGATCATAACGACAACAACAATGTTGTAATAATAATTTCAAGAGCAAATATTTTTATTGTATTTGTATCCATGGAATCAAATTATATATACGTATACATTTTATATTATATATATGTGTTATATCATGTAAGGATATTAAGCCTATTGGATTAGTATGCAAAGAATTAGGAATATTTAAACATACAAATTATAGAATAGTAATTTAAATGTACGCATATACAGAGTGCTCACCGATTTCGTGAATTGAGATAATTGTGCTGATATAAAGGTAAAATTGATATTATGATATCAATATCTTCGATATGACGTAAATACTACTTGTCAAACACAAAATTCATATTAACGTATTATTTATTATGACAATTTTTTATATATAACCAAAACATTAGTAGGGTGCAGACCGTTTATTCGATACGTTTGGTTAAGGAGAGAAAGGGAAGTTGAGAAGACGGAAGGTGAAAGGGAAGGAAATTATGAACGAAGATGGTAATTTTCAACTTAAAATTATGTAAATCATAAGTATAGAATTGGTCATGTTTGGGGAGCACGTAAGATCGAATTTGGTTCCACATTTATGATATTTTGGTTATAAAAGAAATTTCCAACCAACGGTGTAGAGATGAGCGCATACTGTTATTAGCGTACGCATTGGAAATGTTTACCAGATACATATAAACATAAGAGATAGGTCCAGCCCATTAGACGATGTTTAAAAGCAACAAGATATGAACAGTGGCATTTCGGTTATTGTTAAGAAAAATGGCATGTTTTTTAATTTTATCCAAATATTTTAACGCGTACCTAGAACCGTCAATCCATATGTGTGAATTGCACTCCATTTGGGATCGTATGAAAGCTTTATAGATTTTCAAGAGATCATAGGAGTAAAAAGTGGGTCTTACAGCGAATTGGAAAATTTAAACAATTTACTGCGTCGTTTGCAATATCCAATATATATGATCATTCCAAATCATTTTCTGATTAAAATGTATACTTAATATGATTGAACTTTTTAACCGCTGCAGTTTATCTTCCTAAAACAAAAAAACAGGATCAAAAATAATACAGCTCTAAGTTTTGGAAGTATTAATCTCAGCTTTGCATTTTAAGTCCCAGTTAGCGCTCATTTCGACTATATCATGGTCAATTCAGATGGATTTTTCTTTTGATCAGCGATAAATGTTATTTATATTAAATGATAAGCAAATTATATCGGCAAAGAATAGTTAAAAACAGTGTTTGACCATTTGAATTTTCGAAAATATGTCATGAAAGGGATTCGAAATCGCTATTAATATTCAAAAACATAACAATTGATCAGAATAATCGATGACAAATATGTTAATTTACTCTACAAATGGTAAGATATAAATTGAGAAATATTGATATGAACAATTTTTAAACTTTAATTCCAACTTTGTTAAAAATAATATCGAAATGATTAAATCACCTTGTATTATGTAATTATTTTACTAAAATTCTCTTAAGAATAACATTTTGTGGTATTACAATCTCATTTATATTATTATCCTTTACAATCTTCTATTTTCATATGATTTTTTATTCAAAGTATCGTAGCTAATTCCAAATTACAAATAAAATTAAAAAAAAAAAATAACAAACAACAAAACGAAAGAAATAATTTTGTAATTTCGAAAAATTTTGGGAATTAAAACTTTCAAAATTTATTTTATTTATTAGTTTTTATTCTTTTTGTTATTATTATTATTATTTTAAATTTTATTGTGTTTGGGTATTTATGATGAAGAAATAAAAAAAAAAACATAAATACTAATTTTACATAGATATTTTGGCACGTACATGTTTTATTTGATAGTTTAACATTTTTTGTTTCAAAAAGCAATATTTCTGTTATAAATTTTGAAACAAGAACAAATTTTTCTACATAGTTATGAGCCGGGTCAATTTAAAAGACTTAAATGTGAACAGAATTAATAATAGTAAAAAACTTCATCATAATTAATTAGATAATTTTATTTTAATTTTAATTATTCCAATTTAAATAACCATTTAAGAGAGTTTTAGTTGTTTAGAAATTCTTTAATAAAGGCTTAACAAACATCTGAGATTTATAAAGCTCTCTCTAAAATAATATTTATAATTAATTTAGTGAAGTCAATCGAAAATAAATTTTATAGTATTGTATTGTGATCAACCCTTTTAGAGTAAAGGGAAATAATACGAAAAATAGAAATCTTAAAAAAAAAATTTTGAAATCGAATTATTTGTTTTTGAAATTATAAAAATATCCTGATGGTAGGAAAATGTGAACAATAAAACCATCGGCCAAAACATGGTTTCAATAAAATGGCTAACAAGAGCTCGGCAATTACAAGCTGTGAATGAGATCAAAATACAGAGCCTCAAAAGCTTAGCATGGTTCGTTCATGATTTTTTGAACCTCAAATATTCTAAATTTCCATCAAAAATATTCCAGCCAATTTAATTTATTTTGCATTTTCTAGAATCTCAAGATTAACCACAATCCATTTTATTTTCCACGGAGACTAATTTCGTTTCGATAAGAGTATAAATTAAAAATTTTATTTTTACGTATTATGGTATTATTTTAATTTTAAAATCTTTCCGATCGATTTTATTTCTTTGACTACATTTTTAATGAGTATTTACCATCATTGCAACATTAGGAATAATTTTTTTTGCTTGTCAGTATTTTGCTTTACAAAATAAACATTCATTTGAAGTTGAAGATGTGACTCAATTAGTCAATTATAAAGATATCGAGTTGGATAATTCAAAGACACGAACCAGAGTAATTTAAAATTTTTTAATAAGTTGGGGTAATCTTGATTTTGGGAAGTTTTTGGGTAATTTTGATTGTTTTGATGACTTTAAAAGTACTTCTTATTTGAAAAAGTTTTGTAATTTATTGATTTTATGTTGTTTTGCTTTTATTCATAAAAGATTCTAATTGGTTCTTTTATGAAATATATAGTTTTCCTATATGGGCTTAGAACTTGGATATGTTTATAGTTTATTTGAAAGATGGGCACAAAAATTAGTACTTTTTGATTTATTTATTTCTGAATCGGTAACCTTTTGCGGTAATTATTTGGAAAAGCTCATATTTAAATATTGGGATTCCTGTCACTGCGTTTACTTTAATTCACCGAGATAGAAATTTTAGAGACATTTAATGGTGATTATAGGTGAGTAATCAAACTGTCATAAGCATTTTTCCATTCGAATATATTATTATGCAACTTTGCTATTTGCTGAACCATACCAGTAAATCAAAAATATGTACGACATATGTACCACATAAATATGTATACAAAATAACTGTTAATTGCATTTAATTAGAAATAAATTTGACTTTATTAAAAAATCTCTGTTTTTCATTAAATTGTGATAAAAATTATATTACAAAATTTGAAAAAATTATTTCAAAATTTTAAAATAAAAATTTTATTTATTACAGGTTCATTTTTTCATAAATGATTTGGCTTTTGTACTACCTATACACGTGTCTACTTATAAATCAAATTAGAAGCAATATAATTTATGAAAATTATAAAAGATTTTCTGAATTTATAAGATTTAATAATAATATACAGAAATTCATTCATTTTAAGACTTAAATTAATGCTCACTGAAAATTTCTTTAATAAATTTTTAAAACTACTTGACCGAAGACAAATCTTGACATTTAAAAAATGTTTTTCTTCTCTTCTTTTTAGAATATTAGCTTAAATAAATTACCTTTAATACATTTTATCCTGGTAACGAATTATTATAATATTTTATTTTTCATTTGTTTTTTCTTTTTTTAACATTGTTGAGTGCCATCATTAGCTTTGGTCTTTTTATGATAATAATTCATATTTTTCTTAGAAGATCAAATTGAAACTAAGAAGTTGAATTTTTATAAAATGAATTTAAGTCCTTAGAGACTACAAAAGAAACGTAAATTTTATTTTTAAAATTGAAATACATTTTTTTTGTTTATATGTAGTTTGATGTTGTTAGTCAAAAAGGTGTCTTATTTGAATCTTGCATTGTTTGACTTCTCAAATAAAAAGGGTTAGATTACTTTTTAAGATACTGGATTTTCAAAACAGCGGGGAATTAAACTGATATTTTATAATTTGTTCATTTTACCAGAGAAATCTGATAAAATCTGTCTAACGTCGCGTTGATATAAGGCTGTATAGGATTAATTTTCAGTTAAAACTTTAATCAAATATTATAAGATGTTACTTTTAGAAATTGTTTGCATTATTAATCAGTGTTGAAGACCTTCTTAATGTTATGACGCTAAGTTAATTTATTTATTTATTTCTTTTACTTATATATGTTGTATATTTATGCAGGCTTTTTTGAGACCCTATTATTTTTCATTTTCATTTATTATATCCCAGTAATACATGGTACTGGACCACGTCAATACAGCGTTTTGAAATTTATCCGGAATCGAACCTACGAAATTTCGGTTGATATGTACAGCGCCTGCTAACTTCAATTTCAAAAATATGATGTAAAATAAAAGTTATTTAACGAAACCGTGCTGGTATCTTAAGCATGATGTGCTAAGTATGACAGAACCAATAACTAGGATGATTGAAATTTATAGTTCCTGGCTGATTTATTTTTAAACTTTGTAGGTGTTTAATAGCGGTATTATGCTAAATATACTAACAGTGATATTATGCTAAACGGTTGAAATGTTTGAAACCAGTATAATAATAGACTAAGCTCTGTACGAGCTAGGAAACTACTTTTGAAATATTTTGAATAAATAAATAAAATAAACAGAAAATATCTTTATTTCAAATCTGTTTAGCTTGTTATAAATAAAAATTTTTTAATTATAGTATTTTTTAAAAAATAATTTAAAGTGATTAAAAATAAGAAGAAAATTAAGATTTAAAGCTATATCTAAAAATATTTTCAAACGCTAAATAAATTTAATCCTGTAGAAAATGATAAATAGACAAATATTGAATATCTTAGATTTAGAAAGTAAAGAAAATCAAAAATATTTCGGATATGCTCAAAAATGTTTGATGGCTCTATTCAAGTTTTCTGATAACTGATACGAAATGTTATTTGAATAATTTCGGTGTGAGTATTTATAATAGTTTAAATATAATTTTGAATATATCTACTGAAAAGCTTTTTTACTGTCCCATGTGCATCCCACGGCACATTTTTACATTTAAACCCAAAACAAAATCAAAACAAGAGTGAATTCAGCTTTACAAATAAATAAAAAAAAAATAAAAAAAATTTTTTTTAGTGGATCCTAAAAAGTGGACACCAATGAAACCAAATGAACACATGTTTTAAATATAAAAAATTATTTGAATTTATTTAAGTGTTTTAAATCCGTTAAAGCTATTACACAAAATTCATTTAATAATTACGTATGCAAGATTGTGGCTGTTACATCATTGGATATTATTTCTATCTAATATTTTTATTTAGTTTTTTTTTTCACTCTGAATTATTGTTATACTACTCATATACTAGATTGGTTGAACGTCATTATGAATTAAGTCCGAATGAAATATGTTCAAAATTAAAAATAAAATAATTTTAAAGAAAATTTGGTTATTTTTCGCACAATTTACTTATACTAGAAATAAATTCGAGTACCTAATTAAAAATTATACAATGGGTGTAAATTTCAAAATTAGAGTTTAGAAATGAAAAATAGATTGGTTCGCAGTAATAAATTTTGTGTATTTACTATTAAAAGTGTAAAACAAAAATAATAAATTTGAAATATAAATATACAATGTTTTATAAATAAATATAAATTTAATAATTTTAAATAGATAAATTATTTTAAGTATGTGTGTTTGTAAAAATTCATATTTATTTTTTTCTTTTTCCTTACTTCTCTTTGGAGAAGCTTTGAAGAGCTTCCACTTGACATTGCTGCTGCTTTCACTTCTTTCCACGTTTGTTTGGTTATTCTAGTTCTTGATTTATGGTCTTCCGTGAGGTGTTCTTTGGACGATTGGATTTTCTTGCACCATTCTAAGCTCATTGACGTGATGTTGCTTAATGGCTTTCTGAATATGACCTATACGTCTCCATTTACTTCTGCTGATTTGTTTCGATATGTGTTCTTCGGCGGTTAGTATCCAGAGGTCCTTGTTGCTTATTGTGTTTGGCATAGTAGTATAGAGTAAAATACTAAAAATCAAGGCGTTTTGCAAATGATTTCAAATCATTGTACAGATTTGATTTTGAAAATGTAATTTGGATAACTAATCAATTTCATCCAAGTTAATATTTTTTTGTAGTTTATTAGTTTACGTTTACATATACTCTTCGATAAAATCTTAATTCATTTCTTAATTTTTGTTTTTGTCTTTTACTTTTTGTTTTTATTTCAAGAATATGAGGATATAGCACATTCAACTTAACTTTGAACGAGTACTCACTCATTATATTTAAAAACTTTATTCACAATATATTTCAATACTAAAAGATGCTGAGTAGAGTATACCGATAAGCTTATCGATACTGTTTTTTGATTAACACCAAACTGAGAGATTTGTTCAAAAAGTTGAGTGAACACTCGCACTAAATTTTTAATTGACATCACCCAATATTTAAAATTATTTAGACATTTTTTGAGCTTTCATAATCTCTGAACTTATTTCATAAGGTAAAAATAAATTCGAAAAATCAAAAATTAAAAAATATTAAAATATTTGAAAAAAATTAAAAATACTGTTCACCAGTACACGTATAGCACAATAACGTCTGTTTTCTCTTGAGTTAAATTTTGCAAACCGACATATAGCTATCGCTGAGAACTTTTTCTATGTATCAAATGAACATGATCAACCTACTCTATTTTTTTATACCCTCCACACAAAAAAAATTTTCAGTTTTATAGTATGTTCTTACTTGAGCAAAATCTAAATCTAAGATCTAAAGATTTACATAGAAAAATTGACATTAAAATCTATCTAAGCTATGTATTGTATTTTAAAAGTTTGCTAGATTTTGAACTTATAATTTCTATCAATTTACGTAAATTATGTTTTCAGCTAATTCAGCACATGAATCTTGAAGTTTGTAATTTTAACTATTTTTCTAAACTTATTCCATTTTGAATATTTTGAGCTTATTTCATACAGTCTTTCACAACTACAAAATTCTAATGCAATTGTTTAATTCTATTCATATTGTGTTAATTTACAATAAAAATTTTGCGCTATGAGAAAACTCGTATGGTGTTCTTGTTATTCTCATTTAACATACTTAAATCCCCTTGGGTAATAATTTATTCTCTCTCTTTCCCTTTTTTTATTGTTTTCCTAAAAAAATATTTTTTTTAGGAAATTCCTAAAAATTTTAAATTATTCAAAATCAGTATGTGAATGTACACATTTTCTATTTAAATTATACCACTTAATTTCCAACTCCATATTGTATATTTAAAATTTTTTAATATTTTTTTTTTTGCAAAACCTGAATTGAAATTTTTACAAAAGAAAATCTGAAATTTTTTCCTCTGAGGTTAACAACAAAAAAAAACATATCTAAGTTTATTTACAATTTCAAATGTATACTGTCGTGCACTGGTGCACTACATGAGATTTTAAAGAAGAACGCAAAAAAAAAAAAACAAATCAGTCTTCAGTTAATTTATGAACGATAACGTATGCTTAAGAAATTCTATTTTGTTTATATCTACAGAGTGGTGTAAAAATAATAATTCAAATGGTTTGACATGATATAATACCGTACTTACTACTTGTACAAAAGTATGAAAAATAAAAGAGAAAAATAAGTAGAAAATTTTGCTGTATATACAATATAACGGTAATTTAACACATAATACAGTTATTGAACATTCCTTTCAAACTCGTGTATGTATATATGTATATAAATATATGTATTCATAACTAAACATATTACACATAATATAAATATAATGTCAAAGCAAAGAAGATTTATAACGCCCTCAAGTCAACATTTGTATAACAATATATTATTTTTATTTTAAATATAATATTATGTACTGCCTGGAGATATATATATATATATATATTTGTTGGTATTATCGAAAACTGACTGTTAGGTTTTTCGAAAAAAAGTTGTTGGAGAACATTTTAAAAGGAGTATAATTGTTTCCGAATAAACCTCCCATATACTAAAATGATTTGTGGGCTGATATGGTATAAGGTTTATGTTATTTGATTCATGATTCAAACCTTCCTTAGTCCATGGTTATTAGACAAAAGTTTATTTAATCATTATTTGAAATTAATTCGAAGGGTAATGATTTAGTTATCACTCAAAAAATAAACTATTACATTATAAAGTTGAAGCACATTGAACAACAGATTTAGTTTTCAACATTTAAATTAGTTGATTTACCAATAACATTATACAGGAAAAAACGATTGTAAGCGTTAATTTGTACAATTGTATGCTTGTATACAACAATTGTTTTATAGTATTGGATTTGAAATAAGGCTATATCTTGGAGCGTAGAGAGGACAGAGTTAATTAATTTTCATCATTTTGTTGATGAATTTTATTGATCCTAGAATAGAGTTTGAACGAACTCTTTTGAAAAATAAAGAGAAATTTTAAAATACAAATGGGTCAGTTCAGTAATGACATCCAAAAGATTTTATTTAATTGTAATCTAGGTTAAGTCTTTCCTATCTTAGTTGTAAGTGCAACATTAGAATGATAAGTTTTTTTGAAAGAAATCTTCTGAGATAACCATACATCTACCTACATATCTACTTTCTGATTAAATTTTTTTTATCCCATTTCGTTGCTATGAATTTGTGACACTTCAAACTGACTTTCAGAATTCATTAATCATTTACAATCATTCCTGATTTGTTTGCATTCATCATCACAGTTTACTTTTCGTTTCTAATTCTAATTCTACCAGATCTAATTTTATAATCTAAAAATTTAAGTCAAATGAGTTTAATTTATTAGAAGATAGGTGGTGCAAACGGCACAAATTAGAATAGTAGAAATTAATCAATTAATGTGTAAAAATTATAATAAAACTGAAGCTAAGTCTCGGAATCGATATTTTTTGGGTGTATGAAAATAGGCTATAGCGCAGGGTGAACCTAAATCTAGTTAAGAATTCTCTTTAATTCTTAACCGTTTTGAGCAACTTTTTCCAATTGTCTTCGACTTCATTTAGCCAGCTTCTTCTTGGACTATATTTTAATAATGTATTGTATAATGTATTCAGCCTGACAGCCCGTTCGTTGTGCCATCCCTAATTTGTGTCCCAAAAATATTTAGTAACATTTTAGCTATTAATTAGTACTCATTTGATTTAATGTTGAAAATGGACGGTCACGTTTTGATTTCAGTCTTTTGGATACATAATATGTCATTATGTGTATTGTGATCATCTCCTGGCAAATTTAAAGAACTGTCTAAAGAACCATAGCATCTTTCAAGAAACCAGGCATTCTCAAGAATTTTACTACAAAATTAGCAAAATATCAAAATTTAAATACTGCAGCTGAGCAAAATATCAAATGTGATTATGTTGACTACCTAAAGTATATTAGAAATGTTATTGCTTTAAATAAAATTAAGTTAATTCAAAAGATCCTGTAATACCGCTTGCTTTTCAAAGCTCCAACATTTTGTATTGTTTTTTATACTAACTTGTAATTTTATTGAATAAATCAAGTTAAAACTAAAATAATTTACGTTTATCCGCTTGATTCTGTTACATTGTCTACTCTCAGAATATTATACTCAAAATATCCTAAATATTGGACACCAGATTATGAGCTTCAAAATTCTTTCAGCACCGTAATTAAAATTGGCTTAAACTAATAATTGCATTACAAATTATTTAGACTTTTACTTCACCACCACCAAAATCTCTTGCATGATAGATTGATGAGCATTCTGAAATAAAAAAAAAATAATAATTTGAGATTATTTGAATTAAACGAAAAATAACGGAAATGGTCTAAAAATAAAAGATTTTCTTTGTATTTTCTTTTTCCCTTTTTTCTTCTTCTCTTTTTTTTTTACCATTGTTCTTTGTTGTATTCTCTTTCCTTTTCATTAATTTTATTTTTATGTGGTGTTTATAAGAATATGAATTGAAGAGAAATGAATATAACGGCAATTTTTATTCTCATATTTTATTCAAATTTTTTTTTTTTTTTTTTATTATTCTCAATGGTATTTCATATTATATTAATGAGCAGATTTATCCACATATAAGTCTACATTGTTATTTTATATACGGGTAAAATGTTTTCGCTTATAAATATTATTATGTTTGTAGGTCTAGATATGTACTTTTGTTGAAATCATTTGTGGTAACGGTGAACATGAAAATGAACATAAATTCTTTAGGTGTTCTTTAGGGAAAATTTTGATATTTTGTTAAATGAAAAATTAAAAGAAAATGAAAAGAGAAGAATTTTCATAATAATAAGAAAATCAGGATATCATTACTGTTATTTTTTAATTTAACAATTTCCCAAAATTATTGTATTTTTTCATTACAGTTATTTTTATTTTGAAAAAAAAAATATAATTTTTTTTTTATTTTGATTTTAGTATTATTTGCCAAGCGATAGACATATAGGGTGTAGTGATAATTATCTTAAATCATCTTGAGAAGTAACTAACCCTGAAAGGAGTTTTATAATTTAAAATTAACTGTTATTTGTTAATAAAGTCAATTTTATCAATTCCTTTGATGAATTTTAAATTTATATAGGTGTCTAAATTTAAAAGAGAAATTCGATTATTTGTGGATATATAAAAAATATAATTAGATTGAATATTACAAAAAGTACACTGTGATGTGACAGTATCGAATGTTTTGATTTTTGTTCCATTGTAGTCAAAAAGTTTATATTCACTATTTTTTATACGCATATTTTGAATTTTTTTAGTAATTTAAATGTGTATAAGGTAAGATATTTACAGATGCACCTGTGTCTAGTTTAAATTTAATAAACTCATTAAAAATTTGAACATTTTCGAGCCATAAATTAACTTTAATAAGATTTTGCATTAAAGTACCATCATCTATAAAATAATTGTATTCACTTTCCGATAGCTAATTCATTACTGGCATTAATCACAATTCATGGAATATTATTCTTCTTGCAAATTGATTCTTCCCGTTATAAATAATTGCAATTGTGCAATATCAAATTACAGATCATTGTAGGTATTTATTATTTCGAATTTCCATATTGTTCCAATGCCATATTTGTATTACATTAAAAAAAATGTAATTTTTGTGAAAATATTTTTTACTTTAAATTTAGAAAAATTTGCATTGAATTATACTAAGCAGTTATAATATATGCAATTCTTTAATTAAACTTGAAATATTAGCTTTAAATTAAATATAATCAATAACTTATTTAAGTTTAAAGTTTAAAATTATTTAAACATTTTATAAAAATTTTATTCTCAAATTTAATCAAAATGTATTTTTTATATAAATTTATTTAATTACAAAAGAGAATTTAGAAAATATTGTTAAGCGCCATTTCAATAAAAATATACAATTCGAAATTAACAAAAATTTATTGTGGGGTAACAATGAAATAATATTAAAAATTACTATATTAAATATACCAAAACAAATACAAAAGAATTCAAAATAATATAATAAATAAAGATAATAAATAAATAAAAAAAAACAAATAAAAAATATATATAAACTAAAATAAAATAATAGTGAGTTTAAGTATGTGAAACAAAAATCAAATTAATTATAAATTAAAGTATTCAAATATTGAAAAATAAACCATAAATTAAATTTAAATCATAAAAACAAAAACAATAATAAAATATTTTAAGGAAAACCTATTAAAACAAAATTAAATTCACAAATCAAAAAAGAAGAAAAGAAAAAATTAACAATTTAAAAAGAAATTAAAATTCACACACAATATTGTTAAACTAAAAACTTTAGAAGAATTTCGATTTCATCATTAGTAAAACCCAGAAGCCAAGACGTAGTCATATTAGGTTTAACATTTACATTTTTATTGCATACAATTCTGATTGCGTGTGGAAATTTCTTATAATAGTCTACCTGATACTAGGGAATGAGAATTTTGGAAATTTGTTATGCGGAAATAAGGAATGTTAACTAACAGGTTATGATGAGTTCTTAAGTTTTGATTACTAGAAATTCGAGAGTTCAAATATCCACTCAAAACAAAAAAGTTTATAGGGGTTATAAAAAATAATAGGGGTAAGATTTTAAGATGCGAAAATAATTGAAATGTTGGATGCAAGCGATTATTGTTAAGCGACATTCTGGAGTAGAGGGGATATTTTATTACACATATGTGATCTCCCTTTGGTTTAAGTTTATCATTTTTAGAAACTGTTAATTTATTATAATTTGAATTAAATATTTTTTATAAATTAGTTAGACGGGAAGATGATTTTGCCTACGGTTCCCATAATTATTATCAGTAAAAGAATATTAATACTATAAATATTTGATTGTATTTGCATTGCAATACACATAAATTATATCAGTGATGAATCTATTAAAAAAAATTAAAGCTAGATTCAAACAATAAAAATTTACAATTCCATAGGTATATTCTTCACTAAGTTTAATTACTATACCAAGATATTATGATGGATTTCGGTTAGTGCACTATCATCAGATAACAGATTAAGTTTGTTCAAAGAATGAATAAACTATACAAGGCTGTCCTTAAGTTTAAAGGCGAAAACTTGCATCAACTGAAAATACCAAATATTTTCGAAGTGAAAGTAAATCAAAGTGTATGTTCTGTTAAATGAGGATATTTACGATATTTTAAAAAAACCAGCGAACCATAAGATATTTCAGCTTTCTAAGCCGTTATAAAGTGAAAAGTTTCTTCTACGTAGGTAGGTATATAGATATGATTTGAAATTTTTACAAATTGATAGAAGCACTTAATTTTGGTGAAATTGGCAAGATTACCCAGGGGCTCAGTAAAGTTGATGATCAATATTTATTTTTGATAATTTTTATATTTAGATCTTTTACGAAATTTATATACGATCGAAAATAGAGTATAATTCGTATTGATGGACCGGTGGGCTGCTCTAAAAAAAATTGTTAATTTTATTTGATAAACAACAACAATCCAATAATGTTCCATAATAATAATATAAATGTAAGACGTTATACTAGACAGTCGTCGTTAATATTGAAGAATATGTCAAATATCATTTCTATTTTGTATAGATGTCTTGCAAGAATATATTTTCTAGATATCTTGCAAAACTTGCAAAAATTTGTATGATATTGTGCTTCCAGTAACTAAAATAATTTCTTCGAGAAATAAATTCGATCTTTGAGCTGTAATAATCCCATTATTGTATTCTGGAAATAATGACAAGACTGGCTTTTTGAATTTGATGTCAAAGTGATTTTAATTCTAACTCGAAATTTGTATAGTTATTTAAAGTAAATTTATAATTCATTGCTATTTATACTTCAATTATATTTACTATACTTACAAAAAGTTACAACTGCCACGTCCCGCATTGATAAGTTTGTTTAATTATTTATTTACACAACATTGGATCTGCAGATAAATCTGCAGGCCAATTTGCAGGTCTTTTTTACTTTTCGGAATGTTTGCCTATTATATAGTAATTGTTTGGTATTATATTTTCTATATTGTACATTATATTATTTTGATTAGTTTTTAATAATATATTACTAGTATAATGACATTGCTAATCTAGTAAAGTTTGTGAGTAATTTGAAAAAAGTATGCAAATTACAACTCAAAACACCAACAACAATGTAAAGTAAGTTATGTATCATATCGTATCACAACACAACGCATTAATATTATTTTCTCGCTATATTTTAGTTTTTCTCTCAATTTTAATTCTTTCATTCATAATGAATCTGTTTTTTTATTATTATTGTTGTTGTTATAAAAGGCTTCAGATAAAACAAAATTAGTAAAAATATATAAGATATTTATAAGCGATGTGATTGCATTGAAAATTTCTTTTAATAATTTTCATAATTTGATAATTGCTTCGGTTCTTACGGGGCTTGAGCCCATGCTCCTCCGGTGTTATATTACTATATTCGAGTGCTTTACCACTTGGCTATCGAAACCATTTTATTTAATTATTTTTTAATTAATATTTTGCTGCATCCATTGATAACAAACATTCTTCAAACGTATTCAAGTTTTTTGCTATACCAAAATAATATGTTTCTTTGATAACATTGACATCTAAGCATCCTGTATTAAATAATATAAATATATGTATTGGCTGTTGTGGTAAATTAAATGTTTATGGAGATTGAGAGAATTTTTTATTTTGTTTTGAAAATGTCGTCTCAAATTTTTTAATGTTTATATTGGCAAAAAAAAAAAAAAAAAATGTGAAAAGAGCATTCCATGTTTTTTTGTTCTTATTTGTGTACCGGAAACATCAATTTTTCTTTTCAGAAAATTTTTAAAGGGACGGGATATTAATATTATATTCTTGTTTTTTGTTTCCAAAATGAATTTAATGGAATTTTTAAGTGGTATTTGAGTCAATTTTCGTCATTTTAATTTACAATTTTCAATAAATTTATATACATTGAAGAAATATTTATTTTACCAGCTTAACATTTTGTTTGTATTTCATAAGAAAAAAAATTTATATCAATCTTAAGTTTGGGTAATGAAAAAAATTAAATTCATTTTAAATTTTAATACAATGAAAATATCTACGCAATTTCTTTAAGATCCTCCCAAAAGACTTAATTTTTTCATCAAATAGGTACCAGTCTTCTAATGAAATTCAATTTATATTTAATGGTTTAAAACCGTCTGTCTACTATAGAATGTTATGTATTAAACAGGTTTTTGTATATATGTGTGTTGAGTCTAGAAATTAGTGAAAATAAAATATTATATAATCCAAAGTTGTTCAGTGCGGTACAGAGAAAAAAAAACTATTTTTATTCTCTCTTTTCTTCACTTGTTGTTATGTTCTTTGATGGCTATTTCACTTGGCTTAGATTAATGTTCTTCAAGTTTTTTTGGTTTTCTGCCGCAAAATTTACTCTGAACTGAATATTCTATTCTATATTTGTTACAATAATCGTAAAATTAGGTTTACTCTGAGCATTCCGTTCTATCGATTTATTTTTTTAATTATTTTTCCAAATCTATTTTAATCAGTAGATAATCACATTCCGAAACGCGAAGTTCGTTAAAACAAAATGGCAAGAGATGACTGATACATTCTTACTAGTTACCAATTTATCGTTAGATGGAAATTGGAGTTCTCTAAGATTTTTTAGTGGTGGAACATTATAATTATTGGCAAGTTAAGTTAGTGTTTTTTCGTCTTAAATCTGGGCACATGTTCGAAAGTATAAAAAATTGTCATTTCGATCTCATGTTTATGAGACAATATTTTTTCCATAAAATATCTCGAAAGGCTGTAAAATTATTTATCTGTATTTATTGTAACAGCACACCGTTATTCAATTCTGATTCTGTTTAACATCTGCACAAAACATGCTTTTTCGGAAAGTAAAAGTAATTCGGCATATTTCCAATGTTGTTGGAAGTGCAGATAGTCTTTTACAATATTTGAATTTACTTTGACATTATAAAATTTTTGTGTAGAATGGTGAAAATTCCTTCTTAAGTATAGTTTTGTGATTGTATTGCAAAAATAAGCTTTACTTTGTTCTTTTAGGCGCGTCAGATATGAGCAAGCTGATACTGCCTTATCACTGCATCTGAATTAATTTCTATTTTCTAAATTAATTTGGTGATTTTGCACTGATAGCTCTGTAACAGGCTCAAATTGTTTTTTGTTCCTATTTTTAATTAACTTCCTAAATTTATTTACAATCTATATTACGTTTACGTATAAATATAATAAGCAAATACTTATGATATAATTTATTTATTTTGACTTATAGCAGTTCGTTTTCCATAGAAAACCTGCCCTTGGATCAATTTACAATATCATTGGACTGTTATTTTGTTTTTGTTTTTTTTTTCTGATGTCTTATAAATGAGGAGGAATTCTTCGTTTTAGTCTTTTCTTCTGGTCTTCAGTTTTCATTTGGTTGTGGGCCTAATTAAATCATTTCGATGAGCTGAAGAAGAAGTTTGAGTCTGTACATGGTTCTATATTTTAATTTTACACTGGTGAAGGTTTTAATATTTAAATCGTGGTCGATGACTTTGTTCGACACTAACAAAACGGTATTTACAAGTGACCGTACCTTCTTATTTTGAAATCTTTATATGATGTTGCTGTTGATTTTCGCTGCGGAATCCCAAAACTGGATTCCATATGTCCAAATAGGTTTTATTTTGACTTTATAAATTCAGATTTTATTTGTTAATTATAACTGTTTGTTCCTTCCCATTAGCCAGTACTTTTAAATTTGATATCAAGCTGTTTCCGTTTACTGGAAATATGTTAACGCTAGTTTAGCCTTTTTTTTAAATGTTTGCCTAATTACTTTACATCATTCATTTTTTTATGGGATTATTTTATTATTTAAAATGGCTTGAGGACAGATACCTTTCTTTGAAGTAAAAGTGACAAGTATTGACATCGATTCATTTACTTTTACGTTTCATTTTTGTAGCCATTGTTGAATATTTTTTAAGTTTTCTTGCAGTTTGAATGATACTATATTTTAGCGTTTTGATGTAGAACCATAATATCGCTGTCATCGGTACTGTTGGAATATCAGCCATAAACAGCAGATATAGAATATGCCCTAACACACTGCCTTGGGGAATTGGTTTTGAACAGAAGTTTTATTCTAAATTAGAGCTCCTTAGATACTTAGGTAAATTTTTATAATTTTATTTTAAGTATAGTTTTATTTAAAGTTATTTATTTGATTTTGTGTAACTCTACTAAATTATTGTCTCTTGTAATTAATAAATAAATTCGGTTTCAAAATTAAGTATCTGAAAAGCTGCAAGTAACATCTAATTTTGTTTTAAAGCTATAATCTTATATTTCAGCATTACTTAGTAATTTTTATATCAACTAACATTTTAAATTTAAAAAAATAAACTTATAATTTAAAAATTTATAGAAGAAGTTGATAAACAATCATTTCAAGAAAATCGAGTTTAAAAATGGCAAGTTACTTTGTAGTGTAGTGTTCTTTTTTCTAAATTTAACAAATTTTTTTTTTTTTTTTGATAAAATATTTTAAAATTGTTAAAATAATGACACCATCTCAACACTGAAAGATTTCATTTAAAAAAAAAAATAAAAAAAAAAAAAATTAAAAAAGGGGTGACTTGATCAACAAAGTTATTCTAATAAAGCATTCAACACATTGATGTATTTATTCCATTATTAGTAACGACTTTCTTTTTCATAAAAAGGATCAAGGACCTTTTCTTTATTTATTTATTTTTCTCTCTAATATTATTTTTGTAATGCATAATCATTTCGTTTTAGTATATTCAAATTTCTATTCAAATTTGTTGTTGTTGTTTTTTTCTATTATTGGCTGTGGTTTTAACTCTCTTTCGCTTCTTATTTTCATCTGATATCATAAGTAAGAAATTTTTTAAATATTTCTTTTTAATTTTATTTTGTATTTTTATATTAAAATTATAAAATAAAGAACCCTTCTATCTATATAATCTGATAATATTTAAACAATTTCAATGCTGGGGGTTATGCCGTTACTGTTTGTACATTTTTAATTTCAATCAAAAATAATGGTGATATCAAGTTAAGGTTAAGTTATATAAACTCATATTGCAAAATCTGATGGTCTAAGGGTTGGAGGTTCGGGATCATTCGGGATCGGGTTTTAACTTTTTCATCATAGATGCATTTTTTGTTTAAAATGTATTAAATTTATGAGAGATACCGAAAAACAGATTTAATTAAGCAGGGACAGCCAAACCAACGGATGACATTTTTTTTTGTAGATAATTAATTAGTTTCAAAAATGTTCAAGGTTGTTATTGCTGCCTAGTATCGTTATAATCATGTATGTAACAATACTAGGCTCGTAACACAAATTGACCGTAAACTAATATACAATAGTAATTGATAAACAAACATATATATCTGAACTTGAGAGCATTTACTGAGTTAATAAGCATATATGATCCCGATCATCTGAACCCGCAGAGCTACAGAAAATATATTGGATCTACGTATTAAAAATTTAACAGTCAATTACTTGTACTGATAAATTCCAAGCGGTTAGAATAGTTTTTGAGCTAGGAGTGACATATCATCATCAGATATTCATTTCATCCCTTTGAATTAACCGTTTTTGAATTTTTTGTTTTTTACGAGTAATTATCCGTTCCGTTCTTTTGCTTGAACGTAATTGTCATATATGTTTCCTTCCCAAACCTCTTTTTCCATATTGTTTTGTTAATTAGTCTTGTTAAAGTATATAAAGAAAACTGTATGATGAATAGATATTTAAATTTCATTTATACCGCCCGATATTAAAGCTCTTCCACTAATTATAAGAAATGGATTGTAGATTAAAATAATTTGAAATAAGTTTGAATGAATTTTAATAAAATAAGAAAATAAGCATCCTGTTGCACGGGTTCTTCTTCTAATAATATACTATATTATAGATACCATGATTTAATGGAATGATAATTAATTTCATTTCAACTATTGTCGTGGTTATCATCATACAACTTGGTGTAATTTGTATATCTTAATACTATTTTGCTTACAGATTTATTATATTTGTGTCACTGTTACTTGATTCCACAAAATTTAGTTACTAAAATTTATTTGCCACTCACTGGACATACCGCTACCGATTTATACGGCAGTATGTCCACAAACATGTTACAACATAATCTACCCGGTAATAACATATAAAAAATATAATTTTAACTTAAAATTTTACCATATGCAGAGCAGGATATAATCGGAAGGAGGAGTTTTTAATATAAAAAGATCCAATGCTAGTAAAAAATAAGCACAAGGTACATGCAGTAAATGTGAAATGTTCAGGAATGTATACTAAGAAACTAAAGCAAGCAAATAAATAGTCTTGGCATCAGATTAAAGTTAACTTATTTCTTTAAAATTTCAATAAACACAACAACAATCATTATTAGTTTCTTCGGGGTATTTCACTTTCGATTATTTTTATTTCTTCCTGTTTTATTTGAATTACTTTTAGCAGTATTGACCACTGATATTTTATCTAAATGTTATGTAATCATAAAATTTTAGCTCGTTTTGTGTTGGGGTCTAAATCTTCAAATCAAAATACCCAAATGAAAATCTAGACACACAAAATCGCTATATACGAAATTCCTAATTCTAATTGTTTTTTTTTTTTTTTTTGATAATCATATTTGTTTTTAGTGATATATTTAGATTTATGGAATAAAAGTCGAGTTTCCTTTCACTAATCATTTGCATTTATTTTGCAAATATCGATATTTCGGAAGCAACTTATTTCCTTCATCAGTGATTTGCGACCCCGCAATAGTCGCCAAGACCAAAATCATATTTAAAAAATAATATAAATCTTTTTTTGTCAGCATTGAAGAAAGACAAAAACAATATAAATATAATACAATTCTTCATATTCCCCCGATTTACATAATAAGCTTGTAATCTTGACGATATTATGCTGGGGATTTTGGTTTCGTGACTTTTTAAAATTTTGTTCAAATTTAGTGTATTTTGATTTTGAGGATTTAGAGTGATTCACAATATTACTTTAGTTATAAGTTTTTTTTTAAATTATCGCATTTGTATGGGCTCAGTGAACATGTAGTAGTTATATTTAGTAGGACATTCTATCCACATGTTTAACAACAACTATAATTTTGTGCATTCATTTTTAATTCTAGTACCTGACTTTCAAGTACTCAACTCTACTTAATTTTGAATTATGAAAGGGTTGAATAACGATAATTTTTTTTTTTTCATATTTTAAAACATTTTCTAATAAATTTGCCAAAAAGAAAATAAAATAAAAGGAAAAGAAAGTTAAAAAGATGAGAAAGAAAATAATTTCCGATGGTCGTTGCTGATATTTTATTAAGACGAAAAAAAAACGAAAAAAAAAGAAAGAAAAAATACGGACTAAAATTATAAAAATATAAAAAAAATTCAATTTACTTCAGAAAAATTTCAGAATATTTAAAAAACCCAAAAAAAAAACAACGAAATAAAGATTGAGTTTTGAAGAGGATGAATCTTGGTCGGGATCATTTTATTTGAATTTTCAATTCTCTTCTAAATTCTTTTAAATTCTTTATTTGGATTTTTATTTTCCTTTTTAAAAATTTAACAACAAAAAGAAAATTACATAAGTTTTCCTTAAGATACTCTGCTTCGTTAAAATATTTTTGTTGATAAATTAATAATGGGAGTTGTACTTAAGAACTAAACTTAAAGCAAAAGTACAAAAAAAAGAAGAAAAAAAATCCGATTAATAAACAAGCAAAATATTTTATTACTAAAACCTAAGATAATTTAGTCATGACATTTAAAAAAAAAAAAATAATAAACTTCTGAGAACGTCAAGAAAAAAAAAAACTGAAAATGTTCTAAGCTTCATCTAAATACACCTTTATTGACCCATCAATATTTGATTTTAATTTTATTCAAATCTTAAAAAAAAAAAAATGGAAAATAATTTTTTTGATGTAAACTAAAATAAGATTGATTTTAATCAGTACATAAGGTGGGTGGAGCAGAATACTACACAATAAAAAAAATCCTTTGAAAAGTAAAGTAATAAAAGTTCAAAAAAATTCTACAGTATCTACTTAAGAGTTCTGGATTAGAACTCTCAACTATAGAGTATATCTATTTATTATAAAATTGCCTTAGCAGTAAAAAAAAATTAAAAAATTAATATTTTTTTTCTTTTTTGATTGATTTTGGTGTTGACTACAAGTACTTATCTTTTAAATGCTTCATTAAGAGCAGCGCCAACCACAACTTACTAAGAGTCTGCTAATGTAAATAAATTTCGTTTTAAGATATAAGTTTTCATGTGGTAGTTTTCAGAGTTGTATTCGGTATGTACTTTTATGTAGAATTTAATTTTGAAACGGTTTTATTTTTTTTGTGGAAAAGTAGTCCCGGTTTGAAATCACTGCAGTACTGTATTTAATTTAAATTTGAGTAAATTGCAGTGCTGTATTTAATGTAAGAAGATATCTAGTTCTATTTCTAAGTTAGAGTTAGAGGTAGAGCTTAAGACGAAATTCTAAGTTACTGAAAATAAAACAAAAAAATAATTGTAACAAAAAAAAGCGAAAAAGTTAAAACAGGCCGGTCATACCATCGAACGATCCGAAATCTAATGCCTACAGGAGGGGCGTACAAGAAAGTAAGGTTCGTTTTCAATACTATAAAAATATAACGATGAATTTGGAAGCAATTAGAATTGAAAAGTCGAAAGATTTAGGAAATGAATTGCTTCTTTTATCGTCGCACAGGAGTGATGGCATCAACAACTAGAATATTAGCAACAAAAATCTTTTTTTTCCCAAATTACTATAACTGGGTGATCTTTTTTGTGTAATCTACCGTGTTTTATGCTCAATATTAATAGTTCATTGAGCTGTCTTCATTTTTATTATTCTTCGTAAGATTAGATTAAATTATGTAATTTCGGGAGGAGATCTGTCCTCTATATCACCACAGACGCAAATGGGCTTATTGTGATTACCCGTGTCAGTTAGTGCTATTAATCATCAGAGTACTTAAAGATACCTACTTTTGTAATCACACTTAATATATTCTTCACTGATATGCTGAATAGGTCCCATTGTTTGGGAAAAGCTCTTACCAGGTGGCAAAGTCTGCTACGCGTGAGTCCTTTGCAACAGTGCAACAGATATTCAATAGATTATTGTTGATACACGGGTTCTTCTTCTTGGAACAATTCATAAATTGTTTAGTTATTATTTTTAATAATCAGATTTGTTTTTAGTAATATTTAAAGTTCGGATTTAATTAGTAGCATTGGTGAGGAAAGTAAATTGCTTTCGAAATATCGAAATTAGGTAAATAAAAATTATTGTTTTTTGTGTGTATCAGTACTATAATTTTACTATGTAGAATCAAAGCTTTGTCGCATAGTGAGAGTAAAATATTTTTCAATTTTCCATGGGAGAGGATATTTTAAGATTGCATTACGTATTAAAAGTTTTCTAATGGTGGATTGTTAAGGTTAGTATGCTGCCATTAGAATAAAATAATTTAATTTTGAAATTTATGCCTGTATATATGTTGTTCGTAAAAATGTTTTTATTCACTCAGATTGGCTTTTGATCAACAGCCTACAATGTAGCCAAACTTATCTGGCACATATTGCACCATAAAAGGTATCGTAGTCTTCTATCATTAACAATATTAATTATTAAGACACTACTTGATAATTAACCATGGCAGAAAACGTGGGCTCCATTCAAACTTTCAAAACAATTTCCACATCTGTTACAATAGTGACGGAAATATTCTTAGTTACAAATAAACTTAATTCTCACTTATTTTTTAGTTCCTACTCCTTTATTTTTGTTTTTGGGATCGCTTCATCATGTATGGATTTTTTTTATACAATATCAAGCCTTTTTGCTATTTTTAAAGAATTGATTTCATTCTTGTTTTTTTGCGAACATTTTGAAGAATTTTATTGACAGCTGCCTATTAAAATTTTATTGATTATTATACTGATGAAGGTGAACAAAAAACAAAAAAAAATTTAAAGAAGTCTCCAATAAAATATGAAATAAGATTCTAAATATTTATATTAACTCAATTGTTTAGAAATTATTTTCGTCTGTTTTTATTTATTTTTAAGAATATCCCTACATTTTGCACACTTATCAAATAAATAATGAAAATATAAATAAATAATCATTTCTAAGAATTTCTATTTTTGGTAAAAATTAGTGAAGTTTAAGAAAAACACTGAAAAAAAAGAAATTATAAATAAATTATTTTTTTATTTAAGATTTGGGAGAAGAGTGAGAATAATCGTTGCCAATTGTTAAAAAATATAAAATTCAATTGAAAATTAAATCAAGTTATAATCAAACAATAAGAGAAAAAAAAATGCAAGGACGATTGAACTATCTCCAATTATGGAAGTTTTACTGTAACAGTTTGATTTACTGTAACATTAGTAAATAAATTGTTTCGGGAAATTGTTTGTATCCTTAACCTCATGGTTGTTTAACAACAATGACTCAGTTAAACAATTTTAAATTTTTAGTATTAAAATATGAAAAAAAAAAAAATTAATGGATTGTGTTTGGTTCAGTAACACTCGTGAAATGCATCAGTAGGTACACAGAAATGCATTAGTAGGTAGGTATATTGAACTACTTGTATACTGCTAATTGTTTTATTGGCAGAAGGCTTGGACTCTCCTCAAACAACTTTTGCAGAACGGGTAGAAAGGAGGAAGAAGATACAACTGTCCACCACCTACTCTATATCTGCCCTGGTCTTTACCGTAAAAGAAAAACCATCTATAAGCCTTCTTTCTTACAGGTTGACCCTTAAGGCATTCAAATCTAAGACCTCCACGCTTTGTAAAAGGCTCGAAATAATTCAACGAGTAGGGTCTAATGCGAGGAAAGTTCCCGTGATATCACAATGTACCTTACTGGTCTAAGTATGTCGGCGTACTGTCGGAAGTCACTACTACTTACCTACCTACTTTTATACAGAACCTAATTTGAATTTGAAAAGTTTTAAAACTCTGGATTGACTCTAGAAAGAATTGATTTAGATACTTATATTCATTTTGTTTATTAAAAAATAAAATGATAAAATCTTTATTAAGTGAGAAATTCATTTATTAATTTCTAAATTTATGCACAATAAAATATGGTTTTATTATTTAATTCCGCTAACAATATAAATCTAATTATCGGTTAAAAGTCTTTGATTTAACGAAATAAATTTTGTTGTATATTTTATTTATTTTATTTTTTTTATTTATGTAGTTCTTTATGTGTATATTTAAATGCCAAAATGGTCTTTAACCCTTTCAAACCTAAAAACAATTTTTAAGTTCAGCACCAATCTTGTGAATAGATAATATTAATGATAGAAGACTATTTTCTTAATAATTTTCAATATTGAATTGTTAGTACTGTTCCCACACAGCTGTGTAGGGGTTGGGATGAATGTGCACCATCAGATTTTAAACATGTGACTTTTACAACCTATAAATTCAATAAAACAATTTAAAAAATTATAAAAATTAAATAAAACTACCAAAAAATGATATTCAAAATTATTTATTTATGAAAAGGTGCAAAGCAGTTTTTGCATAAAGAGATTTGACATTCTTCACACAGTGTTTTAGTTCTGGTTTCCATTTTATTTTTCTGAAAGCCTGCACAATGATGCCTAGTTGAACTTTCGATTGGATATGTTAACTACTGAAGATCCATAAAGTTTTTTTTTTTTGTAGATCTGTAACCACTATGTGCTTGACGTCGTGGAGCTTTTGCAGTTTTTACCATCCTGCTATTAAGGTTGCTTCCAAGTTAATTAAAAATTTAAAAAGGGGAGTTTTTTTCGATGTAATTTACCATAAATTGTACAGGGCATTTACTGTTGCAATTATCACCAACCTGTATAATAGTTTTTTCACCATTTATTTAATTTATGGTCTACGTCATGCTATTGGATAATATTGGAGTAGCGTTTGTAAGATCGAAATCACTAATTTTTCTTTTACCATCATTTGTACTTCACCGTTCCATCTCTTCTCGAATGATACGGTAAACTGAGGCGGAGAAAGAATGAAAAACTTCAAATGATCCAGGTTTTGTTTTAATATTATTTGACGACATTCAGTTCAATCGTACTGGTGCTAAATTTTTTTTAAACAGATTTGGTCCGGATTTTTTGTAAAAATAGGCACTGTGAAATCTAGACTCATTACATAATCCTTGCTGTTGTGTGTTGTTCTTTAAAGTTCAATTTATACAGCCTTTTGTATGCTAATTAATCCTTTTGATATGCTAATTATGACTGATATTCATAAAATCATTGTTGGGAAATCTCTCAATTTAGAAAATTGTTATTTACATTTGAAAGATTGTCCACTTCTTTTTAAATTATTTCCTTTTATTTTAAGTTTACTGACGAATTATTAAGGTTCCTTTATAAAAGAATGTGAAATATTAATTTTGAAAGGTAGTTCCATTTTGTTGTTTTATTGTTTTTTTTTCTTTTTCTTTGTTACTTTCCTTCTTGCTTTCAAATTATCAAATAAGAATTTCTGTCGTTAAATGCAAGATGAAAATAAAAGAAAAAGGTTTGTTGTAACTTCAGAGATTTACAGGAAAATTTTAAGACTTTTGGAACAGTTGAAGTTCTTAAGAATGTAAGAAATTTTAAAAAGACAAAAAGAAATTGTTTTTTTTTTTCATAAAAGTTATATTTTACTCTTAGTTAACATTAAGACTTTGAAACTGAGAATGTTTACGAATAATTTAATCCTTTTCACTGCTAAAATAATTTAAAAACTATTTATAAAAGACAGTTTTTATACAAATATATTTACGAACACATCAGAGGTCAGACTTCTTCCTTGAAAAGGAGTTAATCAATACCAGTATAAAATTTATGAATATGAATATTGTACGTAGAGACATTGGAAATATAGGACAATAATACTCTAAATTAAAAATCTAATCTAAATTTAAAAATAAATTTTTTTCAAATTGTAGGGAAATGATTTAATTAAGTAATCTAAATTTATTTATCAGGCTAATTTTAGTTCTTATGTTGCATTTGTTATTTAGGTTTATGGTAAAGCTACTTGCAAGCTTATATATATATACTTTATATATTATATATAAAGTATAAAAGTAGAAAATCAAATTAGTATAGCAATATCAGAAATAGTAATAATTAGGGTGCAAAAATTAAGTTGCAAATAATTAATTATATTTTTTTTTATTGGTAATTTGTAATAGTTATAATAATTGTTATTAACCTTTATTCATCTGGAAATGTACACCTGTATATTTTGCATTTTACTTTGTGAATATTTTCGATGCAAATTGACTTAGAGACTTGAATCTTTGTGATAATTCATTTTTCATCAAAATTTATATTTTAAAGCTTTTTTGAAGTAAAAAAATATAATTGGGGGTGGGTAAACCAGATTTTTTTTTTTTGTCTACGTGGTCAGCTGGAAAGGTACACCTGTACCTATAATTCATTTTATATGAATTTTGATATTATTTTTTATATCACAGAAATAATTTGTAGTTATAACAAATTTTTTTTTATATAGGTATACATTATTTTACATTTTTCATTTACATAAAGTTTATATAATCAATAACGGTACTTGGGTACCCAAAGAACAGTTCATCATCAAAATATGAAATAAGAATAGTTGGGTACCTAATGATAATTTTGTTATAGAAATGAAATAAAATTTTTCTGGACCTGAAACGTACATCACCTTTTCTAGGTACATGAAAGAAATAAAAATTCTAACGAAACTTGCGTACCCAGAAGATGTAATAATAGTTCGGTACCTAATGCTGCATATTAAAATTTTATAAAAGTGTATATTTTGTACCGTGTTTTGTATCTTATTGTTCCGTTTCCCATTCGGTGGATTTGTATGTATAACATTTTTTGCATGTACTGATTTAAGGGTAGTATACACCACAAATTTGATGTATTTCTCTTATTGAAGTTCTGGGATGCAAATAGTACAAATTTTTTATTATTTTATTTTGAATTCGTTGTAGATCTTGTAATTTTGTTTTACAAGTGTTTTCCCAGCCAACTAGTGTATAAACGAATGCAGTGTGATTTTGCTATTAATTGAGATGCTATTGTATAAAATATTCTTGATTTTTTTGGCTTATTTTCATTTGTGAATCAGTTTGTTTCTGCCAGGTGAGGTTTGAATATACTATAACGTATAGAAATTTGTATTAATTTGTTTTGAGTGCATTTCGTGGTCATTGTATTTATTGTTCAACGTTTCTACTGTTTTTGACATTAAGTACATAACATTTAATTTTGCTAATATTATTTATTTGTTAGTTTGTCGATAGTTTTGTATTGTGATATTTTTTCTAAATCTAAATTAAAAGTTTTTCCAATTATTTTCTTTTACAACTGTAGAGCATCTGCATAAAGAAATGTTTGTTCTTTTAAATCTGGTTCAAAAAAACTGTTTGTGTAGTTATTGGATATATTTGGTCCTAATGCGCTGCCCTGTATTATGCCACTGATGTCTATGTTTTCTGCTTTGACTTGCATAATGCTTTCTATTTATAAACTAGCTTTTAAAGCATTTTAGCTCTATCCCAGTTATAATATATTTGTACAATTTGCTAATTAAGATTTTTCTGTCTCGGTCCAAGATTAGATTTAGTGCAGACAATTACTTCGAAGATAACAGCATTTGTATTGTAGTATGTCTTGAAAACATATTGTATTTAATTGAAAGTAGGTCATTTACGTTTCAACTATTTCATTAAAAATTGTATCAATTTAGATCGGTCTAAAGTTATTTATGTCTTACATTTTTCCCGAGTTTTTAATATGTATTGGCACAATTTGATTTGATTTGTCATGTCAGCTTCCGTTAAAATAGCATTCGTTAATTAGAAAACTACTGCTATTGTCAGAAACTAAGCATAACATGTCGATGAAAAATTGTTCCAACTTTTAACGTCAACATTTGCAAAATATATATACTAATGAAATGGATACAAGAAATAAAATACAATCTAAACAAATTATTTAAATTTTCTTTGCAAAATTTGCTTTCAACTTGATTTGTTAACATTTACTGAGAACATTTTTTAGACTATTAAAATATGACATGCCTTAAATATTAATAATTCGTCAACACGGAAAAATAGTGTTAAATTAGCCATCATCAGAATAATTTTTAAAAGCTTTGTTATAAATTGTCAGTTAGTAAGTTCATCTAAAAGAGTTTACAATAGCGCAGGAGGTAACTCGAAAGTTAAACAAACTAGGCTTTCTAATATCGA
Organism: Argyra leucocephala; assembly: GCA_963942445.1. NCBI lineage: Eukaryota > Metazoa > Arthropoda > Insecta > Diptera > Dolichopodidae > Argyra > Argyra leucocephala. The sequence continues at coordinate 47,193,220 of OZ012678.1, read as the reverse complement.
ATGATTTCTCATTGTAGATATTATAAGGTAGATTATAAGCAATAAAAAATTCCTCTGTTCTCGGTATTAATATTCGTCTTGAACTTATGTAGATCACAAATGTAGAACTGATCATGTTTTGCGAAAATATATGATGGAATTTGGCTCCATATTCGGGCCATTGAGGATATACACGGATTTCAATACTTATTTTCCGCCATCTACGAATTTCTACGGTCTTTCTACTATTCACTTAAAACTGGGAATAAGCAAATTTTCGTGTACCACGAGAGAAGCGTTTACATAGAGGTAATACAGATTTAATTTCCACTTAGCATATGCCTGCATGCCTACGAGATTATATCAGTAATTGTAGTATGATATCTCATAAACATATTTGAATTATATTTCTTTTTAAGCTATTTATAATTTATTTATATACCTTCCTGTTAAAATGAACAGTTTTGCACCTGTTCTGAATTTCCATCTTGTAAAACAAGTAGATCGTCTTGTTTAAATATTTTTCTTTAAAAGCTGAATGATATCACTTTCATTCATTTTTTACTCCAATTGTTTAATATATTTTAACTATTACGAGAAAATAAATTTTAATCATTATGTGTCTTTAAAAACAGTTTTTAATTAGTCACTATCGTCAGAAAAATTTTGAAATACGTGTCTATTGCCCACACGTGCTTATTGCCCAAGTTCGATTAATCCAATAAAAATTATAATCATCGAAACACTTCTGAAAATTTGTTATTGGTATGATAGAAGTTTCCAAATTAATCACGAAGATTTAAATTTAAAATCACTTTCTTTATTTTTGTTAATTATTTTCATTATTTAGGTTTTGTATATATACCAAATTTCAATAAACTATGCAATACATATATACAATAACAATAAATTTACAATAATAAAATACTAATTTTATTTATAATAAAACAAAAAAAATTGTTTTATAGAGAATTAAATAAAAAATGTTTAATTCTAAATAATTTATTATAGATTTTCATTCATAATTAAAATTTATTTTTATTAAATTTCTAAATTCTATTTAAAGTTTGATGTTTATCTACATATATTATTATTTAAAATTTTACAGAAATATTCATACACAATAATTCTATAACAAAATGCAAAATCTGATAAATGTAAGTTAATTAAATTGTAAAAATAAATCATTTCTCCTATAGAATTCCAATGAAATTATAGAATCCAATAGTAATAAATTATAATATCCATACAGTGAGTGACAATAGTTTTGTAGTTTTATATTATGATTATAGCATTAATAATAATATTATAATTATAATTGTGAATAACAATTTTTCGTCGATTAGATAAATGCAGTGACAATTAGGTATTGATGCCATTTTACATGAATTGAAATCTGTGGGAATCTAAAACGTAGATGTTAGTGCTACTGCAAGAAGCGGACAAATTACTAATACTGCTTCTAATCTTTGGACTGATTTTTTTTTTAAGTATTAAATTTCTTTAATCCACGAATCTATGAATCTGTCAAATGTACCGACAAATATACCGCGGTAAATGGAAATGGATCTGAAAAATGCAAGTACATTTCATGGGTCCTACTTTATATGTAAAAACAAAAACAAATTTTTTTATGTTGAATTTTATGACATCTACTGTCAGAAAAATCGCCCTTATTTTTTTAATTGTAAAAAAGCTAGTGTGGAAATGGAAATTCTTGAGGAAATATTGTATTTAAGTAAATCTTAAATTAATAATATTTAAAAAAATTAAACTGTAATATCTGATATTAAATATTATTTCAATAAAATTTAATTTATTTTCAAAAGTACTTATAATATTTCCCGGTGATGGCGCTGGTATGGCGGTAAATAACGTTCAGCGATAATTTTTAAAAGCTTTGTATCAAATTATCAGTTAGTAAGTTCATCTAAAAAAGTTTACAATAGTGCACGAGGTAACTCGAAAATTAAACAAAATAGGCCTTCTAATAATTAATCAATCGTAAATGGATACACAATGAATTTGAGATCCACCAGTTAATGCCGCAAAAAGCACCCATTAACCTTGGGAAAATTTGGATTAAATTTATATACTCAAATTTGCATTACCTATTAATTTATAAATAGATTTTAGCAAATTGGTCGTTTAGCAGACTTTCAAGTGCAAAGTTGTCAATTTTTGCCGTTAATTAGTGATATTAATTTAAAAAGAGTTCTAATGAACACATTTACTCTAACTTGAATATCTTTTTCCTAGCATTAGTGAATAGTAGTTGGAAATTATTTTGCAAACCTCATTTTATTTAATCTTCTGGAGCTTCCTATATCTAGAACAAATCACTCAAGTTTCTCAAAATACTCCAAATCACTCTTAAAGGATATTCAGGTCAAACTTAACCACCCTGTATATCTATGTCCATAATCTAGATATTAAAAAGCACATTTAAAGAAATTGTATTGATAAAACATTTAATAAATTATTATTAAGCACTGTTCGGGGATATGCTTCTCGATGACAGTACTTTTATAAGAATTTAAATTTTCTTCAATTTTAATTTTTTATTTTGTTTTTGGTTCGGAACTTATTTTCCCGGTTATTTATAGCCATAATCAAATAATTGTTATTTTTATTATTATTTTAAAGATATATAGAAAGTTGAGAAGATTGTATTTTTGAGTAGAAAAAAAGTATCAAATTTTAAATGAAGTATCCTGTAAAATTGACTTTATTTATGGGCTAGGACTTATATATAACGCTATCGATATGTCAGTTCTTTAGCCGAATTACATTATATGTTTCTTCTAGTATCTTCTGGTATATATCTAGTTTCACGCTAATTGATTGTCAAGCTTGTTCAATGTGTCCTTTTACTGATTACAACGACCCCTAGCCTCTTCTTGTGTTATAAGTATATGTAGAAACTGATATATCTCGCAGTTTCTTCGAAAAACTGAATTTTTGATAAAATTTTTTGTTGACGAATATTAAATAAATAAAATGAAAAATGTCAAAGTTTTGTCTTAAAAAGTTAATTAAATCATTATGAAGTTTTCAGCCAGATTTCTATAGAAAACAAATTCATGAACACATCTTTTTTTTATTAAAAATTTACAACACATGGACATGGTATATTTGTAGAAACCCGTCAAAGCGCACAAAACTATATTTCAAATAAAAAAAAGCACTCTTTATATAATTTAAAAATAATTAAAAGCAGTAGAGCTGAATTTAAAATGAGAAGATAAGTAATGGGCATGTCCTCGAATTCTTGTTAAATTATAATATATGTATAGTACAATTTCACTTAATTCCAAATTGATTTTGAAATTGCACATCTATTACAAATTTGTTCTCTTTGTTTAATATTACAATATTTTTCAATAATTATGTTTGATGTCATTCGTTCCCTACTGTATATACAAATTTACATAAAATAGCTACACGTAATTTTATGAAATTTATATGTACTTATCATTATCTATATGTATTTTCATATTAAAATTATGTGCTTTGAGTGATTATTTATTATGTAAAATCACTGAAATGTTTATTATTATTAATAATGATAATAATAACAATAATAATAACAATTAAGTTTCATCCTTTTATTAAATAAATATTAATAAACTTATTAATATTTATTTGATTTATTTTTTATGTAATAATTTATTATATTTATATAACAAGTTATTGTTGATTTTATTTACTTAATTAAATTTTTTTCGTTTTTTACCTATAATATATTTAAAATTTAAATGTTTCTATTACGCTATTATTATTTTTAATAAAATATAATAAAATTTATTACTTGTCCATTAATTCCAAAAGCATCCTCATCAACAAGTTGTTTTATTATTCACATAATGTTCAACCTAATTACTGTCTAATTATATTTCTAATAGAGAAATTCAGTAGTTTGTATGATTTTTTGTAGTAACGTATTATAATGACTTGTAAGCCCAATGGTAAGTCATCCATGACAATCTATTTTAGTATTTGTTGGATAGTTATTGCAGAATATTGTGGCTCTCAAGTCGACTAGCACCATCGAAACTAATAAATTATTTGCTAGAGTATTTTAACGAGAAGATAATTTGGTTTGGTATTTGCAAGTTTGCACTTCTATAATATCCTGATTTATATTCATCGATAGGTCTTGATGTAAAATATCGTCACTTACAAACCATGGTGTGGGTGTTTTAATACGTTTGCCTTTATATTAGTCTTAATACTTTTCACTGAAATCGCTGCAATATTTTAATATTAATTGCTGGCTGTACTCCTCATAGCCGGATTATGTAAGTCCATACTTGCTTTATGACAGCTTTATAAATTAATAATTTATTGTCTAGTGTCTTTAAAGAATTGTATTCAATCATTCAATAAAATTTACTTAGCCTCAATTCTATTTGTTTAGTTTTATAATGGATTTGTTTTTTCCACGTAAGTCACCTATCCAAGTGCATACCATCCTTTTTACGAAAATACTTTATTATAATACTCGAATAAGTCATCTACTCAGCGTAAATGTGATATCTGTTGATTTGGTTCCACTCTGATTTTTTGAAAACATATGCATCATAATTTTAATCATAATATACATTAATGTTTAATTATTATTTTGGTTTTATTTGTATTGGGCTTCAGCATATTAACTCTTACTATACTGTTAAACTGAATATGCGTTGCAGCTTCACTAAAAGAAGAAAAGACAATTATTTTTATTCATTTAAAAAATTTCATTTGCCTCGAGTGTCAATAATCCATGTTTGCTACACTGTTGTATTGCATTTTTTACTCTACATTCCTCCTGATTAGATTATGCATAAAAAAAGAGAGAAATAGATTAATATAAGATCAATAATTTAGGTTTTTAAAATAATTATAAATATATAAAATTATGCAGGCGCGAATTTTTAAAGCATGTTTAGATTTACAATGCTCATTAACTTACTTTCTTGCTAGGTGCTACAGGCCTTGACGAGAGAACTGTCAGGGAACTCCCTTACATAGCATCCGCTGGTAAGCAGTCCAAAATTTAAGTACCTCAAAATCCTCAAAATTTTGAGGTTGGCGTAAGTCTGACTCCCTTACCCGTAAAAATTACATAAATTTACAATGCAGTTCCATTTAATGATTTCAATTTTTTCTTAAAATCCCAAAACTTTTCTAAATGAAATTTATTCAGCATCATAAAATCCAATTTCCAAAAAGTTCAAAGGTAATTTTTATCCAAATCAGGGTTTTCCCTTCAATTTCTGAAATTAAAAAAAAAAAGACATTTCAAATTCTGCCATTTTAATTAACTGTAAAACATTTTTACTTTGAAGATTTTTGTTGCATTTTTTCTTTGCAAATTTTGGTCTTTTTCACTTTGAGACCACTCTCTGTATATGATTTTGATTTTATACATTTACTTTTACCTACCTGAATAATATCCAGTTTAAATACTTGTAACTTATATACATAAATATATATATATATATAATTTATACTAATTTATGTGTTATACTTTGTGGGATTTTATCTAGCTTTTTTTAATTTCAGTTGTCTTGACATTACCTTTTACTTGGTGCAAAATTCTTGATTATTGGTTTTTTTGTTTATACCAAGCAACAGTATAATGCACCATGTTGTTTTAAAAATTAAAAAAAAAAGTTTATTTTTAAACTGTTGAATATCAAATGGTAGAGATTTAAAAAAAAAAGGATATTATTTTTTTAAATAGACCTGGTTATTCTGGTATGGAGAATTTGTCAGATTTATACGAGGTTGAATTAAAAAATAAGGTGCAATAATTAAAAAATGTTGATAAATTCTAATTCATATATTAATTGAGACTCAAAGTTAAACAAAGAAGCAATTTATTTACGAATTAAATTAAATTTGATTAAACTTAAATTTTACCAAGTCCTGATATGCAAAATGAAATTTATAAGGCAACACAACAAAACTAAAGTTCTATATATATGGTGCAATATTAAATAAATAAAATGCGTGTATTTGTGAAAACTTTGTTTATTGTAGTAATTTTTGACAAAACAAGATTCACTGGAGTATATTTTGAAAGTAATTTCCCATTGTTCAATATAGCTTTAAATCATCGTGTACAACCATATCAGCTCAAAGAATAATCGAAAAGTGTACGATACCTTATGAATGAGGTTAGGGTAAATCAAGCGATTAAAGATTTAAGCATAGTACTTCCAAAGTAATACCAAAATAAAGTGTTAAATCACTTTGTTATAATATTCCTTAATTTGACAGTATTAAAGAAATTTGGAAAGAAAGATTATATCACCTGCTTTTATAAAAACAAGTATAAAACAACATAGTATTAATAAAAATAAAATGGATACAAACAATTTAATAATTCAATTTAATAGTAATTTGATTCTTAATTGAATTCTTCCCTTTTTTATAATTGAATATTTTTTCCTTATTTAAATAATCCGAGTATCAAAATCTATAACAAATAAGAATCTAATATAATCCATACATTATACGATAATAACGTTTGTAAAGCTTGCTACCTAGCTGAATTAAAGTAAAAAGCAGTGCAAGAACCCAAAAATTTAAATGTGAATATTTTTCAAAATATTATCGCAAAAATTCTTAATCGATATTAAGAAATAAAACAAATTAAAAATCACTAATTTTTGTGCCCATATTTCAAATAAATCATTTATACAAAAACATAACCAAGTTCTAAACCCATATAGGAAAATCACGTGTTTAATACAAGAGCCAAATGTCAAAACATCATAAAATCAATAAGATATGAAGCTTTTTTTTTCAAATTAAAAATAGTTTTTAAAGTCATCAAAACAATTAAAATTATACAATGTCAAAGAATAAAGTACTCATACCTATTGAAAAGTTTTAAATTGACCTATTTTGTGTCTCTCAATTAATCACCTCGAAATATTTCTAATTGACCAATGCAGCAGACATATCTTCAAGTTCAAATGAATGTTTATTTTGAAAAGCAAAATATTGACCAGCAGAAAAAAAATAATCCTATTGTTGCCATGGTGGTAAATCTTGCTTCATCACCTATAAAAATTCACTAAATATGCTAACAGTCCTTTCTATAAGGAAATCACCAAAAGCAAGATATGATAGAGAATAGGCAATATTGACTATTTTTTCAATTGGTGATAAAATTACAAAACTACCATATTTTCCTTTCTAACTGTATAAAAAAAGTTAGATAAAATGTTTGCACTTAAGAAGGATATTTACTTCAACAATTACTTTAAGTGCAAAAATTTTCAATCACAATTTCTGATAATGAGTCACTGTTTCTTCAATGATATTGTTGAAGAATTTACGTTAAGTATATTTCGAGTGAAAAATACTGAGGAAATAATTTTTTCCTATAAAACAAACACTACAATAGTCAACGTAACCAATTGTGTTGAAATCAGGTTGTATAAAAAATGAAGGGACGTAGGCATATAGTTAACAGAAAATGCCCAAAATCAGCATCGTTTTTATCAAAATCTAAATTGCCGGTGCATGATACCACTTAATATAGATAACTTAAATAAATCTCATAAATTAAGTTTTTTTAAATTAACTGCAAAGGATTTTGAAGTCATCCTACTGACAGTTAAATTATAGCTTTACTAATATTTGTTTTGTTATATTCAATGTTTTTTGTTGAGATAGAAAGTATGACACAAAGCTGAATTCTAAAAAATACATAAAATAATAAGTCAAGAAAATTTAAAAAAAAATTTAATACTTTAAATTTTAAATAAAAGAAAATTTTAAACCAGAATGGATAGTTGTACTTCGGTAACACCATGGAGTTAAGAACAAGGATATTAAAGAAAGCAAAAATAAAATACCCTTTGTAACAAAAATGTTATCCTTAAATTGGACGATATGCTAAGAAAAATTAATTGTTTTGCGGAAATAGAAAACTTTGTTTTGTGTTAAATATTTAAATGAAGAGGAAATAAATATTTTTTCAATGCTGAACCGGCGAATGCTACGTCGGAAAATGCTTGTTCGATATACATTTCTGAAAAGATTTCTGAAAATATTTCCATCTAATGAAAAATGGGATACTTTCTCATTGCCATAATAGCAGCCACACCAGATTGATGTAGCGTGCCTTCCGCAGGACAAAGTTTTTAAGATGAGCAGTTGAACGATGGGCTCGAAAACCATATTGACGAATATTAATTTAGTTTCTTATTGATCAAGATTTCCATTGTTTTGGAGAGAATGGAAGTGATAGCTATAGGCCTGTGTAGCTATCACTTCTCTTTTACTTGTTAGTTGATACCGGCATTTAAAGCGTGTGATGAAATTTATTGATTATTCAAAGAAATAGTTACCATCAATGACTTTAGTCAACTTAGTATAGTAGACACGTATTTAAGTCAAAACAATCTTATGAATAAGAACATTGATATTATTACATACTATTGGAAAGTAAATATTTCACTTTTATTAAACATTTTGTAATCCACCCTCGTACAAATTAGATTTTCTTTTCTACTAATGTTGTTAACACTAAAAATACCATTTTTTTTTTCATTTTCAAAATTTGCCCCAACTTTAGAATTATTTCTTTTGTATTATTTTTGTGATTTTTGTACACCATACTCGATAGGTATTTTTCATATAGGTTGAATGATTACTGTTTTTGAAATTAGTTTTGTATATACCTAAGTGTTGGGTATAAAAGAAAATTTCTCTATTTTTTTCAGTACATAATACTAACAATAACCACAGCTCGTCAATGTAATGGCTTCGATAAATATTTCTTAAAATAATTGATCACATTTTCATTCTTAATGAACATCATCAGTTACTGTTCAGTTGAAACATGATTGATGAACACTATATTGTAATACAAAATTTCATCAAAGAAACAAATAATTTGATATTCTATGGAATACAATGTATATAGATTTGATTGGACAAACACAGCGGTTCAATAAAAACCAATTTGGAGACCAGTAATATTACTAAGACTGCAATAAACGAAATGAAAAACCATGTTGACTCAATTGAAACTAATGATGTTATGAAACAGAATAATTTTTAAAATTTGCTAACATTGTTATAATCTGATGTTATATAATCGCCTTTAGTTGTTAAATCTAAACTATTAAATTTGTTAAAAATTTTTCTGGACTTATATAATTTTTAGATTTATAGTAAAAAGTTCACTTTTTAAATTTATGTCATCCTTTCTATCTCAACAAAAAACAAAAATAAAATATAACAAAATAAATATTAGTAAAGTTATAATTTAACTGTCAGTGGGATGACTTCAAAATCCTTTTCAGTAAAAAAAAAGTTAATTTATGAGATTTATATAGAAGCAAAGAAAAGAATCGTATTTCAAGTTACCAATATTAGATGGCATCATGCACTCTCATGGCGATTTGGATTTTAATAAAAATGCATTCGTGCTTATAGCCAAATAATATTTTCGTAATTAAATAATTATTGCTGGTTATGTCAAGACTCACAATTTGATAGTTATTCTTTAACTGTGTTATTGTGAGGGGTAAATGTTTTCCAGATGTTTACCTATATGCCTACTTCTCTTTATTTATACAACATAATTTCAACATAATTGATCACGTTGATGATTGCAGTATTCATTTTGTAGGATTAACTGTTACCTTCTTATTTTCACTTAAAATATTTTTTAACGTAGATTTTTCATCAATATCACTCAGACCCATTATTAAAAATTGTGGCTGAACACTTTTGCACTTCAATTAATTGTCGAAGTAGATATCCTTCTTAGTTGGAAACATTTTATTTAACATTTTTGTGAAGCGATGTTTCTTTGGGCACTCTTTTCTCAATTCATTGTCCTATTTTTATATTTGTATCTATCTATATACATATAAAAAAAAATCCTGAATATTGCACCCGACACTCCAACTTTTATTAGAATTTCATGCGCTTTTAATAATAACCATTTAATATACAATTTAATGATCTTCGAATACTTACCATTTTTCTATTTAAGGTTGTTTAAGTACTTAACAAGAACAAACAAATGTACTAACAAAACTTTTGAAATCGTTATCAAACACATTTCAATTTCAAAATTTAGAGTGAAAGAGCTTTCAAATCGGGATTGCACCATATTTTTTTAAAATAAAATAAAATTTAAAATAACATCTATTATAGATACAACATTTAAATTGCATACTATACACTTTGTAGCAACAATTTAAGGACACTTACATATTTGCAAAGCGTATTTATGTATTTTTAACAACAGCAACCAGTTCAGTAACATTTTTTTCTCTCTTAACTGTATTTATTGGATTTTTCAAAACGAAAATAACAATAATTTCATAACAATTGGGACCTTTATTTTTTATTAAAATCGAACAATTTAAAAAGTTGGAAGGTCTAATCCATATTGAATTGACACTTCATATATGTTCGTTCATCCACTCGGTCGTTCTGTCTTACATGACTGACAGCAATTTTAGTTTAGTTTGCTAGTTACAGGAATATTTTGTAAGCCCTTCGCCATAGTGTTAGGGTCTTGCACCAGTCTGTCGCATATCTGATTTTACATTTTTCAAGTTCTTCTCTAACCAAGGGAATTTTCAAATCTTTATGTATAGATTAATATTTCGAAGGTAATAAGGGGCATGGGTTATGATACATAAAATTTTTGCTTGTATCCTTTGAATTGTTTCGATGTTGGTTCAGAATGGCTTTGTATAACAGCACTTTGTATTAAAGATCTAATGTAGAATTTTTAGCAATAAGCCAATAAATGCTTTAAAAAGACGTTAATGGAAATCTTTTATTTCTTCTTCACCTTGTATTAGGGTTAAGTCTCTTTCTAACCGTGTTAGCCGTCCAGAGATGTAAGGAATCAATTATTTTTCAATGCTTAGACCATAATAGTGAAAATAGTCGAATATTTTCCTTTTAATTTTATTGATATGCTTATCATACAGATAACTTGCAGAATTCTTCAGTGCAGTGTTTTGTACTCGACTTAGGAAAGAAATCTAAAGTCGTCTTATTGATTCTATTCGCACAGTTAACAATTTGATGTTTTTCGCAGCTGGATGGTTGTTTATTATCCAATGAAATAGCACAGGTAGGGGGTTGAGTAATAATATTATTATTTATTATATTGTTGGTATTTGAAATAATATTGCCGACGTTAGAGTGGAGTGGAAATTAAAAGGAAATTATTCGACTATCTTCACTATTATACAAATATTTTACTGTAACGCTAGAACACAAGTTTTTATAAAAAGCTCAAAAAACTCAAAAAAACAGTTTTAGATTCAAATAAAGAAAAATTAATTACACATCCAGGGATGTAGAGTCCAAATTGTTTTTCAACGCTTTGTAGTCGATTGATGGTTATTGTGTGCTCTTTTGTCGCTTGTTATCTATTATAGCTAGTCTTTGATAATCGATCCAACCATATTATAAAAATTATGTACGCTTGTCAAATTTATTTGGGAATCTATCGTTGCTGATGGATCCGGAAATTTTTCTTACCGTTTTCATTTCTACAGTACCAAGATTGATTTTCATTTTCTTCCTCGTCCTCGTTAGCTGAGATAAACTACGAATGTTATAATTTCACGAATGTATGTTTTGTTTTGTATATTTTTACTTTTTATTGGCTCACGAATTTATTTTGTTAAAATTCAGATATTGTTTCTTGTTTGTTGACCTAATTTTTGTTTTCGTATTTGCGATCTTGATTTGCAAATATTTTGACTCTAAAGTCACTGAACTCTCAATGATAATATAGGTCTATAATCTTGCCAATAATAATAAGCTTACATCTTATGGATTCCTTGGCCTCAAAAACATCACCATGTTGTATTTTGGTGCTGATAAAAAACCTGATATAGTAGTCTCTATAGTAGCTATTATCACTTTCGAAAATTTGCAGTACGAGGTCTCTGTTCACAGGAATATATTTATGTAGGAAACTTTTTGATAGAAAAGGAACCTCTAACCTAAAATATATGTCTTAAATAACAATGGGGTTAAAAAATATATGTCAGCGGTTTAAAAAAAACCACAAAATAGTTAACTCAATCTGGAGCTGATAAAGGGAAAATTGTTATAAAAAAAGTAGCCAACGTCCGTAATAGAAGCCACGCGAAGAAGAGCAGCGTAGTCAAAATATTTATTAACTATACAAAATCGCAGTTAAGTTCACTCAATAAAATTTGAATCTTTTGAATTGTATTCAGTTTTTTGTAACCAAGTGTATAAATGTGTACTGTGTCAATGTATCCTTTTTTAAATAAAATATTTATAAATATTTCAAAAGCAAAACATCAGGAGTAGCAAGCAACATGTTGCATCTTTAATACTCATCATCTTATTGTACTAAAATAAATGCTGACTTTGACTTGTTGTTAATATATACACGTATATATACAAATGTATTGGTAATATTCTGTTTTCTCTACAAAATTTACAAACACCCACAACAAACTTGTAAACAAGAATGATAAAAGGGAAAAAAATTTTTGTTTAAGTAAAAATCATGAAGCAGAAAATTTATCCCTCTTTAAAATTTTCACTTAAATGAATTCAAATATATGACAAGATAAGAGAAGAGAAGAGGTAGTAGTGTACAAAAAAAGATACACTCATGAATTCCATATTGAATAAAATGATAAACAGTACATAAATAGAATGTGATAGAGAAAAAGACAGAAAAAATGAGTAGGAAGGATATGAACGGTAATTTTGTTGGACCCTAAAAATATATTATTTCAATATCTTCATTTGAATGGTTGTTGTTTTTATTTATTAAAATATTTCTAATGTTTACTGAGGAAATGTTGTTGTACTTACTACTTACCATAGAGGGGAGTGAGGTAAACGTGTCTACCATCTCTTTCTTCTTTTCAAAAGAATTTTTGCTCTAATTTTTGTTTTCAATGATTTTTGTTATATTTTATCATTAAAATTCTACTGTCATCTGTCACTGAATATAACAAGAAATCAATGAACAGATATTTTGGTATATGTAGTATTGATACGTATATGTGTGTGTGTGTATTAAAGATGATAGATTTTAAGATTGAAAATTTTTTGAATGTCATTTTGTAAAGAAAACGAATTGAAAATTGTTATTAAATTTTTTAAAAAAGATCGTGAAAAATTCAAAAAAAAATTTTTAGAATTGTAATCATTTTAAAGAACTTTGAGCGAAACATGAAAATAATATAAGACATACAAAATATTTTAGAACATAATTAAATTGAAAGTATCTGGAAAGTAAAATGTGACTAATTTAACAGAGAATAAAAATAAAAAAATCATAGTGGAATCAAAAAATGGATGAAGAGGTTTTTAAATAAGGAAACAGACTGTTTGAAATGGAGTGTACGGAAATTAAGATATTTCTTATTAGTTGCAAATAAGTAGCTCTAACATTTGCAATGAATAAATTGTATAACATTCTTTTAAAAATGAGACGACTGTAAAACTAACTTGGTTCGGGCATCATGAAAAATGAAGCGAATTCTATTCAGCTTGTAGTGAGATATTTTCTCATACTGGCGAAACTTCTTATTTCTAGTGAACGAATTGATTACAACAATGTTCCCGATATTTTAAGATTAGAAGATTTTCTTGATTTGAACATTTTCAATAATTCGGTTCAGTTGAACGACACCGCAAGTAGTGAGTTAAATCATTGTTTAAATGTGGTTCAATTTTCATATTTTTAGTAATGGAAGTAAACAATCACACATTAGAGCAAAAGCAGGACTTCATATTAAATGGGTGGCAAGATGTTTCTTCACGATGTCATTATATTATATTAGCTATTACCTACATCAATAAGATATTCTGTGTTGCATTAAAGCAAAAACCTGGCTTACATTTGTATGAACAGCAAGATGTTTCCACACAATGTTATCATATAAAGTAAAAATGTGATGACATTGATAACCATAAATAGGGTAAGCTGTTTTGCATTAGCGCAAAAGCCTCATCATCATTGTTCATCCCATATGTGAGGCATAGGATTGATGATTAGCAAATATCTGGATTAAGATTAATACATTTTCATGGGGACAAGTAGCTTATTCTCGATGTTATCACATTAAAAATTTTACATTTTTAAATGAAGAATAATCAATTTTATATAATTTATTATATATAAAGTACAAGACGTCGAATATCATTGCCTTGTGCCTTTTTTTAAGAATTCATTAATTGTTTTTTGTTTGAATCTGAAACGGTGTTTTTCATTTGAGGTATATGGTTTATGGTGCATGGTGCATGTTGTATTTCCATCGTAATGGAGACAATTATTAAATATGACAGCTGGCCATTTTGTTTGTTTTCCTTGTGCAAACATATACTCATGAATTCCATATTGAATAAATTAAATCGGAGGCTAATTAATTACGTTGAATCTATTACATTTAAATACTAAATTCTTACTTCTATCTCACCATAAAACTTATGCTAGATGTAAGTAGTTAGCAATTGGTTTGTAGATCTCTTAATTATTTAATAAATCATATTTTATTCCATAACATAACAAAATTATTATTTTTGTCTTATAGTATAAAACTAATATAGTGAGTTTATTCATGGGACAAACATGGCGATCTCAAATCCTCTACCCACCCCATACAAAGTACTTAACAAACTGTTCCTGTGCATTATTGATCGCGATCGAGAACGCAAGTCTCACTGAAAATTGTAACCTCTTAAAGTTGAATCTATAGCAAAATAATTATTGATAATCCCACTCTAAGTAAAAAACGATGTCGATGGTAATACTAATTAGTTTTTGGTAAAAAGGCAGGTACTTGATTATTTATTTCGTTTATATCTTCATTTTTAGCAGTAAGAATGGCGTAATTTTTAATTAAGCACGAAAAGGTGATTCTACCTAATTACTATCAAGAGCATAAAAATAAATCTTTATTGAAAGGTTGATGTTTAATCAAAAAAATATTTTTTTATAACTTTTTATTCCTCTTAGTGTGGTTGTTTTGAATTTTATTATTCTGAGTACAATATTTTACTTAACATCGGCGGTTTTGTGACTAAAGTTTTTCAATTTTACGTTATTTATTTGCAAACTAGCCGGACTATGCGATGACAACAAAGATAAAACAATTGACAAGATTATACTCAAATTTCCAAACTACAAGTTTCACTTTAAAGTTTATGGCTGACAACTAATTTAAATTTTGAAAATAAAACTATTGTTTATTTTTGAGAAATCTTATTTTTAATAGTTTTATTTTATTTCAGTGATCAACAAATTTTTGCCATCTAGTTTTAGTGAATGAACCAAATACTTTTTAAAGCTTTTATCATGGCCTGAGTAGGATTAGAGCACAAGTATTTTTACTATTAGCATGACCTAATCACTCTTCCATATCGGTTTTGGTATTCAAATCATTGAATTATAAGGGTTTTGATCAGTTAACATAATTGTAATCAATTTTGGGGTAAAATATGATATCAGAATCAGAGAATCAAATTAATTGATCAACGTGTAGATCATTTTCATTGTATTTTCAATGTTAAAATAAAATTTTACCAGTATGGGGAAATGTTAATTATAAAAATTCTATTATTTCACCATGTTTCAAAAAGACATTTACATTTTTGATCCTCCTAATTAAGTCTTCTTTCACTTATTTTTATTTCAATTTTCACAATCACATGATATTTTCTTACCACAACATTTCTCATCATTTATTATGAAAAATCTTATAATTTTATAGATACTGTTTTTATTTTAGGAATAATAGTCTAACTTTTACCTAGTATATAGAAATAAAATTTTTGCATGGTTGATAGTTCATAGATGGTTCTACCTATAAACAAGAGAATCTATATATTGCGTGCAAAAATGATTTCCTGTAGGTAGTAATGTAACAAATTTTCAATTTACATTGAATTACAACATTTACAAAAGATTATATTACATGATTTGTTAAGGCAATTTCATTAATTAGAAATTTTCTAAATAGCTCTTAAAAGGATTTTCAAATAAATTTCAATAAAATAATTAACTACCCTTAAGAATTTTATTTTTTTTAATTCTTAAAAGTTTTGTAATGTACATCGTATTATCTACGTGCAAAAACAATTTCTTGTAATGATTGTGATGCACAAAAACAATCGAACAGTCGGAGTTTGAACAAAAACAATTTCTTGTATTGAACATTACTCTAAAATGTGAAAATATTTTTTTTAAAGTTGATTTTTAGTACATACTTTCAGGCAATGATATACATATGCAGACCCAATTCAAATATTAGATAAATTTATTTTTATTGTTTTATATTCCGTCACAAATTTATATATTTTTTTTAATAGTCAGTTCTATTTCTGACTATATGAATAAGTCTTATTTACTAAAATTTTCTATTTTTTGTTTTGAATTGTGTTTTATCTTTTACTGACCATTATTCTTTCCATACGAAATCTACTACACAATGAGCAACATATTTCAAGTTATATTGTGGAAACGTTATATTACGAACTCTACACACTTTATAACTCTGTACACATTTCAATGAGGAATTTATCTTAAAAGTTTTATTTAAAATTCTGGGTATTTAGTTAATTCAACTATTTATATCTTATAGTATAGCACAATCCACAATACTTTAATGATGTTATTTGAGGCTGGAAGACTCTTCACTTAATCTAATTGAATAATCTTTTGAAGTCGTGTGTTAGATTTGAGTGAATTGTATAATTTGAATGAAATTTTGTAAATATTTTCTTTAATTTTTGTTTGAGACAAAGCATATTGATATAAGTAATAGAATAAATCAGAATTAAACTTGATGAGTTGTGTATCTTATTAAATTGGTTATTGAATCCTATGAAGGATATGTTCGTATTAAAATACATACTTGTTTTAATTTATATTTTGATACTAATTTTATTCTAATTTCCAGTAGACTGGAATAAGTTAATGCAAAAGCTCCATTTTGTATGCTAAAACTTTAATATGTACTAAATTTACCATATACAATGGTGCTTGTACCGTTTACTATACATCATGGGCCATGTACCATGCACTATGCACTATGCACTATGCACCATGCACTATGCACTATGCACCATACACCATGCACCATACACCATGCACCATGCACCGTGCACCATGCACTATGCACCATGCACCATGCACAATATAAACAATATTAAAATTATTCTAATCGATATTTATTTTAGATCTTCTTCTAACCATAAGTATACATACTTCATGTAACTGTTACGATATAAAAATGTCCTATATTTATATATATATATATTTTTATTTCATTACTGGATGATTGTATTTAAAGTAATATTATAATTACAAGTTATCAACATAAATCAAATAATCTGAAATTTCTTATTATTTATTTATTTTTTATAATACCTACTCATCGTAATTGCTGAACAGTTCTGAAGTGGTATTCATGATAAAAATGAATTTCTTAATGCTATTAGTAACAAATCAAAAATTATATTTTAATTTGGAAATTATTACAGTTTATTGAGGTTGTTGTTGTTCAGTTTTTTACTTTATTTGAATATTAATTTGTTCTCTGGAAATTGAATTGTATATGGAATATGTATATGGAAATAAATATATTCGAGAAAATTAATTTGATTTGAAATAATTTTAATAGAGATTACAATTATATATTTTCAAGTACATGTTTTTATTGCATTTCCTTATCTGAATATTATATTTTCACTTCGATATTATTGGTTAGTATTTTGAATATGGAATTTTATTCATTTTTCTGTTGTTAATTCTTTAGAAATATTCAATTATTGAAATTTTATAGGCAAAAAAAATCAATTATATTCAAATTTAAAAGTTACAATTTATTATTATTATTGATTTTAAATGCAAAATGTAAAATGTGGTTTAAGTAGTAATTTATATAAAAAGAAAAACTTGATTTTATTGATCATATCTGTATTATAGTGCAAGAGAATAGAAACTACAATATATTGCATATAATTTTAAGGAAGCTTTTCTTTCCTCATAAAGTACTGTACACGCAACCAAAACTCTGACTAATTTAAATTGCATTTTTCAAAGAAACATTTAAATATAAAAACAAATTAATTAAATTGAAATGTTATATGAATAGTGCAGGTATAGCACTACAAAGACATCTTCCTGGAATGCAAATATTTTAAATAAATTTTATAAATTAACCGCAACAGTATCTTTATTATTTTCTGTTATTTTCTTTATTTATTTCATTCTCAAAAAAACTTGTAGTAAGGTCGCACACACAAGTCACATAATTTCCAAATTGTAATCTTCAATTTTTAAATTTACTGTATCTTTTATTTCCCGCTCCAATATTATATATATTGTTTTATTCTTATTTGTAATAAAATTGTGATGATTTCTTTATTAGAACCAGATCTTCGATTATTGTTTCTACTAGTCTTATATTGGTGTTTTCAGTATATATGATATCGCCATGTCATCTGATGGTAAATACAGGTTTACCATTTAGATTTAGGTTAAGTAGAACACTTATATCGATGTAGAATAAAGTAGGTTCAAGCTAACTTCCCTGTATGACACCGAACTAATTTTTCTTCAAAATGTTAGTCACACCAACACATTCTGCATATTGGATTATCTTAGTAAGGTAACTTTTGAACCAACTGTATTCATCGCCGTTTGTACCATGCTCAAACAGTATTCTTAGTAATAGTTTTTTATCAACACTGTCAAAGGCTTTTTTAATATAAATAAAAACAGCAGCTACTTTATATAGTTTCTCTATTGAAGAATAGATTTAACTAATAACATCAAATAGGAGCATCTTGCATATTGCATTTACTTTTAAAGCCACGTTGATGGGGTTGGGTTAAATTGTTGCCATCCAAATAATCCATAAGTTGATTATTGATTGAAAATTTCGATACTTTTGTTAAAAACTAATGAAATGGATATGGGTCTATAATTATTGAGATCTGTTCTTCTGTATATGCTTAGTTCAACGGTTTCATAAAATTTATTTTCTTTCTTCGAATTATACTTTTAATTTATTTCGAATTTTTCTGAGCATCGTTCTCTCTTTTTTTCGATTTGTCTTTCATCATATTGTTTTCTTTTTACAATTTTCCCAAATTGTAATTGCATATGTATATGAACAGTGGGAAATAAACTAAAATATATTGATATTTTTATGTTATCTGGATTCAATATGCTGGTGACTACCCTTCTTGTTCTTTTGCCAACCTGATTAATATGAGTGTTCCAATTCAAATTGGAGTCCATAGAGACTTTCCAATTCTTACCAAATATCTGTGATTATTTACTATATAATTTTATTTTTATTATAATAGATTGATATACATACATATATATATATATTATATATAGTCAATCATATCAATATCATTTTTGATTTTCTTAGATTGACGGTGAGCTTATACAGACACATCCAATTATGTATTTTAGACATATCATCATTAGCCTTCATTTCAATATCTTTAGAATTAAATCCAGAGTATATAGTATGACTAAATCATCAGCGTAAATAAAAGGTGTTCCAATCAAGTTTATTTTTGAGAAGATACTAGCATATATATTTGGCCCAAGAGAGCTACTCAGGTATAACATCACAATCAATGCTAGTTTTGCAGCTTCTTCTACTATTATATTCTGTATATTGTTGTCTGTAAAAGTTTTTGATACATATGTCGAAAAACACTAATCCAACTTTTTATTTTTACTAATTTGAGCTTGATAGTGAGATTTTAGTAAATCAATACTGACATTCACAGATTAAATTATTTTTTCGAAGACAGCTATTCCGATACTTTTTTATTTACATAACTTTATATAATTTTACAATAATAATTGATGACACAGCAATTACATGGCTCTGAAATTATTGATATCTTTTCTTATATATATAGGAACTACTTTATTGTTTTTGAAAAAATGGTTTTATGGCAACACATGTAACTTATAAATGTGAAATGGTTAAAAACTAGGTGGCCGTTCAAAAAATTGATTAAACAAAGCAAACAAATATTTTTTTAAAAATTAAAAATATGTAAATCGATGGCTTAGAACACACTTATACTAAGTCGCAAAATCATAATTTTTCAGGGCAGTAATTTGAAAGTTTGATCAGGAGCTAAAAGCGTACTATTTAAGTTAGAAAACTGTAACAAGGTTTTTTTTGTACTCTGTTCTTTCTCAAGTAATTGAAAATAGTTTCTACGATTAAAATTTGTTTTTTTAATTTTGTATTTTCTGCAACAGGTTTTGCACTTAGCATGTTATTGACTGAAAAATTTGGCAATTAGCATAATTATTAATATTCCAACTTAATATATTTGTGTTAGATTAGTTGTAATTTTTTATATGGTTAATATTCTAAGGGAGCACCTTTAGGTCTGATATGCAGAGTATAAGTACAGAGTAAATACTAAAATGAACACTAACATTTTCACTTAATCTATTTTGACACTCTATATCTCGGAAACTGTATTGAATTGCTTAGATATTTACATGATGGAAAGCAGGTGCTCTTAAAATAGCATAATCAAAGCCTTGAAAAAAATGCACTTAGTAAGTGTGTTCTAAGCCATATACATCGAATGACATTCAATTCTGAGTAGAATGAAAATTTAAAAACATAAAGTAATTCATTTATTTTTTTTAAATTTGAATGATTTAACACAATTACAATAGTTTTTAAAGTGTAAAATTCATGCTATCAATGTAGATATACAAAGCATTGAATTCACAATTGGAATAATTTACCCTCAGCAAAACTAATACCTGCAATAATATTAAATTGTCTATACTATATCTATAGATTTACACTTATCTTACCTTACAGGTTAAAGTAACTAAGTATATTACAATAATACTGAAATACATACTAAGTAAAAAACAATTCCATATTCAATGGAATTGTAGAGAGTTATGTTTGTAAAACACTTGAATTCACAAGAAGATTGTAGAAAACCTATTCATACTGAAAAAAAGAACATCAACCCATATAATTCAGAAAAGATATAGCTGTATAATATATCTAAAGTAAAAGAACATTGAGAACAATTTTAAATAGTATACTAACATAAATACACGCAACATAACAATAATTTGAATAAAAAAATAAATACCAAAATAGTATTGAACAATGAAATACAAAATCATCAATACAAAAGCAGTATACTTCATTGATTGCAGTAATATGCAGCAATTAATTAGGTACACTTTTTCAAAGATTTAATGAATCTTTAGAGCTGGTATTACAATATGCAAAATTAAGAAGAGAATTAAGAAATCATGGAGTGCAGCAACAGCTAGAGCTTACGTCTATCAACCGAAGGGTCCCATGACCAAATAATTGACAGTATTAATAATTTGGTAACAGCTTCAAATAAAATGGAAGTACGTTGTTTAAGAAGGATGTCAGTTTCTGACAATAGTAGTAGTTTCCCACATTTAATGAGTTGCTGGCATACATTTGATAAATAAATACAGTCGAAAAATATTGTAGTAAAAAATGTAGAAAAAAAATTTGCAGTAACGTTCTGACTTGAGCACAAAAAGATCATAAGAAAATAAAAAAAACCGCAAAATATTTTTTGGGATTTATTATGAAGCCTTATCTAGGATTTGCATGATATATCAAATTTTTTTACTATGAAAACACCGCGCCTTAGCTTTTTATTCTTAACATTTCAAGTGGGCAAAATAAGGTAATTAAGTTTTCTTGAATCTGATTTAAGTCATCTGCACACATATTGTACCCATTCTATAATATCTTCGGTCTCTTTGATGGGTTTCATTTATAAAGTTTAAAAATTGAGAAGAAAAATTCATTGGATTACTTTTTTTTTCTTCTTACTAACTAACAGTATCCATGAAACTGTACGATAATGTGTATGTTAACAGAACATACTTTCCACAGTTGAGACTTGTTAGTACTGATAACCGTTGAACGTTTCCAAGTTTTGACACTCAGTAAAATATCAAAGATATTATCTGGCCGGTTTTGGCAAAACAAAGATTCAGATGACTAGAGTAATATGTTAGACAACTTTACAGACATCGCAAAGATTACTTTTCGGAATAACAATAGACTTATCACATACGGAAATATCTCATGTAAAGTTAGAATCATTAGAAATATAAATCTTTAGATGTACGGCCACAAATACTCTTGATAGATCGAACTTTGAATGTACAAGTTCTTCAAAGAATATTGAACACAGAAAAAAAATTACTTGGATTGGTTCGGAAAAGAAAATTTATGTAAAGACGATAGGTTTACAATTAGATTAAATTATATTAGAGTAGGTCACTTCGGCAGGGTATCTGACCCCTATATCACCGCAGCCGCATTAATGCTATTAATCACTTGAGTCCTTAACGATACCTTATTTAGTTATCACACTCAGGATATTTTTCAATGGTATGCTAGATAGTTCCCATTGTTTAAAATTAGTATAAATTAGTGTAATTAATTATTGTATTGTTATTATTCAGTCTATAATATTATTAATAAAGTACTCTGTACGAGCGACTGAACTCTTTTGAGATACTGAAATGAAATAAATAAAAATAAAAAATAAAATAAAAGCTGTTCCCAGGTGACGCAGTTTGCTACGAGTGAGTTTCGCATTCAGAGAGCAAATGTTTAATAGATTCTTCCTCAAAGGGGGATAACGGTTGATTCAGGTGGACAACTAGAAACAAATGTTTTAATGTTCGTTTCGAATTTAAACAGATCATATGTAATGAATTGTTGATGTTTGGAGAATAAATACAAATTAGATACCACATTTGCAATATTCGAGATATAAAATGAATTTCTAAATGTGAACAAAAATACGAGGTAGGTACTACAATTAATTATTCAAAGAAAAATCAAAGGTAGAAATCGTATTGACAAAAAACACAATGTTTTGGGTCAGTAATATTAGAAATTGAAATGACACAAGCAATATTGCCGAATGTTAAATCATGCTGTAACAAATTGAACTGAATAGAAAAATATAGCTAAAATATGTAATAAACATGTGACCGCTTAGTAATGTAATAGTTAAGAAAGAGATACTCGTTCTTGCCATGCCATATTGTTAGATTGCAGATTTCTGCCATCATCTCAATTAAGCAATATAGAAAGATGAAGGTATAAATTGCCATATTTTCAAGTAATCGCACAATAAAAAAGTTTTAATGAAGTAAAGGAGATTTATTTTAACATTTCTCAATAAATCTTAAAATTTTATTCATTTAGAAAAATTTAAAACTCATGAAAATTCCATTAAAATTTCTAAGTACAAATATTACTGAATCATTTCACTGTAAAATTATCTAATTAAATTTAATTTCTTACAGTTTATTGACATCCAAAGTAAAATACCTTAAAATAAATTTAAACAAATTTTGTTTTTTTTTTTTTATTATTATTTAAATTTTTTATTTTATTTTTGTTTAATAAAAAATTGAACCAGCTGAATTTTATTACATCTAACCTAGAACAACAAGAATTTGAAGTAAACAACATATACAAATAGAAAAAGAAAAATAATAAACAAAAAAAAATAATAATAATAATAATAAAATAAAAATTTACCTCATTCTCATCAATTTCATGTGCTTTGTATATCCTTTGATCCATTTAAAGCTTTACCAAAGGTAAAATCATTCTTTTAAAAGAAGTTAATGGAATTCATCCTTCCTACCATTAAACCAGAGAACCATTTGTGATCATTGAAAAATTTTCACTCACTTTTTACAAAAAAGAAAAAAATATATATATATTTTTTTATGTTTTTGATGTAATTTTTTTTTTTTTTTTTTGATTTATTTATGGTATACGAAATATAAGTGGATTATAATCCAACCCAACTAAAAACCATTCTACCACATTACCAACATCACAATATTATTTCGGTGAATAGAAATATAAAATATATAAAAGGATTATTTATTTATTTTTATTTTTACTTATATACACACCCATCCATGTATATAGATAGATAGGTAGGTTAGGTACATATATTATATACATATTATATAATATTATTATTTTTAAGAAAGAAATAGAGAAAAATCTAAGAAAATATTGAAGAGGCTTCAAGATAAGAATACAAATATACACTTTTTTTTGTTTTTTTTTTTGTTAAATGAAAATATGTTTGTGTCCTTCATTTTGATAGATTATCCTGATGGAGAAAATGTTTTAAAATTATGTTAAAGTTTTCGTTTTATGTTTAGAATAAAGGTGGATTTTCATTTACCAATATTTTAAAATCTTAAAAAATTATTGACTCTACAAAGGGAGATAGCTCATTGAGTTTTATGTAAGAAAAAAATAGATCGCTGCAAAGAGTTCTCTAACTTTCTATTTGGGAAATTTATTTGATACACAAAAAAAACATGGTTTAACCGTCAACCATCGTTAAACCGTTCACCATCTGTTGAAAAAAAATTATTTCATTTATTTTTTATTTACATTTACTCAAAAAATTGTTAAAAAAGTGTTGTCGGCTCGGTATAAAAAAAACTATCCCCGATATTTTAAATATATATCTACTTTATCAAAGTATAATATCTCAATTTTTTTGCAAATATTCCACACTTTTGTGAAAATATCCCCAGTAAACGATATTTTCTATTCTTGTCGTACCGCAGTGAGCTCTCATATACAATAATGTCATTTCATGTTTTTTTCCCGTTTTAGAACCGATAAAATTTTTAAGATTTTCAATATTGGTCAACTAAAATCCACCTTAATAGAAATTAGAAACTTACAAATGCCATCTTTATAAAGAAAACTTTCAGGGAGATGTAGAAAATCGGTTATAAAAAAGCTAGATAAGTCAATCAAGATAAACTATATAGACCTAGATCAACACACTGGATGACGCAGTGAGTAGAGGGTCTGTCTTTCAACAAAAAAGTCCTAGGTTCGATTCCCGACCAACAAAAAATGCTTTTATGAGTTTGATCTGGCTCTAGTACTTTTTGTCATTGGGATAAATTAAATGATAAAATATATAGAAAATATAATTTGGTTATCATTAAAAATAAAATGGTACTATAATATTATGAAGACAAAGTACTGTACAATATAAGCCTTCCACCTTTAAATTAGTAGATATATCATAAAATTTCTAAAGAAAAGAATATTGTGTATAATTGTGTATGGCAAATCTCTTATTAAACTAGTTAAGGTGTTCATCCCATAGACTTGGAATTATTTAAACAAAAATATAAGTGGTTGGATGCTCCAAACCTATAGTTAGCACTATAGTTAGCATTTTAGTCGGTAGTATACCCAGCTGGTAATATTCAAATTAAATTGCTTATAAAGATATAAAACGTAGAAAATCTTAAAAACAACTGCTCCCAAAAAGTTCTTTAAATAAAAATAAAAACCGTCTTTTTGAAATTACGTGATAAATTAATAGTGAAAAATAATTTGCCAATTAAACAGGACATTTAGTGTTTTAATCAAAGAAATAAGTTAAGTCTAAAATCCAAGAAGCCACCTTTTGGTACTGCTATTGAAATCAAGGATTCTTCGTTTGAATTAGAAAACAAATATAGAGAAAAGAGAACAAAGTGTAATCAAGCTAATAGATATGTAGTAGCTGATTTTCATCAGGCTATTCCAGGCGCAAATCTATCGCAACATTTAACTAGAATTAGATCAGGAGATGGACAATGCATTAATTGATTTTTAATTCAAATGGAATGTTATATCTTTAAATGATTGAAAACTGAATTTGGAGCCACCCGACAAATTGCTAACCACATATTAGATGAGTATCCGAAGCATGCTTTTAGTAGTATTTTCTGTGAGTTACATATCTACAAAAATCATTTATTTAGAATAAAACCTAAATATTTTATTTCATGAACACTGAGTCAACAATGGAGTGGTTCATTTTATACAGATAATATTAATTATATTTAAAGATTTAATTGCAATTCATTTAATTCACACCACGAATAAAAATTTTCAATATCGTCCCTCCTGTAATGAGAATTAATCTTCATAACTTCGAATAATTGAATATAACTTAGAGTCATCAACAAATGAGGATAAAATCGAATTTTTTCATCCGATTTTGCATCATTTTATTAAATTTTTTCTCTTCAATCGATGGTGACCTCTGTCAAGTAACAAATTTTTTGCCAGTGAGTTGGGATGGTTTTTGAGTTTTGATTTGTATTTTCTTCCGACTCTATCTATCTCTATCTATCTCTTCTTCGATCGTAATTATATTTAATTCTTTGCGTATAACAGCATTTTTTATATACCATGGTGTAGCCGTTATGGTTTCTTATATTTTGAATTGAATACTTTGTCTTTTTGCAATATTTAAGGGCATTGCAATTCTTCATAGTTGTAATCGGCTTGATTGAAGAATTATTTTGTATTATAATTTTAGTGTAGACTTTCTATTCAAAAGCCAGCTCATTTTATTGGTTGTTAATTTTATTCGAATTCTTTTGGTTTCAATGTCTTTTATCCATGTAAGTTTTTGATCCAAATACATTCCGAAGTATTTGGCATCATTGTGTTGTGGTATAATTTGATTATTAGTCTTAACAGGAAGGCACATTCCCTTTGTTAGTCTACTAAATATTGTATGGGAACTTTTCGTTTCGTTAACTTTGATTCTCCATAGATTTAGTCATTTGACAAATGATTGAAAACATCATGTTGAAGCTATTTTGGGACACGTGTTACAACTTAAAATTGCTGTATCGTCTGCAAAAGTAAAAATGATTGTTGATTGTTGGTCTGATGTATATAATAAGCATATAATAAGCATGACCAGTATATAATAAGCATAGCCGGTGGCTTCAGCACACGATGGTGATCGCGTTCGCGGTTGTTTAAAATATTTCAATTTTACAATCAGTAACAAAATCAGTGTGATTATACACATTTGCTAGAATATTTATATACAACCTTGATTTTGTAATCGATTACAAATATATATTATATACTGACAAAAAAGCTAAAATCATTGAATTGTAAAATTGTGAGACGATAATTCGAAGAAAGTAAATTGGCTGAGCCCCATAGATGGCATAAAATCGGCTGATGTTTTAATACTAACCGACATAAAGGTGTTAACTTTTTGTAGCATTCTTATTAAAAATTTACCTTTTTAGGTACAAAAAGACAAATAAATAATTTTCTATTAAATAATAATTGAAACATTTTAAAATGCATTTTATTCTTTTTACGTTTTAATTTTTATGTGGCATAAATACGAAATTTGAATAGGGAATTTTGATTCTTTTTTAAAGGGCTTTATTTCTCACTAAAATTATATTAATATGAGTCAAAAGCTTCTTAGTGAGTTGTGATTCATAGTGCGAGTCCCATAGGGGCTTGTAGCCCTGACACGTCACCGATATTTATTTATTAATTTTTTTTATTTATTTAGATTATTATCCCAAAAAGAGCTGAAAGCTCGTACAGAGTGTATTTGTTGATTTTTCACAACATTATAAACTATATGATATTAAAAAAGTATTCAGTTCAAATTAAAATTTAAAAAATACAGAGATATAAAGACAAGAGAAAAAAAATCATAATAATTAATGTTAAAGATATTGAATAACACAACAAAATAAGTTAATGGTTGTACATAAAATAGAAATAGATATAAAATAGAAAAAAACTATAAGAACTTTTATATTTTATAGTTTTCTAAAAATGAATTTTTAATAGTTTTTTGAAATTTATAATCATCTTCGAGTTGATTGTAGAATATGTAGCTACGGTTGATAGTTGCCTCTAGTCCGTTCAATCTCAAACCTTGATTTGCAGATCTAGTACTCTAACTATTTCCGTTTATGTTTTTTATTATTTCTGTGTTTGATTTTCAATATTATGTATATGGACAACTTTTCTCAAAAAACAAGCCTATTCTTCTGGGTCTTGTGATTAAGTTATTGACATGACTATTTTTTTATTTTTTTTTTTTTATTTATTTTCAATTATCTTTGCCTAAAGCGATTTCTCTCATTTCAAGGCTATACAAATTAATTTAACTCAAAAATTTAATAATTTAGTTCTTTTATGACATTATAGTAATAAAACTACAAAAATTTTGTAACAAGTTAAAAGAAGACGAAAAAAGAAAGAAAAAAAAAGACAATACAAATTGGAAAATAAAAATAAGTAATACTTCTAATTATAATTCAAAATTAAAAAAAAAAAAGGAAAAAAGATGAGAATAATGAAATTTAAACATAACTAAATAACAATAATTTGAATCGTATTACATACTACTTAATATTAGTTTATATACATACATTTTTTTTTATTTTATTTTTTAATATTGAGGAATTGAGTTCAATTTTCATCGTTATATTTACTTAAAAAGTTTTTGGTTAATTCTATATTTAATTTTTTGTCATCTAATAATTTTAAATCTTTATTAAGTTTATTATACAGATTAATACTTCTTTAAATTGTTGTAGATGAACAACATTGTGCAGTTCTCTTACGCTCCAAATTAAGTAAATGTTGATTCCTTGTATTGATGTGGTGATGATCTTGACGGCTCGTTAATACAGTGGTTTGATTGATTGTTAGATTGTTTCGTTAATTATGAATATGGAGTATGTGTTTGATAGTAATATAGTCATTGATTTATAATATGTCATTTTTACTATGAATATATTCAGTTTTGTCTAGCCAGTCTTGTTGATATAAGTTTGTTATTGCCTTGTTTTGGATAATCTGTAATTCTTTGATTATTTTTTTTGACGACGTGCCCAACATCTTTATGCCATAGCTCAAATGACTATGAAATAGTGCATACAAAATTTGTCTTTTGATGGTATTTGGTAATATACTAGCTATTTTTTTGAAGATTCCAGCCATCGTAGCCAACTAGTCAGTAAAACTGAGATGGAATGTGTGATCATTCAATTTTAAATGTGGATCTATCCAAAAGCCTAGATATTTAAATTCAAAAATTTGCTCTAAATACTCATTTGCAACTTTAATATGTAAACTGGGTGATGAATGCCCAACTGTCATATATTTTGTTTTTTTAGTATTTATTGTCAATTTATGGTTAATCATCCACTCATTTCTCAAGTTCAACATTCATTACGTCTTGTAATTTGTTATAATTATCCGCATGAAACACTATACAAATATCATCAGCGAATAAATTATTATACTATTCCAAATTAGTTCTTTATCTATAATCACCTCAAGATACTTATTTACTTTTTCTAATTTATTTCCGTCATAATACACAGACAGATTTATATTTTTTGCTTTAATTAACATGAACTTTATTTTCTTCACATTTACTGTAAGTTTATGTAGTTTCATCCAGTTATATATAGTGTGCATATCATCATCCATTTTTGAGCTCAGATCGAGTAGATTTGTTCCAGAGTCGTACATATTGACTTCTCAAATAAAATAATATCATTTCATGTTATGTCCATTTTTAGAGCCAACAAAATATTATCATACTTAAAATGTTTACCATCCAAACCCCCCATTTATATGTGCTTAATTTTCCAGATCAGATTCAGTTGTAGGATGTGATCAACTCAATTTTCCCTATTTTTCGCTTTGCTTTATCTTCTATATTTGCAATAATATTCCGTAAGGATCAGTTAGCTGACTCCGGCCGTTAATTGTGTTAGGTACAGTTGCAAGTTGTTAACTTGTTATATGCCTGTATAGCCTCTAATTTATATTCAAATTTCTTACAACAAATTTCGAAAAGAAACGTATTTAAAATTTTTTTTTAAAAACAATACCTTAAATCTCAAATACTATCTTCCTATAATTACCTGAATCAATTCTTCAAGAGATACCTCCCTTCACCAAAAAGAACATAAAAAAAAAGAATTCTTTTATCAGAATTTAACAAAAAGAATTGTTTTAATACCTCGAAAAGATGCCGCTGCCTGAGTAGATTATAGAAATTTGTTACAAAAATTTATCGCTTCAAAGAATGTCGTACTAAAGCGAAAAAGTGAAACATGTTTTTTTTTTAATTTAACCTTTCTCTTTCCTTCAGTTATCTGGGTTTTTCTAACCCATACAAATACATATACATATCACATATGTATACAAAGAATTTATAGCAAATGTAGAATTTTAAATAGAAAATTTCAAGAAAATTATGCACACAAACAAGAAAAGGTATCTAAGTCTCAATAATACGAAAAAATAAAATAAAAAAAAAATAAAAAATTAAGAAAGAAAGAGAAAGACAAAAAAAATAAAAAACGAAAACAAATGTTTGTTTTAATAGTATAAACGTGTATGGGATTCCAAAAAGAAAAATGTTTTAAATATTTACAAATGAGAAAGTTGAATACCAAAAGAAACTTTACAGTAAAGTATAGAGTAAAAAAAAAAAGAGAAAAGGAGAGAGAGAGAGAATGAAAAGCAGAAAATAAAATATATGCATATTATTTGAAAATTAATTCAAAATAAATTACAGTTCAACTCGCGTAGAACCCGTCATTTCAGTCGATATCAAGGTGAAAGTAAATTACAATTTGTTGTTTTTGTTTTTTTTTTCCTTGTAAGAAGGCAGTTTCAATAGACATCAGAGTATGATGGACTTTTTTGTACAAATAATCAAAAACAATTATAATATTAATTTAAAATAATATTGAACATTTCCTTTTTTCAAGAAAGTTTTCAAAATTTAATGGGTTCCCTCCTGTAATAAATTTATAGGGTTTTACTGAAGTTCTATTCTAGTCAGAATTTTAAACTTAATATTTCAGATTTACTTCACTTTTCCTACTTAAAGGATTGAAAAAAATATTTAATCTCGTAGATTATTTTAAGGATTTATTTGAAATAAAATGTATTGCCGAATTGAATTTGAAAATGGTGTCCATATATTTTAACCACATTATTATATTGTATTGAATTTCTAAATCACCCCCCAAATGTGTACTCAAAGTAATTATAATATTTGTTTCATATTGGAGGTGCCACAGACAATTCCATGATATGAATTGGAAATTTTAAATATGATATTAACAAAACAAATTGTATTACACCCTCTCACCAGTCCATCATACATTATATCCTAGTGATCACATCTCAAATCGTGATTATAATGATAATTATGATGAAGACATCATCTAGTAAATGTAAAAATCAGGTGCGATTATAATATGTTTAGTTTTTTTTTTTTTTTGTTTTTTGACTGACTCGAACAACAAACTCGTGTAAAATAAATATAAATAAAAAATAATAACAAAATGAAAAGAAAAGAACAATGACAAAAAAAAAATCGTATTTCTTAGAATTTCGATAACATGCAAAGAATATTTTATAAGGATTTAGTCAGACATGATAACTAAGGTTCGGTGATTTGATTGCTTACTTTAAAAATTTAAATGGAATTTTTTTGATTGGTCCTTTCATATTATTTTTTGTTTCTGTTTCTATTTCTATTTCATTTTTGTTTTATTTTTTATTAAAGATTTTCAAACATTACGCAATTGTAATTTTAAAATTCTCTGTATTTTGATAGTAAGTGGGTAGCAGTAAGGCTGAATTTTTAGTATGTACTATTGATGAAAAGTGATTTACTTAAGAATCAATAATTTGAGATTTTTTTTTGTTGTTTTTGTTATTATTGTTTGATTTCAGTTTCTATGAGCTACAAATAAGATATTATATTCTATTCGACCAGAAATTGGAGTTAAATGAATAGTAGAATAAGATGAATAAAAAATATTATATAATACATTTTTAATGGTTTCTAAGAATTTTCAGATAATCATTCAATTGATGATTATTGTCAATATTTTTAAGAATTATGAATTTAGGTAGGTAGTTTATTGTAAAAAAAAAATATATGTAAATCGAATTTAGAAATTTTTTTTAAAATGAAGAACAAAAAATGGAAAATTTTTTTTTAGTTATCAAATTTATCGAAATATTGTATTAGGAAGCACGTCATTTTTTAATTGATTGGTAATATTATAATCAAATTTAAAAATTAAATTGAAAAGAAGCATTAACATGGAATGATTTCGTTATAAAATAATGCCTATTGATTAGGGGTCATTATGTGTCAGTATTTTATGTCCTTGTATATACTATATAAATTGGATGTATGTTTGTTTGTTTGTTTGTATCCGTAAATTATAGTATCCGATTGCGACTATCAATTGATATGGAGATATAAAATTTTGCATCATTATCGGACTTAGAGTTTTATATTTTATAATTTTTTTTTGTCGAATCTTAGTTCTCACCCTGGCGGACAAAAGCACATAAATAAATAAAAATGCTGTTTTTTTTATTGACTCAATCGCTTGATATTTTCCATATCCATATTCTCACAAAACCACCTAAGTCAAAATATAAATGTTTCGGACTCACAGACTTAAGATTAATATTATTGTATTTTTTTTTTATATTTCTGATTTTTTTGTTAGTCTTTTTTTGCTCAACTTGTTCGAACTAGCGTTCAGTTTTTTTGAATTTTTGTAGTGCAATTTTTTTTTATTCCATTTAATTTTTTACATATTTTACTTAGCCATAAAAAAAATTTAACAAAAATAGCATTATTAAAACACATTATATTAACTTAAAAATTATTAAAATTTTTTTTTAGTTAATTTTTTGTTTTATTATTTAGTGTTTCGTTTTGTATATATATGGCTTTTACAATATCTGTATATAATTGTAATTTTTTTTTTTGCTTATATTTTTTTGGAAAAAATGGGTTTAAAATCAAAATTATTTATATTATTTTAATAAAAACTTAATCTAACTTATTCTATTCCTTAAGCAAACTAAAAATGGTCCATAATTCTCCATTATTTATATCAATTTGTACTATTCAACCACCTGCATATTATTCGGATTATAATCAATAATTTGGCATGTTTGGTTCTATTATAATGAAATAATAGCGGGACATACTCTGGGTTTTGTATGTACTCTTTTGAATTTAGGTATATGAAATGTTCGGGGACTATGAACCCCGTTTGCATACTTTTCTTTATGTATTCTTCATTATGGTAGAATATATTAGATATTAGACCATTTTCTGAGGTCTAATAAACGCTCTATCATAGTGATTTCTAATTAGTTTTATTATAAAGTTATCGGATCTGTTTATTTTAGAATTATTATAAATATATTTATTTCAATAATAATGCAAGTACTCTGTTTCTAGTTTACGACATTTATTTATGCAAACTCTAATACATTTTTTTTCTAATTTTCCAATTTTCTCCATTAAACTAAAACTAATATTGTACCATATGGGAGCTACATATAATAGAGTAGTATAAATTCAAAAATTAAAAAAGTCCATTTAGAGTTATTTTGAGAAAAAACGAATTTTTTATTTCTTGAAAATGCTACTTGACAGTGTCTAAATGTAATTTTAAAATTGTTCTATAGATCAAATTAATATTCTAATGTACAATGAAAAAGTTTTGCAACTTGAAATAAACCAATTATTATGAACGGTAAATTGGACTTTTATTAATTTTGATTTTCAACAGTGGACATTTATGAGTTTCGAAAAAAAACGTTATGCGCATATTTCCTTTTTGATTTTAATTTTAGTAAATAAAAAATGAATTACAAATGAATAAACAAGTTATCTTACTTTAATAATTGTAATCTTGTTTCATCAAATAAAGTTTCTTAAAATATTAATAATTTAAAAAATAATATAAACAAATTCTTCTTCAGCTTCGCATTTCGCGTCTTCTGCGTCTTCCCTAGAATCGTCTACGTTTCGGGATCTCTCAAAAAATAGTTCTTTATAAAATTTTAAATTGGCTAACGATGTCCAATTATCTCCACAATGTTTGCTTAATAGATTTTTAACATCATTTTCCTTATCTTGATTTATCTTAATGTTAAGGGAAATGACTGAAGGTTTAATTGACTTTATATTGTGTTACATAAATATCATAAACAAAAAACCGGTTTTGAAAGGTGATGTTTAATTATTCTTATATAAATTTATATAATAATAATTCAAATGATATTTAATTATTTTATTAGTAAATAAATTTGGAAAAAAATTAAACTTTTTCAAATTTTGTTTCTAAGATAATGTGGACTTTTGTGAATTTTGATTCTAATATGGACTTTTATAAATTTTGTTTTTGAATATATCATGGACTTTTTAAAGTTCTGAAAATAAACCTAAATTTAGAAATCATATGTTTCGGTAATTTGACTCGATATTCTATTACGAAAGTTCACAATAGAATAGAGTACATTTCCCTTGTAATAATCATGTATTATTCAGATTTGCCCCAAAATGGACTTTTTTAATTTTTGATTCTATACTACTCAATATTATAGACCTTACGAATAACTTATATGCTATTATCTTAACCCTAGTTTGAATATTTTTGTTATAGAATAATTTTTTTGATGCCATAAATGCTTTATTTCCTTTTGAAATCAATTGTTTCACATGTTCTTTGTATTTTAGGTTTTGTTGTAAATAGACTCCTAAATAGCTATTTTACGATTTTTTTCTCCTAATATATGAATGTTTGTTTTATCAACCGTGTTTGTGTAGAATTGTTTCGCACTTATTTAAATTCATTTTTAGTAACCAAATTTTACAATAATCGACTGTAGTATTAAACATTTGTTGAACATTGTTTTGAATTTCTTCAAATTACATGCTGAGTAAAGAATTAAATCATAAGCGAATGCTAAACAATAGTTTATGCCGCCGTTCAGTAGTTCACTAGTATATTGTAGTCGTTTCGGTAGTTCTATTAAATAAATTGTCAAAAGAGTTTGTGAATTTACCGTACCTTGTTGTAGACCTTGCTCTATATTAAATATTTTGTTCGGGTTACATGGCATAATAAATTTGTGTTTATACTATGTACGGTATAATAAAATCGAAATTGCAGCAAAAAATACACTATAATTACTGGTAAAATAAAAGGTGTCTTCATTAGAAAACTACCCTTTAGCCAAAATCAATTTTTGATGAATACTGGAACATGGACAACTACAATAAACGTGCGGCTTTCATTTTCGATATGATGACAGTTTCAGATAAGAAATCGAATCAAAAGTGCAGAATGAAAACCTATCTCTGGAATATAATGACGAGAGGCTTTTGATATATAGAGCTTGCTTTTTAAAAACTTTGATTGAAAGCGAACATTTTATTGGCCTTGACAATAAATAAAGCCTAACGACAATTTATGCTAAAATGTGGCTTGCATTTAAAAAACCCATGTTTTTCTGACAAACAATTGTATACGTTGTCTATTCACGTGTTGGAAAATAATCCAATCTTATTGCTTATGCACAGGTATGTATGTTTAATTTATTTATACAGATAGTTATTTTTTATGAATTGTCTTACAGTTTTGAATTTTCAAATAAATACAAATTACATTATTTTTCATTTAATTCTATATCCCATTGAATATAGATTTAAGATTTAATTTATCTATTCAAACTTGTTTTGCTTTCTAACGATAATACCACAAAAATATGGAATTAAAACACTAGAAATATAAAAAACTTTAACCAGTAAAAAGACAAGAAGCATGGAGTAACAACACATTTAGACGACATACAACAAACGCCAAGACAAAAACAATACTATCAAATATAACAAGACAACTAGGTGTGAAACTCACCAGGATCCGGTTGGGCTGTACCTCAACATGTTCATATAGCAACGAAAACTTAACAATAGAATATACGCAAGTAACAAACCAAATGACCACAGAAACAAATTAACTAACGAAAAAGACATACAGATAATTAAAACCCTACTTACAACCCATGGCATATGGATCGACATTTAGATTTTACATTTAGAATTTACAGAATAAAATTGATAAATAATAAAAATGAAGAGAAGAACGCAATGCGTTTTTCCGATTTAAAAGTAAAAATTGAAATAAAAACTAAATAAATAAATAAAGTAAAATAAAAAATGGACAAATTACAAAATAACAACTAAAAATTTAGTATATAACAATATTAAAATTTAGATAAGATTTAGATTAGACTAGATTTAGATTGAAATCATATTTAATTTTTTATTTCTATTAGTATTAAATATGTAGATATAAAGATATTATGTATTGGAGAGATGGCTCACATCCTATCAGGAAAAAGGTCCTAAATTTTAACTGTACATTTATGCGCAGGAGCTGAAATAATAAAATTGAATTCAATCTATTCAAACTCCAATAATAAGTCTAGAAATTTCATTTCCACCAGGATGAAATAAAGTTCGTTGGGATCCGCTTGTAAATCAATTAAAAACGTAGTAATTCTATGAAAATTCAATTCATAAAGTAAGTATGATTTTTTAGCAAACTTCCAAACTATTATATTGGAAAAGTAAATATTAACTCTTTCAGTGCAAGGGTTAAAATAAATCGAAATGTAAACATTTTTTTTCAATTCATTCATTTGAAACTAAAAATTAAAAAATATATATCCTTAAAGAGTCCTGTGTACGGTATGTAGTGGTATAAAAATCATACCATCACCCAAATACGGGCATGTAACCTTTTCCTGAGTTCCATAAAACTTTTTGCCTCAGAACTGTCGTTAGCTTAGATGAATCATGCAAATTAGAAAATACAGTGACTGCTCTGTTGTCATCCACTTCAGAAATAGAAAAACAAGAATCACTTGTGCGCCAATCATATACTCCGCGGATAATTTATTATCAACCTTCAAATCTGATCAATCTGGTTCTTCGTCAAATAAAAAATCTATATAAATTTGTAAAATGGTTTCTTTATTTATATCATCACTGAAAGCAGAACAAATAGATTCAAGATTGAATATTCATAAATTTTTAACTATTTGAAATTTTGTAGTTTAAATTTTTTATGAATTATTTTGATTATAATATGTTAACCTTCGCTTGGGCGGCAAATGAAATATACGTAAGCTGGCAAGATTAACATATGTTAATATTTTTGGGTTTTCCATATATTTTGTATGGAGAATTTTTTGATAAAAATAAGTGATTTTTATGTTTTTATGATTAATTTTGTATGTGCATTACTGTTACTTTTATGTTTGCTTTTATTGCTAGCGAATATCTATCCTCTAAGATATTTTTTTCGAAATACCGGTATTTTAGAAAAAGAAAGTGCTACTGGGGACTTCCGTTAGTTACAAGGTACTTATAACAGCGTTAGTAGTTGCAATAACAACAGTGTATCTATTTCAGTGAAATAAAAAAGAAATTAAATAAAATATATATATTTTGGAAAGATTATTTATTGAATTTTCAATATTTGCAATAATATGCAAGAGTTTAAAATTTTATGTGCAGGTAAGTAAATTTTGTAAATTTTATTAAGAGTGCAAAAAACACAAAAAATGAGTGTTTTTCTTCAAAAAACTCATTTTTTAAATTTCCTATATTTTGGTTTAAATATTATTGAATTTCTTCGAAATCAAGCAAAACTATTCAAAATAAATGAAATTTAAAAAGAATGTCCTTTCAGGTATATGACACTTTTTTTTTATTGAGCTTTACTATGAGAAACACAAAAAATCAAAAAAAAAAAAAATTCACACAAAAGATAAAAAAAATTTATTTTTACAGGTTATCGTTTGAGAAAGAACAAGTATATTTCTCTAGATTGGGGAACATGTGCTAGATGATGAACATGCTGATGTAAGACCACCGGAAGAAATAGTATTTGAACCAGTTGCTGGTCCTTCAAGAGTCGAAAGTGATGATAATGATGATAAAGATAAAAATGAAGAATCATATGCTTAAAAAATGCCTCTTAGACGTAAGTGATGGTAATGATTCTGAGAATTAGTCAATAGATGATGAATCAAAAGTACAAGAAGAAAATAATCACATTGTTGGTTCAAATCAATATTTTATTGGAAAGGATGGCACAAAGTGGAATAAAATTCCATCAACATATCAAAGGGCTAGACATCAAAATATTTTCCGACAAAAATTGATAGGTGTGCTATCTTTTAACAAAAAGTTTAACTGATTGTGAAACATTCGCCGCAATTTGCAATACATCAATGGTTGACATACATTTTTAATTTAACTTCGTAAGAGAATTTTTTTTTTCTAACATATCAAAAATAAAATTCAAAGCAAAATTTTTTTTCAAAAAGGCTTCGGTGTTTTATTTATTTTATGTTTTAAAATATATTAATTTTAGTATATTCCTATTTCAATTTAAAATATTTCAGAACCTTTTATCTTAATTTTCAACTCTTATCGAAATAATTACAAAAATTTTATAGAGTACCATACATTTTGTATGAATAAAGAAAATATTAACATATGTTAATCTTGCCTAACAACGAAGAAAAAAAATTATATTGCCGAAAAATTGGGCATAGACGTTTTTCCGAACTTTTGTTTATATATTCAATATCTACTAAAAAAATTAGGCACTGATCTCTGATTTCATTAAGATCGGCCAAATAATGAAGTTTTTATGCAAAAGTAAAGTAAATATTAACATACGTTAATACTGCCCAAGTGAAGGTCAATAATTGTTAATAATTTTTTTAATATTGTGTAATAATCATATTGAACTAATTTTATTTTATGTAATTTGAAGGTAAATAGATTGAAGACTTTAAAATACTATTAATTACTATCTAATAAATGAATGAAAAAAAAAGATCAGGTGGTATTTCTGCGATCTCTTCATCATCCCTCAGTAATATACACTTCAATATTTCTTTCTCTGTCTCTCATTTTTATTCATTATGCTCTAATCATTCGAAAAATTAGTTATATTATTACTATAAATTCACTTTTATTGTGAAAAAAAGTTACGTAACGTTTACTTTTTATCAAATAAATAACTGTCAATATTTCTAATATGCGCGACGGTATAAAATTTATACTACTTCTTCAAACATTAAATATTTATTACTTCGAATATGTGCGGTGGCACGAAATTTATACCACCGTGTTCAAACTATTAAAACTTTTACTTTTCTGCACTAAATTTGACCAAAACTCAACTGATCGTTCGAATATACAGTTCACGTTGATAATATTTATATTTATAAACAGTTTAATATAAAAAACAACAAAAACCGAAGATAAACCAAGTTGTTTTGACAAAAATAAAATCCGTTATTTCATGCCTCAACTTGACCATAATACAGACATCAGGCGCTGTTTTTTATTTTTGTAATACGCAGTAGATAGAAGTATTAACGAAATAGTCTTTGATCGGAAAAATGTATATGAATGATAATATAGAAAGATAACACAAAAAAAAACGAACCACTTTAGTGGTATATACCATATATCACCGCCGTTGAAAGAGTTAAGAGCAAAAAAAAATATACTAAATAAATATAGTAAAAAAAATTAACAGAAAAAATATACAAAATAAACTAGACTAAAATGAAATTTAAACGAAATTTAAATGAAAAAAGATTAAAGAAAGCTAAAATGAAGCAAAATTAAACAAAATAGTGAAATTCTTGTCAGAATTTATTATAGAGTTTGCTTCATGCCAACTAATATTTCTAAGCCAAATCTTAGTTCTAGTCAAGCATTCAAATAAAACTCTGATGTTTTTGATATCAAATCAATAGCTAGTTACATTCTACGTGCAACAATTTTATATAAAAATTTGAAATAAGTTATATTAACTAAATTCCTATTTTTAGTTTTTAGATTATAAAAAACAGTATGCCTCACATCAAGTAATGCTAATTTATTAAAAAACACCGTCAAAATTTTATAAACGAACAAATTTTGGATTGAAATATTACCTAAACTACTAAATAAGTTAGTAAAGTGTATAAGACAGCTAACCTTGCAAATTAATCTAATCATGTTTTTGAGAGATTAAATAACCATCTTTTTAGATGAAATATCATTTTGCCATGGGCTATTATTCTGTTTATCGTTTTACAGCTGTTGTTCGCTATAATTATTTTCATATCATAAAAATCACATTTATATTATTTTTTATTCTAATATTTACAATCAAATAATAATATCTAATTTTTTTTGATTTTACTTTCAAAAACAATAATGAAGTTTTATTATTTTTGAGAAAAAATAACAATAAAGTTTTATTCCATACGAAAAAAAATCTCCCAAATTTAATTTTAAGACTATCAAAATAAAGGGCGTTAAAAGAAAAACAAATTAATTCTTTAATTCTCTAACAGATTTATTCAAATTTATGAGCTTGAATTAAAGATTCAGTAACTTAATTGAGTAGATATATAATATATATATATATATATAAATATATATGTATTAAAATTATACAAGCTTCATATGATCATCATATATAACCATCCTATCTTCTTAAATTGCCATCTCTACTTTAAAAATCTCTTTTTTGGTATTATTTTTATTTTCAAGGACTAAATAAATTCTTCATTGTTTTTGCTGTTGTTGTTACAGAATTTTTAATTTTTTTTTTTTTTCAAAATTGTTTTTAATCTTCTCCTGTTTTCTTTTTCATTTTGTTTTTATTTTGCTTGTTTAATTCTGCATTGTGTAATAAATATAAGAAACTTTATTCAAAGAATTTACTTCCAATTGAATTTGCTTAAAAAAATAAATTTCTAAAAAATTTTAAAATACTGACAAAAATATTTTATTCTTTGCAAATCACAGGACATGTTTTTCACTTAGAAATCTTTATACAGTTAATGTGTGGGAGGTGATATTTTAATAATAAAAAAAAAAAACAGAAAAAAGTTGAAATTAAAATTGCTTAAGAATTTTTATATACTGAGTATGTTGTTGAGCACAAAATTTCATAATTGATGATGATTTTAGTGAGTGCTGAGAAGAGCGAGAATTAAGCAAATTGTTACAACAAAAAAATTTTTTTGTTTTAATTAGTTGGCATTATAAAAGTTTCAAGTAGCTCTTATTCTTCTTTTATAAAGATATGGATCTTATAATTTATTTGTGTAGGTATTCCAAAGTGTAAGAATTAGAATTTTTAGACGAAGAGTTTTTCAATATATTATTTTGTGCAACGAGCTTAAATTTTTAAAAACGATTTAATTTTTTAGAAGCAGGCTGCTGTTGTTTTTAAGTTATGTTCATAAAGATCTGATATAGTCGCTGTTCAGTTTTTGAGCATTAGAAGAATCTCCTTCTGAGTCGAGTTTTTTAGTGCTGTTATACGAATCTAGAAAATAAAGGAAATCATTGAACAGCCGCCCTGATGACAGTGATTCAAACAAACAGTAAGCTTTATGTTGCGTTCAGGAGTTTATTTCAGTTATTTTTTTTTCTTGTTATTTTCTCGAGTGTGTGTTTGAATTTTATGAATTATCTATCAAATATTGCTAATAATTTCGTTTA
Source organism: Argyra leucocephala (assembly GCA_963942445.1). Lineage (NCBI taxonomy): Eukaryota > Metazoa > Arthropoda > Insecta > Diptera > Dolichopodidae > Argyra > Argyra leucocephala. The sequence continues at coordinate 47,151,886 of OZ012678.1, read as the reverse complement.
ACTTCCACGTGTGATTTTCTTGACATCATCCAAAAATAACTTATTGACATTGTAATTACACATCAATTTATTTATACTTAGTTTGAAATTTTATTTTTATTTCAGAGGGTCATTTTATGCCATTATTATCAAATGTGATTATTGGGACCCCACAGGTCTTAATTATATTGTTAGTATAATTTCAAGAAAATTGAATGCTAAATTGAACAGTTTGTTTTTTTTTTTCTGACAACCTTTAGATGATATTATTAGTACAATCTTATTACATATTTGTATAAATTATCACCAGATTGAAAATGTGAATAAGCTGTGGCTGCCATAAATCCAGATAAGATTAATAAATTATGCTGTTGTATATTTGGACTTTGGAATATAGGCTTCGTTTTGACTGTCTTCCTATTAATCAATACCTATTCTTTTTTTTTGTTGGTTTTGTAATACTTTTTGCTTAAAAAGTGATGCTTCCATTTAAGGCGCGAATTAAGATGTAATCTAAGATATATCACTGTTTCTACATCTTTGATTTTTATATTATTTATATATACGGTGAGTAGTGATTTTTCCCGTTTAGCTTAATTTTCCAATAATGTATCCATCTATTTATCTTGTTCAGTCCTTTTCGGAGCTGCTTTATTGCTTGAGTGTGCGACATACTTGTGGCCATACAAATATTGCCATGTCAATCTGTGGCGTTGCCGGATGTTGGTATAGTATACAATAAGTAAAATATTAGTCCTAAGATATGGCGAGTATGTATGATTCCGCGACTTTATGGAGCTTCTGCTAAAATTGGGTAAAGATTGGATTTTGATTCTCCATGTGCGATTTTCTAAATATTTTAGTTTTTCATATAGAACTCTATTTTTCCATAAGATTTCTAGGTGATTATTGTTTAATAGAAATGCAAGGGTTTGATTTGCTACATCAAATTGTTTCTACTTTATCAAAATATACGAAAAGCAATATCCATATTTCCTAAAACATTTTTTTTTTCATCAACTTTTTATTAGAACTGTGTTATGTCGTCGAATATGAGAGAAAATTGTTATCGTAATATATTCAGTTGATGATTTTTTGCTAAAGTTACCATAAATTTCCGTGGTATCACAATGGACCTTACTGGTCTAAGTGTGTCGACGTACTGTCAGCAGCCACTACTACCTACCTACTTACCATAAATTAGATTTAAGAGCTTTATGTTTTGATAATTTTCAGTTTAAATTTAATTTAGTTTGTAAAAAATTTTAATATTAATAAACTAAATGAATTCAAAATCTAATCTAATCTAATCTAAATATTAATTTCCATTATCGTAGTATATTCAAGAGTCGCAATGCTACTCCTTAAACATTCACGCCGAGGAATAATATATACAAGTGCTCACCCCTACACAGTGTAAAATTCTATGTGGCTTAAAACTGACAGTGGAAATTTGTTTGTTGACAAATTTTCTCGAACGTGGAACTATATTCCAACAAAGGTGTTGCAAAATGCAATGCAAAAAAGGACATTTTATTTCCTCAATACTCAATTAGTGATGGCTGTGCATTCGTGTATAAAGTTATCGTTTAGATTCTAATGCTTCGTTTAATTTAAAAAGAATATTCTACCATGTGGGATTTTGTCACTAGTACCTGAAGAGGGTTAATTGAATAAGAAGAACTGTTTGCGATTTGTTAAACTTGTAGAAGAAGTTGATGCTTGTCATCATTATCATCAGCGAACCAACAGTTCAATTTGAACTTTACCTGCTGATATATCGCGCTTTCTACTTCAAGCTTCTGATCCTCTAAATTTAAAATTATCATCTTTCAATTGGAAAATTATATTAGTGGACTGTATTTTTCATTGATAGGGTTCTGCAGCATTTTCGTGACTTCTTCATTGATCGTTTAATTTCAACAACATTTTCGTAGTCTGTGCTTAGATATTCCTTGTAGATATCCCACTCAATAATTTTTGCAATGTTATTACAATCAAAATTTTGATGTTTCATTATAAATAACACAACGCATTGTAATGATTTTAGCCAATTTGTTTTTTACGATAGGAAATTCTATGTAAACACGGCCTCTCTAGATATGTTGTATTTCCCCGTTTATTATCTTAGAATTGCAAGTTTATGCCTTTGATGAACGCTTTTATTGCTTCGATGTCACAATTTCAGAATTAAACAATGCGTATTCCTGCAAATATTTATATCTTTTGAGAGTTATGGCGTCGCAAAAAAATATAATATGAAAGGATGACTTCTCTTCACCTCGGCAGAATGTGCACCTGTCTGGATTTAATTTACCAATCATGAACAGATGTTTGTTAAATATGTGACTCATATATATAAAGTAGTATACCAACAAATAATCACGACCACAACATTTCAACAAGGTTCAGAGATTCATCAACATAATACAAGAAATGCGTCTGATTTTTGAGCAAGAAGAGGTTTAAGCAACATTTATAGTACATTAGTCAATGAATTTAATAAAATAACAACTACAATTAAAAATAAATATTATAAAAGTTTTAAAAAATACATAAAAAAAATTTAATTAATCATCTTTACCACTGAATTAAATGTAAACTAATTAAATTTATATACATGATATAATTTCTCAATAATTGTTACATTTTTCTATATTTTGTAAATATTCTATATACTTTCTTACTATATTTTCTCTTTTTTTGTAATATCATATTGGTATCTATACTTTCTACTTGTTGTTTGCTATGATGTATATTTAACATTTAATTTAAAATTTAAGCTAACGCTCTTTTAGAGAATAGAAAGAATAAATAAAATGATCTGCGATAAAACATATCAGTGTTCTGACAGCAGATGATTTTGGCTTATACGCAAAGCGGTTTTAGAATTTAATAATTATAAATCAAAATTTTTTTTTATATTGACAGCATAGCTAATTTTTCTTTCAATACGCCATCACAATTTAGGGTATTTTATTATATTCAATCCAGTTTTTTAGTTTTCACGTAAACTTTCCATTCATGTTGCCAAATCACTAAGTATGACAATTAGTGATAAAAAAACTAACCATAAAAGATAAAATTCTACTTTCCACTTAAATTACTTAGCAATTCTTTATTTCTACTAGAAAATCAATGATATGAACGAAGAAACCATGTAAAATATAATTGTTCGAAGAAACTGAAGTACATTCGGCAGACAAACAGTTGATCCAAGCTATGGTAAAGCAATACTAAATAAAAAAAAATGTTGTTTTTGACATGAAGCAGCCTAAAATCTTATCTAAAATTAAAACTTTCACTGTCTGTAACCACTGTCTGTAACTGTCTGTCGCTGTTGTCAATGGAAAACAAGCTGCTAATTTATAAAGTTGTCTTGAAACCGATATATACCTACGGAATTCAATTATGAGGAGTATCCAGTAGCGCAAAGATTGCATTATTACAGCGTTTCAAGTCAAAGTTTTTAAGATTGATAGTTGGCGCGCTTTGTCAATAATGATGTCATGCATCGTGATTTGCAAGTGAGAACCATTAAAGAGGAGATTATAAGCATAAGCAGAAAGTACCAAATAAGATTAGCTGCACATCCATAGAGAATGGCAAGCAGCTTGTTGGCTACAAGTGATGCAAGTCGTTTTAAGCATCCTATCATTCTGCAGCTACACAGTAGACAATATGAACAATCAAATGGAGACCAAGAAATACAATGGAGTATAATGTTGGGATCATGGATGGTTGACCGCTGGGTTATCTCATCCGCTAGTCAGTGCAATTTACCTGCATAAAAAATGTCATACAAACTACTGAATGTCTCCTTCAGAGACAGATTGTAATGTTTCATTGGGAAATAAAAAAAAAACAAAAAAAACTGTCTATAACCGGAAATCCAAATACGTAAAAAATAGGTATGAAAAAATCAGACAGAAAGACAGTTTTCATAATAAAATTTTTCTTCTTTTTCTAAACTGAATTTTGACGTACTGCTTCTGACTGCGGTAAAGATTTTTCTTACTGGTTTTTAATATATTTAATTTAGGTATGTTACAAATTAATAAAAAAAAAAAAACCAAGCAAAAAAAAAAGTTCATTTCTTTCCATTAAAAATTTTTCGAAATTAAATTAAAAACCATTAGAAGTAGAAAAATTCTTCTCAAAATTCAGTAAACTTCGAATCGTACTATAAATCAGGATTTATTCATAACTTTTTTTCCAATTTTTTTCATTACCCAAAAAAAAAAAAAACAAAACAAAAAAAACCAAATAACAATAATTTTTTTTTTTCTTATAATACACTACCAAAACCGTTATAACCAAAAACAAAAACAAAAAGTAGGTATATATGGTGGTTGATTTTCATTCTACGAGTAAAATACAAAAAATGTTAAACAACACTGCAACATTAGTGAAGAAAATTATGAAAGTGAAAAATTTATTCGCGATCTTAAAAATGTTATACAAAACAATAGCAACAACAATAAATGAAAACAACAAGAAAAAAATTAAAACTTTAACTTTTCATAGGATGTGGTTTGCTGAATTTCGAAAAATTTAAATAAGAGAAGTGTTTTTGTTGTTACTTTATTTTTGGTTTCTTTCACTTCTTGATTTTAGCTACACATCATGAAAAGTTAAGGTACAAAACTATAAAATGGAAATATTTTTAGGTATTGTGAATTTATGATGAGTAAATTTTAAATAAAACAAAAGTGAAAAATAAAAAAGAAAAAATAAAAAAAGACAAAAACGGAAATGTTTTATAAATCACTTGGGATTTTCTTAAATTTTCATTTAAAATAATGAAAAAAATCTACCCATTAAAGGTCTCATGGCATTATTTTGAAGATACAGTTTTTGTTTTGTTTTTTAAAGAAAACATTTTTAATGGTAATGTTATTGGTCTGTATTGTATCTTAGGGAAAATAATTTTATTTTAATATTTATAGAGAAAACGATTTTGTTAAATTATTTTTCTACACACTATTTTTAAGTATTGGTAGATAAAAAAAAAAAAAAATGAAGGATTGAAAAGGAGGAAACTTAAGGATAAAAGTTATAGATGTTGGTGACTTGAAAGTTTTTGAATGACATGCAAAACATGTACATGGTCTGAACTAAAGGCGAATTTTAATTGTTAAAATACTTTTGTATCTGTTAAATGTCAACGAATCAATTTTTAAGTATATTTTACTAGAAACTTGATTGAAAAATTGTATTTAGAATATTTCACCTTATACCACTATCGGCATATATAATTTATATATTAAATAAGTGCGATCATTTAATATCTGTACTTATAAAAGGGAAAGTTTGTTTGTTTATTTATTTGTTTGATATACAAGACCACAGTTTTAGAGATAAGGTTCTGAAATTTTACACATTTATTCATGATTAAAAACAAAGCCGGACGCAGTACTGTCTGTTAGCCAAATTAAACAGAATTGAACATTAGAATTGTATAATTAAAAATCTTATTACAATTTATATAAATAAATAAAATAAAATAAAATAAAATAAATACTTTATAAAATTATCAAATGAGAGGGTCGGGTAACTGCCATACAACTCTTAGTACCAATTGAATTATAGGTATAAAAATGTATACTTAAAACTCTATTAAAAATAAACAAATACGTATTTCACATTTCTTCAAAATTTGGACAAGTTCGGATTGCTGCCATACTTTTTGTAGCACTTATCCTATGGTTTCATAGATTTGAAAATTTACTCTTAGGTTTTCTTTTCAAAGATAAAGAAATATGACTGTTACCGATTTCAAAAATTCGAATTGGTTTGGGTAGCTGCTTAGAACTTCTAGCACCTAACTCCTCAAGCATATTGATGAAAACCAAAAATGTTATCGCTCTTGAAGCTCAAGTTCGTTCTGAAAACTCAACAATCAAGTCTTTGACTGTTTTCCGAAATTTTAAGTGGTATAAATAGCTAACATACACCTCCCAGCACTCATGAAGAAAATCTTAAAATTTAATTATATAAAAGAGATTTGAACCTTTCAATTGCGGAATGTATATAATATGCAAAATAACACATTCTTCGTTTGACAAAATAAAATTAATGTTAATGCAGGAATTTTAATTGGTGCTGGAACAATTTACCAGAAGACTTAAATGTTAAAATTGTAATAGCAACGGTCAATAGTACAATTATAGAAAGTGCTGAAGAGTTGACTGAAAAAGTATTTCCGAAGTCTAGGTGTCTTAAATATTTTTAGTCACTATAATATTAGTGCTGAAAAATTTCGTTTCATGTATCAGAAACTACTGCAAAGTATTTCAAGGGGTCCATTTATATTGTATTTACAAATCAATTGAATGAAAATTAAGCTGCTGGATTTTACAGGGTTCGCTCCTCACCAACTAAAATTAAAAGTAGTAGCTCCAATAATATTTCGACGAAATTAGAAGCAGCCGAAACTATGCAATGGTAGAAGATTAAACATAAAAATTTTGCACTCTCATATCACTGTAGTAGAAATTCAAACTGGTTGTGAAGAAGGCGAATACATCTTTATTCTAGGATTAGCGGTATTCCTCTCATTCATATCATCTCAAAAATACCGCTTGAGTGTAATCGATTACAATTTTTCGTAGGATTAAGCTTTGACATGTTCATTAACAAATCGCTGGAACAAACTCTAAAAATTTGTTGCTCATTTTTTCTATATATTTTGTTTTCCACTCAACTTTATCAAATTTTAACTGATAATTTTAACATATTATAAACCAATATAAAATTAACAGGATAAGCCAATTTTTTATAATTCCTTTATAAATTAAACTTTATTAAAGTAAATTATATACATTTTGTGTTAGACCCGAGACTAGCATTGGGTAACTTTTGCTAGTACATATTCATAAAATTTTAATAAATTTTCTATTCATAATTTTACCACTTAAGTGCATGATTTTTCTTTTTCTATTGAAAAAAATATTTTTAAACTATCGTTAGAGATAATTAATTTGTTCAACTATGACACAAACATTACCCTAGTACCCCGAATCAGTAAAGCAGTTTTTTTTTTAAATATTTTATACCTTTCATGTCACCATAAAAAAAAAACTATGCTTTAAGAAAATTTTCATTAATTTTCAAATAATTTTTTTTTTGTATCTTCAGTTCGTGAAAGTCAAAAATTATAAGCCTCCACAACTTATTCCACTCTTAAATTTAGAGTGGATTTAATTCTGGAAGAGTTATTAAAATTTTTAGTACCTACTTTTAATTGAAATAGGTCCCAAAAGAATTCAGAGAAAGAGCAGTTTTATATAATTAAATGCACGAAATTACTTCACAGAGACTTTTTTTTTAATTTTATTTATTTTGTAAATAAAACAAAAAAAAATATTACTGTAATATGAAAATTTGTTGAATTTTACAACAACAAAAAAAAAAAAAACAAGGATATTTTAGTGATTTTAATTAAATAATTACCTTAAAAATTTATTTTTGTTATTTTTTATATTTAGCTTCACTTTCAATTCAAAAATAAAAACCTTTTATACTTTAAAAATGCTTTTAACTTTTTGCACCCCAAAATTTTGAAATTTGTTTACAAATTACAATTAAAGGCCCTTTTGTATATATACACAATATATGAATTAATTTATGGCAAGTATTTTTGCATGAAATAAATTAATTTTTTTGTTGTTGTTGTTTTGAATTTGTGTCTGCCTATGTGTAGGATATTAATTGAAAATTTTGTTTTAAATGGGTGCAGGGTGCATATTATTTTGTGTAATCTGCCACATTTATTGAAATATAATTTAAAAATTTAATACTTAATAACAACTATGTTTGCATAGAAAACTGCCCATTCTAAGGCAGTTGGTATTAGTCTTAAATAATTTTTGGTTTTGGAAAATATCCGACAGTTATGTGAGGTGACATTATTTTTAGTATATATTTATTGTTCAAAGCTGTACTTCGGGAGTCGGTTATCGATATTTTTGAAATAAATTTTGGAATTAAATTTAAATTCAATAACTGGCTTACGTGTATGATTTGTTGTAAGCTAACAGCGAATATAAAACATTTATGTTTAAAAAATAAATATATTATTAATAGATAAGCTGAGGTTAGTCTAAGTAAATTAAAAGTCATAGGTGCAAATACATTAGTATAAGCTCTTAATTATTATTAATTAGAAATAAGGAAAATTGTAAAATGAAATTAAGGCATAATAAAATAATAATAATAAATCTAGCTTTACTCGTGGGATTGATATTAAAAAAAAAAGTTTTTTTTTTGTTATTACAAGAAAATAAGTTCTCAACAGATAAATTTGAATATAGTTGAATAAGTATATAGTGAATAAGTTAAATTAAAATTATAGTTCATTTACATCAGCAATGTTTTGGAATTTTTGGGCTTTTTTTTGGATAAAACCTAACATTTTATTTGCCTTTGAAATCATATGTTCATAGTAGATACTGGTGAAAATTAAGTTGGTCATCTATGCACTCGTTCTAGGGTAGTGTTGTCAATTGTATAATTGCTTAAAATAGTCGATCTCTTTCGTGCGAAAGTTTATCACTTTACATTTCGGAATATTGAGTTCTAATTTATTTGAAAAGCACCATTCTTTATTTATTTATTTTATTTCATCAAAACCATTTTTAATACACCACAAATGAAATGTATATGATTCTTGTTGTAATGCAAGGCAATCATCATTTAATCTAATGATAGAACATGATTTGCTGTGATCAACATAATATGATATATATTTGAATTTTTATTTTTACAACCATTCATATAAAGCAAAAACAACTACGGACCCATGGGTATCTGGAAGAAAACTACAGGTAATCTCAAATATTAAAGATTTTTTATTTGAAATCATAATGGAAAGTTTACGACCAATTAAGTAGGATTGTAACCATGTGTGCATTTTCCCATGAATTCCTAGTAACTCAATTTTAAATAGAAGTTTATGGTTGTTTAATTTATAAAATGCGTTTGATAACCTTTTTCAACTGATTAAATGGTTTTGTGTAGAAAAATAGATAAATTAATAGTTGTAGATCTACCTTGAATGAAAATATTGATTTGAAAATATGTTTTCCTTGATTAAAACATAAATTTTGTCTTTTACAACAGCTTCAAAGAGTTTGGGGATTGCAGACAGTTTAGCTACAGTTCGATAATTTTCAAATAAAATTCTCGAGACAGCTTTAAAAATAGGTACAATATTAAAGTATTTCCAATCATTTAGAAAAGCACTATAACTTAACGATCTATTAAAGATTTTTCAAAGTGATTAGACTCCGCTTAAAAACATTTTTTTTAAATTAAATTTGGAATACCATCTGGACCAGCGTTTAAATTTAGATTAAGAGATTCAATCTTATTAAAAATATCATAATAAGAAAGAGATATACAGTCTAGATCTAGTAGTTGAATGTGTATTTAATAGTGAAGCTATACTGGTGCTAAGGAATTTTCAAAGATTGATTTAAAATATTTTACAAATAAATTGCATGTAGAGTCTAAGACCATTCTTCTTCTTGAAGGGAATATAACTTTGATTGAAGTGATATAGTATCCATTTGTAATGATTTCGTAAATTTTTAGATCATCAATGAATACCATTTTTCGGAATGATCCGAAATGAAGATATTAAATAAGAGCCCTCTCTTGACTGTCTTGATGTACTCCCAGTTTTAATAGTACGTTACTTTAATTAATACGTGACTTTAATTTTAGACAATAATCATTGGAATTTAATATTTTGAGTTCTTTCGGTATAGTAAGAGTAAAGCCAAGCTAGAAAAGAACCTGAGATACGAAATGCTATAAGTTTATTCAAAAAAATACTGTGATCAACGCGATCGAAGACTTTGCTGAAATCAGTGTAAATAGCATCAATTTGTTAGTCATTTTCCATTTTATTCAAAATTTCAGATGTGTAACCTAAAAGATTTGTTGTGGTAGACCAAACTATTTTGAATCGATATTACTGTTCATTTAATTGTGTGTTTAAAATTGGTGTAATTTTACTAAAAATAATTTTCCCGAACAGTTTTGTAATAATCGATAAAATAACTCTGCCACAATAATTTTCCACAGATCCTTTGTCAACCTTTTTGTGGATGGGGGCTAAATACAAGGATTTCAATGAAAAAAAGAATACGCCACTCGAAAGCGATTTATTAGAAATAAGATCAGCTAGTAATTTTTGAAAATTGAATTTGTGTTAACCGGAAAAGTAGAAAAATCAAAATTATAGGAATGGTTATGTGGACGATAGATTTTAAAAGCATGTTTGAACATGTAATTGTATGTTTTATTCTCCTGCATATGTACTATATAGAAAGCGTTACACACAGAACTGTAGACAGATACTGTTTTATTATTATTATTCTTTTTATTGAATTTAATTTAAATTATATACAATAATATGATCTTATAGCACTGACTACCAGGACTATCAGCTTCTAAATATTTAATTCGGTTGTTTTAATTATACTCTGTATTTTCTATTTTATAGATAATAGATATTAGCTGTGTTTTTTCACAAATCAGATTTCATTTTGGACTTAAATTAAAATTTATGAATTCAACTCTCAAATTTAAAAATTAAACTTAGAAAACTGTTATTATTATTTATGAAATTGTTGAATAATATTTTCAACTGTTATATTTTATATAACCCTCCTATGATTGCAAAGCTAAATTCAATTCTAAATCCAAAAAGTTGATTTAGATTTTTATTGTTGTATTTACATGTTCTAAATCCAAATCCGATTTGGATTTAGAAAAAAAAAAACATAGTTATTATTAACGGAAAATATCCTTAGCTATAGTAACTGTGAAAAGTTAAGTTGGACCAATACAATTTGACTGTACCATAATATACGTAAATTATATAATTACTTAGTTACTAAATAATGGTAACATAAATTATAACCCTTTTTCTGTTATTTGTAATTTCTTTACTTCCTCTTTCACATATTCACTCATCATCGTTTAAAATTACTCGCTGTGCCTTCTGTGAATTTAAAAAAAAAAAAATAAAAATAATTTACGTGGCAATAAAAAAACATGCTCGTTAAGAAGGACTTAAAGGATTATTGGAAGAATAAAAGAGAAAAATGCAAAGTCAGGATGGGATTTGGTTGTAGTGGTAGTTGTTGTAGGACACCGATTTCATATTTGACTTTCTTTTGTTATTGCGTGACTTTGAAAAACAAAAAATAAAAACAAAAACAAATTTTTTGTTCTTAAGACTTCCTGTTTTCTTAAATTTCATTATGTACCCTGGTCGTATATTATGTGGTATACCGTATACACATCTGATTATTTTTTTTTCGTTTTTCTGGCATTTTGTAGTTTATTTCTGTATTTTTTTTTCGTTCAATTTTTGGGACCAGAATTTATCTTTGTAAGTGCTTTTTACAGTGTATATAAAATTAAGAACAAAAATATATATAAAAAATATTTTTCTTTTTTTTGTACATGGAAGAAAATTGACAATGAAAAATAGATTAATAAAAAAAAACTGTCAAAAGTTTAAAATGAGAGAATTTTTTTTTTTTTTATTGGAAAAACCAAGAAATGCAATTAGAGTGGATTGTTATGGAAAAGTTGTCATTAAAATATATTTGAGAAGTAATAATATAAATGTTAAGTTTTTTTAAATTAAAACTTTTGTTAAAAGTATAGTAATAAATTATAATAATCGAAACTTTTAGAGTCGGTGGTAGGTAAATGTCGATAAGGAGATATACGAGAAAATATGAGGAACTTTACAAAATCTGTTGTATATTGGGAAATAGATTTTTTCAATAGAACAAGTTGCACTGAATACGTTTGTGACAAATTTTTATATGAAGCCCAACAACATGTTTTCATGGAAACGGGCCCTAAAATCTTGTTTGTTCGTTTATAGATGAGAATAATATATAAATAAATTAAATTAAACTAATCTTTTCTTCGATGAAATTCATATAGATGCCAACGTTAAAATCAATTGTAATGACGTCAAATTTAGATTATTCTTGCAAATGACACAAAAGTGTGGGAACTTTTTTATATTTAATACTAAAATTGCGTTCTATCTACAGCTTAATTTGTGGGATGGCAGAAAAATATAATCTACGATATGTATGACAATACGTATGAGTTTCAGGCCGGCTCAAGTTGAAATTTAAATCTTCTAGTGAATAATGTATGGCTCAAATTTTATTATGCAGAAAAACAATAGAAGAGTAATTATAGTTTTGTGAAAATTTAACTGTTGCAAGAGACGTGGGAATAGAGTCTAAAAGGCGGACTGAATAACAGAAAGACAAGTCTTTTTTAGCCTTAGAACTAAATTTTTCTCTTACCAATTTATTAATTTAAAATCTGTTCATTTTTTTAGTATTACTTAAAATACTAGTAGGCCCCTGTGCAATTTCACAGTAGTGACTTAATTTAAAAAACCCAGGATCAAATCAAATCATCCTTGATTCATATCAATTGTTATGAATCTTATTTTTTTTGCCTGTAGGTATGTGAGTGTCCTCGAAGGACACCAAGTAGTTTCAGTCACGTGCGCGCAAACCAACAATGGTAGTAATGGCCTTAAACCCAATACCTCTTTTTTGTCTTTCATACATAACGCATACATGATAGATGGACTAATGAATCCTTGCTCTCAGAAAAAAAAAGTTATATGTTTTTTTTTCATAATTTAAATTGTATTATTAAATACAATTTTTTTTTTGTAAAATATTAAAGTATATTTGAATTTAAGCTTTAAAAAAGTGATTTAAAAATTAAATAAAATATAAAAGTGTAAAAAATTAATATACTTTTCTATTTGTAGTATTTTGTCATAGTATTGGAATTGCTTAATTTTTTTCTTGTATTAGCCTATCCTTATATCTCTTTAATCTTAATATGTACCATGACATCACCATCAATTTGATATTAATTACAGTAGAAATCGAGTATAGTCATTACTGATTATATGCATAATTCATTTTTAGTTAACAATTTTAGTGTCATCATAATTTTCAATATTTTTTTATGTAACTACTTTATAGTTAAAAACGTTCGTAATCACAATTCTGTTATATTCAACAATTTTTTTGAAATAAAGTAATAAACTTCATAAGTTCATACGATCACGTTCATTCAAGATGTCGTTTACAGTCGCGACAAAATATAACGCCAATTTTTTCAATAAAACAAAAAAAAAGGTCAAAAGTGAACTATTTTATTAAAAAACTGATTTATATATTGCTTTTTTTCTGTTCTTTATCTTAAATATGTATATTTTGTGGTTACATAGCAGAATTGCTATTTATGAATAAAATAAAATTTAAAATTATTATACGAAAGATATTTTAATGAATTTTGCTTATAAAGATGATATTTTTTTTCACTACGCCTATTTGTCACAAATATTACAGAAATTTAGAGAATGACTATAACCGTGTTTTACTGTATATATTTTTTTTAAATAGCAGAAGCAAATTATCTAACATTTATTATAGGTATTATTTTTGAAGAGTATGATCTAATTTTTGTTTTTCTGTTTTGTTTGTGTTTTCGTTTTTGTACTTTTTCTATAAGTTTGTGTATTTATTTAAAATGAAAGAATTTTCATCAAGCCTTTTTAAAAATTGTCTGTGATTGAAATTTATTTTAGAGTATATATGTCGCTCAACTCGGGAATAACTGTAATTTTTCCACCGAGAACTTTTACCATTCACTACCAAGAACTTGCTAAAATTTTAATATTTTTGTGGTGTAATTTACTATACATCTTGTGTATTATATATATAAGGTGGTTATGGCAAGAACTTTATAACTCTGAAAACTATTTAGTAAATTTAACTCATTATATTTTATAAAAAAATTCTTATTGCATTTACATTTAAATATTTTTACACAATATGTCCTAGGATATCAAATAATAATAAACATGTATGTTATTTTTTAATATAATTAAAAAATATATTTTTTTATTTACAAAATATGTAAATAAGTACATAATATTGACATATATTATTTACAAGTAGGTCATACCACATAACAACTCTGAATACCGTATGATGACATTGACAATTTTACTACAAAATTCACTATAACTGAATTATAAATGGTGAAAACATCGTGATTTATGTTCGTATTATTACTAGAGGTTTAAAAAAAATTCCAAGGTCCGTTATCAAATCTTAATCCAACAAATGGATTAAGATTGTTTTTGTTGATTTCAGATGTTTTTGTTCTTAATCCAAATTCTATTTGAATTTTTGAAAACAATACAGTTATTATTAGGGGAAAATATCATCAAGCTATAAGTAACAATAAAAAGTTCAGTAAATTGGATGTGGAAACGTGTTGGGAGGAACATGATTCCACATTCTTGAAGTGCGAACTATAAACGAACCTCCATAACCTACTTTATGCTATCTTGGGATATCCACAATGTAGGGGTAAGCAATTGCAGCTCCTCTTGTTTCGCGTTGGAATTGTTTAAGAGGAGGAAGCAGCGCTTTGATTTCTGCTGAGCATGTGTTCACACCTACGAAGTATCTATAAAACAGAGAAAGTGCTCCGACTACACGTCGATGTCCAAGAGAAGTTAGGGATGAAGTTATATTTGGGTCGCCAATTAGACGAATGGCGCGATTTTGAACGCCGTCAAGGTAGCCTAAGGCTGTAATGGAAGCGCCAGTCCAAATATGTGAGCTATATTCCATCTTGGGACGTATAAATGATTTATAGATATTAAGGAGTACCAAAGGTCAGCTTTACATCTGCTTAGATAGCCTAAACACTTGGCAGCTGCTTTTGCGATATCAAAAATGTGGTAATTCGAAATAATTTTTTGATTCACGCGCATGCCTAAAATATTTAGACTATTAGTGTTTTGTAAAGTAACACCTTGAAAGGAGAGATTAGGTTGAAATCCTGGAAGTTTGCGTGAAAGAAGATAGTTTTGAGTTTTAGACGAGTTAAACTCAACTCTGTTTTTTTTTTGCCCCAGTCAGCAATTTTGGTCAGATCGTGGGTAATCATGTTAACCATTATCTGTCTTCTATTGCCAACTTCGGTAGTTGTAGCATTAGATTTCCGGAAAAAATGCAACTTTAAACAATCAAATTGATTGAAGAATACATATCTGAAGTGGTAGCGCTTACACGCAACATCGTACCGGAAAGAAAAAATTGGTAACGACATTTTACATTATTTTTGATAATCGATTAGTCGCAAGCACTGGTGACGGAAGTAACTTGCTTCCGAAATATCAATATTTGCACAATAAAAATAAATGATTAATAGTGTGAGGAAATTCGACTTAATTCATAAATTATAGATATTTTATATATTTAATGAGACAACTTAATGTAATAAATTAATCTTCATTCATTCCAAAATATAGTTTACGTGTACTAACATTATCAACTTCTATTAATTTAGAGCTTAGGTTAAAATAATCTTATCAACTACAATATAAATGTTTTTCCTATATATTATTTTACATTATTATTACAAAAATACAAAAATACATTATAATTACAAAACAACTTGGACTATATGGAATATTTTTAAGTACAATCACAGTAAATTGAATTTTCTCTTTGTGTTTTTAACCGTCCTCTTTGTTGTTTTAACCATTATCAGAATCAGATAGAACCGTTTCGTATATTAAACTTCGCTTTCCACAAAATTGTAATACAACGATGTTTGATCTAACGGGTTTTTGTTTTCAGTTAAATGTAATCAAGTAAAGAGAGGTTAGGTTTTGGGGGATATATATCCATACGAAAACCTGTTTTCAAACATCTTATTATATTTTTTAGGAAGCTATCTATAAACAATTTTTTATCCAATTTTATTTATATTATCGCTACTCTACACCTCTTTAGTTCATTTTTTATTATTTATATTTATTTATTAATAATCAAATCAAGTTAAGAGAATTAATTTTGGGGGCAGTATCTATTTCTTTAGGTATGGAAAATTCTTTTGTTTCACTTTTATCCTAAACTTCTATATGTTTGCATTCTTATGCGAAGTCGCTGTTTGGATACAAATAAGATTTTTTTTTTCCAGAATTTTCAATCAATTCATTTTTATATGTATACTAACGGTGTTAAACACAAAAATGGGAATAACTATTGATTAGAAATTTTAACTTAATTATTTTTATCCATAGCGGTTAACTGGATACTAGTAATAAGATACCTCTTTTTTCCAACTTTATATTTTGAAAAGATTGCAATAATTGTGCATGAAAACACTGGGAACTGAAAAACTCGGATTGGAAACCACAACCTTTAATAAATAATAATCAAATGATGACTAACATAATACTATATCGCTCAGCCCGAATAAATGTTAAAATACCCATCATAATCTATAATTAATTAATTTGATATTATAATAAATTTTTAATATGATGAACAAAAAGTTTAATTAATTAGTTTTTAACACTTTTACAATTCAAAATAGTTTAAATGTATTGAAAATTATATACACAATAATTTGTCAGGTCAAGTATTATAAATGTTAATAATGATTTTGAAAAAAAGAATAAACATTAATATTTAAAATTAAAATAAATATTTTAATATTCTTCATTTTATTATATCAAATTCTAAAGTGTAGCTCTTCAAAGCTCTTTGCAATGAAATGAAATGTATAGAGAACCCTTTAAATAAGTCAAATATGAAAGTATATTGTGTTCCACTCTAATAAATTTTCAAGGATCTCTTAACAGCAAGCAGCGTTTCCAAATAAAAATCTATATTATCAATTTTGCGGTCCCAAAACATAAAAAAAAAATATTTAAAAAAAAATATATAGAATCCCTTAAGGATATATTAATAGGATTTTTAACTATACACATTATAAACAGTAAAATTAATTTCTTTCACTTAGGTCTTCTTTCATTCATTTTTATTTCTTTATATATTTTTCATCTTTATTTTTTTTATTTTTGCATTTTTTTGTTTTTTTTTCTTCTAATATCTCTCTCAGAAATTATCTTATATTATTATTTTACTTTATTTAACCTATACCACACACATGTTCTATTTGTTTATTTTATGTACTTATTTACCTCCTTAATAGAAATTTAGAATATTCTATAGAGAAAATAAATAACGAAAAACAAGAAGCTAGGGTCTTTAGTAGTTCAACTCTTTGTGATTGTATATTCATATACCATCCCATTCTATTAACCCTTATTTTAATATCTCGTATATATGTACTGATATATTCTATTTAAGAGGTTCTATATACAATATTCTATTCTATATAATATTTAACTATATATGTACAGAAAATACCACAAAATTCTTAGTTTGATGTTACTATAAAATGTATTTGAAGTGTATATAACTGGAAAACAGTATTATACCAAAAAGAAGAAAAGGATATCTCGAATTCTGTGATATTTGTATGTTACGCATTTTCAAGGATAATTCTTTAAGTTTCATATTATTATATTATATAAAATGAAAGAAAACATGTATGTAATAAGAAATTATCATAGCTACATAGACTCTCTAGTGTATTTCTTCACCTGAAACACATTCAACGAATTTTTGATATTCTTTCATCACAACCTTTTTTTTTGTTTTTTTATTTTTTTTTTTTTTTGGTTTTAGTTTTTTTTTTTTTTGAAAGTATAAAGAATCACTTAAAAATTGATATGAATGAATTGTGGAAGCTACAAAGGTAGATATTATTGACAATACACTGCAGGTTGTTTTGAAATCAGGTGGAAATTAAAGTAAAAATTAAAGTATAGTAAAGAAGACAAAAAAACAAACAACAAAAAATAAAAAAGTAAAAAAAAGGAATAAAATTAAAATAAAACTATTAACCGTTAAGTCTTATGTTTCCCAAGAGATTTAGGATGAGATTTGTTATTTTTTGTTGTTGTTGTTTTGTTTTTTGAATTCTAGAGTTTTGAAGCAGATAATAACAACACCTTAAAAAATAAATAATTGAAAAAAAAAATTAATTATTTTGGGTCTGTGTATTATAAGACTTTTTTTCCAGTTAGAACAAAATCATGAAAAGTGCCTTCATCTATCGCACTATTTTGTGGGGAAGAACGAAATGAAGAACTGTGTCGACTTTATTCAACTAAAACGTTTTATAAATTTCTTTTTTTTTTTTTTTACATAGCCAAAACACAAGCTTCGTGGCATTTTATAGGCCTTTGTTTCATTTGACTAGGGGAAGGAAATGAATGTTAGTAAAAGTAGAACGAAATGAGGGAAGGTGTATAATTTTTTTTATATTCTAAACTCATAAGAGCTATACAATAGCTCGTATAGAGTATTTTATAATATTAACAAATTTATTCGTCAGTGTTAAACCAAAAAAATATATATACATATTTAACAATACTCAATACTGTAGTAACAAACTAAAGTAATAAAATGTATGTTTATACAATATAATATTTATGTAATACTTTAATTTAAAATAACTCGTTAGTGAAAACTTAATAATTCTACTATCTAACAACTACTCCTAATATTTCATTTACATTCAAATTTTTAATTATTTTCGAAATTAAACAAAATTTGATTTCAATAATAATTTTGAAAAAAATGATTTTTTTAAATATTTAATTACGAACGAAGGTGTTAATATTCGTCCCAAAATTTTTGTAGGTCATAAATATAGAATTGATCATGTTTGGCGAACACATAAAATGGACTTTTGTTCGACATTCGGGATGTTGAGGTATAAATGATTTTCCATAAATTGTCTTTTGCCATTTGAGGATTACTACGTGGTAAGGATGAGTACATTCTATCCTTTGGGTTTGGTTGTTTAAGAATTAATTTAAACCGAGCACGTCCCCGTGTCTATGAGATATCTATAAAAAAGGTAGAGGTTGTCAACTACACGACGATGATCGGGAACAAAATAAGCAGTGGTATTTGGGTCATTGATAAGAGGAATAGCCGATTTTTAGGCTTTATCCAAATTAAAACTATATAGTCTCTTAGACTAACCATTAATTAAATTTGGCACTTTTGCTCAAACTAGTTTTGATCAATCAAAATCTTATTACGAATTATTGAGAGATAAAAGATATTAGCCAAACACAGTTCGAATGAGGTTTCGTTTATTAAAGCCGTTAACACAGTTTTGATCTAACTACAATTATAAGACTATATGAAGAAAATTTGTAATAAACAAATTATTAATTAAGGTATCTTATCATCTTAGATCTTTTCATAGTCCTTAAACTGCATGAATTAGCTGAAAAAAAACTCAACTTTTACGTGTAGTTAGTGTCTTCAATTGCCACCGCTATTGTCATGATAGGGGTGACAGTGGGACATAAAACGGAGATACAAGTCAACCAATATAACAAATTAACGCAAATTGATTGAGTTGTACAAATTTTTTATTTTATACGTTATATAAGTTAACGACTCTACCTAAAAAAATTCACTAATTCCTTCTATTTACTTCACTGTTCTCTTACTCGGTTTATAGTTTTTCATTTTTATTTTAAAAAAGGTTTGTTTCACAATTTATTGTTTTTATTTTATTTAAAACTTTGTTTTTTGGTTTTTTAAAAAAAATTATTTTATATTATTAGTAATGTAAATGTGTTAGTAGTATTAGTGTTGGATCAGGTTAGATTTTAATATGATTATTTAATTCGAAATCACTTATTCTTGATTTGCTTTAACTTCACTTCGTTTTTTTAATTTTTGTAGTAATAAAGTTAATTTTAAAAAATGAATCAATTTAAATTTTAATTAACAAACATTTTTTTCTTTTTATCTTTTCAGGTAAGTTTCACAATTATTGATATCACTTAGTGGTCTGTGCTCGGGCGCCAGTTAAACGTTTTAAAAATAAAAAAAAATAAAATGAATAAAAATAAAAAATTGAAATGAAATTTTTTAATGTTCTTAATTTACTTCCGAAAATTGAAGTGTTAAAATATTTTTCAAATCGAATCTCATAATGGAATTTGGAGTTTTTAGGTACAGTCGTCAACTTATATAAGCTGTTATAATGTTATTAGATATGCTTTTACCGTCAAAAAAGACGTCAACATACCTACATATATTTCAAATGTTAGAGCAGACCTGGCAAACCCGAACTGAATAATGAGCCAAGATAAAAAAATGTGTAATTGGGTGAAACGAAAAAAAAATTTAATACAGCCGAAAGTAAGATTTAATGCATTTTTTTATCACACATATATGAATTATAATTTATATAAATCATCCATATCAATTTCTATTTTGGATGTGGCAATTCGTAATTGATTGATTGTGATTAGTAATAATTGATTCATGATATTTGTTTTTTTTTTGCAGCGAACTTTCTTATAATATTTGGATATTTGAAATTTTCATTATATTTAGCATAAAACTGTACTTTATCATCTGTTTCAAGAAAGATGGTTTTTAATTCACGATGGCATTAGAGATCAATTAATTCCTTTAGCAAAGCAGATAGTGCTGTGCTGGGTGATGAGATTAACATTGAATTGTGATTGAAGTATTGGAAAATGTTTATCATATGAAGCCATTTCATTGAATCTTGAATCGAAAACTTTTTCCAATTTCTCCAAACAATCAGCATATTTAATAAAATCCTTTTGTACCGATAAACTAATATTATTTAATTCACAAAAATGAGATGAATCGCCATACATTAATTAATTTTCCTACAAATGTAATTTGAGTATAAAAGATTTAATTTCACCCCAACTTTCAGTAACTAGCTTTAGCTCACGCTGAAGCTTTAAATTTAAGCTACTGAGGTGACACGTCACGTCAACAAAAAAACATAAATCTAACAACCATTTATCATCTAAAATTATATAAATCTTCAACAGAACTCCATAAAAATCTTAATTTCTTCTTTCAGATATAAAATCTTGTTAAACATCTGCCAACGAACTTTAGATCAGACATTAGACAAAATAAATAACGTCTCCGTAGTGTGAATTTATTTCTTTAAAATATTCTTGAAATTGACGATGAAATAGTCCACGACTACGAACAACATTAATAGTTTCATTATAGCCATATAATATTCATTATATGATCCATTTTTATTGCTTGGTTATATGAGCTTTCTTGATGTATGATGCAATGAAATGTGTAAACCTGTCCAATATCTATTCCAGCTTCAATATTATATTATCAATATCTTATTTCCCTAGTAATATGTTCAAAAGATTATTTCACGATGTATTGATGTTTTTAAATTTAAAAAATCAATACATGCTGCGGTTAGCAAGAAACAAATGCTATTTTTGATTTTGCATTTTTTACGAGGAAACAAAAATGAATATATATATGTTAATATATCATATTTTATTTATACTAACAATATAGCTCTAAATATCAAGCCTTTTTTTATATTTGCAGCATTTTACAAATATTTATGAATTATTTTGTGAGCCCCAAATTATTTCCCAATGAGCCGCGGGTTGGCCATGCCCGTGCTAGAGCAATAATTAATTTTGTCATTTTGCGTGCGAGAATATACAGTGATAAAGGAAAATCTATATCGCTAATTACGATAAAATTTCAGGAACTTTAAATTCTTAAAAAATTAATTAGGTCAGTTTATTTCAATCTTCACTCTCTCGCCCAATAGTATGTCGCATTAAGTTCTAAGTCTTAATGTATATACTAAAATTCTTTACAGTTTGATTAAGTTCAATAGACTAAATACTACTATACCAAATTTATCAATTTCAAGCCAAGAGTATTATATTCTGTAATCAAAGTTTTTATTTTATTATATAATGCTGTTAGGTATGAAAAAGCTTATATCATCATTACCATGCCTCATAAAAACTAAAGTCCCTAAAAATACCAAAAAAATTATTTATAATAAACAAATAAAACCAAAACACTACCAAGAAAACAATATCTCGAGAAGGAAATTTCTTTTATTTAACGGTACATATATTTATACATAATATATATACGCATGTATATATAGATATATATAATAATCGTATTTTGTGGCTAATCTTTTATTATCCTTATTTTACTGACGCTTGCTGTTTCGTAAATTTAATTAAGTCACATCATATTGAAAACTCACCGGTTACTTACTGTGCTTTTGTTTTGGTTTTTGGTGTTTGGTATTTTTTTTTTTTTTTTGGTTTTATATTATTTAGGTCCTGTGTCTTCGAGAAACTAAAAATGAATTTATGATATCCTTAATTATAACGGTTGTATTAAATATGTATAATATATAAGTATATATATAAGTATATATATGAATGTGTGTGTGTGTATGTGCACCGTTTAGCTATTAACTGTAACGGCCATTTTAAATGGTTTGTTAAATTAAAACATAAAAACAAAAACAAAAAATATAAATGTTATCTTTTATTATTTTTTTAACGGTTTTTAAACAGTATCTAGTATTCACACAACCCAAAATTGAAAATAAAAACATAGAGAATTTTTAGCTTTTTTGTTTCTGTGTTTTCAAAATATAAAAAATGGTAGAAACCAGATGAGAAATTTTCGGTTGAATAACCTGGAAATTAGTAAGTAAGAATGTATAATTTTAACGGTGATTTTTACCGTAAGTGAGAAAGAGGTATAGAAAAGAATGAATGCGGTGTTGATTTTTTTGTTTATTAAATTCGACGCTTGGGATCAAGGTTTTTACAAAAAAGGGATAGAATAAGATTTTACTTAGAGTAAAAGAGGTATATATATATATATATATATAGTATTTAAAAATTGTTGTATTCGAAAAAAAAGGTTTAGCATGATTGTCCATTTTTTTAATCCCAAAATATAAGAACGAAATAAATTTTATGTTAATTAATTAAAGATGACGGATTGTATTTATTTTAATCTTTTTTTTTTTAATTTTGTTAAAAATTTTTATATGTGGAAATGTTAGAATTTTTTGTAGCTATCTTTAAAATATTAGAGAAAATTAAATATATGGAAATTTACATAAAGTCATAGTACAGTTTTATCAGTACTGTCCAAGTTATTTCCCTAAAAGCTAACAATTTAAATTTTATGATTTGAATACTTGGTATTCCTGAAAATTAATGAAATCAGGTCTAATCTACTAAAATAGAAAATATATTGTTTTATTAGTGTCAAATATTGGACATAATCAGCTAATAATGGACTAGATAAAGGTAGAGGTTATAATGTCAATATAAAGAATGTATAAAAAAAGAGATTAAATTAATTAATTAAAAACATTTTTATATAAAAAACAAACAACATTAATTAAATCATAATTAAACCAATAAAATAATGTTATGTATGAAAGGTTAATTATAACTGCCAACACTATTAAGATAAAATTTCAATTATCATTCTGATTATATCATGTGCTGGTTTTGTACAATATAATGTTTAGGTATGTCAATAGTGTTCAAACAAGAAAGATAAAAAAAATGTTAACCGTATTGAGTGTGGCACTCTATGATAACAGTGAAAGAAAAACGCGTTGTAAAATTAACTATTTTGTGTGTTTTCTTTACAACTGACTATAATTTACATAAAATAACGCAATATTGTATTAATATAAAACATTATGACGTAGTCAACTATAAAAATAATATTATAGCTTTATAGAAATAGATATAATTTTCGTTTTTAAATGACCAACAAACGCTGGTTAATTCGAACACAAATATGTTGGCTATGTAAGCCTTCTAAATCAAACGTTGTTAACTGTTTATTAAAATACAAAGATATGCAATTATCCGAAGTGCAATTAGTAAAGCAAAAAAAATTCAGGTGTTAATAATTCAGTCATTACGTCGTTATAATCAATCCGCTCCGATTCGGTTTGATTTAATAAAAAATTTCATTTTGAATAGGTGATAATAAATGTTCGTTCGTTTGTTTCGAATATTTACCCCGACTCATAGATCCCACAGTATAATCGTCATGAAATTTTCTAAAGATGATCATAGAGGTCATAGAAGCTACCAAGAAAAGTTTTAGCTTTTGTTACGCTTCAATTTTAGTATTTAAATACCCAATCGGCGTTAGTGGTATGAGATTTTATATAAGCAAAAATTTTTATTTTAATTTTGATCGGATTGATACAGTTGTAAAGTTTAATATGTTATGATGTTGAAGAATCAATAGATAATAAAGACCATGAAGATATACCAATTGATAAAAAAATCAGAAATCGTTCTTCACTCTCAATTGATGCAGATGGTTCCTATTGACTGGCGCTTAGCATTCCGATTATTTTACACCGAAAAATCCTCATACATCTATATTAAGTCCGCAAAATGTAAGGCTTTGTATTTTGGTTTATTACAATTTTTTTCTTTATGCAAAGTTTTAGGGTAAATTAGTTAAAGTTAGGCTAAGATTTAGAATTCTGTTTAAATTTTTTACACTTGTTGTTTTTCAAAAATTATTAGAACCCAAAAAGTGTTTACTGCCAAGAAATTGTAGGGAATCGTAGATAACTGGAGTAATGCAGAAGCAATTGTAACTGTACAACTGATGAAATCGATAAATTATCATTATTCCACCACAATGGTTGGTAAGATTAACGATAATGAAGAGTTTGACGAAAAGGATCACATTCTAAATAAGGACAATCAATTACCAGAAGAAATACCATATCATTTTGAAATTGAGTATCAAATTGCATAATAATAATCTTACAATGGAAGTTGATATGGAAAATATAAATGATGAACATCAGCCATTAACATAATCACACAAGACTTTTGCAAAATCTCAACGGAACCGCTGTGATAAGTATTTTCAAAAAAAAAAAAATAGTAAATTGTAAGATTATAATAGTAAATTGCAAAATTTCGCAATAACAGTTTAGTTGATAACATAGAAAATATGCAAAAAACCCTTGTATGAAAAAATTGGTATGTATTATCCGTTGTTTTTTTATTTACACATATTTCTTATTGATTCTATTTTAATAGACCTATATTGCAATTTCGAAAATAGTTTATTGTAAATGAATTGCTTGATTTATTGTTAATTAAAAAAACGGATAAGCTCCGCAAAACAATATTTCAGTTTTTAATACTATGCACAATGACAAAGAAGAACATTTGTTGGTATTCTGTACCTCACTGAATACCACACTTTAGCGAATATTCATTAATATTGGTCAAATCACCTTTCTTTTGTATTCCAATTCATAGTGGAATGCTATTTCAAAAGATTCAAACGAATAAAGTGAAATTTACACGTTTCCGCAATTGTAAAATTTTTTATAAAAATGATAAATTTGCGAAAATGTCTTTATTGAATGAGGTAATGAACTGTAAATTTATGGAATTGAGGGTGTTCTCGTATAATCTCTTAACTGATAAACAAATGCTCTCATATGAGCATACAAATAATCTCACGGAAAACCTTCGGGCAAACTCTTTATCAAATGCAAACCAATCAGATTTTGCTTTAAGTATTGGTAGTGTTTGACATCTTCCCATGGATTCTAATACCAGTTTATACCATATGCTCGTGTATCGGCAAGCAAAAATAATAATTATGACATTGAAGAAAACATTGTCTTGAAATTGTTGTCTTATGTGCAAAATCAGGAACAACGCCGTCCATGTAGAGGTGTTCTTGTTAATGTGCATCAAATGGCAAAACGCACGGATTGTGTCGGCCATTTAATTGAAGTAATGCCTAAATGTATAGTGGTTTTAAAAAACGCTATATTCAAACACAGTTTGGTTGTAGGATGTGTTCGATTATGAATTTGCATGAATTGGTTTTAATTAACTTTAATTGACTGACAATTGTGTTTTACTTTCACAAAAAATATAATAGTTTTTTCACAAATTTTTTATATGAACTTTTTCACGCTTTAGACGGTTTGATATTTAAATATCCAAAAACGTAAATCATTTCTATAAACGAGGTATAAGTACTTCAACCCAAAAAAAAATTTATTATTTAGATTTACAAAATTAGAGAGCTTATTTGGTATTTATAAAATATTTTCCTGATTTTTTCATTTTCCAATTTCCAAAAACCAATTTTCGGTATTTGAAGATCCTTAGTTTTCGATTGCCGCTAATAAAGCATGTCTTGAGAATTTTGATTAGCTCACTGAGAATGAACTATGGTTTCACCTTTTTTCTCTCTAATCAAATCAACACTAGATCAGTAACTTTTATTGAACGAAATATAGAGCTATATGAATGCACCAAGATTCTTGGGTATTTAAATGCCCAATAAGGCAGTAAAGGATTAATAAGTCTGTGGTGGTTTTATTTGTATTTGCATTTTTTTTAAGAAGATCATACAAATATTTCCAGTACAGTTATGTGTGGTTCTTATAGTTTGAATGGCCGGTTAAAAGTTTAATCACTAGTGCTATCACAACAAAAACAATCTTCATTTGAATATCCACTTAAATTTAAACTAATTTATTTGATGTATGCAATTCGTTTTAATTATTATTTTCATTATACATTTACTTATTATACGTACTACAACCGATATATTAAATGCTTAATTTGAAAATTTATACTATTTAAATTTATGCACTACATCTATTATTTGATACAGATACATATTACTTTTTCTAAAAATTGTTTGCATTTTTCGATTTCCTCTTGTTATAAAAAATGTATATCTAATCATTTTTAGTTTTCATATTAATCTAAAAACCTATTCACAAAATTGCTTTATATATATACACAGTATATACATACTCAATTCATTATTATTAGTTAATAAAGAAATTTTGGGAAATAGTTCTGAAAAGTTCGTGGAATCAAATTTTCCACAAAGAAATTGTTGTAGATATAATGAACACCTGTGGGGTACCAGTAAGCGTACAATAATTTGGCACGTTCATTCAAATGAAAATGCCTTATTCTTAATGTTAATTGTTAATTTAGAGGTCTCGAAATTACTATTTCACTTAACAGAAAGAATTTGAAATAATTTTAAGCTCAAAAATTAATATAAACTTTTTGAATCAATAACATAACGTGACATAATTGACGGGGTTAGACGAAGAAGGTGTTAAGTCACATTTTTTAAATCTCGAGAAAAATTACTTTTAATATTTTTTTTTTATATTATCGTTTATTCAGTTTTGTATATCAGTATAAAATTAAAACTAGTTTTGAAATATTGGTGTGTGGCATCTTTTTATTTAAAAAAAAAAGTTTTGTTCCTTTTGAAACCTCAAAATAGCTCCAATTTTGAAATCCCTCCACTTATCACGTTCTTCCACTGATTCATACTGTAAAAATGTAACCAGCTGACATTTTAAGTACAATAAGTAAATTATAAAAAAATTTTATTGTTCAATATAGGTACATAAATAATAATTTTTCGGGTTTAAAATAAAATAGTTTATCAATTTTGGAACCATTAAAGGCAAAACCTGAATTTGTAATGATTTTTTAGAAAACAATTCCAAAATAAGACACAAAATAAATTATTATCCAAGTTAGAAATATAAATTGGGAATTCCCCATAATTTAAAATAAACAAATTTAAGAAAATCAGGGAATTCTAACGGTTTTTCCTTTTTTCAACGCACACTATTCGAAAAGTTTTTTGTTTTTGTTCCACAAACCAAAAATATTTTTACCTTTTTTCTGACTCTTAGTAATTGTATGAATGTGTTAAGTGCACACTTAACATTTTCATGCACCAACATTTTGCAGTGAAATATTTACGAGTTAGTGCTAAGGGATTTTAACACCTTCTTACACTTTGCAAAGTATAATGTTGTTGCACTTAACACTTTTATACACCAACCAAAACAGAAAACAACGTTAATATACTCTAAGCCCTTCAATTATTATAGTGACATAAAAATGCAGTACTAACAATATTTAAGGAAATTAATTCTCAAAATTTTTGTATATCTGACATATCGAGTAAGCGGGAATTTTTCTTGTTGTATTTCTAATTTGGTTCAGTCAGAAGAATAAAGAAACCTTAAATATGATTATTATTATTATTAGAACTTCATCTTTTTATTGCCGCTTGGATAAGAAGTAGTTTATTTTTAAAATTTCATTTACAATTGGATAAAAAATTCTATCATTCTAAAAATCTTTCAAAGGGTGAAATAACACTTATACTATTATATCTGTACTATACCTATATTTGATATAATGTATTTCTATCTGTTCTTCTGCTGTTCATAATTATTTTATTGTATGTATCTTACAAATTATGGCAACATTACACACGGAAAATTTAGCACAGCTTTGACATCTCTAGAAAATCTAACAATCATTAATATACCTGCTAAATTTACTTCCTTCATAGGAAGGGTGTGGTATGATGCTGATGTAAATGTTAATAAGTTGACGGTTCCAGAGCGACTTTTAAACGCTGAGTTTCCAAGTGGAAAACTACAGAAACCCAAAATATATGAGATAGTTGTGAATAACTTACGCAGTCTAAAGCCTTTTTCAAACTCAGTATCCAGCAATTTTATCAGAGAGACTAGGTTCAACGTCAGAGCATCCGTCCAAGAATGGTAGATCGAACACAAACAGGTGCAGATTTTGATTAGAAGAAGGGGGATCCTCTTCTCACATTCTATGTGTTTGCGACATCATAGCTATTAAAAGAAAGGAATGCACACCGCCTGATTCTGAAAGTGACATCAAAACAAAAATATCCCTCATCAATGACATTACCTACAACTCTAAGATAATAAACGAAGAAGTATAATAGATCTTGTGAGGTCGTACTTATTTAGATCTCCCCATCAAAAAAAAAAAAAAAATAGCTGTAAATAAAAAAATACAATATGTAGTGATGGTTTGGGAATGGCTTTTCAATTCTCAAAGCATAAAAATGAAAATTTTATTCACCTACAATTTAATTAGGTTTCTTTTAATATCTCAGATTACCTTTATTTATTGTAAGTTATTGTAGTTTTGAAAATTTTCTGATGCTGATTTGTTTTCAATTCCTAAATTTATAACTAGAGTTACAAAAAAATTATTAAACATTAACAAAAAGAATGTAAGAATTTTCAAAAATCAAAAATGGGTATTGGACAAACTTTTAAGCGATATTTGAATTCCTCAATGAATTATCAGAATCCTCTAGAGTGTAGTGTGTTCAATATAATCAGTAATCATTGTGCGATATTCGATAAAGATTACCATTTTTATTTACATTGCTTTTCGCAACCATTTCCCAATCTTGTTTACTATACTCGTACATAGCATATAAAGAACGGTTATTATTTTCGTTTTAAAAAATGACATATTTTCCATTTTATTCAAAAATATTCCAAATTTAGTTCTATTTTTTACTTTTTTTTTTTGTATAATTGCATACATTTTGTTAAAATGAAAATTTTTATCGACAATTTTAAAAATGTCAATCGTCTTTTTTTTTTTTTTTGTTTTCGTTTTTGTTTTTGGTGTGCACAATGTACCATGCTATATTATTTACTTGACACAACATTTTTTGTATGCTAAAAGTTAATTTTTTTTCTGAAAGGTTCCAAAACGTTTGCAAATATTTGTAGAATATTATGGTATACAATTTTCGTTACAAACGTTTTTTTCTATAAAAATAAAGGTGAAGATTTTACCGTGTTGTGTTGATATCATGTAAATGTCCTTTAGTTTTTTCATCATGAGATAAAAAGCGGATGAACAGTTGTAATAAAGGTATTAGTGTTGGAAATAGCGCAGGTGATCAAAACTCACAATGCGAACATCACATTACAAAATATCAATAAGTAAAAAACTCGTTTAGTTAAACCGTATTTATCAAAAAGGGTATAGATGTCAAAGTTTTTACTTTGTAAAACACCCGATTAGTAAACTTTAAAATAACATCAAATAGCATAGAACATAGAAGATATACATGGAAGGTGTATAACTCTGATTTTGTAACCAAGTCTGAAATTCCGCCGGATTCGGAATCTGCCATATACATAAATATGGGGTTTCCAACTCTATAACTCGGCTTCGCAAATAAAATATATGTATCTAAATAAATGTATTCAACAGCGACTAATCATAAATATGCCACCCGCGCCCCGCTACTCATTTTTTGAAACCCGGTTTTGCCTATTTTGTACTTGAATAAAAACTATGATACGGTACTTTATTATTGTTGATAACATAAGAAGTTTGCAAGAGTATTCACCTTATTTTACAAAATCTGTACTAGATTTTTTTTAAATTTTTTTGATATATGGACATTTCCGAATTGTTTGTGAGAAAAATTTGTTAAGTAAGAAATTTGCGAATTGATTTTTTACATATTGACTTAATCGAAATAGATGTTTGTCATCTGAGTTTTGCCAAGTGTTACGCTCCCATTAAAAGTGTATACAGACATTTTCCATTAAAACTGCAAGGTTTGTTTAGTTTTGTTGATCACTAATACCGCAGTGTCAGGTTTCTCAGTAATTACAGATACTATATAGAATATAGAAATAGAAATAGTAAAATATAGAAATAGTTAAATCAGTTTTGACAGTCAATATCCAGTCAAAATTTTTATTTATCAACAATTGATAACTTAACTATCATTAAAAAAAAGTCCACTGTTTTATTTAAATAGCGTTTCAAGAAAGTGAAGCACAACCACGGTAAGATTAACTCTGTCAAAGAAAATTTTCATCGTTTACAAAGTAAAGGGGTCGTCAGTAATTAAGTCGTATTTTAAATACAAATTCGGTACTTATGATTCTCTATAATAAACGAGAACCTAGCTATAGCGTATATAACAGTAACTCCAGATAAACAGATATTATTAGATGCTGCACAGTATAATTATAATGTTTTAAGTAATACCTTAGAGTATACCGGAATAACGCAACATTTTTTAGTTTTTCATATTTTTATTTTCAACGATAATTTTGTATCTCTTAATTGTATCTCACAGCAGCATAGCACGATGATTGTCCTTGTGCCAATAAATATAACGCGAAATTAGAAATTCGTTCGTTTTCAATTTTTAAAATTCTCATTTCAATGATTTGAATAGAATTTCTAGTATTTCAACATTTACTTTTCACAAACAATAATAAAAAAAGAATGAAAAACAGAAAAGAAAAAATAAAAAATAAAAGAAAGGCAAAATTGCAACGTAACTAACGTTTCGTTGTTATTTTTGTGCTTTTTCAACAGTTTTTGTGCTTTTGAAACTAAACTCTAAAAACTTTATAATTTTTTTTTGTCAATTCTTTTATTATCTCTAAAACTCATAACTGTCAACAGATTTTTTTTATGTCAAGTGTTGTTTTTTTACTTTGTTATTCTCTGTACTTTGTTAGAAGTTTCTTTTGTCTGCTAAGTTTAAATATAACCATATTATTGCAACAACTTGTTGGTTATTGAATTAAATTAACATTTAGTTTTGGTAATTCGATTTCGAATTTTCAAGACAAAAATAAGAGATTTTTTTTTTCAGTTGCACAATCAACATGGAATTGGCACTAGAATAGTGAAATCATAATTTTATAAATTAATAGTTCAATTTTGTTTCAGAAATTTGTAAAAACCGAAAGGCTAACATAAAACAGTTTTTATTCAAAATTAAATATTTTTTAAAATTTGCTTGTGAGTGACGAGTATAGGAAAAATAAGTTGAGAAAATTGGTTCCGTCAATAGTGACAATTTTGTTGAAGAATGTGGAAAATAAAGGGTTCTAGTAAAGAGTATATAAAATGGCGGAATGTCGAAATATCGACAAAATGTGGAGGCACAGAAACTTGAAAGACAAAGACTTAGTTGAAAAGACAACTAAGTTTCGGATTTTCGGCATTTAATTTCTATAAAAGCCGGAATTGAGCTTAATGCCGAAATTTTATAGAATAATTAAAATAAATTTAAAATAGAGAAATTAAATTATTTTTTGACATAAACATAAGTGCATTAGCAACAATTACTTCGAAACATTAAAATTATAACAAATTAAACAATTGATGAAATATTCGAAATTATATAGAATAGGTTCTGTCATAATTACAACTAAAATCGGTTCTTTTATTTTTGAAGATTTTGTATTATTGTTAAATCTAGTTATTCAGAAGCCATATCAAATCTTATATTTTTTTAATAATCGTAATAGTTTAATTTGACGAAAAGTCTTCATTAATAAATATGTTATTACAAAATATCAAAATACATAATTGTTAAAAATATATATATAAACATATATTTGGAACACGTTCCATCCGATTCACTTAATTTTTTTCTTTACAAACAAGAAATTAATTCATAATAATGGCAAGCAACAATACAATGCTGATTCGAGGAATTGTTAATAGATTCTAAATTCAGTTATTGAAATCTATCTGAGTCCCAAATCGGTTTCCAATAATTTGATAGGTTTGTATTTATGGTCATGCACTTTAGCATTATCAAAATCTGTTGCATCGATTTCTGGTATAATTACGTTATTAAATCTCTTTTATTATTTTTTGAGATATTATTATTTTGTTAATTTTTGTTTTCGAGTGTTGCAAAATAATGTTGTGATCTTTGGGTTGTGATCTTTGGGTTTGAAGAACATATAAGATAATATAACCTTTCTTCAGTTAATTTGCACTTAAAAATTATTATACAAGTTGATATAATTCCAAATTTCCATTATTTACTTACTTAGTTGGCCAACAGGCCATGTAGATCCTCCTCCGTTTTTGTCAGTTAGTCACGTCACAGTCGCGGTTTCTCTCCAGTTGAAGATACGAAATTATTTCATATCTCCTGATACTTCGTCTCTCCAACGAAAGTTTTATCTTCGGGTCTGGATTCCTGAATAGAAGATTCTCTTGGCTGGAACATTTTCGTTCATCCGCTCTAGTTGTCCGAGTCATTATGTCTCTTGAATTTAATTTTCATGACTGCGTCCACTTTATTATAAATCTCATAGAGTTCAGCATTATATATGTATTCTCCTCTATACCCCATCGTCGTTTTCAAGACCATATTATAATATCCGACGAAAATTTCAAAGAACAATATAATCCGAATGTTCTTCTTAAAGACACCAAGTGTATGCTCCACTTACTTTGGACAGTGTCCACGATAGAGTAAAACCAGGAGTGTGGACGTTTTGTATATTTCAGCTTTTATGCTTTAAGATTGGAACGAGTTGTATTGACAAACCGAAGCAAGAACGGTTTGCAAGGGTTATTTTTCGCCGTACATCCACATTGATGTCGTTTTGTGGAATTAACGCTGGTTGTTTCAAGATAGATAAACTTCTGAGTTTTCTTCAAATTATAGGTGCCGACAGTGATGGTTTGATCAATATGATGTTAGAGAAGCCTTTCATTTTGTTTTTTCCTTGTATACTTTAGAGACAGATTTATTCTGCTTTCTCTTCATGCCGAGTAAAAACCTCGACAACTTCCCGTTTTGATCTGGCGATTATGTCAATGTCGTTGGCATACCCTAGTAGTTAAACAGATCTGAAAAAAAGCTCATTAAAAATGTTTTCACAGAAATATTTGAATTTTAAATATTTTCAAATTACGCAAAGCATTACTACAATCCTACTAACTGCTACTAACTGCAATTTACTTAAGTTTCATTAATTTGACTATTTTGACAACAGTAGAAAATTTCGCTCATTTTTGCTAATGTTCTGCAATCTACACAATTATAGTTCAGCCTTTACTGCTTAATATAATAAATGTTCTTTGATGAAATTGAAGTCGTATTTGAGACAGTAAAAGTTCTTTTAAATTCGATGAAAACCGATTACAAGACTTTTTATTTGTTATTTATTATTTGGACATGAATAATCTTTGATTTTTTTAATCTTTTCTAAAAGTCAGGAAATATTCAAAAAGCTGAGAATACCTCTCAACATCCTAACTTTTGCAGAGAAATACTTTTGTTTTAGTCTACCTATACCAAAAAGTAAAAAATATCATTAAGCATTCCTAACACTCTTTGGAATAGATTAATAAATCAAAATAAATCATTTTTATAATTTTTGACGCTCTCATAATTCTTACACTACCGACAGACCTCGTATTTTATTCTTAGAATAAGCATACAGAAGTAAATAATTTTTCTTTCAATTTGAATACGCTCACAAGTCGTTTACAGACTTAGATAAACATAATCAACATGTATAAAAATGAAATGAAAATTGAACTACACTTACATAACAATGTTGTATGGTTTACTATAGTATGTTGTTAACACATGTGCATGTTGGCGCATATGATTCTTTGTTTTATAAGTTTTCAGACACTGATTTATGATGTTGAAATAAGAGTCTGAATAATATTTAAAATTCAAGACAATGGCATCCTTTAGAAAAGTAATATTTTGTTTATTTGTTTTTATTTGTATTTTTTTTTTTCTTATAGGTTTAAATTTATAGATTTGAAGAGAAAATTTATTGTTTTTAGGTCACGTCTTTTGAATATGTATTTTTTTTTTCTTTAAAAAACTTTTTTTTAACCAAAAAATAAATGACAATTTTTAAAAATACATAAAAGAAATGTAAAAACGATATTGTGTACGACAATGTACCTAGTGTTAAATAGATGGTGCTTAAATAAAAAATTATTGAAAAAAGAAAGAAAAAAGTAATTTCAATTTTTGGTGCTGTAAAAAAGATATTAAAAAAAAAGAAAAAGCTTAAGTCAAATATTTAAAAATTTAATATTTTTAAACTGAATAAAAAGAAAAACATTTTTTTTTTTATTTTGTTAAGCGGAAATTAAATCCAACAGACGGGACGGAATTTTGAATTTTTTCTTATTTAATTTTTTTTTAAATTTTAGTTTTAATATTTTGATAGTACAAACGATGAAATAAATTTATTCAGTTGATTCAGTAACTTGAATCAAATTTGATTTAAAATTGAATTAAGTTAAATTTACTGGAATGATGATAAAACTAAAAAGCAAAATAAAGTTGTTTTAATGAAATTTTATAAGATATTGGAACGGAAATTTAAAACCTAATAAGTTTAAAATATTAAATTGATTTTCTGAATAAGATTGATTAGAATTTCAATATTGAAATGTGGAAGAATTTTTGAATGGGTGTTATAGATAATAAATATTAAATCTTCCGTAAACTGAATGGGTCTGTTAACAGTAAATCTTTTGTAGATAAACGGATTGAAATTATTAAAAAAAATGAATTTTTAATGTAGTATATATTGTGCTGGACCAATGTTTGATATATGTATTAAAAAGAAAATTTTCAATATTAATTATTTTAGTTTTAGCATTACTAAATTTAAGTACGAATTCTATCCGTATCACAAAATGAACCATCCATATCACCTACAATCAAAAAAGTTATTCTAAAACAAACCAGAACAGACAAAAAAAAAAATGAAATCAACTTCTAAAACAAGATACGATTTTACGATACTAAAACTCACTAGACTATCAACATTAGCACCTTTTTGGGTGTGGATTCCTTCGTTGATAAACAAAATGTCGAATTTTAAATGTTGAATAATTTTTGGAGTTATTTTATTTGTTGTTGTGGAGTTATGTCCTAGCACCTACGGTACACTTGGCAACTGGATATTTCACAAAAGAACATTATTAGAAAAATGTAAATTTAACAATAGGACATTAAGCAAAATGGACACTTAACATTTGGATTGGACATTTGGCATATTCTGGAAAAGCGTATAACTCTGATTTTTAATCCAATTCTACAATCTCAACTACTTCCGTATCTCGCATATATATTTATATAAATATTATGGAAAGAGACAATAGACTGTCCGGGTCAAAATATTCAGTCTATTGTCTCTTTCCATATAAATATTATGGAAAGAGACAATAGACTGTTATATTTTGATCGGGCTATTCTGAGTCCAACTTTTAAGCTCCTTCTAAGGATATTTTATACATGTACATACATTTCAACAATAAAGCACTTATAACAGTGGATGTTATTGCTCCGGTAAACATATTGTTGAAATTCTAATATATTTATGGTACTTACATATTTTGTTAATTATAAAAACTAGCTCCAATAGTTTTTTCAACATTAAACTTCAACATTTTTCAACCGATTTCAACATCATTTTTTTCAAAATTTTATTTTTTAACAGAAGAAGTTAAAAGGATATAATTAGGTACGTTGTGAAAAACTGGTGGGAATTGAATTTTATTATTATTCTTGTATAAAATTATTTTACAATCGCATTTCAAATTTGCATTTTCTAATGAAGGATAAAATTGAGGAACTAGAAAAAAATACAAAAAAATAATTGTTAACATTTTTTTGTATAACATAAATTTTCGTCCTTAAATCAGCTTTTTTATTCAACGGTGGTACAGACTGAATGAAACCTTAAGCTTTTTTATACTTCTCATCCATTTTCTGTACATCTCGCCATTACTCTCTATTTTGTTATACTAATACATAAAGTTGCATCAGCTGTTTTAAGTATTAATATTTAGCCGTCTTAATATAAATATTTTTCTTAATATCGACTTTAATATACTTTTAGTTTTGTTGCTAATCGTAGAATATGCAATTAAAGGATATTGTAATTTATCATCACACCCACCTATATTGTGATATCGAATTTGGTTCTAAATTTATGATTTCGGTTTTGTTCCATTTTTTTTTATTTTATCTTTATTAATGAGCTATGCGACGTTCTTGGCTTTATTCAATACTTCTGGGGTAACCATAGTGATTCTAGTTTTGGTTGAAGTAAGTTAATTCGCCTTGTTTCAGACCGTTTATTAAAATAATTTTTTTTCTTTAGGAGGCATAACATTTTTCTTAAATTTTTAAAAGTACATGTTTAATGTTGATATTATTGTTCTAACCTTTAATACCTTTGGTGATTTTTATTTACATAATCGTTGAGGTGACGTAAATTTTACCTCCTTTTTTTATCAAAGATTTTGAGATCATTTGAGTTGGTTGCTATTAAAATTCTAATAATTGCAACTAAAATTGAAATTATACAAAACGATGAGAGTTCTTAAATTTTTTATTTAGGCGGAATAAATATTTGCTATGACTTTTAAGCTGCAATAGAATCAATGGGGAAAATTTTACGTCATGTTAGCGATTACGGCGATACCTATCTTCCATTAGAATCTACAAATTTTATTTATTTTATTTATAGAATTATTATTCGTCTCAGGTTGCTACACATTAAATATTTATGTGATACTAACTATATCGATTATGATGTAGAGACCCATATTAATAATAATTAATGGATATTAAATTAAGTAAATAACTAATAGATACAAAATAATAATTAATAGACATTAAATTAGAAAACTATTCAAGCTGAGCTGTCAAATGGTAGAAAAATATATATGTAATTGCGTCTGCACCATATGCCAATTTTATCTAAAATTAAATTCTTCTGAAATAAATTTTAATTATTTCGGTCACTTTAATTTTTCTAAAATTTCAATATTAAAGGTTCTAACCCATTTATATCAAATATTTACGGTATATTTAAAAATTCTGAACTTTTAGTTCATTTTTTGTGTTTTAACAATTTACCCTACCAAATTCAAATATTTTAGGTTATTTATTAAAGAGAAATTTTGCAGTCTTGTCATTTAAAAACTTTTCTTTATTTATAAAAAAATTTTGAATTTTATTTAATTTCAAAACTAATAATTTTTTATTTTGATCCTGTCAAATTCTAAAATTTGTTCAATAAATTACAAAGAATCAAAAGAAAAAAGAAAATTTAAAAGAAAAAAAAAACAATAAATTGTCAAAAATATTTTTTGGTACATTTAATGGAATTCATTGAGATATGGGTTGACAAATAAACTGTCATAACTTATAGTTATAAAAGAAAAACAAAAATTGTATATGTATGTATGTATGTAGGTAATTCATACTATAATTTCTATGGTCGGCGTTCAAAGTACAAGTCCTTTTTTTTTGCCAAAAACGATGTGCATAGTAGGTACATGTAAGTTCATAAAGGGAATGTAAAACTCAGGCTTCTTTTTCTGTTAAAAATATTATAACTCAATTCCATTTAAAGTGCATTAATTGGTAATAATGGTATAATTAAATCCTCGGTAAAGTTGGAAATCCTTTATACTGTACTGACCAAATTAGAAATTTATTCAGTTTTTCTTACTCCTATATAGTTATTTTTTTTTTACTTGTAATCCTTTTAATGCCCTCCATAGATTTATTCTGTTGATTTGTATTGTACATTGTGCGTAAATGGAAGTGGCATATTATGTACATAGAAATAAAGTGTGTGTCATGGTTTTGACCAAAAGCAAAAGGTGAAATTTTGTATAGAGTTGAAAAATATTTATACTGTCAGAAAAATGCTTAAAGCAAGCACATCAGACATCTATTACTAGAGAAAGCTTGCTACATTTGATTGTGCAATATATCATCATCCAGTAGAGTTAGTAAAACCATGTCACCTTTGATTAGAAAAAGTGTTAAAATAAACCAAACCAGATGGATGCTATTTGTAGAAAAGTAGAAATCATAGCTAAATAGATTTGTCAATAATTATACACCTAAATTAAAATACTTTAAAAAGCTAGGCCGAACTAGTACATATCAATCAAAGCAAAACAACAACAGTTGTTAGTTAGTGTCAGCTATAAAAAATAATTAGAATTAGAATTTACTTCACGGAGCATTCTATTCATTAGTTTGAATCGGACATATTCAGTAGGGTGTAAGGGAATATGGAATGACTCAACGGTTCTCATATTATATTCCTATTGGTTCTTTCAACCAAATAATTTGAAATTTCAGGGTCTTGCCTGAAAGGATCAAATAGATGAATAGAAGATATATTTGCAATTACTCGATGATCAGACAATGTCAATTAGTTTAAGCCGGTGGGAGTAAGATGGGAGTCACAATGAGTCATTCCATAAAAAATTACTTAAAGCAAAACGCACCAAATTTGATTGAGCCGATTAAATTCGATTAATGTCAGTTAAGTAACGTGGGGATCATACTTGATTGGCATATTCAAGAGTAGGTCTTAAATTTATGAGGGTTAGAAAATTCTTCAATTCTTCATCGCTTAATGAGACCTAAGGAAGAATATGCTATTTTATCATAATGAAGCTCAGCTTAGGCTCAAGTGTTATCATAAGTGTTATGTGAAAGGGAACGACCATTTAATTGGTCCATTTTTGGAATACTAAGAAGCGCAGTTTTTTACATCGTTTTGCAAAGTTAAGCAATTCGATCAGAAAGATATATAGGATTAAAAAGCTTTGAGTCATTTGCAAAACTAGTTTAGAAAAATTTAGAAAAAGTTATAACTTTAGGTGCAACAATTGTTGAAACTATAAAACTAAGAGGTACTACTTGGAAGAACTTTAAAAGACACTAAGCATTGGTCTAAAATCATATCTTTAAATAAAACTGAGTACTCCTGAGAAGAGAAGTAAGAATGAGCTATGTAGGAAAAAACCTATAATTTTGTGTTTTTCCGCTGAAAAAATGCTCAATACGGAAATTGTACTAGTGTACTATACTAAATTTTTTTGTGACTTGCAAATTTCCAAACATTAGATTATGGACTAAATGTGGATCAGAGAAAGTAAAATATGCCTACTATCAGTTGCAAGATTTTGTTTGAAGTTGTTAACATTTGTCTTCAATCGTTGTTGAATTTTGGGAATAAATCTATTAGAATATCTTCCTGCAAACTCTAATAAATACTGATCAATATCTACAAGTTGGCTTGAGTATATATTATATGTCTATCTTACATATATATTATATACTATTTGGATTAGAATATATCGAACAGAACTTGATTAATTTTCATTGTAGTTCCGAATTTCTTAATTTTACTGTGAACATTTTAATATACTGTTTTTGAGTATGCATCAGTAATGAGTACTAAAGAATAATATGATTGAAGTGAATTGATCATCGTATTCAAAATCCGATACGCTATCGATAATGATAAGGTAATGGAATCCTGAAACACGAGACTTTAATGATTTTTTTTTGTGTCAAATATTTTTTCAGGATTATAACAATGCAAAACTGTATACATATGATTTAACGCCTAAATGCATTACTTAACATCTTTTATTTGGTTTATGTATAAATTTAAAGCTAAACTTATGAAATTGAAATCCGTGGCAAGAATGCACAAAATCTTCTAAGTCATGATTCAGACCTTTACAGTTGATTTCCCACAAATTAATGTTTTATTTATTAAATTTCATTATCAACTATATACCGAGAAAATTCAGACCAAAGTGGTTAGAAGTCCAATTAGATTTCCAAATATATTTTTTGAAGTTCTACCACTTACCAATGATACAGAATGGTACATATTTTCGAAAAGTTGCTGGAAAATTAGTTGGAATTCCAATGTTTTTTCCTATAAAAGGTCACTTTTTAATAATGTACCAATGTTGGAATTTTCCTCTGAACATGCACCTTAAATGCACCTAATCAAAAATTAATGACGTCATAGCTTTTTTACTATTTTTCCTTAATCAATTCTTGACATTATTCCCATAGTATCTCCAACCTTTTTTCCAACAATATTAACATTTAGTACCTTGTATTATTAAATACTCCATCTCTCTAATCTATACATTAAGAGTATGAATAGTATTCTCTAATATTCTAATTCTATATTAAATTCTATAAAAAATACTATGAATTGAATAAAAATATAGCCTACGGTGTTCGATGGATCCTATAAATATCCGTGTATAAGTTATTGTGATATATGATGACAACAGTGATGGTATAATGTGATACAGTTGCAATCAAATGGACTGGAATTAACCGTAAAATCTAAAGAAACAAAATTTATTTATATTGTTTTTTTGAATAAATGTCCTTTGACATACAAAGATCTTTAAAATAATGACGCCCAGCAGAAAAAGACGGTTATTATGAATCCTATATAAATATAAATAGCAAGAAAAAGGTCAAATGTTTACAGATATAATTTCGTTACTAAAAATAACTGAAAAAGTTTTTTTTATTTGACGTGAATTTTTTTTTTGTTTTTAAACATTATAGGCGTAAATTTGTTTTTATTTCTATAAAACAAACTTGTAAAATCCTGTATAAGAAAAAAGTGAGAGGTTTTAAGTGGGATTTTTAGTATTCCATTTAATTGTATCCACTTAATCAAAAATAATACTAAAAATTTAATAATATTTAGTTAACTTCAATACTCTTTTGCAGGATTAATTTGAAAGATTCTATAGATGACCATTCTATAAATGGCCCGTAATAAGCAAAAACTAAAACATAAGTGATTTTTCTCAATACATAGAATTTGAGTATAAAGTTTCAAATGATCTCTCTATATATAAGTTACTGTTTTTTAAGTCAAATTTTTTTAAGACTCAACAAGCCGATGTAAGAAATAGATTTGCTAATGTTATCCCAATTTTTGATTTAGGTAATATATTTCTTGGAACGACAAATTTTAGTATAGCTCCTAGTAAACGCAATAGTAATAAAAGTGGTCGCCCGGATGACAAGCCTTCTATTTTAAAAAAAAATGTTCTGTATTAGCCGTTCCGTTAACAATACTTTTTCAAATTAACCAGTATCACACCAATTCACAAATTCGGTCCAATAAATAATATTTGAAGCATTGATTAAAAATTAAATGCGTATAAGCAACACGGTTTTACTACGTCTATCACCAAAAATTTCATTTGTAAACTAAATCAGATGGAATTAGATAACCAGAGCGATGTGGTGTATACCGGATGTTCCAGAGCATGCATATCAGCTTTTCAAGAGGGGAAGGCGCCGTTATTTTAAATTTAAAAAAAATTATCAACTAAATCGGGGGTGCTCTATCGATTGGTGATATTTTCAACTTACGGGAAGGACCGAAACAAGAACCGAACCGAGCGGTTTTTTTAAAACCAGAATTGGCCGAATTGACCGAAATCGAGATTTTAAAATAGGATTTAAAAAAAAAATTTACATAACAAAATTTTTTTATTTTTTGACGTAGGATCCGAATTTGCGTAAAAAAAGTACCTCTTCCCATTTGAAAATTTCGACTTTGGCCAATTTCAGCGAATTTTGAGCTTGAAAAACCCTTTTCTTTCCCGGAAATTGAAAATATCTCCAAACGATAATTATATATAATTTTTTTTTTTTAAATAACGGCTCCTTCCTATTAAAGCTTATTTTGTAATAGTCTTTGATAGATTAGCATTAGACCATTCACTTATTATTTGAAAACTGGAGAGCTTCGGTTTTCACACAACTCTTCTTTCTTGGTTTGAATGATATTTAAGAAACAGAGTGCAATTTTGTTTTCTGCAATTTATCTGTTAAATCGGAAGTACCTCAGGGATTTCATTTGGGACCCACGCTATTCATTCTTTTCATAAGTGATACTCATATATTACTAAAGTTTGCTTATATCTCATTTTGTTGCAAATGATACTAAAATTTTTCCAAAAATATCACATCTACATGATTGTACAGCAATGTAAGACGCTTCAATACATCTGTTGTCTAAAATTGGTTTAGAACTATGGCAAATGTACCGTGAAGTCATATTTTAGAAAATTGTGTCTTATAACATTTGACTATTCCATAAATTTCCACATTTTAAATAGATCAAATAATATAAAATATATGGGAGTTTATGATAAACGCTGTGTGGTTGGGTGTAAAATTGTAGTACCATACTTAATTAAACACGAAAACGTGATTCTACCTAAGTTACTGTCGAAAGTGTAAATTTTGATCAAAAATTATTCTCCCAAGATCATGTCGACTACATAACCGGAAAGACTACAGTCAAACAAAAAATTAACTACCAGAGACATGGCATCGAAAGCGCACAATCAAGTGGTAATTGGTTTTTCAATAGAAACTAAAATAATCACGTCTACCTAAATATACCTCTAGTACACATTTCTTAATAATTAAATCTTTACGTAAATGTTTGACATTTCAGAACCTAAAGTAGGTGAATTATGATTTTTATATTTCTATTTTTGAATTAAAATTATAATTAGATTTTATTCAATAAACATTTTATTTCAACACCACTCACTACCACAAAACTGTTTTTTATTCTTCTAAAATTAAATTTCAAAATTTATTTTAAATTCTTCAAAAATAAAATTATTTTTAAAATTTGAATAGGTATCGAATAAGAGTCTTTTTTATTCATAAATTAACTACAAATATTAATAATTTATAAATAAATATTATTAAGTAAAA
Organism: Argyra leucocephala; assembly: GCA_963942445.1. Taxonomy (NCBI): domain Eukaryota; kingdom Metazoa; phylum Arthropoda; class Insecta; order Diptera; family Dolichopodidae; genus Argyra; species Argyra leucocephala. The sequence continues at coordinate 47,108,768 of OZ012678.1, read as the reverse complement.
CAAAAGATATTATCATTATTATCGATAATACTCCTACATTCACAATAATTTGCTAATACGTAAATCGTACATAACCATAAAGAAGACGTCATTATTGACGTTTTGAAAAATTTCATTTTAAGATTTGTTTCCATACAGCAATATAATAATTTAATAATTAACCATACTTATTCAATTCTATTTTTAAAAATCGTTACGAGCTTAAAAAGTTTACTTTCATATTTATAAAATCCTTCCATATTGCTGAATAATCCTTTTGCACAATAAATTTATTTAAAAAAAAAAACAAAAACGAATAATAAATAATTCACTTAAGATATATTTGGTTCAGTTCTAGTTCTACTCCTTATTCAGTTTTGAATCATTCAGAGATTAATTTTAATTAATTAATTAATGTAAATTGAAAATGTCATTATGCTTGTCATCGATACAGTTTTTAATTAAAAATTCTACCCATTTCTAATCCAAAAAATGTTTTCTTATTAAAAATTCAAGTCCTTTTTATTATCCTTTATAATATCTAAAATGTACGTAAAGAGGATTGAAATGATAAGAAGTTTTCAGATATATTTTTGTTTGAAGAAGGGACTATATAGACTAATAAAGATAAATACCATAACTGTTTCCATAACACAGAGTCTTGGCAATGCAACCAAACACAATTTTGCAGTATTTTTGAATTTTGAATTGGTGTGTAGTAACTATAATTTAAATGTGTAAAACTACATCTATTGCGGGATGACTGCGCCTTCATGATAGTGTGGATCTATTTCATTTTAACGATAATAGAAGTTATATTTTCAATTTGTCGACCGGTGTAATATCATCTCACTACTAATTAAACGGACCTAGTTTTGTATGTATCTCGCTCAGGAAATTGTTATTTATTTTCTTTACTTTATTTGGCCCACACCAAGAAGTATTTTCGAATGCCCTTAATACCTTGTTTTGGAATCTTTGTGTTGGAATGTTGTTGTTGATTTCGTTACGGAACCGCAAAGCTGGATTTCATATGTCCCCATAGGTTTTATTATGATTTTATAAACTAAGGTTTTATTTGTTAATTTCCATTAGCCAGTACATACTTCTAAATTTGATAGGTAGTCTTGCAATTTGAGTGACGCTATTTTAGGGTTCTGATGTCGAACTATTAGAGCGGTGTCATGGGCATAAATTGCAATTTTGAGCTCTGGTACTGTTGGAATATCACCCATAAATCGTTGATGTATTATAAGCCCTAACGCCTTGGGCAATCCCAGATTGTATTTTATATAGTCCAGTGTATGCGTTATCTTGCTTCTGGTAATATTAATATTTAATTGAATACCTACGTTTTGTCTTTCACTATTTCTAAAGTAATGGAAATTAAATTTGTTAACAGTATAATTTGTCAAATAGAATCAAATTATGCTATTTTCGCTTGATGAAAACTAAATAAAATCTTGAAAAACATTTTTTGTTCACTTTATGTAACAAAAATTTCAGTACCTACTATATTTAATGCACGAGAAAGTATTTTTGCCAAAGTTAGGGATAATAGCATAAAAAACAACTGCTTACAAATCCAATGTCCCGAGCGAGATTTCAATCCCAAACATTTAGCAATCAATTTTGGGTAGGAAAATTCTTTCAGAGAAACGGCCCAAGTATTGAACAATACATATTAGTTTTTTAATGCTGGTTTCTTTTATACTATTTACACTGGTGGCTTCGAACGAGGTTGTTGTACCATAAATAAAATCTAAAATACAAATTTTATCTTCTCTTTTTTTGTGAATTTTGTGTGACAATAAAAGTAAATTCAATTATTCGATAAACCCATATGTGGTGATAAGACTTTTATAACAAAATTTATAAATAAAATTATAAATGTTTTTAAATAAGGATTAGACCAAGAGTTTGTATGTCGTTGGCGTCGTCAAGCCTTTTGTGGGTATTCTCTCTGCAATCCTAATCTATGTTATCCCTTGCCTTTCGCTGAAGCTTGAAAAGCCACTTTAAAATTAAAATTTCAATAAATTGTGCAGTTTGATGTTTCGAGGCTTGAACCAAGATATTTTTGACAAACTGAAACAGGAACTGTTTGTCTGAGTTATGATTCGGCTGACTACTACATTGATAACAATATGTACAGTGATGTTTTAATCAAAATGATTTGGTTTTTTTGTAGAGAGGATTTATTTTATTTTATTTTCTTATTTACTTTCACACAATCTGTTCACTTCATTTTCAAATTGAGTAAAAGTTTGAGTGACAATACTATTGTGATCTGGTGATCTGGCATACCCAAATAGTTTAACAGATTTGCTGAATATAGTCAGCTGTGTATGTTTAAAAAGTTGTGAAATGACATAATTGCGATCTTAAATAAAAATGTGCTATCGAATTGTTGGAAATACAATATTGAATTAATGACATTTCAATAAATAATTTCTGATTAAAAGTATTGCTGATCAACACAATACATTTAAAATATGAATCCTTTTTCAAATCGCTAAGCAATTATTTATTTACATTACATCGCATACAAACAACTTTTTGTTTTTTAATTATCTTTTGTGACAAATGAGCTTGGCTATTTACTGTACAATTTAAAATATTTTCTCAGTATAACAGAGGAAGAAAGAGAAAAAAATAGGTAGATATGATAATATATTATACTCTTCTTATTAATATTTTATTTTATTTTTGTTTGTATTCAATTCTAACAGTCATTGTATTCTTAAGTATTATGACGGGCAGTACCAATACACACCCTCTTTGGATATACGAAAAAAGTTTTAATGTGATTTTTTTTCTGTTTATGATGGCTATGTTGTTATAATTTTTATTATAAGTTAGGGATTTTTTTTTTCCTCTTTTGAGTCTCAATTAAATTATGGTTCATTGGGTAATATGCTCTTCTATTTTATGTCGTCTGTAATAGTTAAGATCAACAGACTTGATTAAGTTTATTGAAAAAGTTTTTCAAAACAAAAGTTTGAAAAATTCTATGATTGCCAAATAATTTTCTATTTGTTAATTTAAAATTTTGAATTTGACCAGAATGAAAATTTAATAATGCAATCTGAAAATGGATCTGAAGATATGAAGTATAGTGAAAGTTATAATTTAAAATTTATCGCTTAATACTTGAAAAAGAAAAATTTAAGAAGTGAAACGAAACGTTTGGCTATAGCTGGATTCAAATGGAAAATAAGAACTTCAAAGTGAAGAAAGAATGGTGATTTTGGATAGAATTTTTAGTCTGAGATGTTTTACAAAACCGAAGTGGCTGTGGTTTGCAAAGCATATTTGTCTTACTTCTAAAGCTTATCCTACACATTAATGTCGCTTGTGGGATTAACCATAGATTTCAAGGATTTGTGTATGCCAATATGTATTTATATATGCCAAATATCTGCGTAAAAGTGGTTACGATGGTTATCTAATAGACTTGAAATTATATAAAAAAGTAATTTGATTCCTGAATTATTTCTAAATTGTATACTCATTTCCAAAGTACTGTTTTTCTTTATTTACTTTCAGATCGCTTTGTTTTACTTCCTTTTCAAACTGGGTAAAAGTATCGGTGGTTTGTGATCCGCCGATAATGTCAATGTCTGCCTCCTTTTCAATCTGTGTAAAAGCATCGATCACTATGCGTTGTGATCTGGCAATGATATCAATGTCTTCGGCATACTCTAGTTGTAGGAAAACTCGTTTGTTACACTATACGTTCCAGTACTAGTAGATTAGAGAAGTCAATCTGTCGTTTTAATATTGAGAAATAGAAAGTAGACAATTAAGTGAAGGTTTAAGAGTCCACTTAATGTTTTTCTCTCCGATTGTGTCAGTAAACTATTCAGAATATTATATTAACTATGTTAGTGCGAAAGAAAGTAGCAGTACCAGCAATCCCTGCTCCAATTATAATGATTAAAATTTTTTTTTGTTCAGACAATTATATTGTTAATACTGCTGTGATGGCTTTACTTCATTTTCTACATCATAAATCTAAATCTGTTTAAGGAAGAGTTTTGTAGTTTTATTTGTTTTATTTTCATAGTTTCAGTACAGTAAACTGATACAAAATAGCATATTAACTATGTCCTAATTGAATAGTAATCCTTCTTATTTCAACAACCATTTTTGCTTCAACCAATTCACCTCCCTTTTGTAATGAAGAAAAACTGTTAATTTATAAGAAAAAGGGAAAAGAATGAAAATAAAGAATAAAACAAAAATGTCACGGAATTAGACTGTAGGTGTAATTTTTTTTTGTATTATCTAAAAAGGATATTTTACTGATTAGAGTGAAAATAAATTTTATTGTAGACGCCTTCAGTTTGAACACAACACATTTTTTATAAAAAAAAAAACAATAATTGTTATGTTTTTATTTTGGCATGTCGACAAAATATTTTAGATAAATTTTTTTTCATCTTATAAAATCCATTTTTTTTTTAAATTTATTTATCTACCAGCCCACAATCTAAATAGGAATTAGTTTTGAACTTTCTTCCCTTACTTGCTTGATGACTCTGAGCTTAGCTTATAATTATCTAATATTTCTGCTATTTGAGGCGGCTTTCCTCGCCGCCACTGGTAGTTTAAAAACTGTTTTATTTCTGTCGTTATATTTCCAGATTTTCTCCAATGAAGACTTGATTTGCCTCGACTTCTTATACTTTTGGGAATTAGAACATTTTTTGGGCTGAATTAATTTATTCAATTTTTGTTTTAGTTGTCCGAAGTATTGGAGTACTTATCACAAATTTAATTTTCTTCTTCGGCTTTGCTATGCAACCGCAAAAACTTGATACAGTGTTATATTTTCTGTTGTAGTTGTTTGTTATCGTCTTTTTAAGGATGATTTACGATTCCAAATTGATTTACGATTCCAAATGTTTAAGAACTCGCTTTTTTTTCTCACTATGCTCTGGCTTGCTTACCTTAGTGGTTATGATTATGATCTGTCAAGTGGAACCAGAAGTATAATTGTTTTATAGTTGTAGAAAAACAAATGTTTCGTTTCTTTTTAAACTTGGATACGGGGAATTTGACAACCATTGATAATATATAAATATCATATATATTTTTTGTCGTTTACCGTATAGTACAATTTAATGTTCGGCATGTTACAACTATTCATTCCGCATATTGAAATTCAACGTAATATTACAACAGAAATATTTTTTTTAAAGAACAAGGCCGTGGCTGGAATTACAAATGGATTCATAATTCAAAATATTTAAAATAATAATTAGTAATAGAAATATTTTTAGCATTTGGAAGTCATGTTTTAGTGTAACATATTTTGTTTGCGTATTCTAGGTTGAGCAAGCAAAGTAATAAGAAGTTGTTTTTGTTATGTATTGTGGTGCAAAAAATCTCTATTTGGCCTAATCAATTGGAGGACAGATATACCTAGTAGTATTGTACTGTTTTATAGTACAATATTAGTATTGTTGGTATAGTACACAATTTAATTTGATGCCTTTTTATTTATTTAAGCACTGCTAGAACAATAACAAAAAATGCAGGTCCATCGAATGTTTAAACACCCATAATTTATTTAAATAGTTAGAAATTTGTTAAAGCACGAAATAATCGTGTAAGTATTTGATTATTTTCAATTATAACATCATTTTGACATAGCACGTCACACTTAGTACCACATTGGTCATACCTATAATGTTCATCAATAATTAACTCCTAATTCAAATGAAATCCTATCGCAAGTTTTATCACAATTCAAAAACAAAAATGAGAAAATCTAATTTAATAAAAATGTACACAACACTGTAAAGCATTCTATAGAATATAATTTTTAATATAAAATAGGAGCAACAATGAAAAATTTCAAATGAAAAACATAAAAACCCGACCAGGTTTAGCGGTAAATTGAAATTTAATATATTTTTAATTCTCCTGCGAATTTAAAAAACAAAAAATAAAATAAAATAAAAAAAAAAAAAAAAAAGAAAACAAAATTTCCCGGAAAATCTCAAATTTAAACATATTATTTTATTTACTTTATGTACAAATAACAATTTTCTATGTAAATATTTTTGGTTTTTGTGTAAGATTTTAGACAATGTGTATCTTGTTAAGATTAGAATAATCTGAAAGTCTACGTTTTGAATTACAAAAACTTACCCATTGTTTGGATTATGAGTTCTGATAAAATATGAGCTTATAATAATATAAATTTGTACAGATACTATGTACATAGACTTGTTTATTTGATAAGTCTAGAAGTAAATAATAATTTTTCAGAATTATAACAGATTTAATTTGTTTTAAGGATTTATGAAAAATTTTACAAGATTTTCAATTTATTATTTAAATCTGCAGTTTAAATGAGGTGAAAATGGAAACCTTTGACATAAATATCCATATAGCATTTGAATTAGTAAGTAAAATTAGGTAATCAAAGTCGAAGAGACGGCATCAAAATAAATCTTAGAAAACTTATCTTATATCCATTGTTAATTTAATTATTTTTCATGTAAAATTAGTATTTTTGTTTGAAGCTTAAAGGTAGTTGTTGTATTTGAAAAATAAATTTTCATTAAAAAAAGAACAGAGCAACAATAATTTCGTAAATTAGAAAAATGTATAAACAAATAATAATATATCCTGTAAATTGATATTCGAATGAAGCGTTACCGTCAGAAAGACCGACATGTTACGGAAACTGTTTGTATATAATAATCTATCACTTTACTCTAAGTTGAAGCTGCTCACTGGCATAATTTAAATTAATTAAATTACTATAAAACTTATATATTAAATTTTTGTTTGTGTTTTGTTATTTCTGGCGGCAGTAATTAATTTTTTTTTCAAAATGGACTCACAATACTTTATAAAAAAAAAAAACATAAAAAATGTATTTTCATTCTCATAATATAATTTATACCATTATATTTTCCATGTCATAACATTCAGAAACAAAAACTATGGAATAATATCAGTTGGTTTAAAACCACATAGCAAAATACCTACAAAATTAGATATGGTTTTAAAAAAATGTTTTTTTTTTTTTAATTTTTATTATTTTTAGTGTATTAAGTGTCATTGATATTTGAATAGTAATGATTAGGTATACTACTCGAAGTCCTAATAAATATCAAAATTAAATTTGTTTACGAGTATTTTAGATTTTGTTATTGGTATTCATCTATATGTACCCACAGGCGATTTCTATTTTAATAGGTTGTATTTATGTCGGAATTTCAAATATATTTATTTTAACCAGTGTGGGTTTGTTTTTGTTATTTAAATTATAATATTTTAGGGAAATGTAATAATAGTATGGGTCATTCTATGGAAATTCTTTGATTATATAATATGCTCTGGTGTATATCTTAAAATAAGTATATAAGGAGAATATTGTAATTTTAAATAATTCGTTGATGAATAAAAAATTCATTCAATTTTCGTTTGAACGAAAAAAATGCTTTTCAATTTACAAGAGATAGTAAACTTTTATTTCGTTATTATATCATGGTATGTCTACCACATCGAAATCTGAACAATAAAAATCCATTTTATTCTATTCCAACGATTTTATACTTGTAGATAGTGAAACCTAATACAAAAGGCCCCCCATGACTTCTGCTGTGAGAAAAGTAGTGATTTTACAAAAATAAAATATAAAAATTGAAATAAAAAATATAAATTTACTTATCTTTTACATTTTTTTAAGTTTTTTTGAAAATGATTCAAACCATATTTTGCTAAACCTATATAGAGCCTGACGCTGATTTTGACACTTGACAAACATTTTTTTAATTTTAGCAAATACTAACTAGTTATATTTCTTTTAAAATTCAGCAGATCCAACTTTTAATCTCGGAAAGTATTATATGAACCTTTCAGGCATTTACAACAGCTGTATCCAACATGTTTGATCATGTGCGTTTTACTCCATCCATTTAACTATTGTAAATTTGAAATACAACTGGTTGATCAAAATCAACTTTGACTAAGGGAGACCAACTTTTAGGTTTCGCTACTGGTTCAACATATAGCCGCAATTGGTAATAATCGTACATCATGGTTTATTTTCATAATTTTTTGAAAACATTCAAAATAGCCCCGGTTTTTTCTTTTGAAATTCTTTAGTTAAAGTAATTGAACATTTATTTGTGCGATTATCTCTTAAAGTTCGTGTAGCTTTCAAACCACTTTCCTTTTAAGCTTGCATCAAATTATAGCTCGAAAAAAATTATCAAAGTACAAAATATGGCATGATGGACTTTCTGTTACAAAAAATAATTCTAAAACAACTTTCGATCCTAAGATCGACTTTATCTTTTACAATTTTTCTTTATTTTTCCAACAATAAATATGGAACTTGTAACAGTGTAACTATAACCAGTGGTACTTGCTTACATCCCGTTTTTAAGCCCAAAGCTGATATATTTTCCCCTTATAAATTGCTTGTCACTATAGTATCCAAAATATTTTACAATTGACTCGTGTATTGACATGAAAATATTTCCACTGGCAAAAAATTTTGCAAGGCCTGTTCATAAGGTACCCCACTTTATACATTTAATTTGTTGATTTTGATTTTGGAATTGACTGCTAAATGTAAGAAACGTTTTATTTGCTTGAACCTATTTTTAGATATACCACCAACTAACTCTGAACGCAAGTCTTCGTCAAGTAACAAATAATTTTCTTGACGTGTGGAAGTATTGGTAACCGGTAAATTATAGATAATGGTTTGTTTCCCAATCGATTCTAAAATTCTTCAAAAAAAATTTCATATTGAGTTAGCTTTTTTATTTTTGGTTGAGTTTTTCCAACTTTTTTGTGAGATCTCCAATATTGTCAGTAAGAATTTTAATACTCTGGAAATGTTACCCATTGGCAAGTAGATGCTGATTGGTCTAATTTCTTCTTCCGCAGTTTTTGCCTTTTTGAAGCTAAATCTTAATTGTCGTCACTGTCAGTTGTCACTATCATTTGTACCGTTCGCAACAAATATTTCTATTGTACCTGGAATACCATTTGGAAGCTGTCTTGTAAACAAAGTATTTTCTGCAATATGTTCTTCATCCCTTGACATAAGTAAGTGGAGAAACAATGATGACAATCTACTTCAGTTAGTTCGCTCCCACTGAAAAAAAAATAAAATATAAAAAAAATATAATTTTTCTAACTATAGTTTGTACTTGAGAGCGCTCTAAAAAAGCATGAAGTTTTCAAAAATTAAAATTGGAAGTAAAATCGTATTGCAATAAGACGAAGAAAACTGAGAACTAAGGAAAACGTGTATGATATTTTACTTCGTTTCACACACTTTCCGTAGAACAACCCAATAACATTTAGACAACACTATTTATTACTTATTATTATTGTTTATTTTCATAATAATTTATTATTGCAATTTTGTTGTATACAAGTAGGTATATTTTAAATTTAGAATAATACCTGGTATTTTTAGTTAATTAATGACCTTTACGACCAATGTTTAACAGACATTTTTATTTTAACAGACCAAAATTTAAATATCTTATTAGTTTACATTTAGCTATATGTTAATATTTTAATATTATGGGGATGAGGGTCAGTCTCATATCTGCTAAAAAGACTCTAATCGAGTTTTAGCTTTGAAATACTATCAAATCTATCAAGCAACACTATCAAATTTTAAACGCTAATATCATCGTACATGATAGCTAATAGATATAGTAGCTAGATAGCTAATAGCTAGCTGATATGATAGCTAATAGGACTAGTCCATGTTCAGCTTGTGATGGCAAATTTTAAAACGTAATATAGAAACAGCAACATGCGTTTCCTGTTTTTTGATTACTTTAAGTTAGTTGAAATGAAAAATTTAAACAAGGCGTATAATCGGTTCTGGTATAAAAATGTTGTTTTTTCGAAAACACCGAATTGTGAAGTAATTTTTATATATGATTTTAACTTGTTGTCTTTCTTGCTAAATTATTATAGAGAAAAAAAAGATTAACCATCAAAATATAAATAGTTTTAACTTTTCAAAAACACAATAAAATTACGTTATTCTACCAAAAGATGTCACTTTATATAGGTACGCAAAATTATATAAAAGAAAAATATTATTTCCAACATTAAAAATTTTTTAATTGAATTATTTTAGTATTCTTATAGCAGCAGCTACCTATCTATTTACTTAATATATTTTAAATTTTTTTTTAATAAAACCTGATTTTGAAGAATTAATATCAATTAATTTCTAAAGTTGAAAGAGCACACCTAATGCATTATGACATCTTGCGGAAAAATATGAGGAATTTTTTTCAATTAAAATATTAACGAACAAAATTATATAAACAATAACACAACATAACACAACATAACCGTATAATAACAACAAAATAAATTTAATATTTTCATCACTTTATGTTCCCTTGTTTTGTTAGTAATATTATTTAAATGTGGTATACATATAATATAAAGAGTGTCGAAATTGAATGAATGAATTTATTTTAAAAGTGAATAGCTTTTCGTCGTAGATGTTAAGATTTAAGAAAACCAAACCATATTTTGGATTTTTGAAAGGGGACAACATTTTTTAAATTCTCTAAGTAAATGTTAACATCCTGTTTTAAAACTGGTTCTTCAAAATTCTGGTTCTTTTAAAATAATTGCTTCATAAATTTTTATACTCACTTTACATTATAATATATACATACCTACATAATATTAAGATTTTTTGTTTTTTAAAGAATAAGAGAAAAACTTAAAAAAAAAAAAATAAATAAAATTAAGTCAGATATTGTTGTAAGAACAAATTTTCTTCAATAAAAATTTTCACTTTTCTCGATTGCCTTAATTTTTTATTTTTTTTTAATTTTTTCATATTTTCTTGTAATAATTCAATTTATATCCTTAGGAAAAGGCTCTTCTTTATTCTTTTGTTAGTTATATGTATTATTTTTATAAATTTCATGTACGTGTATATTATGTAGATTTAGAAAATGCAAACATAACAAAAACACAAAAAAAAAATAAGATAAAAAACGCCAAGGCTTATTAAACTCAATTATATAACATTTTATTTTCTTTGAGAAATTATTTAAGTACCTGAAAATGTTTTTTTTTTGTATTTTGTTTTTGTTTTAGCTATTTTGAAATTTTTAATTTTTCTTTTGTTTTTAAACAGTAAATGATGAAAATTTTCTTGTTTTCTTTAATCGCTTCAGAATGTTTTGTTTTTTTTTTTCAATTTTGTTATTTTAAGTCTTATAAAATATTTGTTTTTATTTTTGTTTTTTTTTATTGTTTTTGTTTTAATTTTAGATTTTCATAGAGTCATAAAGAAAACAAATAAAACAGTAACAGATACATGATTTTAGATAGAAATGAATAAGTGTAGTAGAAAAGGAATTTGTATAGAAGTTGTAGAAGGCTTTAAAGTTAAATTGTTTTGATGGAAAATATTTTTGTTAATGCAAACAAAGATTACTCATTCCTTTTTTGATGGAGGTATTATTGAAATTAGCTCAAGATTTATAACAAAAAGTTCAAATGTTATGTATTCTATTTAATTTGTTTTTTATATAATTCCAAGTCTATGGGATAAACATCCGAACCTACCTGCTTTTACACAGAGTTTAGATTGGAGTTTAGATTAGATTAGACTATAGTCTCCATGTACTAAGATATACTAGATACTAAACTTAGATTAGATTAGATACTGCGTGAAAGGGTAAGTGGGGTAGATTTTTTTGATTGATTAGATTGACGCGAACTGATCAGTGATTTTACTATTTAGTCTACATTTTAGTTTTTATTATAGCTATACGAGCGGATTATACCTTGCGTTTTCAAAAAGAAATATATTAATGTTAAATTCTAAAACAATAATGATTAAATAAAATTAAATTAAAACCTGTTAAAACTAAGATTATTAACTATTATTATAAACTAAACGATTATAAACTCTTAGATTAGAAACTAAAATAAAATTGCGATTAAAAATTAATAAAAATGAAAATAGACTAATTAATTATACTATTCTTGATTTTGAACTTTATTTGAATTACTGTTATAATTTTATAATATTTCCTGTTCAAGCTTTATGAATCCTGTTCAAGCTTTTTGAATACTATGGAAGCTGGTTCTCAAACTGATGTTATTTATACTGACCTAAGTAAGGCTTTTGACTTATTACCTCATAGCGTTATTCTTCTAAAGCTCAAAAAACTAGGGTTCCCTGAAACCTTCTTAAAATGGATCAAATCGTTTTTGTCTAAGAGAACTTATAGTGTGATATTTAAATCAAATATATCTGACTCTTTTTGCGCCACCTCAGGTGTACCACAAGGCAGCCATCTAGGTCCATTACTATTCATTATTTCGATTAATGATGTAACTAAAATCATCAAGAATAGTAATGTTGTTATATATGCCGATGATATGAAAATTTATAAAAAAAATTCCTCATCTGATGATTCCACCTTGCTTCAGGAAGATCTAGACTCTTTTTTTAGTTGGTGTAGCTCCAACAACCTACTCCTAAACATTGACAAATGTGCTCTAATTTCCTATTCCCGTAGTTACTCCGCTATAGTAGTCAACTATACTTTTGATGTTAAACTTATTAAAAGAGTTTTTCACTTTAAAGATTTAGGTATCCTATTCGATGATAAACTTTCATTTAAACCACACTTTAAAATCATAATCAACAAGGCAAATTCTATGTTGGGATTCATAAAGAGATGGTCTAAAGAGTTTAACGATCCATATACAATTAAATCATTATTTACAACGCTCGTTCGCCTTCACCTTATTCGCCTTCACCTTATATACGCTAGTCCCGTTTGGTCACCTTACTACTTCACTCATATCAACAGAATAGAGTCAATTCAAAAAAAATTTCTTAGATTTGCCTTACGTAATCTTCCCTGGTCCAACCCAATAATCCTGCCTCCTTACCAAGATCGCCTCAAACTACTTCAATTAAATACTTTGCACTCGAGAAGAGTTGTTGCGGATATTTTATTTATAATTCAACTATTGACTGGCGAAATTGATTCCTAAACTATAAAAGGCATAATGAATAATTAGATTAATACTAGTACGCGATTTCGTTCAGAAAATGTTTTTAACCTACCTTTTCACAGAACAAATTATGGTAAATTTGAGCCCATAAATAGAATGTTAATGGCAGTAAACCAACATAAAAATAGTGTAGACCTTTTTTTCAGTAAAGACAAGTTAAAGAAAATCCTATTCCAAATCCTTTCTTAATCCTACTAATCCTATTTATATATGTAGTCACTAATTCATTAATTTACTTAATTGGTTTCCATGAATTTATTGTTTTTCCTCACACTTTTTCTTTTTTTTAATCGAATTTAATTTCATTGAGTTGGTTGTTCATCATTTTTTTTTTGGTTTATATTATTTTATTTCTAAGTTCATGTAGTAATTGTTATCAATTCTAATAATTTCATTTTTATTGTAATTATAATTTAAAAATTAAAGTTTAATTGAAAATCTAAATAAAAAAAGAGGTAAAACCAATTAAAAATTAAATTAAAATGTATTATTAATTTAAGTTGTTAATTAAACTACAATATTGCAAACCGTTTGAACTAAATGGTGAATAAATAAATAAAAAATACTTAATATTTTATCAATTAACTCTTATTTTAGGTGACGACTATCTAGTACTTTTAAATTATTTCCTATACTGTACCACTTTATACCTAAATGAATTGTAGTTGCTGTCATTAAATGGAACGTGTTTTTTCGATTTATATGAAGTAAGTTTCTTGTTATTTTATTTTTTCTCGCCAATTATATATTTTTTTTTTTTATTTCCCATGTAAGCTGTACCATCTGTCTCTAATTGAGACATTCAGTAGTTAGTATAATAGTTGTATATGTAAGAAACATATAATGAATTGCGAATGAAAATCCCAATGGTAAGTTATCCATGACAAGACAATCTAGTTATACTCTGTTAGTATCTGGTGGTTGCAGAATGTTGTGACGCTTAATTGGACCAGCACCATTTGAGATCAACAAATTGTTTGCTAGGATATTTGCATGAGAATCTAATCGTGTTTGGTATTATATCCAAACGTTTTCCCTTTGGTCTTTTGTTTTAAATTAGGATTTTTCATATAAGTCTTTTATCCATATGCATGCCCAGGTTGCTTTACTGTACGTTTTTGTGGAACTACTTTGCTTTTTAGCACCACCGTCGGACATTAGTTTTTTTTTTTCGGGGTAAATGTGACATATTATGGTTTTGCTCCATTCAATCTGGGTCTTCACTTCTTTAGCTATTGCTGAAATTTATTTATGCTGTGTTTCAGAATTTCTGCAGCATGTACTGGACTATCGTTGCGATGTCAATATATCCGTATCATCAGCGAAAATGGCGGTGGTTGTCTCATTGGTTGTTGGTAAGGCCGCAGTATAGATGAGGTATAAAACAGGATTTAGGACGCTGCCCAGTGGTAAGCCTGACATAATTTCGTTGGTTTATGTGTAAGCACCTTCATGCTTCACGAAGAAATGCCTTTCGATGAGGTGTGACCGAATAAATAATAGTTGTGTGGAAGAAATTGTTTGAGTGTGTACAACAACCCTACATACCTGATAAGGTAGAGCATTATCAAATGCTTTAATAACATCCGAAAAAGCCTCTGAACAATATTTATTTTGCTCTAGGCTTAACGTGATTACATCTGCTATTCTGTGTATTTGCTCAATAGTTGCATGTTCATTTGTGAAGCCATGCTCTGAAACTATTTGGCTTTTCTCCAAAATCGATTTTAGTTTTTCCAAGAATAGTTTTTCAAATAGTTTAGATAGATACGGTAGTAGGCTAATCTGTCTGTAGGATGTAATTTCTTCAATCGGCTTGCCTGTATACATGGCTAAATTCTTCTTATGCTAACTTACTTATTTGATGCTTTATTTTATTTCTACAAAATTTCATCTATAGTGCTTGATCCAAAACGGATTCTCTACCGTTGGAAATTCGAAGTTTTTTCATATCTATCAATAGTATATATCTTCAATGACAGCCCTCCTTCAACGATATCTTTCTCAAAAGATTTATACTCGAAAAATATTCCTATAAAATGCCAGCATCACTTCAATCGCAATTTTTGTTATTAAATATAACATTTGTATTTGTAAATTTAGATTAGAAATTATATGACAGCCTCCCAATTTTTTAAGTTAAAATCTTTTCAACAATTTTCTTATTGATTTCTTTCTTCCTTTCACTCTCTCTCTATTGCTTTGAATTTCTCCGAATTATGTACTCTCCTAACTCAGTCACTAGTCACTATATTTCCCTTTCGTTTGAGATTTACTAAATGCCATAAATAAGCTTAAGTAGGTAAATAATTTCTAAGATAACACTGAATTCTGAAATGTAAGTCAAGCGGTAAAAAAGAAAAGAAAAAAATAAACAAAAAAAAAAACAAAACAAAAAAAATAATTTTCATAGAATTGGAATGGAATGTTTTTAATGGAAGAAAATATAGAAGTAGAGTAGATTATTGTTGTTGTTGTTGTATATTTGACAGTAATTTTTTGTTTCATACTTTGTTTTGTTTTTGTAATTTAACAAAATCAAACGTCTGTTTTTATAAAATGAAAATTTTATTTTACAGTACTGTGGAAAATGTTCATTTATTTTACTACTGTAATTCTCGTTTTACTATTTTTGTATTAGGTGGTGTTCATGTCCTTAAATTGGTATTATTTAAAAAGGAATTTTTATTAATTTTTGTTTTTTGTTTTTTGCATGAAAGTGTATGGCAAGTTAAAGTCAATGTTTTTAATCTGGGATTTTGTTTTCTTATTTTTAATTTAATTTTATGAAGTGCAAAAAATTTCTTCTTTTTTATTTAATAACAAAAGAAAGAGAAAGATAGAGAGAGAGAGAGGAAGTGATAATATAAATTTTTTAAAGGAAAATTTTTAAATTAGTTTTTAAAGTATACAATGGGGGTGATTTTGATTTTAATAATCGCTGAAAATTAACTTAATTGAATAGAGTAAATTCCGCGCTAAACTGGTTTTTCAAAGAATCAGGAGAAATGCGAAATTATTTTCACCTATTTTAATTATTATTTTTGTGTTTTTTTTTTTCTTTTATTGTGAATATTGTGTGTTATTTTATTTAGTGCCAATTATAGTTAAGTTGAATTTGAAACCATAATTTGTTTGTAATAGTAATTGAATTAAATTTGGTTAATGATTTTAAATTTGTTTTTTATTAATTCAGTAAACACTATAATGATAACAATAACTTTTAGGAGTTGTTTCGTTTATCACAACACTACTTGAATTCATCAGTAAGTATTTGTAGTGTTAGAACCTACACAACTCCAGATTTTAGCTTTGGTTGATTTTATGACTTATTGAAAGATGTTATTAATACATCTGTGAACTATAAAAGTCGATCAAAACTTTAATAGTTTCTAATTAATTTTCTAATTAGAAATTTATTTTATAGTAATATGGTCTATCAACTTAGTATGAATTGATTAATTTAAATATCTATATCTTCGAAACAGACTGATATACGTTTGTAGTCATCATCATTGTCCTGTAACCTCATCCGTGGGGTATAGTACTACAAACTCCAGTGTTAATGCAGTATTACTAACAAGAGGTCTCTGGTATGAATCTCGCTCGAAGGATGAATGTTGTAATATTATTCTTTAACATTAGTTGAGAAGAAAATTTTACGTCGGAAATAAAGTAGAATTATTGTATTATGAAGGCTAGAAAGCTACTTTGTAATAAAAACTAGTTGTTTTCCACAATTAAAAAAAAATTCAACAGAAAGCTTATTCTGTGCGTTCGCTAGTATGCTAACACTCTGTATAAAAGCATTTTGTGTAATTTTTTCCATAGTTATGGAATTAAAAAAAAAATGGATCTCATATGAAAAAATGAAGTACTACAAATGGAATTATAGTTGTAAAATAAAGATCCTTGAAACATATACAAAAATTTATTTCATTCTATGAAATTAATATTTTCGCAAAATATTTTATTTTCAAAATTTCATTAAGATTAAAAAGAAAAACACAAAAAACAGAGTATCCTATAATTTCCATCAATTGAAAATAATAAAAAAAAAAGTTTTTATTTAGAATAACAAAAAAAAGAGCAAAAAACTTTAAAAAAAACTTTTTCAATTCATATTCGAATAAAATTTAAAATATACAGAGTATTTGAACACTTCTAAGGTGTTCGACCACCAGTAAAATGTATTTTAAAATCACGATAAAAATATAATATGCTACAGGAAGTTTTGAGAAAGTTTAATTTAAGTAAAAAATTTTAATTAACTTCGGGTCTAATTATTTTTCGTATAAAAATACTTTTACGATTTTTTTTTCATGTTAAGTGGGATTGTAAGAAATGTTAGTACATCGAAGTATAAGTATATGCAACATAGGTATAGTCAAGACAAATGATTGTCTTTCTTTGGAAATTCCCATAACACAATGCAATTTCACGTAGCCTTGCAAGATCTTATACTCTCTGTAGTTATTAAAATATGTAGATATTATATATTAGATTAATATATTTATCAGATATTGATGACACTATGTAGATTCTAATATTAGCTCAATATTATTTTTTACTTTTTCCCGTATGAACAATCGGATTTTTGCAATTGGAGATCGAAAATTATTTTATTTTATTTTTTAATTTTACCTGATACGTATCTACACTACCCATTTTTTTTTATTTAGATAGCTAAATTTTATGTTAAAGAAAGCTTTATAGTTTTGTATTCTCATACTCATTCGATTTTAAATCATCTTATCATTTCCTACAATAATCAAAATAAGACCATTTGCGCCTGAAGTGATACAGGGCCAGATAGGCCACCATATATTGCTACTTACGCTAAACGTAGCATGAGCAAAAATAACATCATGTAGAGCGCATATAGCAAATTTGTGCATTCTTAAGTAGTGACAGTGGTACCTGGTATCCTACTTGCGAACAATTTTGACGTTTATATTATTTTTTCATTCGTTTGATAATTTTTTTGCGAAATTTTTTTTTTTTTTGGTAAATTTAGTTAAATTTAGTTTTAAAAATAAATAAAATTCGTTTTTAATAATTAAAACATGTACTTAGAGCTTACAATATTGGAATTACATATTGTAAAAAGTTTGTAAGTAGTCTTCACAGATATTTTTTTGGTTGAAATAAAGTTTTACGTTTATACATTAAAAATATTGACAAAAAATTCACTTTATCAAGGTTGAGTATAAATGAATAAATCCATATATTTATTAACTATGAAAATTTTTTTAATACTAGTATATAATAAATTGATGGATGTGTCTGTTAAAGATTAAAGAATAAAAAGAAAACAATCGTCCATTGTTCATGTAAAAGAAAGATTTTGCGTCAACATCACAAAAAATTTCTTTGGTTAGCTAGTTTAGCACAAACTGAAGGCGTATTTTAATACTCGTTATAGTAAGTAAGTATAGACAATCGTTTCCAATTGGAATTACATTCTATGACATTATGTAAGCAAAAATGCTTTCATAACAATGTCATTTATAGAATTTATGGTGAATAAAGTTCTTTTTTTAACTATACATGTTTTTTTTTAATTTTTTATCCATAGCATCCCAATTTTCTATTACAAATATCCAAAACAAAATTAACAATAATATATTAGCAATGTAGATAATATTTGAATATTTGCAAATTTTATTTTTGAAATTTTGTTTTATTTTATTTATCAATTATTGTAGAAGGAAAAATAAATCTTAAAGTGTTAATTTTAAATATTTTCAATGGCAGCAATGTTTTCATATGCATTTTTGTTACATGGTAGGGACCCAGATCTTCTACCGAAATTACCAAATTTAATCGAAATCTAATTTTTGTTCTATATTGACTGTAGACTACAGAGGGATAGCATTGTGGTATAGTCAGTGGTAAGAGATAGTTATAGAAAAATAGATAGAAGAAGTACAAAATAAATAAAATGAAGTAGATCTTGTTGATTTTCGCTTTATATTTTTGATAATCAATATATAATATAATATATATATATAATATGTATATAGGTTGATAATAAAATAATAACTAGGGATCTTATTGAAATTCTATGCTATTAAATGTTACAATAACCTGATTTTTTTAAAATTCTGTTTTTGCTTCTAAGTTTATTAAATTTATATCTACAAATTTCTGAAATACAAAATTTTGAATAGAGAATTTTATAAATTCAAATTTTACAAAGGCAGTCAAAAGTATTTACACACTCAATAAATTTTAACAATTTGTTTTTCTTTATTTTCTAAGAGCGAGAATAGCAGATATGCCAAAAAAAATTTGTCAATAAATTTCGTAGTGTTTTAAATTTAAATTTTAATTTTCGTGTGAAAAAAATCTCATTTGACTTAGATAGGAACACGTTTTCTTTTGCTATATTTCAGGTAAAAACATTTACACATTTGGTATTTTTTTGCCTATCTCTGTATTTCGAATATTGTAATCCAGAACTTTGAAACTCATATATTTGTTTACAAATCCAAACAAAACTACCTAAGCCAAATAATTGTCCCTCTTTGCAAATGCCGATAATACAATGCAATTTAACATTCCAGGCATTCCAGTTATGAATAAGAAACATGACAAAAGATAAATCAAATCGGGTGTATGAAAGGGTATTTATAGCCTCTTTCTGTATTTCATTGATTTAAATTACTTGCGAGATGAGACTAAAGATGAGACTAGTGATCCGTACAAATCACTTTTAAGATATATATAAAATCAATTTATAGCTTCAAAAATACGATTATAACTAAGTAAAAATTTCAATAAAAGTTTAGATTCGAAGATTCTCTCAAGAAAGATAATTTTTTTTATTATCAACTTAACAACATATTTTATTTTAGTTATCATGTTCATCCTTCTCTTCTTCTACTCTGGTTTTTACTCTTAAGATTGTGAGGCTTTTCGTTTTAATAATGTCTTTGGTACATCAAATGGTAATAAACCTTTTCATATCAAGACAAGCCTCTGTTACAATGACTGCTACTGAAAATAGAAATCTCTTGTTCAAATTATATATTCATTTAAAATATTAAATATTGAACATATAGGAAAATATTTTCCAAACACAAAAAACGTTTGTTCTAGGCAATATAATATTGTAAATTCTTTTAAAAAATTACCTACCGTTTTTCCCTACCAAACCCTTCGAATAATTTTTTAATTCTACCGCACGAAACATCTTAACTTTATATATTATGTAAGGATTACCTTTGAATATGCCAAGCCAAGTGTGGTATGGTCCTTCATTACTTGACTGACATTAATCGAATTGAATCGGTTCGAAATTTTTTAAAAGATCCATTCCGACTTCCACCTTATTGCCACAGTTTTAAGCTCATTGACTTACAGTGATTGCCTTATCATGGAGTAATCGGCCTAGCTTTTTAAAGTAATTTAAATTAAGTGTATAATAATAACCTTGATAAATGTTTTATTTATTATTATTATTATTATTATTATTATTCTTATTATTATTATTCTTATTATTATTATTATTATTATTATTATTATTATTATTTCTTCATTTTCTTCTAATACATTAATTCAAAGTACTTAAAACTACCCATATCCACAAAATTAAACGAAAACTTTTTTTTTATATAACAAATAGTTTCAAACATCACTCCTAGTAACAGTAAAAATTTACCTACAAGTCAAATAGCTTAAAATGTATGAACTTATGACTTTTGATATCATCCATGCATTATTTAGTTTATTTTTAACATTTTACTCATTAAAGGTGGCGGTATTTTACTAACCCTACTGGATGAACATATATTGGAACAATCAAATGTACAGCAACCTTGCGTCTATTAATAGATGTGTGATGTGCTTGCTCTAAGCATTTAATAGTAATAATGGTCCCTTATTAACCCTGTATCGAAATTCTATACCACGAAATAAAAATGTGTATTATTCAATATATCATCATATATAAATTAAACCACACTGTACAATACAAAAATATGTATTGAAATTCAATATTCAACTTGAAATTTAGTAAAGCTGTTTATATAACTCATTCTATTTTTATTCTTTTTTTTTTCAATTATTATTTTTTTTTTTTTGTAAATACATACATACATGTGTTGCGTTTTATATGAAGTTTATTTAATGAAAATCACTTTTCACATTTTTTGTTCTCTTTATTATATTTATATGTCTTGTTATTTCGTTTTTATTCTATTTTTCTTTAGAGTATAAAAAAATCCTTGATCATAGTTGTATTTTATATATCGCACCCTTGCGACAAAACTGTAGTAACTCGAAAAAGTCAGTTTTGAGAAAAACACAAAAAACTGTTTTCGACGTAATGTTAAGGTTATACTTTTATTAAATCATTTATTGGAAAAATAATATGTTTTTGAAAGCTAAATTACATTCATTCATTCCCTTATTTATATTTTTAAATAGTTTTAAACGGAAATTTTTGAGTTACAACAGTATTAATGTAAGTTTTGTGCAATATGATGAAATTATTTTCAGTTGAAACACTTTTGAAGGCTTAAATATTGCACCTTGCTTAGTTGTAACAGTTTTGATGATTTTTTTTGAATCAGTTCGTTAATATTTTTTAAGAATCTTGTTGCATAATATTATAGTATCCAGAGTTAAAAAACATAAAAAAAACTATTTAAATGCAAATTCGTGCGTTTTGGTTTAAATTTTCATCTTTATTATATAAAAACATAAATGCTTCTTCACAGCCTTAAATAAAATTGATTAAAATAACTTTTTAATCTAATCTATTAATTCATAGTTACTTTGTACTTTTTTAATCAACCTTAAAAATACTTAAATAAATATTAAACAAAATGGCTTTTTCAAAGTAGCTAATTTTAAACTTAAATTTTTTTTTCAAATTCAAAAAACAAAAAATAAATTTATACATTTTCGTTCAACCTTAAATACTTAAATAAAAATAACAAAATAGCTTTTTCAAAGTAACTGTAAATTTAAACATCTTTTTCGTTAAAAAAACAAAAAATAAGTGTGTACATTTTTAATCAGTCTTAAATTAATTTTTTGTTTAATTCTCATTTCTCTTCTAAAATATTTTTGAAAAATGAATTGTAATAGTATTTGGGAATCACATTTTTATTAATAAGTTCTTGCAAGTCTTTCTTCTTTCTATCACCTAAAGGAATTTTTTCAGAATATGCTTGAGCCAAACAAACAGAATTTACGTCCTGTTTTTTTGCACCTTTTCTGCTTCTTGTTTTTTTTTCAATGTTGACTTTTCTGAACTCCATATCCTTGTATGAAGTTTTATAAAAAAAAGAATCTTTGTATTCTTTCTCTACTCTAATTATCTTAATATCAGGCCATTTCACTTGATCTCCATTTATATCAATGTTAAAATTTCTACCTAATTGTTCTTGTAAAATTTTTAAGTTGAAAAAATCTTCATAGTTCATTACATGAATACGAAATGGAGGACCGCTTTTTTTGGCTGTATTAATCAGCGCTATATATTGATCTGGTACATAAATTGGACCAGCTTTAAGATGTTTTTTTATTTGTTTCTCAATTACACTATGAACATTATCCCCTTCGTTTTGGGAATGACCGTGTATGAGAAACTTATGGGTTATACTTCTAATTT
Source organism: Argyra leucocephala (assembly GCA_963942445.1). Lineage (NCBI taxonomy): Eukaryota > Metazoa > Arthropoda > Insecta > Diptera > Dolichopodidae > Argyra > Argyra leucocephala. The sequence goes on along the minus strand of OZ012678.1, from coordinate 47,086,093 downwards.
TAAGTGCTTCCAAAGCATACATGTACGCTGCTACAACGTATTTGTTTTTTTGTTGACCGTAACAATTGTCGGAATAAAATATAATATCTATTTCCGAATTAACTGATGTTTCTGTCAACATTTTGAGGTACTGGAGCACACAACTTCCTATCTCATTTGAACCACGTTTTCCGTCCGTCTCATTCCAGAAATAACAATCTACCTTTGTAGCCGTCAAATCGCTTATAGTGAAATTGTAACAGTTAACCTTACTCTTGTAATAAAAAGAGGAAACTTGACCTCTTGGAACAGGTAAAACAGCTTGGAGATCGTATACTGCTACAAAACTGTTCACACTCTTTTTGTCTTGCTCTTTTTCTTGACGCGAAAGTATTTTTTCTTCTTGATGGAGGTTGTAGGAATCTATTAATTTCTCTTTTTCTTCTTCGTTGCTGTTTTTGTATGATTCACAAAGTTCACACTGATCTTTTTTTGGCTGATAAAAACAAATGTTAAATTCCCCGTTGAAAATCCGATTAAACATGGTAGAAGTTGCATAAGGGAGTTCTTGGACTTCCATGTCCTCTTTGTAATCACGATAAAGATCGGCTAAACTTCTACCTCCTTCTATATACTCACGTGTACTTTGTGCTCTTAAATAGTGGGACTCTATTTTGAGAATATTATTAATAAATTGTCTTACTTTGTCCTTTATATTTGGATCGATAGTCGGTTGTTTCCCATGTTTCCCTCTTTTATCGCTTGAAACAAATCCATTTTCATCTATTTTCGTTATAGCAGTATTTATAGGTCTATCGTTTATATTAAGTGTAGCTTTAAAAAAATATTTGCATACTCGTAATTTTTCTTGATTTATTTTAAAATAGAAGGCATTATTTAACTTCCTCAAATTCTGAGTAGATGAATATCGATATTTAGGCCTAATCTGTTCAATGTGTGTAATTATATAATTTCTTTGTTTGTCTATATCTCCAAGGTTCCAATAAGACTTAAAAATAATTTATCTTTGTTCATTGGTTATCTTTTTACTGCATTGAAATTTGCATTTATCGCCGCATGACGGTTGTATTTTTCTTGGTGAAATTTCTTTCTTTGATTTTGATTGAGAAATATAACCTTGCCCAGTATTTCTTAAAAATTTGGTTTTTTTCGTTTTCCAGTTTTGTTGATTAGATTTTCTTTTTTTACATTTTCTTACTTCATCAGTATCGGATAAATCGAAGTTAATATTTGAGTTCGATGTTTGTGTTTCACCTCTTCCAGATTCACCCACATTATTCTGGCAATCAGAAAAATTTTGTTGTTGGGATACTATTTCGTTACTTTCTTCCGGATCGTTATCACTATGGGGCTCATTATCATCATCATCTTCATAATTCTCATAAATTACATTAAAATTTGGATCAGCTTGCTCATCGTCGATATCACTTTCTTCGCTATGAATAGGAGATACGTAATAGCCCTTATTTTTTACTTTTTTTATTGCCAATCTTAAAATTTTGCCTGCACGAGTTGAATAATCCATCTGTATGATAAAAATTTAAATAAAATGTTTTTTTCTATTATTTACTTTCACAATAATAAAAAAATTATTATTAAAAAACGTAAATGATATGATGTAAAAATACGAAAAAGCGTAAATAAAAAAAACCTATCAAACATCGTGTAAAAAAATATAATCATCAAAAATGATGTAATTCAAAATAAAAATTGAGTTCTATATTTTTTTATCTTTTAAATAGTTACAACTTGAAATAAAAAAAAAATGCACTCTGCACTTGAATCATCAATAGTGTATTAACTCAAAATAAATCACAAAAAAATTTAACTTACCTTCAACAAAACCAACACAAATCAAAATAAAACGTTATCCGACTCTAAATAAAACGATCACTTTCTATAAGCACACGATCATAACTAAAAATATTACTCTTTTGCTGAAATGCGTACAGCTCACAATAAAGTCTCTATAATGACTTAAACGCTTCCTGCCGGGTAAATAATAAAGCAAACTTAATACGCTTTAGAGGGTTGATAAAGTATTATTTTTAGGAATATATTTTGTCAAAATCAGAAAAATCGTGATTTTTGAGTTATTACAGTTTTGTCGCAAGGGTGCGATATTATATTTTTTTTTATTTTTATTTTCTATGATTAAGAATTTTTTTCCTCATCATTTGATTTTATTTGTTATATAGACAATAATACAATATGTGTATATATTATAATATAATATATGAAATGCTGACCATTACTGAAAATTAAAACGACAACAACAAAAAGGAAGGAAACCATACAGGATATAGAAGTTTTCCAATGTAAAAAAAAAAAAAAACAAATCAAAGGAAAAATAAAGTAAAAAAAAAGACACGAAAAAGGAAAACGAGTATTGAGAAAATTGAGAAAAGAAAAAATATGTTATCCGGGGTATTGGTGAGTGAAAACAAAACTGAAAAGTTTTTGTATTTTTCTTCTAATGAAACTAATATAAGGAGACTTAAAATAAATTATTGAATATATTTGTATTCTAACAAAATATTTAGGATTTTACCTATTTTTTATATTATTTATTTCCGAATAAAACCTTTAAAGAAACTATCCATAAAAGTAGCTTAAATTTGAGTTTTGACCGTCTAAATGGTCCAAATGGTCTAAAAGGTTCTCTTTAACCTTTTATATGGGAAGACTACTGATATTAAATTAAAATGTAGATATAACATTTACTGTTATTACGATTTTGAATATAACCGTTTTTGTTTAAAAATTAAAATGGTCAGGAGGTATGAAGCCCATTCAACAACGTCTTTTCAATGTACTCTTCATAGTGATAGATTATATGTGATATTAAACCATTTTCCGGAATGTTTGGTCCTTTATCATAATGTTGTCGAATTAAATTTATGATAAAATTATCGATTCTAATTATATTTGCCTTCTTATATAAGTATTTCTTAGAGAAGTACTGCTTGTATTCGAAATCAGGCTTTTTATATATGCACCTTTTTTTACGAAAAGTTTCAACCTTCAAATTTCATTAAGCATGCACTTATATTGTACCATATTAGTATACCATATACAAACGTTGTTCTTATTAATGTTTGGTAACACATTATTTTAACTCTTTTACTGATGATTTTGTTGTAGAAATGTTTTTTTAAAGCCATGAAAGCTTTATTATACCCTTTTACCATGATATTTTTGATTTGCTCGATATAGTTTAAGTTTCAGTTTTATGTAATTGTACTCTTAGATATAGAATTAATTTTTTATTGATTAAGACGATTCAATTTCCTTCTGATTTTATTGATCTACACTGGTTTTATTAACCGTGTTATGAAATAAATTTGTTTCACATTATTGTTAATATTAATTTTCAGAAGCCATACCTTGCACTCTTCACGAGAAATATTAAAAATTGTTTGTTTGTCTCGTTGTTGCCTTTGATTCAATCTACTGAACTATAGGCAAAGGTCAATGCATAATTATTTCGTTCAATTCGGTCGACAGTAAGTCCCAATAATTTTGACAAATATATATTGAAAAAAGTGTTGGTGCAGTAACTGTCCTGACACACCATTATCGATCGAAAAAAGTTTTATGATTGGCATTTAGAATTTTTGTAAATCAACAAAATATTTTGGCAACCTTCTACTCAAAACTGAAATGTTAATGAACCAACAGATATCTTAAGTTAATTTTAAATAGTAGTCAGTACGCTAATGATTGACTTTCAATATTTTAGTATTTATTTTCAAAATCAAAAATAATATGCTATCAGAATATATGGAAAATCTATTACAATATGTTGGTGAAACAAGTCATTACATTGAATAACTTGGTTTTTGTCAGGTTTCCATTCGCTAATATTTATTTTAATATATTTGATTTGGAAGATAGTAACAAGGACTGATGATGATAATTAGATATTAAAATAATTTTTTAGTTTGACGTTAATAACTTAAAATAATTATTGATCAAACAAAATTCCATTAAATAACTGTAAGATTGTACAAGGGGTAAAGTTTAAAAAACAAAACAAAAAATTTTAAAGTATCCAAATTATCTTCGTTTCGCACTTCAACTCATCGCAGATTCCTATATCCAGGTCCTATAAAATAATGATCAACTTGATCAAATTTACCGATCCCAAACTGAAATAAATTTTTTAATCGAATTTTTATTTTTAGTGATAATTTAAATCATATAATTTAATAGTTTGTCAAGTCCGTTCACTATTAATAATTATTTTAATATTTAATTGGTGGTGAATACTTAAAACAATTACGTTCCACAAACAAAAATAAAAAAAAATATTTAAAATGAAATACCAACAAAGCTAAAATAAAAAATCGAAGTAATAATTAATATACAATTGTAGGTATATTTTACGGTATTCAATCATTGGATTGTTAAATATTTAAAAATGAATTGTTAACGCTCTGTGGTGCATAGGTAATACAAAAGTGCAAATAAATTTGTTCACTAAAGAAGGAAAAAAATATGGGATAAATAAAATACAATCACATTAAAATGATCATATTGTTTATTTTTATAATTTCCAGACTGAACAATTGCCATCCTAACTGCTTCAAGGGATTGATATTTACAATAATATCTACAAGATGGCATAGACAATAACATTATCTACTTCTTAAAATTTTTTTTTTCTAATTTTTGGTACAGCAGTACATAAAATCCTAAATCAGCTTTGATATCTTATGCGAAAACATTAATTTATCGATCTTTGAGAGTAATGGGATATTATCGTGTTAAGTTATAATGAAACTAATATTCATTTCGTTATAAAGTATAAATATTCAAGAATCAAGCGATTCAGAAAACAACAACAATTGTGCCAAAATAAATATTTTTTTTTTATATAAAATTGTGTCTGAAAGAACTACTTCTGTGCAATTGCACAGGGGATTCACTAGTAATTATTAGATATTATTTTTAGAAAAAACTTGAGGTGTAAAAACCAATATATTATCGTATTGCTTTTGCTTAAGATAAAACGTAACCTAACTAAACAACTAAAACTTCTTAATCTACTTAAAACGAGAAAGAAATATGTATTTGTAATACTTAGTGTTAATTATATACGTATTTTCCAACCACCAATAGTTTCTTTTTATAAATTTATTTTTGTCCGAGACAGACATGTCATATCTCAAACTTTCTCCATTAATGTTGCCCTGTTATATTATATTCTATAGTTTTACATGTAGCCCGTCTACTATAGTGATATAGTGTAGGAACATGATTTTGGTTTTGAATATAACCATTTTTATCCAAAAAGATGAGTTATCCAAATTATCATCCAAAAAGTGTATAGCCATGTGAGCATAATCTTTTTAATGTATCCTTCATTGTGGTAGAATATATGCGATATTAGACAATTTTATGGAGTTTTTTGTGCTCTATCATAATTTTTTCGCATCAATTTTATTGGAAAATTATTCTTTATTGTACAAGTTTTTAATAATACTTGTTTTAAAAAATTTTTAATAACTTTAATAAATTATAATGAATTATCAATTTTTTTATTTGCAATATTGAACAATTTTTATTTTTATTTTGAATTTGAATTTTGTAGTTATTTTCTAAAGCTTGTAGCCTAAATTTTCTATATCAATTTTTTTAAATTAATTTTTAATGTAGTTAGCAAATAAAAATAATATATACCGATAAATGAATTAAAAAAAAAACATTTAAAAATAATATAAGAAAGAAAAAAATTAAATTTAAGGAAAATGTCCTTAGCAAAATTCAACATTTCACTTAATATTTTTCTCATAACGAGTGCGCTCGAGAAATATAACAATTCATTTTAGTCAATTCAAATTACAATATAAATAATTTTCCGATTGTACTTATCAATTCGTGCAAAAGCGAATAACATTTCGAAAGTTTTATTCGAACTTTATTATAATTCAAATAGATACATATATATATACTCGCATTACATAACGAAATAATTATACAAAATATTGAATATAATTTCAAATGTAAGTTATATTATTATCTCTTTGTTGACTTTATTCAACAAATAGATATGACTGAGCCTCTAAGACTTTCTATATTATACTAAATTATTTTTACTTAATATTCTACATTTAAGTTTTCAAATATCCTGTCAGAGTTTCAATAAAAATAATAAATTCTACTCGTGAAAACAAATAACGAACTAATTTTCATGAAAATAAAATAGTAAAAACAATATAAAAATTATAATCAGAAAAAAAAAACTAAAAATAAATTTTTTCGTATATTGGTAAAATAATAGAGGGAAATGAAATTGATAAAGAGTATAGGAAAAACACAGGAAAAATTTAAAGGAAACTTCAAGGTAGATTTTTTATCTCCAAAAAAAAAATAAAAATTATGGATTTTATATAAGAAACATGTAGACTATATATTATATAGATGAGTTACATATTATGTACATAGTATATAGAAGGAGTTTATAAAGGTATAGAAATTTATTATAAAATACGAGTATCGAACCATCTAAATAAAATTAACCGCCCTCATCTCTTTAGTTTATTATTATTTGAAATGTTGATCTTTTATATAATGTTCAATTCAATTCTCAATAATATTAATAGGCAAGGCATGTTCTATCTTTTTCTTTTTTTTTCTTTTTGTTTTCTCTATATTCGTCCTACACCCGTTCCACTTTTTAACAACAAAATAAAATTACAACTTGTTGCTTCTTATTTATTTGTTATTCCTATTCGTATTCTATACATTTGCATTTACATGGACACATTTTACTATATACTATATATATAATATACATATAGATAATAAGCTTTTATAACCACATTTAGGTATATAAATATTTTTTTTTTATATTGTTATATGTATAAAAGATCTTAAAAAGAGAAAAATACAGAAAATTATTTTAAGGATCTTTATACCTTTATATATCTATGAAAAACAATAACAAAAACAATAAAGAAACAAAAACAAAAAAAATATCCTTTATTGGCCCTTAAATCTTTTGTAATAAATTTTATTGAATTTTTTGAATTTTATTTTTTCTTATCTCTCTTATCTAATTATGGAATTCTACCATACCGAATTCTTCTCTTTTTTATCAAACATTAAAATAAAACAATAATAAGAGAAAAAGAATGGTAAGAGTATATAATAATGAAATTGTTGTCATGTTTTAAGTCAAGTTATGGTACTGAATATTTTTATTTTTTAGAATATAGAATTTTACTATTTCATTATTAGAAATTTTATCGTATAGATGTATGTAAAGGGTGGTTTTTTTAAGTAATAGATTTCTCAATAGAGAAAGCTGTTATTTGACAGAATGATGAATGATATTTCATTTTGCATTTGTGTTTATTAGGGCTTGACAAATCAATATAGAAAGACTTACACCACAAAATTTGCCAATTACGTTAGAGCTATACCCAGACTGTGAAAATTTATTTCTAAAATCTATGTTTTGCTCGTATACTATATGAAATAAATGGCATTAATAATACAAACTATGAGTGACCCCCACAAGGGGGGAAAGAGAAAATTTGTCAGGTTATTAAGCTTAATTTATTTATTCAAAATGTTCCTTCTTCTATCCTTCTTCTACCTTTGAAACTTATTCGTCAAATTAGTTATTAATAAATTTCAACGAACGTTTTATTCTACTCAATACGAAAAACTGTACGTATAGAAAAAAATATCGATGCTTTTAAGCTCAAAAAAGTGTTGATGATGACTTGAATGAATTTGTCTATTCGACGCCTTCCTCAATACGTTGGTTTTTGCTATTAAAATTTCGTGTAAAGATCTTGATTTACATTCATACATATAAAATTCAATTGATTTCAAATATCAACCTGTAATATTGTATTTCGTATAGTTTGTTCGGCCAATATGTTGTGAATAAATTTGTTGTAATTTGATTTTTTATTGAAAAAAACATTTTTGAGTGATAAATCGCATTTCTACTTTCTAGTTTAATTGTTACATCAGCAAACAACATAACGGTAAGAATAATCTCACAAAATGCTAATCAGAATACATAATTAGACTAATAGTAATGCAGTGTGAATAATTAGCAGCCTTCTTTCAGAATATATTTTCAAAACAGTATGGTATGTATTACTTCTTTAAAAATAATGACCGGACAAGTGTTTCTGTCAATGGTTATTGGGTGTGGGTCTTTTTGTCGCAAAAAAAAAATGTCGAACGCAAAAATGTTGAAAAACAAAATGTTGAAGAAAAAAATGTGTGTTAATTTAAAATAATTTTTATTTTCATTTTATTTATCTGCTTTCATACGACCTTAATTACTATTACTTCGGACATGGAAAATTTTAAAAATATTTCATAAAAGTTTCAGAAATTATACGAAGCTACTTTCCGTTATTACTGACAGAAAATATGCAAATATTACTGATATGAATATGAAAATATGATCTTCGTAAAAAGCCAAATCTTAAAATCTAACTTTCAAAATCCAAACTTCCAAAATCCAAACTTCCAAAATCCAAACTTTTGCAATCCACTTGGGTTAAAATCCAAATTTTCAACATTTATAATTAGGCTTAAAGAAATTTCCAAAGAAGTGTAAGTCACAGAATTTGAGATCAAAGGCAAAAGGCTACGGCTAAATATTCTGGAAAAATGGATGGGGTATATATGGGGTATTTTTCCATTCAGTGACTATGAATACAAATAGTTATTAAGGTAAATATTCTGGAAAAAGAGAATATCATTATTTTGAATCCAACTCTAAGGTCTCTCCCAGTTCAGGATCTTGCATATACACTTGCATAAATATTCTGGAAAAAAAATTACCCTGTAATATTTTGATTGGCTTATTTTGAATCCTACTCTTTAATTCCCTCTAATTTGCATTACATATACATTTCCACAAAAAAGAACTTATAACAGTGGGGTTGCACTCCAAACCCCTGCTAAACATTATTATTGAATTTGTTATATTTTTTATGTACATATTTCGTTAATCAGAAAAGCTGATGTATGTAAGCCCTAAAATATACTACTTTAAAAAAATGTTTAAAAAATGTGTAAAAATTTTCAATATTGAAATTCGACATTTTTTTTCAAAATTTTGTTTTTCGAAAATTTTTTCTAAAACCGAATTTCCAACATTATTTTTGTCAACATTTTTTCCTATTCATCATTTTTTTTCGACAAAAAGACCTTCTCCAATGGTTATTATCATTACAGATTATGTTCATTGCATGATAAAGTACTAAGTACTACCGAATTTGCTTTAGAGCGCCCTATATAAAACTTCTGCCTTCTGGATATGGTATTACGCCAACGAGTATGGGACTAGTTAATCAAATTTAATTTATTGCAAGAAAATTATAGCATTTATTTTAATAAATGAATGTCCAGTGAATACACACAAAATTGATTAGAAAATCGGAATATTATTTGACTTCAGTGATAATTTAGACTTATAAGCCACATTTGTAGAAATAAAAAAAAAATACGTCTTATTTCTGGAAAAAGTTCTCAATTAATTGAAAAAGTAGTTCAAAATTATATAAATCAAAAGCGAGTTATTAAGGTGATGGCCCCATCCCTTTAGAGACCTTAGGGCCATCACCTTTAGAGATAGTCATGGCTTATATATTTATATCGGAACATATTTTTAAACAATAAAATGTCATAAGATAATATTTTAAATTAAAAAAAAAAAAATTGGATTCAAACTTAATTTATAGTATAGGTCTGTAAAAATTTAAAGTTCTATCATTATAAACAAAAATCATCCTTTATATACCTATGAATTTGTATATGGATTAAAAAAAAACAAACAAAAACATTTGTTCAAAATATAATGGCAGCACTGGTAAATCATTAAGATTAATTAATGGTAATATTTTTGTTAAAAATATTTATGGATGTAGGTGTATAATATTATTATAATATACAGGTGTGTAAATACTACAGATATTGAAATCTATGTATTTATAAATTCTGTAATTATGTCTAGTTTTCACCTGAAAAAAAGTTTATTTTCTTGGTCGATAATTATTTTTTCTTCTTCTTATACTTATCTTTTATTTTTCCTTCTATAAATATTATCATATAATGTAGGTATATCTGTATGTATATCTTTATATATATTTTTGTTGAAGAAAAATTATTATTAATTTTGCTAATGTAAAATCAAATTTAAGATTTCTTAATACTAATAGAATATAATATAATATAATTATAATATAGTAATGTGAGTGCCAAAAATGTGCAACGTAATTTTAGAAAATACATAAAAAAAAAAAAAGTTTGTTTTTTTTGTGTTCCGATTTTCTTAAGAAAAATTTTGATGCTCTTTTTAAAAAGTATGAAATTGATTATTTCAAAGAGTAGATACGTCAAATGTTTTTATTACATTGTTTTCAATATGGTAGCAAATTATGACGTTTGACAATTTATTTGGATAAAAAAAAAGAATAATATCTAAACGTTGATTATACATTGCCATATTATTGGACCCGCATAAACCTACCGTTCATATATAAATGTAGTTGATTCAGAATTGATCTGAACACCAATTGATAAAATATTATACCGATTGGTTGAATTGCCGATACTTCAATTTTACAACAAAAATGTAAATAAGATTAAAACTAAATGTTTGAATGCGAAGATTTTCGTTACAGTATGGGTCTATTGTAGATCTAAAGCGTTTTCACATTTTGTCGATACTTTCATTTCTCGAACGAATTTGATTTTATCCATTTCTCCACATCAATTAATATCTCCATTTTTTAATGACTAGTTTTGAAAGTGATCTGGGCTTAGAATTATGTAACAGCTTTGTTGGAATGTTTTAAGGGTGGAGTTTTCAAATCACTGAAATTTAGATAAATGTCAAATATTGAAAATAATATTTGTCGTGTCAGTTCTGGATTCATATCAATAAATCTGGAAATAGTAGAGATTATCCAGATGAAATCCACTGTTGATCTCTTTGAAAAAAAATTTTTTTAGGTGTATACTGCATTAATATATTGTTAGATGAAAGTTTTGATGACGTAAATATTAGAGTGTTTTTAAATCAGAGAATAATGTTTTACTTGCAATCAACGATTTATATAACTGCTCTGTACAAAATTCTGACAACATCTTAATTTAACCTATTTCTGAAAAATTGTGAGAGTTTTTCCCTTCCGCTACATATAATGTTCATTAATTGAATGATGGAAAGTATCATAACACCTATAAATAAATCGGGTCATAAATAATTGGTTGGGATATTCTGGTGATTGCATAGCTTTTTGAGCACTGGTAGAGAATTGTTCTATTATATGGAATCCATAAGATCATATCCATCACAAAGAATGAAAAGAGTATAAAGATAAATTTGTCTTGTACAGAATTAATTTTTCCTCTTCACCGATTGAATATGAAATGAGATGTAAGTTTTGGAATTTTAGAGTATTGTTAATAGAAGACAGGATGCTTGTATTATGTCTGTTTTTGATGTATTTACTGGACGTATTTTCGGCCCAAAATTATTAAATATTTTCTTTTTGAATATGCCTCAAAGAAGTTTAATATTTACTCATTTGCTATAAGTTGGCAATACTTTAGTTTCCCGAACGAGTTTCCATTTTACCATTCCAATTCATTTCTCCGGTTTCTAATGATCATAATTGGAAATGCTCGCTATTCATTCGAATTATGTAACATCTTTGTAGGAATGTTTTATGGGTGAATTTTTGAACTGTAACAGTTGATAACAAATAGTGTTAGTATTTCATAATATTAACCAAAACCATTGATTAATAATACTATAAAGATAGACATTTTCATACAACAGAAAATGTTCAGCTCACTTTTTCCAAGTTCTCTTCATTATATATATTTTCCGGGATATATTCAATGTGTTGGTGCATTTTCTATATATTCAATTTGAATTTTTAAATTTTTGAACGTTTTATACGACTTTATTCTCTAAATAATTTGTATGTGTTCAGTTTCTCTATACTGTTCTTGAATATTATTGTTTTTAACTTTTTTTTATTTGAATTTGTATAGGTAATTTGAATTTTTTTTGAATTGATAGGTACAAAAATTTCAAATTGGATAGCATTTTTATCGAGTAGTCTTTTAAGAAACATTTTTTTTTATTTTTCTCCAATATCCATTGTAACAAAAGGATTCTTATAATTGTTGATATTGTGCATGTATATTATTTGTAATAATAAATTATAGTATTATTAATCAATGCCAAAACCCAAATCCAAATAAAATTTTTATTAATCAAAGAAAAACTTAAAATTGTGAGTTAAAGTAATTCTCATTCTGAGATAAAAATAATGAAAACGTCGGTTTAATACAAAAATTTTACAAATACATAATTGGCTTGTCCGGGTACGAGAAATTTAATAAAAATTTTGTAATTTTCTAAGAGTTTGAGTTTTTTTACAAAAAGTTATCAAATGAGTCAAATATTCATTTAAAGAATTTTTACGAATAAAATTTTTTATTTGTAAAAATTTCTCAGTAATTTTTGTTTTTCTTTTAGTTAGTCAAAAATTTCGAAGTGAAAGCAATACATTTATATTTCTTTTATTTACTAATTTTTTTGTGAAAAAACTACTAAAAAAAAAAGAAAATAGAAATTCTCAGTAAATTTCATGGAATTTCGTAAAATTTTATGAAATTGTTTGTACGCGAGATAAATGATATACTGTATTATTTTTAATTATAAACCTTTTATTTTATCTGGTCGCTGTACCGTTATGTCTATGAATAGAGAATAGCAGCTAGACTTCTAAATAGTTTGGTATGATAATTTCAAATTAACTTTTCTATGTATTTTTTTTTTTTTTTGCTTATGTATGTACATATTTTATATATATTATACATTATTTACATTTTATGATTATATATTATTGATGCGTGTATTATTGAAGCGTAACATCTTCAATTGAAATTAAAATAATCAGAATTTATAGTGTTATAAAGGTGGAAAACGGTGAATTTAATAATAAGATATTTAAGGATATTCTAAAATTTCATTTTTATATTTTATGCATGTATATTTTGTATTCTTCAAGGTTAATTCAATTAAAATTAAAAGATAAAGATTTTTGTAGTTTTGTTTTTGTACATTTTTCATTTTGAAATTTATTGAAATTGAATCATTGAAATTGATAGAAATTGGATCAGAAAATGGTTTATTTATAGAATAGAAAAAAATTATTTAAAGGAGCAATTTAAAGGAGTTAAAGATAAGATTCTTCTCTAGTAAAATAGAATTGAATTATATATATATTGCCTTATTTAACTTTTCATTTCATTTTTAACCATCATAATGATACCACCATAATTACCATCATAATGAACCAAGGGGCCTAAATTTAAACATTTTGTCTCAAATAAGACACTCTGCCAACATTACTAGAAATGATTGTTTTATTTTGTATTTGATTAGAAAACATTATTATAAACTAATTACTAATATTACAGATAATGGCTCAATTTTACATTTTGAATATCCCGAAAATAAATACATTGAAGACACACTAAAATCAGGTTTCATCCCTCCAGCAACATTTCTTTATTTTAATCAAAATAATTATAAACCATCCAGTTATAGCAATATTCCCATTATTTTTCATGCCTTCAGACGAAGCACACAAAAACGAATAACTTTCGAACCAAATCTCAACCCTAATATTTCGCTAACAATTTAGCGATACAACATGAGTCATGAGCGATAACAACAAATTGTGGTAACTCAGCTCTTAACAATCCGATAACAAAATTTGTATTTATTTTAAATATATATTAACTTAAACTAAAACAGAATGGTTGTTCTGGTTTAGTTGTTGTTTAGTTAGTTGTAATTTAGTTTAAGTAGTTTTATGTTTTCGTTGGTTTTTTACTTTTTCGACATTTTTGTTAAATGCTGAACAGAAAAATTAATTCAATAAAGAAATTGTAACCTTTATGATATAATGTAAAAACACAAAGCTAATATAAGATTTAAGTAATAATTTATACTAACCGTAATGGGTTCAATAAATTACTGTAAGTTATAATGTGGATCATTTTTTGTAATTTTTTGTATGATTTAGATAAGTTAGAAAATAAGATAGCTTCAACAAACAAAGAAAAAATACTAAAAATGCTATAAGTAGTTTTTTTAAAAAAGATCGACTCACTAAATTACTCTAATAAATCCTTTAAGTCCTTGACTAAAATTATAATTAAAAAAATATAAAAGTCATGTTATATAAATTTTCCATTAAAGCTCAACGAAATGATATTAAAAAAAATGTCTATTATACCTGAATTACACCACTTAAAAAGGTTTTATTCTTTTCAACCTAAATATCGCATTAAAATCAGCTAAGCTAATTTGACATTTAAATTTTAATACAAGGGATAATTATTCATCAAGGGATACAATTTTATCTCGTCTGATATTTTTATAGGGATGTACAGATTTCTACCTTTATATAGTAATTATTATCTGGATACGCATTATTATTTAATATTTATTTTAATTTTTATTTTTTTGTGCTTTTTTTTTCAAAAAGGTTTTTCGATTTCAATTGACACTTTGTAAGCTTTTTTACTAAATAAAACACAAACCGATCTGTGTCAGGGTTTGAGCTCAATTCTTTATTAATTTCTTACAGGAAATGTAATTGACAATCACAATATATTTTTGATAGCATTCGTCATTACTACGCCGTCGACACTTTATTTCACTTAAACTACGTTTATATAATCTTACACCTTCAATGTTATCTGTAGAAATAATTTTGTAGTATTTTCATAGAAACTATTATAATCTCGAAAATCGTAATATAAAACTATGTATACATTTAAGAAATTAATAATTAATTTTTCATTTGTTATTATGTGTTCAACATTTTAACTAAATTTTCATAACTCACATATGGAGTTACTTTAAATTTATACATGAGTAGTTGAGAGCCCGGACGGTTCCTAGTTTTAGTCTGTTAAATCTATATGTAAAGCTAATCGGAATAAAATTAGGATTTGTCTTGGTGGTCCAACATTATTACATCTGTCCACTAAAGTTTCAGTCATGTTGGTGAATGAAATACTCAATTTTCATTAAAGTATTATACTGAATGTGTCACAGCATGCGTATCAGTTTTTTTAGAGGGGAAGGAGCAGTTATTTGAAAATAAAAAAATGTATCTACTAAATAGAGGGTACTCTATCGATTGGTGATGTTTTAAACTACCAGGAAGGACCAGAAACGGGTTTTTTTAGACCGGAAATTCACGGAAATCGAGATTTTCTATTGTTTTTTATATAGAATATTGGATTCTACGTAAAAAAATTAATTTCCGTTCCTTCCCGGAAGTTGAAAATATAACCTAACAGGAGAGCACGACTCTTTTACCTCTAAAAAATCTGATACGCATGGACTGGACCACCCTATATAATCATTTTTATTTCAACTGAATATGCTCTAAATATGTTAGAATAGAAGGTTAAATAATTTTGAGTTGGATATGTTTTTTAGTTTACAAATAGACTCAAATTGCTATAGTTAAATATTGTTATTACATGTTAAAAAAATACACATTTATGTACATGTACATGATATTCATAAAAATAATATGCATAGAATGTCCACTCTTACTTAAAGAAAGGACATGTATAGTGCCAACAAAAAATTATAAGTACATAACAATTTGGATTTTCCACAACCGAATGAATTTATACTAAGTTTTACAATAAACTGCATAATACAATTAAAAAAGAAAATTCTGCTTCAGGAGTTAATTAAAAATTAACTAGATAAATTATTAGCAGTTAAAAAAAAAATTATAAAAACGTTTATAAATAGAAATCATCAACATATATAATTTCTTAATAATAAATAATTTTACTAAATTCATATGTGATAGACATTAAACATAACACATTATTATAATTTTTTTTTCCACCTTTAATTTTTCCTTTAAATTTTTTCCCATTTTTTATTTTTCATTGTTTAAATTTGAAGTCCCGTAAATTTTTTTCAAATTTTTACGTTATGCCGGTTATATTAATTTATATATTTTTTATTTTAATTATATTATAATCATTCACAATTATTTAACTTTTAATTATATTTTTTTTTTGTAACTCTTATTTTATGATATGGATACATTCTTATTTTATACTTATTCTACAACAAAAAGCTAACAAAACAGGTTCTTCTGATTTTAAAATTTTCAACATTTAAAAAAAAGTTTTTTTTTATGTTAAATTAATCTTATAATATAGGTATAATTTTTAAATGTAACCATAGATACTTAAATTGTTATATATCATATATATAATCGTCTATTATTTTAATTCATTAAAATATGACAATGTTAATATGTTTATTATAATAAAAACATCCTAACCTAAATTACACCTATTCTTAGAACTACTTAAGTTAACATTATAAACTAAATAATTTACAAATTTATGCAGGTATTTTAACTCACTTTTATGTATTAGTCCTATTTTACAAAGGTCTTGACCACCAATGATTATTTCTTATAGTTTTGTTTTTATTGGGTATAGACATATGTCGTAATTCATATTATCCCTATCGATATTGCCTGGGTTGTATTCAATTTTTTACATGTGGCCTGTCTACTATAATGAAATGGTATATAGGGACATTATTTTGGTTTTGAATGTAACCATTTTTGTCTAAAAATTTGAAATGCTCATCAGGAGCTATGAAACCTGTGAATATAGTCTTTTTGATGTACTCCTCATTGTGGTAAAATATATGTGACATTGAACGATTTTTAGGAGTTTTTAATGCTCTATCATAATGGTTTCGAATTAATTTTATAATAAAATTATCGATTCTTATGATTTATGCTTCTTTATACAAATATTTTTTAGAATAAAAATCTTTGTATTCAGACTCAGGCTTTCTGTGTTTATTAATGCAGACCCGAATGCACTTTCTTTCGAACTTGTGTATTTATTCCATTAAACTCGCGCTAAATAATAATCTTAATTATCATATTATTTGTTAAACAATATATGTTATTGTTTTTTTATTATTATTGTTAAAGCCAAAATACAAACTTTTATATCTATGGCTTCAATGTAAAGGTACTTATGTCTAAAAAAAAAAAATTCTATGAAAAATCTTGTTATAACACGTCTGAACCAAATAACTTTACTGAAAACTCTCTTTCTCCATTTAGGTGAAAGTACTTAACTTGACTTAAATTTTAGTAAAATGGTTTTATTTTTATATTTGAGTACAAGAACTTAATTTGACTTAAGTTTCAATAATTTAAAAGAAATTTTTTTTTTTTGACTTAAGTGGATTTGCGCACGATACAAAATCTATTTATTTCATATTTCACACCACTTAAGAAAACGAATACTAAATATCCATAAAATTGCTAAAGAAAGGTATCCTAGTAAAATAAGTAATAAAAGAGTTATGAAGAAAAAAGTGTCTCCTGAAAACCTACTAAAAATGACTTAAGTACTTTTGCCCTGAAGTCATAGATATACACTGATAACTATAGATAACTCTCTCTAACAATTAGATAACTCTGTTTACATTGACATTGACATTCTTGACATTGTTTTGAAATATATAAAAAAAAAATAAATCGAAAAACATTCTGGACTTAAATTTCTTCTTTATTGAGTTTTATAAACCACTGTATCGAATAGAATAATAGATAAGAATAACGAATATGTATTTTACTTCATCAACGTTCCCCTACACATAAAAATTGATTGAATTTTTAAATATTAGAAGATATTTTAATTAAACCAGTTTAAGATATAAAATTAGTTTTTTTTTTACTTCATTAGAATTTATTTTAGAATACTAAACAGGTAAAATTGAATATTATAGTCAAGGTTCGGTGGATTCAGTTGATTAGTTATATGTATTGAGTTTCACCAAAGAAGAACTGAATTTACTACTTATTGAATGTATTTTTTATACTTTTTTCCTTCCGACTCATCATGATGCTTTTTCAGTTTGTAGCAATGATCCAACATCTACAAAATCCCTGATTCCAAAAAATGGTTCAATAACAAGATGTTGAAAAATATTTTTGAATTATAATTAATTTCACATCACCCTCTTTCAAATCGAATTCAGAAACTCTATTTATGTAACTTAAGAAAGATCAATGAACAATTTATTGGAAAATTTGGAAAATTATTTTAATATCACTCAAAAAGAAAAAGACGAAATATTTACAAAATTTCCATGAAAAACTAAACGTCAAAAACATGAAAACTTTCAGTCCATTTTTTTGACATTTCCATTTTTTTAAGCTTTTTTTATCTCTTTTTTGTCAATGAGAAAATGAGATAGTAACATAAATGTCAGAAAATTGAATGCAAAATTGAATGAAAGTCTAAAAATAAAAAATTAAATTTTCCTAATTCAATGGAATTTTCGTCGCTATGAAATTGGTTTGACGCATACGCCAAATTGACAATTTTGAGTTAAAGGTTAGAATTTGACTGTCTCAAGTAGTTTCAGAGACAAATATTGTCACTTTTGCTGCATAGCGAAAATTTTTGAAATTTAATAGAATTGGTTTGACGCATTTCATACAATCTGCCGTGCAAAGTGAAAATAAAGCATTTGTACTTGGCCTGTTTAATATTGTAAGAAAATATACTTAATCGTAAATATTCTATAAGCTTGACAAAATATCAAAGTTTAATATGCATTATTGTTTTTTTAAATTTTCATGTAATTTCGAACGAAAAAATCAATAAATTTTTTTCATATTGAACTAAATTAATTTCTTTATATATATTTTTTTTTGAACCGTCAGTATAAAAACCATGTAAGCTGGCTTGCATAATCTTTCGTTTGAACAATTTTATATTTTCGTATGTGAAATCAATGAAAAAATCAACTAAAACTTTGTATGTAGGATTGAAACATGCTTGCGAATTCATTAAAAATTGCACTTCTTTGCTTAAATCAAATTTTTGCGAAACATTTTTTTGTGCAACAACTACTGAGTAGCAATAGGTAATATTTTTTACTTGTTTGGTTGGTAGCTGTTCAGCACATTCTTCATTTTCAGTTTCTTCTGGCCGTTCATCAAAAATGCTTGATGTTAAATTTTCTTTTATTTGAAGCTGCTGCTGTTCTACTAAATATTTTCTTTTATAAACTTTTTTTGCTTTGATTTCTTCTGGTAGAGGTTCATAATCAGATTCATCATCTGGGCAGAAATCTTGAATGGTATTTTCTTCTTCGAAATATGCAACTGAATCAAGTTGTCTTGCACGATTTTAAAAAATTTACAATTGAAAATTTACAAGAAAATTTTTTAACTCTAATTACATGGTTTTTATTTTGAATTTTGAGAAAGTTTATAATCATTTTTAACAAAGTATCCAATATAAAAATCATGTAAATTATTATACATTATTTTCAGTTTGTAAATTTACCTTTTTAAGACTAAATCAACCATACATTTGCCACGGGCGACGTGGTTCAATCAAATCGTCAAATACAACTAAATTATAATTAAGAGAGTAATAATATTCTAATCAAGGCAAATGAATATGTATACACAAAAAACGTAATACTCAATATTTAAATAATATATGCGAGATGAACTGAAAAATAACGGTCACAACAAGATAGTTTTTGCATGGTTTTCACTTTGTATTATTGTAGCAAATTGAAAAAAATATCAATGAACACAAAATAAAAAATAATGTAAAATATTTTGTTTATAACATACATGGTTTTCGACTTGGAATCTCTTCGTTTTTTAAAAGTTACATGATACCGAGGTTTGCATTGCCGGGAAATGAGTAAAGATATTTAGAAAAGGGTTTTTGGATTTTATAGAATTATGTGTGTAGAATTTGAAAAACGTAAAATAGTGAAAACCGTGTAAAAAGAGTTACACGATTTTCATATTACACCGCAGCATTTTGTAAAATGTTCATGCATATGCAGCAAAGTTTTCTTACAAAATTCTTCAAGTTTTAAGTTTCTGTTGTTTTGCTGCAAGTTAAAAGCGTAGCGACGTGTGGCAGGGTTCAAACTTCAGTTACGTTTTACTCAAAACTAACATTTCGATTATTTTATTTTTATTTTTAGTGATTATTTAAATTAAATAATTTAATTGTTGTCAGAACAGCAGTTAGTCACAAGCACTGATGAAGGAAGTATGTTGCTTCCGAAATATCGATATTTGCAATCAAATATTAAAAAATTATTAGTGAAAGGAATCCTGACAACAATTACATTACTTAATTTAACATTTGGAATATGCGACAAAACAATTCCATAGCTACGTTGTTTTTGCTTTCGAAATTTAGTTTATTAAATTTTTAATAATTTTTATGACTAGTTCTTTAGTCTGAGAATTACGACTTTTTTCAAATGAAACATAATAGATACTTAATTACCGACATAAATAAATTCTTATTATTTTTAAATACATCACTAAAATGGTATCTTTATGATTGTTATCCTTGTTATCCATTAAATCTTAAGACAAAATCTATAACAAGCTAAAATAATATTAAAAAAAGCATATTTTTTTTTAATTAAAAATAATTTCCAATCAAAAGTTTTAATTAGATATTTTTACTGGAAAAAGAATAATTTAAAAGTAAAATAAAAAATTGTTAAATCTAAATTCAATTTTAAAAGAAAATTTTTTTTTTCTTATAATTTCAGGTAAGCTGTAGGCACACCACATCTATCTAACATGGAAAATAAAATAATAATTTATTTTTAAATTGAGTTCGTACACATCTCCAGAGTAAGTTTAAAACCACTGAAATTAATGAATCGTATTCATATTAAATGAAAGAAATTAAAAAAAAAAAAAAACACAAAAACTACCAGAGTTAATTTTATTTCTTACTTAACTGTAAATAAAAAAACTGTTAAAAAAGATAATAATTATTAGATGTTTAAAAATAGACCCTCATATGAATCGAATGAATATAGAATCATTCAAAGAAGAGAAATAAAATTTGCAAGGTTTTTTTTTTCATTTTAACAATAGATTTCTATTCATGAGGGTTTCTAATGAATCACTAGAGGTTAATATAATATTAGAAATTGTTTACAATTTATATTTTTAGCTGTTAACTGTATGTAATAGTTACGATTCTACTTCCTTCCGCTGATAACATTATTAATTCAATATATTTGAAGAAATTAATATTATGTAAATTAAAATTATTGTATAATGAATTCTTAATCAAAATAAGTTTTAAGATTAAAATATGAGCCTACCACTTTGCTTTTCATCATACTAAATAACATAATAGTTTACTCAATAGCTTTTTTGTAAAATATTATCGAATAAAGCAAGGTTTCGAATTAATTTTGTTTTTGTTTTTAATTGAGATTTCTGTTTCGAACATCGTACAACGTATTTGATGAGGTATACGTTATATGTATATATATCGTTATATTGTATTTTTTTTATCCTCCTTGTTCTTTTCTGAAGGATAGGAGTTTTCTTAGATCGTGCAATTTCCATAAAATAATTGATTTATCTATTAATTCTATTTAACTTAGTTTCTCTTGTGCCATCTATTATCCAGTAGAAAAGATAAATTTTTTCTCCTAGGTATGTAGGTAGAAGCCCACCCATGTTAAAATTGTATTGCTATTAGAGTCTTGCGCACTCTTATAACACTATTATAAACACTCTTAGAACAGTCTTAGTGTTAGTTTGAAGGCTCCGCAATTGTAGCGAAACGTTATAAGCACGTTATAGAATTAAAATGGGGAATTCTATAAGGCACCGGAGGAATTGCTGTAATATTGTTATAAGATTAGTATACATATAGGATTAGTACAATTTTTTTTTTGAAATAAAATTCATTCGAAATAATTTATATTATGCGAGAGTTTGATAGATATTTTTTTTTATTTTCCTCCTCCTCAAGGGGCCAGTAAAGATTGCGCCTGGCAAGTTCATCGGCTCCCTCATTCCCATTTATGTTACTGTGACTAGGCCAGTTCATCGGCTCCCTCATTCCCATTTATGTTACTGTGACTAGGAATCCAGAGCAGAGAGATCAAAAAACGGCTATATACGATTTCTATTTCGTTTGCGCATTTTTCTACCAGGTTTAGAGCAGATATTGTCCGATACCAAAGCTTTAATAGCAATGACTTTTGTGTTGGTTCTATGAATATGATTAAGGGTTTTAATGGCTTCCCTAATTACAAGTAGCTTTGTTTGAAAGACACCAGCATATTTAGGGAGACCATAAAACTTTGATAGTTTTTGATCTTCTGAGAAAATTCCTTTGTTAGTGTTCTACTTAGTGTTGCTCACGCCATTTATAATTTTATGGAAAAGATGAGTGGTAGGTATCTCCCAAAATATATTTTTTTTATCTTCAAGAGAAGTTGAAGGCTATAGACGAACCCATAACTGCTTGTTATCCAAAGCATTACTATACTAAAGAAAGCAGAATTAGTTTTATTTTGAAGTGTTTGGTACCAATTATACTTTGAGTTTTAAAAGCTACTTCTATACTGTAAAGAATTTTCAGCTTCATAAAAGACAGTTCCCATCATTATGGTAACAAAACAACAAAAAAAAAACTTTTTACAACAATGTCCTGACTGGCATTTGAAACTGTTTACTTTGGCTTAGTAATCAAATCAGATAACTACGTCACTTTATCTACTGCAACTGAACTGTTGTTTGTTCAAAAGTGTTCGTAAATAAAAAGTAGTAAGAAGCTTCAATAAATTTTAAACATTCAGTCCGATCTCGTGTTATTAACTTAAAATTACAATCTAAGTTAATTTGGATTTTACAATTTTTGCGCTTATCTTTCCAACTATTCTTAGTTGACCATATCCTTTCTGATAGTAAATAGTAGTGAATTTTTCATAATTTTCTTAAAGTTCACTTTTCAGTTTTCAGTAGTATTTAGCGTGTTTTATTCGAAATATTGCTGAGTAGCTAAGTAAAATAACAAAAAAAAAAAACTTTAAAACCCTAATATTAAACGTAATATTATAGTCTATTGCATTACGCATATGAATGTTTTTGTAGCTAACAATGTAACAGGAAGGCAAGCAAAGAGCTTAATCATAGATAAATTATATATAACATTGCGTAAACGACCCAGTTAATGACTATCCGGTTTCTTCTGATCCAAACAACCTGATCCAATTTTCAATCAGTTTTGTTATAATTGTGAAAGTTTCCTAGCAAAAATGTCTATTGATAATAAAAAATTAAAATTAAAAATTCTCATCTGATTTATTTCTTTACCTTATGTATGACATATTTTTGTATAAATGTGTGTGTTATATTTTCATTTGTGTATGTTTATTTCCACACATTTTATGATGCCAGTGTTGTTAATGAATATCCTTTCATCAATTCTCTGCTGTTAATTTTAATGGGTTGAGTTGGTGGATTTTATGTTTGGGTAATAAAATATTTTTAAAATTTTCATATCCACAATAATAATATCTCAAAAATAATTATAAGAAACGAATGGGTGTATGACAACCACTGATGAGAAACAACCTACAAAATAGAGAAACAATAATGTAAAAGAAAAAACTGAATTACAAAATTTATTATTTTAATTTTTTTTAAAACTTAATTAAAAAAACTCGTTACAAAGTGATGCAGTCAGTTATGGTTTTTGGTTTCGTTTTCACTTTTCATTTTTATTACTTTGTTACAGTGATGTGACTGTAGGCAATTACTTTGCTTTCAGTTAACTATGACCAGTACTAAATGTACTAAAAAGATGATTACAAAAAAAAAAAAAGGAAAAATTTGATTTTGTTAAAGGATTGCAATTGTAAAGCAAAAAAAAAAAAATTAATTGATGCGAAACATTTAAGTACTTAATAATACATACTGAATAAAGTATGGAAAGTTCAGTATTCAATTTTATTCCACGTGATATAAATTGCGGAATTTTAGAATTTGAGTTATTTAATATATATTAGGTGGAGCAGGTTCGAAAATGAATAAAATTATTTATATTTATCATGCTTAGCACAAACAGTTTACAAAACAAAATTATTACATAGTTATTTGAAACAAATCAAATAAAAATTAAAAATTAAAACTAATATTAAAATTGAATAAACTATTACACACACTTAATAAAACAACAAAATAAAATGAAAGAATAGCAATATCCTAAAAATAGCGAATGCATAATTTTCTGTTTTGGGAAGATTTTGATAGTGTAAAGTCAATGTTAAATTGATGTCTGTTACCTATAATAGTGTTTCTGATGATTCTTTCCTTTATTTTAGGTATATCTACATCGTTGAATATATAATATTAAAGCATTTTATTAATAGGTCAATATTTTCCATAATTAGTCCTATGTTTATTGATTTTAAATAAATTGAATGAGCGTATGCAGGGCATCAGATTTCTAATTATAATTTTGCAGAAAATGAAAGTTTTACATTATAATCTCAGTAATGAAAATAACATCAGAAGCCTCAGGTCTGAAGTTCAATGTACACATATCAATTAATTTTAGTGTTTGCTCATATGGTAGTAAGATGATGAGATTAGACGAATGACAAGTGACGTAAAGTGAATCTAAGAAAATTTTTTTGTATTTGCCTTAACCCTATCGATGTGTACCATATAAAACGGTGAACAAACTTGACATGCGTATTCAAGATTAAGTTTTACAAGATAAGCGTACAACAATTTAAGAACATAGAGATCTGAAAATTTCTTTGATCAACGTTTAACAGAACCCAATATGGACTTGGCATTATTTATAATATTATTATAGTGAGTTTTAAAGCTAAGATGAGAATCAGAATACATTCTTAAATCTTTTATTGGAAAACTTTAGGTAGACTAATACCATCTAAGATATAGCTAAAAGAAATCCAGCTTGAACTAAGCTCAATTTATTTTTTGTTTTTTTTTTTATTTTTACTCAGTTTATCATCCGAACCTATTCTCAAATTTCAAGATAAAGTCTTACAACGAGTAGAAGACTTGGATATTCTCGGAATGTGAGTAAATCAAAAATGCTTTGGAATTACCGTATGTATTTTCGATTCCGCAAAACATTTTTCTTCATTTTTCTTTTCTTTCCTTCAGTGTCCTTTTCCTTTTCAAATAGTAAGTACTCAAAGGTTCATAACCTACGTATTGGCTATAACGTTAAACAGTCTTAGCGGAGTACAAAAATGCTCCATTCGGCTCATATATGATGTAAGTGTCTCAACAACACTTGCTCTACTTGGGCATCGTCTTGTCGTTATTTCTCTTCTACAGATATATTGTGGAGTAGCTACATGCACGGAAGAATTAAAATCACTACTTCCGCCTCTTCAGAAATGCCGTCGAGAAATGCGAGAGACCTCAGATACCCGCTCCCACACCGTAGAAATAGTCAGAATGGTTCGTTTATAGTAAAAACTTCTGGAATGTGGAATTGCATTACATTACAAGCATTCCCATGCAAAGGTAGTTTATAGATCTTTCACTTTCAAAAATTCAAAGTCAACATCATAGTTCAAAAATTCCTGCCGAATTTCTTTACTATTTATTTCGCTTTCTATCTATGACCATTCTTTATCTTTTTCAACGGTGCGACAGTATAAAGTTTTATGTAACCTAACTTTTAGCTAATGATATACAAAAACAAAATAACGATGTCTTGTACATCGTTCGTTACTAATTCATCCAACTCTCACAATTGTGGTGTATAATACTCTATATCCGCACAAGAAATTGCTTAAGTAAAAGTTTGTCACTCTTTATATTAAAGTCTTGTACTAAACATTTAAAAAGAACTACGAGACACCTGTCGAAATGATTAAGCAGGCATGGACTTCATTTTCGTTATGATATTCTTTATATTAATCAAAATAAATACATAAAAAATAAATAAAAATGATAAAAAATAAATTCAAAAAGCTTTTAAACATTACCCAAAATGAAACATCCAGTATTAATTTAAATAAATTAATTTGTTTATTTATGAATTTATTATTTAAATTATTTCATTTATTTATTTTAAATTT
The DNA here is from genome assembly GCA_963942445.1 of Argyra leucocephala. NCBI lineage: Eukaryota > Metazoa > Arthropoda > Insecta > Diptera > Dolichopodidae > Argyra > Argyra leucocephala. The sequence goes on along the minus strand of OZ012678.1, from coordinate 47,060,064 downwards.
AAAAAGTTGATAGCATTCAAATTTGTTCCGGCTTCATGAATTTTTATGCATCTTAAAATAAGTGAAGCAACATTTGATGCAGCAACAAGTTGTTAGCATGTTTGTTTTTCTTTTCAAAGAGAGGAAATTGAAAAAAAAATTGTTTACTCCTACTGCAAACTTATATTTTTGTTTTTAAAAGCTTCAGGAAAATGCATGAACAAATCAAAGTTGAAAAATAACAAAATAAAAACATAATAAAAAATGTATTTTCTTTGTTTATTATTTTGAATAGTAAAGGGAGGAAGTAACTGTAACAGTAAGGATACCATACTATTTAAATGTTTTATATTATCCAAGTCAACATCAATTTGTAGTATTGTTGTTGTTGTATAATAATTCTATTTTATGAATTTTCAAATATGAAAATTTAATTTTTGGTTTTTATTTTTCATTATGAATGTACTGAGAGAAAGAAAAAATATGAAAATATTTTTTTAACGCTTAAAGCGACTTTAGTGTTGTTAGTGGCAGAGTGTTCGTTTTGCTTTTGTCTTTTATTTGATTTTATTGTTTTTCTGCTATTTTTTCTATTTATTGCTTTTTTAATTATATGAAATGAATGAATAGCAAACTAACTAGCTAACTGTGATACTTTGAAAACTTTAAATGACAATAAATTATAAATGTAAATTAGTTAATTTTCGTAGTTATTTTGAATACATTCAAATTTGTAATTGGATAAACTTTATAAATAATAGATTAAAAATTAAGTAGGTTGGATATGTTTTTAGATTAATACAAATTTACAGAGAATTTGTAAAACAGAGAAAAAATTCATTATTGTAAAGACAGGTCCTTTGTTAATTAAAAGCAAAAAATAGCTCCGTTTACTGTCATACATGGTAGTTAATATTTCTTTTTATACTGAAGATAGTACTTAATATTTTAGATAATTTAAAGTTTAAAAAGAAATTTTTTTTATATTCAACACAGTTGGATCAGTAGTAAATATAAAATATTTTATTTTATGAAATTTCAGCTCCAGTTTAATTTTGAAGTCGATTTAAAGCATTTTCGCATTCGTTGTAAAATGCTAGAAAATAAAAAAAAAATTATTTTTGTTATTACAATTTTATATAATACTTAAACTGTCGTCATATATTATTGTTCTATTTCCTTGTACTATTTTTAGGCAGTATTCAATCGATCTCTAGATACTCTAGAGACAAAACAAATTTTAAAATTCAATTTGATATTAGATAAATTTATTGAACAGTTATTGAACAGTTTTAAAATTATCTTAATTACCGTTGCAGAAAATGAATGATTAGTCATATTTAATTATTTTTAGTGATGGATTGAACGATAGTTTGAAATAAGTTGGGTTAGTGTATAAAGTTCAACAGTATGCAAAAGACTGCTAAATTTGGATAGCGAAAATCATTTGTTTACAAATTTTCTCTAATTTGGAATCATATTCCAATCAACGTGTTTTCACAATATTTATTTGGCTATGTTTAGTTGACATGGTTGCAAATTACATAAAATGAAAGTAATGTGTATGCTTTATTATTAATAAAACTTATATACTAAAGGTAAGACCTAAACTAACTTAAGTAAAAATAAAAAACAAATAAAAAGCAAAATGCAAGCACATAAATTTCAATTGTCTCAATTTTAGATATTATTCAACCATCAATAATTTAGGTTGATATGTTCATCCGTCTCAGGAATGAAACTATCATATTTAAAATAACGTGCGTCAATGTTATCAGGATCATATTCAATTGCTTATTCGGTTGGCGTACATAAACGTGTTTCAATTATGATGTGGTATAAAATATAACTAAAAAAAAATAGCGAAATAAAGAAATTATACAAAATTTAAAATCAATAAAAAAATAAATATAACCAATACTTTAGAACTACTAAAAATATTATCTATATCAATATCTATATCAATACTCATATATCTCATACAACACAATAATCAAATAACACAGTAAATAAATATTGACAAGCACTAACTATAATTACACAATTGTCAACAACTTACAAAAGTGACAAGACGTACCCAGTAAACATGGTATCGTCAATCATCATAATTTCAAAAATGTATACAATAGCAGGGACAACTTGCAGAAAATATGACGTCGATTTATCACGAAGGGGCAGTCAGAATTATCAAAGTCATATTCTACAGTAGGCCAATCCCTTAAAGTAGACAATACAAAAGATGAAATTAGATATTGCCTCCGAACCAGAAATGATGATACCATAGTAAGCTAGAAATCAAGTACGATGGAAATGGCAAGTGGAAGCCCTGTGCTCCCAAGAGGAGTCAGGAAAAAGAAAATTCATTTATCTTACGTGTGATATAATTTGAAAAATGATGATGGTTTTGAATATAACCCTTTAGAACTTAGACAAATAAAATATTCGGATTTCATAGCCCGTTTTTAAATAATACTTTATTTACTCTTCAACATGGTAATATATCGTCGCACGACGATTGGTTTGCGTACTCGTCGTATCATTTATAGTTTTTAAGATATTCAATATCAATTTTGCCGTATACACTCCATCTATATAAGACATAATTAGAATTGGCTTGCCGTACGTCTAAAAATTAATGAAAAAAAGTAAGGCACACGGCAAAAATCTCATACAAAATATACAAAGAAACATTTTTATGTTGGTTTGCCGAATGTGTAATTTTGATGAGAAATCTTTACAGTTGGTTTGTCGTTTGTTTGTGTGTATGGCTTGTACGCGTACGTCAAAATCTATGATTTTTTTTTTTGTGTTGGTATTTGAGAATATATTAGGGATTTAAACAAATATCATCTAAATAACATCCAAAAAAAAATTTATCGAACTGTTTTTTAGTAATATAAGATCAAATTTCAATTGCGTTTTACTCAAAATCACAAACGTCGTGCGACGATATGTTTGTAATTAAACCATTTTCTGTTGCGTTTGTAGCTCTATTTAAGTGTGATTTCTGATTAATTTTATTAAAAAATTATTGAACTTATGTGTTTTAGCTGTCCGACTCAAATATTTATTTGAGTAGAAATGTTTATTATCCGTTTCAGGTTTTCTGTGTAGGTTTGTGCAAGCTTTTATACATTTTTGTTCAACCTTTTGAGATTGTCGATTAAGTGTATGAAATAATTGGACTCTTTTGATTCTATTGCTGATTTTATTGTTGCAAAAGAGTCTCTTCAAAGTCCTGAACGCTTTTGTTGCTTTGGATATATTGTTTCGAATGTATACTGTATAATTTAAGTTTTGATAAAATTAACATCTAAATATTTTACTATTTTGTTTTTAATTTAGTTTTACATTATTTCTAGTTTCAGTACTTTTTGATATTGTAATTGCCTATCTCGAATCTTCTCATTTATTGCTTTTGAAAATTGTTCTCAATAATCTTATAATACCATTAAATATGCCATTTTATATATCTTGTAGTCATTTTTAGAATTGATTTTTTCAAAATAGCAGTTGAATTTAATTACAACAAGGATTTTACATGTTTCGCGGCGAGAGACACACAAAATATGATAGAACTAAGAAGGTCTCCCTAAGGTCTTGTTTTTCAATTTATATTCAAATTTAAGAATCATTACGTTCATTTGCGATGCTATACATTTTATTTTATATATTTATCAGTGAATATCAATTCATTAAATACAAATGGTTTTCTTAAACACAAATTTTACAAGTTTTCACGAAAATTGAATTTCTTTTAAAATTTAAATACATCTGAATGTACGAGTAATTCCCAAAATTTATCCTTCCAATAAATTTTATCCTTTTCGTATTATTTTTCCTTTTCAAGTTACGAAAATTTCATTTCTATTTAATACCTCTAGCGTATATAAAACGAGTATGTATATAATAAAATAAACAAACAAAAAGAAATGTTTTTTTATTTTGAAAATTTTAGTTAAGCTACTCATCTGTTAAAATTTAATTATTGTCAAGTAAAAGCAAAAAAAAAAAAAAAATATTAACAAAAAACGTTTTTTTAAATTTAAAAATAATTTGTAAATTTTTTCTTCTATACCGGATTTAGATTCAATTTAATCGTTTCACTAATCTTTTCTTTAATTATTTCCTTTAAGCCATCATCTAAAACAATATAAATTATTTTCAGAATGAACAAAGTGAAAAATAGACCAATTCTTTGAATAAAGAATAAAGAAAATTTAATACAGGAGGACTGCGTATGAATGTTATTTCGTTATACGACGTTATTTTGATGATTTCACTATGTTATACGTTTTTTACTCACAGTGATGTAGATTTTAACTAATTTTTCTTTAATTTATAACTTGTATTCGACCGTTTCTTGAAATTCAAGAAAGCTTGATAACAATTCGTTTTATCAAACTTTCTAACAAACTATAATTTTGTTATTATGAATTGTTTTCCATCATTTAAATTAATTTTTGGTACTATATATAGTTTCTTTTTATTGATTCATCTTAGACAACAACCGCTTAAATAGCTAATAATTTATTTAAAAAAAATATATATATTAGATTTAAATTTAATTCTGGCAATGGGTGAGTTACGGCAATTTGCTAAATTAAAATTTGTGTATGTTAAAATGACCTTTACATGGTGTGAAATTTTAAATTGACATTCCTAATTAAAAATTTAAAAAAAACAATTAAAAATATTTGAATTCGCAACGTCTCCTTTTAAATACCTATCATATTTTTTTTTTTTTTTTTTTTTTTTTTTTTTTTTTTTTTTTTTTTTTCTCCTATTACTCCGCGCGGTAGCATAGGGCTTCGATAGTGAACCTCCATTCCTCTCTGTTGAGTACTACTTCCTTAATATCGTCCCAGGTATAATTGTTGACTGTTAATTCTTGATCGATTGTGCGTCTCCATGTGTTGTATGGTCTGCCGGGTCTCCTTTGTCCTTGTGGATTCCACTCTAGAGCTCTTCTTGCTATATCACTTTCTGATTTCCTTAGTGTATGACCTATCCATTTCCATTTTTTCCTATTTATCTGTCTGTTGATAGGTTCTTCTCCAGTTATCATCCATAAATCTTCGTTGCTAATTCTTGCCGGCCAGAATATTCTGCATATAATTCTCAAGCACTTGTTGATGAATACTTGTAGCTTCTGTTTGATTCTGACCGAAGTGAGCCATGTTTCACTGCCATATATTAATGTTGACTTAACACATGCTCTGAATATTGTTAGCTTTGTTGTTCTCGATATTTGGTTGCTCCGCCATATCTTCATTAGGCTCCCAAATGTTCTTCTTGCCTTATTTATACGGCTGTTGACATCTTCTGTTGCACCTCCTCTTGATGTTATAATGCACCCCAGGTAGTTGAGTTCTTCTACGTATTCTATCTGTTGTCCACTCACTGTTATTGGCTCACTGTAACTATTGTTTGTCCTCATTGCTTTGGTTTTCTCGATATTTAATTCCAGTCCCGATTTCTTTGCTTCTTCCTGTAATCTGTTGACTTTGTTCTGTAGGTCCCTTTGATTTTTTGATATGAGGCATACATCATCTGCGTAATCTAAGTCTTCTAAGTTTCCGAAGAGATCCCATTCTATTCCGTTTATTCCAGTGCAAACTTCTCTTAGAATGTCGTCTAGTATTGTGTTGAAGAGAAGTGGAGATAGTGGACATCCTTGTCTAACTCCTATATTGGTGTAGAATGGATCACTGATCTTACCTCTGTGTTGAACTGTTGTCTCTGCATCTTCATACATCGCTTTGATGATGTTGATGATTTTTTCAGGAACTCCTTTCTTTGTAAGTGTTCTCCATATTGCGCATCTCTTGACTGTGTCGAATGCTTTCTTAAAATCTATGAATAGTAGATATAGTGGGGCATTCCATTCCACTGATTGTTCAACTATGACCCGTAAAGTATTTGCCTGGTCTACACAGCTTCGGTTTGGTCTGAAACCTGCCTGCTCTTTCCGTAGTATTGGTTCTAGTACTTCTTCTAATCTTTTCTTTATAATAATTGCTATTATCTTATGAATAGTATTTAGAACCGTGATTCCTCTCCAGTTGCTGCAATTTGCCAAGTCTCCTTTCTTAGGTATCTTGACAATCATTCCTTTCTTCCATGATGGTGGTATATTCTCTTCTATCCATGCTTTCCTGATGTGGGGTTCAATTGTTTTTGCGAATAAGTCAGGGTCCAGTTTGGCTATTTCTGCTGGAATTCCATCTTCACCTGTTGCTTTGTTGTGCTTCAGGATATTGATTGTAGCTTTGATTTCTTCTATATTTGGAGCTTGAGCTTGAGCTACCTATCATATAAAAGAATAATAATGAATAGGTATAGGTTATGAAATGGCTCAGATATAATACCTTGCTTTTTACGTTTTTCAATTTACAAATTAAATATAACGGTGATGATATTTACCATAGTTAAATATTTTTCAAAGAGGGGATGATAGCAGACAACCAAATTTTGTTGAATTTTTATCTAACATCAGTTTTAAAATCCTTATTATTTTCAGTCTTATAATGCAGGTTTTGGAAAATTTAAAATGAATAAAAGGTTTTCCAATAAATTGAAAATAATAAGGATATTCCGTTATACAATTTTGCAGGTAAATACAAATTTACGTGAGATAACAATAATATATTTTTTTTTTAATTGGAATCATATTCAATGACAAATGATGAAGGAATATTCAAATGTCCGCTACGTGGTGAAAGTTTGCATGAATAATTTGTTGAACCTTATTTTACATGACTTTTTCCCATAAATCAGTTTGTATTTCATGGATAACACGAATTCGTTAGGTTAATTAATTTTTTTTAGTATTGTTGCTGTACATCTATGATTTCGAGTAGCTTGAAAGAAAATTTCTAAAATTAATAATAGTATTTTAGTATTAAATTCAGAATATTTACTGAGTTTTTGTTTCAGTTGCGGTGCAGTCAATATTTATCTCAAAAACATTTAGTTTTCATTAAATAAAAGTTTTTGACATTGCCAAAAACAATATATTCTTCTGGTTTATTTTCACAAATTGAAGCTTCCAACTACTTTTTAATATACCGTTATAACAGTCTTGATTAGCATTAATAAAGCTGGAAGTGTTATTACATAGTAAATAAAATGACTTTACCATATCCTGGAAGGTGTATGATTCAGTCACTTTTTAAGCACATACTAGTTTTGCATGGATCGTTTGTGAAAAATAAAAATATTAAAAATGTCACAAATCTGAACTTATGTTATGACATTCTTGAAGCTATCAAATATTGAAGCTCTTCTATAACAAAACCTCACAAAATTTCTTTCTTAATTTTTTTAATTAGTATAATTAAAATCTACTATTATAATAAAAAATATTTAATATTTTAATATAATAGTAGATTTTGTGTCGGGGTCTACTTACCTCACGGAATGATGATTAAATATTGCACAAAAATATATAGTATAGTCTCTAATAGACGTCCGATGTGCTTAAATCTGACAATATAATAAAAAAAAATATATTAGTTTATTGAACACTACTAATTCTTCGATTCTTTCAGTATATTAAAATAGGAACAGAAATAAAAAATATAAGGGTTTCTTTATGCAAAAGTGTTTTGAGCCTTAAGGTTAAAAATTTTATTGTGATTTACGAAACTAAAAAAAAACATTCGGTGAACCAAAATTGTCTATCGATGCTCATTGAATGTGAAATGTAATGTGAAATGTAATGTGATAATGAAAAATAATGCCTAACGTACAAAGGTTGGTATAATGTCAAATTGTCTATACAATAGAAAAAGTGAAATTAGATATAATTTTGTTAGTCAATATCCTAATTAAAATGGAGTTTTCAGCCACATTGAATATTACCTCTTCTATTGCGAATTCAAATGTGTTTGTCAGTATAGTATACCAAACAAAATTCTGTTGTGTGTATGATGTTCAGAATCCTATACTGTAATGTCAAAACCCTCACATGGTCAGAGATCATGATCCATAACAAAGATCTGTTCAATACCGGTAGATCGAACATTCGAACATAGACAGGTGCAGATTTTGCTTATAAAAAGTGGAACATTATATTTGCTTCCACTATCATGGCTCGCACAATATAAATATTTCCTGGTACACATTGTCTAAGTCTGAAATTGACATCAAAGCAATAATAGCGTTCATCAAAGACATAGACCTGCAATTCTAAGATAATAAATGGTGATAAATAAATATCAGAATAGATCTGAAGAAGTCGATCAGAAATGAGTCTAACAGTAAATTTAATTGCAAATTTTGAAGGAAACGTAAGCCATTTCCTAACTTCTGCCTATTCAATATTCTTATATCCTCCTGTAAATTGTACATAAAAATATAAAAAATGTATTTTAATAATTTAAATTTTCCTTTTCCTTTCTAAATGATTTCCTCACAATCTTCAAATCATTCTAATTGAATTTATTAGAAACAGAACATACCTATTTAAAAATAATAAAAAAAAAATAATAATTATAAAAAAAAATATTATGAAAATGATGAAAAAAGTCTCTTCCGAAAAAATAGATACTGAAAATTATTTTATTTCCCTGTAGACAAATAATATGAATTTAACAAAAAAAAAATTAGATAATTAAAATTAATGAACTCAAAAAACATTTTATCATAATATTTTTTGCTCAAGTCATGCGTCTCCGGCTCCTCTTGTATACTACCATATACTAATGATCTGGGTTAATATCTACTTATGTGTTGGAAATGGTAAAGTAATCATTTTTAAACGTAATGTTTGAGAGGAATTTAATATGTGAAAAGTGCTAATGTTAAGATAAGATTAAAGAGTGTTTAATAGGATAATAACGATGAAAATACATATTTTCATTTAAACTTGACTAATTTTTTTTTAAATAAAATTATTTTTCATAGTAGAAAAATTATAGATTTTTCAAAATATCAGTTATAATTTTGACTTGATATAAATTTGATATTAAAAATGCATAATCTTTATTTTATTTATTTATTTAGTTTAGCTCAAACTTCATTACAATTATTATTTTTTTTTTTTTAATAATGGTTGAGTTCGTATACTGCTAGGGATCGTAATGGGATCACACGTTGTTTAGTGGTATGGCACTGGCAAAAGATTGTGACTACCAACCGTTTAAGCTGGATTTTCACATGTATCGATGTGCGGTCACGGTTCGCATCACAAGAGGTTTGCATCGCTTTTTTCTGTTACGGTTTTTTTCAGAATGATTTCCACATACGACTGATTTGAGTCACGTAGGTATGTATTGAAATATTTGACAAATTAAAAATATATTGTAAATAAAAATAACTTTAATAATATTTTAAATATTGGAATAAATTAGTATAAAAAAAATTTCACAGATTTTTATGTTTATTTTAATTTATAATAAATTAAAATAATATATTAATTATATTTTTAGATATGGGTATAAAGGATACTTAAGTGTTCAAGTACTTAAGTTCTATAAGGGATGATGTCACATTTATGTCGCCCATAAGATAAATGCGGCGGTTTTGAACTTTGTCCAAGAAATTTAAAGCAGTTTTAGTTACATAATTGGCATAATGGGATGGGCAGGTCATTAATATGAGTTATACTCCAGCTTGGGTCGTATATATGCCTAATGGATTTTTAAGAGGTCTTGAGATGAAAAATAAGCTTTACAGCGATTCAAAAAGCCCAAACAATTGGCGCACTTTTCGCAATATCGAAAATATGGTCATTCCAGTGCATATTTTAATTCACTCGCATTCCGAGAGTGTTCAAGTCTTTGAGTCGCTGAATAACTTCATTTACACATAAAACCGGACAGTTTGTTCGAATGCTGTTAGCTTGTTACTAACAAGACAGCTTTGAGTTTTTGAAGTGTTAAACTCAACTCTGCTTGCTCTACCCCAGTCAACATTTTGACCAAGTCGTGATTGAGTACACCAACCATCATTGTTCTTTTGGAGTTGATTGCAGAAGCTGTAGCATTAGTTTGTTTAAGATATTCATATGATGACAACTATGGATTGGACTGAAAGTTAGTTTCAGAAGGTTCATGAAAATGAGAAATAGGTTGGGTGAAAGGACGGAGCCTTGTCGAACGCCAGCATTGAAAAAGAACCACCAACTAAAACTATGATAGATCAATTTAAAAGAAAGCTTTCAATTCATTTAGAAAAGGTTGAACCAAGGCCTACAACATTGCATTTTGCTATAAGAACAGAATGCCAGACACGATCAAAAGCCTTACATATATCCAGAGCTACAACAGCAGCTTCACCAGATTGATGAGGTGTTGAGATTTTCACAGAGGCGTGTCATGAGATCACCTGTGGAGCGCTGAGCTCGAAATCCGTATTAACTATCAAGAATTATTAAAGGTTTACTATCAAGTTATTTCTTCAACTTTTGATTGATTACGATTTCCATCGTTTTTGAAATAATGGAAGTAATAGATATAGACTATAGTTTGAAGGATGTCACCTTTTTTAGGAATAGGATAAACTTGGACAACTTTCCAATAGGACGGGTAAGTTCCTGAAGAAAAGGACAAATATAATAATTTGCGCAGAGGTTTAGAAATGGCAAGGGCAATGTGTTGCAACACAATCGCAGGTATACCATTATTATACCATAATTGTATTTACAATTTAACCGGTAGGTTACAAATAACCAGGTATACCATAATTATGTTTACAATTCAATATAAAATTAGTGTGTATGTACTGAATGTATTGCCTGTCATAATATGTTTAATTTTATGGTATATGTATGTGACCATTTTTGGGCAAAAGATAAAGTTAATTTATTCTTTCGAAGCGACGGTTGATTCTGATATGTTTTTTTACCTTTCATATGTTATGTAAAATCGGCATATGTGGTAATCCAGTTTTAAAAATAATTAACCGACTACATGTAACGAAATAGTGATATATCTAGCGAACGAAAATGTATGAAATATATAGATCTTAGATAATTTCACTAAAAAGGTGTAGGTGAAAATATATTATTTCTTGTTATATTGTTTTTATTTGTTCATATTCAAAATTGCATATTTTAAAAATAATTCAAGAACTGAATCTATTTGATGACTGCCTTGATGAGTGTTTAATGAAATTAAAATCCTATAACTTAAGTTTTCATAGTGATAATAAATATTAATTAATACGTATATCTAGGTCTCCTGGATTATTTCTCTGTAATATTGAATGAACTATGCTTAAATGTTAGATATTGAATGTACTGCGCTATTTGTTATAAATGTACTAGCAATTATCGCATTAGATGGAAACATAAGAATTTTCGATTTAATTAACTAGAATTTTTTTTCAAATAAACTGTTTTGTTCTACACTATTAAGCTTGTTTCAACTTTCTTTACATCAATTGCTTCTCTGAGTATTGTTCTGAAAGTCCTAGGCAAGAAGAAGGCAACTTTCAAGACATTATAAAAGTAGAAAGTAATTTTTTGTTTATTATAATAAACAGTAAAAGTGTTGGGATATTATATTCCTACAACTTACATAACGCTTACTTGAGATAGAATAGGATAGCTTAGAATTGGAGGGAAATTTTTTTTCGAGGAAGTTCAAATATGCCACATAGTATGCGGTATATTTCTGCGAATGTGTAAGTATATAATATTCAACATTTATTGTTTCTTTTACAATAGTTCATATACAGCTTTCATGATCATTATACAGCTATTTACCCCAATCCGTTATTTTTGCTAAATCATGGTTATGTGAGTTAATCATCATGTTTCTCTTCAAGCTAATTCCTATAGAGGTTGTATTATTAGATTTCTTTAAAAAGTCATAGGATGTCACCAAGGTGGTGTCGTCACCAAAACTATAGATAGATAATTTTTTGTTCACTGGTTTTTGAATTGAAACTTTATTAATCACTTTTAGTATTTTTGTCAATTATTTCTGTAATAAAGATGAGGAAATTATGGCACACTTTCTTTTCATCTCTAAGGTATACATTTCTCTATCTATTTAAATAAACTATAGTTGGTTTAGTATTATTGTTTAGACTGATATGTATTAAAAGTAAACTATTAGATTAAGTATAGCCTGGTAAGCCTAATTATAATAATTGATAATTTGTAACAGTTAAGTTAGATATATATTAAATATTATAAGTAAACATGTTATTTTAGTTTTAAGTTTGAACTCCAATAAAGAACACATTAATTGGCGACGAGGATGAAAATGAAACAAAAACATTATTTATTTGAAAAATGGTAGAAAAAATTTTTTTTTCAAGTTTAAATTAAAAAAAAAAAAAAAAAAAAGAATAAAGAAATAAAAATTAAATAAATAAAAGTGATATGAAATAAAATATGAAAGAATTGGAGGCGCAGCTGAAATTAGTAAACACGTGGAATAAGTAACCTAAATAATTAACCAAAAAAAAAAAAAAAAATTAACATGGCAATTATTGGAACCATCGAATACTTCACACCAGGAGATGATTTTGAAGAATATAAGGAAAGGTTGGAGCATTTGCTTAAAATAAACAAAGTAGAGGAGGATAAATTAAAAGTCTCCTATTTTATAACATTAATTGGCCCGGAGTCTTACAGAATTTTAAAATCAATTACGGATCCCGATAAGCCAGATACAAAGACATACAAGGACTTAATTGGAATTTTTGGAAAATATTTCAAACCAAAAACTAACATCATTGCAGAAAGATTCAAGTTTTATAGGAGGAATCAGAAATTTCACGAGACAGTTAGTGACTATATCGTTGAGTTAAAGACATTAGCTCAAAGTTGTGAGTTCAAAAGTTTTTTGGCAGAAGCATTAAGGGACAGATTGGTCTGTGGACTTAACAATGAAGGTATTCAGCAGAAACTACTAAATGAAACAGAACTTGATTTTGACAAAGCATGTGAAGTAGCCAAAAGTATGGAAATGACCAAATCTCAACTGAAAGAAATTAGACCGGCAACAGTGAATTATGTTGGAAGATTGCAGTATAAAAACAGTGACAGAAACATTCGTCAGGGAAGAAGTCAATCAAGAGATAATCATTCAGTTATGCAGTACAAAAATAATAAAGGTAATGAATATGTAAAAAAAATTAATTTGTTTTAGATGTGGAAAAAGTGGGCACATAAAAAAATATTGTAAGGTTAATTTGGGTTTTAATAACAAAAATTACAATTATAAAGAAAAATTTAATAATGTAAATTATGTAGGTAAAAGTAATGAGCATAAGGATAATTTAAGTATTGGTTATATGAATACAATTGTTGATAAAAATAAGTTTGCTCAAAAAGTAAAAATTGGTATAAATGATTATTTTATAGAAATGGAAATAGATACAGGAGCGTGTTCATCAGTTATCAGTTATGATTTTTATAAAAAAAAATTTGCAAATCTAAATATTTTTTCTAACGAAAAACGGTTAAATGTTATTACAGGTCAAGAAGTTGAAGTTATTGGAAAAATTATGGTTAAAATGCGAGATGTTTTTTGGGAATCGAAATGTTATGATACGGAATTAGTTATTATAAAATCAGATAAAAAATTTCACACCACTCTTAGGTCGCGAAGCGTTAGATTTATTATTTCCATGGTGGCGAAATAATTTTTTAATAAATAAAGTTAGTGAAAATTTTACGCACACCAATATAGAAAAATTTAAATGGAAATATCCAAAAGTTTTCTCAAATAATTTTAAAAAGTCTATTATAGGGTACAATGTACATCTAAAAATAAAAGATTCAGCAGTACCTCATTTCTCAAAGCCATATACGGTACCTTTTGGAATAAGAGAAAAAGTTGATGCAGAAATTGATAGACTTGTTCAGGAAAGTATTTTAGTACCTATTAAATATAGTGAGTGGGCTTCGCCTATGGTTGTAGTACCTAAGAAAAATGGTGACCTAAGATTGTGTCTAAATTGCAAAGTTGCAATAAATAAATCAATCGAAAGTCGTGTATATCCTTTACCAATAATGGAGGACTTATTTACAAAATTTTCAAATTGTTCGGTTTTTTGCCTTCTAGATTTGTCAGGAGCGTATCTTCAATTAGCGGTTCATGAAGACTCTCAGCATTTATTAACAGTTAATACTCAGAAAGGTCTTTTCAGGTTTACTAGGTTACCATTTGGAGTTTCGGTAGCACCGGCAGAATTTCAGAGGGTTATGGATGAAATTTTGAAAACATTACCAAAAGTAGGGTGTTATTTAGATGATGTTTTGATTGGTGGAAATGATTTAGAAGAATGTGAAATAAATGTAAATAAAGTTTTAGAAAAATTAGAAGCATATAATATTCGGGTAAATTTTAGTAAATGTAAATGGTTTCAAAATGAAGTTCAATATTTAGGACATATTATTAGTAGCGCAGGTATACAACCAAATCAAGAAAAAGTTAAGGCTATTTTAAACGCTCCAAGCCCTAAAAATATTACGCAGTTAAAAAGTTTTTTTGGTCTTTTGAATTTTTATAATAAGTTTGTGCCTAATTTAGCATCGCAGCTAAGACCATTATATAATTTATTAAAGAAAAACAATAAATTCAATTGGAATTCTGAACAACAAAAAGCTTTTGAGAACGCAAAGATGCTTATTTCAAATAATAGTATACTAGAGCACTTTGACCCAAACAAACCTATTGTACTAACATGTGACGCTAGTCCTTATGGAGTAGGCGCGGTATTATCACATATTATTAACGGCGAGGAGAAACCTGTTCTGTTTGCATCAAGTACACTTAGTACTGCTGAACAAAACTATTCACAGACGCATCGGGAAGCGTTGGCAATTATATTTGCAGTAAAAAAATTCCATAAATATATTTATGGGAATAAAATTACTATATATACAGACCACCAGCCATTGCGAGAGATTTTTAATGAAAAGAAAGGGCATTTGTCGGTAGCAGCAGCTCGTATTCAAAGATGGGCTGTACATTTATCTATGTATGATTACGAAATTAAATATAAAAGTTCTGCAAAAGTAGGACATGCAGATGCGCTATCTAGACTACCAGTAGAAAGCACTACTGAAGTTCAGGAAGAATTTTTAAATTTTTTGTCTATGGGATCTGAGAAAATTAAGTTACTTAAGTTGGAGGATATTAGTAAAAAAACAATGGAAGATAAGTTGTTAAGTAAAGTGTACAAAGGATTTATGAATTTTAAATACAAAGATAATACAAATTTAGATACGAAATATTATTTTGATAGGTCTGAACATTTTTCTTGTGATAGCGGTTGTATTTTTTACGGAAATAGAGTTGTAATTCCTGATAGTTTAAAACACAATATTTTGAAAATACTACATGATACCCATATAGGAATAGTTAGGATGAAAATGTTGGCAAGAACATATGTTTGGTGGCGTCACTTTATTTTTAATTAACTAACAAAATATATCACTTGAAAATAAAACTAAGAAAATTTCACAAGAGATACAAATGTGGTTTTTCTTGAAAATATAGCTTTGTATTTGTATCACTGTGTGGAAACAAGGTTTGTTTAAAACACCAAAATATCGTTTGTTTTCGCTCCAAAATTTTAATAATTACAAGTATTATATTTCGAAAACGGATTTTTTATTTTGTTTTATACATCATGTCTCAAAGAGTGTTATTCATTTTAAAAGTCCCAAAGCTATCGAATATAATTATTATTATTATAAATATAAATAAAAACGGGAAAAAAAAACAAAATAAAAAACTTAAAAAGAAAAAAACTCTTTGTTTTTTTTTCTTTCAAATTAAAATGGTTTCATTTACCATACCTTTTAGATCTTCATAATAAAAAACGTAATAAATTTTTCCCAAATAAAAACAAAATAAGAAAAAAATAAAATTCTACAAAAACTGATCGAACGGTTAAATGCACAATCTACTTAAATTTATACACTAATGCAAATCTCTTTTTAATACAGTGAGTATGAGAATTAAATGAATAATAACTGAAAATAATAAAAACTGAACTACATTTCATATACCATCTTTATTATTTATTTTTTAAGTTTATATGCTTTATTCTCTAATTTGTTTATAAAGCTTGACATTTTACCTCACAGCTATTTATATGCCTACAAAACATCTGAATGGTTTTTATTAGGTCGGTTTATTAAACTCAGGGTACATTGTTAAATTATAACTAATCAATAAGAGGAATTTGGTAATGATACAATATAATTTTGAATAGCCTTCATTATCGTTTTTTTTTATAATGTCCAGTATATAGTTAAAGAGCAACATCATATAAATAAAAATAATTGAAAATTAATACAAGTAGATTAATATTAATAAAAATAATAAATTTGACGTGTGTCAGAGTTTGGCGATATCCACAGAACACGTTAACAATAGTCTTAATAATAATAACCTAGGTAGTGGGTTCTCGATGTTATTTAGATTAATTTAAAATAAAAAAAAAATTTGCAGATCTAATATCAGGTATACCAGAGCATGTGTATCAGCTTTTTCAGAGGGAAAGGAGCCATTATTTCAAAATTTAAAAAATTTTAAATTGAGGGTACTCTAAACTATAAATAACTAAATCGAGGGTGCGCTATCGATTCGTGATATTTTCAACTTCCGGAAAAGACCGGAAAAGGGTTTTTTAAGACTAAAAATCGGCTAAATTGGCCGGAATCAAAATTTTCAAACGGGAAAAGTTTTTATGCAAATTTAGATTCTACGTCATTTCAAATTTTGAAATTTAAATTTAATAGTAATAATAATAATAATTATAATAATAATAATATACAACAACAAAAAAAAATTGTAGATCAGGTAGCAATTACGGACTTAAGCTTTTACACAAAATTAACTTATTAAAGGGCTTAAACTACTTACCGGGTGTCCCAGAGCATGTGTATCATTTTTTTAAAAGAGGAGGGAGCCGTTATTTAAAAATTAAAAAATCGAGGAAGTTTTATCTAATGGAGACATATTGAACTTCCAGAAAGGACCGGAAATAAGTTTTTTAAACTGAAATTTCGCCGAAACCGGTTATACCCAAAACTGAGATAAAAACATAATAATATCAAAAATAAATTTAATTGTTTATAATTTTTATTTTTATTGTTAATTATTTTTATATTAATTTTATATTATTATTATTATTAATTTTAGTTTAGTAAAGGAATTATAAAGAATGATTTTTGCTTTATTTTTTTTATTTGAGAAAAATACTGATAAAACAAAAAAAAATTATTAAAACAAAAGTTTCTTAATTTTTGGCGTAGAATCCGAATTTGTATCAAAAAAATATTACCTTGAAAATATCGATTTCGGAAAATTTCACCCCAAAGAAAACCCATTTTCGATTCTTCCAAGAAGTTAAAAATATCACCTATGATAGAACACCCTTAATTTATTTAATACATTTTTTTTTAAATTTTTATATAACGTCTCGGATTCCTCCTAAAAACTGATATGCATGCTCTGAACTGAATGCCACTCGGTACATTTAATCAATTTCCATCATTTTGCAACTTTTGTTTTACTTCAAACTCTGACTATCATTGCTCAAATCTATTCTATATGGCGATGCTTTTCAAAGAATAAAAGAATGAAACTAGTCACATTGAACATCAGTTCACAATATTATTTCTCATTATTTTCGTCCTGTTCTAACATTCGTTTCAATTGAATTTGAGTATATATAATAAAACTCATTGTAAATTTTCATACCACTCTGTTAGGTTTTTATTTCACTAATGTGTTGATTTCCATCGTACAGTATAAACACAATAATATGATTGGTATATTAATAAGAAGGAAATGAACAAAAATTAGAGTAAAAAACAACAACAAAAAAGAAAATTATTTTTTTAGAAACAAATTCATCGAAATTTTTTTCTTTATTTAATATTATTATTTTTCATTTTCTCTTTTTCTTTATTTTATTCTCAGTATAATTTGCTCTTTATCTACAAATTTAAAATATATTAAATGAATTCCATATTACTATGTTTAGCTAAGCATCATATACATACATTCCTATAATCTAAGGTTCTTGTTTTAATCCGGTACTAATTTTTTTTTTCCTTTAATATGAAAATATAATGGAACCACATTTGAGACCATGTTACAACATTTTCATTTTGTGATGAATTTCAATAAAAATTTTCTCAACCATGAACGAACTTGAATTCATAATAAAAGAAAAACAACACACCAATAATAATAATATAATAAACATATTATGTACATGTGTTAGAATGAATACAAAATATATTTTAATAAATTTTTGTTTTAAAAATAATCTACAAAGTGTTTGTGAACATTTTATTCAAAGAATTTGATCCAATCTTATTATTTCACTCTTCTCCTATTTCAGCATCAATTCCTTTACTCAATTCATTCTGTTTTTTATTTTTTTAACAAAGTTTTACTTCATAATAAAAAACAAAAAAAAATTTTTTTTGTAAGGAAACTCATTTGAAGTCGTATTTCAAATTGACAACATTCAGTATTAAGAACTGATACTACACCACCAACAATAATAACATAATAACAAAAAATAAATTATATACCAATACCATAAGCCATGACAGGAACACAACTGTCAAATAATCATAAAATACGATAATTTCATGTACAACTAAATGCATAATGATTCAATAATGATATCATTTGGGGCAGGGTGAAGATGGAGGGATGTTAGAGGTTATTTGAAGTGATTTTTGTATTTTATATTTAATATTTTATTTCACTTCACTAAATCGAACCTCATCGACAATCGATCGATTTGAAATTTTTTTGTATAAAAGTGACTTTAATGTAATAACATAACAAAATCACATCCTGAAGCTGACTTCTTTACGTTTTTGATTTAAATGTATATAATTTTAGATTTGTGTATATTTTATATATATATGTATATATATATCATATATTATTGATTTTGACATTATTTTTGAAAACAGAAAATATTAAAAGCATATAGCTCTCTTCAATAAATGTGCTCTAGTGTGTTTATAACCAATCAGTAAATAGGGTAATTTAAAATTTGAATTAAACAATTAAAAGTCTGAATTATTTAATTTAGCTGGTATGATCTTAAAGAGTCATTTAAGTTAAATTGTATAGCCTCAGTTGAAAAATTACATCTATGCTTAAATCTAAAATACTTACTTTGGTAATAACGAAAATTTTTTACGAAGATTAAAATCTATCAATACACAACTTAAAACAACACAATGTTTCTATCCTAATTTTAAACTTGATATAAAAAGTTTAAAATATATTTCAATTTCTGTTAAATTTCTAATGGCCGTTTAACCTATAACTATCGTACGTAAGCAATGGGAATGTTATATAAGATAATTAGAATAATAAGAGCCATGTGCATCGACGCAGAAACAACAATCGTCCCCAATGCTTAAAACAGGACGTAAAAAGGGCTGCAACAACCTTAACCAGAAGCGTAAAATGGACTTATACAGCAAGACTGGAAGATTTAGAATACGCTGATAATATTGCTCTTCTCGCCCATACACACAATGACATACAGTACAAAATAAAAAAATTTTAAAAAAAAATTCATTAGAAGTTGGTCTTAAAATCAACACCGAAATATTGCCACCTACCCTCCGTGCGGAAGAGTTACACCGCGAGAAACATGGCGCAGACCTCTTCATAAAGAACTAAAGAATAACAATAGAACATGAAGTGAAATTGAATACCTAGCGTAAAAGAGAAGCTGATTAAGGAGCTTTGCCGAAGCCCTATACTCCGAAAGGGACTGAAACAGGAAAAAGAAAATCTTACCTGAGCTACAAACAAAAAAAAAATTTAAGTTCATGAAATAATTTTTAAGTTCAGTACAAAGCTAGATAGAAAGTAGTCCTAAATCATGATAGAGGACTACTTTCTTAGTAGTTTTCAACATTGAATTGTTAGTCCTTTCGTTACACAACTGTGGAGGGTACAAATGTATTCCATCAGGTTTTAAACATAGGGCATAAGTCGCGTCAGTCTTTGAGAACCTATAAATTCATGAAAGAATTAAAAAAATGATAAAAATTTCGCAAATTACCAAAAAATGATCTTCGAAATTATTTATTTATGGAAAGGTGTAAAGCAATTTTCGCATAAAGGAATTTCACATTCTTCACACAGTCTTTTAGTTCTGGTGTCAATTTCATTTTTCTGCATACCGATGTCCAGTTAGACCTTCGATTGGTAAGTGAACTGCTGAAGATCAATAACGTTTTTATTTTTTAGAACGGTAACTTGCATGTATCTGACATCGTAGAAATTTTGCTGTTCCCTTCCTTCCCTGGTATTACGGTTTCACCCAACTTATAGAGGTTCTAAAACTATTAATTAGATTTCATTATTTTACTAAAATATTCTAATGAAAATTAGATCTTTAAACCGACAATTTTACTATGCAATGAAATGAATCAATATCGAAATTTGAAGTTTATGAAATAGGATTGCTCTTAAAAAGAAAAAATCTTATAAAAAAGAAGGGAAAAAAATTAAAACGATCCCCTTCCTTTCGTATACTACTTTCAATTTAACGAATGTTTCCTTAAAAACATTTTTTTTCTTTTTAGCTTTTTTCTTCTTCTTCAATATCGTAAGATTTTGTGGTTTTATTTTGTTTTGTCGAAGTCAATAATAATTTTTTTGATACGTAAAAGAAGAAGAAAAGTTCAAACCAACCCAATATACTTCCTTAGTTAATGTGTATTTGCACCATACGTTCGTGTTGTTACCCCATCATTAACTCTCGTCACTTAATCGTGTGATGTGGGATTTTTTTTCTGTTTGTATTTGATATTTTGAAATTGTTGTCGTTGGTTGCGAAACACAGTGATTTCATATAGGGAAAGGATGTCATATAAGGTTTTTTGATTTTCTGTATATTTTGTTTTGTTCTTGAAGTTGAAGGTACCTACACATATTTACACATCTCTTACATATTACAATGTTCTGTTTTTTTATAATATGACTGTCAAATACGTTTAAAGCTTATAAAATTCAAAAAAAAAAAATCACATGGAATCCATCTTATCAATTTAACAAAAAAAAAAAAATAAATAAATAAAACGAAGAATTTTTTGATAAGAAATTTTTTTTCTAGCTATTCTGAAGAACATTTATTTGAAAATGTTTGCATGTGTGCGTGTGAATTTTGAATAATATTATTATGAATTTTTGGCGGAGGAGTTTATTCAATAATTCTGTAATAATGGTGGTAGAAATGGAATAATAAAAGAAAAAAACAACAACAACAAAAAATAAATCTCACAAAATCCTATAAAAGCCCTTCTTTTTGTTTATGTCTCCATCTGCTCAATGAGAAAAACTCTTTTGTATTTATATTATTGACAGTACAAAAGGTAATTCCCCCAAAAATAGAATCAAAATGATAATATATGTATTTTTTTGTGGACAAAAATATGAGTTTGATGTGGTTGGAGTAAAATAAGGAAATAAGTATAATTTATTAGGAGGTGCCCGATATTTATTAACTGAAAATTAGGTGCATATATTTGCAATGATGTAAGACCAATAATTAATCGAATGTATTGATGTTCTAACGAAATAAACTATTATCTTTGTTCTTGATGAAATTATTTAATTATTTAATTGCAAAAATTAAATTGGGCTGAGTATATGTCTAAAGAATGTCTGATACCAGAATATTAAAATAATAACTAAGGGGACCATTTTACAGTTTACAAGGATTGGGAAACTAACGAAAACACTTCGTGTTGCAATTTCCGTAAATAAAATATTCGATGATAAGAAATGAATTTAAATTTTTTTTTATTTATTTATTTCATTTTATTGACATATATAGTATCTGATTAATCATAATACATATGGGCACAAAAGAAAAGGAGCACTAACATCTTGGTATTTGACTCGTTAATTATTTAAATTTACAGTTTTTAATTTAATATACAATTTAAATTATATAAACATTCAAAAATTATTAATAAATTTAATTTTGCAAATTTATTGTGCCTAACATGAGAAATTATTAGTTCTCTTTAGATATTATAAAATAAAGCTAATAACCAACTCCAGAGGACACTTTTTGAATCAAGATGTTGTAAATTTAATTTAAACTGTTGCACCATTAAAAAGAAACGAATTTAATGGCTTTGATAATTTTATAAATAAATTGAATATTTTTTTGAAGTTTTTAAGTCACACTAAATACATATACATTCTAACATTAATAAAGGGCAGTGACATTCGGATGCAAATTCGAGTTTAAAATAATAAAAAATAAAAGCTTTATGTTTATTTCACTGGATTTCATTAATGCCTTAGTCGATTTTTGCTTTTATATCATCATCACAAAAATAAAGATGAAAAACGATCTTCTGATGCTAATACCGTCGGGTTGGTGCCTAAATCCACAAATAAAAATCCAAAAAAAAAAATTATTTAACTAAGACAGGATTACCAATCTGTATTAAAAGAAATATATTGCCCTTTTCCGGAAATAAATATAAAAATTTAAATAAATTGGTTCCGTTATTATTTATTAATATTCTGGAAAAGGGCAATATACTTTTTTTTTTAGACTAGTAACCTTCTACTCCTTATTTCGGCGATTTTTGTAGATTTGTTTTTTGTGGCAAAACTCATTATGGATTTTGTTTTTGTAAATTGTCACCAACCCAATACTCTCTTCTGAAAACCGAAAACGAACAAGTTTGTAATTGAGCTTAACGAAACATACATAAAGAACAATATTATTATTTTAAATTGTTTCATCACTTGAGCAAAATCTACCTGATTTTAAAAAAAACTTAAGATCTCCATCAATACCTATACTAGATTTCCCATACAAAAGGTAGATTTTATATTGTTAAAGTTTGTTAGATTTTGTACAAAATTTTGTTTGAATCTACTTCAAAATCTTTATAAATTTATTTTAACCATTTTGTCAGATAATTTAGCACAAAAATTTTGAAGTTTGTTTGATCTTCAATTTTAGGGCGTTTTCATAAAGTAAATCTGAGCATATACGTTCTGAGTGCAGTCAGAGTATGCAGAGTGTAATCCGATCTGATTTAATAAATGAACACGACAGAACCGAAGATGTCATAATGTCATAACATGCGTATTTATTTTCATCATTAATATTTATTATGGTATTTACCTTCACATTCAGCCACCTTCAATTAAGTGGCTGACAAAAAATTAACAAAAAACAAATATTTTTTTTTTAAATTAAAGTGAACCAAATGTGATGAAGAAAATAATGTTGGATTTGTGCAAAGAAAACATATACATTATGTACATAGTAATTTTATTTCGAAAAAAAAACACATTTTAATATTATTATTTGTAAACTAATAACATTTGTCTACTGTCAAGTCAAACAAAATTTTGTGTGTACTGTGCAGCTACATTCGTAATTAATTTCACCTTAATAATATCTCCAGGTAAAATTCTTTTGAGTCTCCTAGTACTAGAAATTTTCATCAACGTGTGGGTTAAAATATTTGGATAATACTTCAATCTGTTGTCATAGTTGTTGGTGGTATTTTATTAATTCATTGTGAACTGAGGGAAAGTGTGAATCATTTACGATTACTTGATTTTCGTAATATATTGTAATTTTATTTTGAAATCGTTGAATGATTTGTACGTTGCTTTTGGCTACAACTTCCCATACTTGAATGCCATAAGAACAAATTGATTTTAATATGGAATTGTACAAAAATAATTTGTTTTCTAATAATTGAGAGATAAGAAGAGTTGTGATTTTCTTCCTATGAGTCAATACACGGCTATCCAATTAATATCGAGATATATTCTTTTGTAGTCAATGTGGGTTCACCAGTTTAATCGTTCATCCAAGTAAAGTCCTAGGTATTTGATGTAATTTGTTTCAGAAATTTTTATTATTATTTAATGAAACTGGCGAGTAAGACTGAAACTTATATGTGTGGGTTTTAATTCGTTTACTTTAAACTTCCATTTATCAAGCCATATGTTTGTAGTGGATTTAAATGATGCTGCAATATGCGAGTGGCAGAATATAGAACATTGTGGTTTGTTCATCATCATTGCTAAATATGGATCATTGTGAATCGCAGTTTCATCTGCGAAAATTGTTACCTTATAACTTTATTCATATATGGCAGATCAGCTGTGTATAATAAATACAGCGCTGGCTCAAGAATACTGCTCTGAGCGAACTCCAGTTTTCATTTGGTAGCAACTCAGAATATATGTTTTTCACTTTAACTTAAAAACATTTATTTTGTAAATCACTTTTAAAAATTCTGTTACTTGGGAGATTTTTATTCAGTTTATACAATAGACCCAGGTGCCATACAGGTGCCTGCCTATTTTTTTAAAGTAAAAACTTGCTTTTTCAGACTATTTTTTAAGTAAAAAAAAATATATATTTTTGTCGTCATTTTAAGTACCTACCAAAATAAAAAAATGTATATTTAAATTTTTTGTTTTATTTTTTCCAAATTATTATGGAGGAAATAATATGCTTGATAACAAAATAATTGATTTAAGAATATAATACACAACTACAAAAGAAATTGTGTTTATAAAAATAATTTTCTTCCTGATTCTTTAAAAAAAAAAAATTATTTTCCAAAAGCTGAGTTTACATCTTTAATGTACTCTCAGTCTGACTGAATAGATAGTCCCGAAATGCATATACCTATATGTTTTTCTAAAATAAATTGAATGTTGTGTATAGGCCTCCCACTATACACCCCACTTTTAAATCGAAAGCAATGAGTGAATTTATTTGTTTTTTTTTTTTTACAAATGAAATTATTAGGATCCAAAGAGATAAAAATCAGTTCCTTTTTTTATTCTGTGTTCTTGCCTCATTGTGTATTTTTTGTATAAATTATGTTGTACTTTATGTTATTAATATGATAAGCATTTCAAATGATTCAAGCTCCAAAAAAGTTGGAAGTAATCTTAATTTTCCATTATAAGAAACTACCTTCCATTGTATTCATACAGAATACTTCAACGTATGGAAATAAATGTGTACAGTGTAATAAGTATAGTATAAAATTGTAAATTAACGCTTATGTGAATGAAGAAAACAAAAACTAACAGAAAATTTATTATTTTTTTTTGCCTTACTACTCTTGGGAGCATCAGGTTTCCACTTGACATTTTCATCGTAATCCATTGCTGCCTGTTTTTTTCGAAGTAAAATCTAGTTTCATTTGTAATCTGTTTTTATTGTCTAATTAAGGGACTTACTTGTAGAAGACCGATTTGATATCTCTAACGAGGAAAGACAACGTCATATTTCTGCAAGATGTTGCTGTTTTAACCATCCCTGACGTTACTATGTTTATTCGGTTCGTTATTTCACTTTTTTTTGTCAGATGTTGTTGACAATTGTGTAATTATACTTATAATAATATATCAGAGATTTGTCAATATTTATTTATTGTATTATGGTTATTGTGTTGTATGAGGATTATAGGTAATGATTTTTTTTTATTTTTTGTTATAAAGTATTATTACGATTATACTGTTTTTTTTTTAAATTGATTATTACTTTTATTTTATTGATTAAATTCTATATATTATTTGAATATTTATTTTTAGTTATATTTGATACCCACGGGAAACTAACCTGTCTCGTTGTATGACTACAACTTCATATTTAAAACACATTTCTGTGCTCCGACCAATTAAGCTTTAGAAAGAATGTTATAATTATATTCTTTAGATTTTTAATATTTTTCACCTTTAGTTAATTTTTTAAAACAATTTTATTATGTTAAATTTAATTTAATTTAATTTATTTATTTAAAATACACATTGAGACGACAAGTCTCTATAATTAATGTACATATGCACAGTAATTGAATCAAGATGGGTTTACTAACAATATGGGTTTAAAAATATTAAACAAAGATTACAAACACTAAACTCAATTAATATTAGAAATAAAGCAAAAATTATAAAATTAAAAACAAATTAAAACTAATATAAAAGTTATTACAAAGAAACATTATAAATATGAAAAAAAGTAAATAATACAGGTAGTAGAAATTAAATACGTATAAATACATAATCTAAAAATTCGTATTTATTGGACGTTAATAAATTCAAAGTAAAGACAAAATTAAATATATTATGTTTGAGGATTTTTAATATAATTTGGAAGAGATTACATAGGGATGCAATTCTGACGAAATATGATATATGACGTATCCTGCAATTATGACGAAGAATAGTTAAAATTTTAGATCTGGCGAATCTAGCAAAAACAAATGTTGTTATATAAGTAAGGAGGACATGATGCAAAAAATTATCAATTTATGCAGAAAACAAAGATATTTAAAGCGAGGGTAATTATTAAATGAACAGTTGAGTAAGCATTTAGAAACATCAAATATACTGTCGAATCTTCTCCGGTAAGTAACCAACCTCGTACATGCATTAAATATTACATTAAGCTCAGCACTTTCAATGGCAATTATTTAAAAGTAAACTACATCGAAATAAGGTTAATATGTTAAAATGAATTATTTCATTAGCCTACACTTGGTATGAAAAGGGTTCAGGTGGGGAAGGATATAATCCATTGGCGTTTAGTTTAATGTGCTCCGATCACATAAGTCTCTTATTAAAAACTAATTATCCAGGTTTTTACCATCCGCGATATATAAGATAAAATTGAAATTTATTCTAAATTGAGGTAGGTTGTTAGTAGAAATTGTTTTTTGAATAAATAACAAGAGCTTGAGATTTACTTACTTACTTACTTAGGTGGCAAATAGACAATGTAGATCCTGGGCTTGATTCATCAACGTTCTCCATTTTTGTCGATCACGGCCCTATTCTCTCCAATCCATAATTATAAGAACTGTGGTTTTAGTACCATGTTTTTTACTGAAACCTGGAGTGGAAATATAAGTTCAGCATCCTCCAAGTACTATAGGATTTGTTGATAGATTAGAAATAGGAATAGGAATAATCTTTCCTCTTTTCCATAACTTTAGGAATTCAGAAGTAGTGAGAATTGTAATAAATATGTGAACTAAAAATGGCAAGATACTGGATGCAAGAGTTTTAAAAATTTAATTAGAATAAAGGTGCAATCATAATGTTATATGCAGGTCATATGCTTAAAATTTTAAGCATATGTGTAGATAAAAATATTAAAATGCGAAGTGTGTTTTTGTTTGAAATTTTTTTTTAAAAATGAATTTTGAAGAGGATAAGTAATTATTTAATGTATAAATGCATTATGTATATATGTATTTCAAATTGACGATTAGTTATTTTATATATTTAATTTAAGTATTTTAAAACAGCAAAATTCAAAACAACGTCAAATATCTAAATTCTAACATTAATTTGTTTCTAAAGTAGTTGCCAACGGGTTGTATGCAAAAGTTGTGTACGAAAGTTTATATGCAAATGTTCTTTTAGCATAAATGTTAGTTGCAGGTTGATGACCATCAGATTTAATTGTTGTCGACCGGCATATGACATTATCGATTACACCTTAACATTAAGATCTGTATGTAATTAGATTGCATTAGATTTTATATGTATGATTGTTTTACTGACGTAATTAAAATAAACATTATTAACCAAGAACAGATTATCTGTTAGAACTAATAGTTCATCTATATCTGAACTTGTCCTATACTGATTTATAGTTATTTAAAGAATTTCAAACTAGAGTTAAAAAAAATGATTTTACAGTTTCAATTTATTTCAAAAAACGAAATATAAGAAAGTGCCACAGGTACTAAACTATAGGGTTAATAGAAACCACAATTCTTTGTATTAATAAATATTAACACTGTGTTCAATTCTATACCTTTATAGGCATATATTTTGAAATTTCTTTTGTGCACTCGATTGAACATTAAATTGAACTTTAGTATTCAATTTTATTTTTATATTTCTTACTTTTTCATTTTCTGTCTCTTTCTCTTTTATGATTTTATTTCAATCAATCACATTCTTTTTATTTATTTATTTTTTATTTTTTTTTTTTGTAATATATTTAAAATGATTTAGAAATCAAGAAAATGATAATGACTCTCATAAGAGTGCTCATAAATAAAACGGATATAAACGAATGAAGAAAAAAAAAACACATTAAAAAGAGAAATGAAAAAAAAAATCAAAATGGAGTCTGAGAGAGATAAAAAACAAATTTTGTTTTATTGTTTTTTTTTATTTATTTTGATTTATTAAAAATAAAATTAGAATAATAATAATGAAAATTTCTGAAATCAATTTCAATAAAAATGAATTAATATTGAATTCCTTTTTAGATGAAAAATTTGTGAACAAAAAAAGAAAAAAACAACAAATAAAAAAAAAATTATTTTTTATTTGGTAAAAAAAACAGAAGAAAGGAAAAATTAAAGTAATAGAGAAAAAATGAATTTAAGCTTAAAGAAAATTAAAAATTAAAAGAGTGTACATTTTGCGTTATGGTAAAAAAAGAGGTGAAAATTACACTAGAGACTTATTTTGTTCTCATTCTGGGCTACCCAATTATAGATATTTTAGAACCAAAGTTATAATGTTAAATGATAGGTAGAACCCTCTATGTGGGATCGAATTTTTTACGATTAGGCCGATTTATTCAACAAAAATCTAATAGTAGGGATATGTATCATGCATTTATTATTTTAGATCAAATTGGTTAATGGTGTGGAAAGATAAAGATTATGTTCATACACTAAACTCATTGCATGAAGTTAGAGATTATGTTCATACACTAAAAACATTGTGGACGAAGCATAATTTTAAAATTTACTTTAAATGCTAGAACACAGGTGTAATGTAACACTCGTCACCTGTTTTAATAACCAATTAGGCCAAAGTTTCCATTATTGAGAAGCAATGAAACGAAACTGAAATAAATTCATATATATAGTTCGGTCTCATAGAATTCACATTTATATACATTAACATTTATTAAGTTAACTATTGCACATAGTATAATCTATTTATTGACACAAAATGTTAGAGATGGGATATTGAGCAATGTATTTTTTCGAAGTATTTTTATAACAAATTTCAATGGAATTTCTTTCCCAGCCAAATTTTGCATTTTGGTCTCAATAATAAACAATGTTAATACAATTATTTGTAACCGCAAAATTTTATTTATTATACTAAGGCATTTTTATATTATAAATCATTTACATACAAATATAAAAATATGTAATTAATATCTATCTCCCTTTCTCATGAAATAAATATAAACTCCATAAAATTATTATTTTAAAATAAAAAATAATACCTATCTCACTGTCGCATTACATAAATTATTTCAAATGAATTTCATTTCAAAATAAAAACATATACACTAATACATAATATGTAGACTGATGCTATAACAATATTATAGCAATTGCTCCGGTGCCTGATAGGATTCTCCACTTTAGTGCTATAACGTGTGTTTAACGTTTCGCAACCATTGCAGAGAAATTCACATTAATACTGCTCTAAGAGAGTTTATAAAAGTGTTATAAGAATGCGAAAGAGTTTTATAGCAATAAAATTGTTACGTAGGTTATTAAACAAATGAAAACAAGGAATAGTTTTGATAACTTCTTTGGAGAGCTATAGAGGGAAAATTAATATTGATAATGTTATTAATATTATTGTTAGAATAAAACATTCAGATCGTTTGTTGTCCAAAACCTAAGTGTCTGATATCACATATTTTCTTTATTTCACTTGTTTCTTAGTAACTAAGTCGTGGTGGCTAGCATTAGTCACTGCATACTTCATAATCTGAAAGAAATTAAAATAAAGACATATATCCTTTACACTTGTAATTTTTCTTTAACTTATTATAAATTTAATCAATCCCTGCGAAAACTTAAAAAATTATGCAAAGAACGATTAATTCAGAGCGAACTAAATTTTATGAGGGTTAACTGCATTTACTTAAAAATACAGCTATCAACTGATTTTAATTCAAGTCCCACTATAATAGATTTTCCATTATGCTGAGTAAAAAACTGCTAAATATTAAATATTTAAATTAAAATATTTATTTTTATAAAATATCTACGTCAATAATGAGATTGTATAAATAAAGACCCTGAATCTCAAAGAAACAAAAAATTTATAATTTAATTAATTAATTGAAAAATAATACCATAAGTTTTCATCCACCTACATACGAGTATGTATATAACAATTTTTAAAAGGGTTTAAGTAAACTCTTTAAATGAAATCGTACTAAAAGAAAACTTATATAGAAATATAAAAGAAAACCACCTGTTAATCTTTTCCATACAATAAATTTCCATCGTAAATAAAGAAAAAAAAAAAAAATAAAAAAATAAATAATTTATCTTCATCAGTATCGAAAACATGACTGTTAGATAATTTATTAAAAAAAAAAAAAAAATTCTATGTTCATTTTAAATTTTCAAGAAAATTTAATAAAAAAGAAAATTGATATGATTTTACGATAACCAGTTTAAAATGGAAATTTTTAAAATTAAGCTGAATTTGGAGTTTTTTTTTTAAATTATGTAATTATTAAATTTTAGAGGTGTATGAGATAATAATTATTAAAGAACATACAGACAATCTACATAATATATTCATATCGTCAAAATTTTGATGCCTGGAAACTGTTCGGAAGAAAACGTTTTAAAAAAACGACAAAAATTCGACTGAAAACCGTACAGTACAAAAACCATTGCCGTTAATTTAAAATTCTACAGTCAGAATTTTTGTAAGAATTCAAGCAAAATATGTATCACTTCCCAATTAAAAAAATTATTGTTTATTATTATTTACTACAACTTAAAGTTCTAATGAATAATAATAACAAATTTTCAACACAAAAATTAATGATTTTTATATTTTTCTTTAATTTAACAAAAATTTACATATATTATAAATATACATATTATGTATGTATTTCTGCTACATTAATACTTTCAATTATTAGGTTTGTTCAATAAACTGTTCTAGAACGCTCTAAAACGATCTAGACTAGAACACTTTTTTGTTCAAATCCAGTTTTCAGGGTGGCAGCTTTATTTTCGTATTTATTCCTGTATTGTGATAAGCGATAGTCACCTTTGCGATAGTCAAAGATGACACCAAAATTTTTTGGTATTTTGTAACGCGATCACTTGTACAACTTAAGAAAACGGTAGCATTTTAAAAAATAAGAAAAAAAAAAAAATTAGAAATAATATTAAGAAAATGTATTTGCATTTGTCTAAACTATTCAATATTTTAATAAGCTTTTAACAAGAAGAAAAGAATTTAACATAAAATATGCATCAAGTTAGCTTGATATAAAAAACATATTAAAATTACTATTTCAACCTTATCTAATGGTTCTATAGCAAATATATAATTTTTGTATAGCAAGAGGATATTTTCTTCTTTTCTTCTTAGGCACTGCACGTGGTCGACAACTTTGGTATCTTTCAAAATTCTTCTCCAAATAATTCGTTCTTCAAATATACACATTTTTTTTAAATATTCATACCCATCTTTTGCATATCAACTCTAATATTATCAAA
This sequence comes from Argyra leucocephala, assembly GCA_963942445.1. Classification (NCBI taxonomy): domain Eukaryota; kingdom Metazoa; phylum Arthropoda; class Insecta; order Diptera; family Dolichopodidae; genus Argyra; species Argyra leucocephala. Next base: position 47,028,575 of record OZ012678.1, on the reverse strand, counting down.
CCACTCTTAGGAGAGCCACTAAATAGAGACTTGAAACTATAGCTGCACTGCACAGACTGTTAAAAATTTTGCACAAATCTTACCCTATCTATTCTGACTATTATGTTTCAACTATATTTATCTGCAATATTATGGTTTTGTAGTATTACTACACAAAGTTCTAAATTCTTCATTTGTTCGGATTATGTACGAACCCTTGGGTTGCTTTATTTGGAATCTTTTTACAAATATCTTTCTACGAAGAATAAACTACTTCGAAATGACGTATAAAAATAAATTTGTTCTCTCTTATTAAGCGTTGCATTGCACTTGATGTTTTTCTCTAATATTCTCAATTGTTATTCTGCTATAACGTATCAGGGTTTTTGTTTTGCAATAAGTTAAATAACGGCTGAGAAAAATGGACCTACTACGTCTATCTTTTATGATTTTTTTTTTTTATTTATATTTTTTTGATTTTTTTATTGTTGTTTATTTTGCGATATTATAAATGTTGATAATTTATTAGTATAACATAATTTTACCAATTTTATCGTAATGGCTTTATCAAAGCAGATATTTTACGTATTTCGAAAGAAGATGAAGATTATATACCGTCAGATACTGAGAGTGAAACAGAAAACGAACGCTCTGTTTGAAGATAACGTTCGAAGCAACGAAGAAGACGTGTGTGATGGGCTGTCGACAGATTCGATCAGATGTGCCCATCCATGTCATGCAGTAGAAAAAGCAATAGATGGCCTATGACAATTTTTTAAAACATACTCAATATGGCATTTGTAAATTCTTGTATAATGTACGGCCATAATGTACTGGCCAAAAATCCAAAAGCTTTGAGCAGAAGGGACTTTATTGAAATATTAAGCATTGATTTCACCTAAATCTGGATTGAAAAAAGGTTATCAGTTACATTAGGAGATTCACTTCGTGAAAATATCAAAAACGTTCTTCAAAATTGGTAATTTGATTTAAAAACCGTCTGCTACAATATCCTTCACTGAAATTTCACCTACTGGAATATTATCTGGTCTAACATCAGCTGTTGATTTATCATGCATACATGAAGCAGAAAAGAAAAAATGTGGCTAGTATTACTATTGTCCATAATATTCACTCTGTCTTGCAATCTTTCTGTTTTCATCTTTTTCTCTTCAATATATTATTGGAACCGTTTTTATATCTCGTATAAACATGGCGGAAATAGCTTGTTTTTTTATCTTTCTAGAGCGAATTATTAATCTTCCTGTACCCAGTATGTGCAGAACTTTGATATTTGTAACTATATTATTTTCGCACTTCGCAGTTATACCATCCGCTTTCGACAACTTGGGCTTTCTTTAAATTTTCTCTTCAACGATATTATTCTTCATTTCGCATAATATGACTAAAGTAGCTTGTTTTTATTATCCTAATATAGACTGACTTAGTTACGTATTCCTTTACGCAACATTCGGGATTCCGAGATCTGTCAACGTATAAAAACAAATAAAATTTCTGCTTTCTTCTTATAAAGTCACTGTAAATTTGGGAATTATTTAAACCAAACTTCTTTCATCGATATACTGGTGAAAAAGAATATCTATTTAATTTATGCTCCGGACCGCAATACAGTCGTTGCAAAACATTATTGTGAAATATTAAAAAAGAATTATGAAAATTTTCAATTAAAATCCTTGCAAAAAATAAAACTGAACTTAAATTTTTTTTTGCGACAACAACAAAGGAAATTTCATGTTTGTTTTTTTTTTAATAATTTCAGACACTATCAAGCACACTTACCATATTTTTAATATTAAAAAAAAAAAAAAAATCATCAACGCAACCAATTTCAAGAATTCTATTTATTCTTAGAATAAATGATGCAAATAAGAAAAAAACTGAAAATTTAATTTCAAAAATTGTAGTGATGATGAAATTTTATAAAAGTCAAGAAGTACATGAATAAATCTCAGGAATTTACGAAATAATTATATCAAGATGGTTAGATCGAGCTGGTAAAGTCTGACTAACTGGAATTAATTTTTTTTTTTTTTGATTTGATATTCACATTCCTTCTAATACAAGAAAATATGTGAATGAGGCAATTCCAGAGAACTTTTTCAAATGCAATGCCATTTTTTCTCTTCTTCATTAACACTACTCAGAGCACATGCGATGTTTGTTTTATTACCATTTAATACTCATTTTTAGTTGATATATTGTTAAATGATTTTAACTTTAATTTTGTAGTGTAATTAATCTTGTGAAAAAGAATTACCACCATACATAAAACTGAATTATAACTTAAAACTAAACTTTTCGAGAAATTTTTCGATAAATTTGGTATGAAAAAAATGTTAATACTACAGAATAAATTTTTTTCATCTTCTTTACTTTTTTTCCTAATCCAGAACTCAGAATAGTACATGGCAGATTCATCCCTTCACAGAAACATTATATTAGATTAAATTTTTGCCTGGCCTGGTCTGTAAGCGTATTTATGGTAGCTTTAAATTGCCTTGGTTCTTAATTACACAAATCTGTTTTTACCGATCCATTTCTGGATATTGGCGATCATAAGCCGAACCTATATCTTTTGCCAGCCATTTTGCCAGTTTTCTTGTGTTTGTTAGTGCTTCCCATTCGTAGAAAATGTGTTGCAGTGCAGCAAATTGGATTATTAAACCAACTTTGTTCTCGTGCTACATAAGTGGCGTACTTAGTGTTGATTTGTGCCGTAAGCTATTCATGTTTGCAAACGAATTAGCTATTGTTTATACAGAAGATAACCTTAAAAATTTTATCACATTTAATAAACTTTGAGATGATGGTAATAGAGGTATGGATGAATGAACACAAATTTTATATGAAATATGCTTCACATTTAACTTAATTTACAGTAATTAAAAGAGTTAAGGGTTATTAAAACAGTTATTTAAAGTGTTCATCAATACAAATATCTAAGGAGTTATAGTGGATATCAAATTGAGTTGTAATTCTCAAACAGATATTCAAAGGAAGGAAAATTACTGCAATATATCAATTAATTGGTAGGCGAGTGTCAAGCCAAGTAAAAAATCGGTGTATTACAATATGTTCCAGTGCGTCATTACACATAATATATAAGTTTGGGGAAGTAATTTTAATAAATATATAAATGATGTGCAAATAACACGCAATAAAAGCTATAGAAAATCTATTTGGCCACAAGAGTTTTGTCCTACCAAGTATATAATACTCACAATAAATTCCCACTTAAGTTGGCAATTGAATCCAAATTGGTTATTCTGGTACATCTGATGGTCACAAAAAATATAAATACAAACATCCTAGGGATAAAAAATCATGCATATCATGGGTAAGCAACAAGATTAGCAGCAAATATAAAAATAATATCTTTCAATATCAGGTTCAATAGACTAAATCTACTATATGTATTATAATAGAGCGTACAAGTTTTACAATACAACCTAAATGAGATGAAAGAAATTCGTAGGTTAAAAAAATTCAAAAGAGAAAGAAATTTCTATTATCTTTCCAAAGTTTAGTAAGTAATAAATTACTAATTTGACTATGTTTTTCAGCTTTATAGGATTGTTCATTCTGTGTATGATCTGGGAGACCATGACTGAAATGGGTAAAATAAAATCATTAAACTGTTTTTGTGTCATCTGGATAGACTTTCATCCAGATGAATCCGCATTCTAAACGGTTTTTTTTTTATTTAAAATTAAGTTTAAACCATGCTTACAATATATAAGTTACAAGACCATGTTTGATATGTTTTTTCTTCTTCATTCACTTTGGGAGCATAGAACTTTCACGTAGCTCTTCCATCTGATTCTGTTCTGGGTTAGGTATTTATTTGTACTCCATGTTCTGTTCGTAGGTCTTCTGAGGCCTTTTCGTCTTCTTTATTCGAATGCTTAAATTGGCTTATGTTTAGCTATTTCCCACAGCTCTTTGTTTTTAATTATTCTGGGCCATAAATGTTATGGATATTATTCGCAAGCATTTTTTAACGATGACCTATATTTTCCTTATAGAATTCTTATTTATCAGTCATGTCTCGCTACCATAAAATGGCGTTGATTTCATGCAGATATCATAAATATTCTAACTTTATGGCTATTATATGTGAGGTTGTCTCCACACAGTCCAAAGTCTGCCGAAAGCCATTCTGACTAATTTTAACCAATTTTTTATTTTTTTTATTCTCTTGACAGTATCTTAGGTAGAACTATCTTAATCGTCCTTAAATTAAGTACGGGACTGCAAATTTATACTACAATATTTTACCAAAATATTTTTGGGGCATTCATCAAATTACTGGGTTTATCAACTACCCATTAAATGTGGAAAACCATGCCAGTCTTAGTGGCTTCATGGCTTCATTATTGATTTTTCTGCCGGGGCATTCTCAGTGTTAAATATTTTCCTGCACTTAGGTTACAACACATTTTCTTACGATATTCTCTTCCGACATTCTTCATAACGATATTTGAAAATTATTTTCAAGCTTCAGAAAATTAAACGGAACTGAATAATAATATTTTTTTTTAACCTGCCATACCATTAGCCACTTTCAATAGCCACTTATAATAGATCGTTAATTCAAAAGTTGAGTTCCTATTAAAAAAAAAAAATTAAGGTCTTTTGAAAAATTTAAATTCTTTAATTTTTTTTTTTATTACAAAAGACTCTACACCAGAACATAAAGAAACAACAACAACAAAAAAAATGTAAAATTTTTTTTCGAAATGAAGTGAGTTGGTTTTGATATCACTTTTTCTTTTCTACTTGTAATTTTTCACAGTTTCCATTTTTTTCCGTTATTTTTTTCATTTCGCGCTCTATTGAGTTCGCCATTTTATTTTTTCTCTTTTTTGTGTTGGTTTTATGTGTTGTTTTATTTTATTAAAGCCATATAAAAAGTTTATATTTAATAAAAAATCGGAAATTCGTTAAGAAAGAGATGGCGTTCAATGTAAATTATAAAAAAAACAAGGCAGCATTAAAGAACAGGAAGGAAAAGGAAAAAGAGGGATGGATAAAGGACATCGAGTGAATGACGGTAAATTTATTTGTTACTTTGTTTTTCTTTATTTTTTAAGGACATCAACCGATTTACAGTTAAATTTTATTTTTTACTTCTTACACTTATTGTTCTCCTATTTATTTGTTTGTTTTTATTTTTTGTGTGCAAAAAAAAACCTGAGGGGGTTTATTTTTCAGTTTTGAGGCTGAGTTTTCTTTGTTAATTGTAAAAATTGTTGAAAAGAAATTTACATAGTATAAATGGAGGTATTGGTCCGGTTGTAACATAAAAAAAAATTTCCCTCTCTTTAATTAATTTTATTGTTGGTAGCCCTAATTATTATGAGAAAATTCGGTTTCCTTATTTTGATGGTTTTTTTTTATTTTTATTATTTTTTTTTTGCTATATTATAAGATTAAAGTTTTAATAACCACAAATAAACAAAAAAAAAATAAAATAGGGAGAGTAAAAATAGAAAATTATTGTAGGAGTTCATCATTAATGGTGAACAGTGTAATTTGCATAATCAAAGTTAATGTTGATGGGTAGTAAGTGATCCTTGGTAACTTTAAGGACTTATTAATATTTGCTTGGTAGTATAAACGAGAAAGGTTGTATTTTTTTTTTAAATTGATATAGCTTATTAGTTCTAGATGAAAATTTGTATTGTTTTTGTAGATCAGAAAAATAAAAATTTGTATGCCCAATCATCACTCTTTTAATGTCTTCTTTGTTTAACTGACAGGCATTACTTATGTGTATCAATGAAATTTTTAAAATTTTCGAGGAGATTTTAAAACTCATACGCCATTCAATAAAATTATACAATATAATCTTTATCATATAATCTTTAAACATTTCAGTAGTAAATATAAATTATATTATGAGCTCAAATGCAAACCAAAATTCTTATACAAAGTGTTGTGATCCTAAATGAAGCTTTTAAGTTTGACTATATAGTATGACACTTAAAGTAAATTTAGATTTGGATTGTAATGAATGTTGTATTGAAATCTAAAACAAAATTTTTAAAAAAAGCTAAATTTGTGTTTTTTTTTTTTTTTTGCGAAAGATAGGAGGTAATCCCCGAAGGACATCAAGAGCTCCAGCCGCGTGTGCGTCTTGATAGTGTAGGAATCGAACCTACTAAGGTCCACCTATCTTTTTTCTTGTTTAAATTTTCCGTCGCGTGTTTAGGAAATTATTATAGTGATAGTTTCCGTGGAGGATCGCTAACATCATAATAATTACCGTGTAGGAACTTTATCACTATGATATTTCCCGTGAAGGAGATAGCCACAGCAATAGTTCCGCGTGGAAAGATTATTTAGATTTTTTCGCAAAGGAAATTTATTGAAATAATAATTTCCGTAAAGGAAACTATTATCGTAGAATTTTCCATTTTAGGTAGTGATCAGCTCGTGGGGTTTCGTTCTCTTGAGTCGATGGATACTGCTGTCGATATGAAGAACTGCTGCCATTTCCGAGTTTACATCAGTTTGCAGGCTCTGCTCGTGTTTGACTGCATGTTTCTTGATCTCTTCCGTGACTGTTTCAATGTGCAAGTCACGGTGGAGATCTTTGTTACGTACGTACCATGGTGCATTTACTATACCACGGAGCACTTTATTTTGAAATTTTTGCAACATTTCGATGTTGGTTTTCTTTGCACAGCCCCATAATTGGATACCGTACGTCCACACAGGTTTTAATATCTGCTTATATATCAATATTTTGTTCTGTACTGATAACTCAGAACCACGCCCAAGTAACCAGTAAAATTTTTTGAGTCTAATGTTTAGATCTTCTTTTTTCTTTCTTATATGTTTCTTCCATCTTAGCTTAGCATCGAGTGTCATTCCCAGATACTTTGCTGTATTGGCATATAGTACTATTTTGTTATTGATTGAGATAGGAATGGTTGCAATCTTTTTATATGTAAAATTTATATGAGTTGATTTGCTTTCATTAAGTTTTATGCGCCATCGTTGGGTCCCTAATCTTATTTTATTCACTGCATTTTGAAGTTTTGCTGTGGAGTTCTCGACAGATACGTCAACTGCAAGAATCGCAGTGTCGTCTGCAAAGGTAGCCATAAAAATGTTGTCAATTTGTGGGATATCTCTTGTATATAGCAGATAAAGTATTGGACCACAAAGAAGCTAAATGAATATATAATTAATCAAAGCATTGAAAATATAAGAGTTTGTTATTAAATTTACATCGTATTTATATGGAAATTATAAATAAAGTATTTATACTTCATACACGGTATAAATACCGTATTTTAACTACTTTGCTTAAAATTTGGATATCAGGCTTAAAAATCTGATTATAATAGTTTGAATTAGTCCTACCTTTATCTATTTATTATTTGGGGGATTAAGCACCCATTTTTTTTCTGCCAAGGAAATCAGTGCGATTGAGAAGGTTGATCAGATCGCCAATTTTGCTTTCCGTCATAATACCTATATTGTTTTCATTTATGAAGCTGCGACAATGGGGGGTTGAACGGAATACTTAGCTTGCTAGCGTGGCTTCCTATCAATCAATAACACATACTGATGGCTACTATTCTTGACATATTAGTACGGAACCTGGTTTGGTTTTGTTGGTGTTATACGAGGGCTATATTTTCCAAAAAATCACACAGGTTTTTAGTCTATGTCACCTTTCATTCTCTCAATGTCCTTCTCAAGGGAGCTGTCAAGATTAAAACCTTGCTTGGCCAGTACAGCGGGTTTCTCAATTCATTAAACTCAATTGTTAATGTATTTTATTAATTCATTGTGAGAGAATACGTAAATAATTTTTTGGTTCTAATGTTGGAAAATTGAAAGAGCAGAATCACAACTTGTATTGCCGTAGTACAGTTGTAATAATACTGGTATAACATGGTTTATGATGTCCACAGTACATCAAATTTTGTAGGTTTTTGGTATATAGCTCTTATCTATATTTGAGTCCTATAGTATTTGTCTATCCCTGTAACAGAAAAATTCTGCAAGCTAAACTAAACGAGGAATGAGTGATAGACGCTAATATTATTCAGATTTTATACAAAATTAAAAAATATATATATACATATATATATATACAATATATACTTTTCTTTAAATTTTATCTTTAAGATTTCGTTTTAGTTTTATATTTTGTGTTTCTTTTTAATTACTTTTTGAATTTACATGAATTTCGACTTTTATTTATTCGAAAGTAAGAATAAGTTTTTTATAATATTTGTTTTTATTTTTTCAAAACAGTAAAAAACTAAGAAGAAAGTTTTATTTATTTTTTTGTTTTTGTTTACAGTTTCAATATTTTTGATTTTATTTAAAGTAGTATCTACTTTGATTAAATTTAATTTATAAAGTTAAAAAAATTAACATTTTTGTTGTATCAGAATATCATCATTTGAAAAATAAGGAATAAAATCTCTTTAGCTTTTAAAATTTTTTTCTGTGAGGATGTTGTCATCTTGAGCAATAGTTCTTAACAGAATTTACATTTTGATGGAAAAAAATTTACTTCAACCCTTCAAAAAGCAGTTTAAGGAATGAAAGTGTCCTTTATTTAATAAATTATAATTACTAGACGTAGATATTTTAATAAATATCAATATTGCTATTGAATGTCGTACATTTTAATACGACGAAGATTTACTTAAATGAATATAGTTTTACACCGTGATACGACCAGATTGACAATGAAATTCATGAAGTGTTTTATGATTTTTTTCTATTTGATAAAATGTTTATTATGTATAAATATTCCATTGCAAAAATGTTGCCAAATATTGACTCAAAAACTCCTGTACAAAATACATCATTAATTATATCTTTTGTTTAATATCAAAATATATTTGTTAACTTGTTATCTAGTTAAAATTCGTTTCGTCATTGAACCAAAAAAAAAAACAGAAATGCATTTTATTTAAATTCTTTAGATAGCTACTAATTTTAATTAAATGTTCTTGCATGTTATTTTTTTAATACATACACAATAAAGTTGACAAAACTGAAAATAAAACAAAAATAAAAATAAAATCAAATAAAATAAATTTTAACAGTACACTTTTCTTTATTTAAGATAACACCATTTTTTAAACACGATAACCATAACAAACAGATCACAACTGAATACAAAATAAATTTCTAAAAGAAAGGTTGTATTTTTTTCTCTTTCTTTCTTTCATTTATTTGCTTTTGGCATTGTTGCTTCATTTTTTTCATAAATAATATCATCGATAATAGTATACATGGAAATTGTGTAATTTTCAATATTGTTCATAATAAATAACCACAAAATGCTACAAGCAAAGTAATAATGTGCAACTAGAGGTCGAACAGGGGTAGAAAACATTTTAGTGTTATTTAGAGATTTAAAATTCCTCAAATTTTTATTTATTTATTTACTTTTTTATATATCATTTTACCTGCAAACTTTCACAGAACTGCCCTTTCCCGATCAGAATGTGGGCGTATTATTTCTTTTTTGTCGTTTATTTTATTACAATTGCAGTACCCTTTGTCATTGGGATATAATAAATGACAAAAAATAATTGAGAGTATAATTTGGTAAGAAATAAAATAAAATGAAACGATTCTATTTCTAGGCTTAGTTCCTGTCAATAGCAGCAGTTTTCCATATTTAATGGGTAGGTTAGTTAATTTGTTAAATAAATACTCGAAATATTGTAGGTACTAGTGTTTTACACAACAATAGTGTAAAAATGCAGTACCGTACTCAATTAAGCACCAAAAAGTAATTCTACCTAAGTTACTGTCAAGAGTGTACAAAAAAAAAAAAGATATTAGACTAGGTCCAAAAACTAATAAAGCATTTCGCTTTCATCAGGAATCAAAAATGTTATTTCTAGGCCATCTGAGTTGAGAAGCATACTGCGCCATCTAGGACCTTGGATCTGAACTACTCAAATGCATGTGTTAAAAATTAAGAAGTGAAATTTTTAATATAAACTAAATCATCTTTAATCTTCTTATATTTTTAATACAACTAAATCATTATACTTAAAACTTTGCTTATCTTTGGTACAGGCTTACTTAAATGAGTCCTGTCTTATTTCATTTACTATATGCTTTGTAATAGATTGCACAGGTTTTTAGTATGATTTTTATTTCTTCTTCTGCATACTCCTAATTAAATGTTGGAAAAGACTTGAGCTGAATCTAATAAACATTATCAATTGTATTATTTTTTATTTTTTTTTTTTTATTTTATTCATTTATTTACTCAAATGAGCCCCATTGCTTGTACAGAGTGTTTTTAGTTTTTACAATTTTACTAATTAAGTTTTAATTCAGTGCATTTTGAATTTTAAAATAATGATTTTTTTTGTTTTTTATAGGAGGTATTTAAATTTGATTTTTTTTTATATATTTTAATATTAAGTATTGTTACTATTATTTAATTGACGAAGATAATCACTAATTTTACATTTGAATTTAGATATTTGAGCAGTTTCTTTGATCGCAACTGGTAATTCATTATACGTTTTGTATGCTGTATTGTATATTGTGCCATTTTTGTTAAATCTTTTTGTTGAACAATTTATCCTTATTTGAGTTTCATTTCTATAGTTGAGTATGTATGAAATTTTCATTATTCATCATGGTCATAATATTTGCATTAATATTCTTAGTAAGTATGAGATCTATTTGTGTGACCTGTTTGCATTTTATAACATGATTCAATTGCAATATTTGCTTTCTATGAATTTCCTGTGTTGAAGTTTGCCTTTTATATCTTAACTAAGTTCTTTACCGCTTTATTCTGCAATTTCTGTAATGTGTTTAAATTTTTATTCACAGTGTTTCCCCATATTTGTATTCCGTACATAACTGCTCCATGGAATAAGCTGTAATAAATTGATATCATATTTTTTAGTGGTACCCTTTTATTTATTAGTTTGAATAGTCCTGTAATTTCTCTTTCTTTTTTAATTAGTTCTTTTATATGCTGTTCCCACATTAAGTTCTCATATAATAATATTTCCAAATATTTGTAATAGTTAACGGGATCCAACTTACATTTGCTATAGTAAATATTCAAGGCATCACCTATCTTTCTTTTAAACAACATATATTTTGTTTTAGCTGTATTTATAGTCAGCTTATGTAGCTCCATCTATTGGTGAACTTTACTCATGTCGCTCAAACGCTTACCATTCAGTTTTGTGCAAAAAAAGCTATTTATGTAAGAAGAAAATAGCGTACGTCCGGGTGAAGGTCCTTGAATTGTACCATATTCAACTTTTACAGCTTCACTTTTCAACCCATCATATTCTGTGTACTGCATTCTTTCCGATAAGTAACTTTTGAACCAGTTGTATTCCGTCCCAACTGTATTCTTAGAAATGTATTTATATCTACTGTATCAAAGGCCTTGCTTCTAAAAAACACAGCTACCACTTTCTTCTTTTTATCCAATCCCGAATGAATTTGCGTTTGAATTTTTTCTCCATCATTTGCTATGTGTATTTTATATTTTAAGATTAATTGTAACATATTTTTCTTTGTATTTTGAATTAAATGTACAAATTAAAATTCCCAGCAACATTTAATTCGATTTTCTTAAGCCCTCGAAAAATTTAATCATTTATAATCCAATTGACCCTCGAAACTTTTCATATACCTTGGTAGAACTATATCTCAAATGTCTCATGTTTTTTCCACATGACTGTCATTAATATCCACATTTGCATTTATTTCATTCTCACCTTTCATTTAGATTGTGACAAAGACATTTGAACTTCGACATACGGTTAATATATACGGTTTGACTCTTACAGCTACATTCGCCAGAACATTTCCACTTACAGTAATCAATACTTTTAATTTGAAGCTAACTAGAAGAATAATAATTATGTGTTCATTTGGCACAAATTTAAATTGACAATTAAAAAAAAGGTTGCCTATACCTGTATTATAATGTACAACATCTATATGACGGTGTTCTATTACAGAATTTTGTTGTTATATTTATTTTTACACTCACATAAAGCTTTGTATTGTCTACCTACTGTATATTTTTCTCCCGGGACTTACATTGTTTATTATTTAATTTAAACAATGTCATACAGAATGTATGATATATAATGCCAACAAATTCATCTAAAATAATAAAATTGAAACAAAAGAAGTTCAAAATAACAATATAATAACAAAATTTAATAACAACAACACAATGTTCAGATTTTATTTGCACCCACTAAAACAACAATTAAACTGTTGCAAATGCAATTTTCTACTCCATTCTATTGAATTTACACTACAGCAAATCCACCAATTGAACTGAATATAGAGAAAATCAGAGAAATGAAGGGAAAGAAAATGTGTAAAGAAGAAATATTGAAAAAACAGTAAACAATGTATGAGGAGAATAACAATGAAACTATAGAAAAAAAAAAATATTGAAATCATTTTATTGCACCTTCAAATACAAAAACAACTTCAATATAATGTTGCAGAAAAAACTTGAAAACGACTACAATGACAAAATAATATAAAAGAAATGAGCAATAGAGTGAGATAACAATAGTGAAAAAATATAATTTCTTTAATATTTTTTTTTTTTTTGCTTTAAGGAAAATTAAAAGGGAAAAACTCCTGGGAGATACTTAGGTTCTCTCCCTGAGGACTAATTAATATTCTTTTCTTTTGCATTAAACTATTTTTGCAGCCAGTTATTTTATTACTTTAATCTTATACTGGATTAAGACAAGAAGTTTGAGATTATTTATCATTTATTTTTTTTTTTTGTAAAATATTAATCTATTTTCTAGTAATTGAGGTAATTTGTATTTTATAGTATTTTTTTTTTTAAATTTTTAATTGTAGGTTGAGATTAAGATATAAATTTAAAATTTTATGAAAGAATGCTACACGTGTTGTAGGAACAGGTTCTGTTGTGTTGAAATATCATATCATGGAGGAGGTGGAGCAACCCATACCGGGATTGGGAGGTCCAACACTGTGTTCATATTTTCAGTGATTACCATGGTAGAATGTTAACTAGGTGTAACTTCCAAGGCAATGTCGTCGATTTTTTCTCACTGTCTATTCTGTTTACGAAGTCTGTCCATAAAGTTTTTCTCTACCCTTACAGAAAGTATATCGAATTTTAAAAATAAAATAAATGAAGATAACAACTGAACATTTTTTTATATTTACATAGGGATGTTGTATGAAAGTAGTAAATTTTTTAGATTCGATTGAATTATCAGAATCTACAAGTAGACTGCAGAATTCTGTGGATGTTGTTCAGTGATGTTCCAGATCTAGAAAAAAAAGGCAAAATGTATTTGACTTTATTTATTGCGAATAATAGTCAATAATAGAACACCAAAGTAGCAAAAATTTGTTAGCTTTGATATAATTTTACCATATATTCTAAAATTAATTACATATACATGATATTTGATAAGGGTTGAGTTTTAAAAATTCAAACATTTAAGAATTTTTTTAACTCTATATATCCATATTTACATGATGTAATATAGTTAATGTACGGGGTTTTCTAATAGGGATGATATGATTTTGAAGTGACGTTTCGGCCATTTGTAATATGTCATGATCTGTCATTTTTTTTCATTGAATTCTATAATGTTTGCAATTTCATTACAAACGTCGTGAATTTGGTGATTTTACCTTGGAACAACTTGAAAACGATAACGATTTATTTAGAAAACCATCTTCACCGATGAGCCTGACGGTAAATAAACAAAACTGTCGATTTTGGTGCGAAGAAAATCCACAAATTCATGAAAAACCATTACATTCACCTAAATTGACAGTTTGGTGTGGTTTTTGGTCTGGTGGAATCATCGGTCCGTACTTTTTTCGAAATGAAGCTAGTAACACCGTTAATGTGAATGGAGAGCGGTATAGACCGATGATAACCAACTTTTTATGGCCGAAATTGGAAGAAGTTGATCTTGACAACATTGGATTCCAACAAGACGGGGCTATGTGCCACACAGCAACTACAACATATTATTGAATTATTGCGAGAAAAGTTTGGAGATTCGATTATTTCAAGAAATTGTGATATTGAATGGCCTCCAAGAAGTTGTGATTTTACAACATTAGACTATTTCTTGTGGGGTTATTGGAAGTCATTGGTCTTTAGCAATAAACCAAACTCTCTTCAAGCTTTACAAGTCAATATTGAACGTGCTTGTCATTACATACGGCTGGATTTAGTGGAAAAAGTGCTAGAAAATTGGGTTCATCGAATTCGTTCCTGCAGAAGAAGTCGTGGGGGCCATTTGAATGACGTTTTATCCAGAACTTAATTGAATCGACTGTACTTCATATTAAATAAAAAACATTTGAATTTTCTTAACAATTAGTGTGTTTTTTTTTTAAAGAAATCATATCACTCGGTATAACTAATATATTTTCCAACCATATTATTTTTCTTTAATTTTATTTTTAGTTGAGTCAAACAAATGTTTTTTATTTTTTTAATAAGAAGAAAATCATTCTTTCATAAAATTGTAAATTTATATCTTAATCTCAACCTACAATTAAAAATTTAAAAAAAAAATACTATAAAATAGAAATTACCTCAATTACTAGAAAATAGATTAATATTTTACAAAAAAATAAAAAAAAAGACTCAATGTTGGCTCAATGTTGGGAAACCGTACTAAATAATAAATTTAACACTAAGATATTGACCAAATCGTAAACAACAGTTTTATATTGTCTCAAAGATTAGGTTACTGCTGAAATGCCTTTATATAAAATTGCAGTTATACAATTTGTTCTACCCCTTCTGTCTCTATGATTCGATGTGTCTTGGGACAACCTGTATATAAATATAGAAAAAGATAGCTATTTTTTAATACATAATAAAATTGTCGACAAAAATATCATAAAATCCCACAATTTTTTATTATTGTAAAATACATGTAGAAGTTGTCACGTAATTTAAATTAGATATTCAAAAAGAAACAGAACGGGACAAAATGTTCCCTTAAATACAATAGAGTAATATACTTACAAGAATAGTACAACACAACAATAATACACGAATATGTTTTCTTTGAATACACAAAAAAAAAACTTGAAAAACCCAGCATGTACGGAAATCACTATATACAACCATCTCTTTCATAATTCAACATGAATGCGTATTTCAAGGACTGTTATTAAATTGAGTCTTTCACTTATTATTATTATTGTTATTATTATTATTATTAAAAAATTCTTTTCTTCGATTTATTACAATTTGATAACGACGTGACAAAATTATTAAATATACTAAATATCATAGTTAGTATTATGTGTGTTGTACGCATACACATATAATTTCAATTGACTTTAATATTATATTGTATTTGTTATCATGATATAATATAAAAATAATGTCTATTATTTTGTCTTTGGTATGAAATCCTAAAATTTTGTAAAATAATATATATATATACTATATATGTACATTTATGTAAAATTTTTCGAAAGAAACGCATTTAAAGGACTCACAATTATTATTTTGTTGATATTATTTATAAGGATATAATGTAAATACATATACTTAATAGGATTTTTGTTGCGCATTATATATTGTTTTGGTTCTTGTGAACGCAGGATATATAACTTTTTTTCTTGTTTTAATTTCTTGTTTGTTGCGAAAAATAAAAAATTAAAGCATACAATTTTAAATCTAAAAAAAAAAAAATTAAAAGAAAAATCTAAGTTTTTTAAACTTTTGTTACGCATAATAGATGCGACAAATGTTATAAATTTATTTTTATTATCCTTAAGATTCCTGATAGCTGATCATGAGTTTTCTATATTAAAATATATTCTAATGATAAATTCAAAAAAAAAGATGTTTAATTTTTGTTTTTTATTTTATTTTTATTTTAAACGCAATAAAATGACTTTTTTTTAAAGTTTAAGTTAGTCTGTCTGTACTTTATATACTTCATTATTTCTTTTGTAGTACTGGGAACTTCGTTTTTTATTCTATTGAAAAATTTGAAACGTGAAATGTTTTAATTAGTTGTACAGGGAAATATTGAAGATAGACAGAGAGTTATTGACCACGAAAAAGTCACAGTTCGATTACGTTTGGTATAGTTAACAAAAAATCTCTACATCGGCAAGCTACTGAATCGCCAGTGAGAAACGTACTCCATTCGGTAGTGAATAAGAAAAATTAACATCGATAAGCTACTTTTAAGCGAGGAATTTACTTATCTGTATTTTACGTAAAAATATGATTTTTTCTGTGTGTTTATAATTTCTTCACTAAATACCATTCCAAAATTTGAATTTCTTAGATAGATAAGCTGTAATCGGGAATATCATCTGCACATGAAATGCAAAAGCACCTGACGTAAAAAATTAGGATTTACAAAATTTAAGTATCAGTCGATTGCTTGCAAAATTTTATTTTTACTATTGCAGCAGATGCGAAAGCATCTGACGACTAAAGCAAGTAAAAATTTTTTTTACTTTTCTTACAGCGCTTTTGAGATTTTGGTAATTAATTATTTTGTTGAAAAAACTTTAAAATGAAGAAGAAATATTGAAAATGCAGACAATTAAAATAAAAAAAAATATTTTATTTGGAAAAAAAAAATTTAAAATAATCGAACTATTGATGTAAAATATCAAAATAAAAAAAAATAAAAAAATAATAATCATTAACTAATAAGTAATATTTTTAACATACCTGGTAATCTTCAATAAAATTTATTTAAATTTTTTTTTTACATTTTTTTTTGTAATAATTTCAGCTAGGTACTCACTAAAGAAATTTTATATTTACTAATTAACAAATAAAAATAATTTTATTTTAAATTTCGAAAATTCTGCATCTATTTTTAAAAACTGCACAATTGCTTTTTTTTATGGTGTTATGATTTGCAAATGACATATTCTGTCAAGTGATTATTGTTTTTTTCAATTTCGTTTAGCTGACAAAAGCAGTCGCCATCTATCTGCATTAAAAGGTAAATTATTTTAGCTTGTTGCGTTTTAGGTTACACTGCTAAGTCATTTGATGCGCAGCTGACATTTCCGATTAGGTACAGCTATAGATTGCTTTTCCTTATTTAAGCTATTTATAAATTTATAAACTTTTGTCAAAATTTCTTATTAGAACGCTTACAAATAGATTTTGTTTTTGTATACGTTGTAAAATTCATTACCAAAAAATTTTTAAATTAATTTTAAACTCATCAGGAAATTTAAAACTAAGTACAAAATTTTTACATTACAAAGGAAGTGTGTTGGGCCTATCTGGTATATGCTGTATACATCTTGATATACCATTCAACAGTGAAACATTAACACCTAAATTCGCTGATTACACAACAATGCCATGCCAACAGCATGCCATTGTCAATACAAACATATATCAAGAATTTAACAAAAGCTATCAATACAGATAAATTTGAATGACATTCTTTCGAAAATAAACTAACGAAATCAATCAAAGTGATAGCTAGAGGTTTGCACCCATCATACTTACCAGATGACATAGTTGAAGAACTTGAGCTCAGGGGTTTTAACATAAACGCGGCGAGTAATCTGAAGCTAAAAATCAAAGAAATCAAAAGGGAAGACATTAGTTTCATTTCCACTATTTATGCTCTCCTTCGATAGCAATTAAGATAAGAAAAACAATTATGACATCAAATATATACAAAACATAAGAGTTACCATCAAGGCTCCAAGAAAGAGCCAATCAATTCCTCAAAGCAGAAAGTGTCAAAGATACGGGCATACTACAAAGTTCTGTTATAGGACAGCACTATGTGTTAAATGTCCTGGTAATCATTTATCCACTGATTGCAATAGACCCAAAACAACTGCACTAAAATGCTCAAACTGTTAAAAGGCCCCAGCAAACTACCGTGGATGTATTGTAGCCAAAGAACTCCAACGAAGAAGAAATATGAAAAGTAAGGAAAAACAAGAGCCAAAAAAATTCAGATCAAATAACATAATAAACATGGCGATTCAATCAAACCAAATCAATCAGTTTAAAACTGAAACACATTAAGCATGAAAACTTCATCAAATGAAAATAATGTTGTTTGGAAAACATTGGAAAAAGTTTTAGTGATGATAGAAAAAATTAGTACAAGACTGGATAATTTAGAAAAAAAGAAAAAACTGAAAAGTATTTTGTAACACCACGTACTACATTAAAATCTATTAAAATCTTAACTTGGAATGCCAATTGCATTCTTAACAAAAAATTGGAATTAGAATGCTAAAAAACATTGACATTTGCCTGATATGTGAATGCCACAACTGTAAAGAAATGAAGATTCGAGGCTATAAAACATACTACGCACTTCATCCGGACCGGACAATCCAACACAAGATGGGAGGGCAGTCATTATTAAAGATGAGTTGAAACATTATGATAAAAAATAATGAAATTCAACTTAGTGTGGTAAAAATAACATCAATGAAGCAAAGCCTCCAGGTAGGAGCAACAAATTTCACCCAATTATGCCCTTAAGAAACAACTCTTTAAAGATATGATTCAATATATACACGATAGGTTTATCCTAGGAGGTGGTCTAAATGCTAAACACGTTAACTGGGGCTTCCACGATAACACTAACGCTAGGTAGAGAGCTTAGACTGTCATTAAAGAACGGAAATGTCTCTTTCATTCCACTAGCAAGCCAACATATTGGTCTACAGATAGAAGCAAAACTCCCAATCTAATAGACTTCTTCATAACGAAGAGGATATCAGCAAATTTCATAGCTGCCAAGGAGAACTATTATTTGGATTCTGATCACTCAGCAGGACTTTTAAACTCATATGAATCTGTGGTAAGAAAAGCTTGCAAATCGTCCTTATACAATCCATTAACGAACTCAAAAAACTTTAGTAAACGGTATGTTGTACGTCTCAACAACAGTCAACAAAAACAGTCTCATTGCACGTGCGTTCTTCTTAATAATTTATTATATACTAACTTGAAGGTACTGAAAAATTCAAAAACATAAATACCTAATAAAAGTACGGAAAGAGAGAGAGAAAATAAAAAAATTAGTACGTCTGTTAGACGTTCAACACCGGTTAACGGTTTTAAATAGATATTATAAGAACCAGATGTACTAATTTATACTTTTAAATTTTATTCAAGTAATTTTAGATTATTTTCCATTTATGACTCTTTTTGACACATTCCGGACCAGTACCGGTAAAAGATCAAATTTGACCCAAAACTTTTTAATTAAGCCAGAAAAAGCTCATTAACGAAAATCAAAGTTGAATATATTAAATTTGGCAATTCATATAACGATGAATATTTTGACACTTGTTGAATTTTATATTACTGTTTGTACTTGTAGGTGTATATTGTGTATATATACCTAAATTAATATTTTGTTCTACCGACGCACGTATCATTAAATTTTTGTCAAACTTTAAAATATATGAGAGAGCAACAGTTGCTTTCAAGTATTCAATAAAAACAACAAAAAAAAAAACACACAAAATAACAACAAAGAAATATTTTTAAAAGGATAATGACATCAAAAATTGAGGGCTGTTCAATCAAATTATACACGTTTTTCGCGTTTTATGGTAATAAATTTTTAATCTATATGATTCACGATATTAAAAAAAAATCATGTTTATACTATATAAACATAATAATATAGGGTATATAATATAATATATTGAAAATGTATACATATATGGAATATATTTTTTTAAAAGTGTTTATTGAGTTATTTAAAAATATAAATTTTTTGAAATTTTTTTTTATATATTTCCTTTTTTTTTGTTTTTAGTATTATTGTTGTCATTATTATTATTCTTGTCGGTGAATTATTACCTTTATTGTATACGCATTGTATACATTACTGTTAGAAAATTTAAAGAGAATTATTTTTATTATGTATAATGAATGGGTAATAAGAATTTTATTGTAAATTAAATGTTAAAATTAATTTCCTTAAAAACAATTTAATGATCATTTTATGTTTAATTGATTTACATATTATTATAATATTTTTGTTTTAATTTTATTTTTCCTCATTGTTTTTTATTTAGGTAATAAGTTAATGTAAATTGGGACTGGGATTCAAGATTAATATTATTGAATTGTTTGAGAGGTACAGAGATCAATATAGTTCTCTAAAAATACTGGAAACTCTAAAAATACAAAATGTTTAAAAAAGTTTTAATATCTTGACTTTGAAGAAAATTGGAACAATTATTTACTCGTCCGCAGACTGAATTAATTTTTTTTTTATTACATTCATCAAATTGTTTATTGCTAATTGCTTGCTTGATAGAGCTTTTTTTTTATATTGAAATTTTTAATACGTTCAAGTACCTAAGGCTTCATTTAAGATACAAAACTGAATTTAGTAAAATCCGGTACAAAACTGCTTAATTGTATAAGTTTTTTATTTATTTTTTTTGTTTTAATTGTTTTGTATAAAACTTTATATAATTAGCATTATTAATAATTCACTGCTAATTTAAATAAAATTCAATTCAATCTACTTCTATACATACAAAAAATCGAATAATTCAAAACAATCAACAAAATAACACTTCCAATATCAATACAAAATTTTTTTCAAAAAATAAAAAAAAAAGAATCAGTAAAAAAAACTCAAAGGTTATCGAATAAAAATAACATTTTCTTTAACTTGAAAAAACTAATATTCTAAAAAATGTCTATAGTATACTTTAAAACAGCCTTTTTAAGCCCACTGATATCCTTTATATATTTAATCCCATTCGGCAGTGAGTTAAACAACTGCAATCTGTACAGTAATTGGTTATGACCTGCACAGATTGCAGTTTCGGATTATACGGTTGACATTCACTAACTATAGCTTTAGATTTATTGTGAGATATAGTGAAAATGAGTAAATTGTACTTCAACTTAAAAACAAAAATGAAAACCTTAAAGTGCACTATTTGCTTTATGCTCATCCGATTTAGCTCTTAAAACATCTCTTCAATTCGTGTTCTATTATTACGTTTAACTATGATTCTAATCCTCTCTTTTTTGCAATTTTTACATCCTGTTTAGGTGTTTTAATGACCCCAAAAAAAGGATTTTTGCACAATATTCAAATTGAAGCAATATAAATGAATTATATACCATTTTTTACTGTGGCAAATGAAAAACTGCTTCGAATACGGCGTAGAAAGCCATTTTTCTAATAATTTTTCTGAACATAACTATATGGCAAAGTTTAAAAATTCATTCAATATCATTAATATATAACAGGAATGTTATAACGCCCAACACCGCCCCTGTTGCCCAACACCACCCCTGTTGTAATCTAACATTTTTTGTTTAGACAGAGCATTATTAGCAATGTTTTGAGCCAGTTATGATAACTCAGAAGTATATGATATGGTCAGAATCAACAAGGTCTTATATTTTCCTTTTTTTTATGCAATTAAATATTCTTCCCTTCAGAAATTTTCCTTTATTTAAAACATGAAACATTTTCTCTTATTAAATCGGGCTACGGCTAATTTAATTTACATTATAATCTTAAAATCCACAACTTGAACGTTGTTGTTGTTCCCAGAGTTCGCTCAACTTAGTAATTTCATTTTTTCAATGTACTTGCTTCTACATATTTTAATTTATTACATGCAAATATTTGAGGTTGGTGCAGGTTGTTTTACTAAGTATAACATTAAGTTATAATTATAATATAATGAATATTTTATAGAAATATGAAAATTATGTAAATAATTAAATAAAATAAGAAAAAAAAAAACTGTTAACAATATAAAATAACAAATGAGATGGAGTAATTTTATTTTATTATTTGTTAAGTTGAAAATGTTGAGTGAGATGTTAAAATATATCAACAAAATTAAACTGTATTTTATTTGTTAGTTCTTATTAGCATATCTTGTTATTTTGATTGTTCTCATTTCAATTAGTTACTGTCAATTATTATAATTTACTTAATTATAATTGATTTCTAAAGAAATAATTTTTAAATTCATTTCAATACGTTTTTTAAGTATATTTTCACTTTTTTATGATAACTTTAATTTTATTACATCATACTTAGAGTTTGTTCAAACCAACTTTTTCTTTTCTATCGCTTTTCTCTATGTTAAACAATACAATATTTCAATATAACTGCAACAATTTTACTGTCTATCTCTCTCTCTCTGTTTCACCCTCCTACTCTTATATATTTACAATTTTTGCAAAAAAAAAAAAATTAACAAATTCAAAATCAAATGAAAAGCAAACAATCAAATTTTCAAATTGAAAAGTTTTCTAAAAACTTAAAAGGGGTCAGAAGAATGTCAAGAAAGACAAAGTTTTTTTCTTCCAATTTTAATTTTAAATTTGAATTTATAACAAACGTAAAATCAAATATTTACAAAAAAAAAAAAAGAGTAAAAAAAAATGTTAAGCAAATATTCCAAACAAATAAAAAAGGATACAATCGAAATGTCCTTGAAATTTTCAATGTAACAAGAAAAGTAAAAATAAATTGCCATTTGAAGTATAATACTTAAACACTTTGGATGTTTACAACCTAAATTTGATATTTTTCTTCATTTAATATTAAATAATTTTCATTTAATTAATTTAAAATTTTATATTTCCCAAATAAAAAAAAAAATGAAGTCAAACAGCGAAAAAGAAAATGGCCGGGTAATCATTAAATTTTTTTTTACACAAAGCTGACATAAAATCATTAACGTTCATCACCTATACGCCAAAATTCAACGGAACTATATTTTTAGGTTTAATTCTATTATCGTATTAGTTTCACAATTTGTTCCAGAGGAATAATAAAACATGTTATATATATAATTTTATTATATATATAACCTGTACTATAAAGTCTTGCTCTTTGTGTATTACCACTGCAAAAAATTATGTATGATTTTCTTTTTTCAGTAATGCCTATGTTATATTTAAGGACTTCTTCTGCGACTTCAATCATTTTTCCTGCTTGCATCATTGTTTTTCGTATTCCACGCTAAATCATTTTCTTTATTTCCTTGCCGGTCTGCTTTCTGTTTAAGTCAATCGTTATCCGAGACGTACTTGACGGTCTCATAACAGTATAGTTTTCCGGTGTTCGGGTGTTAAACGTACTACCAACCCCCAACAGTGAGGTTAGGGTCATTTGATTCCGAAGTTTTCATCTCCAAACTCTTGAGAAGCCAACTTAGAGATGTGCAAGGCAGCACCATCAGCAGTTACTTAAAGAAATCGATTTTTATGAAGGAGCTATGCTATTAAGCCTTCTCTACTGCTCAATCCTTTACTCCCTACAAGCTCTATCTATTAGCCTGCTTTACCATTTACCATGGAAAACCAACGTTGACACATCCGTTTAACCACACTATAATTAAACTTAGTTTGAGAAAAGCTAAACAGTCACTGCTAATCGTATTATCACAAAAATATGATCGAAGTGGACTCGTAGTGATCCACTACCTAACATAATTTAACCATTTATTTGAATTCAATCTCCATTGAACCTATATGTATTAAGCCTATATGTATTTCAAAATCTTAAACATCCGATTAATGTAAGACGCCCTGCCATTTTTATCTAAATAATTTGCCTTTCGTACATAGTAAATTTCGTTCCCCATCTGTCTACTAAGATTGAAGTTATTGTTTTGAATTTCGCTTGTGGCATTGATATTTTAAAACTACCTTTCATGTTATTACTCAAAATTAGTTTTTGTTTTATGGCATTCACGAGAAATTGTTAAATACAAAAAACAATTAGAATACCAGAACTAAGTATACGACAAAGTCCAGAACTGAAATAATTCTTGAAAAAAAATATAAAGAATATAAATGTAGAGGCATACAAAATGCCAGACAGAGTGTCTTCGTGTGTCAAAACTTAGAAAATCGATTACAAATTACCACCAGGTTATGAAAAACAGGAAAGATAGCGGTTTTGTAATGTACTATGTTTTTTGTGTAACAATAATTTCTAAATTATTTTCCCCAAAATAAATATATTTAATTTATGTGCGTTATTTAACCAAAATTTGGCCTCCATGATTTGGTAAAAGTTCAAATTGGTTTAAGAAGCACAGAAAATCGAAAGTGTGTGATATCACAATGGTTCAGTCTCGGACCTTCATAGTAGCCTAAATGTGTCCCTAATTTGTTTTAATCACTCCTGAACTTGTTTTAATCTGATCATCATAAATCAAACATGAAACTGCAGCTTTATCAAGATTTATATCCATATTTAAATGGATTCAATTTTTTAGTTGTAATAAAAGTATAAAAGTATGAAACAAAAAAAAAATTATCCAAAAAATATTCGATTTTTTCGAAGCAACAACGTAAAGTTAAAAAATTTCACTCGAATAACCAAAACTAAATTTGTAGCCAAATTATATGAAATTCTTAAGAATTCAATTGAAATTTTCGAATGAAATAAAAAAATGTCAACCACTGTTATGTTGGTGGTAC
Source organism: Argyra leucocephala (assembly GCA_963942445.1). NCBI lineage: Eukaryota > Metazoa > Arthropoda > Insecta > Diptera > Dolichopodidae > Argyra > Argyra leucocephala. Next base: position 47,004,091 of record OZ012678.1, on the reverse strand, counting down.
AATAAGAACTCTTTAAAAAAAAAAACAAAAAAATAAATAAATAAAAAAGATAAAAGAAAAAGGATCCCAATTTATAACCCAAAACACATCATAAATCCAATCTTCTAACAAATAATCAAATATATGCAAAGCAACCCAACGAAATCTTATTAAAGTCTCGACTACTTTCGTCTTTTTCATATAGGCTGATTTTTTTCTATTTTATTAATCATAAAAATACAAAAATAAAAACACAAATGTTGTTTTTTCCATGTTAAAAGTTTTTAAAAGGACATTCAAAATAATTTGATAAAAAAAAGTAATATAGTTAAAGAACATTTCCAATTTCGGTTATAAGAGTCAAAATATTAAATGTTGTAGGTACGGGTTTTCCTGAATAAGTCCCACTACATGATAATCAGATCTTAATCATATTATCATTTTGTAATATATTTGTCATGATGCTTTTCTGCATAGATCCATACCGATACATGCTTATATCAAGCTTCATTACTTCAAGCTTCATTCAAACTATAACGGAATATTGAAGATCAAGACGAACTACAGATACACAGGATTGTTGTGACTATCAACTAAAAGAAGTCTGAAATTAGAAAAACATTATATTAGATTTCAGATAAATTTTAGAAAAAGACATTATATTATGTAGAATTGAGATTTAAATATGCTCCTACATTGTTTCCGAGAACTTTATCCAATTCATTTATAGTTCAGAAACTTCATTGAACAATGAAAATCTAAAAAAAAAATATTATAAATGTAGTGAACTGTAAAATATGAGAAATCCTGTCTATCAAATTTCTATCATTTACAAAATGAGGCTGATAATTTAGTGGTTTTATGGCTTTAATAATCAAATTTCTAACATTTAAAATATATAGTGATAATTTTTGGTTCTAATATTTCATTCATTTGAATTCAAATTACGTTTTAATTGTTATTGGTCCTGCTTTTAACAGCATCTTTAATTTACAAGGTATTTTGAGTTGCTTCATATTATTCTGCTTATAAACTTTATTTAGACATTCGGAAGCTGGTTTGTATGCTCTATGAACAAGTGACATAATATGTCGATACCAAATTCATTTCCTTCTTTTTTTTCTACTTTTGCAGTATGATTCGCACCCTGTAAATTTAAATTAGCCTGTCAATTTAATTTTCAAAGATTTTTTCTACACCTTGTCAAAAGACACAGTTTCTTTTGACAAAATAATAGTTTTGATAATAGAAAACTTCTTGCAATTTCAGTTAAAAATTCTGATTTAAAACACTCTCGTATCAGACATAACCTACACGTAAACAAAGTAGACATTCAACATACATTCCTATTTTATGGTGTTATTATTATTGTTATTATTTTTGTTATTATTGTTATTTTTTGTAAACTCTCCATCAAAAGGATCAAATTCGAATTTTTTATTTTCTTTTGTTGTTATTTTTTTTTTTTCGTATTCTGGTTTTATTTTTTTCGTGTTCTAGGATTTGTATTTTGAAATTTAGAATTTTTTTAGCTTTACAATTTACAATCACAAAAAATATAATAATATTTTTCTATATGTTAAGTTGCATGGAAATTTATCCTGATTTGATTACATTTTACTTACATAAGATTTTTTATTTCTATTTATTTTTTTCCAAATGGTTAAAAGGGATGCGTGTTGGTGAGAAAAAACAAAAAATTCAATTGAAATTTGGTTATACTTTTCAATGGTTATTTTACTACATTTGAATATACAATATTATGACGTGCTGTGGGTTATTTTTGTTGTTGTTATTATTTATTGTTGTTGATAATTGAAATTGTATTTTTGGAATAAATGTGGGCACGAAATTGATCTTTCATTCGAATTTTCATATTTTCTGTTTTTTTTTTTGTTATAAGTTCTCATTTCAGTCTTTTGTACATTTCAGATAAATAAAGTGTATAAAAATCTGGAGAGCTTTAAAGACATATCAATAATAATTCAGCATAAAATTTTAAAATCATGTAGAAAAAAATTATACAGATTTTTGATATATTTTTTAGAAATTATTTGATAAATATTTTTTTATATATTTTATTTAAATAGTATATTAATTTCATTAAAATGATTGGTTTACAATTGCAAGATATTTAATTAGACTCTTTCGAAATTTTGAAAATTTTGCAAAATTTATAATTTTTTCGTTTAATATTTTTCTTTCTAATTCTCGATCTCTGATAAAATATTGCAAGATTTCTTAAAAATTTAACTTTCTTTGTTAATCCTTTTTTCATACATACAAATTAATTCATTTTTTTTTTATCCAATTGTATGTGCTTAATCAGATTAATTATAACTAATTATCAAAAATTTAGTATTTAAAATAATTCAGATTAGATTTTTAACTTATACTAGATAACAATTAAATTCCTACTGTTAAAAACAACATTTTCAAGAATTATTGAATAAAGTGTATATGACAAAAGATTAATAAAATTATTATATACCAAAAGTCGTTTCAATATTCAAATCGTTTAAATATATAGAATTTGAAGCTTCATGTTCTGAATGGAACAGTTAACGACATTCTGTTGCCATAATGCAAGAGACGAATGTCTTACTTTATTAAAATATCAATAATAATAATAATAATATTAATGCAGAAAAAAACAATATTAAATTACTGTAGAATTATTTAACTATAGAAAAAAACAAATTCAAATTTTTAATAATAGAAGATGAATTACGATTTGAAAGAAAAACTCATTATAAATAATAAATAAAAATAAATTAGAAAAAAGAAAACTGATAAAAAAAATTTGTTTAAATTATGGGCATTGATATTGATTCAATTTTTGCATAAGAAAATGAAAAGCACAAGGATTTCATTTGTTTTATTTAATTATTTGTAAATTTAGTTTGCATTCTCTCAGATTTAAAAGATTCAGGCAATTTATTAAACACATATGAATAAGCATATGTGTAGACCAGCACTAAGCGATGACCTAACCTGCAGACACTGTCTGGAAGAGGAAGAAACCTCCACACATGGCTTCAACTCAGGCTGTTGAGAACCATAATCTCAGAAAACTTCTGCAGGAACTCTCAAAAGCCATTGGCCTTTATTTAAAGGGTCGACTAAGTTGAGGGGTGGAGGAGTAAATAAACCCTCACATATTAGGGCAATTTTCGTAAGGAATAAAAAAAAAACTGCCATAACGATTTTATTAACTCGTTCACATTTCCAGTAGTTAGTTCGGCGAAATACCAAATTAAAGACATTTTCCGATTGAAAACGAGTATTTGTATGAAAGCTGATCAGCCATTCAATAGTCTCTGAATTAATTTCTCCATTCAAAACTGGAACTAAGAATACAATATCACCTACAGTTCTTCGGGACTACAATCAATTTAAATAAATAGTTTTAATTGGTTTTTATACGGAGGGAGAATAATTTAAATATTAAAATAAAGTAAACGAAGAATTTTTTTTTATATTTCTTCTAATCTATCGATATGATTACGAAAAAAGGCTGACCAAACATGGCTTGCGTATTCCAGATTTGGGCAATTTGTTTGCAGATGTGCATAGCTATAAATTCAAGTATAATTTTAGTGTTATATATTAACAAGCATTATACGTAGATATAGTAATTTAATTGTTTTATATTTTTTTGATTAAAAATACTTAGTTATAGAACATTATTTATAAATTGATAATTTACATTCATTCAATTACAAACATTTTGAAACTGGGCTTTTTTTTGTAAAGGCAGGAAGTTATCAAATGACTTAATATTATTACGGAGATTATAATAATTTCTTAAACAATTATTACGACAATTTGTCTTTTGCCTGTTCGTTTTAAATTTTAAGAGATAAAAATTGCAATTTGTTGGCAGTGTTATGGTTGTTGTGTACATCTACATATCTTTATAAAATAAAATATTGGTTAATTTTGTTTATAATTTTAAAGCCCAGAATGTAAAGTTCGTGCTTGCATATATAGTATATTAAAAATTAAAAAAAAAAAAAATTGATATTGACCGTTTTACTTAATTACAAATATAATATTATTCTATTATTTTCGTGGCATCGGTGGCCTACAGATTTATCTGTATGATCAAGTGTTGAAATAAATAAATAAATAAATCTATTATTTTCAATATAATTTAGTATAGAAAACAATACAACTTTTCATTTATTTTTAATTGGCATTTCCAAAATATAATATTTATTGCTCAATATTTTCAGATTAACTTGACACATAATACCAAAATATTTTGAAATAAATTGCAAGTAAACAATAACATTATTTACAATTTGAAAATAGAAAATTTTCGTTAGCAACTTAAATGACGTTTATTTGCCTCGAATTTGATCCACGGTACCATTGAATCTTTCATTCATGTCTCAAATTCGAAAAATCTTTCCAATCTGAATATCATACACTGTAGGGGGTCAGTTATCATAGCACCAAATTAAGTGATGAAATTGATACAACTACACGTGCATTACCACAACTGTTATTTTTCAATGGTAGTATATTTTTCCATTGAAAATCTATAAAAATTAACTCATTCCATATTCAAAATCATTGCACTCTGTCAAAAAAGTTGACATAAAATTTTAAAATCAAATTGACTCGCCATTCAAAACTTAACAATATTTTGTATTTGAAATATTTTTAAAAACTTTTTTTTAAAAAGAATTAACTAAAAAAAATTTTTCAATTACAGATAACAATAATTTATTTATTTATTTTTTTATTAAAAACTTAAATTTAATTTTTAGTTAAATAGAAATTAAGTGCATTTTGTAGTATATTTTCAATTCAAAACTTTTTCTTATTAAAAAACAAAACCGAATTTAATTGAATTTAATTAAAACTTAGTGAAATATTTCATTTTAAGACAATTAGTTCATTTTTGTGGCAATTGACGTTTTCACAAAATTAAAAAATAAAAACTTTTATATAATTACAAAATTGCAACATAAAACAAAAACGAAAAAAAATAAAAAATTAAATTATATTGAAAGCGAAATTTAATCCAAGAAAATTCTCAAAACATTAAACTTAATTCTGAAAGAGAAAATTTTCTTTTGTTTATATTATTTTCGTAATGCTCTGTTAATTTTCTTTGAATTCGCAGTCATTGTTCAAAACAAAAAAAAAATAAAGTCAATTAATTTTCACTTTAATAAACGACAATTTAAGAATTAAATTTAAAAATATTTTCTATCCGTAGATCACAATTGAACTCTTGCAAACAACTCTTAACTCCATTGAGAAAACATTTTACAATTACAATTCTGTTTTCAAAACTATTAATTTTTGAAAGATATAGATTTCAAATGTTTACCAGAAAGAGATAAAAGAAAATGTTTACCTGTTGACAGTTAATTAATTTGTGTAGTTGAGTTGTATGGTTCATGTTCATACACCGACACAGAATCGAAATAGATTTGAGTTTTTAAAATGTTTTATTTAAATTATTTTAAAAATTTTCTTCCATTGTATGGTTATTATTTTTTTTTTTATATAAATTCTATAAACGTTAATTGATTTGCGCAGACCTTGGTCAATAGTTATGAACACAAAATTTTTATTTAGTTACTTTTTTTTCTTCGGAATGCTATTTTGATCCATATGCCACTTTTAAGTTATTGAACTTAGCAATTAATTCCTAGGTTTTGGAGGCTGGGAGTCTGTTGAATAGAATAGAATGCAAGTTTCAATTTATGCCTACCTTACTCAGCTTATAAGATATTTAGATGTGATTAATCATTATCATATTTTAAGTAATTTGGAATGCATTCACCAAAATCGGTGGCGTATGGATCCAAATTCCATATAGTTTTACGAAAACAAAATAATCATATCAATTTGATCCAAGAGCATTCTAAACTCAAATTCTAAACTGAAATTTTGTAAATAAAATCTCTAGCCTGTATCAAAAGATAAATGACATTGAAAAATATTCTATCGCGAAGTTTTTTAAATAAATGTTCTTAAATTTTAAAGTTGATTTTCTCTGTTCCAATTAAATGTCGTATGGATTAATATAGTAGGATTAAAGTAAATAGGATTATTATAGTAATAGGATTTATACTACTCGTTTTAGAAGGATACAGTTTCGGGATAGCTTTAATTTACAATAAATTCGAGTGTATAATTCAATTTTTTTCTACAGATGTCCTACGATTCTACTTAGTGTCATTCACCTATGACCAACTGGTTCCCGCCTTGGCATAATGTAGTTCAGCTTATTAGAAATGCAGCTTACCAAATATTTAAGAGTATCATAAAATAAAAAATGCATTCAATTAAAAAATTGTAAGCTTTAAATTATAATTTGTTATTTTTAAATATATTTAGTGGTTTTCAAAATCCTTTAAAATACAAAAAATAATAAAAAACAAAAGTTTTTTTTCATATTTTTTTATTATGTACCCGTACTCGTATTTGTTTTTTATTTGTGTTCAGTTTCACAGCATCAAACGGATTTTGTGTGTCAAAAGATTACAATTTATGTATTTTATTTCTTATTGTCTTTGGAAATTAAATAAAAATGAACAAATGATATTTATCGTTAAGATGAAGTACTGAAAATTGAACTATGAACACTGAAAATTGGAAGGAAAATGATGATAGAAAAAAACCGTAAATCAAGAGAAATGTTAATGACAAATTTATGTTTGAAATTTGTTCGATCGATCAAGTACTCAAATACAAAATACAATTAATCTATAGTTTTCGCCCGCATCTCGAAATTCGACGAAATATGACTAAAAATCGTACTCAATATTTCGTTATGAATTGTTTTCCATCATTTGAATTTATCGCAGACACTATGTTTGCTATTGATTTATCTTAAACAACAACCTCATACGTAATAATTTATTAAAAAAATAAGAACAAAATTCAAATCGGGGTTCTGTTGCGGCAAAGTATTGTGAAATTAAAATTTTTGTATGCTAAAATGACTTATACATGGCAGTAAATTGAATTCCTAATTGAAAATTTAAAAAAAATTATAAAAAATACTTGATTTCGCCACGTCTATTTTTAAATGTCTATCATTTAAAAAATAATTATAAAAATCGGTTTTGAAATGGTTCAGACATTTATGCCGGAATTAAATTTACAGATTAAATATAATAATTTAATATTAATATTATGAGAATCTGGATTTACATATACATCTGCAAAACTTTCAAAATAATAAGCTTCAAAGTGTAAGATATAGACACAAAGAATAATGCGTAAAATGAACCAATGTACGCTTGCTTCGCTTTAACAATGTTACAGGCTTTGAGGAGAAGTTGGGGTCAAAAAGCATGAACCTATAACCGACGAATCATGCTTACTTTATAATATATATAATAGGTGGTACAAATGATAGCTAGCTATATAATATCGAAAATTATTTTTGTGATACAAATGATAAAACAGAAATCAAATCGAATAACGTGCTCACCGAAGACATCGCTACATCAAGATAAACTGTAAATACTTTTATTGAGATTTAACGAAACTGCCAAATTGTACAATATGGAGGTATCCACAACAAAAACCAAATTCATTACTATTTCAAAAACACCCATAAGATGTTAATTATCCATTAACAATAAAATTATTGAACAAGTGCTCAATTTTAAATATTTGGATGTAAATATTACCAGCTCTCGCAACACAGAAATAGAAATAATAAACCAGAAAAAGCCGCAGCTATTTCAGGTTATGTCCGAAATATTTTATGGAGAAATTAGTACACGCTAGAAGAAAAGAAAACACGAATATAAAAAAGGGCCCATATAGTAACATACGCATACGCTATTGAGACAACCACGGACACATCTAAATCAAAACATAAAATGCTGTTCGCATATAAATGCGGCGAGCTGTGAAACTAATGTTTGCAGAATACAAATTAAGAGATAAGAAACTTACCCTAAATGCCTATCTTAAAGAATAAGAAGACTTTTGGGACAAATTAATGATTTTAACCTTTATTCAGGAAAGGTATCGAACCTGTACCTTTTGCATTTTACTTTGTGAATATTTTCGATGCAAATTGACTTAGAGACTTGAATCTTTGGGAGAATTAATTTTTTAACAAAATTTATATTTTAAAACTTTTTTTAAGTAAAAAAAATAATTGGGGTGGGTAAACCAGACATTTTTTTGTGGTCAGCTCAAAAGGTACAGCTGTACCTATTATGCATTTTATATGAATTTTTGTGTTAAAATAAGAAATTTTTTTTTTTTATATAGCATAAATAATTTATTACAAATTTTTTTTCTATACACACTATTTTACATTTTTCTTTACATAAAGTTTATATAACAAATAACGGTACTTGGGTACCCAAAGTACAGTTCATCATCAAAATATGAAATAAGAATAGTTGGGTACCTAATGATAATTTTGTTATAGAAATTAAATAAAATTTTTCTGGACCTGAAACGTACATCGTCGTCCGTAGGTACATGAAAGTATTAAAAATTCTAACACTACTTAGGTACCTGGAAGATGTCTTATCATTAAAATATAAAATAAGGTTCGGTATCTAATGCTGAATATTAAAATATTATAAAAATGTATATTTTGTACCGTTTTTTCTTTAAACATTTTTTTTTTGTTTTTTATTTTATTTTTTTTATTTTTTTTAGTAAATTTCCATGAAAAAAAAGAATCAATAAAAAAACAGGCACTTTTTTTGTAATTTAATGTATTTTGAACATTTTTGCTCAAATTTGAAGAAATTAAATAATATTTACAATAAAATATATAAATTTTTTTAATTAATTAAAGTATATATTTTAATGTTTTGTGTTTTTACAACAAACCATATAATTGACTTTCCTTGCGTTATAGCGTTAACTCCAAAAAATCATTTAGAGAATAGATTCCCACAAGTAATAAAACTAAATTTAAGAGTAAAAGTAGAACAAGGTAGAAAAATAATCACAATAATATAACAAAAATAGTAAAAATCAAAGTAAAATCCATACTAATTGTTTGAAGGCACAGGTGTACCTTTCCAACTGAAGTATGGGTTTTGAAATGCCAGCTGAGTAAAGGTTAAGAGACTGTAGCACAATCTCGGAATGAAGCCTCAGTTAATTCGATTCGTATTCGAACTTTATGCTTCCAAAGGAAGTAGAAAAAGATTATATATTTTCATTATACTTATATATTAATTATACCTCTCTCCACTGAAATATTAATAATATTATGATTGCTTTTGATTTCAAGTACCTATTATATACATTGGAATAAAAAACTGAAAGTGACTTTATACTTTGTGAATTATATTGCCACATTATTCAAATTCAAATTAAAATAAAAATTTCTTTTAATCCATATGAGTTTTCAAATTAAAATTCAAGTAAAACTTCTCCATCTCACCAGTCACAAAAATTATATCTAGCTATATATACACTTTGAATTTAATATTTTCTCAATTACAATTTATTCAAATCTTCAAAATAATAATTAAAATTTTTTTAAAATTATCAACTCAATAGGAAAGTCAAAAGGAAAATCACATCATCTGGAAAATTTATTTTTGATTAACAACCTGAACGCCTGAATTTTATAGACCCGAAAATATGAAATAAATTTAAAATGTCAAACAAAAAAAAAAAAAACAATTTAAAAAAAGTTTATTCTTATATTTCAAATGAAAAAATATAGCAAAAAAAAAAAGGAAATTAACAATGGTAATTAATTTTCTTGTTCTGGTTGGTAAAAATCTAAATTGAAAATATAAAAACAAAAAAAAAAATGTAAAACCTAAACTTACAGTTAAATTATAAATAAATAATAAAAAATGTACATTTTTTTGTTTTATTAAATAGTTACTATAAATAAAAAATATAATAAAAAATTTATGAAAAATATATACCTATATATTGAAATTGCAAAAACCGAATAAAAATAAAATGGCGAAAATATTCTCAGCCGCGTTAGAATTTTTTTTGGGTAGGTAGGTACTACAAAAAAAAATTCATTAAAAAAGTAATTTTCTGTTAATTTTCTTCCCGTTTCTTTTGTAGTATTTTTTTATTTTCTTTTCTGGTGTTTTTTTTTTTAATTGTTTGGTTCTAAAGGTTGATTTTGTTAAAAATGATGATGAAACAAAAAACAAAAAAAAAAAAAAAAATACAGAAACAGAAAATTTGAAGGACTATTATAAGATATGATATCCTTGAAATGTATATAATAAAAAAAATATTTTGATTGAATAATTTTCTTTACGTTTTTTACACCCCAACTGGTTGAGACTTGAACTTTTCAAAATAATATGTGAAATCTCTCTAAAGATTTGAATTTTTGCTTAATAAATTTTTCGAATAAATCGTACGCAGATATCTGTAAAAAAGTAAAAAAAAACTACAAAGGGGAAATTTGCGATATGTGTCCTGACTCCTGAACAAAGTAAATTATGTTTCATATTTAGACAAGCGGTTTTGTTTCCGTTCAAGTTTTTTGCTATTATTTTTGTTTCTGTCATTTCAAATATTTTATATTTCATGATAAAATCGGCACAAGTCGCTAAATCACTGATGTTTGGTCGATTTAGTAATCGACCAAACACGATTGGTCGATTTAGTAATTTCCAAATGCAGTACTTGAAACAATGGGAACAATAAATTTCATAAAATTAGAATGTAAATCGTCGCCATGTATGAAATATTCAATAGGTACATACTACATAAATTAGTAAATCTTTCGTCTTCTATCTTTTTCTCATTCTTTATTTCGCCATGCTTCTGATATTTTTTCTTTTTCATATATCTTTCTATGCATATATTCTTTTAATATTTTCGATACCAGAATTATTACAAATATCGCAAAACGGATATTATCAAAAATAATATTATCAAAATAACGGATATTATCAAAAACGTAGAATTAAGACTTAATTGGCTTTCCAGAACCAGCAGCTGGAATTTTTACTTCTGCCAATCTACGTATAAATATATTTCTTCTTCATCTGAAACCAATCCAAAATTAAGCATAGAATCAATTTTTTTTTATCGTTACCGTCTATCATCTATCTGCAACTTAATTGTTTCATAATGTTGTTGTCAAACACTGTTCAAAGTATGTTCGATCCATTGGTATTTAATTTTCGTATTTGCTATATTTAAGTTCAATTTCAGGCATAACTGAAATATATTTATGACTGACAAGCTTTTCAAAAGCACCGTCGGTACCTATTACAATTTAAGCAGCCGAAAATATTCATGTTACGGAATCGTAAAAGAGACCCAATTTCACATTCCACTAGAATCATCTTAGCTTAATGAACATGAATATGTTATTGGACTGCTATATTTTTAAAAACATTATGAAACTAGTAAATCTTAACTTCGATTGAACCAGTTCGGCAAGTAAATATGATATAATGATGCTACTCATATAATTAAATTGCTCCACTTGCATAAATCGTAATCATCTATGCGCTTTTCCTAAATTTGATTTTTATCTGAGGTTTTATTTATTTTTATTTTACCTATAGTTAATCAAAATAATACTGCAAAAACATATTAACTTCACGATAATAGAAACCATATATGTTGTTTATTACCATTAAGAGTGCATACAAGTTTAATTTCACTTTTCAATAACAAGTGACCATCATTTTGATTGGTTGTATCGAAAATTAAGAGCCAAAAATTCAATCATTAAATTGAAAATATATTGATGAAAAATATATCCCACACATAATTGTCTTATAGTATGTGAATACAAAGGACATATATTTTTTTACAGTCTTAGATATAACTTCTAAAATTTTGTAATATTTTCACAAAAAGTTCGTTTATTGTATTTTCTTTTTTCTATACTCATTTTAATAAAATTTTTGTGTTTCTCTTTACTAATTTTAAGGTTTAGTTATTTTCAATTTTAACGTTGTTATTTTTAAGGATTTCTAATTATTCTTTGTTTTTGGTTTTTTTTTTTTTAATTCTCTGATGTTTTTAATTCCTAATGAGTAAAGTTTTAATAAAATTACAATAGAAATTTTCAGAAAAATATAAACAATTTTTTTTTTTTTTGTTTATGCTTTTCGGCCCTGTAAATTTTTTTTTCTTAATGGAATCTTTATTTTTAATTTTTTCATTAAAACAAAAATAAGATAATAACAATAAAACAAAAACAATATTTGAACCTGTTAGAATGAGAATTAAACTAAAAAAAATAAATAAAATTGTTACTTATATTTATTTTTTCATTCTAAATTTGACGAAACGAAATATATGCAATCCCTTAATTAAGATTTTTTTCTTTTAATAATAATATGAATTACTTGACCGCTTCTTAATTTCAATTATCCAGGATAAGATGATCAATTTTTTTTATAATTGAACGAAAAAGTTTTGTAAAGTTATTAAGAAAGAAAGTTATTTTTTGAAAATTTTATTAGTTGATAGAAATGAATTCATTAAAGTATAAAATGTCCACTGTATTGACGTTAGTATAGAGTTATTTTTGGAGAAGAGGGGGTCGGAGAAAAATAAATTGATAAAATAGGCAAAAGTCTTGTAGTGAAATATGGATTGGGAATAAGTCGAACATAAATAGAATACATGTATTTTAGATTTGAGATGAATTGTTAATTATGATTTGGACGGACAAGGCCGATATATAAGTCTTTAATGACATATGGATCATCAAACTTTTTGGTACCATCGTTTTTATGAAATCTATTAAAGAGATAGCTTTGTTACCTATATCATGTTTAAATGAAAGTTTTAAGGTAATATGTGTACACTTTTTGGTAATGATTGTTTTGTTTGTACCAACCCACAAATGTGTTCAGGCCTTCTTGAAGTAGAATTATATCTCCAGTTGATTTCGTTTAAAAAAATTCATATCATCAATATAAATTAAAATGGAAAAATATTATAGTTAGATCATTGTTAGGAAAAAAATGGATTTGGATTAGAGATACTTAACCTAAATTGTATACAATATTTTCTATTTGTTAAGGTATAAACGAATCCAATTGATTCAAAATTGTGGAAAGCCAAAGTTTCAAAAGAATTATTATACTGTCTGCAAAATATAAAATCCTTTACTCAGGTCTGTGTAAATGGCATCTGCTTGAGTACCTAATTCCATTGAACTGATCTGAAAGTGTTGGAGAATTCTACTAAATTGGTCCCAGTATATTTTTTTTCATGAATCCATGTTTAGTTACTAATGTGTTTACTGATTAGTTACTAATGAACTACAACACCAATTGCAAATTGAATCATAGACAATTAATTAAAAAAAAAATTTCGGAATACAATATAATTTGGTAATAGGTCGGCAGTTTTAGCTTTTTGGAATGTGTTTTATTGATAGATCTTACTAGAGAGCTTTTCCAATGTATTGGAAATATTCCCCTTGTGAATCATAGAATAAATAGTAATGATAATGATAATGCCAGGGACTATATTTTTTACAATAATTTTTGGCAAGTTATGTAGTTAATCTCTTTCTATGTATGTCTCTTTCTATGTTTATTTATTTAAATTTTTAATTTGTTAATTAAAGTTTATTTAAGTAAATATTTTGAATCAACTTAGGGCAAACAGGCTCAATATAGTACTAAAATCATATCTTTCCGTTACAAAGAAACTATTCTAAAAGAAAAAAGAAGAAAGAGGTTGCATTTGAAAAGAAGAATATAAAATATCGTCGCTTGATAATCATTTTAGTCCACACACTGAAAAAAAAATTGTTCGTAATATCAATGAACAGCGATTATTAACATATTTTTTGTTGGCTCAATTAATTATTCATTAATATTACGAAAATATAACATCTCTTATTTTTTTTCTTAATAAACTGTTTATTGATTCAACGAATTAGGATTTATTGACACAAATATGCAGTTTTTAATACAATAATTGAACAACTAATTCATTAATAATGCGAACACTTTCATTAAAATTAGATTAATAACAGTGTTCGTTGTTTTAACAAATTCGTTTGTTAAAATCAATAATTTTCTCTTTGATTAGCAATGCCTTCATTAATATGTATGTATACTTTTATATTTGTTACTTGCATAATATCAACCAAATATAAAATGTTTCGTTATGTCAACGAATTCATACTTTAAAATTCGGAATTTTTTCTTTATTTCAACGAACTAGTTTATTAAAACTAACAATTTTTTTGTTTACTTAATGACACGACGCGTGTTACTTGTAATTTATGTACTCGTATTTAAACAGAATTTTTCAGTGTAAAAAAGAATTTATAATTGTAAGATCTTATAAATTAGCGTATAATTTTAAATTCTTTATTTTCTTTCCGGTCAATTCCAATATAGTCTTAAATATAAATATACATAAGGAAGGAAAATTACAAAAAACTATATAAAAATTAATACAAAAAAACTTACAATAATTAGATGGTTCTATCATACACAAAACTTAAATCAAATTCCAAAATAAAATATAGCAAATTAAAATTAAATACAAATGTGCAAAAAAGAGAATAGTTAGTGACATTTTAATTTAAAAAATAGTGTTAAAAGCCACATAAAAAAAATAATTAAGAAGTAAATTTATTGTGAGATATAAACGAAAAATCCAAAATAAATATAACAAGTAAAGAAAATAATAATTAAATAAAATGTTATAAACTACTTAAGAATATAATTTAAAAAATGAAAAAACATATTTAATCATTTCATATTTAAAACTAATGAAAACTAAGACTAATAGATACAAAAGAAAATAAGTTATCAACAAAAATTTATTATAAAATAAAAATTGTTTAAAAAAATAAAATCCAACCCACATTCCGAAAGGGAAAAGGGCCTGTAGTTGGCCTGCAGATTAATCTGTAGGTCCACTGTTAAATAAATAAATAAATAAATAAATAAAATCCAAATAATTAAAATAAAAATACACAAAAAGTAAAAAACATTGTATTTTTATTTAAAGAAGTGATAAGTGGCTGAGAGTGGGAAGTAAGAGGAGAGTTCAGAAAGCGGTGACAACGACCAAATAAAAGATAGAAGTGGAAGACGTGGGAACCGACAAAATGCCGAAAAAATTAAATTTTCAATGAAATATTTTATTATTTCAACAAACATATTTATTGAAATAAAAATCTATGTTATTAAATTAATAAACAAATTAATTAAATCAATGAAATGTTTTATTATTTCAACAAACATGTTTATTAAAACAAAAATTTATTTTAATAAACACATTTAATAATTGTTCATTGTATTAACGACGAGGTTATTAAATTAATAAATAGCTATTCATTGGCTCAATGAACAAGTTCATCGGACAAATATTAATAAATTTTTAATTGTCTCAACGAATTTTTTTATTGTATTTATGTACCTTTTTGGTTCAGTGTACGCCAACAATACTGTGAGAAAACTAGTCGAAAAAGTTTCGTTTTTTTTTACATTATATTTTACATTGTTAAATTTTTATTTATATTGAAAATTACAAACAGTCTTATTAATAATTAGCTTTGCTGCTTGTCCGCGTTGCTGTCCCCTTTGCAAAAACAGTTATTTTAAATGCTTTATCCCTTTTACTTTTGATCTTTATTTTTCTTCTGTATCTTTATTTTTCTGGTGACTTTGCTTTGCTTTGCTACTGTTTCGGATAGCTACCATATAACTGTTAGCACTCTCCAAGAATATGTAAAAAACTAAAGGCGTTACAGACCTGAAAATGGGTATTTACGTACTTTCTCAAAAAATAAACAAACATATACATAAACTTTCAACGTTTTCCAAAAATTCGTACTGATTCGAGTTGATGTCATACAACTCTTAAAATCAACTAAAATTTTTTGGTTTGGTTGAAAAACAAAAATAAGCGCTTAAGAAATTTTGCTATGTTTTTATTTCTGTTATTTAGTTATACTATTTTTTTTACATTGATCAATTTAGTTGAGTTTGCTTTATTTTGTTTATGATTGATTATATAGTTATGAAATATTTGTTAATTTGTGTTATTTTATTAATATTATTTTTTATATTAATTTTTTCTTATAATAACTTTTTGTTTAAAAAAAATCACTTTAATTTTTTTTTTATTTTTTATTAACTTATAAGCCAATTTAATTTTTTTGTCGTATGTGGTAAGAGAACGTTTAAAAATCGCACAAAGAGTTTTGTGTTGGTGTGCCATAAGTGAAAACTGGTCTGATATTCGTCTATATTGTACGAATATTTTGTTCCACCAACTAAAAACTAAAACAAAGATTTAGAAGTAGAAGGGTACATCTAAATAATTTTCAAAACTAAAAAAAATTTATCGAGCCAATTTTGAGTAATATAAGCTCAAACTTCAATTGGGTAAAACGCAAAATAATAATTTGGCGTGTACGGTAAACGTGTGACGATATACCGGGTGTGCCAGAGCATGCGTATCAGCTTTTTAAGAGGGAAAGAAGCCGTTATTTTCAAATTTAAAAATATTTTTAAAAAAAATAAACCGAGGGTGCTCTATCGATTGGTGATATCTTCAACTTCCGGGAAGGACCGGAAAGGTTTTTTTAAGCTCAAAATTCGACGAAATTGGCCGAAATCGAGATTTCCAAATGGGAAGGGGTACTTTTTTTATGTAAATTCGGATTGTACGCCAAAAATTAAGAAATTTTTGTGAAGTCAATTTTTTTTTTTGTTTTTTTGTTTTTTTTTTGTTCAGTTTAAACTTTGTAGGAATCCAAAACTGAGATAAAAAATATGATAACATGAAAAACAAATTTATTTATAAAATTGATAAATATAAAATTATAGATTCATTAACCCATATAGTCCCGGACCTAGATCCAGTTCACCCAGAGTCGTAAAAATTTAAACATAAATTACTTTTGACTTAATTAAAAAAATAACGTATTTTATATCATACCCTGGAAAGGATATAATATTACATGTTTCGAAAACGAAACTTCAGGATCAACCGATACAATTTTTCCAATAAAAAATATTTCGGCAAAAATTTACAATAAGAAACTCCCGATTGAATAAATATCCTTACAAAAAAAAAAATAACAATTTATTTTATAGAGAAAAGAATTTTATTGTTTTAATTAATTTTAATCTTAAAAAATTATCAGATCTTAGGCGAGCTATGATATGGTAAAGATTAAAGAACATTTCGGATGCAAACGAACGCCACATTTGGTGTATGAAAAAACCATTTTGATTTTTGCAGTGACGGCATCGAGTTCGTTTCCCACTATGGATGTATTGTGATCCACACGGGCATATCTAATTGAAGTATATGAGCTTTATCCGCTCTCTCTCTTAGTGCTAATTCTTCTCTTAAAGGTATTTTTGCGGATTTCAGCAAGTACTCAACAGCAAAAATTCAGAATTCAAGTTGGTGTATAATTCCTATTTTCAATTTTTCTTAATAAACAATGAGGTTTCCAACGTTGAACATAGCAGCAATCAAAGCATTAGTAAACAAAGGCCAATACCATTTTTTGCCTCCAATGCGTATTCGATAATTATTTATAGTATCATCAAATAGATCAACTCCACCCATTGTGCGGTTATATTAAAAAATCGAATTTGGTATGTTTATATTTATAAATTTTTTGCTTTTGCGGTCGAACCGTTTAACAACTTGCATTGGCTCATGTTTCAAAAAATTTTACAAAACAGTTACGATAGAATTATCATTCCATCACAAAGCAAGAATTTGATTTGAAGGATAAAAACACAAGTCGCTGCTTCCACATTCTTTAATCTTCATTTCTTTTACATAAAAAGTTTTGCTTTATTTTAACGGTTATCTCGAACAGTTTCTTTTTAGAAATAACAAGAAACAATTTTGTATGTAAATGTAACATAGTAATAATATAACTACTTTAGGAAAGCAAAAGCCTTACCATGTTGTAAAATAACCAAGTGATGAAAGGCAGCACATAAGTTTCTGTGAGGTAAAGAAATTATCGAATATAACGGTATGTTAATTTCGATTTTCTACATTTTCTAAAAAGCGCAAAACTAGTCCATATAATATAGGCTATCATTTTTCTCTGAAACTTCTCGATAAGGTATAGGTGCGAACAAGTAGACTTGGGCAGAACACAAACAACCGTACTTGAAGTCAAATCGAATTGACTGATATTTGATGAACATTTCGCAGGAATGGTGTCCAAAATAAGCAATCATTTGCTCATCTGTAGATAAATTGTGAGAAAATATTCCAAATTGCATAAAGAGTTTGTTCATCAATTGTATTAAATGTATAATTATAGCTTGGAAGAGGAAAAAACAACAAAAAACAATCTAGCATTTTTGTTTTTGATCTAAAATTTTTTAGATATAGCTTAAGCCTGATGTTTCGTTTTCGATACACTGCTTAAAAAAGCCACCCTGTAACTACAAAATTTTGTTGGATTAGTTTTTTATTGTGATTAAATTATTACTATGGCTTTGAATTAGTTTATTTAAAAGTTTTTTTTTAAATTTGAATTTCATTCGAACGGACATTTTAAGCCACCTCGATATTCGGACATTTTAAGCCACCGGCAAACATGCTTTTTGTCACATTTAAAAAAAAAAGGTATATTAAATATTTTTTTTAAAAATTAAATAATAAGTTTTAATTCAATTTAAAGTACACACCGGGTGACCACTATGCCGGAAAACGTCATATGTTTCGTTTTCGACACTCTGGGTTTATATGGATAAAGTTAATTTAAATTTCAAACTATAAAAAATCTGACAATTTACTTCTATGTCCACGATTACTCTAAGAGCGTCTTTTTCAATTCTTTTTTCAAAATATTTAAGTAAAATGCATTTAACTAAAATAATGAGTGAAATTAAAATAACATATTACAAAATTAATTGTTTCTTTCTCATTTTCGAAAATCAATTATACAAGATTATTCAGTTTTATTTTTATTTTTTTTTTTTCAAACTCCAGATACATATTATACTTTTTTCTAATAAATTTCTGCGACACGTTTTGTATATTTTACTAAATTAAAAATCATTAACATAAAAACATATTATTTTCATACTTAATATTTTGACATTTTTTATTAGAAATTTTGAGTATTAAAAAAACAAAAATCAAGAACAACAACAACAATACCAACAAATCATAATATTTGATTTAATTATATTTTCACTATAAAAACCAAAAGATTAAAAGAATTTTTAAAGAACTTAACAACAATTAAAAAGAAATTGAAATCTGTTCTCGTGTATAAAATAAGTGGGCTGACACATTTTATATTATTAATTTTTAATTAATAATAATGAAGATTTACTAACATTGAAGTACTTATGTAAAATACTTAAAATATTATTTTGCTATTTTTAAAGGAAAAATCAAAATATCTCTTAATCTGTTTTAGCTGTCTTTATAATATTCCCCCAACTGTCTCTTAAAATATACAAACAATGAAATTTACATTTATTTTTTATTAACGTTAGGTTTAGGTATGTATATTTGTTATTTTTTGTTGATTTCTTCAAATTCAAATTTATTTATTTATTTGTTTGGCTCAAACTTCATCACAATTATTTTTCTTTTTACAATACAAGACATTTAATTTACAAATTAAAAATATATCTAGCTTAAAACTAGTTTAAATACATTGGATAAATTGCATACATACTTTAATTACTACACATTACTTATACAATTTAAGTTGTTTTTGAGTCGGTTTCGAAAGTGTGATGAAGTCAATATAGTTTATATGTTTATTATCAATTAGTAACATTCATAACATGAATTGGCTCATAATTTCCATAATTGGTCCTATGGAAACTTAATGTAAGGAAGTTCTTTTTTCGTAGGCGATTATTTGAATTAATGTTGATGTTATTCAGAATCTGTGGAGAGGTAATACTTCCTTTAATAATTTCAGTAATAAAAATAACATCCGCTACTTTTCGTCTTAATTTCAAAGGTTTGAAGTGAATTAAGTTAAACATATGTTCATATGGAGGTAAAATTAATGAAGTTGACTATTGGAAGTTACACAAAGCAAATCTTAAAAAATTCTTTGCACGGCCTCAATCCTATTGATATGTACATTATAGAAAGGTGAAAACATATACTCCAAATTTGGTGTAACGAGACTAGAATACAAAAATTTTAGAACATACGGATCGTTCAATTACTTTGACCGATCAACGTGTAACAAAACCTAGCATAGAATTAGCTTTATTATATCATATGAAGTTAAGCTTGTCGTCAAAGTAAAACCCTACAGTCTTTAATTGAGCTCGTTTTGAAATTTGAATACCATTTAAAGAATAATAAAAACAAACCGGGTTAAGTCGGCGTGTGTAATACATAAGTGCATATTTAAAAGAAGATTACTATCTGTGCGCCATTTAAAGAACTTATCTAAATCGCTTTGTATAAATAAAGCGTCTTCTAAAGAAGTAATTTTAAGAATTAATGAGCAGACATCATTAACCGAGATTATAAAAAAAGCGCTCCTAAATGACTCTGAATTAGCAAAAAAAGATTTTAAAGTATTTTTTCTAAATAAAACACTATAATATAGCTATCGGTTAGATATGATTTTTCTTATTTCAGAAAAGATTGTGGGAAACTAAGTATCCTTAATTTTAGAAGTACTATTTGGCTGCATTCCACTAGACATTTCCATCGTACCCGATTTTTAGCTGCTAATATCATCATTTCTATTTCCGAGGCAACGTCTAATTTCATTTTTAATCTGTTTGTACTGTCTACGTAAGGGATTGGCCTATTTTAGAAGAACGCGAAAATCGAACCCGTGACTACCACATTATAAATAGTAAATAATTAATTCATTTGAAGCATCAAAATTTTATTTTATTAAACTTAAAACAGTAAGACTTAACATCCGATTCGCTTGGTGAATTTATACAAAACGTAAAACTTAAGGGAGGATGGAATTGATCAATGCACACAATAGGAAAAAAGTATTATCACTAAAAATTAAATTGTTCCATTCAAAGGTAAACACTAAATCAAGCTGTTTATGCTGAAAGTTACAAATTTCAGAAATTTGTTGTCAATAATTAGTATTTAATTTATCAATAAATACAATATATTCACATTCCGCCCCAATATGTTTTGGAGTCATAAAATATTCCTCGTCATGTTTTCACAATTCAATTATAAGTTGTAACTATGTGTTACATTTTTGGTTGACTTGGAAAATATATGTGAGTATAACCTTATTAAAGAAATAGTGATCCAGTTGTAATATCAGCCCAACTTATATTATAAGAGTATAACAAAAATTTACAAAGTTTTTATTTTTTATATTATTATTTTCTATATTAGATGAAGTTTACTCTATTTCTAAGGACTCCACTTGACTACAGAACGCATTTATTTTTAATAAGGTCTTAATAAATATTTTAAACATTTAACAATTTTTTTAATTATATATTATTCAAACCCACTGAAAATACTCATGCAAGCTATCAACCTCTATACTATTAAAACTAATTCAATGTGACATTTAGTTCGAAAACGATATATTAATGCACCAGTCTTATCAAATTTTCTGGTTCAAAAAAGAAAAAAATAAAAAACTTAAATTAGATATTTTTTTACTGATTCCTCCAAAATGTATTAAATTGCTTATGGAACAAAAATATTTTAATCAACACATTATGTGTGGTTGAATCAAAACTTATTAAAATTTTATTCACTTATGTATGAATGTCAAAAAAATGTATGACACTTAAATAATTATTTTTTTTATTATACAATCAATGTTCTAACAACTACAAAACAAATGTCACTTTATTATAAGAATTTTATTTATTTAACAGCTTTTTAACAACTGTAACTTTAACTGTAACTGTTGAAGATGAATAATCTCACCCATACTCTCTCTCTCATCTTTATGTTCATCCCTTAAATTCATATTATAATAACTTATAATAAATTTAAAAATTATAACTGTAAATACTTCAACTGTAAAAGATAGTTTTCAACTGTAGTTGATAGATAGATAAGCAATTGAAAATTTTTGAAGTTTACTACTAACCGCCAAAATTGCATTAATTATTTATTTATTTTTATTTATGGTTATATACCGCAATAGTGAGATTTGCAGTTTGGTGGAAAAAGGTACACAAATCACAGCTCAAAACAAATTCAACAAATTACAGCATTCAGCTTGTTTGATGATAACTGGGACTATGCGGACCACATCTACCGCATCATTGGAGAC
This sequence comes from Argyra leucocephala, assembly GCA_963942445.1. Lineage (NCBI taxonomy): Eukaryota > Metazoa > Arthropoda > Insecta > Diptera > Dolichopodidae > Argyra > Argyra leucocephala. Next base: position 46,981,920 of record OZ012678.1, on the reverse strand, counting down.
TCTGCTTCACCTAAGTACCCCTACATCTCTTTATACAAAAAGAAGTAATGGTTCATACCTACAAATGTATTACTGGTGATAATCCTCAAAATAAAAAAAAATCAGAACTAATTCGTGTACTCCAGAAGGACGATACGCCTGCGATATCCGAATACTGCTTACCAAGAAATAATTTTGAGAAACCTTTCAATATAATCATGTCAAGTAGAGAGATGTGGGAAACCTAACCACACTCTTTTGACAAAGGATCATTAGTATGATCGGTAGTATATGGAAAAAGCATCAAGGCCCATATTTATTCAAGCCTAGACTCTACAAACACAGTTTTCCAAGCCGAAGTACATACTATAGAACTCTGTGTCTCTCGCATTAATTCATATACCATCACATCAAAGCTAGTATGGGATTGTTTAAAAATATTAAAAACCTTTACAAAAACAAATAAACTCACAATAATGTGACATTATTTTGGCATAGCAGGGAACGAAGGCGCAGATTATCTAACAAGAAAAGATTTATAGTGCCAATTGCGTTCTGTGCGGACTCTAACACTCGCAGCACTCTAATCTGAGTCTAATAATAAAATATTTAGTAAAAATTTGCAGTACCGTACTTAATTAAGCACCAAGAGTTAATTCTATACCTAAGCAACTGTCAAAAATATAAAACAAAAAAAAACACGAGAATATATTCATATTTATCCGGAATTTTTAAATGAAACCAAATTAACCACAGAATTCCATTTATAGTTAGAACATTACGATTGTGAACATAATCTCCAACAACGTGTTACCAGATAAGCATTACCATATCTAATGTACCGTAATTAAATTATAAATCGCCATCTCAATCTTAATTATAATTATAACACTTCACCATTTTTAAATAATTTAGTAATTGAATATTATGTCGCGCAAAACTATACAATCAGTGTTGTACAAATTAATAATATTTTAAGTCGAGACACCATTGCAACTGAATTGTTTTTCTTTTTTACACTTTTTGTAAAAAATTTATTTGTTTTTATGTCTGCGAACGTAAGTACTTGTAATGTTGATTACCTTTCTATTTACTAATTATTATTAAAGTAATAATTTCTAAAATGGACTACAATACTCTTAGATATCAAAAGAATTTGTATTGTATGTGGGTTGTTGTATTTAAAAAAGTGAATCTCAGACAAAAATGCTTTTAAGAAGAAAAATAAATGTAAATAACAGAACAAAACAAAAAAAATAATAATAATTAAGGAAAATGTATTGTAGACAACGTCTGAACATAATATTTTGAATTATTCATTTTTTCAATGTAGTTGTTAGATCTAGATTTCAATTCTAAAAATTATTAATTAACATTTTCAGGTCACAGAATTATAATAATTGTGATATAAAAATTTTAATTTTTTAAATAATAATTAAATAATGTTTTTGATAACAGTAAAATTACTGTATTGTATTTAAAATCCTTGACATTCTTGATCTTCCAAATATTTGTGTAACAGACATTTGCTGTATAAATATGGATGTCAAGATTATCCTGAATGAATTATAGTTATAATATAGAAAATGATTCAGTAGGCTACAAAAATAAATTTTAAATCACTTGATATTATTTTTATGCTATAGGTACAGTCCTCTCATCTTCTAACGAGTGGTTTAATTTAGTTTTCTTCTTGAATATTATCTGTTTGCTATAGTAAAAATAAAAAAAAAATAGTTTCAAAGTAAATTCAATCATATAAATCTATTGATGTATTGACTATGTATATCAATTAGATTCAATATTTTTTGATGTGCTAAATCTAAACTTATATATTTATTTATTTTTATTTTATTCATTATGATTCATAATAATAATTTATTTTTAGTTTTTTTTTTAAACTTTATCGGTCTATATTAAATTTTCTTTTTTTTCAATTTTCGATATTGAAATATTACAGATTTTAAAACCAGACTATTTTATAATACATATACATGCTACATTATTGCATGATAAATAAACCCTTTGTACGTTGCGGTACAAGACATATTACTCTTTTACTGGTATACCCTAATAAATTATTCTGCAAACTTTATTTTTATTATTCTCAAGTAGACCAGACCTTTTTTATTTAATAATAATATCTATTATTTATAAGTTTATTAAATCTAATAATGACACAGTGACTTATTGAAAATAATTCTTCAACTATTATTGAGCTTATTGTTTTCACATTTTTTGTAATATTTCAATTTCGGTATGTTTTATTTAGTTGAGATACATTTGAAATTCAAAAAATGTCAAATTTATTATTTCCAAAATTCAAAACTACCTTTTTATATAAAAACTGATGACCCTTAGGTTTTAGAGTGAAAATTTACAATGACTGGGAGACTTAAACACTCTGGGGATATTAGTAATATGAAATAATTTGCTTTGGAATCATCATATTTTCGATATTACAAAAATTGCTGCTAAATATTTGGGCTTACTATGTATATAAAAAAAATAAATTCTCTTTGTCAAACTATCTCTTCCCTTTTCCTAAATAAAGTAAAACCACAAAAATGTAAAATTTCTTTCATCCTGAATTTTATCTATTTGTTTATCACAAAATAAAAAAATTACGTTAAAATTTATTGAGCTCTAGTTGCAGAGCAATGAAGTTGATCAAATTGCATCATTAGGATACCAATGTTTAATACCTATAACTTTGATGTTACTATCCATGCTTGCATTTCATTTGCCTGTATTTATTATGAATTGGCCACAAAATTACAAATACAAAATATCAAATACAAACTATCAAATACACAAAGTACCAAAACCCCAAAATACCAAAATTGAAAATTCCAAAATCCGATTTTAATTCATTTAATGTTTTCGGATTCAATCATTTTTATATTCAACAACTACACATTTAAATCATTTATATCAAAATTCGGTAAAAGGCGTATAACTTTGATTTGAATCCAACTCTAAAATTTTTTTAACTTAGAATCTCGCATTCATATCCGTTACATAATATGTATAATATCCATCATATACAGTATCCAGCATATTCAGTCGAAACGAAGTGCAGTCAAAGTCAAAGTCAAAATCAAATGTAGTACAGGCAAATCACATTCAGGAAAATTTCAATAAAAACAGTCATATAGCTACATATGCCAGAGCTACAGACGTTTATCATACGAAACTCATCAATAGATCCTTATAGTGTTAGACTGCATGTACAACTGTTGTACAATGCATGTGCAATTTTTACTAATGTAATGTTATAAATACTATCTGTGAGTTATAAAAATCAACCATATTTATTTTCCTATATCACATATGCTAGCTTAAACTATTTATTTTACTTATTCTTTTTCAATGTCATGCAGTTACGTAAGTGAAACCTAAAATGGATTTCAATTCTATTATTTCAGTATTTCTTTGGTTACAACAATATGAGATACTAAAAAAGGTAAATTTGACATGCCGGTTTTTAGAGTTCGTAATCGTAACAGTATTTACGAAGTATTATGAAAATTCACTCAATTACTTCTTGATGACAAACCCAACATTTTGAAGTGAAACAGTCGAAATAGAGATCTGAAAATACAATTTTACAGAACTTTGTGCTACCTAATCTAATTTGAGATATTTCCGCAAAAGTTATTGACGCTGCTCGAAATTCGAGGAAGTTTGATAAAAATCGTATTCAATTTCATTATGAATTGTTTTCAGTCTATTTTTGATAAAGTTTATGTTCTCATACATTTCAACTTGACACTATATAATTTTGTTTATTGATTTATCTTAGACAACAACCGCAACATATTATAGAACAATTTATTTATAAAAAAAAGTACTTTAAAATTAAGTTTAAATTTAATTCTGGCTGATGGGTGAGTCTAGTTTTCGATAAATGTATTTACTATTTGTATACTTATATATAGGGAAGTTTATTGAAAGTTCTGATAGAAGATTAAAAAAAAATAAAATAAAAAATATTAATTTCGCTACGTCTCCATTCTTCTTGTTCGGCAATGGTAAGTAGTTTGTAAATGAAATTTATATCAAATTTAAAAAAAGAAAACAAATTTGAATATTTTTTTGTGAATTCATAACACTGGGGTTTGCATTGAGTAATTGTACGTTTTATTTCCTGTAAGTTTAAGTTACCGGAAAATTTTTCAAAAAGTTTTCAAAAACGGTTCGGTTTTCTTTCGTCCTTTAGACTCTAGGTTAGTGTTAAACCAGTATAGACCAAGATATATAGAGGTACATTGTATCTCGATAGTATTGTCGACAATAGAATAGAATAAATAAAAAACAAATTAAAACAATTTTCATTGGAACCAAATATTAGAATTTATCTACTGGGTAATGCAAAAAATTTAACAAGCAAAAACCAAATGAGAACAAAAACAAACGAGAAAAAAAGAAGACAACAGGCTGATGTAGTCACATTTCTTTATGTTATCAAAGTGTTTCTCTTTAAGAACTTTTTTTACCTCGTGTTTTATTTTATTGAATTATTTTTTAAAAAAATCACTCTAAAAAATTAAATTTATCAGAATAAAAATAGAAAAAATAAAAAGATAAAGAGGAATATTAGCACAATTTTCATCGTAAATTCAACATTTTTATGCAAAAAAATCTTTAATTTTACCTCACGTTATTCAATTTTGGAACGTTTTGTTTTTGTTTTCCTTTTTTCTTTTTAAGTCTAGGTTAATATTTTTTTAAATCGAATTTCAATGCAGCTCACACCTTAATTTTGACATTTTCTTTTTATTTATGAAAAATTATATCTTTATATATATATATTATATATATGTATATATAGGTACCTATATATATTATACAGGTTGTCTTTTACGCAGTTTGGTGTAGGGGAGGCCACACTGAATAACTGATGTTCTTGAGCTATAGGTTTTTCTAGGCTAATTATTACTAATAGCTTAGGTATTCTGTGTACCATAAACATTATATTGACTTAGTTACATTAATAACGGTAAACTGCCTATAATAAATATAATTTGATAATATAGTTTTTGCATTCTATAACCTAAAAGATTTCAGAGCTAAAAGCTCCAATTTTTCTTCTCAAATTGCTAAATTTCTAAGTTATTTGGAAAAACGCAGACATTAATTTGGCTTTTGTTTTCTCTAGTTACTGCTTAGAATTTTCCTTTTTCAGTAGGACTATACCCTGGACAATAACCAATTTGCGGGTTACTGTAACTGGGTGTTACTGCTTACTTGTCATCTCTTGAGAGGATGTTTTGGCAGTCAGTGAAAATATAGTTTCTTCTCGTAATAGTATTTTTGCCATTTTTTCTTACTTTACTCACTCAAATATATCTTCGAGAACACAGATATTTCAGATGTCCCAGCTTTTGAGAAATATGTCATGATTTTACCAAAAATCGACCTCAAGAATTTAATTTTAGTATTTCTAAAGATCTGTACAATAAAGCCTTGTCAGATCTGTGTACGGCATATGTAGGGAGTTGTCTGAAATATACTTTCTAATTTTGACTTGAAATTTGATTTTACCTAAATATTTTAAATGATCCATTATGACTCTTACAATTTGGTTATTTTTTTGGCGGTCATGGTGCGTGTTTAGTCATGCTACCTAAACTATTAGAATATCTAGACCTTAAACCCAAGAATAATAAATATTGCTCAATATGACTTCATATGCATACCCATACAAAAAACTATCGAGATTCAGCAACACCCTATGTATTACCCATTCTTACACTATGGTGTATGACTTTTCTTATCGCAAATGGTTGAAAAAGTTTTCTGTTTGATTTTTTATTTCCACAGGCGGCGGGCGTGCAATGACATATAAAACAAATTTAAAACAAAAAAAAAAAATTCTTATTAACAGTTTTACGGTTATACAAACATGTCTGAATTTTTTCAACTGTAAAATAAAAATGTCGTAATGCATTTATATAAAATTTCTTATACTTTTATCTTTTATTTAAAAGAAAATTTCGTAGGCGATAATGAAATGTTAATGGAATTTAAAATGTAGGTATATTTTTTTTTGTGATATTTTTCTCATAGCTAGTTATTTATGCTAGATTCAAGTGTTAAATAAAAAGAGTTAAGAAAAAACAAATTGTGTTAGAAAGTGTAGATTAAATTAGTATACTATTAGTTAATTAAATTGATATATATAGGCTTTGAGTTGTTGAAAAAGCTTGTCCCTTACTCACTTTCTATTTAAAAATAATTAAATACTGCAGCCGAATGGGTATGCAATATTCAAATACAGGACTTTACAATTTCATATTCAAACGTTCCGAAATAAGCTATAGCGAAGCATTGGTATGTTAGCAAAATTAATAGTTATTATGATTTTATGGTCGCCTTTTCTTAATAATTTTTTATTTATTGTTTACAATATCCTTTACAAAGCTTAAATAACAAATTTAAAATATGACATAAACACAAGGAATTGTGTAGGTGGGTAGGGTAGGTAAAAGTGGTCATTCCAGCTACTTATGGAAAACCAATTAGCACTTAATTGTGCCTTTTTGATACCACGACTCAAGTGACCTATTTCGTGTTGTCAGTTGTTATAGGTGGGCGTTCTATTATCTTCACTCTCGCCAGGTACTCAGTACTAGAGCCACCCTGTGAGATTAAGAAGGTTGATCAGATCTCCTATTTTGCTTTCCGCGATAAAGCCAATATTGCTGGGGAAAGCTTCACCTAAAGTCCGGAGTCTGACTCTGGCTAATGCTGGACAGCTGCAAAGGAAGTGTTGAAGAGTTTCTGGAGAGGAATAGTGTAAATTTAAGAATTTATATTTATAAGATATTTTTAGAATTTCGTCTTGTTTTAGATTTGAATTATTTTGTAATTATAATACACGTTTTCGGATACCAAAATATAATTTATTTTCGGATATAGAGGCAATGTTATTCAATTGCACGCTTGTAGAATTTGGTTGCTTGGGTCGAGAATGGTACAAAGAATGATTTTTAATTTGCTGGTATAAGCTAGTAGTGTATCAGTTGAATGAATGAAAGCTTTATAAATTTTGATCACACCTTCCAAATTCAGAAATTTATTATCCCAATTGCGACTTTCACAATCTGAATTCAGTGTATATTTTGAATTTAAATTATTTTTACATAATAACGGTTATGTAGAAAAGAAAGTTACTTGAATTTTCACGTGTTCTAGATTATCTTCGTTTTAAATTCATTTGTGAATTAAAAATAGGTATGGCATTTAGATTTGGGATTATACAAAAGCCAAAGTTTCAAACTTGTTAAAATAAAATAACACCAGTATTAACCTACTTTTTGAAATTCAAGGATATTTGATAAAACCTCTGCTAAATATTTCGTTATGAATTGTTTTCCATTATTTCAATTTATCGTGCACACTATATTTTTAATTGATTTATCTTAGACAACAACCACATTCTGAGTAATAATTTATTTAAAGAAAAAAAATCAAATCGGGAGTATTGTTGCGCTAATTTCATAAATTGAAATTTTCGTTTGTTAAAATAACATATACATGGGATGAAATATTAGATTTTAATTTTCTAATTGAAAATTAAAAACCTTTGAAAATTTTTTTGAATTCACCACGTCTCATTTGGAATATATATAATTTACAATAATAATGAAAGTCGGGTTTGAAATGCTTCAGTTTTAGTTTTTTTTGTTTAATTTATAGATTAATTATAATGAAGTGATTATCAAGTTTTATCGTGATATAACAGTTAAAATTTCGAAAGCCAGTTAAATACTCTTCATCCGTATTATTACAAAGGAAAAACTAAATTTAGCCCTTCTAAAGCTGTCGCATGTTTTTTCTTAAGGAAAAGAAAATCATCCCACTTGCCAATCAGAAACCTTTATCTAAATAGTACTATTATCGAATGGAGTTCCAAGATTAAATATCTAGGAATTATTCTAGATCCTAAACTTACTTTCTTCCTTATTGAGGATAAAATACTAATTTTAAAAAAAGGTCTCTATGGTTTGATGAACAGAAAATTCAAAGAAAAACAAAAATTAATTTTTAAATCAATATTTCAAAGTTAGTATGGAGAGATTGTGCCAATTTCCACACAAAAAATTTAAAAATTGTCCAAAACAAGGTTCTAACAATTATCTTAAATTTTTCATGGCATCACAGCACAACGGATATACATTCAAAATCAAAAAGTCGCCCGATAGCTGATCAAATTACAAATATGCAACCAAAATTCAATGTCAAGTGCTATTTCTCCAGTAATTACTTAATTCGGACGCTGGTTAATTATTAATCAATGGCAGGCTATTTTCTAGTTTTACTGTTAGTGAGCAAGTTGAAAAAGCAAATTTTTTTGTTTTCTTCTATAATTAAGCAGGCAATTTAATAATATATAATAAAAAAAAAATTTAAATTGTAGATGACAAGATTATTTAATCTAAACTCTAAATTAATATAAGTCCATAATGCCAGTATATGTAACCTGTATTTTGGTATGAATAAAGATTTAATTAAATTAAATTAAATAATATTAGTTAAAAATTAAGTTTTTAACCATCACTTCATGCTAAATGAAAAATATTTAAAAAAAAAAATGTTTTTAATTTATTGAAAATCTGTTACACTTCTAATCAGGATTTGATGTATTCTCTTTAATCTTGACCTCTCTAGAAAATAATAAATATATCTAGACTTTTAAGAAGACGTCAGAAGAATCAGCTATTCCAAATTTATTTTCGTTTTATACAATACCATAAATTCGTCATTAATAAAAATGTGCACTAATATCTAATAGCCAGTTATAAAAATTTCCGCTATTTCGAAGAAAATTTTTATGACCGCCATTTTTTTTTTCTAATAAAATAGAATTTTTAATTTTATTAAAATTACATCTTCAACTAATATTGCCAATCTATAAAAAATTTACACATAATATGTAGCTACACGTGTTTTTGTTTCCTTACTTAGAAACAAAACAAAAAACCCATCATTTGGAAGGGTGATAAACCTTTTGAAAATATATTTTTTTTTTCCAACTCACATATATTTTTTGGGTATTTATTTTCTTTTTTTTTTTGTAAAACACATTTCAACACCACAATTTTTATTTTATATTACTGGTAGAGATGTCAATTGTGTTGTCTGTAACATTTTGACACTAATTTTTCTATGTATTTAAAAATTTTATGAATTCTTAAAAAAGGATATTCTAGGATATATCAGAAGTTTATTGTTCTCCCACAACATTTTTAGATATACCATATAACATTATAATACAAAAAGATAATAAAAACAAAAGAATCATAAAATGGAGATTTTTAATATTGCATCGGTTAGAATATATTACGATTTATTATTTACTATCTTCCTACTGAAAAACCTAATTTATATGCATATAACGAATTCAAGATGTTTTTGAAATTATATATACATAGTACATAGTACATATATATAAAGAGGACAAGCCCATGAAAATAAGATAAGTTGTCGATATAACAACATAATTGTTAAGATTGTTTATGAAGGTTATTTTTGTGGTTTTACTGTTATACTACTGTTACCGCAATGTGATGAAAACTTAACAACGCAGTAAATGAAACAATATAAAATATAAGTGTTAAAAGGTTGATGCAATATAATGAAGGTCTCCCTGAAGGAAATAAAACATAAAAAAAATAAACATTTAAATGAGTGATGGGAAGGCATACATATTTTCATCTTCTTTTGTTTTGGAAGTAGTTATTATCAGAGTAAAAAAATAGAATAAATTATTAGAGTTGTTTTGAAAATATTTATGAATTGTCTCACTTAAAATGCTTATTTTCAGTTGTTTTTCTTTATAAAGGAGTCCTTTTCTCTTTTGTTCTTAAGTATTGTATTGTGCATAAATTCGTTGAAAACAAATTTTTTATTGTTTTTTTTTTTTTATTTTAATACTATTCTATAGAAATGAATGAATCTAAAGCACTTGTTGAATAGAAATGAAAATTAGTGATTTCTAATTATTATATAGTCATTATCTATCCTTAAAAAATTTACGGATATATTAGATGAGAATATTTTAATGGGATATTCATTAAATTTTTCTGGGCTGGTTGGATGTTCATGTTTATAAATTCATTTTCATCCTTTAAATATTATTTTTTTAAATATATACCTAACCTTGAATATATAACCAAATCTTGAATATATAACCTTGACAATTTGTCAAATTTTAATTTAGCTTAATTTCACGTAATTTTCTTTAAAACGGTATTTCATTATTTATACATTTTCCAACAAAAATTTTTTATTGAGCTGTACATACCGTAACATACTTTGATTCATGAGTTAGCATAAGGAGATATATACATGTACCTATATATTGCATTGTATTTTATCAAAATAACTATAGATTAATTCTTACTGGAATTCGCCCGTTCCTCGAAATTCGAGGAAATTTGAAAACATCATACAGAATTTTTTATAATTTACTCTAATATAAGCTGATATAAATGATCTGATGATATCGTATATCCAGAAATTTGGCATTTAAGTCAAAATACGAATAAAAACATCAATCTCGGTGTCTACGACTACGGCAAAGTAGCAATGAAATATCTCCGGATCTATGCTACATAGGATAATGCGAAATACACAGATCGATAGAGCATCAAAAATTAATAAAGATGGCATTTTCGATTTTGTGATGTACGACAATATAATTGGGGCAAATAAATTGATTTGGATTTACTTTGTTTTATACATTTTTATAAATAATAATAAAAGTTATTTATTTTTATATAATTTAAGACTAAGTTAAGCAAGCTAAGTTTGATTTTGTAAGAAAAAGTACATTTAATATGTTTTTATTATTTTCTATAAAATACCGCCTTGATTTATTTGCTCTTTAATATAAAAATGAATACCATCAAATGTACGAACTCTACTGGCCAGCCACATATAATTGACCATGACCAAATACAGGTTGTGACAAAAGAATACCAACTTTATCGAAAGTTTGTCCTTGAGAATAGTCACAGCAAATGCTAAATTGATTGGAAATTGTGTTCGTCTTATAGAAAATGCTTAGAATTATAGAAAAGCACTTAGTACTAGAGAATGTAAAAACTCAATGGGATATAGATTGCGATCTCTTTCATCATCTGTTATAATTGAGTCGTAACTGGTGTAAACGTGCTCTTCTCCGAGTAAATTTTCAAGTATTTTTGAATTTATTAATGAGCAATTTTCAGTTTTGGAGTTAATATAAAGCGTCTTAAAATTTCTGAAGATTGAACAATATCGACAACGTTCCAATAAATATGGAATTTCATTTGTATAATTTATTTTTATCCCTACATCACCCAATACAATAAATAAATAAATAACATTTCAACTTAAAGAAAAAGAAGTCAAAAAGGGATTGAAGAAGACTGGCAAAACTACGATACATCTTATAAATACAATTATGACATATAATAATTGAGAGATATTAAGTAACTTTTTTCAGCTGAAAAATAAAAAAACCTTGTTTTTAGAACTAATAACTGGCATCAAGTAATCTAGACCATATGGTCATGTTGACATCCTAGGCCAGCTTCCAAATGAAATGATTTGGTAAGTTTCCCTACTATGCCTAATCGGAAGCGTGGCTTCGAAAAATGTGAATCATGAATCGAAAATTAATTGCGGAGTACGGGCAAGAATTTTCTCAGAAGATCTAAAAATATTACAGTCTTATTATCTCCGTAAATATGCTATTGTTTTGCAAGTAACGCTACGTGCGATCAGCAAATTTGAAAACGTATGCTCCCTCTTCAATGGGAGCCGCCAAGGAACGGATTCATTCGTACTATCTGGCCGGAACGAACGAAAGGTGGAATACACGAAATACATGTGCGACCTATAAGAAAAATTTCCGTAGTATAATATCAACGAAACCAAACAACTCTTAGCTAGGTTCCGTATTGATATATTAAAAGTAATAGTAATTGGTAAGGGTCACTCGCTGATAGGAAGCTATACGCTGTCGATCTAGGTATTCCATTCAACCCACATTGTCGCAGCTGAAAAAAAAAGGACTGAAACTCTTGAATACTTTTTGCAGTTGCCCAGCATTAGCTAGAGTCAGACTCCGTACTTTAGATGAGGACTTCCCAAACAATATAGATTAAAAAAAATATAGGATAAAAAAAATTAGCGATTTGATTAGCCTTCTCAATCGCACAGGTTTGCCCTAGTACTGAGTTCCTTGGGGGAGTAATTCCTAAAACAACCACCACCAAAAATTAGGTCACTCGAGTTATGGTATCAAAAAGGCACAATTCGGTGCTAATGGGGTTTTCCTGAATTAACTGGAATGGTTACTTATACCTACCTACCTAGGATTAATAATTACAAAAAAAATTTTAAGCTTTCGGACTTTAACACCAACCGAATTACAAAGCAATGCACTCTATTGATGGTAGTTTCGAATTATTTTTATTAATCAAGTTAATTAAAACTAATACGGTCCAAGTTTTGGGCCTATTTTAATGAATAACAATTATTTACTTTGCAGAATTTGCATATCGTGTTATCATCAGACAGTTTTCCCAATTTCGAGCTTTTATAAACCTTCATCTATTTTGTATTTTATTATTAAATTCCTGTCATAGTTTTCTTAATTTTCATAATAGTTTTTATTCAATATTTTCAGTATACGACAGAAGCAGTTGAAAAAAGGCAGAAAGCAGAAAGGGAAATTGAGAATAACGACTTCAAAATTATTAAAATTTGATTTTTATTACAATTTGAAATTTCAAACATTTTTTAAACTTTTTTATCTCTTTAAAATTCATTTTTATTCGATTTAATTATTTTTTTTTATACAAAATAATTTCTTTTCGATATATTTTTTTTTAAATTAAATTTAATATCAAACATTCTTACACTTAATATAATATTTAAAGTTTATTAAAGATAAAATTACTGGTTATTTTTAGTCAATATTTTTTGCAGCAAATTCTTTTAAGATTTGATGAATAAAACAATTTTGTTTTTATATAGTTCCTATTATTGAAGACGCAAAAAAATATTTTTCAACTTCAATTAATTCATCCTTGATCAGTTAAGGAATTCCTTCGATTACTTTTAAAATTTAAGGAATTTTTATTGAATTGAAATTTATGTACAGGATGAATTGAAAATTGTGCACACCTATACTCAACAGAATTTTCGTTTATTTTGTTCTGTTTGCAAGACTATAAATTTTAATATTTGAATTGATGATAAATATCGTTTGTATATTTATAATGTGACGGGTTCACTTGACCATGCATAATATGGATTAAAATGTATTGTATCTTTATTTGTATTTATACTCAATGTTCATATCCGAGCTTAGCCAGCTAACCGAGCCTCTAAGTATATTGCTAAAAATACAACTTAACCTCGAATTTTTTAAATCATAGGTTCATTCTAATTTTTACTACTACGCTCTCTTGAACATTGACCAATTTTTATCATTACACTCTCTTGAACATATTGACATTGAGCAATTGATTCTGTTGCAACAAGGTATATAACCGCTTATGTCTGAAACTGTTGTTTCAAGTAAAATTAATTTCAAAGTTTAAATAAGAGTTTAAAAATTCAGTACCTTTTTTTGGTTTTTTAAAATCGTTTAAATTATGTAAGCATTATAAAAACCGCCTAGCTTGTTGTAAGATGTTAATATTAATTATTAACTTAATATTTTGTAATATACCAATTAATAATTTGTAATATACTAAAACCACCTTCAGCTTCTATATGCCGTGGAAGAACAAAGTGAAGTACTCTGCCGACATCCTTTTGTTAAAATTAAAACTAGTCTTTAAAACCTACCATTAATACAATTTTAGCTCTTTTCTTTTGATATCTTCGATCAAACATGATCCCATTAGGTAATTTTGAGAAATAAAATATTTTAACACGTTTACATTCGTTTAAGTCGTCCAACTAATTTTTGATTTTCAATTAAACATGAAATTACGACATTGTCATGTTGAGAAAGACTACTTTTATGTCCATAATTTTTTTATGTCGTCTTTTATGAAAGGGATTCTGAGATCTCTATGAATATCAGCATTGCGAACAAACAATACATTAACAATGTTCCTCAATACTTTGTTTTGGAACGTTTTGATAGTATGAATATGTAGTTATTTAGCCCAACCCCATATTCCAATACCGTTTGCCCAAACTGGCTTGGATATTTGATAGTAGATCAAAACTTTGTTATATGTTAAAAGCAAATAGAACTGTTTGTATTTCAGTTCTAGTTCTAGTTTTATTTTTTTTGACGTGTACTTTCCATCTAAGGTTTGCGTCAAGCGTCACATCAAGATATTTTGTAGAATTTTAAAATTGTATGACGACATTGCGTACATTTACTGGAATGGGCGACTCTAATTTTTTATTCGCAAAGTTAACGTGTGTGGATTTTACTTTTTGCAATTTAATTCTCCACCTTTTGCACTAAATACAGATTTTTAGGTGCAAATGACATTGGATTATTCCAATTTATTTGTAGTTTCGTTTATATCTTTACCGACTGCAAATATAGCCGTGTCATTGCAGAATACTGATAAATGAAATTTTTTCAGAATCGCTTAAGTAAAATAACCGGTTTAAACACTCAACACATTAATTTGACAATTTGAAAAAGCTATTCCAAATTCCTAAAAAAACATTTATCAATTTACAAGCTTTTATGGCTAATTGGAAACAAAAACATTTGTGGTCACATTGACATAAACTATTATATACCCTAGCAAAAATGTGACTTATAGTTGTCCGAAACAAATAAAATTTCGACAGGAAATACTGTAGCAAATGCTAAATAAGTTGGTTATTTTATCTCGATATTTTTTTATGTTGACATAGGCGGTTTCGATTTGTTGGTATAGAATTATAATCAACTAAGTTAATATAGTTTATTTTACTGTCGTACAATAAAATAAAGTATAAAACTAACGAAACAAAATGTATATAGTTAACACAATTATTGGGCCATTATGCAAATCAGTTGGGTATAATATCTACACGCCTTGCTTAATTGGTGTTTGTGAAGTTTTTGCGTGTTGTTCAGCAATTTATTTTACAAAACATTGTTTCATTTATAACTTTTCCATTGAATATCTACAACTCATTATTATAACAAGTTGGTCTAGCAGCTTAATAGTAAATAAATTGTATTTGGATATGAAAAATTTGGGAACCAAAATAGAAATTAATTAATTGTGTTTGTTAATTGTCAACACACATCAAAAAATGAAAATAATAAAATTGTCTTTATTACCGAATGGCGTATACAAATGTAATTTACTTCCAAAACACCGTGTATACTCTCCTAACTGATAAAAACGAATTGGTATTGTTTTAAGTTTTTTTTTTATTAATGAATTGATGTAATTTGAAGCACTGAATCTTTTTAATTGACTCCAGATACATTGAAATCGATAACGAAAATATTTTTCAGTATATTATTTTTTTTTTTATCTATATTTTCCAAGGAAATTTTTCTTTTCCTGACATTTTTAATATAGTTTTTTTTTTATTTTATTTCTATATTAAGCAAGGGTTGGAAAAAGAGATCGTAACTCATTTTTAAATAGAAAATCAAAAAAGTTTAAAAAACATTTTTTTTTTTTGTTCATGAACGACATTAAAAGTTTTCTAGTTATATTTAGAGTGAAGAAAGAAAAAAAGTTTTATTGTCTTTTTAATTCAATAGTCACGTTCCTGATGGTGTATATTCGTACTGTATTATTTGGAATTGAATACTGAAAGTATTTAGAAGTTTAAAACTCATAATCATTGCCTTCAATTTAGGAAAAAAAAAAATTTTTATTGAAAAAAAGTTTAAATTTATCAACAGGTTAAAATTAATTATTTTTAAATAAGTTTTGGGAGCTGTTGTATAGTAAATGATCTTTAATTAAATATTTCAGTATTAATAATTTCTGCCGACCTACTTCTGGACGGTAACTAAAATAGCATCATTAAATATTTGGGATGAAATGCGCAAATTATTTTACAGTTCATTTTCCGCTTAGATTTTTTATATTACGTAGCCATGACATCTGTTTTCTGTCAGTATCCCATTTCCGTTAAATTTTTTTTTCTCAACGATAAGTTCTTAGGAGTAAGATTGCAAATAACTGTAAATTTGGTTTTACTAAGAAAATTTCAATACTCAATGATTTAACTAAATTTATTTAGTTGAGCTTAGACAAAAGTAACGCATCCCCAAAAGACGGTACTCAGCAGATGATTAGAAGTAGAAAAAGCTATCGGAGAACCCTCAAATATAAAATGATAATTATTATTCTACTGAATTGTAAACTATTTGAGCTGAATAGTAAAAATAAATAAATTTGCAATCTGAATAGCTTACAATTCAATAATTTTGTATATTAAACCACATTCATCATAACATTAAGAGGAGGTATAACAGAAGATGTCAACAGCCGTATAAATAAGGCAAGAAGTACATTTGGGAGCCTAATGAAGATATGGCGGAGCAATCAAATATCGAAAACCACAAAGCTAACAATATTCAGAACATGTGTACTTGTAAAGTCAACATATATGGCAGTGAAACATGGCACACTTCGGTCAGAATCAATCAGAAGCTGCAAGTATTCACTAACAAGGATTTATGGATGATAACTGGAGAAGAACCAATCAACAGACAGATAAATAGGAAAAAACGATAATGACCTATCATACACTGAGGTAATCAGAAAGTGATATAGCAAGAAGAACTCTAAAGTGGAATCTACAAGGACAAAAGAGACCCGGTAGATCATACAATTATACTTGGGACGATATTAAGGAAGCAACATCCAACAGAGAGGAATGGAGGATCACAATCGAAGCCCTATGCTCCCGCGCGGAGTAATAGGAGAAAAAAAGCCACATTCTTGAAGAAGAGTGCGTACCTATCCTATGACAGAACTTAACTACTTATAACGTAATTTTAAATGTCACATTGAATTTCACGTTTGAATTTTTTTATTATTTGCCAGGATGTCTGGTTGTATTTTGTATTTCCAATTTACTTTTATGCTTTGTGCCATATTTTGTTATTTCATCAGGTACTGAAGGAACCTGCAAATCATTGTGATTTATACTTTTTGGCACGAATCGCGTTGACCACCATTTTTTGGACTTTGTTCTGAAATCTTTGAATTACATAAAATGTTGGATTTAGCTACAGCGACCCAGAGCTGAATTCCGTACTACGATATATGCTTATTTATAGCTTTTTACAGCAGCATCTTGTTTTCCAATGACAACTCAGATATTTTACCCATTAACCAATATAAGCTTCCCAGCTTTTGTCCCAATTGAGTTTGCTGATAAATTATGTGCTTCTTCGTGCTTCGTAAATTTCATATGGATTAACTTGTTAATGGATCGATATCTGAAGCAATAATTAATCTATTATGAGCTACTTTCACTTCTGTGGTATAGTTTGAATATGTGGATCGTATAGTGTGGGTCCAAGAACGCTTCCTTGGGGCACGTCTGATTGAACATCAAAGAGTTTTGTGTGAAATTCTTGCTATCTGACATAAGGCAAACGATTTTCTGTATATCTTCTCAATAGTTCGTATAAATCACACGGCAGATCTTTTTTCAGCTTACATAAAGACCCCAAATGCTTTGCTTATATAACGAAATGTCGCAGAACAGTATTGTTTTTGTTCAGAATTTATTTAATTCACAATTCGATAAACTTTTTCTATTGTTTTATTCCAAAACCAAACTGGTGTTTTGGTATGAGTTTTCGGCTTTCTATAACTGGCTTGCGAGTCTCATAAAAAATATTTTTTTAAGTAGTTTAGACAGTATTGACATTATATTGATCGGCCTGTAAGATGATTGTTCTTCTGGTCTTTTTTCGGCTTTGTTTATTATGATAATTTCTGTTTTCTTTAGTACTGCATTGTTATGTTAATAACCTTTAAGTTTCCACGGACAATTCCCGTAGAATTCTTCCAGTAATCCGAATCACAACAACAAAGTTTTAAAAGACTGAATATAGACGTACGTTTAATTGAAAATATTGAAAATATTATATAAAAGTAAAAGTGTGAACGAAAACCTGAAGGGGAAGACAATTTATCGTCATTCGCATGTCTTAGGCATTTCTTATATCTTTGTTGCGACGGAATTTGCATCCACGTCCGTATTAGATTCAGTTTAAATAGAAAATGAAATTTACCATGAAGAAAGAAGAATTAACATTGATTGGCAACTTAGAATGGCAAGAAGTTTATGTTGATTTTTAAAAGAAAATGCTCTTCTTTGACATGGCTTATTTTCAGGTAAGTTCTTATTCGATTCTTGCAAAAGTGACTAGCATATTAATTGTGGCTAGGTGGTGGATTTATATTGTTTTATCTTTTTAAATGGTCTAGGTGGATGATGAGCGATATAAATTTTATGATAACTAATTATTTTTGGCATAATATCAAATATCCCTGTTTTCGGTAATGCTAAATATTGACGATCAATCAATCAACTTTCTATTCAACTAATCAACTGTCAAATAGGCACATGCATACTTTTGGACGTTGTCTCCTCGTATTTCCAGAACATAAATTTTTTGATTTATAAATCAATTAAATTTTTATGAAGATATATAATAAACATTACAAACAGCACATTGTAGTTACTTTTTGTCATGTTTTTTGCCGGTTCTCACAACCCACAACACAGAACAATAACGAATAACTAATCACACAATTTTTTGCTGCTTTGTATGCTCAAATTTGACTGCCATTTGTCGATGATCGATCGAAATGACGAATCTCGTCAATCGTCATCAACTGCATAACCGAAAGCGTCATGACAGTTAATTTTTATAATGACAGTTGCGGGCCAAACGACATAACCGAAGGCCGAAGGGTATGTTTAAGCCGAAGGGTATGTTTACATGGAAGAAATGTGGTTTCAACAAGACGGCACAACGTGCAAAACATGATCCATTATTGAATTTTTTTGCGTAAAAATTGCTGAGTCCATTACCAGGGTTAATCCGTAATGCCAATTAGCACCAAAACCAAAAAATTTATCTTTTCTTTAAACTTACCCTTTCTAATGTTCAGTAACCCAAACTGGATCACCATTTTATTTTACAAATATTTTTTTTTAACAAAAAATTTATAAATTTATTTTGACTACCTGTAGAGTTTTGTTTAAATTTTGAAATTTATATAATTGCTGTCGACGAAAACAGAAGTCCTTTTTTGTTTTATTCTTTCGTATATTTTTTATTAGAATGATTTTTTTATTTTAGTCTTTATTTTGTGAAGTTAACATAAAATATAGTGAAGCCATAATGTGAAAAGAAAATTTTAGCTTTTTTGCTTTTGAATGGGACATTTTAATATCAGATGTTCTCTTCTTCAAAATATTGTTGGTTTTATGAAGCATTAGTATTGTTAAAATAACTTTTCTATTATTTTTATACATTTTAAGATATTCTATAGTTGCATATGTATTTAAAAATTAAACCCTTTAGAATCGGTTCATACACCGGAAATGATTTTGTACAAAAATGTTTCGCATTTTGTCAATTGAATTCAAAAGTTTACTAGAGTGAAATAACTGTGCAATATTTTAAGAAAATAACCTCATTCCTGATTTTAGTTTTGTTAAATATTTCTTAAGGATTCGAAAAAGGTAAAAATCAAGGATGTTTTCATTTGTATTTGTAAATAATAGACTGAGGATAGCATATTATTGTTTAAGAATAATTTTGAAATAATTGATACCGAAAGAACCATTTTGCCATTTTTTTTTTTTTATTCAATTGACTAAATAATTTTAAAAATCCTTGATTGAAAACTTTAATGCGGATGATCAGTTTTGAATGAAGATGAATGTTAATGTAGGATATTATAAATTTGAATGAATCTTAGTATCACAATAATTTATTAGATGAGGTAGTAGGTCTGATATATCGCAATTTTTAAAATTTGAAATCTTATTATATTTCTTTTAATATTCATTGAACTTTATGATATCTTTAGACTTCTTCTGACAACCATTTTTTACAAAATCACTATTATAATAATTCATGCATATAATATATATGCTTAAATTTATGATTACAAAATTCTTAGGCCCGTTACACTAAACTCTGAACAGAAATCGGGACAATTTTTATTTATTATTTCACAATGTTGCGCCTAGAAGCCAAAGTACTTATATTCAATAAAATATATTTGTTTTATAAATTTTAATTTGATTTTACTATTGTGTTCTTAAAGCTGGATTTTCATTGACCAATATTTTATAATATTAAAAAATTTATTGGCTCTTAAAAGGGAGATAACATGAAATGAAATTATTTTATATGAAAGTTCAATATGTACGACAAGAACAGAAAATATCATTTACCGGGGATATTTTCACAAAAATTGGGGATATTTTGAAAAAAATTGGGATATTATTTTGATATTTTTAAAATATCGGGAATAGTAGCTTTATACCGGCAACACTTTTTTACCAATTTTTTGAGTAAATGTATATAAAAAAATAATTTTTTTCAACAGATGGTTTTGACGATTGAATTGTTGTTTTTTTGTGTATAAAATAAATTTCCCAAATAGAATTTTTTGCAGCGCTCTATTTTTTTCTTATATAAAAATTCAATAAGCTGTCTCCCTTTTTAGAGACAATAAAATTTTTAAGATTTAGAATATATGTCAATTAAAATCCACCTTAAAACTAGTTTACCCTAAGTTTCTTATGATTTGCAATAGACTATTTAAGACCATAAATAGGCACGAAGAGTTAATTCTTTTATTCAGAGCCAAGAATAGCTCGTTCAAACGTCTACATACAAAGATTTGTTTTCAAGTGGGATACTATACAGAAACCCAAAAGATAATGAGATAGTTTCCAAGAACTTACTAAAGTCTTTTTCAAACACTCAGTATTCACCTATTAAAACAGGTAATCAAGAAGATTAGATCTAATGTCAGGACACTGAGATTGTTGATCCCAAGTCATGGTTCATCTAACAAATAACTGTTCAATATTGCTAAATCGAACACAGCCAGATGCAAATCCTGTTTAGAATGGGTACTATATTTATTTATAATTAATAGTTCGCAAAAAACATTAATATTTACAGAAATACACATTGCTTAATTTGAAATTGACAGCAAAGCAATATTAACGTTTATCAAGAAGCTGCAATTCTAAGGAACGGGGAATATTTATAAATCTGAAAAAATCGCGTCTACACTACCCATGAAAAAAAAAGTTAGGGACTAGATTTTGTCGTGGTGATATTTCTTAAAATCGACATAACATAATATAGAGTCAACCCCAGAGCTGACAAGACCTATTTTATAAACTATTTGATCACAAGTTAAATAAAAATATCGTCACAGTAACAATACCGATGTACGAATACTCATAAGAGCAACGGAAATTATTATAAAAATTTATTTACCCTGAATAAAGAGGCGAAATAATAAAAAAGAAAATATAATAAAAAATTTATACAATACGTCAACGTCTAAAACTTACAAAACTTAAATTTTGTAAGTTATAAAGATTCTCTAGAAATAATTTGGATCGTCAAACTAAACATTAATAATATGTGGTCATTTCTAACTTCCAGGACTGTCGACGGTAGCAGAATGAATAAATTGGCAAATGGACAAACACCTTGTTATTAACTATAACATTTCTAAATTTTTAATCATCATCATGATTTCTTTATAATCTAGTCTGTGTGATATCAATCTAATTGTTTTTATATATTTTACAGAAATTGACAATTACTGCAAAATGCTGCATTTAGCTATGTGGGATAAAAGGATCAGCATAAACATCGTTTAGTCACTGAATTCCTGTTGTAATTGCTACTCCAAGAGTTTGCTCTACATCACAGTGATTGGCCCCAATAGTTATCGAAGCTTAATCATTCTTTGCTTACTACTTTTTACTACTTTACTTTAAAAACTTGTTATAAAACCAGAAAAATAAATTATATAATCGAAAATTATAATTTAATTTCACGTTTCATTCTTTCCAAGATTATTTTCAATATTTGTAAACGGATGTTACAATGAGAAGGCAAAAACCAAAACCAAGAAATTGAATTGAAAATTTATTTTCTTATTTTCTTATCAGTTATTTTCTTATCAGTTTTTAAACTCTACGTTCAATCCTTTGAAAAGTAAATATGATCTTAACATACAATCATAATTCCTTAATACATGTATTATAAAGCCAAAAATAGGACAAAATAAAAAAAAAATAACAAATAATCAAAAATATATTCAATAATCCCTCAGCAACTAAATAAAATGAAATGAGTACATAAAAATCCTTCACAAAATCTATGCTTTAACTCATATTAGTTATACAAAATAATACAAACTCACATTGTAGTATTTAAATATACTTTATGTGCATATATACACGTATGTGTATTTATGGTGGGTATGTCCTGAAGGACCCTTTTGAAAAACACTTTAATTTGCATAGAAATTTCTACTTGACCTAACAATAAAAATATAGCAAAAAAAAAAAAAGATAAAAGAGATTGGGAAGCAACCAAATAAAAACAAGAACAACACTAATATAGCAAAACAAAAACCAATATTGAAAATTAATGCAATATCCTTTTTTTTCCTTTATTTTGCATTTGGTTATTATAATTTTTTTTTTTTTTTTGGTTTTAACTATAAAAGCGTAGGTGAGCGTAAATTTTCTTTTAATATATTCATGTACAGTTCCTTTTCAGTAATAGATTTTCACGCGTTCATAAATTTTTAGCTTAATGGATCTTCATATGTGTTTATTGCTATGATGTGACGTACATGTGAAATTTGTGATTTTATTTCCTGACGAAATCAATTTATATTGGTTGGTACAGACACAATCTTGAAATTTTAATTCATAAATTATAATCTTAAATTGAACAAAATTTCGGTCTCGAAAAATACTCATGCATTATTATGTTCTTTAAAACATTTATGAGTCCTTGAGCTTATGTTGAAGCTATAACTTGTCATTAACTATGTCATCCACCTTTATTTTATTTATTGCTTATTAACTATGTCATCCACCGAAATGTCTTCCACCTAAATCAATATTGTTCCCTGAAAGTCATGAAAATGGTATAATTTGCTCTTTTAAACTCTAAATTAGCTGCTGGAGGGATCTTACTTCAACAAAATTCATCCCCTACTCATTGCTCAAAAATATTGTATTCGATTGATCATGAGGAAAAAGAGACTTACACCTAGTTTTCCACTATTTAAAAAGCTGGATATACTACATATTCGACAGCTATATGTATTCAAAACACTAAAAATTTATTTCATTAGATCAGGTTATCTTGCCCATCACTACAATCTGAGAGTCAATAACCTATTTTTAATAAATGTTCCTAGAGCATATATATCGCATTTTCGCCACTTTTATGACTTTTTAACTCCCAAAATTTTCAATACGTTTCCTGTCTCTTTAAGATCGGATAGAACTTCTATTACTTTTATAAAAAATCTTAGATGTCACTTAATGAATCTTGATCACTCTCAAATTGATTTGTTGCTAACTTAACCTAATTCTTTTATATCTTTTAAGTTTTCTTTCGCAGGCTTCTATTAATTTGTTGTAATCGTTTATCTCGAATTTTAGTTTTTGCTCTTTTTCCTATTTTATTTTCTTTCCTTGTTTAATTATGTTTAATTAAATTTAATTATTTCTAATATATATATTGATATTTAATAGATATACCTAAGTTTGTATTTTATTTTATAATTTTTAAATTTTTTGCGTTACCTTTTTTACTTTATTACTTTAATATTGAATTTTTTATTTTTATTTTTGTATTCCTTTAACTGTATTACTTTTAGCTCTGAATTATCAACCTAATATTCTTTAATTATATAATTTAATTATTTCTACTCTTGTTATTTCATTCATCACATATTCTCAGGAATATCAGAATGATCTTACATATATCTAATTTTACCATTACTGTTTTGCAAATTTTTTAATTTAATTTATGTTAATGTACTAAGTAATGTAATATGTATAAATAAATGAATTTTAAAAACCAAACTAACTAACTAAAAACTGTCTTATGCATTCAAATGCATATTCTTCAATAGTATTCATCACATATAAATTGTAACAGTGAATAATGTCTCATTACCATGGTATACATTTGGACCATCAAGTGTTATCATATCAAGTGTGTCAATAGACTCATTCACCACTTGTAAAAAAAAATACAAAGTACAAACAAACTATACTTAGTATCATCTAATAGTGATATACTATTTATTATAGATTTAATTAAGATAGATTGTAAAATTAAATATAGAAAAAAAATATGAATTTTTAGGTGGATTAATAACTGCAGGCCTTATAATAACTGTAATTAACTAAAGACTTAAATTTAACTTGATGGGAATTTTGTGACAATTATTGTAAATGCTAAACCTATAGATGAATAATACAGTAATTGGTGAATTTCAAGCCATTATGACACCTCAACATATGTTTAAAAACAGACTTTCTATTTTATTATTTCAAAGACTGAATAGAGATTAAAAGCGTAAATTCTTATTTTAAATTTGAAAAATGTTAGTTTTCAAAATTGTTTACAGGGCTAGGATTCATTAGTGAGTCAATTTCAAGCATTATATATTATTATTTAGAACTACATAATTTATCCTAAGTTCAACTATAGCCTCTTTAAAACGTGTCCATTATCGCTCTCAAATTTTTCCCTCCCAGTTTTTCAAATCGGTATAATTCAAAGATTCAAAACCGTTAGAGACCTTAAAAAGTTAATAACATTAAACTTATTTTTTTTAAATAAAATTCAATTCTATGTTATATAAATTTATTTGGCAATTATAGAATATTGAGTTCAATCCATTTTGTTTTTCGATTAAAGTCATAATTAATGTGTTTTACAGTACCATAAATGTTTTCTTTGATTTTGTTACTTCTACATAAATGTGTTGTGCCATATTAAAAACGTATAGTTTTCTAGATTGTTTATATTGTTTTCAGATTAATGGTGATAATGAAATCTTTTAATTATATTGCTTTACAGCATTGTATAGTGTTGCATAGTTTAATTCTTATATTTTAGAAAGTAGTTATACAATTTCCATACATTTTTATGTGCGTAAATCAAATATGAGTCATAGTTTTCATAGCATTATAAGAATCAGTAATAAAACAAAAATAAAATGAAATAACGTGCTCACCGTCGCAACATCAATAGGTATTAGAATATGATATAGTCTCAATTCGACTTTGTTTAACTTAATAATGGATACTATAATAAGAAATATAGTTAAGACATATTGTGGATATCGAATTGACAATAAGATCATTAAAATAATATGTTACGTAGATGACGCTGTTCTACTCGCAGAGAATGAAGACAAGTTGCAGAGACTGTTATTCAGATTTAGAAAACCTGTCATATTACATAACATGAGGTACCGACAACTAAAACTAAGTCCATGACCATTTCGAAAAATCCATTAGATATTCATTAACAATAAAATTATAGACGAAGAAACTGGAGAGAAAGGAATGACAGAAGGTCGTAAAAGGAATGACAGAAAGTTGATTGGCGAAGGTAGTAATGAATGGCCAAATCAATGTCAATCGTGTACCACAAAGACTAAATGCATAATTAAAGAAGAAGAAAAAGAAGAATTTCTACTCCATATTATTAAAAAAATACAGAAATAAGATCAATAAATTTGTGTCTTATTATCTTTGACTAAAATCGTTGATTTAATACCTCAAAAATCTATAAAAAATCAAATTCTTTAACTGACCACATTAATTTATATATAGATATACTATTTGATCATCATATACAGATCCAGGTAGAAAATAATTGTTAAAAGATCCTTCATCTATCGTTCTATTTTCCGGGGAAGAACGATTTGAAGGACTGTGTCGTTTTTAAAATACAATAAAACAATATTTTCTCATCTAGTTGTACTGAAGCGCTTTATATTAATTTTTGATTTATAAATAATAATTGTACTGTGATATTTTTTAAAAGTGCTTTTAATATCGCAATGTGGCTAACATAGATCCGATAAAATATTTAGTTTTTTATTTTCTATAAAATGCTTACAACTACTTGTATATGTTTCCCGAACTTCCAGAATTAGACCTTCAATTTCTTTTGATTTGGCATCTATAAATTTTTTTAAAATCCTATCTTTTTTTCATATTCTGCTTATAATGTTATAATCTTCAAATTTTCTTTCACTATCCTCTTCTTGAAATTTCATTTATTTTTTAGACTTCAAAAGTCGATGACTAATTCAACTGTTCCTATATTATGCTAGCTTGTACTTCTGGGACCAACTACTTCACTCTTCTTACATCTTGCACTTCTAGGATCAGCTCACGAACGATCCTTTCTTAAACCAACTAATGAATACTCCACAGGGTCCGACATATGTTTTGTGTATCAGATACCTGGCTTTCTTTCACTCCCATCAAAATGAAACCCTTCATATATAATATTTCTTAAAACGTGGCTTTCATATTCTTCTTCTAGTACTTGTATTTGTTCGGTTTGGCTTATAAATATACTAGAATGCCTACTGCAGAGTTATTTCGTTAGACAAGTTTAATAAATTAACTCGAACAAAATCCTTATCTTAATAAGCTAAGAATAATGACTATAATTCAATTTCTTCTGAAAATTATGGTTCCTTTAATGTAGGTACTTAAGATTCATGTATTTGGTAAAAAAAATTTTTGAAAATTTATAGCTTCAGGTTGTTCTTTTCTAAAAAAAAAAATTATTTTATGGTAATAGAAAATTTGAATTTTTATTGAATTTATTTATTTTTTTTTTTTTGCAGCAGGAAATTGTAATTTTCCTTCCCTATTTCTATCCTTTTTTTTTTGATAGAGATTATATCGAATCCTTTTTTATTTCAAATTTATTTTCTATAAAGAGTATTTAAATTATAATATGATAAGTTCTCGTACATATTTTATATTGACCTTGATAATATATACTAAAATATACAGTTTAGCTTAAAATTATTTACACACATGATTAGATATTTTACAAATATTATACTGTTAAACTGCGAAACCTCCATTCAAGACACTTCTAATTGTTCCTGAAATCAATTATATATTAACAAAGTTATTTCAATCAAAAACATAACTATGGGTTGTTAATTTCCAAAACTCCTGATGTATTATAATAGAGTTGAATTTTGAGACAAAGTTTGCGAAATTTGTGTCATAACAAACTGCTGCTTGGAAGAATATTTAATTTTGCACCAACTGACAAGACAATACAGCAAAATAATTCTGGTCTCAATTCAGAAATTTAAATTAAATTTGTAAGTTACAAAAATAATTAAACTTTCGAAGTTATAAGTGTGCGGTTTTGTATATTGGTCTCATTAAGAGATTGTTAACACGAAAAAACAAATAAACAGAAAAACAACTAACTAAATAGATGCTGGCGAGTTAATATAAAATTATATAAAAAAACTGAAATATTTTGGATCAAATAATTTCAGAACACATGTTCAAGTAATTTCAAATTTAACTGTAAATTAAAATAATTTATTAATTTATTTCACTACATTTCAATGTCCATCCATAGAATAAAAAAAATAAGAACAATGGTGTGGGAAATGTTACAAAAAAAAAAATCGAATGAATTTTAATTGAATTGAATTAATGTGAGAAATGCATAAAATTAATTATTTATTAAAGATGGAAATTTAATTTTCCAAACTGTAAATTAGTGAAACAAAAACAAAACTTATTCACTTAATAAAATTTATTCTCTGATATATTTTTATTTTACTTGTTTTCAATTGAAATATGCCATATTTATAGGTAATTAAATTAATTTTTAAATTTAAAAAACTGATGAGATGTTATTTTGTAGGCGTTACCGCAGGATATTGATGTTTATTATAAATATGGTCAAGATCAGTAGTTATGATGTATTTATATTTTAATATTGTAAATACATGACATGAAAACACATTGTAAGCAAATTAATATTATGTGATAATGATAACATGTTAATGCCTACTTCCACACTGGTCAACTTTCATCATTTTTTTCCTTTCGTTTCAATTCCCCTTTTCTGTAAAAATTAAACTATTAACTAATTTTGTTAATAGAAAGGGGGGAATCAAACGAAAGGAAAAAAGTGACGAAAGTTGACCCGTATGTAGGCAATAATTGTATTTAATAGATCAACACAAAACAAAATACATTGTAACAAATAGAACAATGATTAGGCTAATTAGTATTAATGAACAAATTATGAAGTAAAAACAATAAAAATAATTTCTTTATAATAGCAGAGTATCGCAGTATGCAAATCACCAATATTTTGGGTTAAATCTCTACTGCTTAACAGACCGAGAACGATTTGTAAAATATCAAAATTTTTGTTTCAGATAATGATAACCATTTGTAAAATATCAAGACTATTTTATCAGATATGATAACAAAACAACCTGAAGGGATGATTAAGTTTTGTAAATGAAACTACTTTCATCTTGTAGCTTAGTTTTTCCTAACCTCTTTGTGGCATGATACCTGCTTAAGAAAAAGTTTAGCAATCAAAGTATATAGCAATAGCAATCAAATCAATACTAACAGGTAGATTCTAATAAAATATGCTCTAACTGTAAGTCTGACTTTATATTTAAGTGGATACCTTGTGAAATTATAGAAAAGCGTTGTATTTTATTTTATTTGTTTCTTTGTTAACCATCATCATCATCTAAAAACATTGGAAACGGACTTACCAACAGAAATATTTCAGACATTAATATCTTTCATCATCGTTTCATTTTGTCATTAGCTATTTATTAGCTATTGTTTTAAATCCCCTCTCCTATTGATTTCGGTCTTTAGAAGTATAGAACATAGTTTTTCTAGGCCGATATTTTATTCAAATATAAAGTTATGATAAATTTTATTATAATGCAACAACGACACAGCTTTTTATATATTGCTTTTTATGAACTGTAAGACAGTGTCATTAACGTTGCAAAGATTTTGGATTTAGAAAAATGGCGTAATCAGACTTATTTTATTACTAAGATATTTAATTTTTAATTAATTCAAAATTTTTTCAAAAATTATTTTTACTAGCGATCACAATTATTTTTTTTTATCCATTTTATTTTTAGTAATTGCAAGACTATGAATAACCAACCTTCTTCTAACTGTGAAATGTAGTAACTTATTTTTATTTAATTTTAAATGATAACCAAATTATATTCCAAATTAATTTCAAAAGAAATATTGAAAAAAAAATTTTACAACATCCATTCACTAAGACCGATTCAACCAGGGACCTTCTGGTTAATCATATCGGTCAGCCATATATGTATATATTTTGTATATTTATAATTTTGTGTTACGTTTCGTTAAATTCGTTTTATTTTATGTTAAAAATACGTCTTGAATAATTACAGCCGGCTTTTGTAAAAACCATGAATTTCAAAAGCCAAATCTCAAATCCGCATCACTTTAATTTGCTTGTGCATCAAGGAACCATGCCTTTTCTTTGTGAATGGCTTAAAATATGAGCTATGAAAAAACCGTTCAGCAAAAAACTTAGGCGATTTATTAATTTTAAAGCATTTTACTTGACTGAGGGGCGTCCAGATAATTCAATTCGCAGAGCATTATAATTTTGTTTCATTTTCAAAAACTTCCAATTTATACAACAATGAACATTTTTGTAGTTTGTTTTCGACTTATTTTCCGGTGAAATGTATAGAGTTAGGAAATTGCAGCGTAAAACACTTTGGCAGAGAAAATTTACAACAATGTGTCGTCAATACTTTCCTTGGCTTGCAAAAAGTCTGCTTCTGATATTTTGTTAAATACCAATAAGAGTCTTAAGCCATAATAACATATCTAAGCCTTAAGATTCGACTTTCGTGTACTTAAATTTTAAATTAGCACGCGAGGGATAGTATTTATGTTTTGTTATTAAAATCAATATAAAATTAATCCTGTATCTAATTAAAACTTGTACAAGATTTCAACATTTTACAATGTTCGCACTTCAATCGACTGTTATTGTAAAGAAAATTAAATTACCATACATTAATGTTTAAATCAAAATTACAATATATAAAAAAATTGTATTAGAACTGAATCGATATACTTTAACATTTTTATTTAATTAGCTACATACCTATAATATTATTGCAACTAAAAAAACAATGTTCAACTATTAAGTAAGCTAATTCAATTCGATATAATTGTTTCATTTTTATTATTAAATTATTTGGAATAGAAAAGTCTTATAAATATACACAAAAAAAAAAATAAAAAAAACTGAAAAACTAATAAATTTTTAATAAAAATTCTTTTAAAAAAATTTTCTACTATAATTTTTTACAAAAGAAAATTGAAAACTATTACAGTTAGACAATAATTCCGAAATTTACAAAGCAGAATCTCATATACGCTAATAATGTCTGTAAAACTTTCCACTTCGGTTGATTAAAGTAAAAAACAGTGGTAGGAACCCAAAAATTTGAATGTGAACCTTTTTATAAATATTACCGCAAAAAACTACAAATTAAAAGGTACTAATTTACTTTTCTTACTATCTACAAATAAATCATATATAGAAAAATATATTCAAGTTCTAAGTATATATAGGAAAACCTAGTATATATAGTATATATAGGAAGTATAATATAATAACCAAATAAGGTTTTCTGAGTAATAGCAAAACATCATAAAATCAATTAAATATGATATGTCATCAAAACAATTTAGATTACTCAAAAAATTAAAAAAATATTTTCCTGGTCTGTGTCTTTGAATTGACCCAATGCAGGCACATCTATCATGTTCAAATGAACGCTTTTGTTTTAATGTTTTGTAAATCATAATAACAAAGCATAACAAAAATATACCTATTCTTGCCATGGTGGTAAATTTTGCTTTGTCACCTTTAAAAATTCACTATAGATATTCAAAAAATCGGTCTTACAAGACAAACACCAGATTTGAAGCAGGGTATTATAGAGGACATGTCAAAAGCAATCATCATCAATGTGTTGCAATCCCATCCGTGGGGCATAGGGCGGACCAAAAGCAATCTAAAGCAATATTGAGTACAGTTATCTTCAATTGGTGCTGAAATTATAAAATTGCCATCTTCTTCACCTCCAAATGGTGGTGTTCGTTGCATGCAAAATAAAATTTTAAATTAAAATGAACAGTTGTACATCGGTGACTCCACGGCAAAAACACCCTATGTAACAAAAATGTTATGCTTAAATTGGACGACATGTTAAGAAAAATAAATTGTTTTGAGGAAATAAAAAACTTTGGTTTGAGGTAAATATTTAAATGAAGAGGAGTATTTTTTTTTAAGGCTTGACCGGCGAATGTTCTGCTACGAATAGCTATAGTTATAATAAATATTTTCTTCGAAATTTTATTTTCGTATATTTACATTACGAATAGATTTGACATAACAGAAATAACTGACTTTTTTTTTTACAAAAATTGGGTTGCAATTAAAATAGAAACTAATTTGAAAACTCATTTGATTCTTGAAAATATTTTTCTACTTATATCTTTAGTTAGCTTAACATTTATATACATTTAGACCAATGCGATTGGATTTAACATTATGGTCAAGGAAAGTTTAAATTCTTTGTTCACATTTACCGAAGCATTCACATATTTGCTTTCTGCACGTTACAGACATTGTAGGTTACAATTCTTTCCAGTTTTTGAATATAAAATGTTTCCATATCCGCCGATATTTAATCTTCCATCAAAGGTGTTGCGACATCTCCAGGCTTTGGATTCGAAGAGTTTTTTAGCTGAATCAATTTCTTTTAAATATGAAGCATTTTCTTTTCTTTCTTCTTCTCATAAAGTAGGCAGTGAAAACGTGATTTAACTTTTGACTCGGCGTTGTATTTCTCTATGTTTTCTCTTCCAAAAGTACTCCTTCGCCAGATATATGTCCACAAATTCCACGTAAATAAACTTTAAACTTTCACATAAACTCATTAAATATCATCCGATTTTTTTCACATAAAATAATGAAATAATTAAAACTGAGTGCTTTTTCGGAACTATTACCAAACGTTATAAAATTTACTAGTAAAAATAAAATTTTCCAATTTGAAATTTTTTTTTTTAAATCTTTACAAAAGAAAAAAATATTGCACAATATTCTATTAAAATACATTTATTTTTTATTGCATTTAATCAAATTTTATTAAGGTGCGCTTTATATTATTATGAAACTATATTTACTAGAATCATCGTTTTCAGATAAAAATTCACAAAAAAAAAACAATAAAATAAAAACATAAAATAGAGTTGTATAAAATTCAATAAACCGCTAAAATCCGCATAATATATTTTTATTTATTTTTCTTTTTTTTTATATTATTTGTTTAGTTTACTTTGTGGAACGGACGTCATATATAAATACCTAAAACACATTGCTCTGCTTTTTTTGTTATATTTTTTATTTTCCAAAAGGCATAACGATATTATATAACATTTTTTAGATCTTTATGTATAGAAAAAATTTGTTTGTATAATTTTTGTTTTTGTGGAGCACTGGGAATGTTTCAAATCTAAAAGTTTTTTTTTACGATTATTTTTAATTTTTTCTAAAGTATAGTGCAATATGTAGAGTGGGTATGAAACATATACTGGAAATATGGAAATTATAGGTACTAGATATACAGGTCTTATATGTATATAACATAGGTTACTTTGTTTCCGAAATAATTCCAAATTAAGTCTGTTCTCATTGGAAAATAAACTATACCGTTATATGAAAGAATATTATAAGATTTTTTTTTATTAATTATTTCATTATTATTTATTTAATATGCCTTAATTTCATACAACTTACAACTTATCTTATTACTAATTTATATTATTAAAACCTTATACTAATGTAATTACACCAATGACTTACTATGTATTTAGACTGAACTATTATAATATTTGTAACTTTTAAAGGGTAGTAGTCAAAATCTTTACTTTGTTTAATGAATATTTTAAAAGATAGTAACAAAGTAAAACCATTTTGAAAAAATTGAAAATTGGAAAATTTTCGTATTTTTTTGTAATGCTGGCATATCGTTAAAAATTTGAAAAATTAACAAAACAAAAATATACTCTAAAATGTTAATTTTTGAACCGATTTAAATTTTTGTTTTCAATTTAATCTACAATCGATCTTATATGTGAATTTAGACAGCTCTCTAGAAAGCCTGATGATATCTTTTCTATTTTTCAGACAACAGTATGAATATTTATTTTATAACTCTAATTTATTTTCTTATAAAATATATATAAAATTATAAAACATTTTTATAATTTCATAATTTTGATAACATTATAATTTCGTATATACATAATTTTACATATAAAATGTACTGATAACATTAAACTAGAACGCCAAAATACAATTTGATATAGCCCTTTTTTCAGAATAGATTTGGGACTGTATTTCATCTTCAAACCGTCAGTATTTGCAAATATTTGACGTCGTCTGGATAAATATTTTATCGTACGTCTGGATTTTTTGTAAACATGAGGTGTCGAGAATTTCTAAATTTTAATTCGAAGAAATACTGTTAGTTAGTTCTAAAGTGCATATTTCCCTATTACACATCAATGTTCTCATCAATATTCAATATTGACAATATATGGACAATAAGACTCTGATGAGCGATTGCACATCAATAATACACTAAGCAACTTTTTTATCCATATTTTGAAATTTCGCAATGACATATTGTGGAAATGTTCTAAATATAATATTGATAATACAGTTTCTGGAGGAATGATTTTGACTTCAATTTAAATTGAAATTTCAAAGTAAATGTTATGTAAAAAAAACAAATTATTCTTTTTGCACATTTTAATAATATATGAGTGACTTAATTACGATAATTGCTATAATTATTAAAATTAATATAAAAATTGTTCTTTTTACAAATTAGCATTAATAACATTATCTGAACATTCACAAAAACTAAGTATAGCATTATCTGGACATTCCCCAAAACCAATTTTTTTTTCATTAGCTGATTTATTGATGAAATTATTGATGGGTCAGCTGATAGAACTATTGATGAAAATATAACCACCATCAATAATTTCTCATCAATATACGGACAATATATATTGTTTATAAATTGATTATTAATTGATGTGTTTAATAAGCACCTTATATTGTTGTGTTTATTTAATTTTCATTTCATATAAAATTTTAATTGAAAAACATTCAATATGAAAACGATTTTATTTATTTAAATGGTCCACCCTAATACCTTTTTTTTAGGTAATTCACATATTTATTATTATTTATTTTTCAATGTCATACGTATACTCAATTACAGCTGCATTCTTTCTGTACAACATAGAAATCTCTTAACAACCATGAATCTGTAAAATATAAAAAAAAAGAAAAATAATTTGTAAATGCTCTCCATGGAAACTTAAGTCTCCATTTTTTTTTTTTTTGTTTTATTTTTTATATTTTTTTTTATTATTGTTTCGTATTTTCTACTTGTTATTTCTAGTAATAAAATTTATTGCAGTAGTTAAAAGAGATTACGAGAAAAATATTGAACGAATAAAATCAAAACGAAACGAATATCAAGGACAATATTCTAATGGAAGAAGGAGAAAAAAAAATATAAATAAAAATAAAAATGAGAAGAGTCCTGTTGCTTACATTTTGTTGTTTTTTTTATTATGATTATTGTTATTATTTTCTTTAAATAACGATCTTTGCTATTCAGTACAGTACATAGATATATATACATATAATTATATTTTATTTTGTTTTATCATATTATATTTTGCCTCCAATTTGTAAAAATCAAAAATATATCTTAAAGATTGAGATATCGTAACCATATTACTAAATCTAAGATAAATCTATGAATAAAATAGACACAAAACATAGCGAGCTTCTTTAATAATTATTATAGTATAATAAATAAATACAAGGTAACGGTATATTTCTTCGGAATTAAATTATAGATCAGGTTGGATTAAAACTAGACAAAAACATGTATTCGGTTTTATTGATTCTGTTACGAAACCACAGGATCGGATTTTCCAAAAGTATTTTCTATAGTATAATTGGATTTTTATAAATTAATCAAACTTTAGTATTATAATTTTTTTTCAAAAGATAGGAGTTAATTCCAGAAGGACATTAGGAGATTCAGCCGTGTGTACGTCTTGATAGCTTGACTAATACTAAAGTTCAGCTATATTTTAGAACCAATGTACGATAGATCGACTAATGATCGACTTTTTTTTCATTAATTTTTTGACCACGTGCTTAGGAAATTTTTATAATAATAACTTCTGTGTACGAATTTTATCACTGTGATATATCTTTTTAAGGAAATAGCCATAGAGCAAATAGTTTCCTAGTGCGAAGATTTATAGGTATATTATTTTTCCCAGATTAAACTATTATCGTAGCATTTTCCATTTTCGGTAAATACCAGCTCATGAGATTTCGTTATCTTGAGTTGACCGACATTGTTGTCGATATCAAGAACTGCTGTCATTTTCGGGTTCACATGAGTTTGCAGTCGTTGCTCGTGTTTTACCGCATGTTTCTTGATCTCATCCGTGACTGTTTCAATGTGTGGAGATCTTTGTTACGTACGTACTATGGTGCATTAACTCTACCACGCAACACTTCATTTTTTGACAGCATTTCAATGTTGGTTTTCTTTGCACAGTCTCATAATTCGACGTCCACAAAAATTTTAACATTTGTATATTGTCTTAATAAATCAAAATACAGTTCAATACAGTAAATACAGTAAATGCAAGGCCTTCGTGCAATATTTTGTCAAATGCATGAACAAAATCTAAGAAAATTGCTTAGCAGACTTTTTTCAGATCAGATGTCAGTGA
Source organism: Argyra leucocephala (assembly GCA_963942445.1). Lineage (NCBI taxonomy): Eukaryota > Metazoa > Arthropoda > Insecta > Diptera > Dolichopodidae > Argyra > Argyra leucocephala. The sequence goes on along the minus strand of OZ012678.1, from coordinate 46,945,935 downwards.
AAAATTATAATGCGTCAGGAATAGGTCAAAATTTATTGATCTGCAATTGTTCAGATTAAATTTAAATTTAGATTTTTCCTACACCTTGAAGTAAGTGAAAATAAAAACCATGCGATATTATTTTTTAACATAAGAGTACATAAACGGAATAACAAGTTAATAATAGCTCCCAATTTTAGTATATATAATTATATAAAAAAAAATATAGAAAAAATAAATTAGAAATGAAAAAATATGTGCCGGAAGGAAGAGAAATAGAAAACGTCATTTAACTGAATACAATCTGTGGCTATTTTGAAATCCATTTTATTAATATACTACAATATATTGATCTATAAAATACATACAAGCACAAACACATCAAAAAATTTCATATTAAATCAGTTTACAAATCGAATAAACCAGAAATAAAAATCAAGATGTCAGATATTAAATCCTTAATGCTTCATTGATTTTATCTATGTTCTAAAAGGCATAAACATCATAATAGCATACATAAATACACATACTTTTTTAATATAATTTCATTTTGATAATAATATACTAATGCTAATTCTGTTTTAACTATTTTAAATCTGTCCGAACATATTAAAACAACATCCTAACTTTTGACGGCTGTATTGTTATAAGTAGAAAATAAAAAAAAAACTTAACTCGAATAATAAAACACACGAACGAACGTATACGAATGAACTTATGTGGTGAAATCGAAAAATCGAAAAAGAATTTCAGAATAGATACAATAAAAATATGGCTACCGATCACTGTCAAAAATTTTTTTATTATTTTTTTTTTATTAAAACAGAAAAGAAAATTTTTTTTTTGCCAATATTATTAGGTATATAAATTGAAATTATATAAGTAGATTTAAGTATGAATTCATGCAGGTTGAGGTGTAGTAGAATGCAATAATAGTTTTTGTTAGAAATGGACGTTAATTAAGTGTCAAAAGTATGAAATTAATTCTATCATATGTAGTAATATAAATTATTATGTATATTTTAAATTGAGATGTAATATGATCATGGTCCATGATGAAGCTTGAGAAAACATGTATATGCTTATACATGTTGATGTGCTTTCACCTAAAAATGTTTTAAGGCACCCTTTAAGGACTAAAGAATCACCATTCTTTGGAATATTTTAGGAAAAAATTATTCTAAGCAATGGGCCTATTTTTAAAGTTAACCTGGACTATAAATAATAAAAGAAAATCATATTAAAAAAATTATATCTAAAAAATATTTACTACAATGCAAAGATATACAATTTGATGCAATCACACACTGTTTATCAAAATATTTAATGAGATTTTCAATTGGGAATACAAAATACAAAATGCTTTCCAATTCATCACCCTAGGAAAGTTAATTGATTAAATAAAATTATAAACCGATAACTACTGATTGTTGAAATTAGTCGAATATTTTTCTTTTCATTTTACTAAATATGCTAATTATACAGATCCGCGTATTTCTTCTACTATTTCCAAACTTCTTTAGATTGCATCGCTGTACAACAAATTTTTTAACATCTTTAACTCTTTTTCATAATAAATTTTGCTCACTTGCCCCATGAGCTTTACATATAATAGATTTGTAATCTTTACGCAACTAAGTTTAAATATTTATTTTTGGATCATGAACATTGAACCATTGACTTTGCAGTATTTGTTTTTGCAGCTTTGAATTATTTGTACTATTTTTTACTCATTTTTAGGCATTAAACCTTTATGCATTAGAGTTTTCACTTTATTGTCTCTGAATAATGCATGTTTGCACCAATATTTTATCAATAATATTTTTTCAGCTTTATCTCATGTACTTTCCACTCACGTAATTTTAAATCATGAGTTTTATATATTTGTCATGTTGATTTTTCCACCATAGATTTTGATACTCTGAGCCATAAAGTTTGAATATTTCTCTTTTAATTGTTTAATTTCACCATTGAAATTGAGCTATTGTTTTTTAAGCTTTGTATCATGTACTTTGCGGCAACGACTTTGATTAGTTCTGTTTCTGTATGATTTTGGATGATTAGTTCTGCTTCTGTATACATTTGATGTATTGAGTTTTTGATATAAATTGTAAACCTCTGCCATGAGTTTTACACATTTAAATTTGTAAAATATATACCTTGCATCACTAATTTTGAACCAGAATTTGCCTTATTGACTTTGTACCATTACCTTTATATATTTGGCTTTATGAGCTTTGTCGTGACGATCTTAGGCCTTTATTAATTTTGTGCTAAAAATATTTCAGTCGTCTCCGATGAAAAAAATTTAATTTTTACCGTTAATTTTTATTTCAGTATGGTAGAATAAGTCGAAATTACAAATCAAAGAAAAAAAAACTTAACAATTTTATTTTTAAACTATATTTGTAAAAATAATAATTTTTTTATTTTTTATTTTCAGCAATACATTAAAAGGATTCATATTTTAAAAATTACATCATTTAACAGTACTACAGTAATAACGATTACATAAAAATAAATTTAAATTGAGTTTATTAAATGAATTTTAAAATGATTATTAAACATAAAATAAAACCGATGTTAATGTAAAAATCCAATTTGGGGGGGATAAGCGAAACCAAAAACACAAACGAAGATAAAACAAAGCAATATCATTTTTACTACGTTTACCGTTTTTATTATCACTACGTTTTTCCTTATCACTTTATAGTTTAGAAAATTATTTTGACCGACAACAAAACAATATTATCATTTTGACAGTTCCTAAAAGACACAGTAATTTTCGATTAACTTATTCTATTTTTTTTTTATATTATTAACAAACAAAGAAGAAAATATTACAAAGGACAACTATAAAAAAAACAGAATACAAAAGTAAGTTTTTTTAATTTCTTTTTTTAATTACTAATTTAAAAAATTGCAATTTCATTTTGAAGAAATTAAATTAGAAAATTAACATTTTTGTTTGAAGAATAATTCCGTTTAAAGGTCTATTCATATATAACTGTCGACTTTTAAATTATGTTTTGCGAAAAAAATGTGATTGAATTGATAATACAAACATAATATAGTCTCATGACTTCGGTTGCTTAGTATTTTACAATTTTGTCATTTTATTTTGTAATATAAATATTCAGTATGCCTTAATGAAATATATTTTGAGCAGATCGGCTCTGAACATTTTTGTTTTATAAAATAACTGTAATATTACTATAACAGTAACATCACCTCAGTGGTAAACCGGCTTCTTATTTGTAACTTTGATTTGTAATATAAAAATTTGAACTTTTACATGGCATTTTGGATAATTTCGGTTTACCGTTTTCAGTAACAGTTTTGTTGACCTTCTTTCAAAATTCTAATTCGGAACAATATTATGAACTAATTTGATAGATCTTTGGATAACAAGTATATTGTAAATGTAAAAGTACAAATAAACATTAAAATAATAAAAATTATATTTAATTTTTTTATATTAAATTTAAATGCGTAACTGAAGGTCACGGTTATGTATGAATAGACAATAATAAATTTGTTTTAAACAGCTTTTTTAATTTCATTTAAAATTTTAAATGAATTTAAATGTAAAAAACAAAATAAAAGAAATTTTTTTTAATTATTATTGTCATTATTAGCTTGATAATTAAAATTTTTATTTTTACTACAGTAGTTTAAATTTTGAACACTTTCATTTTTGGATCAACCAAATTATTTTCAATATATTATATTAAATTTCAATTTTACTGTAAATGCATGTTAACAAAATTTCTCTTCAAATTATATTATATTATATATAGTTATTATACATAATGATTGTTATTTGTTTTTAATTAATTTTTAAAATTTAAATGTCATTTATTATCTTTATCTACTTATATATTATATCACTTCAAATAAAAAATTAAATTAAAATATTTATTGAAAATTTTAGTGCTTCTATATATATAAGATTTTATTCTCGATAATATACTTTTTTTTAATTGTTTTTTTTTTTTATATATAATATAATATTTTAATTAATTACAATCCTTTTCGATGAATAGAATTTCAGATAAAGTAATTAAAAAGATTTTTAATTAAAAATTTAATTTATTTGATTGAATAACGATTCATTTTATTACAAACACTTTAAATATTTAATGAGTTATAAATTTTTATAATATGTATTTAAGAACACGGAAACAAATTCAATTCAATTGAATATTTCCAAATCGTAAAATCATTATTTTGAATATCTATACCTATCTAGAATTTAAAATAAATAAAAATAAGAAAAGAAATAAAATGAAATTTATTTTTTAATTGAATATAGGCTCTCTAAGTGAAACATTTTTAAATAGTAAAATCTAGACAGACACTCTAGATTATTTCAATATGTTTATTTATTATATTGATCGATTTTGACGGTCATCAGTCTTCTAAATAAATAAATAACAGAAGTCAGTCTTGTTGCGGTTAATTATAATATAATATGATGACTGATATTAATTAAAGCTAGTGAAATATACCTAGCGGTTCTAATTTTTATTCAAATGATATTTATTAGAATGAGCCGAACCTATTAAATTTCCACAAATTTTGATGTTGTATTGGAAAAATAAAAAAGTTACGATTGTGTAAAATATAGTAAATAAATTGATAAATACTGATTGTATTTACTAACTATTGTTTCTGAATATAGATCTAATTTTGGTAATCTGTCATCTCAACTGTATCATGGTCTAACATTTTATTCAATAGATAATATCCAACATTTTATTCAATAGATAATTGTCCGCCCCAAAAACTGTCTTGAATATTTTATTTTTCATATACTACTATATTATACTACTGAAATTTTTTTTCACTTTATTATCAGCCCATTTTTAGGGCCATTCCCTTTTAACAACCCAGTCCACTTTTACTATTCGATTCTGTTTTTAATGTTTTCTGTTCTACGGAATAAATTTCCCTTTTTTTATGAAATAACATCCAATCAAATTTCATACAAAAGTGGGACACATTTCATTTTGAAATAATTTCGAAATTGTGGTAATTATTTCATATTTTTTGGTATGAAAATATTTCATGATTCAATAAATTCCAATTAGCGAGAATTATTTCATTTTTTATGATTTTGGGAGTCATAATGAAATAAATCCAAAAATGGGTGGATATAATTTTATTTTCAAATAAATGGTGGAAGGTATTTCATACAAAAGTCGAAGTTATTTCAATTTCTTTAAAAATTAAAAAAAAAAAAACAATTTTAATAGTTTGTAAACTTTCTTTTTGACTGCAAAAACTTATTACTATTATAAAAACATAATTATTATTGTAAGTATTCAGTTCCCTTTTGTTTCGAACAGCGGCTACCTACAAATACAATTAAAATAACTATTCTGGAAAAAGGAGATATCCCCCTTTTTGTATCCAACCCTCGTAATTAAACTCGTTAAAATCTCTCGTAATTTCAACCCTCGTTAAAATACCTCGTAATTTCATATACCATCACGATTTAACTTTTTTTCGTGATTGTCATTTTATAATGAAAAGTCGTTGAAGTTGTTTACTATTTAATTTTTAAAATTGGGAGTTATTTAATAATGACATTAATTCCAAAATATTTCCCAATAATCCCAATATAAAATTGTGAATTATTTCATAATGAAATAACTACCAAGATGTAGGATTTATTTCATTCTTGCTTTGGAAATTATTTCATTTTATAGTGGAAATTATTTTATTGGGTGTTATTTCGTGTGGGAGATATTTAGTAGAGCCAAAATTTTCACCTACTTTAAACTGGAAATCGCAATAATAATTTACATTATTTTATATTATTTAGTTCAAAATTATTGATCCCAAATGGAAAATATATAATATTATATGAATTTTATATATTATGTCTGCAGGTCCTCTTTCATTTTGTCTAAATCTCATAATTTGACTATATCAAATTTCATTGAATCTATTTTTGTACTGTTATTGAATAATCCAATACTGACAAAAATTGAAATGGGCTTAGTGTCAAATTTTAGTACAAACTCTGTTCGGGTTGATGTATATTAATCTACTAATATATCATTCCTTTATACACGCACCACATTTGGCTTAAAATAAAATAATTACAATTTTCATGAAAACTAAATTTCAAGATTTTTGGACTGATATATTTACTTACAAATGCATCAGTCCATGCAGCAACTAATCATTTTAAAAATTTGTACATATAAAGTTTAAGCAATATACATTGTTTTTGCATTATCATTTAGTACAAGAAGAACTGAAGTCTCTCCAAGTACGGAATTTGCAAAATTAAAAGATCTAATGAAATATGTTAAGTCTCAACCAATCAAAGCAATCAACAGCATAATCCGGGTTTCTCACAGATATCAAAAAAGAGATATAAAAAAGAAAAAGCCAGATAGAAGTGGTGGAAATGCAATAGAAATGGAAATAATATAGTCAAAGCAATATAGGCTGTTTTCTATATATTTTGCAAATTTAAGACTTGGTTTAAAATAAAGCTTAAAATATAAAGTTTAAGCTCAGACTTAAGGCTTTAATTAAAACACAACTTTAAGCACGTCCTACATAATAGATAAAATACTTAGTTTTTTTGATAAAAAAAATTTTATTATATAAAAATTGATTTTTATATTACGAAATTAATTTTAAACAAAGAAAGGAAAATAGTATTTCTTTTATCAGATAGAAATTCACTAAAATATTTCTCTACTTCTAATTCAAAAAAAATTAAAAATACAAAATTTAAATTTAGTAATTAAATACATTTAATATGAACCAATGTTAATAACAATTTAATAAATTAAGACATAATGTACCTTACAAGAACGTGTCATAGGCATTCTAATCTTTTATAATGTCTTCAATTTTGTTTCTATTTTTTTGTTCTACTTTTTCAACTTCAGTAAGGTATCTAATTTCTTATACATCACTCTCAATGTACCTGAAGTATTTTCAATTTTAATAAAATTCTTATAATAATTTCTACAAAAACTTATAACAAAAAAAAATAAACATTTTTTAGTATTGTTTTGAAACCACATCACCACTAATTATTACACAAAATTACTTTATACAAAATTTATTATAAAATTTCCTATTTATTTTTAAAATTAAATGATATTTACAAATAGTATCTATACTAGACTTAATTCTATTTAGAAATTTCTTAAAATAATTTTCAACAAAATAACTTTTTTTTTAAATTATATTTCTAATTGTTGTAGTCAGTCCCGCCCTATTATAGAAAACTTTTGAGTAAAGTTTGTTTCGATAGCATTTAAAGTAAATTTTAGTGATACATAAAAGATTTACTATAAAGGATTACAAATTATCGCTTGAGTATTATTTTATGACATATCTACGCCATTTTAGATAGCTGAAAGTAGATTCTAGGGTTTTAAAATATGTAATTTTCAAATCTTCCACTCGTTTGGTCCTATCTTATTCCATTTTCGAGATACACAGTGTCGAATTTATTCCATATTCACCAATTTTACAGGGTTTGTTTCGAAGTTTTATTCTATACGCTAATTTGGCATCATATTTAGGATATATCCACACAGATGAGCAGAAAATAGTTTTAGTATGTATTATTATAGTCCATGGACATATTATCATAGAGTTTATATGATCGTGGCATAAAATGAAAATATCAAAACAGCGTATTATTTGATTTCATGTTCATACCTCTTTATTCCACTCTGATTATTTTACATGCTATTTATGATATACAAAATTGCACATGAGTTATATTTTTTTGCATATGAGTTATATATTTTTCAGTATTATCTTGAATTGGTCACGACTTAAATTTAATCTGAAACCAATTAAGGCACATCATATATAACTTTGAAAAGGCGATCTGGGCTGCAACTAGAATAGACTTTTCCGAATCTAAATTCAAAACCTGTCTATTTCATTTTGGACAAATTTTTTGGCTTCAAGTATAGAAATAGGGTTTTCGGGTTAAATATGTTGAAGATGTATTCAGCCTTAAAATGCGGTTGATTAAGAAATTAGCATTTGTACCACCGGATGATATATTTGAGTTAAAGATGTACCAATTTGTACCACCGATAAAGATGCCAAAATTGTATCTGATTGATTTGAAATAAGCTATACGTAGGTGTTTTTCCCAACAATTTCATAAGAAAGATTCAACCACGTTTTCATTGTTGTTTTGTTTGGTCCAGTGCGGATTCTGAAAATTTTTATTTTCCACGTATGCAAAATAATACTGAATCTAGGCATCGCGTCTTCAGGTAGTGAAAAATGATACTAATATATTATTAATTAAAATATTTATATATTTAAGCCAATTTTAATAGCTTTTTGTAGGTAAATCTCATATACAAAATATGAGAAAGAGTTTTGGTTGTAGCGTTGAAAAGGAGGAGCCAAATGGAAAATGGGGCAATACTTTCTCCAAACCAAAAATCTATAATAAAAATAAATAAAAAAAATATTATAGAAAAAAATAAATATTTAAATTAGATTTTTTAAAATGAATAGAGTTAATAGTTAAGTTTAAATAGTTTGTTTGTGTATTATGTTAATTAAATAATATGCTTTATTTATAATGAAATATTTTTTTTGTTTTAATTGTTTTATTTTGTTATTTTAAATTAATTGATTGATTTTGAATTGTTTTATCTTATTTTTAAATTTAATTTGAGCGGCCTTATTTTATAATTAACTGAAAAAGCCCTCCTAATTTAGAACAAATATAAATATGTAGAAAGAGTATTACACTTATTTTGTAACCATAACTTCACAATTTCTACTAATCCAGAATTTCTTATATATTATGCATACGTATAAAAAAACTTCGCCGCTTATTTTAAAGTTTTATCATACCTTAAGGCACCGCATGGCTTCATTAAATATTATCGGATATAAACTTATTCGTTTGACATAATTTTGTGGCTTCTCAAAAAATTGTTGCTATTATTCGAACTGACCTATAAAATGAACAAGGTTTAGAAAGAGTTTTAGGAAAAACAAGTTAAAAAAAACCAAATTTTGAAAAATAGGATAAGAAAGCAAAATTATGGAAAGATAAGAATTAAAAAAAACATGGATTGCGTACCGCTCTCATTAAATTTTATATAAATAACAAAATATAATTGATTAAACATAATCCAGATTATCCCGGAACCAACTATATTTATATAAAAATTAATTCTATTTGTCTATTTTTTAACCGGACTACATTACATTGTGAAATTTTATTCTATTTAATCTGTTAAAAATTTGTTTTGTAAAAAATTGTTGTGTTTCTGTTCATATTTCTTACGACAAATAAATAATACAAAAACAGTTGACAAATACAAAATAAAATTATAGAACAAAAAACAGTTTCGGCAATTTAATTAATTTGGAAAATTTAGTTAATCAAATAGGAAGACACATTAACATATATATGAAAAGATTTAATTGGTCCCCTTTGCTACGATTAACAGAAAAGACAGACAGACAAAAAGTTGTAGTTGGTTATTGACATAAAAAAAAAAACAGAAGAAGAAGGGTGAAAACTCATACTTTATTTAAATTAGTATTTCATATAACTAGACATGTACACTTTCTACAAAAACTTCTTATGAACATTTTTTTGTTGCAATTTGTCCTCTGAACGCCTTATTGTGTTTTGTTTAACTGTAAAAAGTTGATATACATCGACATGCAAATCACTCCACACATTCAATAAATTTAAATGGTCTTGCACAAGCCAATATAATTATTGTTAAATTTTATTCCAACAGTTATGAAAGAAAATATATTGAAATGCAATTCACCCCACATATTCAACCTATTTAAATGGTTTTCAGAAGCCAATATAATTTTGTTAATTTTTTTAATTCAATTCTTTTCCAACTGTAAATCTCAATATTACAACTCATATGTCGCAACAATATTTTTCCTTAATACTTAGTAAACAGCGATTATTTGTTTTTTAGTTTTCATTACATTTACTCCATACATATATATATGTATATGTATATATATATTATATTATATATTATATGCATATATATATATATATATATACAAACATTTTTACATTAGCAAATACAAAATTTATATTAAAATTTTACTTTAATATAAATATTATATTATATATAGTAAAACATACTCAAAGGATTTCATTAATTTTAAATTTATTTCAAATTATGTACAAAGTTAGTACAAAAAATAAGAAGAATACAAATATTTTTGGTATTTACCATGGAGAAAAACTACAAGAAAACTATAGAAAAATTATTATCTTCAAATTGCAAAACTAACCAAAACACGATATTACTGTGTAAATGTATGTAATTTTTTTTTTATATCAAATTAACTCTGCAATAGTTACAGTAGGGTGCAATTGACATAATTAGAAATAGTATTATTAAAAAAAAATTGATAAACAAATGTTGTGTGTTTTAATTGAAAAAAAAAGTAAAATTTGATTTAGATTTTTATTTTGTTACGTCTTCCGAACCCTTCGGATTTTGTGATGATTTTAATACACATCAAAAAATATTATGTATATTCTTTGGAATCTTCAGAGCTTTTACAGCCATTAGCAATATTATTTCAATATTATACAATAACTAAACTACTATATTGCCAAAAAGTTGACCCATGCTTTTTCTATTTTAAATTCGTTTCAGTCCTGGCATAATGATTTCTAATTTTTTCTCATTTTTCCCATAAAATCTCAGTATATGCGATATAAAACAAAACTGTTATAGATAGTAAATTACATACACAACACTTTTTATTGTGATGATAAGTTTAAAGGTGGACCAACTTTTTTGCAATAGAATAATGGTATAATGTCATTGCTAATCTAGTAAAGTTTGGGTTCAATTTAAAAAATTATGCACATTACAACACAAAACACCAATAACAACGTGGAGTATCGTCTGTATCGTCTCTCATCATAATGCATTAATATTATTTTTTTACTATATTTTACTTTTATCAACACCTACTTCCACAAAACATTAAAAAAAAACGATTTATTTCCTCAATTCTCATTCTTTCATTCATAATTAACTGTTTTTGTTATAAAAGGCTTCAGACAAAAACAAAATTAGTATTATATTATACAATAACATTTCACATTGTTGTGACTGTTTATTGTGAAGCGAAAATTAATTTTGTTTTAAATTTTGGGAAATTAATTGTGGTTCAAGTGGTTGAAAAAGTAAATTTTTAGTAGATATCTATGTAGAAATCTATAAATTTATTTCGAAAAGTCTAATACTTCAATAATATTGTGTCTATCTGAATCATTACTTTAATCAGTTTAATTTGTATGACATTCCCATAGATGTAACATAGTGTTTTAACAGTGACGCATAGTAATAATGTTAAATATCAATATTTTTGTAAATAAAGCAGAATGATAATAATTTTTTTGTTAGAAAACAATCCTCGAGTTAAGCTTTTACTACCTACGCTTCTTAGTAGAGAAACAAGTTTGTTAAGTTTTTTTATATTTCAGATATTTTTGATCCAAGTATAGCTCGAAAGTAATTTATTAATATTTCTCCATTTCGACAACATTAAAAGGGTTAAGAAAAAAAAGGTTTAAGTAAAAATATTTAAAAAAAAGACGAAAATAAACAGAGAAAATAAAAATAAAAATAAAATTAAAAAAAAAAAAATACAAACAGGATTCAATGACAGTAACAAGAATAAACAAAAATTTAGTTATTTCTGTTCAAATATTTGAAAAGTTTCAGAACTTCAATGTGCATAATTTTTATTTCTGTTTTCAAAACTTTTCATATAACAAATTTGTATTTACAAACTTTTCATTATTTTTTTAGTTTCAGAAATTATTATTTTTTTTTTTTAATTATAATTTATTTAAAGTTTTAAATAATTTTGAGCGCGTTAAAATAGTTTTAAGATCTAACATAATTCAATTTCATTAGTTTACATTACTAAGTATGTAATAATATTTACATATTATGTAAAAATATTTACGCAAAAATGAATGTATTAGAAATTGTAATCACTAATTTGATTAAGTAATTACGAATTTCAAAACAAATGAAATTCTTTTGAACTTTGTTATAAGTAAAAATTAAAAAAATAATTTATAGTATTTAAAAACAATTAGGATAGGATAATAATATTATTAACGTTATATTGAAAATGAATTTTAGATATTAGATCTAGAGTATGTATTGAAAAATTAGTTAATTTTTTTATTATTTTTTATTTTATAGATTAATAAAATTATTTTAATAAAAAAAATAAAACACTTGTTAATATTTCACTGATTAAGAAAATATATGTAGATTTTCTTATATATTTTATTTTAATTTAATATTTTAATAAAAATAAAAAATAAAAATATGAGCCAACATGTTTCGTCCTTTTAAGACATTATCAAGACTAAGTAAATAACATAAAATTTAAATTTAAAAGATGAAAAATTAACATGTAGTGCAAGTACACCAGTACAAAAAATAGTAACTGGTAAATTACTAGTAAAAATTATACATTTATTAAAAAACACACATATGATTTTAATATTAGCTAAGATTGACATGTTGTAAGCGACAAAGTTTACAAAATACAGAATTTGATTTACGATTTGAAAAAATTACTATTAAGTAGCGCGCTCTCATTAGTTGGGTCTAACTGATTGTTTAATAAGTTGACTTTTTTTATTTTTCGTTTATTAATATGAAAAATTTCATATTTGTCCAAAACTCTGCTACCTGTTACTTCCTACCAATTCCAATTTATCAAGGTCGGTAAAGTGGTCTGAATACTTAAGTGATGAGCTAAGCCTGATGACGGATAGGGAAAAGCTTACCGATTTTATGTGTTCGGTAAATCTAGTTTGGAGGGTTCTGTTTGTTTTGCCAACATATACTCCATCACATTCTCCATACTGAATTTTATAAACTCCACTTTTTGTTAAAATATTATCTGGCTTCGGTTGTCTTATTTTATTGTTAACAAAAATATTTTTTAAAGTGTAGTTGAAATTAAAATAAAATATATAAGAAAATCTACATATATTTTCTTAATCAGTGAAATATTAACAAGTGTTTTATTTTATTTATTAAAATAATTTTATTAATTTATAAAATCAATGTTTCACCAAGTGCCAGACAAAAAATCTTTTGATGTTTATTGTTTATTAGAGTCATGACCTTAAGTCAACATAAGTCAAAAATGAAATATTGTTACCATTATATTCTACGTGGAAAAAAACTATCTTCGACAAAAACTACGAGATTTCCCTAATACGAGTATTCAAAGTTAAGAAAATTCCATTAATTTATTCTAAATCAGATAGACTGTATATATTGCACATAATACAATAACTTACACCAATTTAATTCATTATAATATAATAAATTATTATCTGAATGCCAAGTAGATATTCTATAGAATTCTATCTATCTTTCCTATACCATCTTTTCTAAATTGACTTACGGGATTGTATCCAAATTTATTTTGTGATTCTATCCTACCTAAAAATGAATAATCACTTATACTTACACTTATAGCAACTTATTTTATGATTTTTATTGAATCAAACATATTTAACATTTTAAGTACAATAAAAATGAATATTACGAACATACACTGAACTTTTTATGTTTTCTCAATTTTTTTCAGAATAATTTGAAAATGACCATACTCAAAAGTTGTAAATTTCAACTTAAGCGGTTATATATTAATTCCAGAAATATAAATAATTTATTTATAAGCTACCAATAACATTTAAATACCAAGCCCATGTTGAAATCTTAGCTGGAAAGTAACAGTTAATTTTAAAGACTGGAATCCATTTTCTAGTTTTTTAATAATTTTTATAAAACTTATTAGATTTTCTGAAATATTTCTGTTGAATTTTGTTTAACTGGCATTTAACCATGATCGTAATTCACGTTCATTGGAATCGATCTTGTGTTATTTGTCTGCAAATTGGTAACGTCTAGTTTCCGTCTTTTGATTATCAATACATCTCATGGTCTGTATCTTCCTCTATTTAGCAATTATTGCAGTTGAAAAACTTTTTTAGTACCAATGTAATATATGGTTCATTCTGGTACCTTATATTAATTTTTTAATTAATATTATTGTTTATTAAGTACAAAGTAATTTCAGGATTTTAAATGTTTTCTGATGATCATTGGCTATTTGATTGATGATATATAATGTTTTGGATAATTGGTGTAAAGGCATTTCCAAAAGAGATAAATTTTTTATTTATGATTTGCATATTAAAATTGTTCGCTCATTCCCATAGAGCTTTTTTTCTTCCTTTTTCTTTCCTTTCCTTCAACTATTCTTTCTTTTTTAAATAGCTAACAGGTACACAAGTACTCAAAGGTTCACAACCTAAGGCTCAGCTATAATATATAGAATAAGTATTAAAGGATTTAATATTAAAAATTATATGTGAAAAAAAAATATGCACTAAAATAAATATAAAAAAATTTATTATTTATTTATTTTATTTATTTATATGTATATTTCGTTTACGAAAACAAATTTCAACAGACTACAGCATAATAAAAGGAAAATAACAAAATATTTTTATCTTTTAAAATTTAAAACAAATTACAACAAAATTAAAAATTAAAATTTAAAGAAAAGTATAAATTTTTCAATAACAATAAAAAAAATTAAAATTAAGAAAATTACATTAATAAAATTATAAAATTTAAATTTATAGAAAGGGAAAAAATTAGCAATACCAATAAAATTTTCACAATAATAGAAACAAAAGAACAATAACTCAATTAAGCTTAATATTAATGAAATAGGTGAACAAAACACAAGACGAGATAAGTTTTTATTATATTAGCCGTAGATTAACACAATCAAAGGCCTTTGGAAAATCTAAGTAAATTGAATTAACTTGGTAACAATTTTCAATTGCATTTAACACAAAATTCGAATAAATTGCCAGGTTCATGGTTTTAAATCTACCCGCCATAAAACCATATTGAAAGGACACTAATAGATTCCTTGATGAAGATGCATATTTTTTTATACATAATTTTTTCAAAGAGCTTCGGGATCACAAAGAGCTCGGATATTTCTCTATAATTCTCAACTAAATGTTTAAGACCCGATTTGTGTATAGGTGTAATTGATAATATTTTGCATCTCTCTAAGAAAATCCCCTCACTCAATGATGTGTTTAAAATTATATGTAACGGAAAAGACAAGCTCTTAAAATTTTTCAAAAATTTGCATTATTATCTAAATCATCGATTGCAAGAAGCACATCACTTCCTAAAATTGAAAATAGTCCAATATCAGCAATTGGGTCGACTTCATCAAAATGATCATCATGAATGGACATTATCGCAGTAATCAGAACTAAAAAGATTAGCAAAGTTATCAACAATGGATTGCATATCAGAAGAGCAATTTTCTAAATAGCAGGATAGCCTTGTTAGTAGAATTCCTTGATTTATTGATATGAATCCAGAATTGATTAGGGTGACGACAAATATTCGACTAACACGTATTGACCATATAGAAATCTATGCAGGAATTCATATTCTCGTCTAAGTTGTCAAAATATATTTAACGTCTCTAGGTACATTTCATTAGGTACAAAATTATTATAATAGTTTAATTGAAAAAATTGAAAAATAAAATTAAGTTAATTCTTTTTCAAAATTGTTTTTTCTTAAATCTAGTTTATATGTCAAAATTAAAGTCTGAAAGTTGGAAATCTAAAAATAAATATTTAAGGTTATTTTATTTTTTACTTTTTTATGTAGGACATACATTAATAAAAATTTTAAGTTTATACAGGTGCACTTTAAAAAAATAACTGAAAATATTTTCATACACATATATATGGAAAATAGATACGAAATGCAGAAAACAAAAATAAATATTTTAATGAAATGTAATTAATTCACTTTTACTTCCAGGCGAACATTCGTCTAAAGTTCTCTTATTACATTCGTCTGTTCTTCTTCTAAGAGAACATTCGTTTAAAATTAATTTAAATTATTCGCATGAAGTTCTTCCAGGCGAACATCGTCTAAAATTCTTTTATTTCATTCGCCATTTGTTCTTCTAAGAGGACATTATTTTAATGATACCTAATCAATTCGCTTTTAATTGCTCCAGGCGAACATTCGCATAAAGTTCATCTATAGGATGTCTATATATTTCTTGTTAAAGAGCACATTCTTCCTATGGTTTGTTGAGATATGTACAAATAATTGAATTATTGTTATTATTATTGAAACTTATATTTCCTTAATATTCAGAATAAAATTGTTTTCCAATTATAACTTTCATAATAATTATAAATTAATTAATTAAAAATCTAACAAAATAGATCTGACAATTAAAATTTCTATCACAAACCTTAAATAAAAAACATAAACTACATATACATATAAAAAACCGCAAAGTATAATATAATATTAAAAAAGAAAATGTCCTAATATTGTTTTTGTTATTTTTATTTTTTTTTTATCTTTTCTACTGATTATTATTTTTCAAAAACTAACCAAATCATCACTTCAAATAAATAGAAAAAATATGAATAGGACAAATACCAAAAATTTCACAAATTGTTATTTGATAAAAAATATCTTTTGAATTTAATAAATAAATCTAAAACTCATACATACAAATTTATATTTTAATATAGATATTACCAAATACATACTAATATATACATAATATGGTCTGTGAAACCAATGAATTTTTGCTTTTGCTACAACAAAGGTTACCACCATAATATAATAAACATATTTTCTGTCAATTTGATAAGAATCTTATTTTACAGGACTTTTGTTCCGGTTTTCTTATTTATTAATTTGTTTTTTTAGAATTTCCTTTTTAAAATATTAGAAGGTTTAAAAAATTACAGAAATTCTAGAATAAGTAAAAATTTTTTAAAGCTCAAAATTTTCCTACAAAACTGATAATCTACTCTTACCGTACAGTAACAAGAGATGTGCAATGTATTTAATGAACATAATTGATCATAGAATGAAACACTGAGCGGAAGTAAGCCGAAAATGTACATTTAAAAGAGCAGGATAAAATAATAGTTAAAACTATCAATATAGGAAATTGTCAAATATTTACAAGCAAACTTCAAGTAATTAGAAATAAATTGAAATAAAATCCATAATTCAATGTTAACATCAACAACAGATATATAGATCAATCATCATCAAAGGCTTAAAAAAAAAAATTAAAATCATCAAAGTCACTAATTGTTTGTACGGACGTCAATATATAAATCAATCAACCATCATGAGTACTTTAAATAAAACCTCTCATGAGCAATCAAAAAATTAATTTTAATAATAATCTGAATGGTATGCCACTAAATAAAATTACAATCATGAGCACTCAAGAAAATTACTAACATCATTTTATAAATTAAGCATACACCGTTTAACTTAATACTGGATCAGATAATAAGAAATATATAGTTAATACCTCTTCGGAATATCCATAATTGGTCATAAGAACGTTAACATTATAATGTTAAGCAGATGATGCACTACTCGCAGAGAATGAAAGATGACCTGCAGAGATTATTATGCATATTTAGCGAAACTGCCAAATTGAGCAACATTGAGGTACCCACAAAACCAAATCCATGATTATTTCGAAAAAACTTAGTAGATGTAAAATATCCAATAACAATTAAATTATAGAACAATTTGTCAATTTTAAGTATCTGAGAGTAAATTATATCAACTCTCGCAACACGGAAACAGAAATAAGTACACAAGCTCTAAAAGCCACAGCCATTTCCGAGATATTATATAGTGAAACAAATACATGCTAATAAAAAACAAAACACGAATATACAAACACTGTATTAGGTCCATCCATACTATAGCGTACGATATAGAGACAACTGCGGAAACATTTAAACCAAAACAAAAAATGCGAGCAACAGAGGCAAATATGTGGATGCACATTAAGAGATAGTAAACGTAGTAATGAAATCAGGAACGTAAATAGGATGAGCACGATCAACTGCAAAGGTTGTAATAATGGCCAAATCAAAATCAAACGTCTACCAATAACAATTACGAAAATATGGTGTAAATACTGGACGTAGTCATAATACAATTGAGAATAAAATATATTGAAAATACAGTCACTAAATGTTTAATTAAAGAAGAAGAAGAATAATACACCACAAACAACTCTACTAAAAATTAACAGAAACAATTTATAACATGAAAAATTAATAGATTTGATTTAAATTAAGATTCAAATTTAATAAAATACTCATTTCGTAAATCTCAACTACACGGTAAGTGTACTGTACACAGTTAGGTCACCTCTACTGACAATTTTTTTGTACGATTCTTTATAAATTATTTAGATCCAATTGATTTAAAAACGATTCAAACCTAAACGTTTTAAAAAGATTTAAAGTGGCCGTGACATTTTGTATTAAAAATCCTGTTTATGGCGTCATATTGCATAATAAAAAGTACCTCTTCCCATTTGAAAATCTCAATTTTTATCTATTTCGATGCATTTTGAGCGAAAAAACCATTTTCCGGTCCTTCCCGAAATTGAAAATATTACCAATCGATAAAGCATCCCCGATTTAGTTAATACATTTTTATTTTGATTTTAAAATATCGGCTCTTTCTATTCTTAAAAAACTGATACGCATCTTCGTTTTAAAAAAAAATAAGAAGAAATGTATTTTTATTTTATTTAACTTTTAAAAGTTCAGTTCAGTTGGTAACTTTAACATCACATTTCATAATATTATCCTTAAATTTATTAGTCACTTTTAATATAATTATATTTAGTATTAAAGTGCTATTATAAAACTAAATTTCTTTTAATGTTCCTGAGACATAGTTTTTATTAAATAAAATAATAAAAAAAACAAAAAAAAAAAAAACAAGACGACAGTTTCAAAAAGGACCAGACCGATGACATCTCCATTCTAGATAAATGAAATTTTTATTTTTTGAAATATTGTAGGTATGTATGTTCTTTTTGATGTATAAATAAGTGACATTAGAATCCTTTCAACTATTCGAGGACATTAACATGAAATTATATTATTAGAGAAAAAAAAATAAATAAAAACAAAATAAAAAGGGGAAAAAATATTCAAAATTTTATTTAAGGATCACAGGTGGTAACTCTGTTTGTACACAACAATTACTACTATATAAATTAATTTTTTTTGTTGCCTAGAAGGTGAATTTCTGTTTTTAATTTGTTTTTTTTTTTTATTATCTTCATTGTCAAAACTTTACTCCTATATACACACAATAACTATACAAACATGTACATACATAATATGAAAAAAAAAATTAAAATAATTATATAAAAATATTTTTCATTATATTTACAAAGGATAATAAATTATTATTTTTCGTGAGCAATTTCAGTTCCCAAAAAAAAAAAACAAAAAATATAACAAAAACAGAAGCACATAATAATAATAAATAAGTAAAAAAAAGAAAATGAAAAGAGTTTGAAAGATAGAAGGTGAGGTAGTGTAAAAGAAGATCAGAATAGTAAAAGACAAAATCAAAATATGACATTTATTATAATTTTAAGGGTTTGTTTAAGGACATTTCTCTTCTTTTAAGTTTTTGTTTATTTATGTTATTTATTTTTTTCTTATTAATAAGAGAAAATGAAATATAGAATTGCCATGAATTGAATTTTCATCATCATAAAAATGTTGAGCAACAATAATGTCACAGTATTGTAACATTACATATTGTAATATACAGTTACGTATTGGTCATGTTTATAAATTTTTATATGTGGAGTTGAAAATTATCAAAACTAATACATATGTTAATATACAGGTTGGTTTAATAATTTGGTTCTATTTAATAATATATATATGGCTATAATGAGCATCTTTGTTTCCATACTCTTTAAAGCCTGTTCCGCATGGATCAAGAAAAATTTAAATGAAGAACTTTTTATTGGCAAAAACTTGAATGACTTCTGTTTCCACATATGTAAGATTATCTAGAGTATTACGATTTTGTCAAAATCCAGAATTAAATATACTAACTTTATTAGTGTGTTCAAGGACACACGTTAATCTTTTGCACATCATTCGTTCTAATATTTTACAAAGACAATTAGTTAGGAGATGCCGTTCTATAATTTTTAACATTTTTTGGATCTTTGTTATCTTTTAGGATTGGTATAAGTAATATCCTTCTCCAATTTTCAGGGAAGGTGCAACTAATCCAAGTATTATCATTGTCAAATTCAAGTACATATTTTTTCTGTTTAGAACTTAATTATTTGATCACTCCGTAATGGATTAGGTTAGGTCCGGGGGACGAACCTTTCACTTAGCATAAGCAATTAAAGTTGAAAATTTATGCGAAACTGCATTATGGTTTCCGAGATAAAAAAAATCGTTAAAAAATAATGAATGAGCGAATTTATTAATACGAAGAAATCGTGGCCTTTTTCGATTATTGATGACAAACAGTAACAGTAAACATCGTTTCTAGACCTACAATAAAAAATTTCCGCCATAAAATATAATATTTCAAAAGATTTTACACAATTTTGCAATTAGTTTGTAGAGCTTGCTAATAGCGGAATATACTCTATAGGCACAATAAAGCGAAACAGAACGTAAAAGTGTAAAATGCCGATTGATAAGGAGTTAAAAAATAAAGAAAAATGATATAGTTCAGAATTTTTTCCGGCAATTGAAAATGTTGAAGCTTGTTCATTGACGTGGAAAGATAATAAGCACTGAAATTTATTGTCAAGTTTTGTAAACCAATTACGTGTAAAAGATTTGATAAGTTGAAAAAACTAAATATAAAAAATATTATGTCCATATGCCGTAAAGTACTACAATAAACACATGTTGAGGATCTCGACTAATTACATAGCGTTGTAAGCCGCTATTAGGTAAAGTTGACACGAATAAAGT
The DNA here is from genome assembly GCA_963942445.1 of Argyra leucocephala. Taxonomy (NCBI): domain Eukaryota; kingdom Metazoa; phylum Arthropoda; class Insecta; order Diptera; family Dolichopodidae; genus Argyra; species Argyra leucocephala. The sequence goes on along the minus strand of OZ012678.1, from coordinate 46,925,012 downwards.
GGTATATGAGACTTTTTATCATCTTCTCGAGGTTACAGTTCATAAACTTTTGGCTACTGCAAAAAAGAGTGTATGAGATTCGAATGGAAACGCCACTATTTTTAAATTGTTTTCCGAATAGAGTTAGCTGAAGCTTTTTTTCTATTGTCTTTTAGTTTCTATTAGAAAATACAACATTTTCGACTTCACATCTTCCACCAACAGTTGAATGCTATTTCCATTTGTTATCTTAAAAATTTTATTATATTGATGAAGATTTTAAATTAAAAAAACAAAAAAATTAAAATTTTGTATAGCATACAGTGTAGCAGATTGATCTGCATTACACCCAGAAAGTGATCTCATAACTCTCAAAGAACCCAAACAATACTTTACAATAAAAAACTGTTTATTCATTTTATAAACATCCTGTCCTACAAATGTCCTACTAAATTTTATCACAAACAAGTAAAAAAACCATCCATGTCATAAATTTAATTATCTATCAACATCATAAACAATATTCATATATACAAGGACATAAAAGTACACAAATGTATGACATACATGTGTATATAAGAAAAGAAGATAAAAGTGACCATTGATTTTTAATTTGATAAAATTCTTTTTAATTGGTTTCTTTGGTAATTTATGCTCTTACCAGGTAAATATCCTTATATAATCCTTTTTTAAAAGGAAAATATTTAAAAAGTTGATATCTATTTAAACTCTGTATGTAAATATATTTTAAATATATTAGATATCTATACACATATATTTGAGTATTACATTTTAAACATAAATACGTAAATTTTATATTGTAGTATGTGAAAATATAAATTATAAAAACTTTGAAGCAGACTTAGATCCCATTAAAAAAAAAATATTATATAACCTAATATAGGTAGTCTCTATAATATATTTTATATCCTGATAGTAAGTTTTCAACAATATAAAGTTAATTGAAATTATTACATAATAAATAGAGTAGAAATATGAAAAATTAATTTATAAAAAAAACAAAATTCTAAAAATTTGTTGAGATTTAATGAATTTGATAACACAAATAAAGTGGAACTATGCCATAAATCCGGATAAGTTCTAATTTTATACATTTAATTATTTGATGTACCAGAAACATTACACATCTCCATGTTATGTAATAAATTACAGCATCATCTTACAATGTAAGAAAATGTAGTTCTACCTCAATTTACTGACAATACGTTAAACAAAAGAAAAAAAAATAAAATAAGCTTCATTTTTATTGTGCAAATCAGAATCATTGGCAACCTAAATTATTTGGAGCACTCAGTTATTGACAATACCCTTGATGTAATTTTAATTTTTTCTTTTTAACTTCTTAAGATGGTTTATTATTTCTGCCCTGGCTTAGCTGTTTTAGTCCTGTTTATCAGCATGGCCTACCTTATGAACTAACTTCTGATGACTGAGACGTTCATCTTTCTCTCTTTTCTTTCAGGAATACTTTCAACTTCCGGAAAGGACCGGAAAAGGCTTTTTTAAGACCAAAAATCGCCGAAATTGGAAGAAATCGAGATTTTCAAATAGGAAGAGGTACTTTTTTATGCAAATTTGGATTCTACGACAAAAAATAAGAAACTAATGTTAAATGATTCCTTCAATTTGAAAATCTCGATTTCGGTCAATTTTTGCGATTTTTGGTCTTAAAAAACCGTTTTCCGGTCTTAGCCGATCCGTTTTAGTTAATAAAATTTTTATTTAATTTTGAAATAACTACTGTTTCCCCTCTTTAAAAGCTAATACGCATGCTTTCGACAACGCGGTATATTCATTTTTACTATATAATCATCATTCATTAAATATTATACCCCGATTTGAAGCAGGGCTCCACAAATTTACCTAAACAAGCTTGATATAGTACATAAAACATGGATAAAAATAGCTCAGCGTTTTCCTATATTACATCGTCCTAGCTTTATAGTGATAAGTATGTCAGCTTAGTTTTTATAGTGATAAGTATGTCAGCTTATCAAAAATTATTAAATTTGAACTTCTAACAACTATATTCTGAATTATAAACAATCAAATTAAGCACAGTTTCCTATTATAGAAGTTTAGATAGAAGTGTAGATATCCTTAATCGTAATACTAGAAATAAAACTAGATTTTATCTGTCTCTCTCTTTAGAACGACATCAAATCAATAATAATTGTCTTATAATGATTTGTCAGGAGAATTAATTTGATATTCGATCTCAAGTAATTGTTTAAAACTAAAATTAAAATAATTCTGCTAGGAACTAATAATATACTAACCAAATTAATAATAGTAATTAATAAATTGTATAACTGTAATAATGTCTAATCATAGATAATTTCACTATATTGTAAATTAAATTTGAATGTAAATTATATGACCGTACGGCTATATGCTGGGATCATGAATAACAAAATAAAATAAATTTAAGAAAAAATATTAGCCCCATGAACATTTCAAATATATCTAATGTTCTGACACAACCTCTTATTGTTGTCGAGTTCAAAAACTAAATAAGTCTGTAAGTAGTAGACAAAATATTCGTGTATATATGATTTATAAATTCAAAGGACAATGTGCTACTATTTTATATAAATAAACAAAATTCATTCTGATGCTAAAAGATACATTTTTCTTAAAACCTAATCTCCTACTGTTTTTCCGTAGATTTTTTACCTATTTTATTGTTTTATATGCGACCTAAAACAAAATTCTAAAAATTTGTTGAGATTTAATGAATTTGATAACACAAATAAAGTGGAACTATGGCATAAATAACCTATGGCAGACCATTGATCTATCACAGTATTTATTTTAACCTGTTTGGCCGTTGAATTTTTTTTCCTTGTTCTTTAATCTTGGTTTTAGGTCGCTGTACGACGATATATCGATACTAAGGTATTCAATGTGATTAACTTCTTCAATAGGCTGTTCATTGGAGATGAGCGTGTCTTCCATTAATTTTTTGACGTTACTTAATTAATGTTTCTGCTTTATTGGTTTAATCAAATAAGAACATTTAAATGTCATTCTTATTCTCCCCAGTGCAAATTATTTGAAGTAAAATAATTTTTTTTTGTTTTACTATAGCCCGTTATAAGCCTTGCTCACTATTAAATTGTATAAACTAGAATTCAGACTATCGAATTGTCTTATTGCATTTTGTACCAGCAAAAAAAAAAACCAATGTAATATTTAAAACCAACCAATTTAATTAAATCTTGAATTTAATAAAAAATATGCATTTGATTAGCATTACTAAACAGTAAAATAATTCAAACATTTTCTTTTCAATGGAAACTTTTTATATTTTTAAATTATTATTAAATTAAATATGAATATATTAAATGGTCTTACTTATAATAATTAATTTCCATTAATCTGGCATTCTATTCATTCACAATTCACATTCATTTTCTTCATTTATCTATAATGTAGTTGAATTATGTTCCCTCAGGAATAGCTATTCATAAAATACTTTTCTAATCTTTGTATTGCATGCATTACCACATTAAATGAAGTTCAATGACAGACACTGCTACAGTGAAATTCAAAATAATTCTCTTTGTACTTTATTAATGTAAAATTCCAAATCATTAAAACTACGTTATAAAATTGTTCACAAGCAAATCTCAATTGGATAACAGATTCAATTAAAAAAGTATTGCGGTTATTTATCTCTTCTAAATTAAAAAAAAAAATTAGATTAAAATTAAATTACTTAATTATTATTAGAGTTCGTGATGGCTGATTGTTGAACTGAACATTGACAGCAAACCAACAAATTAACCAATCAAATAAAGTATAAATTTAATTTTGTCATTTTGAAAATCGTTTTAGTTTTTGCAATTACAATTTAAAACATAAGCAAATTATAGATATCAGCTGGTTCGGTATTGTTTAACCAGGTTGACACATTTCTAAAAAAAAAATTTATCTATCAAATATATTTATAATAAAGATGAGCTCGAGATTGAACAAAGAAGAATCTAGACGTACTTAATATTCACATTGGTCTTTCATAGGGCAAAGCTATTTTGTGGGATTCCCCTAAGTACAGCCAAAATGCAAATAAAAGTTTAAGATTTCTGGAATAATGGTCCTGGAAATTGTCAATACATGCCAAAACAATCGCTAAAGAACACTAAAAATCCTGCCATAGGATTTTTTTTTGTTTTTTATGTTCTTGACAGTAACTTAGGTTGAATCACCTTTTCATGGTTAATTAAGTACGGTACTGCAATTTCACACTACAATATCTACAATATTTGGAGTATTTATTTAACAAAATACTGGCTTATCTACTCATTAAATGTGGAAAACTACTACTATTGTCAGGAACTAAGCCTTCTTAAATATAATAGTTTAATTTTATTTAATTTGTTACCAGGTTATACTCTCAACTATTTTTTGTCATTTATTATATCCCAATGACAAAGGTACTAGACCAGATCGAAAAACCAATGAAGCATTTTTTTTTTTGCTTCATCGGGAATCGAACCTGAGACCTTTCGGTTAAAACGCAGTTAACTGCGCCCCCCAGCATGTGATTATAATTTTGTTATCTGGTTTTTTTGTTTTTGATAATTATCCTCTGTACGAGCGAATGAGCTCTTTGGGACCTAAATGAATAAAGAAAGAGTAATTACAAAAAATTTACAAAAACAAACATCATAGCAGCGAAGTTATATTAAACATCTGCTCTGTTTACGTAAACTTATCACTTTCAGCAGACTTTTACATCTGTGAACAGCGTCCCTCGAACGATTGGGGCTAACCAGCATTATACTAAAGAATGTTATATAATTATTCATATAGAATGTTAATACATTATAAAAAAAATCATGAGATTCATTTGCTTATTTGCATTTATTAGGGTAATCGCAATAAGTTTATTTGCGTCTGCGGTAATAGAAGGGTCAAACTCCAACCCAGTATACACTTAAATCTAATGTGATCTTAATCTAATATCCTCATTGTCAAAAAAATCGAACGAAAATTATCCACTTGCTGATCTCCATTAAAAGTAATTTCTCTCTTCCTGGGGAAAATACCCCTCTAAAATATTTTTTATAAAGATATAAAGGACTTGTTAAAGCTCTAATTTTGATTAATTTTGATATTTAAGCAACTTAAATTCAAATTAATATTCTAAAAATTAAATTAACTTTTATTTTGAAACTTTAACCTTTTAAAATTCCAATAAACATGCTTAACCTTGATTCAAAATTGCTATTGTTACCCAAAATTAAAACTCATTTCTTCCATTTAAAAACTTGATTCCCATATTTCATTGCCATTTTTTTCTTCTCAATTTTATTTTTACCACCACTTAACCAATAATAAAGAATAAAATAACAGTGAGAAACAAAAAACGTTAAAAACAATAACGGTAAATAAAATAAAGAATAAAAACAATTTTTCAACCATTAAAAGATATAAAACAGGAAAAAGAAACAAATAAAAATTAGGTATTGAAGATTGAAACGAAAAGAATACTCTACTTCTGTTGTAAACTCCTGTGCTCTCTTATGGTGATTTGCATATTTTTTTTAAGTAGAACAAACATAATACTATTACAGAGACTAAATGGAATCAGGACATGAGCTGAATCAAAAAAAAAAAAAATATATATATATATGAAGAGTAAATGTAGTAAAAATAAACATAAAACAATTTCAACACAAACAACAACAATAAAAAAATAAGAATAAAAGTTTCCAGTTTCACAGCTTCACCTTCATTTTCTATTCCCACTCCTCGTTAGATTCTTTTTTTGTTTTGTATTGTAGGGGTGACGTTTCAGATGATAGCAAGAATTCCATTAAATCATCATTAAATATTCAATAATTTTTTTGTTTTCATGGTTATCGTATAAGAATATTATGCCCAGGACAGTCTTTATCATATCATGGTCTTATTTGAAAAATTACCTTATGATATCTGGTTTTACTCATACTTCCTCATTTTAAAGAATATTATTTAAAATATCCAGACTTAAAAAAAATGGACATTGGTATCCTTATTTTATATGACACAATCTTGTTTAATGATATTCTCTGACATTCATATGGAGTTCAAATTGAAATATTGGATTTGTTTTATATAAGAATAATTTCTTGAGCAAAATTTCGATCAAAATTTAAGACAAAAATTTGTCGTTCAAAAAGTTCAACAATGTGTCAAATTTTCAAAAATGAGTTTGTAAATGCGTTGTTTCTAAACAAGTCAAATTACATCTTTAATCAAATTCTGAATTTACTTGTTTCAGTTAGCAGTTACAGTTACCTCAACTTTTGAGCCGCTCATTAAAGAATAATGTGTTTTTCTTTCAATAACATCTCAGAATACACTTGATTAGAATGATATGAAATCAAAAGGCGTTCGTCGTTAACATAAAAGTAAAGAAAGGATAAAATAGATGTTTCCATACTTATGGGTAATTGTGTAGTACAGAATTCTATAGTACTGAAGTAGAATCAAAAAAACTGAAAACATAAGAATTTAAATGCTTGAAAACAACTTTAGATACATACTTGAACAGGTCGACGTTGTTTTTCCTATTATGTTACAATTAATTTACTGCTTGTCGAAATCCGGTACATGTCTGAAATAAATCAGAAGTGTTATTTCTAATTACCACACTACCTGGGTTTTCCAAATGTCATTTTTGACAATCGGATGAGCTTGGCTGGATTCGATGAGTTGCTCAAGATATTTCGGAATAGAGGAGTTTAATGTACATTCCCGAGCTATATGCAACATGATGATGATAAATCTTCTAAATTTTTTCGAATTGCATCTCAGGATTGCATTATATATTATCATACACTAACAATTGAGTCGAATCATGTATTCAGAATATTGCTCAAACCTTCTATCACTTATGAGGTATTATAAAGGGTCTGCCCGAATGCCGACTTTTCCAAATCCCACTTTTTCAAAAGAACGCTTTTTACAATTCCGTTTTTGCATAATCCCGCTCTTATTAAAAATCACGCTTTTTTAGTTGTTTTTTTTTAAAGTGCAGTACGAGATTTCATGTCAAAAAATGTAGTTTTATCAAAGCGTCCTTTTTCAAATCACCTTTTTCCAAAATCTCCCTTTTTTGTTTTACTTTTTAAATAAGAAATATTCAGGAAAAGGCATATATAAATTTTTTTGTGTCCAAAAGCGGCTATACATAGGCTTAATTAAAATAAATATTCTGACAAATTAAAACAAAAGTGGAATTTTTGAAAAACGGAATTTTAAAAAGCGCAATTTTAAAAAGGGATTTTTTGCAAAAGTAGGATTTGTAAAATTCGGCATTCGTCCCGCACCCCAATTAGATAATATGATAAACTTTAAATGTTACTAGTCTGCATGTCTTCTAACTGAATCAACTTGTTTTCTTGAGTCTTGAACAGATCATCTTCACTTTTTAACCATCTATACTCTCTGTAAGGCAAAGCAGCTCGTACAAAGCTTCGAGTAATTTACTAATTTTATCTTTCACTTAGCATTAAGAAATTTAATTCGACAGTAAAAATGTTAAGTAAATAAGTTGGAAATAAAAATATTTTCCAATGGATTTCATTAGATTTCAATTCGTAATAAAATAAAATTTTCATTTCAATGCAAATTAAATAAATTTTTCCATTTCAATTGAAAAATAACGAAAAAAAAGAATATTATGAACGTTAAAATCCTTCATAATGTCATAACAAATTCAATTTTGGTTTTAAAGTGCTAAAAGATTTTAATGGCTGTTTGGGAATACTTATGTAAACAAAACAAAAAATAAGGATTCTTAAATTTATTTATTTAAAGAAGTAAAAATATTAAGGACCCCAAATGCATGAGCAACAAAAACATTAAAAACAAAAACAACAACAAAAGATGTGTGTCAAAGTCCATCAGATTTTTTTTTCTCACTATATTTATAACATCTTTCGATAGCAGCACAGTAACTTAAAGCAACAACAATAATAACATCAGAATCAACAGGAATGGTGTAGGATGTAACATTCATAAAATTTGTATGGAAATGATGAAAGCACTTAGTGCTCTTTATCGCTTTAAATTAAAATAAAATTATGCAAATGAAGAAAAAAAAATTTAAATATGAAGAGATAAAATGTATATTATGTGAATGTATGCAAAACTGGGTAAAAAAAAAAATCTAGTTATATTCAGTTTAAAAATATTTTCATTTAAAATGTGAAAATTAATTATAAACTTTTAGGGTAGTTTTTGTTTTTCTTCTATAAATTATTCGAAACATTGTCCAATATATAAATAGAAATGAATGTGAGAATTCTAATACATTGAAGTGATAAATTAGACTGAGATGGAGCCAATTAATCAATTATTGTATTCAATATAAATACTACAGTTACAATTTAAATTTTGAGAATCCCACTAACTATTCAGGTAACCTGAAGGTAACAATCTAGATTATTTTTGAAGATATAGAATACTACTGTTAACTTCATAGCATCTATCTTAGCCAAGCTGTTGCTGCAATATACCAATAACCCAACAACACTTTCCTAGTTAACAAAAATAATTGATTTTGTTCCAAAACCGTAAAATAAAATTTGTATTGCAGAAAATATGATATAAGAACGCTTGAATATCGTACCCTCTCGTCGTATTTATCCCGATATTCGATTATTTTGAAAGTAGAATTTATTTCAAATGCCTAACAGAATTTCGTCAACAGAACTACCTACGTTTCATATTTCAAGATTTAGCCTTCGCCTAGTTACTAGCCTTATTTACATCTGTCTATCATGACTCCGAGTCGGAATTTTCGAAATTTGATCATTTTTTCTATTCAATTTTTTTTTGTGAATGAATTTTCATTAAAATCGTTTTCAAATTGAAAAGATTCGAAGACAATTTTTATTTTTTTCTTATATTTGAAATTTATATTGGTTGAGCCATTTTTAGAGAATCATGGGTTCGAATTAACTTTGATGAATGATTTTAGGATGGAGAAAACGAGAATTAAATTAAATCAAAACAAAATTCAAAAGTGAAAATAAAATAAACTTAAAGAAGTTAATTTGAAAAAATAAATTTCCGGAATTTATTTAAGTTTTAATTTTTTTTCATTTCAACTTATCTGATTCAACAAATGGTTATTGTTGTTGTTGTTATTGTTTTATTGTATCTTCTTATATTCTTCTTTATATTTTGAAGATTTCTTGCAACAAATGGCACAGAATGAATATAAAAAAGTAATAAATAATAAAGAAACTCATCAAAAATGTTTGGAATTAAATGTAAAAGTTGCCAATATTTGTAAATGGGGTAGGAGTCAGAAATTTATTTTACATTCTATTTGTTTGCGGCGCCGTAGCTTGCAAAAGTTGGAATACACATGGCTTTATTCTGAAATTTATATTAAAGCTTTTGCTTGAGGAACATTCACCACAATGTGCAATTTTAAAATAACAAACGGGGAAGTACACTAGATCAGAAAGGGTCGTGTCTACATGGAACTTCTCATAGGTACCACAAAGCCCTTACAAGCTTATTAAACAATATTTTGCAACGAGAGTTGGGTTGTCTTGCATTTCCACATAACTGTGAACAATGAACTTTTCTTACAACGATTCTCATTTTAAAGCTTAGTCACAATAAGTAATCAGTTACCCAGATCCAGTATAATTAAACCTTATTAATCAAAACCTCATTAATGCAGTTCTTAAATTGCAAATTATGTAAACATTATAACATATTTTGCAATTTGAGAACTGCATTCATACATTCTTTTTTAACTAATTCCATATACTTCTGAAATAATAAACAATGAAAAGCTTGAGTATGAAAAATTTAAATATTGCACATACATTTTAATACATACATAAAGTTTTCAGCAAGCCTACAGTAAGGGTTCCAGAGTTCTACAAAGTTTTTATTCAAACTATTCAGTCAGTTTTGTATTCTGCTTTGTATTCAATCATTTTGAGCCATCAAGCTTTTACATTCAACATATTGTTCCAGCTTTACCAACCCAAAATATTTATGATTTCATCTGATCTAGCGATCGTGGTGCTGCTTGTCACAATGGAATGACCCATGATGAAAACGAAATATAAGCCGATTTTTTTAGTTTCTCCAAATGATTTTACCAAGCTTGTTAAATTTAGAATTTAAGATCTACACCCATCAATCACCCATCAGGTCTTGTTTATATTATTCCAAATCCATCAATGAACCCTGATGGTATTTGATGACCCCTGACCATATTTTTTTATTGAACTGGATTCTTCTAGGTTGAATAGAACCCTGTCGTCGATAGAGCATTATTTTTTGTGACAGCGCTTTAAATTCGTACAATACGCTTGTTTCTTATACAATTCAACGTCGTGGTCAATTATTAACCAATCAGATTTTTGTTTATTCACTAGTCACCGTTATAAGAAAATTAATTATAACAGAAATTCATTTTCTTCATTTTTTTTTGATGGGGAGTTCTATGTAAACGCGACCACTTCAGATCTATTGTACTTTGCTTTTTATTATCTTTGTAGGTCTATGTCGTTGATGAACGATATTATTGCTTTGATGCCAATTTCAGAATAAGGCGATGTGTATTCCTGGAAATATTTAGGACTTTTGCGAGTTATTGCGTTGCAAACAAATAATAATGAACACTTGGGATTCTATGTTATAATTTGCCCTAAATAACTTTATTAGATATTAGTAAATTTATGAATTGTTGTTGTACCATCCTCTCCGCGGAATTTACATAGAACAAAGGAGATAGCCGCTTAGCGTTTCGCTCCTGGTATAAAAAAATTTCCTGGTTGCTTGCAGGCTTGTTGTGGAATTATGTAGGATCCTACGATCTGTAGTATCACTAGGAACACTGTATTCCTTAGTGTTTATAACCCAAATCAATAATGATGGATTCTGGGGAGTAGTCATGAAGTAAGTTTCTTTTCCCGATGTTTTTTTTTTCATTTACATTCGTTAACATTTACAATAGCGTACAGATTTTGGTTTATTTAATTTATTATTGTCATCATTATCATCATTATAATAATTTGCTGGCTGCGACTTGGATAATTTTGTTTTTAAAGTTTTATATATTTATTAGCAATTGTTGAGTTATACATTACTTGTGTGCCTTAACTTAGTTCAAGATATTTTTTATTTTTTTTATTTTCTTTTGTTTATAATAATTAAATTCAAAAGATAAATAGATATTCTTATCTAGTATCTTTACTTTATGTTAACATTTTAAATATTATTCCATTTGGAGTTATTAATAAAATGAACCAATGAAAATGTTTATTATTGATTCATACTTCTTAAATATTCATTCAATATTTAGAAAATATTTTTTAAATCAGAATAAAAATTTATCGTTTTTATTATTTACAAATAGTTTTGCAATACTAAGGATTTTTTTTTATTGTTATTATTGTAAACATAAGTGTCCTTTATACACAAATAATAATATTATTGTTGTTATTCTTCTCGGTTGTTGTTTTCTATTTACGCAATTAACATTAAGTATTATTTGATATCATTATCATGACTTTTGATTTTATCAACTTCAATATATGTACATGTTTTTTTTTGTTATGCTTTTTATTATAAGAGTCATTGGAAAAGATTAATGATTATGACCTTTAGAAAGAAAAAAAAATCCCTTAAATAATAAAGGGACTATTTTACCTTACCTTAAAAACAAATTTTGGAAATTTCATTTCATTCAACAATTTTTCTTATGAATCTTTGGAGCACTATTCTGTTAAACAGCAAATTGCTGAGTTAACTTCTGAAAATACTTTGAATAAATATTTGCAGCGGTTTTTTTTTTTTCTTCTATCAGGGACATTTATTGTAATAGTTTACAAGCTTTTATCCAATTTTTTTATATATTGGATTATTGAATTATATATGGGTAACTGGACATATAGTCATCCATATAAATATTTAGTTTTTTACAATATCCCTTATACATGGTGTTTTTCAAATTAATTGATTGCTTCTATATGCCAAGTATATGAATGGAATCAGTAAGTAAAACTATTTTCTATGTTCATGCTCGATCAGTCTTTGAAAATAAATAATGAATTTGATAAATACAGTTCTGTGGTTTTACAATGAACGATGATAACTGCAATTTTGTCGAATTTTAGTTATGAATGACACTTTTTATAAAATTTTAAGCTCTTTCAAATAATAAAAAAAAAATTTAATAATATTAATTAATTTATGATTTCAAAACTAAATAACTAACAACTGCCGTTGAAAATATTTCTAACATAAGCATATAACTTCACTTACGCAGTTATGGAGGCAACACTTACCGAAAAATACAAAACAAAAAAAATGATATGTTAAGATATTTCCATGTATCTTGAAAAATTTTACTGCGTATTATACATTTTTATTTTTTGTATAAACTGAATAACTGAAGTTATCATGTTCTTCAGCAATAACTTTTATGTAACAAAAATGAATAAGTTATTTAAAAATAAAAAAAAAGGTAAAAATTTTACGAAAATTAAAAAATTATTGAATTGATTTCAAAGATCATATCTTTTTAAAGATTTTCAAAAGATTTTCATTAAAAATATTTTTTAAAAATCAAAAATAACTAGAAAACTATAGCAAATTCTATACTAAATTTTATTCAATTGCGATTTACAAGAAATGCCAAGAATGCAGTTATCATCTTTCGTTGTAAAACCACAGAGTTTATTTAGCGATCTGGGCACCTACTTTACCAAAAGATATTTAAAAACGAGAAAAATTTCTGCTTTCATTAAGAATAAAGTAATCGACAAAGAAGTTGTTGCGAATATAAATCAAATCGCATAGCAATCACTTGGCACTATCCAACACGAGAGAAAAATTGGATTAGTGATGCAACTTGGGAACTGATAAAGAAAAGAAGTGAACTTAAGCAGCGTACTTTTAACAGAATCACAAAAGCTATAAGAACAGAATACAAAAACATTGCGAAACAAGTAAAGAAAGCTGCCAGAAGAGATAAACGCAGACACTTTGAAAAACTCGCAACACACACGGAAAGAGCAAACAAAATAACTTCGGAGAATTATACCTACAAATAGGTAAGATCACTAATTGCAGACACACGCAAATCCAATCAATTAGAGACCAGAACGAAATCTCTACCTCGAATGCGAATGCCCAACGCCAGAGATGGAAAGAATACTTTCAGGAAACAAGCACCGTCAACAACATCAAAATAAATAGATTCCGAAGTAGTCCGGGTAGTCCAGAACTGAACATTCACACTGAACCACCAAGCTTACAAGAGATTAAAGAGGGTATAATAACGTTGAAACAGAACAGGGTTGCAGGTATAGATGAACTTTCATCAGAATTGTTACTGCAGATCTGGAATTAGCTGCTGAATTATTAGAACCTCACATCACGAAATCCTGGGCGGAAAAAATACCACCAAAATACTGAAAAAAGGTAAAACTGACTGTAAAACTTCCAAAATAAGGAGACCTAAAAAATGCAATAAAGACGTATACGTAAAAATTTCGCAACCATACTGGATCGGAGAATACAGTCTAAAATAGAACAAAATAGAAGGACGAACAGCCAAGATTTCGTCCAAAAATGAGTTGTACAGACCACACCAACACACTCCGGCTGATCATAGAGCAATCTGTGGAATGGAGTTTTCCGCTATATCTCTTGCTCATCGATTTCAAGAAGGCTTTCTGAAACATTCTGCAATATTCAACATAAAGCAGATCTACTTCAGCAAGCAGCGCGCAGAGTCGGGCCAGAAATTATCATAGATAAAACCGAGGCCATGAGGATAAATAAAACTAATTCAGACACCATAACAATAGATCAAACAGTCGAATATTTGAAGAGCTTCTCCTACCTAGGTAACGTTCTAACAACAAACGGAGGTTTAAAAGCAGATGTCAACAAAACAACAGATAGAGTGATAAGAGAAAGTAGAAACAGTGCCATAAAGCAATTAAAAAGGTTATTTAATAATGTTAAAAATAAGAGTGTTCAAGAATATCTTCGAAGTCTAACCCCAACTGAGGCCATGGTTTAACTAGTATGGAAAGCCAAAAAAAAATATATAACATCTACAGTAGTGTTCAATCCACGAATACGGACAATAAATCAGCTTTAGGAAGTAGTAACCAAAAAAAAGCACCGTCATTTGCAACGCACTTTAAAGAAGTATTTCAATCATTTTCACCAGGAATCAAAAACGTAAATATATCATTTTCTTAACACCCCGGCCATCTAATTTTTTTCAATGGAACCAAATTATCAACACATATCACATTTACACCGAAGAAAGAAACTTACCCGGGTTTATGCTGAATAATTCTATTCTAATATTGAAATATTGTACATATAGTGTTTCTGTCAAAAGTATTAAGATTAATACCACACGCACCATGGTTCGTAAGTAATAATATTTTACATTACAAACTACAGATGAAAACCATAAAGGGGGAAATCAGGAATATAAACTGAAAATATATTATTTTTATTCAACAATTTTCTAACTAAAATATTCGACAATTTGCAACAAAAAAAATAGATATAACCTTTTCTCGTATAAAACAACGGTAAACATGTAAATATAGTTGAACGTTACTTTACTGGAATGCATTGACTTCAAAATTTATTTTTTTTAAAGTGAATTTCAATTAGAAAATCTCAAACAACAGTTTTAATCAAAATGACAAAAAAAATTTGAATGAAACAAGGAAAATGGTTTTTAAAAAACAGTTCTACAATGATCGTTCAACAAAAGATTAAATTTAAAACTATTTTTTATTAAATAGAAGTAAAATTGCATTACTTAAACTTAATATTATTATCTAGGTTTTCATTGAATGTTCGGAGGAACACGTTTTACTTTAAAATTAAAAAAAATCTGAATTTAAAATATTCTAATTAAATCTTAATTCTGAAATGAAGGTAAAACATGCAAAAAACTATCCTCAAAAAACAAAAAATATTGGACCTTTTGTATATCTGTTAAATCTTAAATATTTTTTTAAATATAAAAAATAAAATAAAAAATATAAAAACCTAAATTAATTAAAAACATGCTGAATGAAAGTTTTCATAAATGAAACGAAAGAATTCGATAATATAAGCTTGTTCTCCTATGTTTTTTTATTTGTCGTCTCTCATTTTAAAAGTTTTTTTTAATTTTATTTTTAAAATTCTATTAATAAATAATTGGTAGTTACATAGTAGTGATGTGCGGTATCCAAAAAACAAATCGATATATCGATCGATACGTATCAACAGAAAATTTATCGATGCATACAAAAATCGGAACCAAATTTTGAACCAATTCTAGATTTTGAGTTGAGGATTGATATATAGATTTGCGATTTCATGAAAAAGCCAAAAGTGAAATAAAACCAACCAACTTTACTAACTTAAATTGATTTTAATATATAAATCTTAAAATTAATTTTATTACTTTTTATCACAAATATTTGAAAATAACTATTAAATAATGTATTAAATCACTTTTGACTTTTTATCAATCTAACTTTATTTTTTTTTTGTTTTTTTATTTTAAAAATTTTGAAAAAACTTCTAATGGATTTTCGGTAAATTTTTATGACGAATGTATACAATTTTGAACAGTGTGTTGGCTTGGAAAGGTACATTTCGACAAATGTACTCCTAGGTTGTACATCATATTTGACAGCATTAGGTGGTACACCTAGACGGAAAGTTCGCTGTTGAGAAGCTTCTTAATATTCTGTGTTGTCTGGCACCTGGTTGTCTCCGCAGTTTTCCCACCAGTGGATTTGGGTGGTTTTCTAACCGGGTCCAATATATTGTGATAGTAGCAATTATTTCCTCTTTTACAGATCTCACTTGTAAGTAGTTTCTTTTGACTGAGTTTCGAACATAAAAAGGTGCATTGACAATTGCTCTGACTACCTTTGCTTGAAAATGTTCAATAATTTCTATATTTGAATTACTTGTCGTACACTCGTACCCCACAGTTCGATAGCGTAAGTCCATATTGCTTTAAGTATACTTTTATAGATTAGAACCTTACTTTCTATAGTGAGTTGTGAATTTCTGCCAATTAGCTAGTATAAGTTGGAAAATTTTAGACGTAGTTGTGTACTTTTTGCTGCAATATGCTTTCACCAAGTTAATTTTTTGTTAAAGTGAATCCCCAAATATTTGACCAAATCCGCCATTGGTAACGTATTGTTATTGATTTTAATTGAAAGACAGATTTCTTTCCTAGTAGTGAAAGTAATGTGGACAGATTTGGCTTCGTTTGCCAGTTTGCCATTTTATTTGCCAGTTATTTATGTCATCTAAGTACCTCTGAAGCTTAAAGGATGCCATTTGTGGGAAAATACTTGAAGCTAGAACTGCTGTATCGTCTGCAAATGTTGTAACCATGGTGTCTTGTCTTACTGATAAATCAGCAGTAAATAATAAATATAATACAGGTCCTAATACGTTCCCTTGTGGTACACCGGCTGAAATGTTCATTAATTGAGAATATTCGTTGTTAAATTTTACCAGAAATTTCCAGTTAGATAGATATGCATTTATAAATCTTTCAGCTTATATTCGGCCAGATTTTATCGAATGCTTGGGTAATGTCTAATAATGCCGCTGAACAATATTTTTATGTTCAAAATCATTTGTTAATTTTTCAACAACTCTGTGCACTTGTTCTGTTGTTGCATGTTGATTCCTAAACTCAAATTGATGATTTGGTATTAGCTGTTTACTTGTGAGAATCGGCCTTTGTCTTTTCATGAATAATTTTACTTATTTAAACTAACTTTATTTAAATTAATTTTTTTTCAAAATGACAAGACGCCAGTCAAGGCAATAATGAAAAATTTAAGATGTATACAAAATGTTTCTTTGCTAAATTTCTACTTGTGTGGCGTTTGTATATCAGTTTTCAGTAGTACCATTTAAAATTTTAAGCCGTTTAAAAGTTAATAACATATGGCGTGAAAGTGCAATACAATTACTACATACAACACAACGTACATTTATTATTTGCCTAAAGGATATGTAATACCGATGTGTAAGGATATATAATCCTAAGCTTAAAGGATATGTAATACTTGTAATATCAGTGTACTCAAATAGGTACATCACATCTGTACATCTGTACTCATTGTAAATGCAATACGTCTGAAAACATCAAGTCCCCCATTTGATTGTTTAAAATTAAAATCAAATAGATCAATGTCCTTGGCGAACGTTATCATTGCTTTAGTGTCAATTTCTGAATCAGATTTGTGTTTTCAATATTTAATTTAATATCACAGCATTGCACAGCATTTGCTTCACTCTGATCAACAAATCTGTATTTACTTTCAAATAATTTTTATTTCAAATGGCACAACCAAGCATTTTAAGGTATATAATACCCTTAGTAAAAAAAAATCTGATAAAAATTGACACCACCTAATATAAAAAAACACGCAAACAATATGCTCACTAATACCATGGGCAAAAAAAAATGTATTTTGCAAAAAAATATGCTAAATTATCTCTCATAATGAATATAAAGAATTTAATTAATTTGAAAAAAAAATGTATTTTTAAAGAATCCGTATTTATACTTATATGATGTATATATATAAATTGTACGACTATATTATGGTATGTTAGGGTGTCCATAATTTCACCGAAAAATATAATTTTTTTTAAATGATTTTATATGACTTTCGTATTAAATTCGACTTATGATCGATAAATTGAATCAATTCAACTTAATTCAACACAATATTTTTTTTTGTACTAGCTCCTGACTCGTGATGTAAGTAAGATATCAAACATTCAATAAAGTCTTATTGTACAAATTAATACTTTAAAATGGTTAAAAGATATAGTATCCAGTCAAGAAAAGGAGTATTGAAAGTATAGAAAAATGTACAAAACAAATTCTAAATCAAGTAATATTGTGAGTGAGGGTTATAAAATTCCTCTCTTCTCCTAGTCGATAGGTATCACTAAAGAGTGCAAATATAAATCAAAAAAAAGTTTTACCGGTAATTCGGTAATTTAAAAATTCATTACCAATATAAAAATTAAATCAAAATTCCAATATTAATATTTATTTATTTGTTATAAAAACAATAACAAAACATAAACAAAACAGATGAATCCGATTCAATATTCATAGCAAAAACATAAAAAAACAAAAGAAATTAATGTTTGTGATATACACACATTTTTGGAATATCACATATATATAAAATTTGGATATATTAATTATGTCAACATTAACGAACACTATTACCTTCGTTCGTAATTGTCCTCCATCCCCTTTACCATCCGCCATCCGTATTTTCCTTTACCAACCTAGGCAATCGTACCAATCGGTATAAAAGGTGTTTTGGCTATGTATAAAAAAAACAAACAAATGTTTAAATTTGATTAAAAAATATTAATCTATTGAAATATGGTGTCAACAAGCACAAAGTATTGATACTTTTACCACTTGATTGACTTTAAATTTTTACAAAATATTCCAGCTGATGTAAATGCTCTTTCTGTTATGCTAATTTCGCCTCTAGGTCTCATATGCTGAATCTACTTCCATTAAAGTAAATTGGTCGTTTTAACACTCAGTTTCAATCGATTTTAAATCATCTGAACTGTGAAGGCGTTCTATCACATTTATAATTAATATTATAATTGCAGCTTTATTTGTAATATTAAAAACATTATAATTGTCACTATCGTCTGAATTGGACAAAATTTTGCCTGGGTCAAACCGAAATTGTAGAACATTGGCAAAATTGATTGCTCTTTGCATTATTCGTTTTATTAGTTCAATTACTTTGTTTTGAGAGCTCATCCAACATAAGTTTTAACATCACGTCTGCACTAAACAAATTTACGTCCTCATAACAATATGCGATAATATGAGATCCCAATGAAAGTTCATCCTCTTTAAAGTTACATGTACTAATATAGATCGATGAGACTTTCTCTGACACAGCTTTTTAACTTATAAAAGCGTTCGTGCATCATGAACAAATTGTCGGAATTACCGGTTAAAGGAGTAAAATATATACCGTAAGTATTTTTGAGAAGATTTATTGGTAACCAGTTTTGCACTCCCTAAATATCACGATCTACATTTATTTTCCTAATTTATCTGTTATTTAGATTTACTTACTTATTTGTAGTTCAAATACTTATATTCATCAAACCATAAGGTACATCGTATTGTGAAAAAATTGTTTACAGAATAACAGGTTGTCTTACAGGATTAAAATCTAACAAAAAGTAAAAAAAATATTTGCTTGAGTAACAGTAAAATAAATAATATTCCTTTAGAACATTTTAGCTCAAAAAATATCGTACACCCTAATTTATTCATACAACCATCTTTTTTTGTGATAATCATTTTGAAAAATACAACAACAAAAATGGAAAACAGTAAAAATAAAAAATATTCTCCTCAATTCCATTCAATTCAAATTCATTTTGTTCCAGATTATTATGTATTTATATATTTTTTTATTTTATTATTTTCTTTCTTTTTTTATATTCAATACTGATTATTTGAAAAATAATAAATTACACAGTTATTTATTTTATTTTTTTCTTTTAATTTAAATTTTATTCAGCCATTTTGAATTCAGTATAGCAGGATTCAACAGTTAGTCTCCTTATTTTATGATTTTGTATTATATTGTGCTTGCGTTCAGGTATATGTATGTATGTATATGTATGTATTTAAATATAAAACAAAACAATATTTCAGAATATTAAGTGATTAGCATCAAGTGATATTTGAGAAAAAATAAAACAATTGAAAGGGTATGAAATCGTAATTTTGCTCATTACTGCTTCTTATCTAAAATTATGATAATTTAAAGGAGTATTAATTATAAAAAAAAAACTTGGGTTTTAATTAGGATAATTATTTATCAGGAATTGAAACTGAAACAGATTTAACGGTATTTTGTTTTTAATGTTAATTAATAACTTTAAAACCAATAATTTAGGCGTAAAGGTTTTAAACTTGACAAGCAGAACAACTTGAAAAGCAGTTTGAAATTTCAAAAAACAAATAAAATGTCTTCGATACATCATAAAACTGGCTTTTCAATTTTAGTAGTTGGGTTGGCCGTAAGAAGTGCCTCTAAATCACCAAAAATCTTACAAAATCCCCATGTTTTTAGAAATTCCCAAATTCAAAATCCCCAATCAATTTTTAAATTGCTTCAAAGCAGACTTAATCATAACAAGCTGAAAATCATAATAAGCTAAGACAGGATTATGTACAGTATTTTTTTTTACAAATAATTTTTGTACAGATTATGCGATTTTTGGCGCCATTTAAAATCCCAAAATAAAATGTCACCATATTATTTATCTTAAATCTTGTACTTCTTATCAGACGATTTCCGCATTGTCTGTATATATTTTCAGCTTTCAGGAAAAGTATCATTTTAGTAATTTAGGGCTGGGGTTTTATCTTAGTTCCCACCAAGGTTTTTTCCTCATTTTCATTTTAATTTTCAAATTAGCTCTGCTTGCGTTTATCAATCCTGTGAACAAATACTGTCAAAAAAAGCTTTATTGTGTCAAGCTAAAGCTTAACTGCAAAGGAAGGTTTACCCGCTTTATCCAAAAATTTATGAAAATTAAGTTTGTGCACAGAAGTTTATAATAATTTATTTCAAAGCTAAAATCTGTTTTTGTATTAAAAAATTAATTTTTATGATTTTAAATGCAGAAGTTTGCAGACATTTTGCGGGAAATTGTAAAACAGCCAATAAACCATTACAATTGCTCCTTCATATAGATAATTTCAACATGAAATTCAGCTTCCTTACTCAAAACTTATTACTTTTAGTTTGCAAATTTTTTCTACGCTTCCTCAAAGATTCCCTTATTTTGCTCCCTTTTTATCCATCAACCGAAAAACATACAGAAAATGAAAATACTTATTAGAAAAATTATTTTTTTCCAAAATTCTTTATGACAATGACATAAATGATATTCATATCGTTAACTAAATCATGTCAATGTCTAGTAATAATATTTTAAAATAAAAAATAAAAAAAATGTTCGTATCCTGCTTTGTATTCAAAATTCGATAAAAAAAAAATATTCCCATATTTTCCGTATTGAAATTCTACTCCATTTCTAGAAACTGATCGATTCGATTAATCAACATTCTTCCTATAATACCTGTATGTGCATAAATAACATTTAAGATGACACTGAAATGGACATCACAATATCTGTTATGTGTCGTGTCATAAATCTTTGGACATAAATACATACTATGGTAATGCCAATACTGTACTAATATAAAACAAGAGTTCTTCTGTATTATTATTATTTTTAATTTTAATATTTTGTTGTTTTTTTTTTATTTGATACAGGGTAGTCAAAAAAATGTTTAGATTGATATTAACTCATTATACATTTTTGATCTGACTCATTAATAAGAAATATTTTACAGTAAAAACAATATGAATAAGATTTTTTACTATTTTATCAAAATGGTGCAAAGGTGCAATCTAGCAATGATGCAATCTAGTTCTTGATGCGGTTAAATGTGATTTACTATTTAAGTATCTCTGAAATTAAACTACTAATCACCTTTATTGGATGGAGCTGCTATCGAAATGATAAAAGAAACAAAACACCTAAGCAGAATACTTGACAGTAAACTGTCATGGAATCCTCATATAGATTACATAAACGAAAAAGCAACCGGCCATTTTTTGCATGCTAAAATATGTTTGGAAAAACATGGGGTTAATCGGCACAGATGACTGTATGGCTCTACAAGTTGATAATAACACCTATAATGTCTTACACCACATTTTTATGGTGACCAAAAATATAACAGACCATAGAATGTGCCAATTTTAAAAAAATATAAAAAATAGCATTATTGGGGTTACTAAAGCATTTAAAACGTCCTTACTTTAGCACCAGAAAAAATTATGAAACTCCCACCGATTCATCTCATAAAAATAAACTCAACAACAAATAACCTCAAACACAAAAGACAAGGACACAGCATGATCCACCGAACATTAAATGCGCAACCGAAGTAATTGCAATATCTTATCGATATATCGGGAACTATTTGGCAAAACCAATTGATTGCCGGAGGGATTTCACTGTAATAATACCCAAAAAAAGAAATAAGTCGAGTGTTTAATAGGAGCTTTACCTCCAGGAGCTTCTGTATTGTATATTGATTGCTCAAAAATGGGGGACAAAACCGGTGCCGGCTTGTTTCAACTAAGGTTAACATTTAGCGTGGCACTTGGCACCCTATTAAAAGTTATGCCACCTAAATATTAGCATTACAATGCAGTAAAAGATGCCAAACTATACATAATTTCCGATAGACCAGCTGTTTTAAAAGGCCAATTGAGGTTTCCCCAATTTTTAAATCAAAGCTTATCTATAGCTGTTACAAAATCTCAATAAAGCTAGCGGACGGAAACAGAGTTATAATTATTAAGAGTCCTGGGCATGAACATTCGTACAAGATTATCAAGAAGTAGATATCCTTGCAAAAACATGGAACGAAAAGTCTATTTTAAGGACCAGAGTACAATAGATCCGAAGAGGTCTCGTTTAAATCGAACTCCCATCAAAATAGAAGAAATCTATAAAACCCACAATTATTACATATTTTATCCCACAATTTACAATTTCTATCTTTTTGAATCATTTGGGGGATTTGTGATTAAAGTTTTGTTTTAAGTCGATTTAAATTCCACAAGTTGCAAAAGGTTTTAATTTTTTTTTTAAAGTTAATTTGCAATGCAATGCAATGCAATTTGCGTAAACATAAAAAAGAAATATGTTATTACGATGCGGAAGTTACTCTACAATAGATACAATTTGCCACATTTAAATTAATTTTATATGCCAAATTCTAAATACAAGCAATAATTTATTATATTTGATTGTTAGTAAAAGATAAACCATCCCTCCAAGTCTTAACCTATTAAATAACCTACCAGTATTCATGTTAATTAAATTGAACAGGTAGCACTATCAATGCAAATGTCATTCATTATTGTTATATATTTATTTCACTAATATATATGTGTGTATATTGTATATATACATATATATATAATGAGCAAACTATAATTTGAAGTTAATCTTTGAATACATAACCAACAATTTATAGCCCTGATAGGAATAAAACTATAAGGATTAACTGAGAATAAGACATTACATTAATTAATATAGCTATCATTGTCTGAAAAGTCATTGACTTGCCGAAAATCCAAATGCATATCTCTCAATGATTGGCTGGAACAATTCTTGTGAAAATTGTTAAATCTCTAACTATAAATTATAAGTGTTTTTCATGTATATATATGTAGTAGTGATTGCAGGAATGCATCGACATATTAACACCATTTAGGTCCATTGTGTAAAAGGTTTTTTTCATATAAATTGAAGAACATTTTATCATATTATTAATTTTGCCTGCTCGTAATATTCATCCACAAGCTTATTTCGAAACACCCTGTAGTTTTTAATAAATTTTTATGATCAAAGAAATTTTATTTTATTTTTCTATAGGGATTTAATATCAGATTTTGGAGATTTTTGCTTTTAGCAAGGACATTTTCGATATCAATTTTTTTTAAGGTTGTTAAAACGTAAAAAATCTATATTTCTCATAATATTTGAAAGCCTACAGAGATAAACCCAGTTTTTATACTACTAGAAAAAGTATATTTAATTCTGTTTTTATATTTATTGCTATGACACCATTCAAAGTAAATTTTAAAAATCAATTTACTAAGTAAATAGGTATAATATTTTATTTAAATTTATTATTCGGTAAAAATTGCAAATGATTCAATCAAATGTAAACCAAAAATATAAAAATATAATCAAAAATTTAAATTTAATGGAATAATATAAATAATGGTAATATAATAATATATCGTTATTTTTTCTACAATAAAGCTCATGTGGAAGAGAGAGTAGAAATCCAAAGACAGACTAAGGGCAGTTGCACACAACGAACACCAAAGCTGAATATTGCTTTAATAGGTCAAAATTGTATTTTGCCTGATATTAGATTATCACAAATGCTAGAATTAGCAGAGTAGTATTCTAATTGAATCTAAATCTTTAAATAATGCTATTACCACTAAATATTATAATAAATAAATAAATAATATACCAAAATAATTACGATATATAAAAGATTGAAAATTTTACAAATAATGTAAAGTAATGCAAAGTAATACAAACTACTACATAGTAACGCAAAACAACTTTAACGTCTTTTTTTAAATGTTCATGCTTTACATTAAATGTAATACTTATACGGTAATTAATCACTGTAATCGCGATAATTAATTGCACTTGTAATGATTATACTTTCTTAATTATTTCAAATTCTATTAAATCTTTAAAGCTAACTAACCATTTATATTAAAAACAATTTTTTTTGTACTCAAAAGTTAAAAAAAAAATATTTTTAACATTTTTCAAAATTATTCAAAAAATTTTTTTTGAAATAGTAGTATAATTTCCTAATTAGACTGGTTGTGAGATTCCACAGAAAAATTTAACCAAAACATTTTCTTTTTCAGAAATTTTAAATAAATTTTTCCTTTTAATAATGTGGTTTTTTAGGGGTTTTGTGGTCTAATATTAATAAGTACTTCAATGCAATATGATTATTCAATTTTTTACATCACAAATTAGATTTTAAGAGCTTCACTGCATAACAAAATATCATAACATATCTATATGGTTATTATATAAAATCTAACTAATAGACAATGGACAAAAATTTTATCAATATTGATGGAAAATTTCTAAATAGATGAGAATAACATATTTCTAGTGGATATTATTGAGATTGTATTTATGGGTTTTGGACATGTAAAGTACAAATCAATCTCATTTGCATTCAATACAAATTTCAGATATTAAGAATTATAATTGTAAATTAACAACAATTATTACATCGTTTATATTTTTGTTTTAATTTTTGAATGCGATGAGACAGCATCATATTGCATACATTGACATTGCAAAAGTACCATTCAATGTAATGTATATTCAGTAGTCAATATATATACAAATGAATATATCAAAATTAATAATCAATATATTGTATATACGCATTGTTTATATCAAGACTTGGCAATATTAAAAAAACAGTATTTATTAATATTTGTTCTTTGGAACATTTTTTTTTATGGAGCTCATGTGACCTTCTCACAATTACAAATCTATTGCCCGGTTTGATTGTTTCAAATTGCAGTAAAGGGATGTTTGTAAATAAATAAAATGACTCTTTAAGAAGAAACTAAAAAATTAAATCGCAGCTTCTAGCTTAATTGACAATCAAAACTTTGTTAAGCGACTAAAACGAACAAGACCACTTGAGTTAGGTTAAAACCTTTTAACTATTAAAACCTTATTGGATTTTGTTGGATCAAAGGTATCTAGTTTCTTTGAGTTAAATGTAAATGAATGATTAGTCTATAAGACCAGTTTTAATGTTGCAATAATGGTAGGAGTTTTTAGTGGGTTAAATTCCCCCAGTCCTTCAAACTGCCTTCCCCGCTAATAGATAGTCTCTGAAGCCTTTTTCGATGATTTACTACTATCTGAAAAAAAAGAAGAAAATGGAATTTACTTTTATATTTATGAATTGTATAATTCACCACTGCGTGACGTCGTAAATACATCAATATCCTTTTTGTTTATATTATTATCTATTTATTTATATTTTTTTTTATTTGTTAAATTTCTCAAAATGAGCTAATAAGCTCGTACAAAGCATATACGTCATATTTTCTTATATTTATTTTAAAATGATTGGAACGATATGTATGTAATGTGTAAAATTTCATTAATTCAAATATATGTGATTATTGGAAAAAAACTTAGAAGTTATATCAAAAATAGAAATAAAAATTTATAACAATATCTATATTATATGCAAATCATTAATGTTGTATTATTTTAAATATTTACACAAAAGACAGTAAAAATAGAAATAGTAGGTGACCATTATATTTACGAATATAATATGCAAATCGTTATAAATGGTTAAAATATTTTATTACTTGGAGTTTGGACATAATAATTGTTTATCTTTTTTTTTTTTTTTAATTTCCCTTATAAAGTTTTTCACCTCCTCCGTCGGTTCATTAAACAATAGAATTCCAGTGTAAATTATAGGCTCTAATCCTTATAGATCGTAAGCTAGCCAAATATCTTATATGCTAAGCCGATCTATTTTTGTATTGAAAATGTTCATACTTTTTGTTCTACTTTACGGATAAGAATCATGGAATCAAGTGAACATGCCGAAGCAAGGGAAGATGCATTTGGTATCTTCGAGTAAATTTGGTATCATTAAAAGTAAAATGAGTAAATCATAAAAACAGACATTTTTAATAAATATTATGAATTACAGTTAACAAAAAAGAGAAGATTAGCATGGCCTGTGCTCAAGTATGATACGTAAAATCATGAAGCGTTTCACATTATCATCGTTAAATGGCAAAAAGCTGTTAAATATTTAGGAATACATCTGGACCAAAATTTAAGGTTTAACGTTCACATAAACAATTAGATCACCAAAGCAAACACAGCTTTAATGATGTGTAAAAAACTATTTTACTCAAAAACTCTTTCACAAAATGTTAAATTGATTAAATACGCAACCTTAATAAGAACGAAATTAACAAACGCTTTGGCAATATGGTATAACCTCAGTGCATCATTGATGGAAAAATTAGTAATTTTCGAAAGGAAATCCATAAGACTATGTTTAAATAAAAATCACAAAGTTGAAACGAATTACCAGCATTATTACTCAAATAGATTTATATCGGGTGTTCCGGAGCATTCGTATCAGCTTCTTAAGAGGGGCAGAGCCCTTATTTTAAAATTAAATAAAAATTTTATCGATTGGTGATATTTTCAACTTCCGGAAAGAACCGGAAAAGGGCTTTTTAAGACCAAAAAACGACGAAATCGAGATTTTCAAATAGGAAGGGGTACTTTTTATGCAAATTCGGATTCTACGTCAAAAAATAAGAAACTTTTGTAAAGTAAAATTTTTTTTTATTGTTTTTTTAATTTAAACTTTGTAGGTACCTACATGAGATAAAAATATATGCGAATATGAAAAACAAATTTATTTATAAAAATGATCATATTAATTTTCCATTATAACTCCCCAATTTTCAAAAAAAAAAATTATTAATTTTAGTTTACCAAACAAAATATGGTCGAATTAATAAAAATAAAACAAAATATTTTTATTAATTTTAAAGAAAAATAATGAGAAAACATAAGTTCCTTATTTTTTATAGTAGAATCCAAATTTATATAAAAAAGTACTCCTTCCCATTTTAAAATCTTGATTTCGGCCAATTTCGGCGATTTTTGGTCTTTTCTTTTTTCGGTCCTTCCCGGAAGTTGAACATATTACAAAATTCAAATAAAATTAAATACTAAATCTAGTATATCTTACCAGTAGAACTCTAAAGAAATAATATTACTATTTAGAATTAAGTTTTTCAGTGTCCCTTCTTTTTCAGTTTCTTTTGTTTAAGTTAGATCTTAAATAAAACTTAAAATAAATATGGATAGTTAAAAAAAAAAGAAAAAAAATCAGTGTTTATGTTATTTTTACACTAACTGTTATCGAATGTCTTATGTCTTTGAAATATTTTACAAAACAATGAAATATAAATTTTTGAATGTCAACACCTTGAAATTATTTCAATTGTAAAAAAAAAACAAATGCAATTGCGATTGTAACAAATTTTTACATTCACTGTTTCATATTTTGATTGGCACTAACACTCTTGGACTATAAATGAAATCCAAAAACTCTTAAATCTTATATACACAAAATGAACGACGTGGTGAGTAAAAAAGCAAGAATAATTGAATAGTAAATTATTTACACCACAAAAATATTAAAATGTTAGCAAGTTCTTGGTGCTGAATACTTAAAACATTTCAAATAGTTACACCAAATAAATGACGGTTATTTCCAAGTTGAGCGACATCTATGTACTTCAAAAGAAATTTCAATCACGGATAATATTTTAAAAAGGCTTCATAAAAATCCTGTCATTTTAAATAAACACACAAACTTGTAGAAAAAAGTACAAAAACAAAAACACAAACAAAAATGGAAAACAAAACAGAAAAACAAAAATCAGATCAGATCATACACTTCAAAAATTATATAATAAATGTTAGTTAATTTGCTTCTGCTATTATTAACAAAAATATATACAGTAAAACACGGTTACAGTCATTCGCTAAATTTTAGTAATTTTTCTGACTATAACTGTTTTGTGACCGTTTTGTAATAGGCGTAGGCAGTCAAAAAAATATTGCATCTTTATAAACAAAATCTAATTCAATAAATTATCTTTCAGACCTATAACAATTCTAAACTTTATTTTATTCATAAATAGCAATTCTGTTATGTAATCACAAAACATACATGTTTGTAATAAAGAATAGAAAAAGACAATATATAAATTAGTTTTTCAGTAAAATAATTCACTTTTAACACTCCATTCTTTGTTTTAATTAAAAAATTGGCGTTATATTTTAATGTGACTATAAACGACATCGATTGTATGAACTTATGTAGTGTATTACTTTCTTTCCAACAAATTGTTGACTATTACTATAACAAAATTGTGACTACAAACGTTTTTGATTACTTACTCACTTACTTGCTGGGCGCTACAGACCTTGAAGGTCCTGGCCCTGATGCAAAATTGTCCTCCACTGATTTCGGTTACGAGTTTTTGACTAAAAACGAATTAAAATACATCAATCTACTACGTTGAGAGTAATAGGATTTTATTGTGTTAAGTTATATTTAAATTAGTATTGATTTCATCATACAGTATTAGGTAATATACTTTAATTTCATTATAAGTATATATATTCAAGAATCAAGCGACTTAGAAAACAAGAATAATTATACCAAAACAAATATTTCTTTTTATATAAAATCGTACCTGAAAGAACTGCATCTGTGCAATTGTATGCAAATGTAGAACTAAATGACGTCTCAAATCAAACAAATTAACAGTGAAAATTGAATAATACAAAATTTTAAAAAACATTTCAATAAATTTCCAAATATTATGCTTTTAGATTCAATCAAGCCAAAACCCACCCTCGCAAAATATACCCATAAATTTTTACAACAATATTTTGGTTCATTAATTTGAAATATTCTCTTAAACTTTATAATTCTAAGAATTAGAAAAATAATTTCATTTCTAATTTTTTGTTTTTGCCATTTTCCAGTAAATTACATTATCCTTATTAAATTCTTAGAAATGAATTAAATTATTGTTTTCTTTTACATGTTTCCAATCGGTAAAATTCAAACTGGTACACCAAATTTTGTTTTTTTTTTCCGGCTGTAAAGGTATTCGTTCAAGGTATTTTACTTGATAGGTTCATGTCGATTGTACATAACAAAGAAAAACAATACAAATTGAAATAAAGTTGAAGATCACTGAAACGATTAAATTACATCAAACGGTATTTAATTTTTGTGTTTGTTGTCTGGACATCGACTTTACGTTTTATTTTCTTAATACCTTTTCATTTTCAATTGATTTTCCAGTCAAAATCAATTTCTTCAAAAGAATTCAGATTAAATGGTCTGATTGGAATTATGATTATTTTGTAGTTGCATAGTTTTTTTTTTTTACCAAAAGCTTTAAAGTTCACTTAATAAGTCTTTATCCTTGGGTTTTGTCTTCAATTTTTGAATGTATGCATTTTTATTTTTTTCAATTATAATATTATTATATTTTAATCCTTATTTAAGTATATTATATATGTAACAACATTATTATAATTTTATAAAAATAACAACAACATCAACAATTATGCTTGTAGAAAAAATTTATCAAAGTACATCCTTGTATAGATATTATTTATTAAAATTATTATCAATTATTAATTATATACTTTATTTCACCATCCACATCCGCGTCCACGGCTTGATAAATAAAAGAGTAGAAAGCCACTGTTTCCACGTTTATTTATAGTCTGCAGTCCTTTATAGAAGCGATTCAGCAATTTATCACTGGTTGTGACAGATGTAAACCAGCGCCATTATAGTTAACCCCATACATGCAAATTAATTAAACAAATAAACGCACACGCTTCATTTTATTTAATGAATTTGACTTCATCATCATTTGATATTACAACTTTCGGTTAGTAGCATTAGTCTTCTAGAAGATGTTGGTCATTTTAGATGACTCTGTACCAACAAAGTTGTAAAGGAGTTCCAAAGAACAATCTATGGTTTGAATATGTAAATTAAAACAATTAGGTTTTAATGGAAAGTTTCAGAAATTTTATTCTGAAAATCAACTAGAGTTAGAGAGTTCTAGTGCAGCAAAAATTAAATTAAATTTATTTATTTGAA
This sequence comes from Argyra leucocephala, assembly GCA_963942445.1. Taxonomy (NCBI): domain Eukaryota; kingdom Metazoa; phylum Arthropoda; class Insecta; order Diptera; family Dolichopodidae; genus Argyra; species Argyra leucocephala. Next base: position 46,894,543 of record OZ012678.1, on the reverse strand, counting down.
AAATTTACTCGAAGATTTCGAAAGATAATAAAAAAATTAAAATTTCAATGCAAAGGGATTGAGAAAAATGATAAACATTTATAAAAAAAAATAAAAATATGAAAAATATGGAAAAGAAACAAAAATAAGAAATTGAAACAAAGATATTTTTCGGTTTATAATTGTTATTCAACTACTACCTACATTTCGGATGTAATTTATAATTACACATTCAAATCATATTAGTACAATCCGTTTATTGTAAACTTCAAGACGTTATAATTTTCACTTCCCAAACTATTTAATCACTTGAGCTTGTACAAAACCATACTCATATTTGAATTAAACTATATTTTTTTTATTTTGTAGATTCCATTGTAGCGATATGACTTACACTTGTCATAGTCGTGTTTATTTAATTATTAAAATATTGATATAATATCCTATTTAAGAATGCAATTCATCATCATCAATGTTCTATAATTCCATCCGTGGGACATAGGGCGGAAAAAAAAATGCAATTATTCCAATATTTATTGCTGTAAAAAAACTTTTCCATTTTTAATTATAGAAATTTGTAAATACTAAAAAATAAAATATTTTTCTGTTGATATAATTAAATTAATTTAAATGGAATGCATCAACATTTTTTGTTTTTTTTTTTTAAATATTCCAGAATGCCATCATCACGGAAAACAAAAAAAAAAAATATAAACATGCGTTTCTATTTAATTGAGAAAATATTTAATTTGCAATTCAAATTGACGTTGTATTGACACGTGACAATAATTGTTATGAAACTATTAATAGAACATGATGACACTGGATGATGTTGTATATAACAAATTAAAATAAAATTTATCTTATTCAGTTGAAAACATTTAAATCCTTTTATTTACAGTTTAGTGTTTCAATGAAATCTAAATAATAGGTTGCATGCATGTCATGTTTAAAATTATTACCCAGAATATAATAAGATTATATTCATATTAAATACATTGATAACTTATGTCATTAGTAGATTTTGGTTTAAATTTCTTTGATTACTGCTTGAACTTAAAATTTTGAATATAAAATATTCATAAGGGGTTTTCATATCATAAAGGATGTATACACAATGAGTTGGCTACAAATAATAAGCTATTAAATAATTTTAGTAAAAAAAAACCGCTTGGTTCGAGGATTAGAAGTCAAATAGATCACTCTGACCAGCACCAACAAAAGTTAATCTTACCACAAAAATTGATTAAAGATTAGTTGCTTACGAAAGCTTTACCTGAGCTACAACATCAGTTTCGCTTAATTACCTACTAAATGTCTGTTCGGTTTCAGGATTAAATTCTATTATAGAAGTGGGTTTATACTTGACCCTAGGCTGGAGCTTCAAGTTACATTATTATAAAATATTGATCATAGAAAATTCTTCTTTAGGCTTCATTAAACGATCGTCTAAGGAATTTTCTGACCCATGCCACACCAAATATCTTTATGTTACATATGTAAGATTGAATATGCCAGCCCAAAATGGTACGAATTGAATCGGTTCAGCGCAAATTTTTATGTTTCACTTTAAATATAAATTTAAACTCTGCTATTGAAGAAGTACTGTACTACTTATTGAGAATGACTACATATAGTATATCTTCAATATAACAGTTATTTTTCCTCATCTCTTAATTATTTAGTATGTCTCACGCATTATTAAATTATTAACTCAAGACATCAACACTAATCTTAAGTAAATAATGTCATCACATTGAAATTTTTCATTAATATATTTCACTATATTCCACCTATCTATAATTATAATTGACAAGCATTTAAGGACATGCGCAGTAGACACCTGTTCAATTTATTTCGCTTCTATTTAATGAACTCCTAATATATAAATAAGTCGTATATAAAACAATAATGCGCACACAGTTGAAATTTTTTTACTCATATGATTTTATTATTCAGCAAATACATTATGTATAGTGAGTTCTTATTAAAATAAAAAAAAACAGACAAACGAATAAGTTATTATAATTACTTGCAGTGAATATAATGTACATTGTACATTATGTCAAATTAAAACAAAAAAAAAAAAAAAATCATCTGAAATTATGTACATCTATAAAATAAAAACAAACAAACAAATAAAATACATCTAAAATAAAAAATATAAAACCAACAAAAAAACAAATCACTTTAATTCTTCATTTTTTATCTTTTTAAGTAACTGTTTCTAAATTTTGGTTATTTGTAGTAATAATAATATAGTTTTTATTAAAATTATGTATATGTAGGTAACTATATACCTCTTTAATGACAAATTTTTTTTATTTTTAGTAATTTTATCCACTAAATATCACTATATTTTATCACTAGTATACATATCTACTTTCATAATCAATTAAAAATATTTACTCTCTATATTCTCATTCTTTTATTCATAATTATAATAAACTGTTTAAACATCAAACGCCGTTGCAACACTATTACAATTATCAATTTACTCTTGAAAACATTCTAAAAACTATATTTTTTCAATCCACCTAAAATCGTATATTATTTTTTTTATTTTTATTGTTGTGTTGTGATATAGTGTGCTGATATTGTTTATATTTTTCTAATACTTCGTACACGAATGTTAATAAAAAATCTCTTTGCTATGAATATAAATGTATGATATTTCGTTGCTTCGGACAAAAAAGCTTCAGGCAACAAACAATAAAAACTGGTACATAGATTTACCTTTAGAGATGGTCATTGTGCAGCAATTATATTAATACACTACGACACTGCTAATTTCAGTACTTTTATGAAAAAAAAAAATGTTTAAATTGATTTTTTTTTTCATTTTTATTCGACTATTATCTTTTAATAATATTTTCATCATAAGTAAAACAACTAAATAAAATAACAAACCAGGCCTAATCCTATATTGACGTATCCTTATTTTATTTTACAAGAAACTTGTTATCAAAGACCCGCCTTTATTGAATTCAATTACAACATTTTGTTGACTTTCCTTTTTTTTTTTATTCTTATTTTTTTTAAATCTTAGGGATTAAAAATTTATTTAACTTTATTCATGAAAATGAAAGAAAAATTGAGTGAGGAACAGAGGATGACAGAGAAGAGAATAAAAACTTTTTATATATTTTAAGGTTAGTTAACCTAAGAGCATGTTATCCTTCCCTTTAATATGTTTAGAATTTTCTGTAGACCATGATGAAATTACAAAAAAAAAAAAAAAAAAAATACTAACAAATATTCATCTTCAATAAATATTTTTAGAAATTTTCAATTTTCATTGAATATTTTTAGCACACGCAATATCTACTTTTTTCAAAAAACAACAAAAAAAAATATTAAACGAAAATCAACATTTTAAATTCGAAGTTATTAAAAGTCAATAAAATTGAAATTTTTGTTGCCTAAAGCTTTGTATATAAAAAACAGAAACAGAAAAAAAAAAACACAAGTAATAAAAAAGAAAATAAAAAAAATTATAAATTAATATTGTAATCGTTTTTTTTTTTTTTTTGCATTTACAAAACTCTTTACGAACGATGGTCCTGTCAATTCAGTGCGCAATTTTATTCCAAAATTTTTAAGTTTTGATGAATTTTTGCTCTTCTTATTACACTACTAAAATGTGTTACCTTTTTACCAACAATCAAATAAACCATATAAAATTTAATAATTTAACTTTATTGGTACAATTTTTTTCACAGGTAGGCGTACACATTACTAAGGAGCTTCAAGATTTATTTTACTTTTATTTGGGTCTAAGAACTGTAAAAAAATTATTACATTCAAATCGGATAAAATACATAAAAATAATAAAATGTCTTTAAGAACTAAACTTTTCACATTACTTCCCATATTACTTTTTATTCTTGTTCTACAATTGTTGTTTTAGATTTTAAATCCTCTCTAACACACACAGCATTATCGTTTTAGCATTCTAAGAAAAGTTTAATTTATTATTATTCCCAGTTTGTATTAACTTTTGATATCTTTACAGCCTTACCGGAAATAATCCAATTGAACAATGTGGTGAGTTCTAATCCTGTTATAGATAAAACTCATGCCTTCTACTAGACAACATATTGTATAAATTACGCTAATTTAGACAAAAAATTAAATACGCCAGCCATCACTTCCTCATCACTTCACTAACTTTAATCGATACACATCTATTCAGCGCAGCTGTTTACATTTAGCATTTAATAATTTTTATTGGAGTGATCCACTGTGATCATCAAGTTACACATCTATGTAACTTGAAAACCTAAAATCGCTTGAAAACTTCAAATCAAAAATCGACTTGCAGTTACTATGTGATAATTTGATAATAGCAGACATCTCATTTGTTTACATCTTTATTGAAACTTCTCAGCCCGTGAGATTTTAAGTCGTTTGATTGAATTGAAATAACCAATCACAATAGTGCCACCGGCATGGCACTAGCACATATTTGTCCCATTAGATATGCAGATTTAACCAAATTACTAGGATATATAACAAAGTTTAACAAAAATTAATTCTAAGCCATTTTGTTTTTACGGTCAACTAAGCATTTTTAAAATTATTAACAAAACAATTGTGCTGTAACTAAACATTCGTAGGGATGATGAATTTTAAAACACCATTCAATGTAATCATGCGAAGTAAAGATATTTGGGAAATCAGCCTACACTCTTTCAATAAAGGAACATTAGTGTGGTAAGAGAATTGATGTAGTATGATCGGGAGCATATGAAAGAAACGTCAGAGCTCACATTTACTCAAGCCTAAATTCTACAAACACAGTTTTTCAGACTGAAGCTAATCTGGGATCGTGTAGAAATACTTAAAACATTGACAAAAACAAACAAAGTCACAATATTGTGGGTACCAGAGCATTCTGGCATAACTGAAAACGAAGCTTCAGGTTGTCTAGCAAGAAAAGCATCGCATACGTCTTTAATAGGGTTAAGTCTATTCTTTTGGATTTCTTTGAGCACAGCTAAAAACTGAGAGTTTCTGCACCAACCCTCCTCAAAACCGTCAAGCAAAAGGGCCCATGCGAAAACGCTCGCTTGAAAAAACCAAGACTAAGTTTCAATATGCATGTTATAGCAGGGAGAATAACAGGCCACTGATGCCTAATATATAAGCATCTTTATATAATGGGCCTAACCGAAGAAAACTAATACAGAATATGTTAAATAGAGGAAGAATCAATTGAACATCTGCTCTATGAATGTGAAGGGCTCACTCAATCTGGGAAGAACGTCCCCGAGCTATGGGAACTCTCAAACATACCATTGAATAATATCTTAGATGATTAATAGCCCTAACTAGCACAGGTAATCACAATAAGCCTACTTGCGGCTTCGGTGATATAGGGTCCAGCTCCCCCCCCCCCCCCCCCCCAAAATTACCTAATCTAATCTATCTCCGTCGGTCATAGAACGTAGCGCATTATTTTAATTATTTATAATTTTTATTTCTCTATTGTCCGCATGTTTCTATTTTATTTTACTGCGATCTTCCGTTTATGTATGAAGTGTCGGTCTCGGTCTTGTCGATTTTGTATGAAAAAGACATAGCAAGTTTTCGCCTACACTTTCCGTCTCAATATGATTGTTCTAAACATAAATCTGACAGTTATGAAATAATAGTAATAACTATACTTCACGAAAAATTTAATTATTTCAGGAAACACAGGCCTAAATTGTAATTACTCCGATTTCTACTAAAAGAACAAAGAACAAAATTGTAAATCTTAAAAATAAAACTAACTAAAGACTGGCCTATTACCTTATGAAAATTAATCAGCAACTATAATTCTCTAATAAAACTTCTAAACTAAAATGGGTCCCCATATCGAATAAAATCATCGAAATGTAAAGAATTTTATGATGAAAAATTTAATTTCAATCTTAAAGAAAGTAAATTGAAAACATTTTCAAAACCAATAACCAACAAAAAAAAGGATTCAAAATTTTTAGTTTCAATATTTACTTAATTTATTCCTTAATGTGCTTGCATACCTATATATTATAATATGTATGCATATTAGTATATATATATATGAATAAATTCGATAATATTGTTGAATATCCTTTTATTAAGATGAAAAATATTTTAATATTATTTTTCGAAGAAAATTTAAGGTATTTTACATTTTTTTGTTTGTTTATTGTTCTTCTTCTACGGTTTAATACTATTGCAACCAACTAATAAAATACGATTGAAGTATGAGTTCTTATGAATACAGAAATCAATCATGATGTTATTGAAGATTTTAATTATAATAATATACCTACAGGATTAAAATTATTATACGAGAGCTGATTAAAACATTTAAATGTTGTTTTGTTTTCTGTATAAATATTATTAGAGGCTGTTTACAAAATAAATTTTAAATTTCAAAATTTTTATTTTTAATGTTTTATATATACAAAATAAATAAGAAATTATAGAGCTTTGGGTGAAAATATCTGTATAGACTAGAGTCGAAGAACGCAAAGAGAATATTGCACTAACTCATTTCGGGATTTTACTGAATTGAATACAATTTTACCGAATGAACTGTCACAACTTTCAAAATCTATAAAGATGAGATGATAAATTACAGAAAGGAAATGAAAATATATACAAATTAGAAAAATATATACAAAGACTTCTCAAATTAGAATTTTAAAAGTCCTTCCTCTTAAAGATATACCTTGCAGAACAACAATTTCTGAATATAATATTTTAAATGGTCCCGCAACTAAATGGTAAATGACCAAGTTATAAATCATTTTTTTCGATATTAGTGAAAATCATTAAAAGAGAGCTAGATCGCTTGATCGAAATTGATAGCCGGTAGAATGCTGTGCTACTCTAAGCCATTAACGACTTCAGCCTATCAAGTGATACTATAACTAAAAATAGTCAAATATGATGAACCACTAATTTTTCTGTCACCCTTTTATTTTTATATCAAAACAATCCTTAAATTATCCTTAAACAAACACTTATAAAATGTTTTTGGAAGGAATAATAATTTTATAACGTAACATAGTTGCAACGTTTTTATTCATTTAAAATAAATAAAACTTCAATATGGAAATGAACCAATCATCCCTTACCGTTTTAGGAAATCCGTAAGACCCCGGAATTGAAAATCCCCGAAAATTTGAAAAGCCTGGAAAAGAAAAGCCGGGAATTGAAAAGTTGGGGATTGAAAAACCCGGCAATGCAAATCCCGGAAATGAAAATCCTGATATTTGAATTTTCGGGGATTAAGTACAAAAAAATTCCGGAGATAATATTTTTTTTTTTATTATTTAATAAAAATTAAAATTCTATTTTTAAATTTGAAAATTTTAACTAAACAAAGGTGTTTACCAGCCATCTGCGAAAACAAAGTTTCAAAAAAAAGGTAGAGAGGACTTGGGGGCAGCCACCCTCGACTCTAAAAAATTTTTTTACATTTTTTACTGAATTTCGGACATATTAAGGGATATTTACCATATTATTACTACAATTTGAAATGTTTGAATAATTTGAATGTGAAGCTGATAACAAATTAATCTATAACAAATTAGTCTATAAAATTCGTATCGACTTCCGTCTATACAATTCGGCTATTTTGAGATGGTGTTAAATCATTTAGCATTATTTCGTCCGTTATTAAACAGCTCTACCAATATTCTTCTTTTTTTACATTTATCTGACTTCGAATATTAGCGATCAATCTACATATTGAGAAAAGATGTTACACCATGTTTACACTTTCTTTACCGATCACTCTACTTTCTTATTACTCTACTACATTATTTTCTTCTATCAAGATAGTTTACGAGTTCCCATTTATCCTGTGTCGATTTGAACAGATCATTGATATCAAAATCCCCAAATGAAAATCCCCAAACACTAAAATCTCTAAACAAAACAAAAAAAATCTATATATAGATAGACTCCTCCTAACATAAGATATCCAAATTTTAAACATAATTTCCCATTTCAATTTGATGAAAAAATTTAATTTAGGGTTTTAGCAAAAAATATATACAAACAAAAAAAAAACTCTTAATTTCATTCTTAAGATCGGCACCTGCCGCCTCTAAACCTTTCCTACTTATTTATTAAATGCCTGTTTTTGTCTAAGACAGGTAAACGCAGACGCCGTAAAACCTTTTCCCGTATTGAAAATATATAGAAAAAAATCAATTTTATCTTGATAAATCACAGTCCTGACGGCAAGACATTACAAGAAAATATACACACGAAGTGGAGTTTTAAATTTAGAATAATTTCAGTTTAATATAACGTTACTAAATATAAAAGGCTTAACTACACAAACGTAACAGTAAAACATAATAATCTCTTCACAACAAGAATGTTGAAATAAATACAAGGTTCTGGTAGTCTTGTGAAGATTTAAGAAATAACAAAAACTAATAAATTCATAAAAGATAAAAATAGGAGGTGAATGGACGAGGTATAGATAAATAGATAGAAGGTAGATATGTATCACATTTTGTTGAACAAGTACCCTAAGTAAATAGATATGAAATATACTGACCTACTTTTTGAAAGTAATCAATCAACCATTTGTGTATGCTATAGTTTTTCCATAACCTTTCCCACTTCATGAAATGGCCTCAAATTTTCCAAAATTTCGTACTGAATACAAAGTTAATGTAATTATTGGGAATTTGAAACAAAATATTTACAACAAACTGATTTTTTAACACATCAATTTATAAAAAAAGTGTGTATATATGTATAGGTATAGATTATAATCATGCTCGTGGATTGTGTTTACATAATCTTGAAATGACTCAAATTATTAAACTTTTAGAAAACATCTTAATTATATTGATACTGGACCATATATATGTATTATATGTATTATATATATATATATATTAAAACTAATTGAAAAAGGTGGGAAAAAACAACCTCATACATCAAATTAAAACATCTTTAAGATTGAATGAGAAATAAATCTTTTCTTTTTTTTTACTTTACTTGTATCCTTTTCAAGTCCTTTAATTTCATCCTCATATTCGAATATTCAATTTCTTGCCAGAATCAATTTTCATAAAAATAATATGACATAATGTAACAAAATTTAATACCATATAACAATTGAATGTGTGTGTGTTAGAGAGAGGGTAATGCTATTTCATTACAATTCATCATTATTTTTTTAGCTTTTAAACCCAGAATATTCCAGAGTATTAGTATTCAATAAGACAAACGAAATCATCAAATGTCACATAAAAATGTTTTTGGTAGTCAAGCGAACTATAAACATTTTTTTTAATAAAATTCAAGATGATCATAATGATGTTTCATTGTTGGTACTATCATAATTTTAAGGGCTTACTTACTAATATCCTGGGTTTTTATTTTTATTTTTTTTATTTTTTTTTTTTATTTTGATTTTAATATAAGAAGAATTGAAAGGACATTTCTATTATACATTATATTCTATTTTCAAATTATTTCAGTTGATTCAACGCATAAAGCTTTTCTAAAACTAAAACTAAAAGGAAAACAAAAACAAGAATTTAATTTTCAATTAATTAAAGCTAATCAGTTGCTCCTAACATTTGAGATCTATAGAGGCAAATTCAATCATTCGCTTTTTATTTTTATTTATTTGTTTGTGTGTGTATGTGGTTTTATATCCTATATTAAAAAAAATATTTTTTATTCTTAAATGTTATTCAATCTTTAAAGACGCAACAGAGCGAGGATATTGTGAATTTGTATAAATTGTGGGTGTGGAACACGGCAGTATGACTCGCTTTCAAAATACGATTTTAGCTCTTTTAAAAGCCGAATAATGGGAAAATCAATAATGTAAATAAATATCATATGTTTGGATTTTGTAGAACAACGTGCATATGCAAGAAAATTTCGAATGAAAATATTGTGCGCGATTATTTTAGTTGACAATGGTACCGTACAAAAGTATATTATTCAAAATTTGCTTAAAACATGACTTGTAAAGTAAAAAACTATTGTTCATTTATTAAATATTTAATAAACAATTTATAAATAAAAAAATATATACAATATACATAAACAGAAGACTTTAAGAGACTGCAAAAGAAGTGAGACATCATATGGATGAAGAAAACATATTTTATCGAATATTCAAGGTCGTTCTTTAAAATAAAAATTCGTATGCACATGTACGTTTCTAATAGTGAGAAATATTTAAAAATGGGGTATATAGTTGAATTTTTTGTTTTATGTCCTAATTAAGAGACTGAGAGAAACTAACAGACAATAAGACCAAATTTTAGAGTTTTTAAAAATTCAAATAACAATTTAAAAATAAATAAATAATAGCCTCAATTTCAGGGGGACAACTTAATTTAAAATTTATTTAAAAAAAATAATATATTCCGATACAATTCTGATTGCAAAAATTCAATCAGTACATTAATGTAATTTTTATCAGTTATATTGATATGCTATTGAGTATTTCATTATCATAACCAAATATTAACAAGAGATTAATAACAATAAAAACAATCACGACAACAAAATAAAAGATAGCATGATAAAAAAAAACAAAAAAAAATAATTATTTAAAGAACTATAACTCTTTACAATGACTCTTTAACTTTTTCCGGGCAAGGGTTAAAATAAAGTGAATATAAAACATTTTTTGATTACATTTTGTTTTCTTCATCCATTTGAAACTAAAAAAAGATATATATATGTATATATCCTTAAAAACTCCTGTGTAAGAACGTAGTATGAAAGTAATACAGCAGCCCGAATAATGAGGCATTTATAGATGAAAATCATTTAAGCTACTTTTAGTCTTGCGTACAAAGGAATTTTATACGTTGAGTACATCCAATCCGTTCGTCTTTAGGGACATTTTTTTAAATATTTTTTTAGTTGATCGAATTTAACAATATTATTCAAATTCTTAGTATCAACTGCTATTATCTGCGGGTATGCAATCACTTCCTGAGTTCAATAAATTTTTCAACCCAAAACTGTTATTAGTTCAGATGGATTATAAAAATTATACAATACAGTGACTGCCGTTTTCTTTTTCCACTTCAGAAATAGCAAGCAGAATCGTGTGTGGATATTTACTGGGGGAAAATCTACTATAAGCCTTCAAATTTAATGCAAGAACTCTCTTGTTACTTGGAAAATACAGTAAACATATCCTTTTTTTATTTCAGTTTTACCATTATGAGTTGTAAACTCATTATTGAAATAAGGATTTTCGCAATTGAATGCAATCAATCAATACAATCCTAGTCTAACACAACAATTTCTCCTAGATCTTTCTGAACTTCAGTACTTCAACACGCTGTGGCGCTGTAGGTAGAGCGCCTGCCTTTCAACGATTTCCGACGAAGGAAAAAAATGTTTTCTGGATTTTTCGATCTGGTTAAGTACCCTTATCATTGGAATAAAAAGTTATAAAACAAAAAGAGACCTTTCCAACAGTATATAATTATAGTGAATGTTTTATGGGAAAATCTTGAGGTATTTGGTTTTTCAAAAAAGCAAATAAAGATTGTATTTTTTTCTCAAAATTTTCTACTTTGAACTACAATATCTACATAATAGCAGCACCGATCATCATCAAATAAATGCTCCGTTGTCTTTCTAGAATATATAACTGAATATATGTATATATCTAATAGATCAACCGATATAACGGTTTTTATACAAAAACATCAAAATAACAAGTATATTTTCAAATGTCCTTTTCGTCCTTAAAGAATAAGATGCGCCACTATAGATATATATTCTTGGAAAGCTAGCAACCCCAACTATCTTTAATATAGGGTCAATATGTCCTACGCCGATACAAAATCTCCCTTTCAGAAGAGCCAAAAAGTTCTACAGAAAAGCTATTATATGTGATTGTGTATTCCAAATCTCTGTGTAAAAGCAGTTAGGGTGTTCATCCCATAGACTTGGAATTATATAAAAAAAAAAAACTTTTCTTTCATAAAATTTCACAAATATTAACACAAATGTATAAAGTTTATATGTCGCCTGGGTGATTGTGTAAGACCCGAAATTAATCAAGATATACCGGGTGACCCAGTGCATGCTTTTTAAGACGGGAAGGAGCCGTTAATTAATTAAATCGAGGGTGCTCTATCTAGTGGTGATATTTTCAACTTCCGGAAAGAACCGAAAAGGAGGTTTTCAAGCTCAAAAATTTTCGAAATTGGCCGAAATCTAGATTTTTAAATAAGGAGGGGTAGTTTTTTATGTAAATCCGGATTCTATGACAAAAAATAAGAAACTTATGTTAAATGATTTGTTTTTTGTTTTCTCAGTATTTTTCTTTAAAATTAATGAAAATAAAATAAAAATGCTGTATATTTTCCTTTCGTAAAACTAAAATGAATGACAATCATTTTTATAAATAAATTTGTTTTTCATGTTATCATATTTTTTATCTCAGTTTGAGTTCTTACAAAGTTTAAACCAAAAAAAAAAAATTATTACTTGACAAAAGTTTTCTATTATCTTTTGACGTAGAATCCGAATTTGCACAAAAAAAAGTACTCCTTCCCATTTGAAAATCTCGATTTCGGCCAATTTCGGCATTTCTGAGCTTGAAAAACTCTTTTCTGGTCCTTTGCCGGATTTTCCCCATAAAAATCATTCAAACATAAACCAGTAATATTTATACTCAATATAATATATCAAGGTAAAATCTACAAAATGAATTCTCATATTATAAAATTAGTCAGTCTGAATTAATTAAAAGTATTTCAACAAATTGCTAATTTACCATGACTACACTGATATTATAAATAACCTATCATTGTAATTGAAGCATTTAAAAATTGCAATCATTTTTTTGTTCCTTAATTAAAAAATGTAATTCTCTTGAAATATTTTCACATTTAAACAAAATAAAAAAACCCACAGGTTGTAAATTACACTGAAATAAAATTCAAAAATTCAAAATGTAGGTTGTAAGTAAACTATTATTATTACACAATTAATTATAAATAGAACGTATCAAATTTTTAAAAACATTTTATATCCCGGTTGAAAATTTACAATATACAACAGGATATTACAATATACAATAATTGGCAACAGATTCATCTAGGTTGAAATTTCAATTGATTTCAAATTCACGCACTACAGACAAAAAATATTTAATATAAATCTATTATACATATGTATATATATGTATAAATATATATATATATATATATATATATATATATATATATATATATTTTATTTAACTAATTACTTTAGAACACAAATAGATCGGTTCAACACTTCAATAATATAGCGAATAAAATTTTTGGTTTCCTATAATATAAATGTAATCCTTATGTTTATTAGTAGTAGTACAAGACAGTATACAAGTGTATTTTTTTGTTAATTCGTTTCGTTTTTTGTAATAATTTCGTTGTGAAATTAAATAAAGAATTATTTCTCATTTAATGAACCAACCAATTTAATCCGAAATAATTAAAAAGTTTTCGAAACAAAAACAATAAAAATAAGTTTAAGCAAAAAATTTTTTTTTTTTTTGTAAATACTACAGAAAAGTTATTTTGAATTTCAGAAAGATTAAAATCTTCAAAACTAAAATTTAATTTATTTTAAAAAATTTCTGTTAAAATTTTAAAGCTACTTTAAAAGAGTTATTTTTAATTCAAATAAATACTACAAGAAAGGGAATATTAAATTTAATATTAATCTTATATGATTTTTGTTTTAGCTTGAAAATCCGGAAAATAACATAGGCGAGGCGAATATAGCCAATATCAAATGTGTATCTAAGTCTAGTGCAGTTCAAAATGGTTTTAAACATGGAACTCAGAATGTCATTATAAATTCCCCGTTCAAAAATAAATTATTTTTCAAGACAAAATGCCATTTACTAATTCTATAATTATAAAATAATGTACAACATTAATCTACAATACTAACTCAATACTACCTCAATCGAATCGAAGCGTATTATGTATTTGGTACATTTTTATAAAAAAAATTAATTTTCATTAAAAGAAATAATTATTTAATATTAAATGTACTAAAAATACTCAAAATATTTATTTTTTTTAATGAAAATTATTTTTAAACCGTTTTAATTAGTCCCGGAATAACGGATCTCTACAATTTTTTAAAAAAATTATTGGCTTGGTTGCAAAAACCTGCCATTTAAAAATGCCAAATATCAATCTGTGCCTGTCAAATCAAAATCTTTTCAAGTGCTTCGTGATACCCCGAGGTCATATTTTTTGTTGGGGACTACTAATATTATCTTTGACTTAACGACAAATATTTTAAACTAAAAAACTGTTGTTATTTTTTCAAATTATTCTGCTACGCAGTCTATCTCTATCATGATTACACTCTGGTTTGTTTATATATCGCTTTAGAATCTCATTCATTCAATTCACGTGACGAATAAATATTAATCTTTTTGCTTGGGCAAAATCTATGATATCCTCACCTGGGATTCTGTAATTGATTTAACTGTTTTCTTTCTCATCTACTTTCCATTTTCTAATCTTCTGAAATCAAACATTTTATTCAAAGCTTTCTTTTGAATATTATTTACTTCTTTTATTCTTATATGTACGTTCATAGTTCGATTGACATTGAAAATGTATAATATTAGAGTTTTAACTACAAATCTAGTATGTTCCATGACATACTATAATACAATGTTGATAGTTTTAAAATGGTAAGAATTTTAGAATTAATGACGTTGCATATGGTACCTAATATATGGATTGTTATTAAATTTCAGTTGAAACTCTAATAATACATTTTCGATTTCAGTTGAAACTCTGCATTTACGATATCATATGGGTCATATACTTCGCTACCATATGTCAGTATATTTTTCAATTCTGACCCTTTGAGTTATTCTTCTATTTTTATTTTTGAATATTTCGCTCCCGTTTATCGCTATTATAATCCGATTCTTACACAATAAAGATAAAGATGTATTTTGTTTTCTAAACATCTTCTTAATATTATATAGTTTTTACTTTGTTAATTTTGAAGCGTTAGTTTCTTCGTATCGCTTTTAAAGATGTTATAATTTTTGCCTTTTATTGCACATACTAATTAATTTGTAATATCATGTTAAATATTGTGCCTCTTTTCTACTTTACCTATTGTGTAATGGAGAGTATTAAATTGAATAATGCGCCGACTAGCGTATTTTATCGTCGTACATCTGTTTGTTACGGTAAATAAACTCTTTACTTAGTATTAGTTTCGAGATCCTTTACCTTACATAGATTTTAATGCGTAGGCTTTTGGATTATACAAAGAAAATTATTGAACTCGAAAACACTTAATGAATTAAAGTCGAATTTTTGAATCGATATATTGTGACAACTTAAAAATTGACATGAATTAGCCGACTTATTAGTTTCGATTTGAACTCTTGCACACGGTTGCTTGTTGCTAAAAACTAATAATTTTAGTTCACGAGTTTCAATTGCATTATTTTTAGTTGATATTATTTTTCGGTTTACACTATTGATAACTTGTTGCAAAGCTATATATATATTTGTATACGTTTTAACATTCCAAGTAACAAATTTAATCAATTTGTCCTCATTCTAAAAAAAAAACACTTAGAACCTTCTAATATCACACAAGTACCAAATATCACTATTTCATAAATTCATTAAAATTACACCATTTTACCTGTCAATATTAATTTATAATATGCAAATATGATACACATAAAATAATATCATAAAAGCATATTTTTTAGAAAACTTAAAGTCAGAAATTATTACCACGTACTCACATATTGTTGCTTAAAAACAACAACAACTAAAACAAAATAAAAAAAAATTATAACATTTTGTATCAATTTATGAAATATAGTCGACTGACTGCTAACATTGACTATGAAATATTCAATTAGAATAAAATAACAACGATGTGTTCGTGTGTTGCACAATAATAAATATTCAATAGAGAAAAATGTTCATCCCATTTTACCGTTATAATAATATATTGATATTATTCTATTCTAATAGTTTTTTTTCTTTCTCGGTAAATTTCAATGAAACTGAAATATTGTATGAACATTGAAAAATACCGTTACTATATATAGATTGCAACTCAAATGTATCTTTCAATTTAATTAAATTGAATATTGCGCAATATTTTTCTATAAATTTATAAATTTTCTCACGAAAATCATAAAATTTCATATATTTCCATAAAATAAAATACAACAAAATGTAACTTATATGCCAGAAGATAAATGGAAAAATTAGTGGTAAACGAATTGAACGAACGAAAAAGGATAAACGAATACAAAAGTATCTATGCACATTTAAATTCCTTTACTGGTTATTAAAAAAATTTACTGTAAATAATTTTTCAATAAATTCGTAATATATACCGTTGCAATTTGAACATAAATAGTATCATAAAGAACTTAAGAATAATGATTTAGTTTTAAATATTGAAGTTAGATGTAAAGATTAGAGAAAATTCTACAGTTAGAAGTGAATGCTCTTTTTTGTTTTTATCTCTACGAATGTTAATATCTTCAAAACCCCTGCATTCAGGACAGCAGTCATACGCAATAAAAATACCTTCAATATGTCTTTTTCTATCGAAACTATAGGTCCTATACGAGTGTAGAATTGTCGGAAAAAAACATTTCTGATTTGAAAAAGTATTTTGAGAAGAGACAATAATTATCTGAATGTGAGGGATTCAAAAGTGAAGTAAAAGATATAGATTTCGGTGTAATTCAAGGAAGCTCACTTGCGCCAACACTTTCATATGCTATATAAGTGACTACTATAACACTAAAAGATAAAGCTTATCTTTATGCAGATGATTTGGTTCTTCTTTATGCAGAAAAAAAGACTATAGAACAGCAAAACATAATAAATTGCTACATGAAAATGATACACAGCTGTATGAATGTGAATAAACTAACTGAAAAGACGAAAAAAGTTAAGTCAATGCATATTAGGTCTAAAAATTAAAACTTTACAATAGTATATAAGAACTATAGAAAAAGTCAATAAGTATAAATATTTAAGAGTGAGAATCGATGAAAATTTGAATTGGAATCTGCATACCGTGGAAGTTAAGTCAAAAATTAGTAAAACAGTAGAAATATTCTATAAAATAAGAAAACCTATATGAAAAGAAACATTTTTGAAAAAAAATGTTGGTAACTTACAAAGAATACAAAACAAAGACATTAAAAATCTCGTCGAGCTTGAAAAAATATTTAATTGGTACATACAAACAAATTTTCATTTTGCGTTTCTTTGCGTTTTTAAAATCGAGATCTTTTGATCTGGCTTTGCCGTTTTCTTGCGATTTTTAATCATATTTTTAATTCTTAAATGTTACATTTTAAAAATAATACTTTAATTTAGCAGTCGAACATGTATTCTAAATTGTACACAACGATTACACAATTGTCGATGAAAATTTTAACATAAGTTTTCATTACCCAAAAAAATATTTATGTGACTTGTGTTCCGAATTTAAAAATAAATCAAATCTCACAACACCTGAAAGAAAAAAAACAAACGATCATAACATGATGAAAATATCAGCAAGACTAGAAAAAAAGTTAGATAAGAAAAATACCAACACCTCTACCTTAATTTCAACATATGATCTTCAAAATGTCTAAATGTCTTAATGTCTTAATGTCTTAAGGCCGAAAAGTCTAATTTCTATTATATAAGAAAATATGCAGTTTTTAATTTAACAGGCCACTGCAATTTAAATAAGAAAATATATTGTACTATTTGGACTCAGTTTCTCAGAGGTAGAGGAGGCAGTGACATTGCTAGTGCGTTAAATAAAATGTTGAACAATATTCTACAACATATCCGAGATGTCAAAAACATAATTTTGTAGTCTGACAATTGTGTACCACAAAATAAAAATCCCTAATTATGCAGCAATGTTACTCAATTTCTTACAAAATAATTGTGCAGTAAAAATCCTAGAACACAGTTCAGTGTTATTTATTTATAGTCCAGTGTCATTGATTATTTAACAGTTAATATATAAGTAAATATTTACAGTGTCATTGTGTCATTGATTAGACAACTTCTAAAAATTCAGTACCCAAATTTAAAACTTACAAATGCAGTGAAATGATTTTTACGGTTATGCTGCAGTTGTAAAGGTTCTTAATATTAAATTACCAATTTTCAACGCTAGATTTAGGGAAGGAGCCTTCAAAATTTGTTATAACAGCAGTCATTCTAATGATGAACCATTAAAGCATGCAACTCAAAATTACAAAGAAACCATTACTAGAAGAGCCATTATTGTAGATGAGTTCGAAAATTTTCCTAAAATTTTGCCGCTAATCACCCTTCGATTTGTGTAAATCTGATATAAACATCAATGCTAAAATAAATTAGAAGTAAAGAAAAATATGAAATACTTTAATGTTTTTTAATTTTTAAATTTACCAAAATTGAAATTCTATAAAATTCTAGCCTACATAATTCATTTTCAACCAATTTTGTAATGTTACATAGGTTGTTACATACAAACAATTAAAAAATACAAATTTTTTTCGAACATTTTTTTGTTATACAGGAAATTTTAAAATAAAAATCAAATTTTAAAATTAATTTTCTCAGAACAGCCTCTATATTTTCACTAAAAAAAATCAGTGATTAATGGACGCATTTACATTTAAAATTTACCACAGAAAAAAAGGAATATCACGTAAAAGAACGAATCGCCTTCTCGGAATAAATATTTTTTCTATGTAACAATTAAGTATTGGGTCGACGAAATATTAGTTTGTAATTTATTTGTTTTTCATTCAATCATATTTTTACTAACTCACATTAAATCATTCACATATCTATCACTTCTTTTCAATTAACATTGTAATATATTTTTTTCTTAATTTTTTGATAATTTTTGCATTATAATATTTATTTTATTTAAATTTGTATAAAGTTGATTAAGCACTACAAAACGAATTTCGAACGAGCTTTTTTTTCTGAAAAATTGAATTAATAAAATAAAAAAAATAAATAAAATAATAGGCCCTTAATAGGTTATCCCATTTATATAGCATCTACGGAACGTTAAATTATTATATAATCCTCAATAAATAATGCAAAATAATTTTTGATTGACACGAAAATTTAAAGATAATTTATTTCCATTAATTTTGCTGTGAATATAGTTTTTTTTTTTTTTCTTTACTCCTCTTGGGAACATAGGTATTCCAGTTGACATTTCCATCGTACTCGATTTCTAGCTGCTAATTTCACTTGTATTTCCGAGGCAATGTCTAATTTCATTTTCAATCTGTTTGTACTGTCTAAGTAGGGGATTGGTTTACTGTAGAAGACCATTTTGATAACTTTATCTGCGCCTACGTGGTAAGACGACGTCAATATACATTTTTTCTGCAAGTTGTCGCTGCGATTGTACCCATCCTTGACGTTAAGACGCCTGACGTTACTATGTTAACTGGGGCAATATTTAGTAATAATTAGGTAATATTTTTTAGTTAAATAAAGTATTAATTATATTAATTATTTTTTTATTGATTATTAATTTTATATATAATATTTTGCTATTTTTTTAGTTATATTTTATACCCTCCACGAGAATCGAACCCGTGACTACCACATCGTAATTCAAACACATTTATGTGCTCTAACCGATTAGGCCACGGGAGGAGATTATAGTACAGGGGTTATAGTATGTGAATATAGTACACACTGAAAATTCGATTTTCCGTTAATAAATCTGTAAAGAAGTCTAATTTATTGAATTTGAAATAGCGTTGTTAATCAAAAAATATTGAAAGACATCAAATTATTCGAAATAAGAACCACGTGTTTAATATTGCCAAAGTCGATAATTAAGGCAAGTGATGAAATTTGAATATTCCTATATGTTCAATAGTTAGGATAGATTATGAGACTGTCAAATACTCAACCAAAAATTTGATATCTGAAATGGTACTGGTAATGTCTATATATTACCATTTCAGATATCCAATTTCTTTTTGAGTACTATCCCAGCTTTTTTAATCAATAAAAAGAAAATCAAGTTAATTACAGTGTTAAAAACATGTATGAAAAGTAATATTGCCACAAACCCGACATTTTTAAGATTTGTAGTGCCATAAGTACGCGTAAGCAAATAAACTAGTTTTATAAAAACGTATTACTAAGTACTATTTCCAACAATTATTACAGTTACGTTGACCAGCTCACAACGTTGGACTTAGAATCACTTGTGAAGAGATAATAAGTTTTACAACAATTAACTGATATATTTCAAGCCAAGTTCATATTCAAAATAAGCTCAAAATAAGTTTTCGAATAAGTCCGCGATACAGCAACAGCGCTTAGAAATCCATTGAAAATATTTTTTTTGATAAAAAAAATATTGTGCATAAGCACCTAACATTATCCAAATTAGTTTGATATTCAAAACAAATTAAATATTTATCGGTGATAAAATTCAGTTCCACATACAGAAAAAACAACAAATAAAAAATGTTGCAATCAACAGTGGAATTTTCCACCGATTTTTTGCAGAGATAAATAATTAAAAATATATGTACACATGCATGTATATTATATTGCATGAGATAAAAATATATCATATGTTATAGCTAATAACAATTCCAATACGAAATCATTTTAAATTTGTTTTCTGTTTTGTTTTTAACTCTTTCTCCCTCTCACTAACTTCGTTAAAAGTGGAATATTGAAAAACAAAATTCCCTCTTTGAATTACACCATCATTAAGAAAAGATGAATCTATTAAGGTTATTATAGTTTTTACGTGAAAATTGGCATCATAAAAAGTTTTCCATTACTTTGTAAAATTATAAATTATGTACAAAAATACAGTTAGTTTATATAGTATTGTAAATATTGAAAAATATTTACAGTTGTTTTCCATCACGTTTTTATATTAAGTTTTATTTTTTTAATCAGAAATTTTCTACCAAAATATCAACGTTTTTGCCGTTTCTTAAGTATCATTCCTAAGTAAGTGGTATGACTAAATCGACTCAAATCGAATTTCATTCAAATCCCGATATAACTTTTATTCAGGATTTTTTGACTGTAATAATTTTTAACTATTTAGGAGTAATGAATTACCAATATTATCCAAGATGTTTAACAATTATTACAGACAATTATTATCCATCAATGTTACCCTTACGCAGAAGGCGCAGTACAAAAATGGCAGTGGCTATATGATGTGCATGGCCACAATGGCTACATGAGTAACACAATAAAACTTAAAACAGGGGCTACACAAGGTTGACAACTATCCCTCCTTATGTTTAGTATTTGACACAGTACTTGAGCAGGATATTAAGAAAGCAATAACCACATCCAGAGGAATAAAATGAACAACTCGCAAGAAGGCTAGCAGAAGAAAATAAGCAGCTTAAAAAAAACATATTAGAAATTTGTTTCAAAATTAATTCCAACAAAACAAAATGTCTAAGAATTAACGCAAGAAATAGTGTCCCCGTCACTACAATCAACAACGAAGTCATATTAGATGTTAAAATTAGCCACAATGGCTTTCGGAAGAATTTGGGCTGCGTGAAGACAGCCTCATATTTCCACGGGCACTAAGCTAAGAATATATAATGTTTGGGTGAAATTAATGCTATTGTATGGCTTCGACACATGGATGATAAACAAGATTTATATCTAAGGAAAATGCAGATCTTCATTAACAAATTCTTGCAAATAATGTGCAAAATATTCTGAAGTTACTAAAAGTACCCAGAATAATTAGAAAGAGTTAAGTCTCGTAAACGACCAAGCAAAAGCAAATAATCACTCAAATAAAGAAGAGAAAATGGAGGTTGGATAGGCCACAAATTTAGAAAATCTACTAATAATTAGCAAGGCAAGCATTACATTGGAATCTGTAAGGAAAAGAAGAATATATAGACCACGGGAAACAGGGCGGAGATCAATAAATAAGGAAGTAGAAAATAACAGGACATGGAGTGAAACTTAACTCATAAAAAAAAAAAATTATACATATAAAAATTAATAAAAGGCCGTAATAAAAGACAAACCCTTAGCTTTCTAACTCTCATCACAAGCTTATTAAATGCATCATAATTTGCCGAACTCACGGGGATTTATTTTAAATCGATTTAGCAGACAATGAAAAAGAACTTAATAATAAGAAATAATTAAACCAGTACCTACCGGGAAATAACAAAAATATATAACTAGCAAAATGATATGCTGTTCCCCTTTCTACCTTTAAATACAAAATTCAAACAGTTATCAAAGCTCAAAAAATAACGTTAAATCCGCAAAAAAAATAATTTTAAATAATTTTGGCACGAAGTGTACAGGACATTAAAAGCATATCTTAATACAATGTCAAAGTCAGTGTGTTGGGACTTACACTACAGAAACTAATAAGCTATATATAAATTTCTATAATCAAATACATTAAATTTCATAAATTTTGTCTAATAAGCTTACTCTTAACATAACAGCCAAGATAAAATTCAATAGATAAGTTCACTATAGAACTACAATATTGAAGAAGATCAGAAATAATTAAAAGTTTGTGACTCGGCTTTGCCATCATAAAAAGAATGGATTTTCTGCAGCAGCTAGAATGTATGCAAATGAGAAGCACAAACTTTAGCAATATAGTATAAAGTATTAGTAAAGTGCTAATATCATTAAGGCTAAAAGCCTACATACCGGCCCTAACATATTAGGGCACACCTCCGTAAGAAATAATATCATTAAAGTCCTGTATTGGCATTGTAGTCCCCACCTATATTAGAGATGGTTGCGATCTATAATAGTCACTGATCGATAGAAATTTATGCAGACAAAAGCTAAGTATTCCTTCCAATTTATAATCTAATTGCTGTAACGATGAAGACGAGAGAAAGATATTCTTGGATATTTTTCTTGCAATTGGTCAGCTTTGTTAAAAGCCAATCTTAGGACTCCAGATAATGTCTAACCAAACAATATAAGAATTATCCAGGCGAGAAAAATTACAATGCCAGTACAGATTTCTAATAATCAATCCTCTAAAAAATAAAGAACAACACGAAGTGACTCAATTGAGTCGTGGCAAAAAGGGCACAACTAAATGTTAAATTGTTTCTCAATAAACTGATTTAAAGATCACTTTTCCGCTGTAAGCTTCAGAGTCATAATTTGATGTAATGCTCGATAGTAAGTAGGTGCACTCATTATCAAGCATTTCTCAATTTATATAATATCAACCTCAAACTAATCATACCAATTATTTTTTTTTACTAAACATACCAATTGACACCTATACCTTCAATTTATTATTCTTCTCTTTATTTTTGACAGACTGACTTTCCCTTAATTTTTTATTTTAAATTTTTCAACCGAGAGAGGATGCTAAGACAGTGTTGTAATTTTGTTTTTCCAAATAATAAAATTTTATTTAGTAAACAAATTGTATATATATATTTCTTTTTTCAAAGGTAAAAATAAAATGTTATTTATATTTACATCATTGCCCCTAACCCCTAAAATATGAACCCTCTCCCTACCACCTTCCAAAATTTTAATAAAATTTTAAAAAGTAAAAAATAAATAAATAAAAAAATTTTTATAACGATTCTACAAAATTGAACTCAAATTAGGTTTGAGTTTTTTTTTCCGCATAACCTTTTAACCTGTTGGGTATATAAGAATTGAATGTAGTATTTGCACTTCTACTTGATTAACCACCAATTTTTTTTTGTGTTGCTTTAAGTTGATGTTTTATTTATTTTTGTTATTTGATGTGTATAGAAAATTCACAACCTTAATTGAATTTTCAATCAAAAATTGATAAGAAATGACATAAAAAATATTATTGAAGGTTTGTCACTAATTCCTGTAGGATATACTACAGGTATCCTAGGAATTAATGATAAAAATAATTTACGTAGAAAATTATTAAGTTAAGGACCAAATAGAAGTTAAAGTATATAAAAGTATTTCGAATGTTTTCAAATTATATTTATTTATACTCGTTGATCGGTTTATTTGTATTGGAAATTATTTAGGATCTAATTTTGAAACTTATTCAACAACTGAACTTTAAAGACTTAACTTGGAAACAATGAATAACAAACATCAAATATTCATCAATATACTTGATATGAGAACGTTTTGAGAATTATGTCACTATTATATCACTATCATTTTTTTAAGCAAATATCCAGCTTTATTTTCTTTCTGAATCCCAAAGGATTAATAAATTTAGTTGTTTTGTACTTTTCCTCTTTTAGTTGAAATTATTAATTAAAATTTATTAGTCTTTACAGTTTACTAATCTTTACAGACTAGTATATTTAGCCTCTACAGAGTAGTATAATCTATCAGTCTTTACAGAGTAGTTACACACTTGGTAACGCAGTGGGCAAAGCGCCTGCCTTTCAACCAAAAGGTCCCAGGTTCGATTCCCGATAAAGCAAAAAATGCTTTATTGGCTTTTCAATCTGGTCTGGTACCCTTTGTAATTGGGATAACATAATTAGTAAAAAAATAATTGAGAGTATAATGTGGTAACAAATTCAATAAAATGAAACTATTTTATTTAAGAAGGCTTAGTTCCTGACGTTATAGCAGTATAGTTTTAATTAAGCACGAAAAGGTGATTCTACTCAAGTTGCTGTCAAGAGTGCAAAAACAAAAACAAAACAGTAGGCATTAGTATTGGTCACTGCTCGATAGGAAGCCCCGCTTCCAAGCTAGGTTTCGTGCAACCCCCATTGTCGCAGCTGACAAAATACAAATAACACAGAAATTCTTGAACACTTCCTTTGCAGTTGGCCAGCATTAGATAGAGTCAGACTCCGGACTTTATGTAAGGCTTTAAATAGGTATTATTGCGGAAAGTAAAATTGTCGATTTTATAAGACTTGCCAATCGCACAGGGTGGGAAGTCAAGCTCTAGTACGAGAGTTACTTCGGAGAGTGATCCCCTAAAACAAACAATAACAACAAATAAATCACTCTCGACTCTATCAAGAAGGCACAATTAAGTGCTAATTGGTTTTCCAGAAGCAACAGGAATTGACCTACCTTACAGTTTACAATACGCACGAAATTCGAATGTTAATTCCTGTCTATTTTTTTTTATAGCTTTTAAAATCTTAATAAACTCCCAAAATTAAATTTTTTTTTTATTATCATTTCAACTCGAGTCTAAGAAAATGTTAGTAATTCCTATATTTAATATTAGGCAGGACTTCAAATACTACATACTATATGTTATAATTATCTCTCATATAATCTTAGAAGGTTCAATCAATTTAAAATGAAATTATGTAATCTGTGTTGACCCACTCTATTATTTCCTATTCACAACTTATAAATATTTTGCGTCCTTAATTATTTACAGCTAAAATCAACGCAACTGAATATTATTGTAAAGTGGTTATCACAATCATCATCTGACGATGCTGCTAAGACAAAGTTTGTGGATTTGAATTTCAATTGTGGCACGGATGTTATAAAAACTTATAACTACGGATGTTATACTTATTTCCAAAACTTTTTTCAAAATGTAAAAACTTAGGTTTATTACACCTGCTGGGTGTATCTGCTGCTGGCTCATCTCTTTTTGTTTTTATATATGCTTTATATTTCTTAATACAACCCAGTTGACGGCTTGAAACTTTTCTATCTTACCGGCTGATGTTGTAAACCTCAAGTTTATTGTGATTCTTAAGTTTGCAATGGTACTTAATAGCGAATCGTCTAATACCTTCGTCGGTTCTGTTGTGGTTGTCATCCAAAGGTCTCAAATTAAACGTGTTAAAATATTAAATAAATAATTTTGTAAATAGTTAAAATAATAGTTCAAAATTTTGGTTTGTTAATGTTAAGTAGAACTAAGTAATTCAAATAAAGATACTTACTGAGTTTTATGGACTATACTCTGATCTGAGAACAGGTGGATGCACAAACGTATATAGTTACTACTAACTGGAGTCGCTACTAACAAGTGTATAGGTACATTATTACAATCTATACACACACAATGAAGATAATAATATGTATTCCAATCTATGAATTTACTATGATGTTTTTCCTGCAAAACACTTCAACAACTCAAATAGCTTTATCCGAGTAATAAACAACATTATTAGGAAAATTCGAACTGTTCAAATTTATTTTTGTACAGCATAATTGAATCCATTTTAATACCACTCATAAACAAATAAAAATAGATGCATATATAGAATTTAAAATTCAAAACCTCACCCTACCTATACATAACATACATACGTATATTATGTACATCACATATGTAGGTATCGGGTATATCAATTTTTTACTTTTCTTCATTTTGATTTTTTGTTTTGCGAAACTTTATGGATGATGCAATAAAGTTGTTTCTTTCACAACATTTTATTACCTGATCAAATTTGTACTTTATTGAAGCAACAAAACAAAAATAAACGAAAAATATAAAAACTTTTCTAAATTCCATTCATACAAGGCATCTTATACGGATAATATTGCGAAAATATTGAAAAAATTCACCTCAAAATCACTTTTCAAAATGGAGTCAATTTCAAAGGAACTCAAAAATTTGTTTTCAAGTATTTTTTTCTACTTTTTTTTTTTTGTTGTTACATTTTCAGAAATTTAACAAACAAAAAAGTATTTTTAAACTTTTTAAGTTTTATGAGTAAGTTTAGAATTTTTTTCTGACAACAAAATATTAATCCATACATCTGGTACAGGTATTACAGATTTGAAATTACATTTCATTGTCGTGCAACCCTTTGAAATGTAGCCCGTCAGATGAAAATAAATTCTTTCTATCATCATTAAATGAACTGCAGATTATCTGGCAAGAAAGGCATCAGATACGCCTTTCATAGGTCCAAGTCCATTCGGGGCGATTTTCTTGAGCCTAATTAAGATGCATTTGAAAGATCGGGTGGAGAAACAAGCTGAGGATTTGACTCACTCAAAAAAACTAAAACTTTTCTAAGACTCAATAGGAAACAGATCAATGGCAGGGAGAAAATAGAACACTACCTATAGAAGGGCCTTTTAAAACTGGCCTATTCGAAACAAATTGTACAGAATATGTGAAATAGAGTAAAAATATATTGAAAGTGTGAATGAGAAAGGCTCACTCGTAGCAAATATCGGAAACAGCGGTTTACGAACAATTAGAGCTATCCCATCAGCATACCATTAATACGAGTAATCACATCAGTAACCCTATTTGCAGCTGCGACGATATAGGGGCCAGATTTTCTTCCGAAATTACGTAATCTAACCTAATATAATCCATCATAATCTGTTTGAGTAAAGCGTATTATTTTTCAGCTTAGACTGTTGCTTTCCAAGCTAAAATTTTTCTTGTGGCACGACATTTATTCTGAAGATGTACTTTGAAATTTTGTTTTCCGATACAAATTTCAACCGTCCTCATAATATTTTTAATCCACCTAAATTTACTTTCTCTGGACTTTTATTTATAGGCACAGCATTTTGTCGAAATGTTATTGTCTTAGTTAGTGCTTTAATTAAATCTTGTACATACAAATTTTCCCAAGAACTCTCTCTTTTATAGACATCTTGTTGAAAATGACAATAATTGTTCTATTGAACGAAAATCAATAATGCCTTCCTTCAATCAATTCCAGCGAAATACTAGACACGATTTAAGTGCTCAAAGAGAGTTTCATATAATGCCTTATTATGTACAATGAATTATGTACGATACTGGACAATAATGGGAAGAGATTATAATATACCACAATTCTATTTTGCCATATTTGGCTATCTATAAATTCAATATACGTAAAATTGATTGTGCTAGGACTATGTTATATGTATATACCATAATTTTATCCAATAAAATTAAAGCACTTCTAACCAAGTCAAGTATTGATAAATCAAGCAAGTAGCAATCAGTACGCATCACTGGTTGATAGGAAGTCTACTCAGCTAAGCTATGTATTTCATTCAACTCTCAGAATCTGGATTTCAGCCTCTAGGAGAGGTCTTCTCAAACAACATAGGGTTTATTGTTTGAAGCAAAATTATTTATCTAATTAACTTTCTTAATCGCTCAGGTTGACTCTATTACTGGGTTTGTGGGAGTGGCAAACAACAGATGAGCCTGAAAAAAACACAACTAACTGCTAACTATGATTGTTTTTGATAATCAGATTTGTTTTTAGTGATATACTTAAATTATGGAATAAAAGTCGAGATTCTTTCACTAATCATTTATATTTTTATATAGCAAGTTGCTTCCGAAATATCGATATTTGCTAATTAGGGTTTGCAATTGGTTATATACAACTGGAACAATTGGTCGGATACAACTGGAATAACAACCCAACAAGATCACTTTTTATCAAACTTACTTAATTTGTTAAAAATTAAAAATAGAGAAAATGAAAAGAGAAAGTATAACTAATACTCAAGAATACATTCTAATCCAATAGAGTTAAGAACATAAATGTATTATTAATTATTGATTCTAGTGCTTTTAATTTATGTCAATACATAAATCTGTGATGGCTTCCATACCTTGTAGACTTGTATTGTAATTCTACACATAAGTGCTGGACAAGAAGGTCATGTTTGATTTGATGTAATTTTTCCTAATATTGTTAATGTGCAAGATCTGATTAATTTCTTTAATAGTCTATTAATTTTACGATGTTGTATTTTTTATGAATTTCATTTGTTGATGTTTGATGCTGGAATACAAACAGACTCTTAATTGCTTCGTTCTGGATATTCTATATATAATTTAAGTTTCTTACAAAGGTATTTCCCCAAACTGTAATTCCAATGAGATTTTCCTACGAAATAAACGGAATCATATAGCCTTTTTTTACATTATTTGGAATGCCCGGACCTAACTTCCTAACAATATTCTACTTCCGAGTTTTACTTGATAAATTCTTTATATGTTCATTTTAACTCAGTTCGGAATTCATAATTACACCAAGACAGTTTTTTGCCATATTTAATGAGTTGCCTCTGCCTTTTGTTATATTTGCTTACCCCCTCAATTGCAAGATCCTACCTATAAACCTGAAGACCAATTCAATCCCATACTATTAAAAAAATATTCAAATATCTTTGAATTGTCAGACTCTAACATCTTTTATTTTTATTTTTTTTTCTACTAAAAGCATTTTCAAAGTTTCCAACTAATTTAAAGTAAAAAAGTGAAGTAAACTTACTTTCAAAAAAATAAAAATTTAAATTTGAAAAGACCTTACTTTATGGAACTCATTTTAATGTCTTTGTTATCTTTTTATATAAAAATTTAGTTGTTCCTTTCGTTTATAAACTTTTATGTAGAGAAAAAAACTATTCTCTTAGGACACTTTGATTGTGGTGAGTTAATTTTTCTGTTTTTTTTTTTCATTTTGATTTTTTTAAATAAATGATAACCTGTAATTTATTTTAAATGGTATTGGTCTCAGTCGATCAGGCAATTTTCTTTTGAAATAAATTCAAATTAAATTTTGAATAATATTAAAAAAATTAATTTTTAAAATACCGCAAAAAAAAAAACCTTACAGAAGAAACTTGTAAAGTTTTCTTTGCGTAAAGTAAACAGTTTTTAATTAATTAAAAAAACATACATTGTTTTGTTTTTTAATATTTTGAAAATTGCCCAACGGGAATTGAAGATATTATTTTATGTATTAAAAATGTTGATTAATAAATTTTTGTAGTTTTGTAGTACCAAATTTAAATTTTTAACGCTTCTTATAACTAGTTTGGCAAAGCACAGGTTAATTTATCACCTATTTGATCTATAGTTTCACTGACACAATCACATTTCAAAATTTTTTTTATGTTGTTGGCAATAGCTTAGGTAGAATTACCTTTTCGTGGTGAAATTAAGTACAGAAATGCAATTTTTAACTAAATATTTTACTACAATATTTCCTAGTATTTATTTACCAAATATCTGGCTTATCAACTCATTAAATGTGGCAAACTACTACTATTGTCAGGAACTAAATTTTCTTAAGTAGCTTAGTTCCATTTTATTTAAGTCAGTACCAGATTGTACTCTGAATTCATTTTATTTTTATTATATTTTATTTGTCATTTATTTCATCCCAATAATAAAGGGCACTGGACCAGAACGAAAAACCAGTAAAGTATTATTTTACTTCAGCGGAATCGAACCTGGGACCTCAGAATCAGGCGCTCTACCTACTGCTCCAACCAGCGTAAAATAGTTCCTGTTAAAATATTAACCAGCTTGATATCCCTGAATGTATGGCTCAAGAGAGAGTACCAAAGAATTCATATACATTCCTAAGGTAACCCGTAAGCATCTCAGGAAATGAAAAAGTGAACAAATTACCAAAGCAAAATACACTCGATTAACTAGATAACACAGAATATATTACATAGACTGTAAAGAAGCCGTTAATTAAGCTTTATGGTAAAACTGAAACCAAAACTGAAATAACCCTACTACGAATAAACTAAAGAAAATCAAATTGTCGGTTAGTCAATCAGATATAAATTCTTACGACACACAAGACTGTAGTTTAAACAGAGTTATTCCTTCAAAATGGTGCTCCCAAACCAACCAATTTATAAATTTGGAACATTTTAATTTAAAAATCAATAGCGAACACAATACGTTGGTTAGATTAGATTGTTAAATAACTCAGTGAGTTACACTAAAATATACGTCCAACTGCTATGTGATCTTGAAGCACAACAAATCTAATAATGATAATAACAAGAACCATTAAATATATCACGCTATTATATGTGACCTTTTGGTGGGTCTGCAACACAATTAATGAACTATTTTCGATGTTCCATGATCATCATCATTATTGCCTTACGTTTTCTCGTTATACCAAATACCACAACTACCAATTAGTGAACTGCGGATTTTTCATTTACGAATTCCCAAAATTTTCGTGACTTTCAGTTTTTTAATATGCTAACCATTTTTTAGTAAATATAATTTTTTTATAATTTTTTTTGAAATATTCTTTATTGGTTGTATGGCAGCTATCCGAGCCAGGGCGAATTCTCGAAAACTACAAAAGATAGTTTCTTTTGTTTTTGAGGAAGTACCAAATATTAGGTCTTTCAAATCATTAGCTTTTTGATATAACCTTGATGAGTGCTAGTACGTCTTGTATGAAAGCCAATTGAACCAGCCCGAATTTTGAAAAACTGATATTTAATAGTGTATACCAGAAATATCCAGGACACTGAACAACTTTTCAAAGCTTCATGGTGATCGAATGAATGGTGTAGTAATGTATAAAGAATATATTGATTTTTAAATATATATAGAGTTAAACCTAAGTACTAATAGTAACCTAACGTTATCTTGCTCAATAGCTAGCAACCTTTATTACAGAAATATATTTTTAATTAAAGGGCTTTCGAAATGCACGAACTTTTCCCTACATTTTTCCGTAATATCCTTTATTTTATATCTTGTATAAGTTTAATGTTTGCTATATGCGGCAGTTCCCTTGAAAAATAGAACGGTTTACAACATGATATTTAATATTTTATTTTGACAAATTTTAACTTTTTTCATATGAATTATAGCACAATCATATACCACACAGGTGAGGTATAATTTAACATTATGGATTGGAAGATTACTTTCATTAACATTATTTTATTTTCAGTAGAGAGTTTAGATTTTTTATTTATATAAGAGTATAATGATTTTGATTATTTTATATGCGTGAGTCTTTGACCAAAGTTCAAACCTAAATATTTAACTTCATTCGGCCATTTTAGTCTACTTGAGTTTGAAATCAATTTATTTTAGGGAGTAGGGCATATATTTGTTTTCTTGGTGGAATTTTTATCATTCCAATATCGATACCGATAAATATGAATTGAACATAGTTAATATCGATCTATTGTTGGTATAATTTATATCTAGAGTAAAAAACTTATAATCGATGGAAAATTTTTTGACGTTACATCGTTAAAATTCTAATTATATTTTAAATTAACAAAAGTTGTAGGTATACAAAATTTAAAGACATAAAAAAAAATATTTTAAATACTTTCATTTTATTAATAAAAATTTTTAGCATTGAATTGAAAAAAAAAAAACATATACTTTTTAAAGGACTTTGAAAAAACAAAAATTCAAAATATCCTAAAACTAATTATCAATTGCCTCAATAATTTTATAGAAGGACATTTGAAACGACATAAAAATCATCATTATCCTTATTGTGTTTATTGTTT
This sequence comes from Argyra leucocephala, assembly GCA_963942445.1. NCBI lineage: Eukaryota > Metazoa > Arthropoda > Insecta > Diptera > Dolichopodidae > Argyra > Argyra leucocephala. The sequence goes on along the minus strand of OZ012678.1, from coordinate 46,862,303 downwards.
TTTTTTCCATTTTTATTACTCGCACCAGTTGCAAAAACATCCGAAATAAATTCAATTCTTCCTCTCTTTATTTACTCAACTTTAATTAAATTTTCATCTTCATACTTTTGTTTTCTTCTTTTTTTTGTTTTTTGTATTTTTTTTTTTTTTTTTGCTTTGTATTGTTAAAATTCTTTTATTGTATATTATTTCGTATGTATTTGTTTTATAAAAAAAAAAAATTCCAATTCGAAGCATTAATTGTTCTTGAATATATAAATATTATAATATATACATATATATAATATATATATAATATATGTATATAAAAAGCTTTCATAGGATAACATATTTGTATATAATGAGTTGCTGTAAGCTGTAGCTGGAGTGGATCCTTTTAGCGAGTAAATTTTTTAATTTATTTGTTTTAGAAACACTGGTAACAGAAAATTTACATTTTTGTTTCTTTATGCAAATTAATTTTACAACAACAAAAAATACGAAAACAAAAAAATAAAAATAAGTCTTATGTTTAAGTATAAGGTACTTGTGTAGAGAATAAAGAAGCTATGAGAACAATTGTTTGTTAAAAAGATGACTTTTCTAAAATTATTTGTGGTAATATTTTAATCTTTCCATTGTATAACGTAACTAAAATTCAGAATTATATAGATCAATTGGGTTCTGCAAATGAAAGTTTAAAGCTTTGATATATTTCACACTCTTAATCAGTTCTGTCGTTTTATCTTTTGAAGCTACCACGAAAACTGTCTGCAAATTAGGTCAACCCTAGTAAAAATTGTCACAAAATTTTAGTAAAAATTTTTATTTTCAAATAATTTTGATTTTGATTAATTGCGATAAATTTAACAAAAGGTACATAAATACTTTAAAAAAGATCACAAACTTCGTGGCTTTTTGTAGTTATTCACATTTTACAAGGTAAGATATTATCAAAATCGTTAATGGCAAGATTACTTTTGGAAACAGGCCCATTGTAATGATTATATATTTTGTACTTTCAAATAAATTAAACTCATTTCTTATAAAAATAATATTTAAATTTTATGAACAATTTTTTTAATGTGCTTGCCCTAATTTAATTATACATATATGTAAAATTGTAAATGAATTCAATACAAATAATTTTGATTTTTGGTAAAATGGTATCTATTTGGAAATTTGGATTGTAATTCTTCCTCAATATGATATGCTTATAAAAAAATTTAATAATTTGGACATCTGGTGGAAATTTTTTTAATTAAAAATAATGCTTAAAAGAAGTGATAGAGAAGAAAATGTTGCAAGCAAACCCGGCCAATTTAGCAAACAATGCAAGCACAACAACTCAAAACAAAATTCGTTGAAGATTTTATTAATGATTTATATTCTTTCGCGAAGTTCGAAATATTCATTCTTTAAGAGTTCTTTCTGGGCTGAATCAGAATTGTTGAGCATAACTACTTTTCTAGAACATGATAGATTTACTTAAAAAATATTTTAATTTATTAAATTTATTTGTATGCAATTTTAAATATAATCTCTGATTATGGGTGATTTCCAAAATGCAGTAAAAAAAGTTTTAATACAGTTTAAGTACAGTTCAACTACCGTTTAAAGCTTTTATAATCACTTCAATATAAAATAAAAACTAAAGCTTTTGCTACATTTTGGAATACTATTTTAAAAATAAAATACATACATAAATATACATTCACTTTGACGTTTAAATTATAGTTCTGTGTTTTTGTAATATAGAACGGCAATAATAAAATTAATGTTTTTATTAATATATTAGCCAATAATTTAATTAATTTAAATAACGAGTGTAATAACTAATGTAAATTTAACGAGTGTAATAACTTTTGCCAAACTTGAATCTAAAATATTTTATCTTTCTTTACATCAAAATTAATATTGCCAGACCTCCATTAGTCAGCACATATTTTCGGCGGAAAAATACATTTTATTAACATATTTTGCTGCAATTTGGCATACACCATATTTTTTCGTCAAAAAAATAATGCTAACCTATAATTTAATTGAATCTGGTAACTTTCTCTATGACATATATATGTATAAAATGTAGTCTAAATTTTTTCGCTACACACTGTGCTCTTATTTTACGCTTCCACTACGTATTTTAAACATTTTGGAATAAGTCTACAAAATCAAGAGCTTTTGAAATGTGCTTTTTTAACTACGCATTAAGTTAATAAAATAAAACTAGAGATTTACACAAAAAGTCAATTAAGATGTATTATAAATGAACATAATTAATGATCTATATTTTCATTTCATTTTATTCATGAAATAAATGCTTTTCTAAACTAGGCCACACTGATTTTATCATCCCAAAATTTACTTACGAAGCTTAGCTAATTCACTAGCGCTCTACATCTGTCACATTTATTATGTGGGACGCAAATAGTCTTCCGGTCGACATTGGTTTTATCCGATTAATAGATATATTCAAAAATAAGCTAAAATAATATTACAAAGAACTACAGTAAGGCTAAGAATAACAATAATTAGCCCGATAACGTTGTACGTGCTTATTGAAATCCATGCACGCATAAAAAAATTATTTTTTTCCCATTCGGTCAAATATCGTCAAAATTTTGTAAACTTAATCTCTATCTAATATAATAATACATATAAAATTAGATTTTATAAACGAAAACTCAAATTTATAACATCTTCCACTAATTATTTTTACCATATAAAAATGAAAAAAAAAATGTTTTTTTTTTTGTTTTGGTAGATTTCAATCAAATAATGCCTTGCTTCTTATTCATTCACCATTATTATAAATATTCAGGGTTCAAGTTCATGTTTAATTTAGGAGTGATTTTGAACTGCTGAGATACATCTACCCAACCAAACACATAAAAGAAAAATCTTTACAAAACAAGATAAAAAAAACAAAAAAAAAACAAAACTTAATTAAATATTTAAATCTGACAATTTCAGAGTGAAAATTATTCGAAACAAAAGTTAATTTTTGCTAATTAAGAGAAAAATATCAAATTTTATAATGGTTCTATCAAAAATCATTTAAATGAAGGCGCTTTGATTTTTATTCATCACCTTTCCTAGAAATGTTAATTATGTTGTTTTTTTTCTTCTGTTTCTGTTTTTATTCAAAAAAGGCTTCAATATTTTTAAAGTCAATATTTTGTCAATTTATTAAATGGATTACAATATTCGCATTTGAATATTTAATAGCTATTTTTTAATTATTAAATTGTAATTAACTCATTATACATTTAAGCTATACACAAACGCATAATAAATCTAAAAAAAGTGTTAGTTCATTACAACCGAAGCTGCCTTAAAGTGATTATTATTAGTAGAATAATAAATCGAAACTACTTATACCTATTGATTATTAGTAGTTATTTGAACAACTTAGTCCTTGATTTTATCGCCTTAAATATCATAAAATGCTTGCAATTACAAGAAATGATTACGCTGGTTAGCGTAGTAGGTAGAGTGCCTTCCTTTCAACCGAAAGATCCCAAGTTTGATCAACGACGATAGCAAAACAAATGCTTTATGGATTTTTCGACCTGGTACAGTACATTCATTGGGATAAAATAAATGATAAAAAATAGTTTGAATTTTGGTTATCACTAAAATATTAAATTGTATCATGTAGGCGAAGTAATCTAAAATATCCTCATTTAAATTATTAGATCTTAAAAATTCTAAATATAAAACTATTGGGTGTACATTTTAGTAGTTTCTATTTTCCTTTTCCACGCCACAAATATTTTAATAATTTTTTTTTTTATATTTTAATTAGGCTTTTTATTTTACTATGACTGTTTACTGAAGATGACAACCTCAAGATTGTCGAAACATGTCAATTTTTAATTTTAATTTTTAAATTTGAAAAAGAAAAACGTCCCCATAGACGGAAAATAAAAAAACGAAAAATATTTCCTAAGGCTAATTTCCATAGGCTCTTAACAAATACCCCTCAATAAAAAATATATGCTCTTAACAAATTACCTGTAATTGCAGACAAATTCCATAATAATAAAGATCCAACAATACAATAAAATATGCTGTGAATGAATACAATAAAATATGCTGTACATGTCCTGCCCATCTTAGTTTTTGGGTCTTAATAAATTTTATAATATTTTGTCCATCAATTAGTATTAGTGTTTCTAACTCCTCATTTAGCCTTATTTGATATTCACCATCGTAATTTGTTTTGGGACCAAATAATTTTCTTTAGAATACTTTTAATTTATTTTCATCACTAGTTGTCATTGTCCAGGTCTCGCAGCTGTAGGTTAAAACCGGTTGTATTCTGGTTTTGTACATTCTTAATTTAATTGCCCTGTTTATAATTTTAGACCTGAACAGGTCTTTGTATGCGTAGAAGCATTTTTTTGCTGCTTGGATTCTATTATTATTTTTATGTCATTTTTATTATCTACTTATTAAAATATTTTTTAAAAAAATAAATAAATATTACTTACGTATAAGATACTTGTACTGAACACAGGCGCTATAAGAAAATGACATTTTTAAAATTTCTGAAAAGTTTTCACAAAAGTATAATTTTCTAAGCCTTTGGGACTAATTTTGATCTTTTTTTTAATCATATGGTTTTTTCCCTAACTTACTAAGGACAATCTTATTCAAATTATGGATCGATTTGGTTCTTCGATTGATCTATCCCTTCGACAATTGTACAATGTCTTCCGTTTACTCTGCTTAAATAATTGACTGTCATTTGTAACAAAATAATTTTCCCCGTTCCAATACAAACAATTAATTAACAAAAACTCGAATATAAATTAAATTCTAACACCTTTATATACGTACTATCAACTTCCTTTACCCAAAAATTACAAAATACTCCCGTTCATTATAATTAAAATTAAAACTAACATAAAAGAGGAAAAAAAACAAGTAAAACAAAAATAAATATGTAAATAAACAAATATAAGAGAAAATTTAATTATTTTATCCTGTCATTAAAACAAGTTGTCAATATCCTTGGAATTTTTCCTTTTTGTATTTAAAATCCTACATTTTTTTTTTGTACACCTATATTTTTTTTTGACAGCGCCACACAATATACAGGTAGAGATATACACGTATAGGTACACAATATTCAAATTTAAATTATTATTTCTTTTTGTTGTTGCTGCTGTATTGTTTCACTTTCTTTTGAAATTTTCTAAAACTCGAAATAAATATTTTAATATTATATTAATATCCTGAAAATGTTTATTACAAGGATATTCGTTAGTCATTCGATATTATTTTGTAAAAGAAATTCTTATTAAATGTATGAGCTTTATCATGTGACGTCATAATCATCGGTTTCAAATGATTTAATTTTATGCACAGCCATTTGGCTTTTATTGTTTTCCTTTTTTTTTTCCTTAGTATTGTTCAATAGTGCAGCCTATAACATACTGTAATTAAAAATCTTTTATAGATTGTTAAATACAAACATACACAAATGACTAAATATTAGTATTTAAGGTAGGTGCTTCAAATTGCAAAAAATTAATGTCCTCGAATTTAATACGTTTTGGGATCAATATACAAATATTTATTGGGACCAAAATCGGTAACAATTTGAATGAAAATTTGTTAATTTTATTGTTATATCAACCAATAGGATGGTAAGTGTAAGGAGAAACGAACAACAAGTCGTCTGTTTATTATTTACAAAAGTATACTTGTGGTAGAAAATATAACAAGTAGAAATTTGAACATTTTACGGATCTCAATGAGGACAACACCTAAAAAAAAAGTGATGGCATTCCAGCATTTTCTAATATAATATTTTTTAATAGAATCAATATATTATGAATTTTTTCTTACTAACTGTTACCTATTTAAATTTGTACACTATCATTCATTATTATTTGAGGATTTCTCTCCTGGTGAGTTATATTATGTACTTGGCTGCGTTTCATCTGATTTTACTGTATACCACAATGCCCTCTACTTTTCTTTATACACAAGTCAAGTTTTTGGAAATAATTAAGTGAATATTACTATAAATTTCATGACCATTAAAAATTCAGAAATAATTTAATAATTAAAAGTTTATAACGAAACGGTTATAATATAACTTCAATCAATTTAAACCTATACAATCAACATCGATTATGAATATTACAAATATACACCAACCATCATAAATCAGTAAAATGGAAGTACAATAAAAACCCGAAAAAGCAAATAAAAAAATCGAAAACGAAAAATTGAATTCATTGACAAAAAAATTTGTAATTAATTAGCCCTTCCTATTTGTTAGGCTTCCTATATTACGCACATGAATACATTTTTTTTTTTTATTTATATCCAAAGTATGTGAAAAAATGTTATATAAACATTTATGTACATAATATTATACTCTTTCTGATCGTATCAGTTTTATTTATACATATTATGATTAATTTGGTAGCAGTAGGTATGGATGAGAGTATAGAGTAGCCACAAAGTCTTTAGAATAGTTATATTCATCAATATCCTTGAGCATTATTTTAATTAATAAATTTATGTTGTGTCACGTAATACTGAATAAATTCATTTAATCTCTCTCTACGTGAACATTTATATGATACGTATACATATTTTATAGGTACATATGTTTTTAATATTAGTAAATTTGTATTGGCAAATAAATGAAAGAATTCGAATAAACAATAAATATGTGATACACTGAGAAAAATAATTCAATTGAACTTTTATTTATAATTTTTGAAATAAATTAACTTTATTAGTTTTTATTAACTCTATCTGTTTGGTATATGAGCTGACGAATTGCCATAATATAATAAAATTCATCAAAAGCCAAAGACTAAGATAGAACGGGCATATAATAAGAACGCCAGAAAAGCGATATCAGCTTAAAATATTCACGACAAATCCCATGAGGACAAGAGGTATAAGAAAACCGAGAAATATATGGGGAGACAATGTTGAAGCAGATGTGAGAAATTAGGAAATAGTAAATTGGAAGTCGACTGCAAGAAATAAAGATAATTTCTATTATACTTAAAAATTATATTGATAGTATAAAAACTCATCAAAATACGAAATATTATTTTCAAATACAACAAAATTGAATACACTACATAAACCTAGATTTAAAATTTTAATGAAAATAGTTAGGAGCATTTCATTATCCAACGGACAAGAGATGAATGCAACATCAAAAGTAAAAAAAAGAAGTATAAAATAAAAATCAAATTATATCATATGAGTGTACCTTACAAATAACAGAGAAAGAAAGAAGCTATATTTTTGAACCTGAAAAAAAATATTTGAAAAAAAAACGAAAAGAAAATATTTTACAAAAAATTCAAATAGAAAAGAAATTAAAATAATCAACATATTAATTAAATGTAATGAAATCATGTCATCGCAATTAAAAATGTTTCGATGGGATTATGATCACAATTGTAAAGCAAAATTTTAAACATTACTATAATTAAAAACGTAATCTGTTTTCACATCTGCAATTTAAGGGTATGTAAACTGTTAAATATACGTGGAGTTGTAACTAAATAAAAATGAATAAAATACGTTCTATAGCTTCTACGTATAAATATAAAGTGTTCAAAGTTGAGCCGTAGATCATAACTTATAAATTCTCGGGGAAATAGTGCCAGAGTCCACAAAAAATGTTCTTAAAACTTTATAGAAATACAAATGACGCAAAGGAAGGATTCAAAGTTCATTAAACGCTAGACGTGTACGCCTATTGACTTTACAAATTAAGTGAACAGCATGTTTTTTGTCATTTAGGTAGGTACTACTCCAATACACCACCCCAGAAGTTAATGAAATGGCCACTTCTACCTACATACTACTGCAACAAATCACACCATACTGCAATTAGACTTCAAAATTTATTTTAGCCCGAAACCAAAATTGAACCAGGACAATACAAACTAAAATAATATAGTTGTGGAACGACCTTATAGGACATTTAGGTTTAATAAATAATGGTGAAAATTAAGCTTAGTGTCTAAAAATTTACCTAAATATTTAAAAGTATCCTTCAATATCCAAACAACTACCCGAACAATCAATACTTACATCAAAAATTTTTAACTGACAAGTTAATTTAAACAAACTAAATATTAAAAATAATAAAAATTAAAAAAAAAAAACAAATAAAATTTTGCGAATATAAAAAGTACCACCATTATAAAATGAAATTAACTATTTCAGGCGATTGTAAGTAGGTTAGGGAATGGAAAATTTTGCAATTTACTACAAATATTCAGTTTATATCGTAATTAAAAGCGTTATAATGAAAGAAATACAGGTATGATAACCAAATGTCGGAAAGAAAAAGCTAAAATTTATTTTACTTTCGTCATATATGGCGGGTATCTAGTTTCACAATAATCACCAACATTATAACAAGACCCTAATGGAACCACTCAAACAAAATATCAGTAGTTACTGGCAAATATTTTATTGAAAACTTATATAATTTATTATCAGTGTATATTTATTATGCCTCAGATGAAGTTTCTAAATAAAAATTTATAGCCCATGACGGACAATATGTTGAATTCATTAAATAAAAAAATTAAAATGAGTGCTGCAGTTATAACCAAAAAAGCTCATTTGAAATTTAATGTTAATGGAAGAAGCAAATAAAATTTCTATTAAAATAAGTAAATAAAAATTATTGCCATCTACTACACTACAACTCTCTTTAACAAATTCTATTTTAATTCTTCTGAAGAACTCGTTTAAGAAATTTAAATAATTTATAATAAAAATTTGAGCGTTAAAAAATTTTAACATTTTATTCTATACAAATTTATTCTCAAATACCATCAAGATTTTTTTTTTGTTTTTTTTTTTTTATAGGCAGGCACTTGTTGAATCTGAAATTCGAATAATTTGAATATTATAATACAGTTAAAATGATATAGAGTATGGAATAGGACCAATTGAAGGATTCATTTATGATAGATTTTATTGCGTCATAGTTATTTTTTTAATTTATAATTTTTTTTTTCTAAATTAGATTTCAAGGTTGTCAAAAATGTCTGGAAAAGTGTAGATAGAAAAAGTCTATTAGATTAAATGTTTGTAGAATATCTTGAAATAAAACAATTTTTTTTTTATTATTTACTTAAATGTTTTTTTTATAATGTCCTTTTAATTTCTTCTATCCTCAATAACGATTTCGAAATGAAAATAATTTATTTTTTTTTAATTTTGGTGTGAGCAGAAAAAAAAATTGTTAACGTAATTTTATTTAGCGACTTTTTATCAAAATTGATATATTCAAATTGTTTTGATGAGAGCTATCGTATTAGAAAAGTAGATTAGGTAAAAGTATATTATTAGAAAACATCATGAATTACTCTAATTACCAATGTTCGATTCAATACAAAATACATCAAGATAAGCTTATAGAATTTATTCTCTGAAAATAGATCACACCATCAAACTCAAGGAGAATACGACAAAATTGTTATAACTTAAAATAACGTGAAATAGAAAAGGCAAACGAGAAGGAGAAAATGCTATTCCACAAATGAAAAAAACAAAGTCATCATGGAAATATGGCATTTTATTGTAGTAGCGATGTTAAAATATTCAATATTCAAGGATATCCATATCTAATTTACATAGCAGAGACAAAGGTACAGAGATTATTCCAAACAAATTAAAAAAAAATATATCATTATTCGTATTGACAAAAAAAAACTTGACTGCATCAACTACAGAAGCATCGCATTATTAAATACAGCGTACAATATTTTCTTCAATTGTAGATAAATAATAGAATTAGTTCAAAATGTTCTAGAAGAATAATAAAGTCAATTTATAATTTACACACAAATAGATCTATTATTGATCAAATATTTCTACTGTGGTACTATGGTCAAGGGAAAAATTCCATGAGTTGAACAAAAATCAACACAAATCATTAATAATCATTCTTTAGCCGGCCTTAACTTAAGTTATATTAGAAGTTTTTTTTAACTACATGTAAATCCCAAGAAAATTTATGATAACACTTAGGCAAATTAAATGCTAAGTCAAAATATGTTAAAAAGATTATTACCACAAAATATTTGAACAGAAAATAGACGAATATGAAGATGATTGTAACAAAACGATGACATTTGTAAGTCAAACGTTGGGTAGCACAATAGGTAGACCGCTTGCTTTTTAACCGTAAGGTCCCAGGTTCGATTCGCGACGAAGCAAAACACAAAAGATGATTTATGGGTTTTTCGACCTGGTCCAGTCCCAGTCTAGTTTTCCTGGAGCTATTCTATTTAAGCAGGCTTAATTCGTGAAAAAAGCAGTAGTTTTTCACACTTAACGAGGTTTATAAGTCAATAATAATTTGATAAATAAAACAATGAAAGAAGTTGTAATAAAATATTTTAGTGTAAATTTACAATACCGTACTTAATTAAGCACTAAACGGTACATCTACCTAGGTTACTGTCAAGAACATCAAAAAGAAAAGAAGAATTATTTAATTTAATGGGTGGATGACTGCTGCCCGAGACAGAGCTGAATGCAGGAAATCTGAAAACTTCCAAGGACATAAAAAAAATAATATCGAATTTAAGGGATGTACAGCAGCTGCTCAATATATAGCAGAATGAAGGAAACCTGCAAACTAGATAAGAACTCATCCCGAGCTGTAGGACTAAAATAGATTATGATACTGATGACCTGATTTCTTAATTAACTGAACTAAAATTTGTACATATTTTACCATTTTGAAATTTTTTGAAAATTTAAGTTTTACCCTACTCAATCGTTGGTTCACTTTATTCCTAATTTTCTACTAAATTTCCTTCAAACTGAATTTGTGTTCAAAAACTCAAAAATAATTAGACATCTGTTAATTACTGATTGCTATGATTACAAGATTGTCAGATGATGGAAATTTTCTCTTAAAAATTAAAACAAAATTAAAAGAAAAACAAAAAATTGGTTAAATTAAAATCTCATAGACTTTCGAAAAACTATTTTTCATTTATTTTCATGGAATATTTAATCGAAAATGTCTTTACGAAATTTTTTTTTTGTTTTTATTTTTTGTTTTTTGTACAGAAAAGCCTATATTCAATAGCAACTATGATAATGCTTAAATGAAACGATGATAATATCACATGACTATTCAGAAAAAAAAAACAAAAAAAATGTCTGAAAATATTTTATAAAATGAAAAGATACACACCCATTTCCAAATAGGCTGATGACATGCTTCAGGACATTTATTTCAATCATTCATATATATATATACTATTTAGATTTACTATATAGACAGTTAAAATTAGTAGTTCTCAATCTTTTTGCTTTCTGGGATTTTGTTTTTGTTTCAAACGAATTTATTTGCAAAACCGCAAGTATTTTACGAAAGTATGAAGTTAATGGTTGGTTGAAAGAAGGGCCTACTTTAATTGGTAAAAGGTAATTTGCACTAAGTTATACTTTTTTGATCGTAAAACTCGATTTAATCTCATTTTTCTATCATAGAATTAATCAGTAGGTATTTTTGTACAATACAATAGCTACAGATAAGTGTATATATGTATGTCCTTCTCCTAACGCATGAATCTGATAACTTTAAGTATTTTGTACAATACAATAGAAGGCGATACGTACGTGTATATAACTCCTTTTCTTAACCAATTAATCCCACAAAATAAAATCATCAAAAATCATGTTAGGTCGGTTGTTATGTACAGCCCCATAAAAAATTGGGAAATCTGTAACGTCTTAGTCGTTTGAACTCTATATTAGAGTCAGCCAGTATAGTATCACAATGGACCTTACTGATCTAAGTGAGTCAGCGTACTGTCTGCAGCCACTACTTCGTACCTAGAGTCAACCTGCGCATTGGAGGAAAATGAATTATTAGTAATTTTACTTGTCGGGCTCGCAATAAGTTTTTGCTTTATCGCTTTATTACTGTCTCTGATGCCACTGCTCTTTTTTGTGACACACTTTAACTTTTAACAGATCCAAGAACAATTGTACGAAACGGAGGCGTTTTGAAACTTAAAATTTCTAAAATAAAATACGAAGAGCCTGGGCGAGATGTTGCATCCGCGTAGAACATAATGACCATATTCTAATGATACCTGGTGTTCCTAGCTTTCCATCTTGAATGACGCTATCCTTTAAAGACGAAAAGGACATTTGAAAGTATCCTTGTTGTTTCTATCACAATGGAGCTTACTGATCTAAGTGTGTCGTCGTATTGTCAGCATTTACAAATACCTACATCCTTGTTGTTTTGATATTTTTGTATACAAACCGTTATATTCGTTGATCTATTAGATATACTTCAGAAGATTTTTATTTCGTAAAAGACATGTTCCTAGTTTTATATAGAAAAAGGGTAAAAAAAAAACAAGTTTTTTCTTAATAAATGTTTTTATCTTCTAAAGTTCTAAACTATTCGATATACACATTAAATATGCATGCATGAGTTATAGAAAAAAGACTTTTCCAACAATATATAAATATAGGGAAGGTTCTATCGTAACACTTTAAAATACTTGGTGTTTAAAGAAAGGTAATAAAGATTATTTTTTTTTCAAGAATTTTATATATACATAATATCTTCATAATGGCAGTACCAATCATCATCAAATAAAGGATAAAATATGCTCCAGACCATTATATATATATATATATATATATATATATATACCCAATAGAGCAACAGATATAACGGTTTATATATACGAAAACATCAAAACAACAAGGATACTTTCAAATGTCCTTTTCGTCCTTATAGGATAAGATGCACCATTAAAGATATATATATTCTTAGAAAACTAGAAACACCAGATATCCTTGGGATATAGTCATTAGGTTCTACACGGATACAAAATTCCCCTCAGAAAAACCTAAAATACTTATTAATTAACAAAAATTCATTAACATTAATATGAATGCTGCATCACTGTCATTTCACCCATCGCAAATGGATTCAATCTACAAGAGAAAATATTCCAAAATAAATTCTCATATGTATATTGAGCAGATCTGGTCAATTCAATTCATTTTAAGTTGATGTTAATCTTAAAAGTGTAAAGGTCATTGGAAAATTTTTAAAAGTAAACCAAACCTACCTAAATTCAAATCAAAAAAGAGAAATAATTTTATTATCTATATCATGGATAACAAAATAATTGGAATAGATGGGTGGTTTTGTTGTAGAAATTTATTTTTTGTTTTTGCTGATGTAGCCCAATTTGTCTATACCTATTCATATACTGCTCATTTCGATTAAATAGAATCATTGATAGTGTTATATATGAATATTGTTAAAATGGAGGTCGATTCGACAAGAATATTCAATTACTAATAACTTAATGAGGCGGTTACGTTAGTTTAGGTAATCATTTTATATTATATATTACTTTAAAGATTATGTGGTTTATACCCTAAAAATAATTTTATTTACATATTTGCTTAAAATTTAAATTTATGTTCAGAATGGCAATAACAAAATTGTAAAATGGTTTTAAATTACAATTTAATAACAATTTAGATGTCAGGTGGTGATATTAAAATTATGTTTGGTTAAGTAATAAAATGTTCAATTAAATAATAGCTTTGTAAAATTTGTATCCTTCTTCTCTTTCTCTCTGTATTTCTTAACAACTGTAAAATCACCGGATATTATCAATGTTATTTTTGGTTTCTATAGAAATACGTTTATGAATGAAAATTCAAATCAGTTAAATAGTTTACTAGACCATCATGAGTTATTTTAAATCAATTTATGAGAGAATCATGAGCATTATTTTAACGAGCGATTTAAAATAAATTATGTGCATGAAAATTGTCACTTGCTCTTCTATAGCATCAGAATGAATTTTTCTATTTTTGTTTTTCTTTTGTATATTAACTTAAATTTATTAATTTATATATTTTTTTTTAATTAAAAAAAAGTGCAAAAAATTAAAATAAAATAAATAAATATAATCAATTGAATTTTATTATCAATAAACTGGATGAGCGTAAACTTCCGATTGTAACAACTACTAGTTTTTTCGTTTCATTTCCGTTATTAATTATAACTCAAACATCATATTATTAATTTGCCATCTTATCCGAAACATTGTTATTTTTATGTCATAACTACAAAAATAAATTTACATAATTCTCTCTATTTCTTTTTAATAATTAAACACAACAAGTTTTATTTGTTTATTTACATTGACACATATAGATATAGAGTTATATCACGATTGTAATATAGTGATTATAATATAATTATTACTTACTTATCGCAATTTGTTTATATAATAACAATAATTATTTCTAGGAGTTGTTTCATTCATCATAGTACTCCTTGAACATGACCTCATCAGTAACTAAAAATACCAGTGTTAGACTATACCTATAAATTACCTGATTTTTATTTTTATTGATTTTATAACTAATTAAATTGTAACTAATAAAATTAATGTTATTACTACATCTATATGAGTTATAAACACTCTTGTTATATTGTTATTGCAATCAAATGTTGATCCTAAAGTTGAATAAAGCATTAGTATTTCTAAAAAACACCTATTTTGCATTTGTAATTTTCAGTTTCAATTATTTGATTAAATGGTTTAATCCGAACAATCTCAGAACCATTGAGTTATTCCACATTCTCTCCCACCCTACTAAAAAATTGCAGATTTGAGTCAATCACTAGAATCCTCCATGAAGTTAATTCTAATCAATTTCTTTTAATCGTCAGTTAAGTGTTTGAACTCTTAAAGAAAGACTGCAGAATAATGTACATTTATGGTTGAAACTAATTGGCCTAACTTAGCCTAGCTTTTTAGATTATTTTAATTTAAGTGTATAATGTTACTAACAAATATATTAACTTATAATTTTTACTTCCCCATCAACAGTATGTATCTGATTCAGTATATTTTTCTCATTTTTTGCTCATGTGTCCATGATTTACTAACCCTACTACTGGATGTCTAGCAATAGATATCTAACTTTATTTACTTCTGAATTACTTCTACTTAAAATAATCAATATTGTTCCCAATTTAGTTTTTACATCTAACTGTTGAGAAGTAATAGATTAATAGTTAATACCCATAAATTATAATGGCTTTAAAATAAAAACAACAGTGTTTAAAGAGAACATTTTTCTCTAAAATATGCTAAATTTAATTAATTTTTTAAGAATTATGAATGATGCATGACTTCTTAACAGCATGAATATACTAAAAATATATAATAATGTAATCGAATTTATATAACACACTTTTATTGACTTAAAATATAATATTTTATTAAAAAAACTTATTTATAAATTATTATTACAAAATTTATTATTACAGCTTTAAGATATCGTATTTTATGAATATTATTAAGAGTGCTTCTTCTAAAACTATAAATTTTATTTTATTTATTATTCAACTCACTATTATTATAATCCTCTTCTTTCTAATAATTATATCTTATACACTTATTTATTAATAATAGTTAATTATTATTAAAATATATATATATATGAGAGCTTTTCAATATTCTTATTATTAAATTATGAAGTAATTAAAATTAGTTTTAAAATATTATTTAGAATAAGCTAAGAGAATTGCAATAAATTAATTAAAAAATTTAATATATTAAAAATTGAATTTAAATAAAAGTAGATTTTAAACAATTTTTTACTTTCATTATTTATTTCTGTTTTATTTTTATTATTATATACATTTAAAAATGAATGATTTAAATTATTTTATAAAATTAATTTTTTTTTATTAATTATTTATTTAATTATTATTACACAATAATTTTGTTTTTTTTTTTTTAAATAAATATTTAAGTAGAGTAAAAATAAATATTAATAATGTAATTCAGAAAATTCAGTAGATTAATATAAATTAAAAAAAAAAAATTTAAAATAAGAATTTATTTATAAAAATTTAAAATAATATATAAAAAAAAACAGTATAAAATACTTTATTATTATTTAGCATGAAAAAGTAGCAAACTTGAAATTTTATTAATTTAATATAATATAAAATAATTAATTTTAATATTTAATAGAAATCAAAAATAATATAATATAATTCAAGCTTTAAAAGTAAAGTATTCAGTAAATTAGAAATTTTTTTTCTTTTTAAATATTATTTCAAATAAATAAAAAAAT
The DNA here is from genome assembly GCA_963942445.1 of Argyra leucocephala. Lineage (NCBI taxonomy): Eukaryota > Metazoa > Arthropoda > Insecta > Diptera > Dolichopodidae > Argyra > Argyra leucocephala. Next base: position 46,846,148 of record OZ012678.1, on the reverse strand, counting down.
TTAAATAAAAAATGTATTTATACAGCTTTAAATATATATTTTGTTCTAAAGTATTTAAAATTAAATTATTAAAAGTAGATCACAAATTTTTTTTTTTTTTACTTTAATTAGAGAATCGAATTATTTTGTTTAAAAAATGTAATTTCGAATTGGTTTACTAAATCGTGAAAAACTAATCGTAAATCGCAAATATGAAGTTATAACATTGGATCAAAACATTTTTGCCATTTAAATTGTGGCATTTGTGACAATTAAGAGAGGTTATTGTAATTAAATCGAAAGATAATGTAGAAACAAATGCGAATGTTCAGATTAATGTGATGTGATTTTCAGATTGTAAACTAATTGCCATAACTTGTCTTCTGTCATCTAGGGATTTCTACGATGTAGGGATGAGCACATGCTGCTCTTCGTGTTTCACGGGCAAAGCGCTTAAGTGGAGGTAATAGAAATTTAATTTCTAAATTAAAGCCTGTGCCTGTGCCAACGAGATATCTATAAAAATGGGAGAGAGCTCCGACTATACGACGATGTCTAAGAGGAGCAAGATTAGCAGTGATATTTGGGTCATTGATAAGACGAATAGCGAATTATGTAAATGTTGTAAAAAACTACTAGAAGCGCCAGCCAATACGTGAAAACTATACTCCATTTCGGGTCGAAAGAAAGTTTTATAGAGTTTCAAGAGGTCTTAGGAGGAGAAGTAAACCTAACAGCGGCTAAAAATACCTAAATATTTGGCTGCGTTTTTTGTAACATGGTATATATGATCTTCCCAGATAATTTTTCGATATAAGTGCACACCTACTATACTTAAAGCTTTCAAACCGCTGAGCTTTATCTTCCTTAAACAAAAGAGTAGAATCAAAATAGGAAATTTTTCTGGAGATTGTAGAGTTTTTGAAGTGTTAAACTCGATTTTATTTTTTAAGTCCTAAATAGCTATCGCGACCAAATCATGGCTGAGGGACTGGCTTTGATGTCTCTTTTGGTTGATACAGCGATAGATACAGCTTCAGACTTTTTATTAAATTAGTAGGTACTAGAGTGATGTCGTTTGTAAAGCTGTTGATTGGATTGAAAGTAGCTTGGAGCAAATCATTTCTAAATATAAGGAATAGCGTAGATAAAAGAACTGATCGTTGTAGAACACCATCGTTTATTTGGAACGGATATAGGACATAAATCCGTCAACTAAGACATGAATTGTCTATAGCTTAACCAATAGAGATAAATTAGTTCAAATCTCATAGGAGATCAAATGCTTCTCTTGTAGTAGACGATAGATGTCACGATTGACAAAGTATAGGATAATAACAATAGACTACGGATTATTTTAGTCGAAAATGCAAAAAAGTAAAATAAAATGACGAATTGATTACAAACATGTTTTCGATCAATTCTATATCGATGAAAAGTTGTTCGTAGTTGTAATGTAAAAATTTTTCACATACCAATAAAAGACAATCTAATTTAATTATTTAAATTTTCATTTTTCCTAAATTTACTTTCATCTAAAATCCGGTAGCTTTACTTGTAAAAAAACTATACAAATCAGGCTGGACTATCATAATATAACATACCTAAAATATTAAAAATTCATTAACAGGAGAAAAATAATATTAAATTAGGCAGAGTAATTATTAAAAGCTTTGTTTTAAATTATCAATTAGAAACATACAAAATGGCATCTAAAAAAGTCTACAATAACGCATGGGCTAATTCAAAAGTTAAACAAAGTAGGCATTCTAATATAGAATTATTTAATTTTTGTGGTAGATCATAAGCCTTTAAAAATATCCTCTGTTTACATTACATTTAGCTTTATAGTTATTGTCATGATAGCTGTTTAGAGAACAAGAATCATGTTCTATTCGACAAGATTAAGTTTATCCGATTTTTAAATTATTTTTATTATTAACGAAACTCTGTTTGAAATAATGAAACACAAAAAACGTATTTTATAATAATTAAAACAAAATTCGATTCTCTAAATTATTTAGTATAGTAGATTAATAAAATAATGAGAAATAAATTTTAATTAAAATTTAATTGAATTATAGATAAATAAAAAAAAAATTATTTTAAGTAATAAATTTAATAGAAATAAATTATTGTAGTTAAAAATTGTAGTAAATATTTAAATTAATTAAAGTGTAAAATAAAAAAAATTAATTTTATTATAATTTATCAATTAAAAATATTATATATCTAATAATTATTTAAAAATAAATAATTTAAATTGTTTGCTTCTATTTTCAATGCTAAATTTAATTACAGTATGTCATCAAAACATTAAAAAAAAAATAAAAAATAAAAGAAATAGAAAAATAAAGGACACTTTGCAATTTCAAAAAAATAGAATAAAAAAAAATATATTTGTAAAATTTTAAAAAGAGATATTCAAATAATTTGAGGACGAAATGAAACAGTTTACACAAACAGAGGTAATGTCGAAGGTAAATTTTAAGGTTATAAACATTTTTGTTTTTATTTTCTTTTTTTATTTCTTTTTATTATTTTTCAAACAATCTTTCTTTTCGTTTAACATTATTAAATTTTATGTTTCTATAAATTTTCAATTCTTTTTAAATCTTTTATTTTTTATTTGTTTTTGAAAGTTTTTTAAATATTTAAAATTGAAAAAAAAAAATACTAAATTTAAGTTAAATTGTTACTTTTAATAAAATTATAACTTTTTTATGAAATAACTTATCAAAATCCTAAATCCTAATATTTCACAATCTCGACGCTCAAAATCTTGTTAATTAAATATTATGCAATTACATTTCACCATATAAAACCCAATTTTCAATAATTAAATTAAACTTCCGAAATATGCTAAAATACTTTAGACATGGTAAAATACGGGGTTTGTGTGGTTTGCAGCGAAGCGTAATTTTAATTCTGGGTTATACGCTGGGTGGCGCAGTAGAAAGAGCGTCTGTCTTTCGACCGAAAGTTTCCTGGTTCGATCCCCGATCCCCGAAACAAAAAAAAATGCTTTGTCATTGGGGTAACATAAATGACAAAAAATGATTGACAGTATAATCTGGTAACAAATTAAATAAAATGGATTTATTCTATTTAAGAAGGCTTTCAATAGAAGTAATTCCTGACAATAGAAGTAGTTTTCCACATTTAATGCGTTGATAAGCCATAGGTAATTTGATAAACAAATGCTCGAAATATTGTAATATTGTGAAAAGATGATTTTACCTAAATTACTGTCAAGAGCATAAAAAAAAACAAAATTAGTGTAATTTTAATAATCTATATAATACAAAAGTCGGGTTTTTAAAATATTGCCCTATATAAAATAACTCTTTAAAGCTATAGTAAATGCCTACAGATTGTTTTCTCAAGTATAACCTACCGGCTATTGTAGTTTATTGATTAGATTATTTTAAAGTTATTTATTGTGCTAAGCACTCTAGAACTAACTAACAAGGCTAAAAAAAAAATATTTTTTTTAATTTTTGAAGCTCTGCCAGATCCGTCGATTACCCTTCGTTAAAATTTGATGAAGATTTCGTTAACTACTTAAGCAAGTTAACCGGTAGCTGACCCATGTTCTTTGTCAATAAACCTAAATAAATATAAAATGTAAGCTATAGCTGTCAGTTGACAAGTTAATAAAACGAATAATTTCACATACCTCTAAATGGAAATGTATACAAATCTAAGTTCAAAATGTATAAAACATTTATTGATCCAGTTGACATACGCAGAGTAATCCATACCTCACACTAGTAAATTAAGTCTTCGTGCTGCAGAACGAAAAAAAATTATATATTACAAGCAATACACCATCAGAAGAATTTCAAACAATTAAATCTGGGAAGAGTGCGATACTTTTAATGTGGTCAAATTAGTTAAAATAGAAAAAGAGCCTGAGATGACAATAAGTCCATGATACATAACCAAATACTAGTTATAGAGTAGCAAGCGACAACAGATCATAAAATAATATTCAATCAGAAAGGTCACCGAAGTGTTGGTGGAACTCGGACTCTACATCTTAAGATGTGTAATATGATTGCCAACAGAGTTCAGCTTAATACAAGAGGATTAAGTAGAAGAAATTTCTTTCACTACGAAATTTATTCATTAATGTATATGTAAACAGTATCAAAATATATATCTGTACTCTCTACGAACAATAATGCTCTATTGAAAGAGAAAATGAAATAATAAATAAATCAAATAGAAAAAAAATAAAAAACTTTTCGAATTTCGTCATAAGCGGAAATATTTTTTTTTTTTTTTCAATTTACTCTTTAATTAATTTTGCTCCAAACTTTTTTAATTTTTTCTAATTTTTATGAGAAATTATTTTTTATTTTTTGCAAAAACAGCAAAAAAAAAAAATAAAAACCAGAAAATAAATTTATTTTCAATTTACCGGAAACGTAAATTAATAAAAATATATAATGTATGTATATATACATATATGTGTGTCTACATAAAAAGATATTCGACTTTAAAACATGACCTCTAAAACAAATTCAATAAAATTTATTTTGTAGAATAAATTGGTTAACAGTACTAACCAAAATTGTAATTACAAACAAATATTTTAATATTTCTTATAAAAGAATGCTATTTTTACTTTCGAAAATTGGGATGAATACCTTAACTGCTTTAGGAAGAGACTTGATATACTAAAAAACCTGTACATTCAGTTTTTCTATTTGGCTTCATTTTTTGATCTACAAAATTTAAAATTTAGGAAAGCTGCATTTATAATTAATATAAATGCATTATTATTATTTTTTTTTTATTTAGAAATTTAGAGTTCAGATGCGAGCATAATTTTAAAGGAAAATTGGAGAAGAAAAAATGTTTTTGAATTTTTGTTTTGTAAAATTTAACTCAAACTTAAACAATAAAACCTACGAACTAAACTAGGCTACATTTTTTTTTTAACTTAATTTAAATTTCTGATAAGAGGATTTTCTGATATGGACAATTCCGAATGGGAGCTTTATAATTTATTTTTTTCTAAAATTGTATTCATACTGGCTTTATTATGCAGCTTTATGGTTGCATACCATTAGGGAAGATTGGTTGAAAATTTTCCTTCATAATTATCATATTATTTTCTGTGGATAAGGTTGATTTTCTGTTAATAAAGGCATTTAATATTATCGGCCCAGTTAATTTCGTCATTTTCTAGTTTTAATTATGTAGAAGGTAAGAGGGAGGCTTTCTTTTTTTCGTAAAAAAATGGATACTGTTTTTGAAACTTCATTTAAACTCTCTCTTTAGCAAAATATGGAAATGATTATATTATTTTGTTATTGCGCCAAACAAAGCTTATATTCATTTTGAACGTTTTGCTTCGCGCATCAAAAACCTATCTGTAACATTATTATCATCGTCATGTTCTGATTCTCTTATGTCAGCGAGAATTAAGAAAACCTTTTGTTTCTCTACTAATTTATTCTGTAGTACTAGTATCTGCCCGCTCTTCAAAATTCAAGGAAAATTGATAAAACAATCCTACTCAATATTTCATTATGAATTGTTATCAATATTACAATATTTCCAATTTATTGTGGACGTTATATAATTGTTTCTTATTTATTTATCTTAAACAACAACCTCATACGTAATAATTTATTTAAAAATATAACAATTAAATTTAAATCGGGGGTTGTTGTTGTAGAAATTTGATAAACTAAAATGTTTGTGTTTTAAAATGACTTATACATGGCGGGAAATTTTTATTTGAATTTATAATTGTAAATAAACAAAAATTTGAATTAAATATTTGATCGTCTCTTTTTAAATATATATCATTTAAAGGAATAATGGGTTGCAAATTGATTCAGATGTTTGTACCGTACTTTTTTCAATTTACACATTAAATATAATGATTTCATACCTTAGCCGACTTATAACGTTGAATGGAATTGTATAGTTATTATTTACTGGGCCTATTTTTACATGTATTCTTTCAACTGATTCAGAAATACACTTTACGGTTCGCTTTTTTTCACTAAAAATTATGTTATATATATATATGTGTTACACCATCGGTGGCGCAGTGGTTATGAAACAGGATCCATGATCGAAGGTACCCCGGTTCGAACCTGGTTGGTGGCATACAAAAAATCATCATCATTAAATTTGTTAATTGAAAATCGAGATTAATCGAATGAAAATCATTAATTGAGATCGAACCCCTAATAAGGTAGCGCCACGTTGTTTCTAGGCAGCGTTAGATGGTTACTCCATCTCCTAGGACCAGTTACTGCAGGCCAATCACCTGCATAATCGGTAAATCAATGGATTCGAAATAATATAATATATATGTGTGTGTATTTGTAAAATTTCACAAAATAAGAATAAATCAATCGTATTGATAAATCATTTTGTTAGCCCACTCAAAATTTGTATTTTTTGGTATTATTGTCACTAAGCCCAGAATAGTGTAAATGGAGCGGGAAGAAAAACAATGCACTTAAGTTTGAAAATTGTTCAACGCATAAAATTGAATTATACTATTTTGTATATTTTCAATTTTAATTTATACTGATTTATACAATTAGGGTCATTTAAGAATTATTTGACGTCAAAGCAATAATATAGGGTTCATCAAGGACATATATAAAACTGCAATTCTAAGATAATAAATGGGGAAGTACAATAGATTTTGTAGAGGTCGAACTTACATAAGGATTTCCATAAAAAAAGAGGCTATGAGACGCATGCTAAAGATGTATTCTTAACGACACGTTAAGACTGGCCCATTATTTTTACAAATTCTCTGTTCAAATATACTATAATCATAGCTCTTCAAAACTCTCGCATTCCTTCTATTAAAAATGTACTCATCAAATTTTTATTAAATTTTGTGGTAGTTTTTGCTAAACCGTTTCCGGTTGTTTCTCCTTTACATTATCCTACAGTTTTGGCTTTATTCATATTTTTGATTATTATTCGTTTTTTCATAGTCAGCAATCTACTTATGATGGTGTAACAAACGAAATCGATCGAAATATTAATTAAACTTAGTGAAGCATGCCCAGAGTTTCTAATTATATATTAATTTGTTATCACTATTGTTTCTGTCACATTTAGACATCCACATATTTTTGTATTGTTTTTCAAAAATTCAAAATACATTTTTTTGTAATTATGAATCAAAATTTTTGCATTTACATTATTATAAAAATAGTATTTTCTAACATTACTGTTTATATTAAATACAATTTACAATCTACGTTATACAATTTATTATTATATGTATATGGAGTCGTGTAGTAGATGAGTATGTAATTTTTTCTTAAAAATCAATCAATAATATTAAAACAAAAACAATTTCATTGTTATCAAAAGAAATATTGATACTCTTGTAAATATTGATTTAGATTTAGTATCAAAGCACGTATCCTTAAGAATATTAAAAGTAAACAATAATTGTATGTGTATAATTTTATTATGTATATTGTATGTACATGCGAGTGAGTATGTTATAGAAGTTGAAATTGTTATAACGGCTATCCAATATCAATGCTAGTATGTATAATAAATATACTAAGGCAACTCTATTGAAGGATACATGACGTACCTATTGTTTTTTTATATCTTTTTTTTGTTTTTTGAAGGATTATAAAATTACTTTCAGGGTTGGGTAATTGAAATGATAAAATAAATTTTAAACTCAATTCAAAAATAGGTATCATTGATGGGATGGTGGTCCGAAGTTGAATGAGAATGAGAAGGATAGAGAAAGGTAGGCTGCTGAAAATATACTCGTAAATTCAAAGACAAACAAATAATAATGGAAAAGTTCTTCACCACAAAAAAAATATATATATATTTAAGGATAATTTTTAAAGATTGTATGATGAAAATCCATGAATATTTTTTTTGCTGTTTTTGTTTTATTTTTTTTTTATCATTATTGTTATGGTGATAGTGTTAGTGTTTTATATTTATTTAGGAATTTTCTTTTGAAATTATTTCACTTCTTTGTTTTTATGTGCTTTTTTGTTTTTTTTTTTTTTTTGCTTAAAAGTTATAAAGTGAATTCTCGAGACAAATAAATATTGTGAGCTCATTCAGTCAGTAACAACAACTTGTTGATTTATTCTATAATGAGTTTTATTGATATTTTTAGAAAAAATATATTGGTATTAAACGAGGGAGAATAACTTTTTTTTTTGTTTTTTTTTTTTTTGTAAAGATGTTTAATTTTGTACAAAAAAAAATAATAAATAAAATAAATAAAATAAAATGATTTTAATGATATTATTGAAAAGCTTAACTTTTAACAAAGTAGAACCATTTCATTATATATTATATATCATAATATAATATATAGTATAAAATTATATATAATATATTTGAACTTATAAGTATTTTTAAAAGTTCATAATAATAAAATCGATTTAGTTTCAGTGATTTTGAATTAAAAGATTATTAAGAGAAAAAAAAATTAATTAAAAATACGGTTTTATATAAGATTCTTTACTTTGTGTTTTCAATTCTGTAAACAAATAGTGATTATCTTGTTTTTTTTCCCTAATTGATTTAACCATAATGAGTTGAAATGAAGTATCAACATAAAATTATAATAATAAGTATTTATTGATTGATTTGATGTAATAAGATGAAAAATACCCCTACCTAAATACTTCACTGAGTGGCAATCAGACCATGTAATTTACAACTCATCAACATCCTACATTGTTGCCGATTATAGGTTGTTTTTGTTTAGTTGAAGTTAAGAAATTCTTATATTTCTGTCGATATTTTGATGCTTCAACGAAGATTTAGTCTGCCCTGCGAGAGATATGGAAAATTATCTTAGTTACATGCATTCCCAAGCAGGGTAAAAATTCATCACTAATTGGAAGCTATTGACCAATAAGTTTATTCAATTCCCAACGAAAAAATTTAAAATTTTTTTTTAAAAACCCCTTAGAAAATTTCCTAGTAGACAAAACGATATTGTCGAACGGACAATTTGGATTCAATTTGCAAATAATCACTCCAGCACCGCACACATTAAGTTTATAGAATCAAAAATATAGTTAAAAATAGTTTAAATAACAAAAGCATTCGATTTTGGATGCCGTCAATATTTGATTCACAAAGTAATTAATTACGAATTTCCAGTTTACTTTGTTTAATTAGAATCAAAAGTTTTCTTAACAATCAATTGTTCTTAGTCAAAGTCGGACTAATACAAACAAACAAAATAAGTATTAGATCAGCAGGTGTATGTAACCACAAGGTTCATCACTTTCACCCATTTTGTACAACATATTAATAGCAAATTTATTCTCTACTGCTCTATTATCATCTTCCATATATGTCAAAACAAAATAATAAAGTATATAAACAATTTTGAAAATGGTTGCATAATTATTCAAGAATTTTATTACAAATAGAAAATTAAAATCAATTGCGAAAAAACGAACTCGATTTTTGTCACAAAAAGGAAAAAAATCATGTTAATTAAAGATGTGGGAAAAAGATGATATTAAATATTTTGGTATACATTTGGAATAAAAGTAATTATTTAAAACATAAATAAGTAAGACGGTCATAGAATATGACGGCATTAAATGGTAAACCTAGACGGAAGGTCCCCTATTGAGAAGCGTCTTAATCTTCTAAGTTGACAACCTGGTTTACTTAGCAGTTTTTTCATCAGCGAATTTAAGTCCAATATCTTGTGCTTGTAGCAGATATTTCCTCTTTAACCGTTCTCCCTTCCATTTCTTATGACTGAGCTTCGAACATATAAGCTGTAATCGAAAATGTCATTTGCGCATCAAATGCAAAAGCACCTGACGTAAAAGTTTTGCATTTACAAAATTTAAGCATCTGACGATTGCTTGCAAAATTTTATTTTTACTATGCGAAAGCATCTGACGACTAAAGCAAGCAATAATTTTATTTTAATTTTCGAAAAATCTGCATCTATTTTTAAAAACTGCAAAATTGCTTTTTTTATGATGTTATGATTTGCAAATGACATTTTCTGTCAGATGATTATGGTTTTTTTCAATTTCGGTTAGCTGACAAAAGCAGTTCCCATCTGTCTGCAATAAAAGTTAAATAATTTTAGCTTGTTGCGTTTTAGGTTACACTACTAAGTCATTTGATGCGCAGGTGATATTTCCGATTACAGAGGGGTTGACGATTGCTCTTTAGAAGTACCTTTGTCTGAAAATGTTCAATAATTTCTATGTTTGTATTGCTTGTCGTACCCCACATCTCAATACGCTAAGTAGTACATACTGTCTTCAGGCACCTTGATTTCTAGAGAGAGTGTAAAATAAGTTGAAAAATTTTATATGTATTTGTTTACTCTTTGCTGCAGTATACTTCCTCCAAATTAATTTTCAATACTAGTGTAGCACCAAATATTTGACCGACTCCGCCATTGGTAACGTATTGTTTTTGACTTTAACTGGAGGAGATATTTCTTTGCTAGTATAGTGAAAGTAATGTGAAGAGATTTAACTTCTTTTGCTTTCCACTTTTTAATCAGTTATTTAAGTCATGATGTCATCTAAGTTTCTCTGAAGCTTAAAGGATATAATGTGAGGGAAAATACATGAAACTAGAAATGCTGTGTCGTTCAAAAATGTAGCAACAATGGTATCTTGCCTTGTTAGTAAATCAGTGGTATAAAATAAATATAGAACAAGTTCTATTTCGCTGCCTTGTAGTACGCTGGCGGAGGTTTTCATTAATTGAGAATATTCATTGTTAAATTTTATACCATTACTTTCTTGTTAGTTAGATATGCTTTTATTAATTGGTAATATTGGTGTGATGATTTTTTTTCAGCTAATATGGTAGGACTTCGACTTTATCGACTTTATCGTGTGTGCCAGAGCATTCGTATCAGCTTTTAAAAAATGGAAGGAGCCGTTATTTTAGAATTAAAAAAAAAATTGACTAAATCGAGAGTGCTCTATCGATTGGTGATATTTTCAACTTCGGGGAAAAAGGTTTTTTCCAATTCGGGTTCCACTTCGAAATTTTTGAAAAGGAATAAGAAATTTTTGTAAAGGAATTTTTTTTTTTTTTTGGTTTAACATAAGTTTGTTATTTTTTGTTGTAGAAACCGAATTTGTAGGCCATTTTTGGGACCATTTTTGTAGGCCATTTTAAAAACAATTTTCCGGCCTTTCCAGAAGTTCAAAATACCACCAATCGATAGAGCACCCTTGATTTAGTTAATAACTTTTTTTTTTAATTTTATAATTATAATCCCCTCATAAAAAGCTAATACGCATGCTCTGGACAACCCGGTATATACATTTGTTATTTTGTTAACAACTCTGTGAATTTTGTCTGTTATATTCTGTTATTTTCCATGCTGAGGTATTACTATAATTTAAGCAATTTTGCATTGTCCAGGGAAGTTGCTTGATCTCAATAGAGCATTAAATAAGTAAGTAACAAATATCAGGCCCATTTTCTGAGATTTCTTTCAATAGATCTTGCAATCAATCATATTTTATCCGAGGGTTGTTTTGTGGTTTAAATCTCTTTTTACAGTTGTCTGGACTTCAGTAATAGTGTCTAGTACTTGTAAGAAACTTACTTCGTTTTCGACATTGGATATCTTTGATTGATGTGGAATAAAAGTTTGTATTGCAAAAGTTTTAGTCTTTTCTGAATCGCTTTAGTTTTCAATAATATTGGCTATATAGTTTCTATTTATATTATTGTATAATATCATAACATCTCCTATTCTTATTAGTCTGAAGTATCATATGTTCATTAACTAAAATATCATAATATATACATTTTTTCCAGCTTTATTAATGTAATTGAATTTACAAAATAGCAACACTTCATAAAAAAAACTACCACCATCAATCGTCAAGGTCAACAAGTTTATCACCAGCGTTCCCTAAAAATAAATAATGAATCCTCATAAAAAAATTAAAAACATTTTTTATTATCTTCAATTAGCAAACTTAAAAATTTTTAATTTTAATCATAATTTTGTTATTTTAAGTCCTTTGATAATTAAACCATAAAATTAAATTTCTTAATTTAATTTTTTTTTATTGCCTTTTAGATAAACTTAATAATATTTTCCCATTTTATATACATATACATCATAATATTCTATATAATATATTATATATACATTAACACCTTAAAATGAAAATTATTCCAATAATTTTAAAATTTTATCCTAAGGATATGGAGAAAGGAGTATTATTCAATTAACAAAAAAAAAAAACAAAAAAAAAGCAAAAAATAATTATGAGAAAATTTTCGGTTGAAAACTTATCGCATTAAATCAATATTCACTTAATTTTTCAGTTCTCGCATGACAGAAATTTTCATATGATGTCCTCAAGATATAAGGATTTTAAAATTTATATGTTTTTATTTAACATCATAATATAAGGATTTAAATATGATTTTTATTAATAAATCCTAATTAAATGTGTGGAGTTACTTAAATTATTAAAATTGTCTTAATAAACAAAATTTAAAGTTATTACAAAAATATCGTTCAAACCAACTTAATGAAAACTATCAAGAGGGATTTAGCAGTTTTTTATTAATTTAACAAAAATATGTATATAATATTTAACCACAAATGGGGTTACAGGACAGTGATAATGATGATTATTGTACTTTAGTACATAGCTACTTCCAAATAAACATTGGTTAATTCTCTTATCATTCTCGCCCTTCTCTATTTACATTCTCTGTCTCTTTTATTGAAAAATAGACTATTTCAGTTAAACTGTCTCTACCTTCTGATAAGTGTATGATTGATTTTATGTTTGATTACTCTTCATTCAAAGCTTATAAGCTCGATTCATTTAAATGTAGATTTTTCATAAATTCTATATTTTCGAATTGTGACTTAAGTTACAGTTTTCTTTCTCTTAGAAAGTAAAATATAAAAGCTGTATCACTAGTGCACTGTGGCATTTCTATTAATCAGATACAATTAATACTTTTTCTAGTAGCAAAACTAGTATGTTGATAGACTAATCATTTATTTTATTTCTAAATAATAAAGCCAAATAAAAATTCCTATTTGCTCCAATAATATTAATAGTTCCAAAAAATTAATTAATTTTGGTCTCTTCAACAAAACAAGCTAGTTATTTTTCTTTATTTCTAATTTCTAAACTAACAGCAAGATGAAAATAATCGATATGATTCACACTTTCTCCAATACTTTGCCTGCTTATCGAGTATAGTACATTTAACCAAATTATAAATTGCAAAAAGCCTTTTTACTGAATTGCTCTTTTCTAAAATTAATAGTTCGCAATTGTTTCTGTCTTATCTCTTATCTGTCCGATCGTTTGCCGTAATGGAACACTTTGAAAAAACATGCCTAGAAATTTATATTTTGGAAAAACGAAAACACACATGCTTTACAATGCAAATTTATATAAATGTATTAAGTAATTGGATGTTGTGAAAATTTATTGTTTTATAGGAATTTTTGAAATAAGAAATTGTGCCAAATGCCATTGGGTGGTGTGAATAAAAAAGTAGCAAATGCTAAAACTGGTATTTTTGCAGTGAATGCTGTGTATTTAGTGAATAAAAATTAAGCAAAAATTAAAGCTAAAAAGATTAGTGTTTTTGATTTTAGTAAAAGCTAAATTTTCCAGCTAGCACTTAAAAAAAGTGAATAAAAAGAAGTGTATACTGAAAATATTTAGCAATAGCTTCTAATATTTCAAGATACCTTTGAGTGAACTTAGAATAAACATTCGCTTGCTTGCTGTCGTGAAATATGGCTGCCTTTATGCATATTCGTGCTGGAAAACGTTATCGAACACGATTAGGTTGTGTAGAAGAAGATTATTTTAAATTATATAGATTTAATGAAAATCATGTGATGTGGTTAGCAAATTATTTTCCTGATTGTAGCAATATAGCTCCTCTTTCCGCTTTGTCACCTAAAAAGACAATGGTAATTTTTTTGTGTATTATAAGCAACCCTGACTTTCAAATTTGTGTATCAAAGGAAGAAAGAGTGCATAGGACAACGGTTTGTAAAATTATACGTATAGTAATAACAAAATGCAATGACATTATTTTACGCTGACAACTAACAACTTATAGATCAACAAAAAACATAAAATTATAACAAAACAAACGAGAATAAACATGAAAAAACAAAAATCATGTTAATTCATGTCCTATGTTAGCTTGTTGTCCAAAGCTTAAAATTTTCCACCACTAAGTAAATCAGTTTCAGCAAAAGATTATTCCCTTTTTTTAAGCGAAAGCTAATAGCTTTCACTTGAACTATATAGACAAAGCTAGTGCTTAAACTAAAAACTAAAAGTCTTAAATTGTTTTTTATTCACACCACCCATTGAACTAAATGCGATTTTGACATTTACATTTTTCGAAGAGGACCGCTGCAGTATTTGTTATAGTCCTATCACATAAAAAAAAGTAAATTAATAAATTTAATTTAATGGTCTCGCATTCCATATATTCAGATTAGTTTCAAAAATTGGTTGTATATAAAAAAAATGATTGTAGATCTCAAGTTTTAATTTAGATTCTACAAATCAATAAATTTCTCTTTATGACTACAAATTCAAGTTGGATTCTAAATGTTCCGAATTACCGTCACGGTAGCTTTTTTCTGTGACGGTTATTTCAAGAATGATTTCGACAGGCGACTGATTTCAGTCACGCATACATTGAAATATTTGAAAAATTTAAAATATATTCATAGTAAAACATTTTTTATAATATTTTAAATATCTTATATAAAATGCACAAGATGAACGACGTGGTGAGAAAAAAATCTAAAATAATTGAATATTAAATTAATTTCACCACAAAAATATTAAAATTACACCAAACTATGACGGTTATTTCCAAGTTGAGCGACATCGATACTTCGATACATCGATACAACGATAAATTAAATTTCAATCCTATTTAAACTTATAAGAAAAAGTGCAAAAACGAAAACACAAAAATGAGATCAGATCATGCTCTTCAGAAATGATATAATAAATGTTAGTTCATTGGCTTCTTCGTACCTATAAAAATTTTAAACTTTATTTTATTCATAAATAGCAACTCTGTTTTGTAATCACAAAATATATATATTTGTAATAAAGAACAGAGAAAGACAATATATAAATCAGTTTTTTTAATAATATAATTCAATTTTAACTTATTTTTGGTTTTATTGAAAAAATTGTCGTTATATTTTAATGTGACTATAAACGACATCGATTGCAAGAGCTTGTGAAGTTTATTACTTTCTCTCATAAAAATTGCTGACTATAACAGAATTGTAACTACAAACGTTTTTGACTATAAACGAATTAAAACAGATCGATCTACTAGGTTGAGAGTAATGGGATTTTATCGTGTTAAGTTATAATGATATTAGTATTCATTTCGTTATAAAGTATTATGTATTATATTTTAATTTTATTGTAAAGCATAAATAAGAATCAAACGATTCGGCAAATAACAACAATTATACCAAAACAAATATTTTTTTTATATAAAGTTGTGTCTGAAAGAACTACTTCTGTGCAATTGCACAGGGGATTTACTAGTTCAAATAAAATATATAAAAAAAAAATATTGATTTATTTTAATTCTTCGGCAGTATAAAAATCGACGTAACAGTTGATTCTGATTGATTATTTAACTGACAAATTCGACCGTGACAGTAAATCAGCACATTTGGAAATCATCCTTCAATATTTTTAATTTATTTTTTGTTTCAAAATTTCAAAAATGAACTAACTGGAATTATTTACATGTGAAATAAAAAACAAATATATTTTAATTTAAGCTCAGTTTGACTTTGAACCTCTTTCTGGTATATGTACAATCAAAAAAAAATTAAAGGTTAAAAATTTAAATCTGATATAACTAAGCTTAAAGTTAAAAATTCCAAATAAAAGATTAAGATATGTTCAAATTTGAAGGTAAAAAATGAGAACAATGCCCCTTGAAGCTTCTCGAAATAATCAATTTTGGTTAATGTTCTCCATATTATCCCCAAAGACAAATCTGCTCCTAACAATAATATTAGCTATGCTTTTTTCACAAATTCAAATAGTGTTTTAATTTGGACTTAGAATAAAACATGTAAATACAACAACAACAATCTAAGTCCACATAATTTTAAATTTAGATTTGGATTTAAGTTTTTAGTTACTATATATGCTATGTATGTTATATTGTATAATTATATACAAAATAACAGTTATCTCACATTATAACAGTTTCCTAAGTTTTATTTTTGAAGTTTGATAGCTAAATTCATAAATTCAAATCCAAATCCGATTTGTGAAAAAAAGTTTACAGCTAGAAACTAAAAATATATGTTCGAGTCTCGTCATTTGCATGGAATGTTGTTATTGTTTTCCTATACATTTTAAAATAAAATTAATTTTAATTATATAAATATAATAATTAAATAAAAAAAAAATTATTAATAAATTATTTTACTCAAATATTTCAGAAAACTGCTAAAATATCAGGATATATTCCTAATTTTACTGGAATCATGGGTAAGTTGTTTTTTTTTTTTTTATTTATAAAATTATCAATTAAATTTTGTTTATCTAGATTTAAACTAAATCCAAACATTATTTTTGTTACATTTTAATGCAAAGCTTCATTTAAAATTTGCGTCATATCACCGTGGCAGTCATTCAAACTTTTCAACTAAAAGTTATTCAAAATTTCAAATTTCTTATTTTCGCAACCAAACTGATGATCCCAATATTGAAATCATATTATACCTATATAAATAGAGAGAATCTATAATATTTAACTACTTATAATGTAAATGATGTAACTTTATTCAATATTGTATTTACCCATAGTTGAATAGTTCAATGTCATGCCATAATAATTGCTTACTTTAGGTAAAATTAATTTCCACAGAATCGAATTCATAATGAAGTTTAAATAATGATTTTAAATTTAACAGGAATCAAATCAAAATGGACATTTTCAAAAAATAAAAACTGTTAACATATCGTATGTAAAAAAAAAAAAAAAAAAAAAAAAACTAAATAAAAACCCAAGTTTACATCCTTAATGATCTCTGCAACATCCTTTGAAATAATTCATGGATCCACATTTGAGTATATACAAATCAGATTATTTGTCTTTTTTCTCTTCCATTTGCTTCTGATATTCCCTAGAAGTAAAATTTGAATATTTGTATATTTAATAATGTATCATTGTAAAATAGTTGGTGCACCATACAATTTTCGGTAGAGTATGTATGCCATTAAAGACCGGAAGGTGAAAAAATACTGAAAAATATTTTAAATTGAATTTTTAAAATTGGTTTTTTTTTAAAATAAAGTTAATGGACTGATGATGGTGGTTTATTAAAGTACATTTCTCTATTTTACATACAAAAATATATGGATACAAAAAATAAAAAAAAAGTGTTGTAATGATGAAGATAAATTTGTAAAATCGATTTTATTTCCATTTTATTTTCTTCTTAAGAAGCTTATTTTAAATTTTCAAAAGTTTTTTATTGCAATACAACCTATTATCATTAATTTTTTTATCAAATTATTTAAACTTACTTATATAGATGGCGAACAGACCATGTAAATCCTGTGCTTTACTCATCAACATACTCCTTTTTGATCAGAAGATACGAAAATAATGCCTGCCATTTCACATTTCATGTCGCCAACGAAAATTTGGTTTATTCCGACCACTTGTATCTTTTTGATCAATCTACTTCAAGTCACCGAGTTAATGAAGTCTCTTGACTTTAATTTTCGTGACCACATCAATTTCATTATACAGCTCGGCATTATAATCATGCCCTCCAGATCCCATCGTCATTTTCAGGATCATATATCCGGCGAATATAATTTTCTTTGCAAAGACATCAAATGCATGGTCGCTTATCGTGGAGAGTGTCCCTGATTCTGATCCATACAGCAGAATCGGGAATATGAGCGTTTTGTAAATTTGAACATTGGTCCTTTGGGAGCTTTCACCCAAAATGTTATCTGACAGAAACAGCAACAATTTGCAAGCGTTGTTCTTCAACGTACCTCCACATTGATGTCGTTTGTTAGATTATGGCTGGTTCCAAGGTAGGTAAAGTCCTGCACTACCTCCGAATTACATGTGCTGACAGTTGTGTTTTGACAAATATGATGATGACAGGTTTTTTAATTTGACAACAACATGTTATGTACATTTTGTTTTTTCCTTGTTTACCTTGACACCTATTATTTTTTGAGATTATTCAAAGCTTTGTAAAAAATCCCACAACAATCTACACAGAAAGAATTTCGTCGGAACTTATCCCTCATTACATACTCTCAAGTAGTTGGGAAAAAACCTGCAAAATTAAATTTCCTAATGCAGAAAATCCATGTGCAGTGAAATTAAATTATTGTTTTTAGTTGTACTATTTTTTTGTCAAATTGTTTCTGAAATTTTGAAATTATTATTTAAGTAGATAGGCAGGTACGAGTAGCTGCCTGAGGTGGCATAAATCGATCAAGAAGGTTCATTGTGATACCACAGAATGTTAATTTCTCTGCTTGGATCAAAACCAATTATAGTTTTTTATAAAGCAGTGGACCCACTTAAGCCAGTGTTAGTTGCACTTCGTTTTGACATGTTCCTATCAAATTTTTCGAGCACCATTAATAACAGTTGCAGAAACAGTTATTCATTATAAAAAAAAAATGGGAAGTGTATGTAAAAGAAATGAATTTCGAATCCCCAAATTAAAATCCACAAACACAAAAGCCCAAACACAAAATCCCCCTAAAAAATCTATAAATAAAGTTTTTAAAAATCCCCAAACACAAAATTACAAAAAAAAACCCTAAATAAAAATTTTAGAAATCCTTAATATAACTTTTACGGTTGGTCGGTACTAAGCCGGTACTCATTTATTAGAATCCTGCTTTTGCCGACGGCAGGTAAACGCATACGGCACAGTTTTAATAAAAAACATTAAAAGAAAATTATTTTATTTGTAATTTTGCATTTCGTGTTTGGGTACTTTTTTTGGGGGAAATTTGTGTTTGGGGATTTTGGTTTTGGGGCTTTTTAAAAGTCTGGGGGTTTTGTGTCTTAAGGATTTTGTTTTTGGGGATTTCGTGTTACTCCCATTTTTTCCTCTAGAAATTTAGATTAATTTGGCTGTTTATTTGATAATCTGGAACTTAGCTTCAACGGCGTGAATGTTTTTAATCTGAGTGTCTGCCGAACAATTAGAAAATTTGGAATTAGTGCATTTGTATGGGCTTCAAGCTTAGTGATATCTGATGTTGATTTGGATGTGACCGTTTCTTTTACAGATGGAATGTTTAGATCTCATCGTATTCTGTAATTTTTTATACAAACCAGGGGGGGCGTTTAGAATAAATCATAACACTTTTAATTGAAAATAATCAACTATTTCTATATTTGAATTACTTGTAGCACCCCATAGCTCAAGAATGTATGTCCAAACTGGTTTTAATAGGGCTTTGTACATTATTAATTTGCTATACAACGCCAGTTTTAATAACCTGCTCTATATAGAGGTTGAGTAGAGAGTAGAGTTGGTTGAACTTTATTCTGAGTTTCTTGTTCTTTTGGGTAGTGCATGTGTTCTCGAAGTAAGTTGGCGGTTTAAATTAATTTCAAAGTACTTTTTTTTTCTTATATTATAGCCCAAAATTAGGTTGTGAATCTTTAAGTACTTGCGTACCGTTGACGAAAATTCTTCTCTCATTGGGAATGCTTCGATTGGGACGCGATTCCACAATCGAGATTTTCTTACTATAAAAGAATTTCCATAACCGGACTTAAACCATCTCGGAGCTTCCACCGTGTTATGCGATGGAATTGCTTGAGAGGAGGAAGAAGTAGTTTTGATTTCTCGGAACAAGGGCTAACACCAAGTAGATATCTATAAAATAGAGTAAGTGGTCCGCCAATACGACGATGACCAATTGGTATAAGGGATGAAGTCACATTGTTGTTTTGAAGTCGCATATAAGACAAATAGCGCGGTTTTGAACTTTGTCCAAAAAATTTAAAGCAGTTTTTGGTGCACCTGCCCATCAATGTGACTTTGATGCACCTGCACATCGACCTGGGGTCGCATATATGCTTTATAGATTTTTACAAGGTCTCGAGCGGAAAAATAAGTTTTGAAGCGATTCAAAAAGCCTAAATATTTGCTTCTGCAATATTGAAAATATGCTCATTCCAGTGCATATTTTGATTCATTTGCATTCACCTCATTGATTCCACCTGTGACAGTAGTGCATCGTTTAATTTTATTGCAGGACACATACCTTTTATGTGCACCAAATTTAATGTAACTTGTCTTTGTTATCACTTTCCTTAGCAAATTTACAATTCTGAAAAAATTTGTTAGACGCTATCAACAGGTTTTTATAGGATACCAGAATAACAGTATTATCCCCAAAAGTAGCCGCCACAATATTTGGTGTTGCTGGCAAGTCGGCGTAATTTTTTTACTTAATCGATAATCGAACCTGGGACATTTCGATTGAAAGGCGTGCTGTATCTACTGGGCCACGTATTTTTGTTGATAGTTTAATCTAAAAATTATTACAAGATTTTTGTTTGCCACTGGATTCTTTATTAAATCCTTCTTTTTTTTGATATTTTTTGCTTTTATATTCTTATCAACACCACAACATATTTATATAAGCACAGTATTTGAATAGATTGCAAAAAAAAAAAAAGCTGTGAACAATTTTAAATTCCCTCAAGCTCATAAATCATCCACTAAATTTTACTAAAATATAAATTTTTAATAATAATAAAAAAAAAAATCAGCCAGTAGAATTTTAAGAAACTTTTTAAAATAAAGAGTTCCTAAAACATTATAAGAATTAAATACTAGACAAGGGAATTTCAAAAATTATTATTATATATACTCTTAAAGGATTCACGAGAACATCATTCTGATTTCATCAGAACTTTTTTTTCTTTCTTTCCAATTATTTTCTACTTCAAAAATTTTTAGTTTTTAGTCACTGATAATCACTTGAACTTCAGAAATTTAAGACTTTAATTTTTTTTTGTTTTTTTTTTGTTTTGTTGTTATTGTTTTGGTTTTGAAAATTTTTAAACAAACTTAGTGCTTCTTCCAAAATGGAATATGATAAAAAAAAAAGATGACATTTAAAAGTATTAGAGAAGTGTTGATTTTCGAAATAAATATTTCAAGGGCAAACATTTTTTATCCATATTCTGAAGAGGGTCTCCTTTTCTTTTTATATTTTGCTTTTAAATTTTTGATACCACCTGTTAAAGTAAATTCTTGTTCTAATTCACAAAATTTTGATTAAGTATTAAGAAAAATTTATTGAAATTAATTCAGAAAGACGATTATATATTTTGCAAACTTATTTTGTAGTTAAGTTCTATACAACAGCTATAATACAGCTTCTAGTGTTAAGTTAAGAATTTACACGGTATGTTAACGAATTTGCTATAGTGCACTGTTTGAGTGTGAGAAAGTCAGATTCAATTTGCAAATTTTGACAGCAGAACAGAGATTTTCTGATCAGCCTATTTGAACATAACGAAATCTAATTTGTACATCTTGTATCGATTATAGCCACCACTTTGAGCCTTTTTAATGTTATGAGTTCTCCAGAAGATGAGGCGAAACAGTTTGATTACTATGTAAATTCAATTCTATTTAACATTATAGTTCACACAAATATATGTGAGTTTTTGTTAAAGCTTTTAGTACATCTTAGATAACATTTATAATAACTTGTAGGATATTGAGCGGGTTTGGTATTGCACTACTGTGTCAGGGTTGATTGAAAGAATTAAATTAAAATGTATAAAGCTACAAAATAAAATAATCAAAACTGGAAAATTTCATAAAATTTTATTATCTATAAAATATGAGTTTTATAAGACCGATGTAGTAACAATATATCAATGTCATTAACAAAAACGAAAACTAATACAATAATTGGTACAGGATATCTAACCTAGACTACATTCAATATATATATATATATGTACTAGTACTGAGCTCATTAAATTAGTTACCAACAGCAACTAAACGGTCAGTCGGATCGTGGCTTATATGCTGATTGGTTTTCCAAAAACAACTGGAATTGACACTTCTGTCTACCTACCATGTACTGTATACGTGCCCGTTCTTTCGTATATGTACCAATTTCTCACAACAAATTTGAACATACGAATTTGACGGATTATTCCATGCCAAACAGGTCGATTTTAATTTTCAATTTTAATAACAGTTGTTGACTAATAATGGATATATGGCCTCGAAAACGACGATGCGGTCTGGAGGAGAAGATATAATGCCCAACTCTATGAACTGTACAGTGAGGCGGACGTAGTCACGAAAATTAAAGTCAAGAGACTGCAGTGGCTCAGATATCTAGAGCGGATGAACGAAAATCTTTTACAAGACATCGGGGCAGAATAAACGTTCGTTGGAGAGACGAAGTTTCGGCACATATGAAACAATTTCGCATCTTCAACTGCAGAGAATCCGCTCGTGACCGGCAAAAATGGAGGAATTTGATGAGTCAGACCCAGGACCTACGTGGTCTATTGGCCACCTAAGTAAGTAAGTAAGTTAACTAATAATAAAAATGATATATAATAAAAAAATGAGAAGAAACCCAAATCAGGGATAATAAGGATCAGGGATCAAATAGTTTCAGCAATAGTTTTATTTATTTTCACATTGTGAATTTGGCATATTAATATAGTTAACAGTACATTTTCTAAAGTGATTTCCAATTGCATTCTTCAAAATATTCCTATACAGTATTAGTTTTTAATCATTGTTGGAAAATGGGTAATTCAAATATTCTTAAGATTGTACCGAATCCACCTTCCAAGGATGTTTGAACTTATGCTAAACTGCTTAATACACTACCTTTTTATATGTGATGATAAGACTCTGATATTCTGATAAATGATATAACACGCTGGCTGGCGCAGTAGACTAAGCACCTGTCGTGCCACAAAAAGATCCTAGGTTCGATTCCCAAAGAAAACCAAAAAAACGTTTTATATGGTTTTTTCGACCTGGGTCAGTACTCTTTGCAATTGGAATAAAATAAATCATAAAACATAGTTAAGAGATTTGGTTTGACTAAAAATAAAACGGCACCATGCTATTATAAAACAGAATTTATTGTACAATAAACTTTTTAAAACAGTAAAATTAGTAAAACAGTACGTAACTGTGTATGCCAAATCTCTGTGTAAAAACAGCTCATTCCATAAACTTAGAATTAAATAAAATAAAAATATATGATTATGATGGTATAATAGTATTAATGTTCATATTTAAATTCCTACTAATAAGTGTACACGTTATCATTATAAGTACTAGGCTAGAACTGATATTCAGAATGAATACCTTTAATTCAAAAATTGTGTTAAATATTTATAAAGCCCATTTGTATTGAAATATAATTTTCATGTTGCAAAATTCGCCAACAAATCTATAGAAATCTATCGGTGATTGCTTTCCACGTCTATGAGCGATTCGTATCTATAGAAAATTGCTTAAAACTTTCTTCACCGGGTATAGAAATTCGTTAAAAATTTATTGATAGATCGTACTCGTTCCCTTTAGTCGTCTAATGATGAAAATTATTACTTCAATCACGTAATGAAGAAGAACACGAAATATATCAGAATAAAAGGCCAATCTTACACCGTAGAACTACGAAGAAGATTTATTGTCATTAACTATGGATTACATAATTCGGTACAAAATAAAGTACAACAGCTACAACTCGCCGGAAATTATTTGAAAACGTTTCAATATTTTAACATCTTTTATGTTCTTCATAGTTGTATTCCACACTTCAGATCTGTTGTAAAGTGGTTTTATTTTATAAGAATGACCTCATGAGTTTTTTCAACCTATAATACTTTCTTATGTTTCAAATAATTTATCTTCTAGCAATGAGTCCTAATAAAACATTCCAATTCAAATATAAACTCATCAAAAACGGAAATATTTAATTTTAATATACTTCTCTCAATTTTTAGAAGGGCATCGAAATGAATTAAAATACGAACCATAAATTGTTGAGTTTAAACTTTTTTTTTGTTTTTTTTGGCTTATTCTTCTACTAAAGATCCTTAAATTCTTTATTGTTTTTTTTTTTGGTTTGTTTCTTGGAAGATTCACTGAAAATTTTTAATTTTGAAATTCTGAAATTCTTGGCTTAGAAATTTTCTAAAAAAAAAAAACATTATGGACATAATTTTTTTTTTTCTTTTTATTTACCAAAAAAAAAGAAGTCCTTTTTATATTTAATTAAAATTACTTTAAGCAGCTTATATTAAATTAGTTGAATGGGTGTTTATGTGTATGTGTGAATTTAATAAAATAATAAATTAATTTGTATAGCCTTCAAGGATTTTCCGGTATGAGAATTAAATTAAAGTTAAAGAAAAATACTTTTTACTTTGAAGTTTTCCATTTATTTTTTTTTTAAACAAAAAAAAGTTTAACACGGCAACTCACTTGAATATTCATCTTTAAAATAAAAACAAACTTAGATTAAAATATATTCTAAGGAATTATATGGTAAGTTTTATTCGATATCCTTTAAAACAAAAATAAATAATGCATGCAAAATTCGAACAAAATAACCGCAGTAGCAGTATTATGCAATTTATTGTGATTGAGTAAATAAATGGCTCGTGTCAAGTAAATTGTGTCAATAAATTGAAATTTTTCAATCAGAACTAGTCGTTAGTAAAACTAATGGTAAAACTAAGAAATAATGTATTAATATCTCAAAGTTATATAGAAAGTTAACCAATGTCATTAGTTAGGGTTATATAGCTAGGAATAGTTTTAAAGCCGAAATAATCTTATATTTTAGAATAACTATTATAGTTACTATAGTAGTTACCGTAACATTCCCCCGTCAAGTATTAAAAAAATATTTCCTTCATTTAAATATTTAACTCAAAATAAATTTTTCTATTTCCGCAAAACAATGATTTTTTTTTTAACATATCGTCCAATTTAAGCACAATATTGTTGTTACATATGGTAATTTCTCTAATTTGCTTGTTGTTACCTCCGAGGAATCACCGATGTACATAAAACCATTCATTCTGGTTTAAAATTTTTCTTTGCATACAACGGAAATACCATGTGGAGATAAAAAAGATGATAGTTTCGTAATTTCAGCACCAATTGAAGAAATAGTCAATATTGCCATTGGTAGGATTTGATGAAGATTTTTAGCAAATCTAATAAATTTTTAATGGTGACAAAGCAGTATTTACGATCATGGCAACAATAGGAATATTTGTTTCTTTTTGTCAATAATTTGCTTTGCAAAACTAAGATTCACTTGAAAAGTTCCTTAATTGTTAAATTATAAATCTGGCTATAAAGGCGGATTCCCACATGTGCTAATTTACTGCAACAGTTGGACGGTTTCTTTAAAACGATATATCCATATGCGACTGATACATTTAAATATTTGACAAATTAGAAATACATATATTCAAAATAAAAACAATTTTTATAATATTTAAAATATGTATTAAATAAAATATATAAATAAAAATATTAATATTCAAGTACGTGACATGGCAATGAACATTTTTAATATTTGCCGCTTGAAAAAAATCACGAATATTAAAAGAACATCACAAAGCGTTTCCAAATTCTCATTAAGAATATTCCAGCAAGATTTATTATATACTTTTGTGTTTTATCTTAAAGTAGTTCTAGATGCTCAACATCCACCACTAGTTTTATTTTCTACTTTTTAGGGGGCTAGTTTGGTTTCGATAAAAGTATATTTTTATTTTTTTTATAATCAGAAAGAGTATATAAGTGTAAACTCTTCTGTTTATAACACAATTGGTTTTCGAAATATGCCTGCGACGTGCTAGGAGTTGTTCGACAGCAACCCGACCCAGTCCACATTTTCGAAATAGTTAACAGTCGTATTTCTTTATTTATGAAAAATTATATATCTATGAAAAGTGTAAATTTGCATGCCTGTAATACAATTGGTTTTCAAATGTGCCTGAGACGTGGTAGGAGTTAGTCGGTAGCAACCCCAAACTGTCATATGATAGCTTTGTAAAGTACCGTGTCCGGTTGTTTTTTTCATCATGAGTAACTGTGCAAAATTTCAGAACTCTATCTTTAAATTGTTTAAACAAAATTATTTTTTTTCTTTCTGCGTTTGGTTACATATATACATATATACATATAAACAAATATACATATATACATATATACATATATGCATATATACATATATACATATAT
Source organism: Argyra leucocephala (assembly GCA_963942445.1). NCBI lineage: Eukaryota > Metazoa > Arthropoda > Insecta > Diptera > Dolichopodidae > Argyra > Argyra leucocephala. Next base: position 46,819,837 of record OZ012678.1, on the reverse strand, counting down.
ACATGTATACATATATACATATATACATATATACATATATACATATATTATATACATATATACATACATATAGACACTGGCAAGTTAATATAAAAGTATATAAAAGTATATAAAATACTCAATTATTGAAAAATTTTCAAATTTAATTTTAAATGTGGTTCGAAAGTTTAAAAAGGTTGTAGAACATTTAATTCAACTCAAGAGTATATGTATCAATTTAATTTAAATTTATTTCATATAATTTCCTTTTTATAAATAAAATGCAAATACCAACCCGGATGTATCAATACAGTAATAAATTATTATTACTCCTTCTTTTAGAAAAAAAAAAGTATAACATCTACATTCGAAAAACTTATACCTACATCTAAAAATTGAAGATATTTCCAAGAATTAGAGATGCAAATGCATTTGTGTTTGATATAATTTCAGTTCAAAACTTTTGTTTTTTTTTTAATAAAAAATTGTGGAAAATTCCCATTTGAATTTAAAATTATGTATTTCGAATTATTATATATTAAATTAGGAAAATAGAAAAAAAAATCGATATTCAAGGAAATTTTTCAAATTATGTATACATATTGAATATTGTTTTTATATACGAACAATACAAAACTCTGTATATTTAATGTTTTAAAGGGATTAAGCCTTTGATGCCGAGGAAAAAATGTTGATCAAATTTCCATTGGATATTTATAAGTCTATATATTTTTTGTTCAAGATTACTTAAATCTTTCTCTGAAAAATTCGCTCTAACAAACTTAGCACGATTGTGTACTTTCAGCCTTTGAGGTGAAACAGTTTTGATTGCAGAAAAAAAAGAAAATACAAAAATAGGTCTATGATATTGAAATGAATAACAAAAAAGTTATTAATATATTTTAAAGTGGTATATTAAAGAAGACGGATGGGTGGGTCTCTATACCCAAGTAGAGGCAGAATTTGAAGTTTGGTACAATATCGCATATACCAATTATAAATTGGATTAGATTCAGTTTTATAGAAGCTTGTTGTTATTTTGGTTGTGGCTAGATTGTAGTACTTCGCCATCACATGTGTTTTCATTTGGGTTTTGCTATTGCAATGTTATTGAACTATGAATTCTATAAAAATATTTTAACACTTTCAGGATAATTAAAATTTTAACAGGAATTTTTCAATTAATAATCATATGACAGAACAACTGTTCCATATTGGTTTTAAATCTCATGCGGTGCACGAATTTTAACCGCAATCCTCTAATTATCAGTAAAATGGATTAACCACTGCATCATATAGGTCCAAAATCTATGTTTATTTAACCAAAAGTATGTTTAAGCCATTTTTTATAACGTTGATATATCTACCAGCGCGTTCAATATAAACCATAGCTTAAATTAAATTTTTTTCAAAATTTTTATGTAAGATTTAGGAATTGGAAGCCACGACACTCCGTCATAAGCCGGAAAGTAATAAATCCGAAATAAAGAATGACATGAGCACGTAAAGAAAACCATTATTTTTTCAAAACGATAATTATTGAACTTTTGCAATTTTTATCGATGTGATATTTGTGTAAATTAGAAATCTGACGAAAGGTGAATTTCCACATGTACTGATTTACCGCAACGGTTGGACGGTTTCTTTAGAACGATATCCACATGCGACTGATACATTTAAATATTTGACAAATTAGAAATTCATATATTCATAATAAAAACAATTTTTATAATATTTTAAAGATGTATTAAATAAAATATATAATAATATTCAAGTATATTTTTATATTAATTATGTTCAAATATAACTATATAGCATTTGCTAGTCAAATTGAGGTTTTTGCTAAATAGCTTCATACTTTTTTTTTCAATACACTTTAACTCAAAATCAGATTCAGATTTTTGCGAAATAAATTAAATAAGAAGATAAATAAGATAAATAAAAATTAGTGTCGAAAAGTAATAAGTCCGAAATAAAGAATGACATGTGTACGCAAAAAAAACCGTTATTTTTTCCGATAATTATTGAACTTTTGCCACTTTTATCGATATGATATTTGTGTTTTTGTTTTTTCATTTTATTTTTCAAAATTATGCTATTTTTGTCTTTCGTCCCTATACCATAAACAAGTACGAAAAAATACAAAAAAAATAAAAATAAATTCATATTTATTTCATTTCTAAATTTTGGTGTCATAATTCCGAACCAAATCATTAATTATATAGAAGTACGAAAAAACTAACCGGATTTTTTCTACTTATGACATATTTAGTTTTCGAACTTTATGACTGAGCGCTGTCAACCACAATTCCATGTGATAATTTCAAACTGGATTGTAAATAAAAGAAAAACAAAACATTCATACAAAGAGTGAATGTATTTTTAGAGGAAGCGGGCTTTTCTTACATTTCTACAATTTGCTTTTGTTTTTTTTCTTTATGTTTTTTGTTATACAAGAAAAATTAAAAATATTTTCTATCACATGGTAAGATCTCAGACTCAAACTCAAAACTTTAAGTACATTTTTCATAAAATATATTTTCCCTGATTCGTGAGTCATTTCTTTCGACAGCCATTTTCAGGCTATCAAAAAAGAACTAAGTTTGAAAAAAACAAATATTTAACTTTCAACAAGCTTTTTTTAGTAGAAAAAAAAATAATTGAAAAGCATTTTTAAAGTGCATATTTAAAAAAATTAAATTATAAACAAAAATGTTTACTAAATGAAGATAAAAAAATGGAATTTTAGTCCCCTTTCAACAAAATTGAAAAACATCGGTTGTTTTTGTGTTATTCAAATATTTGTAGTACTATCTCTATATTATTCCATGTGAAAAGGAGAGCATCTTTTATCATCATCCCCATGTGGGAGCATTTTTTAAGCTTTTTTTGGTTGAATGTCATGGTTAATTTTGATGTAGGCTGCGCTGTGTCATAAAGTGCAAAGATGGAAATTATTGTACTTAACCCAAATTAACCCTGTGTTGCCATATGGCAACAACTAACATATAGGTATTTTTGTTTTATTGAAATAAAAACCGTTATTTTAATAAAAGTAGTATTGCAGTTTTTTTTACCTATTTATATTATGTACTTACTCATATTAGGCTTTGAAATTGAAGTGATATAAATAGAAAGAGTGCAGTCCAAGTTTTAGTTTAGTGAAAAAAAAATTGTGAAAAATGGATGACATGAAAAAGTAAATTGCATCTTTTTTCTAAATATTTAATTGTCTATATTTATTGAACCACCAAATGAAATTGAAGATTTAAATGGTTCTTCCACCGTTTCCAAAAAAAAAATCCACGCGCATATGCCATTGGCGAATATAATAAGTACATAAGTGGCATCGATAGAATGGATGAGTCATCAGTTTATATCGGTTTGGGATTCAAGGAAAGAAATAATGGAACAGCATATTTGCATAACCTCTTGATGTATCAATATACAATCCTTGACAAATTAATAAAGTTCACAATCCGAAAATGCGTCATTTGCAATTTCGTTGACTAATTGCTATATACTATTGTGGTCATTATGACACCCAACCACTATCTGCTGAAAATATAAAACGTATAAAAGATCCCTGCCAAAAGGTTTATGTTATGATAATAGCAGGATAGTTTCTAAATTCTGTAGAGAAGATACGTATCAAATGTGATAAAGGACATAGGGTGTTTTAAATCTTATCACAAGCAATAATATTGTGTTCCATTATTTAAATATTTTTTTTTATCAATGTTTCATCTATTGATCTTTTATAATTTTACTAACATATTTTATTCCAAAACCTAAAATGTGTATTTCATATAATTTTTCTCTGCAATGCATAACCCAACGTTGCCATGTCTCCTGAACAGTAGGGCGGTTCCATAAACCAAAAAAAAAATACAAAAATATGTTATTTTACTCAGGCAGGACTAACAATTTTTACAAAATATAACCTCAGAATTAAAAAAAAAAATAATCTGGGCTAATTCGGGTTAATGATGTTAGCGAATAAGGCATATGTCAAATATAGTGTAAAAGCAAATCTCGATAAACACTTCATTTTATCAATTTTATCCAGCCTATATATACTTGTTGGTATTTGATGGTAAATTTATGTTTTCCAACTATCATTTTATAATGTGATCAAATTCATATGATACCTTTAGCCACAGTTTGAATTCAGTTAATTGTTTCATAATCTATATTGTTCAAGAATTTCTTACGAATACACACAAAGACGATAATTGTATATTTTATTATTAATTTTATTAAGTTAACACTCTTAGATAACTACTTTAAATATTTTATTGGATGATAATAAAAAAGAAAGAAATTGTTTTTATTACATTATATTTGTTATATACCCAATTCATTAAAATTTAGTTTTCATTGTTATAGTTAAATCGATTACAATTATAACTGTAATAATAAACATTTTTCTGTAACTATTCTCTAGGTACGTGTATAATATAGTAATATAATAGTATAATAATATGTGATATAATAATGAAAACCATAGAATTCCAAAACAAAAGAGAACATAATAATAATATGATAATAAAAATTATAATAATAATAACAATAATAATAATTTTTGGTCTCATTAAAAATAATATCTGGATCCCATCCTGCCTCATAATTATAACAAAATATTATAACACATGTACATATTTGAAATTTAATCATTTTCACAATTTGTTTCCATCCAGAAATTCTATACATATTCTCATACTATAAATTATATAACGTTTTTATATTATACCATAGGGTTCTATCACCACTATTTAAATACATGACATGAACTTCGTTATTTTTTTTTCTGTTTTTATTTTTTTTATATTTTCTTTTAATCTTTAACAAAAAAGAATTTTAGTGAAACTTATATTAACCTTAAGGAATAATTTCATTTGATTGTCTTATATTTCTGAAATGACATTAAATGACATTTAGTAAGTTTTTTTATTTATTTTTTTTTTTTGCTTTTTGGGCTTTTGTTTTTTTTTTTTTTTTCTATAGTATTGATGTAATTTTATGGACTGCTCCGAATTCCCACTATGAAATCAAAAATAAATATTATTTTAGTTTATTTGTTTTTTTTTTTTTACTTTTAATTTGATCTAGACCTAGATCTGTTCATTGAATTCGTCGTCTTAAAATAAAAAAAAAATAAACACAATATCAAAGATATTATTAGATTCCTTCCGGAATTAAGTATTCCTGTTGCTCGTTAGTGGCATATCAACAATAATAAAGAAAAACGAAAACCGGAAAATTTTTTTGTGTTTTCTTACACAGAAACAAAAAGGACATTTGGGAAAATTGTTGTAGGAAGGAAAAATGTGTTTTGATGTGTGTTTGTGTAGGTGTTTCAATTTTTTTTTATTTTATTTCCAAATTAAAAGTTTTGTCTAAGTCCGGTTCTTATAAAGAAAATTTTTGGAATTTTTTTTTTTCTATTTTCTCTGATTATAAATAAATTATTTATTTCTTAATACAATATATTCCATGTATATAATACCTAAATTCTTTCTATATATATTAATTGAGACTAATTTCATATTATTATTGTCATCATATAAAAGTAGTTCCGATAGAATTGTATGAATGGAGGAGAGAGAGAGAAAGAATGTTGGGAATATAAACTTATCTTCTTTGTATTGATCCAGCCATGAATTCTATAAAACCGCACGAATCTATGTGATCACAGATACATATTTAATCAAATAATAAATATTTCTTGGACATTGTTTTCATTTCAAATAACCTAGAATTCAGGGTGGTTGGTAATCCTTAACATTTTGCTTTTGATGCGGATCTATGCTTTAAACTGAAAGAATAAAACTTTATAACTTAGTAATTTGGGTAGGTAATCGATATGACATATTGATTAGAAAATCTCTGTGTCCTATGTAGGCTATGTAAATATTATTGATATATGTTTAGCTATTAATATACATATTCTATTTCTTTAGAAACATGTATTTGAGTATAATTCATTTTTCATGTAGTTTGATGTGTATTTACCTTTTTAAATGATGTTACAGCGTAAATAGAACCTTGGCTTTTTGTATCCGCCTCCATCATGATATTCTAATTGTAGTATAGTCACAATTTCTGATGTTGAGCAGTGCAGATGCATCAACTGTTACCACATTAAGTAATCTCAGTGTGATAGGTTCAGCTCGTATATTGATGCCATGAACCATGAAGCTGGTTTAGTTCTCAGAAATACAATCATCGCAGTCAGTTGAGTGTCATATCTTGGATATTGTATATTTAGTATCATTATTCAGTAGTTAATCATTATTTTTATCAATCAGATTTTTGAAAACCCGCAACTTCTTTTCATACAGTTTATTATATTACGATTCCCTGTTTCGAGATCACAACCACTTCGACCCCTGTCTGCTTTGTATCGTTGATTTTAAAATATAAACGTTAACTTCACAAATTTTGTTTTTATTTAGATGTTTTCAAATTCAAATGCCAGTTAATAATTAAATTTTGTTTCCAAAGTTATTGGGATTATCAAAAGACAGCTAAAAGTCGGGAGTGTGCCAAACGGAACTGGATATTATATTATTATTCTAATCTATTTTTTTATTACAACCAATTATAGATCTTGTTGCTTTGTACCATTGCTGCCAAATTAAATGTTTAGCTTAAAATATCGTTTTTATTTAGATGTTCTCAAATTCAAGTGTCAGTAATAGAGTTTTTGTTTTTTTTTTTAATTTGATAAGAATTCAATTAAAATTTGATCAAAAAGAGATTAGTGCACCAAACAGCATCCAAACCAACTTTCTTGGATTTGCCAACAACTATATATACGCTTAAGTCAAATACTAAACTGTCCCGTCTCCATTATACTTTCTCGCAAACCCCAACTGAATAAAATGTGCTTGCTGTCGAAAGTTTTCGAAGGTTGTTCCTCTATCTCACATTGTTTGTACGTGCTTCTCCTCAAAATCTTCTTTTGAGTTTTGAAGACCTAACATTTTATATTACTGAACTAATTCACACTCTTCTAGATAGAAACTATATTGTACAATATTCTATACCTACCGATATATTATGTATTGATCTAACCAGAAAGTCACAGATTAGAATCGCGCTCAGAGTATGGCAATTGTAAAAAGTTTTTTAATTTTTCTTCAAAATGTATTTGGCATACCACTCACACCCCACACCTAAGAGATAAAACGATTACAGTTTTTGCAGATGGTACTGAGGTTTTAATAGTTGGTAATAATAAATGAAGCGGAAACTAAATTGCAACAAGCAAACAAGAAAATCTCTTTAAGTTAGAAAATTTGGAGAATTAAACTAAAGAAATCAAAATCTACACATGTTAATTCTATAAAATAATAAAAATAGAGTTACCCATTCCAGTCAACAATGTTTTTGTACCATACACTTGATATAAAGCTCAGGTGGAAATAAAATGTTAAGAAAACAGACCAAGAGTTAGCACTGAAATACAATCAGCTGTATTAGCTAATTGAGTGGACATTTACGCTTCCGACATTTAATCCTAATTAGAATTTTGATCTCCATAAAACTTTTAATCCAGTCTGGGAATACGGTATTCAAATATGGGGTTTTGCGCTAAACACATGATATTCATAGTGACCTCAAGATCCCTATCATAAAAGATGAAATAAGACAAAGCCGGCAGTATGCCATGAAATTCGTCTTTCGACAGTCTAAAGCTGACAGTCTAAACTTTGTTAGAAGACTTAAAGGGACAAAGTCCTTCGAGCTTTGTTAGGATAAAATTTTTTATCTGTCAATAAATTCCTAATGGAATTTTATTTTATCAACGATATTTGCAGTAACAGAAACAAAATTGTATTAATTGTAAGTCTCTAAAGGACTATAATTTTAATTTTACCAAAGGATAGGAGTTTTCAGTTAGTTAAAGTCGCCACAGTTCTTCACTTCGTTCTAGCCCGGAAAATAGAACGATAATATTATGAAGTTAATTTGCTCTATATTATTTACTGCCATACTCTGCAGTTAGGTGTTCATGTCATAGCCTTATCAATAAAAAAAAAACGATTTTTTCACAATTACATAATCAAAATTTATAATATTATAATAGAGCTAGTTGTCAACATTTCACCTCAAAAATATTCAATCTATTAATCAAAAATGAGAGAAAATAAATCACCTCACCACGACCACACCTAACTCAGTACACCATCCTATTTATACAAATTTCAAGAGAGTGCATAGCACAGGTAGCATATGAGTTTTATTGTCATCATTAAATATAGGTAGGTCTAGGTACTTAGGTATAAACAATGTAATGTGTATCGTAGTAAGTTGTAAACAAAATTATTATTGTTTTTTTTTTATACCTATTCATTCATAGTGAAAAATATCAGTATATTTAAGTCCCTGTTCTGTTAAAAACTTTAATTTTTGACTTTAAATTGAACTATAATTAATAAATAGGGTATCTCTAGTCAAAATTTATATTGTCCCTCATCTTTTATCATATTCCGGTTAACATTGTTCCAGCAAACAAACTTTTTTACTAATCGTCAATTTATTTCAAACTAGTTTTGGTACCAGACTTGTTCACCGTCCGTAGATTCTAGTAATCAATTCTAAAAAGTTATAATATTTTTAAGCTTCAATTTTAAAATTTTCCCAAAACAATACATTGTAAAACTAATCGAAAACAAACAAAGGTTTTGTTTTTGTATTAAGCATTTCCGCAATATACAAAAACTGACTGGGCTACAACAAAATAGTAAAAACACATATTGTGTCATAGACATCTTTCACATATCCTTTTCCTATTTTATTATTATGATTATTATAATTATTTTTATTATTACAATTTGAAAAATATGAAAAATGGTGTCTACAGTGTGTTCGTATCCAAATGTATAGTGAAGAGTTAAGAAAAGGAAATATTATATCCAAGTTAAATCATTATTATAATTAATGACATTAGGACCCTTTTTTTTCTTTTTAGTTTGTTTCCTTAAATCCTTAGAATCCAAAAAAAAAGGATAATAAATGTATATAAAATTGTAAATATATATCAAAAAAAAAAAACAACAAAAATTCAAAATAGAAATGAAAACATTAGAAAATATACTTCCATATTTGAAAATTGTTAGGTTCTGGTGCTGTTTGAATTTGAAAAGAGAATTTTTTATGTTACGAAAATGTGTTACCCTTTGTTAAGTTTTCTTTTAAATTATTTTTCTTTCATTGTTAATGCAACCCCATCTTTGAAATTTTTGTAAATCTTCACCTTACCTTTTTTTATTGCGTTGTGAAAAGGATTTCAATTTTTGCTTTTTATTTTTTAATTTTCGAGTTATAAAAATTTAAATTTACAAACATTTTCACTTTGTTTTAAAGAAGTTTTAAGAGAAATCATTAATTTTTGTTTTCTATTGTTTTTTTGTATCATCCATTTGCAAAAAAAAAATATACGTAATAATATTAAGGAGAGAATTAATCTATCCTGGGAAAATCTAGGATACCTCAGTGTAAGGATATTTTTCTTTTTCAGATTAAATTTTCGTATTTTACATTTCTATGATTGTTTTTTATAGAGAATTTTCCATTTCGACCTTAAAAATCTTTTCTGGTCTAACTAAATTTTTAGTGGATAAAATACCAGATTTTAAATTTAGAAATTTATTATAAAATTAAATTTTTTGAGTTGTAAATCTTATTAGCGTGAACCTAGTTTAATTTTCCGCAATAAGTTCTACAAAGGAGTCCCACCTTATTCTTCATCTAATCGGATTGCGAAAACTTGCAAAACAAGATAAAGAATTTCGCATCTTGGTGTTCAAATAACGGATTTGAATTGAAGACTTCTAAATGACAGATTATAGATACAGTATAATAAAACTACTAATTAGATGGCTAATAGCTTATAAATGTTCATTCTGTTAAATTTTCCCGAATCGACCTTTGGTCCAAAACTTACTTTCGAACTATAACTATATTAAAACTAGAGACACCTATTTATTAATTATAGTTCAAGTTAAAGCCAAACTTAACGTTTTTAACAGAACAGAGATTTAAATATACTGATATTTTTCACTATCAATGAATAGGTATGGAAAAAAAAACAATAATAATTTTGTTAACAACTTACTACGATGCACATTACATTGTCTAAGCCTAAGTACCTACATACATTTAATGATGAAAATAAACCCATATGCTACCTATGCTATGCACTCTCTTGAAATTTGTATAAATATATATGGTAGTTGTGCTGGTGGTGTGGTGATTTGTTTTCTCTCATTTTTGGTGAACCTCTATTTTACATGGCCGGGAAAAACGAAGTGAGGGACCATGTGTCGAATTTAATGCAATAAAAACTCCCATTGTTTTGTTAAAATTAAATATAGTCTTTAAGGCTTTTGGGACTCCTTTGTAGAACTTATTGCGGAAAATTAAACTAGGTTCACGCTAATAAGATTTACAACTCATTAATACAATTTTAACTCATTTCTTCAGATATCTTTGATCAAACAAGATCCCATCAGGATCTCTTAAAATATAAAAGATTTTAACCTAAAATAATTCAAACGGTTTCCTTCTTTTAAGTCAACTTAAGGTGATAGTTTTATGTTACCTTTGTGAGGCCTAGTCTTGAATATGCCAGTTAAGAATGGTTTCCTCTTATTACATGACTGGCATCAATCGGTTAGAATATCGCGCAATTTTATATTTACATTCCAACGTCTAAAACTTATTGAAATACAGTTTTTATCTGATCATCGGATGACTCCAGATAATTCATTTATCTCCCAGATCTTTTCGGGTAATACGTAAGCTCTGTAATTTGGAATTAATTTGTTGAAAAAGTCAATTTCAATAACCTCAGAAATGATTAGATGTTTCACATTTCATTTTGCACTACTGAAAATGGCACATTTAAGCTATAGAATGCTTGTGAAGTAAATTCTCATTCATTAATTTTTGACAGTCAATTTAAAAGTTTACTATTAGTTTTGAGTATTACTGAATAAGGATTGAACCTGTGAAATATAAATAAAATGTTGTATCAAAATGGCGAGAGTTGCATATTGTAAATATAGAAAACTGCTTTATAAAATGTTATATATGGTATATGGTAATGTCCTATATGGAGTATCATATGAATAAACTAGAAGCATTTGAACAATAATGTGGTTTTATGGAAAAATGCTTAAAATTCATGGGTAGATCAGGTTTTAAATGATAACGATCTTAGTAGAATTAATAAAAACTTGAACTTTTTGCCAGTACAAAGCCGATAACATTGCATGAATATGTGATGTCGCGTCAAAATTCATCGTGAAAGATATAATCGAAGGCAGAAGACAAATTGATAAAAAATTAATTTCAACATCAGAGACTGGACAGATATATCAGATATCAGTAAATTAGTACACGAAGCAATGAATCAAAATAAGACAAAACAATTTTAGGAACTATAACATGTAAAGCTGGGTTTTAATTGACCAATATTTAAAATCTTAAAAAATTTATCAACTATAAAAAGAGAGATAACATGAAATGACATTCTTTTATATGAGAGCTCAATGCGTACGACAAGAACAGAAAATATCATTTACCGGGGATAATTTTACAAAAATTTCGAATATTTTTACAAAAATTGAGGATATTTTAAAAAAATTTGGGATATTATACTTTGATATAGTATATTTTTAAAATATCAGGGATAGTTTCTTTATACCGGCAACACTTTTTTCACAATTTTTTGAGTAAATATTTATAAAAAAAATAATTTTTTTCAACAAATAGTTTTTACAGTTGAATTGTTATTTTTTACGTATAAAATAAATTTCCCAAATAGAAATTGAGAGAATTCTTTGCAGCGGTCTATTTTTTTCTTACATAAAAATTCAATAAGTTATCTCCCTTTTAAGAGCCAATAAAATTTTTATGATTTTAAATATTGGTCAATGAAAATTCACTTTAAGACAAATCATGACCGCTAATATTTAGTAGTGGATACGAATAAATAAAATATTTGAAATTGGTAAAGTTTGCACCGAGTATTTTTGTAACAGAAGAGAGAGCAAAATAGACCATTTAGATATAAATATTTAAAACGACATTGATTTTCTATCCATTAAACCTCGCATCAATTATTTCACTAAATTTATTCGTTTATTTTATATACCTACAATAATTACGAGTATAATACAAAATTTGAATAAAAACTATTTTTCAAATTTAATTATATTAAAATTATATTAAAACTTAATAAATCACTAAATTCTTTATCAATTTTTGTTTGTTATTATTATTTATTTTATATCCAATCCAATTAAATCCAATAACCCCCTCACAACAAATTTAATGGAAACTAATAATTTTTATATCAAAATTTAAAACACATAAACATCATTTAAAAGTCGATGCTCAATATAGCAGTCTTTTTTCGCAAAAAAAATGTACGCTTTAATATAGCGTTCATCGTTAATTACGTTAATCACTGTCCAGTAGAAAATTTGCTTGAGCGCTACAGTAATTTTGCAGTGCTAGATTCTACTGAACGCACCCAATATAATGTACAACAAATAGAACTAGAAGTAAAATAATGCAAAAGAGTACAAAAATTATTATTTGGATCTCAACCTACAATTTTTTTTAAAGAGAAAAGACAGTTTTGTAGAACAATGTCTATAATCTCAGAAAATATTTTAATTAGTGTAAAATTTAAAATATGATCAATTTGTACGCGAAGTTTTTACGTAAGACAGTTCAGTTGTGACGCAACCTAAATCACATATCATCAACATACATATCAATCGATATAATCAAATATCAATTTATTAATAATATTAATTTTACCAATAATTACAACTTACAAAAGAGAATTGAAATTTATAACAATTTTCAAAATAAATTCGCTTACAATTAATATAAAATTGCTAAATTTTTTTTATGGTAATTCAAAATGGTAATTAACACTGTAGAGAATATGTATATATATACAGTTAACAAAATAATTTCTAGTTAATTATCTCTAATCAATTTACCATTAATATTCTTCGTCTTTACCGATTTTCAAACTTTAATTCCCAACCAATTCATTAACTAAAGAGCTTACAGAACAGGAAATAAATTATTTTCATGTCAAAACTTTTTTTTTTGACAGTAACGTATTACTGGGGAATAATAATATTCCAGTCTATAATAACTCTTATATTATAAGAATTTCATTAAAATGTTAACTGTGATAAATTAACACTAAAAAACAAAAAAAAAAATACATCCATAAAATAATACAGTTAATAACGGCAATTAGTCAAGATTTTGTCAGTGTTTCCGTTTTTAGTGTAACGATGAAATTTTGTTTTTTTCTTCTTTTAAATAATTGATTTTGATACAAAATTCAATTATTTAAAAATAAAATTTTAGTAATAGAAATTTTAAGTGATTAAATTCAAAATACATTAAACCCCTCCATCTTATAATATAATATTATTAATACCCTTTTTGCTGTATTCTTTCTGTTGAAGAAAATATCTGAATTCACTTTACTCAAATTATTGATTGAAAATTCAGTTAAATTCCAACCTCCATCAAGCTTGGAGGAAACTGGAAATGTTAAATTGAAAAATGAAATTAAAGTACATATTCGCAGAGATTTTACAATTATTCTACTTAGATTCATCATAACTTTTTTTTGTTCAAAATTATTTTTTTGCTTAGTGTAAATGCATGGTTTTACCAATTCCACGATCGTATATTTTATTATATTCTATTCACGCAGGACGATTTGTCCTGCTTGAATTATTAATGCCTATGAAGTGAAATGTAAAAAAAATTTCAACTTAGGAAGCACAAAAGCTTAGGCTTGGTTACAATAAATATTTTTTTTATGCTAAAATAACGGGATCAGCTTCCTAACTAACTGCCTTCGAAGAGTTTGAGCCATTTTAAAAATTTAAAAAAAGAGGGATTGTAAATAAATAAACAAAATTATAAAATAATATAAAAAAATAGAATAGATAGAATAGAATAGAAGAATTAGTATAAATTTACAGCCAGACGATTACTAACAGTCACTGGGGTTTTATTTTATATTTGCTATGTTGAAATAAAAAAGGCAAAATAAATTTGTTTTACATCGGAAAAATTTACAAAATATCTGCTTCCCAAAACATAATGATTTATAATTAAAAGTTCTAAAATTATTTCAATTTGCTCAGCTGTATTTCAAAAATCGTATTTATTACGAAAATAATCTGTAATCAATCAAAGGCGGTAAGATCAAAAACATGTTCTCAGATTTGCAGGTGATTTGCGAAATTATATTCCACATATCGACAGTTGAAGAGGATGATAAACTTTCACTTATTTCATTAAATATAAATTTTTGTTACCAGTAGGTGTATTCTAATATCGCTACATAGTTGAAGTTAGGGACAGAAAACCTTTTCATTAAACTAATAATGAGTTTTAGATATTTCGATTCCAAAATAATTGCATTTAAAGCCTTAAACAAAATTTCGGGAAATTCGACGATCCATATGTTACCAGATTATTGTATATGTCACTAATTCGTTCCAATTTTGAGTATGCTAGTCAAGTCTGGTCACCGCACTATAATGTTCATATTGATAGAATTGAGGCAATTCAGAATTTTTTTTTGAGGTATGCGTTACGTAATCTGGGCTGACCCTATTATTGTACCCCCTTATAAAAATCCCTTAAAGTTACTTAACTTAAATTCTTTGGAATCTATAAGGGAAATTTCAGATATTTTCTTCATACTACAAGTTATCAAAGACGAAATCTATTCACGGTACATTAAAAATATGGTGAATGCCCATGTCAATACTAGTACACGGTTTCGCTCAGATAACATTTTTAATACCCTTTATCATCGGACAAATTACGAGAAATATGAACCCATTAATAGGATGTTCATGTTAACCAATAAATATAAAAGCTACATTGATCTTTCATTAAGTGAAAGTCAAATTAAAAAGCCTTTATTGCTAAAACTCACTTGGAATTGAATATTTGAGTTCGAGCTTTAATAGAACAGATATATGGTTACAAAAAAAAAAACACATTCTCTCATCATCACACTTAATAACCATTTGTTAATACGTAGTTCTATAGTTTTACCATTTGTTTCTATTTTTCTTTTAAAAATTGTAGAGTACTTTAGTTTAGAATAAATTTGTTAAATATTAATTACTTTTCTTTTATTTTATTTTTTTTTAGTTTAAGACTTAATCGTAATATGTTTGATCTAAGCTATAAATAAATATAGTATATATGCAACAACAAGTATTTAAACATTGCAAGTGAAACTAAAATTAAAAAATTCATTATGCGTAATGTCTGCTGTGATCTACGACGCTATATAATGAAGAGTCAATCAAATTAGTTTTTCGAGGAAAATATTAAATAGATAATAATCTAATGGATCATATTTTTAATGTAGTTGGTTGGGGGTGGGTTAGAAAAGCTGATACAGGAGACGCAAAAATAGAATGGATGAAGAAAGTTTTGCCAACATTACCTTCGAAATTGCAGTATAGCCGGTCATTAATCGGCCATCGAAAAAATTAGTGCAGTGTTCAAACTCCCAATCACAAGAGAGTTTGATTAGATGAAGAGCATAAATGTGAAATGACCCTATTATTGTAAGACAAATAAGAAGAATACAAAATTTTGGACAAACCTATCAACGTAGCATAACCGAACTAGCTTTATTGCAAAATCTACATTCAAAATCGTTTTTTATTTTGCATTGCAAAAGTTTAAGGCTAGTTTTTTTGTAGATTGGTTTTTCAAACTTAGTAAAAAATAATAATGACGAAATAAAATTAAGCAATATTTAAAATCATCACATTCCCAATTCGTAGTATAACAGAATTACTTCATCATTTTATAAAATTGAACTATTTGATCAAATTCCATCATATTTTAAAAGCTATTAAGATGAAAAGAACATTACAAAAAAATGTCTACATTAAAATCATAATAAATTTTCTCAATATGATCTCATAGAATTTTTCCACAAAACAAGACACAGGAATTCATTTATTCTCACAGAAACCACGAAAAGAAAAATTTATTTCTATTTTCTAAAAGCAACAGAAATTTTTATAGAAAATTTGAAAAAAAAATCAACAACAACAAAAATATGACACTTATATGTGAGTGCCATCTGTCTGTACATGTAAAATTTATACGAAATGACAAAATGACAGTTAATCATGTTCAAAAACAAAAATAAAAAAACATCACAAAAAATTTCAGAAACAATGCCAAGTACACCATTGCAACAAGTTGGATATAACATGTTGTCTCTACTCTAACAATATAATATATTGTATTATGTTGTGGTTTATGCTTTAGTGTAAAATGTATATTTAAGTTTAATACATAAAAAGTAGATAATACACCTGAAATTTTACATGAAATAGTTTCAAAGTAGCTTCATGTTTATTACAAAATATTTTTCTTAATTTTCTTAAATGAAAAACATTTTTATTTTTTTTATTTTTTATGTTTCTGTTTCTGTTCACTCAGATTTTGAATATGGGAAGAAATATAAAATTAGATTGATTAAATGTACCCACTATCTCTAACCAACCAATTTCATATGAATCCTCTAAATTATGGGAAATATATTTTTTTTTTAAATACTTTGGTTGACAAATTTCTGCGTTGAGTATACATAGGTACAATATATTTCAGAACATAAATTTTAATTTAAGACAAATGTGAAATCTACTTTGAAAATTTTCTAAATTATCTTTGGAAATTTATTTTTTTTTCTCTATATTTGAAACAGTCGAAGTCAAACTAATGTAATGTCCATTCTTTAAGCTAGTAAACTTAAATACCTGGGATTACACCTAAACACATAAGGTAGATGACAATAAAAAGAAATTAACTATAACTAACAGATCAAATTGCAACTGTAACTGTAAACACATATTGATTGTGTGATTTGATTAACCAACTCCACCATTGTATATTCCGGCTTGACTTATTATTGTCTATGAAGAGTAATGTAAAAAAAAATTTTTTTTAAAATCCTGATTCCAATCCGATTTTAGGGATGCCGATACTGAAATAATTTTAAATATTTAATCAAAAATTCTACCTACGATAAGGTTAGCACCCAAAAACAGATCACTTTCGAGCCAAATGTTAACCCCAATACCCCATTAGCAATTTGGAGATATAACATGAGCCTCTCACCAAAAGACGTAAATCATATTTTAAATATTAATAGATTCTGGTGGTTATGCTACTAAGAAAATTGGCAACAAAAACATTTTTTTAACTTGTATACTAAATTTGAAATTCAACTAAACATTACAGTTCTGGTTTAGTAATAGTAAGTTTATTAGTTGTAAGTTAGTTTTTAAATAGTTTGTAAGGTTGTATGAAAAATATGTAAAATTAAAGTCGGTTTTTTCTAGGCGTTTCCGTCTCTTGTTAAAACTAATAATAAAAATGTAACTCAAGAAAGTTGTAAAAAAATACTAAGAAAACGTATGTAAAAAATGCTAAGATAATTTTAAGTGTAATGTAATAGCTTAGAGTAATCGTAATGGGTTCAATAAGTTAGTGTATAAGTCATAATGTACATCATTTTTTTTTGTTAATTTTTTGTATGATTTGAGATAGGAATGAGTTGGCTATGTTACAAATAAATATATAAAAAAAAAAAACTAACAAGTGTTCCATGTATTGATGATTTGTATGTTAACTTTGACAGATTAGATTTAGCATTGACAGAAGCAAATTTAAACTCTAAATTTTCTATCGAAAACTTCTTCGCTGTACTTGGCCATTACACAATTGTTTTTCGACAAGAATATTTTGTTGATGATCTTGCAAACTCTACTTGTATTTTCTATTAAAAATTTTAACTCACTATTTCACAGCAGTCATCCTAAAGTCCAGGTGAATAATATTATTGATAACATACCAAGGTTCATGTTCTAATTGTGATTGGTTTTTGCAAAGTAAAACGTCGGTCAAAGTTTCTGGCTTATAGAACAATTATCCCATTTTTATTTTGATCTTACTTTTATTTTATTTTTTATACACACAAATCTCGAAAAAGATCAAATAAGTCGTCTAAGAGACATATTAATTGTATTATGATGCCTTTACTATACTAAATTGTGTAGAAAATCTACACATTACCAAAACAGCTTTGTTGTGGTGGGATTACATGTTAGTATCTCAAGAATAATAATAGATTGTTGAACGCATTAACCTTGCAATAAAAAAAAAATTTACCCTTTTAACAACAAAATCTCCATTGTATTGGACAAGTTTTCAAATGTTTTTCATCTCTGGAAAAACTCTTAATACACTTAACAATGAGTTCAAAAAATTTTCAATTGAATTGATAAAATGTCACCTCTCTTACAATTCTATTATGGCCAAGTGATAAAATTTTAGAATTTATTCAATGGACTATCTTTTTTCCACTCCATTTATATGATATGATGATATCATCATCAGACCCATTACGATATATTAAAAAAATCAATTACTGCAATAATTTGTTATTTACTACCATTTAAGTTTTTTTCCTCCTATTTTAAATTTTATTTTTATAGGTTATGTTTCGTCCTGTAAAATATGAAATAGAAAGTAATATAATTTTCAAAACTTCTATAATAAGTATGTATAAAATTGCAAAATAAATACATATATAGTTCTTTAAGTTGAACGACGGTGACACTCTTAAGAATTCCCAATAGAGTTTATGTACCACAAAAAACAAAACAACTGATAAAATTTTCAAAATGGCAACCGTATAACAATTTTTATTATGTAAAGAAAATATGTATAAAATATATCGCTCATTTTCTATATGTCCCGTCCTCTCCCACATTTAGCGCCTGAATTGCACTTTGAAATTTTGTTTGTAATAATTGTGAAACATGATAATTTTAAGAATATATATGCTGAATTTTTATTTAACTTTTGAATTCCTAACAAAATTAAATTTTGTAAATCCCCCACACAATTTAGTAATAGCAAACCCATTGTTGTTAGAGCCGAATTATTATTGTTAGCACTACGGGCTTATGAATAAACAGTGTCATTAAAAAAAGTTAAATTTTACATGTTTTGAAATACTTCGAGTTGTTGAGGATAAGTTGATGATCCCATTACAACCAAGAATATTTAATCTTTCAGAGATATTACAATCTTTATTCTAGCGAGTTATCTTGATCGTATTCAATAAATTTTTCTGTTTATTCAATTTTATTGTAAAATAATGAACAAATTATTGCCGCCCATGACCAATAAAAGTGGAACACATTGATAAGTCCGACCCACGAAATACATAGTGTCTGTTGGCCACAGAAATAAGTAAACCAGTAATGAACAGATAGCGAAAAAATTTTTTTGACAATGTATATATATAGGTGTACCTTTACTTACTATCTAGCTAGTTATTTTCACGTTGAGACACTATAGGTTGTTGTGTATTCACACATTTTGAAATCAGGTTCGTCAAATATACATCCATAATTGATCACACTGATTTTTTTAAATTGGCATTGATCGTAAATGTCCAAATCTGATGCTCTGCCTGTTAATATAACATTAACGAATACTATCAAATTATATGTTCTACTTTTTAACTGTATTTTGTACTTTGTAAACACATTTCGTTGCCCCGCAATTAAAATGTCCTACATCAAAAAATCGAAAAAAATTAACTGAAAATGCCATCTTTATTAGTTTTTGATGTTCTATCGATCTGTGTATTCGGCATTCTGTATCATTGATCCAGAGATATTTCATTGATACTTTGTCGTAAGCGACACTGAGTTTATCTAATGTTTTTATTCTTATTTTGACTTAAATGCCAAATATCTGACAAATATACGACAAAAGGCGCTGTAAATTAACGTTTTGGAATTCGTGCAATTATTTTGACGTAGGTTGACAAACAACAGATTGTTGCTTGTTTTTAATTTTATTATAATGCCGTACGTGTGTGTGTGATAACAATTTTGAAAATTAGATTTAGGTAAACATTAACATTAATTTTTTAAGTTGTTAACACTTTATAGTATTTTATACCTAAATTGAATCTGGGCGTATATACACATTTTTTTGTCGTATGTGCATACAGGATAAATGAAAACTGCATAAAAATGGCGTATACGGTAAAATGATTTTAAGTAAAAGGTCCTTAAAGTCCTAATTCTTGTTCCAAAAGACTTTGTGTTTATACCTCTAAAAGATAGCTTATGAATCATACTGCTACTAAACATAACCGGATAAACGACAAAAACATTGGGAGGGCGACGATTTTATAAAACTAATTGTAAGCCGCCTCTCAAATGTATTCATACCTTAATACTCGTATATAAGTCGAAAACTAAAAAATAAAAAGGACGACTCGAAGAAGGTTTAGTCCCCAAAAATACAATTTTAATGCTGGATTTTCAAATTAAAATCTGCGGAATTCAAATAATAAATGACCTGAACTATCGAGAAAATCAATATAATTCGAAATTTTACTGAAGGCCCCAGAAAGATTTTCTCTCTCAAAGATGTCAAAGCGTTCATAGAGTTTATTTATTAAGTTGAACAAATTTGTATCATTGTTATTTAAGTTGTTACGAACATTATTTCTGGCACCAGGTGAATTTGATAACTTATTGAATGAGGGCGAGCTACTATTCGATCTGAGCCTAAGCTTTGTGTCCATGGTTAAGAAGTATTATATAGCACCAAACATAAATTAAATTTGCAAAGTAAAATAGCTAGTCTTATTATGTACAAATCAGCAAACGCAAACCAATCTCAGGGAAGATGTTATTTTATTAGCTTTACAAATATTTAGTTATATTGTATAAAGCTATAGTAAGTTATTGCATAGTTTATTTGATTTTGATGTTTTTATATTTTAGTGAAATTGAACTTTATATTATTTATTTTTATTGTTATTTATTCTTATTATTATTATGAACCTATTGAAATCCTGTGAATTTTTAAAAATATTTTACAACCAATTCTATTCGAAATACAAATACAAACACAATAAAATGGATATAATTTTAAATAATACTTTTCAAAATAATAGACACACATTTTCAAATAAACTTAAAGTATACAAAAACATTAATGACAATTTGAAATTCGGAAGCTTACGTTACCAACTTAAATGACGTTTATTTGCTTTCGAATTCGATACGCGGTACCAATTAATTTTACATTCGAATCGCAAATTCGAATAATGGTTCGAATCCGAATTTCATACACGGTAGGGGGAAAGGAATAAATTTAATAATGAAATACCAATGATCATCCACTGTCTAAACTTTTTGCATAAAATTTAAATTAAACATAACATCTTTGATTCTGATCTTAGACTAAGTAAAATAATAATAAAAAATAAACAGTAAAACTACCACAGACATTTTAGATAAATTTATAAGACTATAATAATATCAAAGAAGTTTTCCTAAAAGCTTTTTTATTAATAATAAATAGTTTTTAATATTAATGTGTTACATTATAGTTTAACTGATATTAGCTATATAATATTAAAATTAATTTTTAAGTTTATGTTTAGTTAAGTAGAGTGGATAAATTTTAATTTCAGTTATAGTGCGCATATCAGTTTTGATATGCATAAAAATATCTCCTGCTTGGTATTTAAAAAATGCTCAGGATATATTTTGTTTTGCGGAATACTAAATGTAGTTTGTAATGTAATGTAATGTTTATGTTCAGTTCTGTTATTGTTTTTACTAAATAGTATAAATAACAGAACTGAACTTGTTTTTGCTATTAAATTTACAGAAAATTTGCACTGTTGAGCTTTCTCTGAGCTGACTATATAATACTATATATTGATATTAGCATCGACTAAGCCATTTTCAGCAGTAAAATAAGGAGGTATTAATTTTAATTGTACTATACCTAATGGTAATACCAATTTTTAAATAGTATTGTATAGTCAGTCCTGAGAAAGCGTAGCGGTGCAAATTTAAAAATTTATTTTGGTTCTAGCTTCTATTTTCTGAATTTGTATATGTTATAAAATGGAGACTAAACGAAATCAATTCATTTGTGATCTAGCACATAAAACTTACCACCTTACTAAATTGCATAAAGTGTCCCAAACTATTCTGTTTATCAATTTATACATTTTTTCAATATTAAATTATATGCCAAAATGCTTTTATTTCGTTATGTGAAGACATTTAAAAATCTTAACAAAAAAATAACTTGACATACATATACAGAAGGGTTGGCAACAGTACATGTATACAGTTATACAGTAATTTTGAAAATGAACTTTCAAAAGTTCAAAACAGTTCACAATTGTTAGTTTGTTAAGGTCCACCACTTAAGCGGTGCAGGTTATGATTTAAGCATATTGCGTTTTAACGTGTAGCATTTTGATCGCGGGTGTATTTAATTAAATTGATATATGACGTATATAGTTGTGGTTAAGAATAGGAAATTTTTGCTCGCGTGAGTGTGAATGAGTAAAAGCGTGTTCAACAAATCAATTTGAATACACGCTCGTACTGATATTTGTGTCTCAATATAAATTCATATTTGAAAGTGAATTATAGTTTTTTTTTATAAATTTTTTATTAAAATTTAATTTAAAAAAAAATGCTCAATAAAGACATTAAAATTTGAATAAGTGAAGTTTTTAAGCAGAAGCGTTATGGGATGCTTCATCAACAGAGTATAGTAGTCGAGATAAATAAACAGAACCCTTTTTTCAGCAGGAATTATATATGCAAATAAAGTAACTATTTAACTGTAATTTTCTTGTACTCCGTTTAAGTGGTAATCAAATGTTTCAGAAGTCACTCAATAACACCCATATAAATATTTTTCTATCATTTCTCATTGGGCATATAACTTAGTTTATTGGGCATATAACTTAGCTTAAATTCTCCAATTTTACAGCGATTTAGGCAATATTAATTAGTTTTATCTCTTTTAAATATTTTTTTTTGTATTGTAAGTATAGCTATCTAATAAGAATAACTCGAAGACAGTGCAATTTTTATTATTTTTAACCAATGAAAATTTCAAAAAATAGAATTTTATCTGATGACATTCAAAAATTAACTACAGATAAAAACAATCGCGAATATATAATTTATGTATATTTATATGTTTGCCGTTATTTGCCGCTTGCATGCTCTAGAACACTTAAAGGCAACATGCTTAAATCATAATCACCGTCTTAGAGTGTATCTAAAATTAAATGGTTGGATTCTATTGGTGTAACATATGATGGCAAATTACTAATGCTTGATGGCCGATTGTTATTAATGTACTATGTATAAAATTTGTTTAATCATTATAGCTTATTGCAATAATATTTGTTGTCAATTTTCATATCATCAGCACAAATCTTCATAATATATTAAAAAATCTTTGTATATCTTCATAAAAAATCTTCGTATACTTTTTATATCATTAGCGCAAAGAACGTTACATGTATTAGATCAGCGACTAGCGTAAAACCTATTACTAAAAATGGATGAATATGGATGGCAAAATTGTATAAAAGTTTTCCTATATACGACTAGGGTACATGGACTATGCCTGAATCCTGAATTTGAAATGTTGGTGTAGAATGTGAAAAGACAGTACAGCTCTTATTAGACGCCGGTTATAAAATTACCCACTTTATACAATTGACGGGAAATTCTAATTTATTTTTTACTTTAATAGAATAATGTTATGAGCAATATATCAAATGTTTTACCGAGATAGGTATCAATTATATCCGTATGGAACTTAACCTTCATGTTCCTTAGGAAGTTAGATGTTAATTCAATAAGATGAGATCACTGTAAATGAAACAAATGAAATGAAAAATCATTAACTCAAAGACTTTCAACATTTAATTGATATTTTATTTTAACTTAATATCTCTAATCCTTTAAAATTTCCACAATATACCTACTTACCTTTGATTTAAATCGAAAATTGTTTAATGGGTTAAATTTTATTTTTATTTTAAATATCGTTTTGTTGTCATCACTTTAACTGAAGTTTTCTTTTTTCATTCTTTGAAAATTTTAAATAACACCACCAACACAATACGATGGAAGCTACAAATATTACATTACCATTTTACTGTACTGCCACTGAATAAGAAAAACAATTTTTTTTTCTATTTATTTGAAAACTTTCACACTAGAATGCAGTTGAGACTCTCTATAATTTGTTGCAACAAGGAATAACCTGTAGTTGTTGTTGTTTTTGTTTTTGCTATTTGTATACTATTATTCAAAATGGCTGAAATAATATTTAATAGTAATTTTCTACTATTAAATTTTATGATTATTACAGAAAGCTATTATAAAGAGTAAAGAAGTTTAAGTATGAAAATGTACATGAAATTTTTTTTTGAAAAATAAAAAAATTTCCCATAGCTACATTAATACATACATATATACATGCCATGCCATCTGTTGATGAAAATATGTAACAACAAACTGTTGCAATAATATAATTATTGTTTGATTATTTTCATTTTATAAAATGAAATTTACATTTCTTTGAAAAGAATTAATTTTGAAGAGGATATAGAGAAAAAGGAAAAAAGAAGTGTGCAGATGTTTGTGATTCATTGTCAGTAAGAAAAAGGGTATTATCCAGTTAATTACAAATTTATGTGATTTAAACTGTGGATTTTTTTTTTATTTATTTAACTGTTGAATGTAATTTGCTTTGTTTTCAAAGAAATTAAACTTTTAATCGATAATGAAACCGGAGAAACATTTGAAAAAGAAAAATTGTAAAGGGTTAAACAAAACGTTAGCTTCTTTTTGTTTTAAAGAAGAACACATCAATAAAAAGCTTGCGCATAAAAAATATTTGCAACAAACATTTTTGTGTGTCATATTGCTCGAATATTCTGGAATTTGTGTTGTATTTGCATAGCACAATAAATTTATTGTACTACAGGGCCTTATTAGACGATTCTTTTTTTGTCTTTCACTTTCTTGCCAGCTAACTAAATTTTGTGGTGGACGTATTTTTTTCTTTCTTTTTTTATACATAGTCAAAATACTAACTTTTATCGATTGGTATGTTTTGCTAGAGTGGGAAAGAAAAATTAGGAAAGTAGAAGAGGACTATTAAGAACGAAGGTGTTAATGTTCGTCTTGAATTTATTTAGGTCACAAAAATATAGAATTTAACATGTTTTGGGAACATATAAGATGGAATTTGGTTCCACATTCGGGATGTTCAGGCTTTAAATGCATTTCCATAACTTCTCTTCTGCCATCTAGGGATTTCTACGCTGTAAGGGATGAGCACATGCTGCCCGTCGTGTTTCTCGGGATTTGTGTTGTGTCAAAATTGAAAAATTTAACACGTATACGAAATGCAGGATTTAAAATTTGTAAAAGTACAATACAATTAATCTACTACACAATGTACATTAATTTTGCTGTCATAGTGTAAACATTTTTTAAGAGCGTAAATGTTTTATATTAAAATATCTATGAAGTCAAATAATAAAAAAATATCGAAACAAAAATATCGAGTTTAAAATCTATAGTTGTGATTTTGGTTTTACGAATTTTTTTTTCTGGAATTAAAATTTGAACAACTTTTAATAAACAAATTATTACGGTATAAAAAAACATTCACTCCTGAATCTCATTAGTTGGGAGACTCTGCATATCCCGCTTTTGAATATTTATTGGTGCCGTTCAGAGATAATGGGAATTTAACTAATGGTGAAAGCAAATTTAATATTTTTCTCAGCCCACACAAGGTGTACTATCGAGCAAGCTTTTCATATTTTAAAAGACAAATTCAATTTCCCAATATATAAATTAAGTGCGGCAAGAAATCTTATACTTTATTGTGTCGTGTTACATAATTTTGTTATAGACAATGAATGTACGGACTGCGATGATATAGAAGATTCAGCAGAAGAAAGTACTAACTTGTAGTAACGAAGTTCCACAGCACGAGAAATAAAAAAGAGAAGTGCTATGTAATTTATTTATAGCATAAATTATAATAAATAATATTATTTTAAAAAATAACAATTTTTTTTACATTCAGAGTTTATGTTAAAATATTTCAATAAAAAATAAAACATAAAAATGGCTTCTTGCCTTAAAACATAATTTATCACACATTTTTGCTTTTAATTTTTTATATACGTACCTATATAACTTAAATTTAAAATATTTGTACTTTACGTTTCAGTTTCTTACCATCGTTTGTAAAATATCGCTTAGGCTTTTTAAAATTTCAATTCGCTTATTTTCAATTTCTAACATTTCTTTATGCCTCTCTTCTGTCTCATTTGCTTCGTTAATAAAGAATTCCATCAATCAATCTATTTTCGCTTTCTTTTGTAATTTGTATAGTTTGTTCAATACCTTCAGGACTATTTTTTAAGCTGCTGCCTATGTTTTCTTTAGACGGCTCCACGAAGTGGGAACAGCTATATACTTCAACGAAGTATTCAAAATACGACCACAAAGATGCACTGTTCCCGGTTGTGGGGTTTGTTTTTTTAATTCGTTTATAAGTCGTATTTATTTTACTTTTATATTCGTTTATAAGTCGTATTTATTTTACTTTTATAGTCGTAAGTATTTAATTTTGCACGATACAATTTGAAAATTGAATGCACAGTCAATATTTTTTATGTCTATTAATTATAATCATTTTCCACAAATATTTTTTTTCCTTTTACTATAGTGAAAATTTCATTTTCATATTTCAGTTTTGAATATTAGAACTAAAAATAAAAATTTTTTTTTAAACAATAATAGAAAAATAATTAACGTTAATTCAATATCAACCATTTTAAACAAAATGAGACAAAAGTTCCACGCACTAAAAATTAAAACAAAAATGTTGACGTTCTTTGCAGTAGGAATTATGCTTATGCTTTGTTGCGTTTATTTTTACAAAAAGTTGACGGTCAAGTAGCTTATGAAAACTATTATTAAAACCTTTATGAAATCTTGATTTTTATCATCGTTATGTTTTGGTCTTTTTCGAAAAATAACATATAGTCTCTTTGATGGATATACAAATGGCTGTATCAGCTGTGTTAATGTTCAAAATATAAAGAAAAGGATTATTAAAAAACCCCATATTTCTAAAAAGCTCTTCGCTTGAATGTATTCGTAATTTCCCAGGGACAAAATAACATTTTACCTCACTGATAGATGATTTATTATCACTTTATTTGCTTTGATTTGTTGTGAAAAACTTTCCATTTTTTTTAATTTTGCCAAATTTTCTTCCCAAATAAATTAAATATTTTTCACAATACCAAAAAATAAATATTAAGCAAATTTAAACAATTTTAAATTTCAAAATAGAAAAATTGAATTTTTGAATTTAATCTTTATACCTACCTACTTACCTACCGAATTAACCCCATCCCTCGAAACCGATTCTAAATACATATTTTTAATTCAAATTCAATTTACATTTCTCTTCAAATTTAATATGCGTGTTAAAATTGATTTTCTTAAAATAAAATTCGATATCAATACAAAGCCATTGTAATAAAATCAGAAAATCCTTTTCTTTTAATTTGGATTTACTGATTTTTATTTACTATTTTTTTTATTTTTCATTGAAAATAGAAACAAAAACAAAAATTTCTTGTTTTTACTTTCTTAAATTAAAATAAAAAAACAACAAGAAAAAAAATCATAACAATTGTAATAATAGTCATCCGTTTGAAAGAAAAAATTTCTCAACACTCGGAAATGTGCCTTTCTAAAGTAGACAACAACAACAACAACAACAACAATACTAACAAAATAAACGAATTCCTTTGTCACGAAATTTGTCCTTAATTCTAATCAATTTAATGAGCGTAAAATACAAAGATAATTCAGTTTTATTTTCGAATACAAAAAGAAGAGTTGTTCTTCTTTCCTCATTTTCTTTATTATTTTTTCTCATTTTCTGTTTTTTTTTCTTCGTTTATTCTTCTTTACTATTAACAAAAAGATTCGCGATAATCAAATGTTTTTTTTTCATTCTCTTTCTTTTGTTAAGTTAAATAGTGTTAGACAGAGAAAGAAAATATTTTTTTTTAGATTTTTTTTTTGAATTAAAAATAAAAATAATCTCCTTTATAAAAATAATGCGATCTCAATGTTTTCATTTAGTCAACTTTAAAGAGTTTTCGAATTCGAATTTTTAAATTAATTTTTTTTTTCGAATACATTCTATCTAATCATAAGTGCTTCATATCTAACATATTAATACACTAATAATGTCTGTAAAACTTTCCACCCCGGTAGTAAAATTAAAGTAAAAAGCAATGACAAGAACCAAAAAATTTAAATATGAAGCTTTTTCAAATAACTACCGCAAAAAATCACCGATTAAAAAATAAAATAAATTAAAAAAATACTAATTTTTGTGCTCATCTTTCAAATAAATCATTTATAAGAATGGCATATCAAAGTTTTAAACCCAAGGAAAACTACATTTAATACAAGAACGAAATATCAACACATAATAAAATATGAAGCTTTTTCTAATTAGAAGTATTTTTCAAAGTCATCAAAACAAGCAAATTTACCAAAAAACTTTAAATTTTCCTGGTTTGTGTCTTTGAATTAGCCACTTCGAAATGCTTCTAATTGAACAATGCAGGCAGATTTTCAAGTTCAAAAGAATGTTTATTTTGTAAAGCAAAATCTTGCCAAGCAGATGAAAAAATATTCCTATTGTTGCCATGGTGGTAAATTTTGCTTTTCTATGCTTTAAAAATTCACTAGATTTTCTAAAATCTTTCTATTATATAAGATATTATAGAGAACATAGTGAAGGGCAAAATTGTATATTTCTTCAATTTCTCCTGAAATTACAAAACTATAATTTTCTTCACCGTAACAATACAAGGTGTTTCAGTTGTATTCAAAAGAAAATTTTAAACCAAAATGAACCGTTGTAATCGATGAGCCCGCGTAGATGGAACAACAAGGAAATTAGAGAAAAAAAAATACCCTATGTGACAATAATGTTATGCTAAATTGAACGATATGTTGAGAAAAATTAATTGTTTCGAGTTAAATATTTAAATGGAAAGAAATAAAATAAGGAAAAAAAATTTTTTTTTTTAGAAATATTTGCCTTCAATTTAAGCGTACTAAAACTACAAAAATAAACTTTAGAATCGCAGCTTGATATAATGTTTTCATAGCAAGTTATGATTGTTATTACGGAAAAGGCAAATTAGCCGAAATTCTAGGAAGTCTTGAGATGAGATTAAGAGATTTGGTAAAAAGTTCGGCTAATTTGCTTTTTCCGTAATTAAAATCATAACTTGCTATGGAAACATTATATCAAGCTGCGATTCTAAAGTTTATTTTTGTAGTTTTAGTACGCTTAAATTGAAGGCAAATATTTCTAAAAGAAAAAATTTTTTTTCCTTATTTTATTTTCGACTTTTTAGTGAAAATATTTTTTTAATGAAAAATAATATATTTTCAAAGAACAACACATATAATCAAATGGCACTAAAATTCACTCTAACGCAATTTGGTTATTATTGCTCATACTTCAAATGTGTAATTATATTTTATATTACTGTAACAAAGTTTATAAAAATATGTATATTTTTAAAAAAATTTTGGAGGTTTTTGATTAGATACCTTTGAATTTTTTAATTTACGTATTAAAAAATTTTCACCAATAAGAAATTACGCACTTTATAAAAAGAAACCCTGTAAAATAAAAAAAATATTTGACGTAAAATCGTAGATTAAATCTGAGAAAAAGTCTGAAATGTAAATACTCATCCGACTTTATCTACGATAAAATTCGATTTTGTCCGACGTGTAAACGCTGCCTAAACATAAATTGGCATATAAAACTATAATATATACATGCATAAATTGAAATTGAACTTTTTTTACATGCGAGAAGCGTAATTTGTAACTGAGTGATAGATAACTGATACTTGATAGGTTCAAATTTTGTTTTCTTCCATAAATAATGTTTGCATTTTATTTTCAATTAAACTAAGCCATATGATTAGGTATGTAAAAAATGCAAGCCCTATATGACACATGTACGTACATTTACATATACTTAGTGAGAGAAAGAGAAATAATAAAAGAAAGAGATTAATAAAAGAAACCAAATTAAAAACACAAAAAAAATATAATGAAAATGATGATTGAAAATAATTGAAATTGAATAATAATAAAAATGATTGAAATATAATGATAATGATTTGTATTGCACACATTTATTTTGTATTCCTTTTTTGTTTTTTTTTTTGCTTCTTTACACCAAAGAAATGTGAATAAATATAGTGAATTTAAAGAGAAATCAAATTTTAACTTTATCAAATATCCATATTCCATTATTAGTACACACACATATGTAAATTTCACCTTAGTTGAATGCAAAGAATATCTATAATCTATATTAACAAGAATACACACTCCCATTTTACGTAAACCTAATTTTAAAGAAATACCAAACCGAGAAAAATATCATTAGTTAAAAGAGATAAAATTTACATTTACTTATCGTATACCAAATTTATTATGAGAGAGAAAAGGTACAAAACAGATGTTTGCCTTTTGCTTTATACTGTAAAATAATTTTGCGTTCTCATTATTCTCCTTTGGATTTGTTTACGTTTCCTCCCATTATTTATATCAGGCAGGGTGGCAAAAAATGTTAGTTCTAATTTAGTTTGTTCCCTTATGCGAGGATTAATTCTGATCTTTTATAATTTTAATATTTTCGTTTTAAACATTATTATTTTCGTATATACCTATTAAAAATATTAAATTATAATTATATTACAATAATATAAAATATTATTAATATTTTTGTCAGTAATAATTTGGAGTTACAAACATTATTATTTTTTATTAATTATATTAGTAAACCTAAATATTTATTATATTGGTATACGATTATAAAATAATACTGAGGACAACATCTATTTACAAATCACAGAATTTAAAGAATATGATAACGCTGTTTTAGTTAGGTCTCCTAAAAATCTTATGCATAGTTGATACAATTTAGAAAATAATATTGTTAAATATTTCAACGAAATTTTTGTCGAAAATTTTTTTCAAAATTATAAACTTTATTTATTTAATTTCAGCCAACTTTTTTTGTTACTCTCTTTTGTTTACTATATTTTTTCTTTTTCTTACACGTAAAATTCTTATTATCGTCTATTTCTGACAATGTTTATCAAATTTATATATGAATTTGTGTGCAAACAAATGAATACATACATGAGTTCATACTCTTTTCATGGATATACTTTGGTTAAATGGTTATTGAAATGGGTATTTTGTTGAATTGAAGCAAATTGAAACAAACATATAAAGTCCAAGGCAAGTTAATTAAGGCAAATATAATAAATATTATTGTTTGGATCAGCGAATATTACGCCAGCAATCGCTAGGTGTTTTTTAAGTTATACTTGCAGTTTCCAACAGCAGTAAACTGCTATTAGAAATTGTTTAGTATGTAATTAATTAGTATGTAAAACTTTTCAATGACATTTCTTTGTACTCGTACTTCCTAAATTATCATAGAATACCCCTTGTTATTATACTTTAAAATGAAGTAAGTGATTGTCGTGGGAGTATGAAAAAATATGGAAATAACAGTCGTTTTAAACCATTCAGAAAAATACTGGTATCTAAAAAATGAATAAAAGATTAAAATATAAAATGATGCAACTTGTTTTAGATCCTGAGCCTGACTCATCAATGTCCTCCATTTTTTCAGTCACGAACGGCTTCTGTCCATTTGAAGATACGAAATTGTTAAAAAAACTATTTAAAAATGTAAAAATTTACAATGGTATATACATGGTATATACATTAGATGGTATATACATTAGAATTGATGAAGGACGCACTCTGTATGAACCAACAGCTGTGACGCTCCGGTCATATTCTATGAATATTAATCAGAAGGTTTTCAGTTAGAATCATGTTCAGGATGTGAATGCTGTAAAACATGTGTCTTCTGTAATTTTAATAATTTGATAATACAATTTGGTTATCACTTAAAATAGAATATGTATTATGAAGTCGGAATTATTCTAAAATAGATTTAGTTACTATAAAAGCCAAATTTATAAAATATGTATAGTTTTTCCACATTTAAATTAATACAACAAACTTTCTAACAAAAAATTTTATTGAAAGAAGTCCGCCCTAGCAGCTATTTCATTTCATTGTCTTGGAAAATATAAAAACAAAATTAATAAAATTTACTGTCAAATTTACTGAAAACGAAGCTAGACCTATTTTAAAATTAAATTTAAATACATATAATAAATTTTTACATATAAATTCAAAACAGAAGACGTAATATTAAATTTTGTAATATATTGAAAAATTATTCTAAGAGTTCAAAACTGCATTTATTTTAGACGTATCAAACCAATATTTTATCGATTATATGTTTTTTTTTTTAAATACTATTTTTTCCAGCTACAAACATTTTTGAGGTGTTGATTGACATATAGCCGCAATTGTGATTGATAATATATGGGCTCTACCTAGTTCTACGATTTAAACATTTCTTGAAAAACATTTACGATTATTTTATTGTTGTTTTTAAATTCAATTAATTTTTTTATTTCTAATAAAATAAAATAATTAAAATGCCATCTGAAGACACATACTTCGACGGGCCGTCCAAAGCTCATAAAATGAATAAATACCTCGAAATATACAGGATGAAGGTCGAAAATAACGAAAAGCTAAATAAACTAAGTTATCTTAATCTTATTCTATCTAGTTTTGATATTTATATTAAAAAAATTGAATAAAGGTATGTCGATGGTGAAAAAATCCTTAAAATCCAACAGTATGTTCCAGAACGTGTCAATAACGCCTTGTCACAAAAACCATTAGCACAATTTTCTTTTTGTTTCAACCTTCCCATCAATATCTCAATATTGTGTAAATATCCCTAAACTACAATATACAGAACCATTTGACCTAAACTACCATTTAAC
Organism: Argyra leucocephala; assembly: GCA_963942445.1. Taxonomy (NCBI): domain Eukaryota; kingdom Metazoa; phylum Arthropoda; class Insecta; order Diptera; family Dolichopodidae; genus Argyra; species Argyra leucocephala. Next base: position 46,786,839 of record OZ012678.1, on the reverse strand, counting down.
ATAAATACAAAATCGTCTTGGAATATATTTGATGTTATGGTTAGTACTTCTTCTTGAATTTTTTTTCCAGAATATATTCCAGATTTAAAACACAGTAATTGGCCGAAAACTTGCATTCCACTCAAACATCTTATTTTAAAGTTTCAATTATTTCCACAAAAGTTCCACAACTAACAATGACTAGTTCCACAGAAATGTATAAGACCTTTCAACACATACCAATCCATATTCTGCAAATAAGATTGCCCCAAATGATTAAGTTAAAAAAAAATTGTATACATAATGTTCTACAAAAGAATAAGAATGTCCTTTGTATAGGAATACATCGCAGGATTTATGTAATTTTCATGATATTTGTTTTATAATTCTTAATCAACAAAGCCTTGACTATGCACAAAAATATAACATTTAATTGTTTTTCACTCAATTCAATTAAATATTTATTATTTTAATTGTGCGTATGTGTATGTGCGATGTGATAGCATGTTCTTATCAAATAAAATTAAAAAAGAAATAAAATCAAATTATTTTCAATAGATTTAATGAGTGAAACTTAACTTAGTAGAACCCAATTGATGGCATATTATATTATAATGCTTAAAAAGTTTTTTGCAATTTATGAAGAGGCACAAATTTTTTAATTTAAATTAATTTATTTAAAGAGTTTGTACATTTTTTACAAATGGAAATTTTATAAATAAAATTTTATCATTATTTTGATTTTGTTTTTTTTTTTTTATTTTAATTGTTATTTTCTTAAAAACCTTTGTATCTTGTAATCTCTATAATATATTTATTGACATGCCAGTAATGTTGAAACCTTTTGAAGAAAATGTTTCATAAAAAATTGAAAAATTTATATCTATTTTTTATTTGTAAACAGTTTGATCTCAGATTATCAATTTGAAATTATTCAAAGTAATTATTCTAACACTAACCACACACATGAAATTATTAACGAAGAATTTATGAAATAGCAAAAAACAACTGAATCGGTCATTTTAAAAAGGCCACATTTACACAACTTCGTCATAATGACTTTTTTGCACTAAAAGAATGTTAATAAAGAAACGCATCTTTCCTATGAAAACGGCATATCTAAATAGTTTCGGTGTGCTAAAAACTAAAGTGAATTTTTTTTCAGTCCATTCGAAAAAGATATATTTCCGGAAATATGGACTTTTCCAAAGTATTGAGCAGTATATTCTATTAAAAATTGCATGTTTATAGCAATGAAATTTTAATTAAATAAAACGTTCTAGATTTAAAAATAACGTATGTATAATATATGGATGTATTGGCCATTGGGTATTGCAATAGACTACATGCAGAACCTTCCTGTGTCCAATATTTCAGTTCAGGAGATTTTTTACTACAGACAATTATGGATTTTTGAATTCTGTATTTGCAATATGAAAAATAGAAAAGCTTCATTTATTTCAGATCACGAAGATGAGGCTCTTAAAGGACCAAATGAGGTATGTTCTTTTCTCTGTCAATATTTCAACACTAGAATACCAGAAAATGTTGACGAAGTACATATTTTCTTTGAAGAGTGTCCAGGACAAAACAAAAATAATACCGTAGTAAGATCTTGATTGGTCATAGCGTACAGCGGAAGATATAAAAATTTTCTTCAATATTTTCCAATTTTCCCACGAATTTCGTTTCTTTCTTGCGACACTCTGGGTTTTCCCGCAAATGACACATAATGACTTCGAAAAAAATATAATTAGATATTTTGTATTTTGTTATTTTCTACTTCTATTAGCATTTTGTAACAAAAATTTCCGAATATACCGGGTGGTCCAGAGCATGCGTATCAGCTTTTTAAGAGGGGACGGAGCCAATATTTTAGAATTAAAAGAAAAAATTATTAACTAAATCGAGAGTGCTCTCTATCGATTGGTGATATTTTCAACTTCCGGGAAAGACCAGAAAAGGGTTTTTATACACAAAAGTCGCCGAATTTGGCCAAAATCGAGATATTCAAATAGGAAGTGATACTTTTTATGCAAATTAGGATTCTACGTCAAAAACTAAGAAACTTTTGTCAAGTAAATTTTTTTTTTGTTTTCTTTTGTATTAGCTTTTTTTTTGAAAAACAAATTTGTTTATAAAAATGATTATTATTAATTTTAGTTTCGCATAGGAAACTATGGTGGATTTTGGTTTTATTTTTATTTTACATAAGTTTCTTATTTTTTATCGTAAAATCCGAATTCGCAAAAAAAAATTTACCCCTTCCCATTTCCAAATCTCGATTTCGGCGCTTTTGGGGCTTAAAAAACCCTTTTTGGTCTTTTTCAGAAGTTGAAAATATATTCAATCGATAGAGCACCCTCGATTTGTTTAATAACATTTTTTTAAATTTTAAAATAACGGCTGTACAAAGCTGATACGCATGCTGTGGCACACCCGGTATATCTATACAATATTACACACATTTTGATAAGAAAACAAGGCTATAGAAGGTTCAAAAACAAAAAGATAATGGTCATTATAGTGTATCAGAAAGATAAATCTACTTAGATATACTATAAATTACTCACCTCAAATATAGTAGCTGTATGACTTACTTTGAAATCGACTTGTAATATATTTAAGGTATTAGGATAAGAATACGACGACATATTAATGAAAAATGTATCTAGAGAAATGAAATAAAGTTGAAAAATTCGAATATTAATATTTTCATGAAATTTCTGTAATTTGCAAAAACACGTCATAAATAACTATCAAAACATACTATATACAAGTACAATAGAATGATGCCTAAAACTGCTGTCCAAATTTAAATTCATTTACTCGTATATGAATAATAAAAATAAATTATTTTATCCTTAATTTTCATTCCGGTACTTGCTATTAATAAATCACTAAGACGAAAAGGATAATAAGGACTTTTGTTACACATTTTGTATTTCAAATATGACTATAAAATTAAGATTATCCTATTATGAACCCATTTGAGTTCATTAAAATTAAATTTTAATATTTAGAAAATAATTGTTAAAGGACACAAAAAAAAAAAAGAAAATTAACATTAACACAAATTCAAATATAAGTATTAATAATAAATTATATAGATATAACTATAAAGATATACAAATTCATATTAATTTACAGGGTGCATTTGATGAATATAAACAAAGTGTAATAAATTTTGAACAGCTATTATCTTTTATCATCCTTTGAAGCCTAATTGATAAAAGCACAGAAAATATTCAATTTAACCAACACGGCTAGAATTCATTTTAACGTTTTTGAATAACTTGGGGAATTAAATATATTTAACATTAACCAATAAATAATACTTGACATGTATTACAATGAAACAATTATTAGGGTATGTATATTGTATACATCAATAATTCAACAATTCAACTAAATAAAAATTTATCAACATCATAAATCTAAACCAATAATAAATAGTTTTATTTTTTGGGACTTTCCGTTATGTTATTGTAAACAATGATCCACCTAAAGACTTGTCATTCAAGGGGATACTTATAAATGTCAGTTTTACTATTTACAAGTTTCTAAGTTAACCAAACAACAACAAGTGAAACACATCAAACTAAATAATATATAGAATAGATAGCATATCAAATATGTAAACACCTTCGCTTGTTTGGACACTATATCAACTCCATTGTGCAACATATAATAAACAGGACGGACCTCTAGATAGTTGACAGAAGACAATTGTCTAAGTATGCAACTTTTTCCGCAGCTTTTTGCACTGCTACAACCTCTATTAAAACTATCGAAGAAATCAAGGAAAATCAGAAAGAGAAAGTGGATTCGGCACTCTCCGTACCGAAAATCACAAAACAATAACGTGCAAGACTAGAGCAGAATTTTCCAGGAGCCAAATGGTCAATAAAAAAACACCTAATGTAGGTCAATTCACTGACAAGAACTGGCAACGTATCAATTGACCTGAAAAGAAATTAAAATAATACCAAAAACTACAGCAGAGCGGTAGTATAGAGTGGAAGTCCTATAAGTAAAGAAAAAATTAAGTTCACCGAAATTTAAAAACCCGCAAAATACTAAATAACTTTTTTTTGTAGATAATTCATTCTTATTTTGGGTCACTCTGTATAATTAAATAATTAAATATGAATAATATTATATATATCTATTTAAAATTTATATTCATTTAATGTTTATATAATAATGTATAGATGTATTTATATATGTAAATTAAATAATAGAAATAATTATTATCCTTTTATATATATAATTATCGTTTATTTATTCCCTTAAAAATACAATTATGTATAGTTTATGTTATGATATTAAAACAATAGAATATTGTTAAACCCATTTATGCATAATACAAAAATATTAGGGATATTAAATTCTAATTTTATTAAAATTAAGAAAATCTTTCAATTTATTTATGAATTAATTTTCGAATTATTTTGAATTTTTCATAAGTTTTTTAATTTATTTTACCCTAATTCTTTAAAGCTGTGGGAATGTAATATTCAGATGGGAGAAGATTAGTTATACAGCCAAAGATAATTCAATCTGTAGTCAGTACAATACAAGGCCCCATGTGGAGTCATAGCGAGCCTCTACAATTAGAACTAGATCATTATATTTTCTCGAAATAGACCAATAGCTCAGGAGATCCTGAAAATTAACTTTCTAAATGTCTTTCAGGTTGTTAAACATATATACCGTGTCAACAACTTGAGTTTAGTTTTCGACAAACTCCAGGCAGTCGCATTGAATGTTCTCCTGTTGCAGACGTCTTATCTTGATGTCGTCCTGAATTTCAAGACTCTCATAGATTCGACAGGTATCAGTCATTGTGGGGTTGAGTTAGTTGATTTGAAATAGTTTGGAGTAATCTTCATATCTCTATTGATTGGTTTTTTGTTTTCATAAACAACCAAGTGTTAGGACTTACATATTGCTTGGTTGGGATAGGACGGGATATGTAGAACGAATAAAGGTATTGAAAGAATTAGGAGGAATTCGCAGATGTATGTATACACTATAGTGTTTTTTGAATCTGGAATGTGGAAGTGTTTTTTGAATGTGGTTTCTCTATGTATACACTATAGTGTTGTTTAAATGGGAAGGAATATGATATCACACTTGTGAAGTCCGGACTAGGGATGAATTTCTGTAACCTGTTTTATGCCATCAAGGTATTTCTAGGGATGGGCATCTGCAACTCCTCTTGTTTGACGATGGAACTGTTTAAAAGTAGTTCTTTGATTTCTAATGAGCATGTGTCCACACCTAAGAAGTGTCTATATAACAGAAAAATTGTTCCTAATGTACAACGATGTCCAAGGTAACTTAAAGACGAAGTTACAGTTCAATCGATAATATTAAAAAATTTGCGCGAATTTCAAGGTCAAGGTCAAGGTCAAGGTAGCCTAAAACTAAAAGAGAAACGGTAACCAAAATCTGTGAATTGTATTCCATTTTGGGTGATATAAATGATTTTTATGAAATGACTTATATGGTGAAAAGAGAGCTTTATATCAATGCAAGTATCCCAAACACTTGAATGGTTCTTTCGCGATTTGAAAAATATGATCGGTCATTTTTTGATTCACGCACATACTTAAAATGTTTAGACTATTTGAGCTTTGTAAAGTAACAACTTGGAAAGAGAACTTTGGTTAAAACTTTAGCAGTTTGGGTAAAATTATACAGTTTTTTTTTTTTTTACACTCTACAGTAACTTAGGTAGAATCACCTTTTCGTGCTTAATTAAGTACGGTACTGCAATTTTACACTACAATCTACAATATTTCGAGTATTTATTTAATAAAATTACTGGCTTATCAACTCATTAAATGTGAAAAACTACTGCTATTGTCAGGAACTAAGCCTTCTTAAATAGAATAGTTTCGTTTATTTAATTTGTTACCAGATTATACTCAGTTTTATAGGAGTTAAACTCAACTCTGTTTGTTTTGCCCTAGTTGGGCAATCCATTATTTGTCTTCTATTGTTAACTTCGGCAGTTTTAGCATTAGATTAGCAAAGAAAGAAAAATCATAGAATACTACCAGAGTACTGCCATTTCCAAAGCTCTGAATTGGACTGAAGATTGATTAAAGTAGATAATTACTGAAAATCTACGAAAAGAGTGGGTACGAGCACCCTAGACTTAAAGCTTTGTATTTAGCTATTAAATCCGCCTGCCATATTCGATCAAAAGCTTTTGAAATATCTAATGCAACAATATTAGATTAATTTAAATGAAGTTGCTATAGAGCACATTAATCAAAAGGTTTTACTCCATATCTAAATTTTGACTAACTTATATAGGACCAAAGATCTTTCTCTATTTCTCTCTATCATAAAATTTTAATATGTTATATTTTTGGTTTCTATTTTGTAAAAATATTTTGCCCAATTGTTTCACCCAACTTTTTATCAAGTAAGAGGATTTCCTGACACATTGTGGCGCAATATAAAAATTGACTAGATATTCCCATCTAATTTAATTGCACCAAATAACATGATAAAATTACTTATGAAAAAATTATTCCATTGATCCATTGATCCATTCCCTAGGCGCTAATAGCAAGAAGTAAAAATATTTTGTAAATGAATTCCGGTGAGTTTCGTAGCGATTACAGCACATGAAAACCCACATTTAAAAAGATAACCACAAAATATTCTTTACTAATTTAATATAATTTTTTGTCCCTTTGTTGTAAATGTAATTTTCTTTGAAATATCACTGTTTTAGAAAATCAAAATGTCCATTTAAAAATATATGGTATGTAATACAATAAATTTAATAAAATAATTTACTAAAACAAAATAAAAAGTCGCGCATATACGCATATACACACATACATGAATCAATCGATATGGAAAACATTTTTTTATATATAAACAAAGGATGAAAATTTTTATTTTTTTTTAAAGGACAAAATTTGAAAAACCAAAGTGTTGTTTTTTTTTTATTATATTGTGAGTGGCTTTACTCACTCAGTTCTTTGTATGTCCTTTTAAAGCTTATTTTGTTGAATAAAAAAAAAATTTAAATATGTATAAAGGTATATATAATATTGTATATAATAAAATATATAAAATGTCCTTTTTTAATCATTCACAAAACAAAAAAAAAAGCAAAACAAAATAATAATAACAAAAAATTAGAGATGATTTTGTCTTGATGTAATTTAAAACCACACCAAAAGATACAAGAGAATCCAATTTAAATGGAAAATTATTGATTGCATTGTGGATAGGGAAATATTTTTTTATTCTTTTATTTTATTTTTATTATGTTTTTGTTTTGTGTTGTTTAACATTAATACAAAAATTTCCATTTTATAACAGTCGATGCCAAAATTATTCCATCATTGTCCAGTAACCCCATCTGTAGGACGGATAAATTATTTATACTTAAATAGTATCTATTATCGAAAAAGTTGACATTTTTCAATACCCCAAACTGAAATTAGTAAAAAGATCATGCTGTGAAACATAAATCAGGTTACACAAGAGATCTGCATAAGTTGATGATGAGCACTCACACATCGCTTAAAAATAAATTTACATATATATATTATAGAATTAACAATTGGTCTAATCAAATTTAACGTATTGAAAATTTTAAAACATTTTAGTTGTAATAGTGCAAACTACTGATTACAAATGCAAGAGTATAGCATCATACGAAAGTGTCAGCATTATCTGTTATATAATATTTATGTGAAAATATATTTAATTAACTGAATATTATTATTAAACGCAATAAAATCGTAGAACTTAGAAACAATTAAATTATATTTCAGTTGAGTAGATCAATTATGTATAAGATCTGATTTCTGTAAAATTAAATTTACTTGTATATAAATGTTAATATTTAGGTAAATAAGCGAATTGAATTGAAATTAACTGAATATTATTTACTCTACCAAAATGCGTAACGAACTTTAAAATAATTGATGTCGCTTATAAATCTCTATGTATGAAAAATAAGAGGTGGATGGATGGGTTTGTAGTAAACTGCAAAATTAAAGCCAACTTTCATATAACCATCGTAACTTTCTATAATATGAGTGCATTTGAATATATATGGATAACCATATAATGAGCAATACAAATAGTATTTGAATTTAGACTTATAAGTAAAATTAGCCTTCTGTAAATTTAGTAATCCCACTGGAAACTATATTACATTCCATTATTTTCAATTTGTTATTTCCTGTCCATTGTCATAGATGGTGATACATTGAAGTGAAAATATCTGACTAAATCCTAAAATCACCTTAATAAGTCTACTTCTAGTCTACTTCGAACAATAAGTTTTCATATTGTTGCTAAAAACAATCAATTTTAGTTGTCGATTTCAACTACTCACTGTCTTAGTCGTCGCCTTTTAAAACCCCTTATTTTTAATGCATATAACATTAGGATGAGATAAAATAATCATTTATATCATTATTATAACAAATATAATATAAATTTACCATTTCCTTTACATCTTATAAGATGTGCTGACCGAATGCAATTATTATCTATTTATTTGTTTCACTTTATTGAAGCTGTTGTAGAGTAGCAGCTTTTGTAATGCAGCAAGTTGTGATCCCGCCCACCATTTCAGAATTTTCTGCTTGACAAACTCAATACTAAACTAGTGCGTATTAAAATAGACGTTTTATAAGGCAAGATTTCTTTTTCTAAAATATTGTTTTAGCTCATTCAACGACCAAAACAGATTCATGGAAATTAGATAATATATCATAGAAAATCAGAAAATAGATTTCTTATTTTAATATTCTTCCAGCTAAATTAGAAGTCATAACGAGTGAGTGGAGATGAAATTATAGTTAAACTTAGACAAGCCGCTGCTGTGTTCTGGTAGTTGTAGTCTTGAATGCATATCTTATATATATACTTGTACCTTCTGTAACAATTATGAAAAAAGTGTTGAAGTATTCAAGAACTTCTTTTTGCTCTGAAAAACAGCATTAATCAACTTCTAACTCTAACACGATTATATTATTGGATACAGAATTGATGTCTTCATAAAACATTTTTTTTTTTTTAGATATTCCAAAGTGATTTTTATTGTGAGGGTTCCTAGTTATTTGTTCTAAATAATAATTATTTTTTTGCCTCACATACCCAGTCTTTTAAATATCTGTTTAGCGTTCTCATATAGCATTTACACATGAGGATCATATTTGTATTTTCTCTTCTATTTGAAGTATGGACCACGGATTTTCATTTTACGCAATATTTCTTGACCCATTATATCAATAAAATGACCCATTCGCACATATAACTTCTTCTTTTATCTTTCACTGTTATTGTTTTGGTATTTTCTGTAATTAACCTGATAAGTTTTATGACAAGATTACAAAAATTATTAATGCATTCAATATTGTGCCAAATTTAATCCAGTTTTTAAATACTTCATATATTAATACTGAATGGTTCGACTTATATATATTTGGCTTGATATCTATGCTAATGGAAAATATTTGATGACCAAAAAGACAAGTATCAGATATATGAAAATAATAATTACCCGTTACCAAGTAAAGTATTAAAGTAGTGCTCTACTTCATTACAGTTACTTTTAAATAGAGTTCATTAAAATTTGAATTCATTAAAGTTGTTAGCAGAATCTGCAAGACGCGTCTTGTGATGTCTATATATTGACAAAATATTTATACATCGATTATTGTTAATAGGCAGCCGACATTATCACAGGACCATAAATTCAAAATAAAGGATGTTGTTTCCACATCAGTTTTTATTCATAGTTTCTAACATTGTATATTTGAAAGTCTCTGTATACACTCTCTGTATACTATGTGAATTAAAAAACAAATTTGGTATTCACTGTAATATCCAGTGCCAGTCGCCTTTATATGTGTGTATATGACAAAGCATATGAAAATGAATTAAACCACATTTACATAAAAATTATAATGGATGTGAATGTTTTAAAAATAAAAATCCAAAATAAAAAAAAATATAATATTGAATAATTTTACAGTAATAAAGTAATGTTATGGTGGTATCCTTTATAATTATTGTAGGAGCAGGACATTTATTTTTTTTCTTAAATTGGGACTTTTTGTTTTATTTTTGTTTAAAAAATTTATTTGTTGCTTTCTAAATTACAAAAACAACAACGAAATTAAATGAAGTTTGACTCTTTTTAGGCTTAATTGGGGTTCAAAAATCAACAAAACAAAAACAAAAGAATATTTTTCTTTTGTTTTTCTTGTTCTTATTGTTTGTTGAAATGTTTGTCAAATAAATGCTGTAGCTGTTGTTGTTGTTGGTTCTTTTATTTTGTTTGATGACATCAAACAACAAAAATTATAATATGAAAAAATGATAGATTAAATATACGAAAAGGATATACATATTCTTATATGGTACAATTCTTTTTTTTAGCAAAAGGTTTTCTACAACTTATTTATTCAAAATTAAGTTTTAAGATCCTAAATTAGAAATCCCAAAACAGAATATATTACGACCTATATTAAGATTTAATAAAGATTGAAAATAAAGTAACTGTAGGATATTTGAAGAAAAAATTGATTTCTTAAGTCAGTTATTCTATTAGCTAAATTGGAAGTTACAACTAAATTAATGCTATAGCAGCTTTCTTTTATAGACATGGAGGCTCAAAAGTGTTATTTTTGCATTTAACTCCTTTCACCTATGGTATATGTCAACCAATGAGGTTGAATTTGAAATCTATTCTTGCCAGAAATTAGCTACTTTTCAATTTCTAAAAAAATATCCTAAACCAGCTCAATCGTCTATCGTCAAGCTTCTATCTTCTTATGATCAGGTTAGCCTTTCCAGTAAAGTGCATTATGGCTTATGGTTATATAATATATCTATAATAATCTATATATCCAATAATGATGCGATAAACATCTTTAATTGTTTTTGCAATATTTAAGCCATTTAATAAACCGGAACAAATTGACGTTTCTGATGGTACCAATGAAACTACGCAAAATTTTGATCTCTAAATACTTTATGTGATACGCATCGGTACTAGATGTGGTCCATGATTCTAAAATATGCATAACTTATGTAACGATGAGCATCTGCTGCCACAACATTAATTGTTCGACTAATTTACAGTCAGGTTAGCCAGCATAATTCGACACTTTTTTTTTTTATTAGCGTTGTTGTGATTACCAAAGAACCAAGCTACATAAAATTTTCTACGACCTGGAAATCGTATTCATCCGCTGTAATGTTATATTATGACCAACTCGGTGAACTGAGATATTATTTTTTATAATATTGATATGTTATATTTAATCTTTGTTTCGTTTTAAATTTATTTATTTATTTATTTAAAGATTTAAAGACATTTTTCTTATACTAATTAAGCACTAGAATCTAAGGCCTTCGGCTAAAATTTATTCATTTTAAATCAGAAAGTTAGACTAAAGTTTTTACATATACCTATACAAGAATAAGTCAAGTATCATATTATACAAAACAATGTTAAAACTGACAATATAGCTAAAATACAACTGAGGAATAACATTATTATTATACAACACAATTTTAAAATTAACAAGAGCTAAAATATTGCCCATGATAATAATATTGACAGACAATATAAAAAATTTCAAACATCATAAAAATAAGAAAAGTAAAAATGACCTGGGAATTGTATTGCTAGGTTCGAGTATCTATCATAAAAATAAAAGCTACTAAGACCCACTCTAAGATGTAAAAATAATGTATAGAATCACTTAATTTTTGAAATTTGAACAAAAAATCCTCTCCCGTGCATCTCCCATATAATAGTAAGTTCTTATGTGACAGTAAATTTTTATGTCGCCCTGATGTTGTTATAATTTCATTTTTTTTCTTTTATATTTATTGTTAATTAATTGTCATTGTGAGCTATATACTGTTTTGTTTCTTTTTTTTTACCATTGTATAAACGTAAATATTTTATACTAATTTTTGATTTTGTAACTGCTTATATTTGCCTTGTTTCTATTTATAATTTTTTTTTCTCACTGACATTCAAATTATTTCTTGTTCATTTTCATGGTTAAAAACTATTTGTAAATTATATAAACTCTGTACGAGCTATACCTAGCTCTTTTTGAAATATGTTTGAAATAAATAAATAAATAAAAAATATATTAAAAGTAGCTTTGAGTAATATTTTCTCATTTCGCTGATTACATTTAGGAAACAGTTTTGTTGTTCAAATTTAAAATAAATAACTAATGACTTTATCTAGTGTTTCACTACTTTTAGGAATTTTTATGAGTAACTGAAATAGTAAGTCCACACCCACAGTACTACGTACCTACCTATCTATCTACCATTCTACCTACTTACCAAACCACTTTATTAAAAAGAACATTTTTATCAGCATTTTTTAAACAATCTTAAAATAGTAGGAAATAATAAATTTGGAATGTATTTTCTTATGCCCTTAAGCTTAATCTTTTTGATTATTTCAAGCATTTTGTGTAAGAGTAGTTTATCTAGTTACATTTAACATTTTTCAGATCAACCATTCGTCATTTGTAATATTGTAATAAACAATCTTTTACAAAATTCTGTATATTAAAACTCCCCTTTTTTCAAAAGCTTTCTTCAATAGTAGTTTTTAACTTCTATAGAAAATCATGATCCTGATTTAAATTAGATAGATCTGATGACCCTCAAGGAAGAGTTATAACGTTGCTAGAAATAGATGCAAACGTGCCATCAATCAGCAAAAGTTGACGCATAACCGACGGTTGAGGCAAAATACTTTAAATCTCCAGAATAATAGCAGAGCAGAATATTCTAGTGTTTTGCTAAAATTGTTATGCTAAATTTTTCCAAGTCTTCTTTTTCTCGATTGATTGGTGGTGATATAATCGTAATGAAAATATACTTATTTGTAAAAATATTTGCAACAAACTCTTCACTACCTCTTACAGCTCTTACTCTACTTTCAATACCTCAGGTAAAGTTTTCAATTGACAAACTCTACTTTAGAAGAAGAGCTAACTATATATATCCTTGAAGAATATTTATGTAAATAAATTTACCAATAATAATAACCTAAAGTAGAAGAACTTCCTAATACTAATCTATTTTACTGTTTTTCTTCTTAATTTATTCTATCCTATTCAATGCCAACCAAGCGGTACATAAGTGCTAAACGTATTTTCCTAACGCTTTGGTTGCTTATATAAAAAAAAACTTAAAAAAAAATTGCCTATCCCCTTGACATTTAATACCCTTACCATTGGCAATTTTAATTTACTTTAAAACAGTTAAATTATCCTACCTGCTCTATCAAATATTAAAAACTTGTATTATCACTAGCCTGAAACTATTTTATTAGCAGTATAACAAATGGAAAATTAAACTTTTTTTGTCCTGCCGAATTTAAAACTCTTTCCATATGAATCAAAACAAAAAACACAAGAGATTTTTAGGTTCAAAAAGGTTATTGTTTTCGGTTTTATTCAATCTTATTCAAGGGAAAAAACAATTTTTTTAAAGGGTAAAATAATAAAAAAAAAAAAACAAAAAATAAAGGATACATCTACTATAATATATTATAGGATCCTAGTTAATATTAAATTTAAAGAAACATGAAATTTTGATGGAAAAAATTGATGATTTCCAACTTAATCAATTTTTGTATAAACTTTTCTATTTTTGTTTTAATTTTTTTTTTTTAATATAAATACCAAATAAAGAGTATAATGATAAAAATGACATTCCAAGTTTTTTAAATATAGATTTGTTAATTATTGTAATTTGTTGTTTCTTATAGACCTCTATTATCAAGAGCAGCATTGATCATTCTGTAAAATTTTAATCACGTTATCTTAAAAGCACTGAAAAATCTTAAGACTCACAAAGTACAATTACGTTGCAGATTAAGTTTTCTGCTATATTAAGATCGATTCCTATTATAGTGGTACGTGACGACACCGTGATATGGCGTACTGCGAGTCTTATTCGTACTATGAATTTCTTATGAATACATTTACAGTTACACTAAGCGATAACGACAACGTACCTTCAAAGTACAGTGATTTCAAATATCTATCGTTCCCAGCTATATTTTCTTTTAAGCCGGTAAAACGTCCCCACGTCGTCGTTGCCGGTGTGGCGTGAATACATTCATAAGAAAATAATATTACTAGTGAATCCCCTGTGCAATTGCACAGAAGTAGTTCTTTTAAACACAATTTTATATAACAAAAAAATATTTTTTTTGGTATATTAATAATAATAATAATAAATATATATAATAAATAAATAAAAAAATAAATAAATAAATTTTAGTTGCTGTTTTCTGAATCGTTTGATTCTTGAATATTTAAAGTTTATAATGAAATCAAAGTATACCTAATACCTAATACTTTATGACCAAATTAATACTAATTTTAATATAACTTTACACAATAAAATCCCATTGCTCTCAACGTAGTAGATCGATGTACTTTCATTCGTTTATAGTCAAAAACCTTTATAGTCCCAATTCTGTTATAGCCAACTATTTTTGTGAAAGAAAGTAATAAACTTCAAAAGTTCATACAATCGATGTCGTTTAATGTCACATTAAAATATAACGTCAATTTTTTCAATAAAACAAAAAAAGAAGTCAAAAGTGAAATATTTCATTAAAAAACTGATCTACATATTGTCTTTGTCTTTATTATGAATATATATATTTTGTGATTACATAACAGAATTGCTATTTATGAATAAAATAAAGTTTAAAATTATAATAGGTACGAAAGATATTTTATTGAATTTGATTTTGTTTATAAAGATGCAATTTTTTTTGACTACATACGCCTACAGTCACAAAACGGTTATAGTCATGAATATTACTAAAGACTATAACCGTGTTTTACTGTATATATTTTTTTAATAAGCAGAAGCAAAAGAACTAACATTTATTATATCATTTTAGAAGAGTATAATCTGATCTGATTTTTGTTTTTCTGTTTTGTTTTCGTTTGTGTTTTGGTTTTTGTACTTTTTCTTATAAGTTTAAATAAGATTGAAATTTATTTTAGAGTATAGATGTCGCTCAACTAGGAAATAATCGTCTCTTTCAGTTTTACGTTTTATATTAAAACAATATACTTATTATATACTACAGTATAATGCTGTTGACATTCTAGCCAAATTTTGGCGTAGTTTAAAAAAGTATACAATACTGCTATATTGTAGAGGTTATTATGTACTATAATCAAAATATATTTCAGTCCTACTTCAAACATTCATGTTATAAATATAGATATAAATTTAGAACTTTGCTATTGAATAAGTTTTTTTCTTTTTCTTTATTATTTCAAACTTTGTTATAATTATAATCTTATTCAAATATTTATAAGATAAAGTTCAATTTTATTATTAAATCTATTATTAAATCTAATAGTAACATGATCTTAAGTATAGTGAATATTTATTTTTGATTTAATAAAAGATAAAAAAGATAAAAGAAAGTAGTTTAGATTAAGATTAACATTATATACTAATTAATTTAAAATATAAAAATATATGTTTAAGACCTAGCCTAAGCTGTCTGGTCGAATTGTGTATTATAAATCAATTTTTATTTTCCTAATACGTGTTAGAACGATCACATGAATATACAATAATAATATAGAATTAATGTAAAATGTATACAAAAGTGCATATTAATTAATTTCATACTTTTTAATATAATTTTACTTGCATTTAATTTTATTACTTTATTACCAATTTTTTTTTTTTTTGCATTGCTATTTCTATTGTTTTAATTACATTTTATATTTTTTATGATGGTTTGAAAGAAGTATGAAGACAAAATATAAGAACCAGAAGAAGAAAAAAAAAACAAAAAAAACAACAACAAATTAAAATAACACATTTCTGCCAATAAATCATAGAGTTTAATATGTGAAAAGAAAAAAGAAAAAAACTCAAAAATCAAAAATATATACTTTTGAATGCTAAAATGCATGAATTTTAAAATTCAGTTAGGTCAATCAATATAAACTACCCAATTTTCTAGTAACGTGTTACTTTGTTTTGTTTAGGTAATGTTATGTGTGCTTAACAAGAAACAAGTAATATTTTTTTTTGAAGTGTGGTAAATTTTCTATTTCTTTTAACTTTGTAGGAAAGTCATTATAGGATTTTAGGCAGTTGTAAAGGCAATTTTTTGTTTTTCTGTTCGGAATAATGAAAGATAATATTTTGATTTATTTCTTGTTTGTAAGTATATAGATCAATATTTCTGTTAAGAATGAAGTTGTGTTTGATATAGTTATTTATAATTTTGAAAGCTAATATGTATAATTCTCTGTTGCATATAAAATCGAGGCTTGTAAAGTCAGGGGAGTATAGTAAGTTTGTTGGATGTAGTATTGGATAATTATTAATAATTTTGATAGCTTTTTTATGAAGAACATATAATTTACTTATGTGGGTCTTTGATGCTCCACTCCAGATCGGATTTAGATATGTAATGTTGGAAATAAT
Organism: Argyra leucocephala; assembly: GCA_963942445.1. Taxonomy (NCBI): domain Eukaryota; kingdom Metazoa; phylum Arthropoda; class Insecta; order Diptera; family Dolichopodidae; genus Argyra; species Argyra leucocephala. The sequence goes on along the minus strand of OZ012678.1, from coordinate 46,770,336 downwards.
ATAGGATGAGAAAATAACAAAGAGGCTTTCAGTCTTTTTAATATGAATATATAAGGGGCAATTTTTTTTACATACAAAATCTATATGCTCTACCCATTTGAGATTAGAATCAATCACCATTCCTAAGTAATTGTAGCTCTTAACAATATTAATTTGATCATTTTTAAATAAGAAGGAGGGATGAACAAAAGTTTTGTTTTCAAATAAAAGGATTTTAGTTTTTTTTAGGTTAATAACTAATTTATTTTTTAGTAACCACTCATCAATTAAAAATAAATCGTATAGTATTGACTACTTAAGATCGGTTTCGCTATTAGTTGAATATTTTATAGCCAAGTCGTCGGCAAATAATTGCACTTTGCCTTTCAGATTTAGCCGTGCTATATCATCGATATAAATTTGTAAAAGATCAGGACCGCTTAATTTACAACTACTGTAAGTTTTTCCTATTTTTATTTTTTGCACCCGACCAACTAAATAACTTTTAAAAAATTCAATTTGAAGGTGGGTAAGATGAAGTTTCTTGAATTTTAATAATAGGACATCATGGTCCACACAATCAAATGCCTTTGGAAGACCAATAAATACACAGGCGGTAAACTTTCCTTGGTCCATGCTCTTAGAAATAGAATCTGTTAGAGAGACGCAATCTGCAGTTGTGTTTGAATTCCTTTCGAACCCGAATTGTTCCTGATGTAATATTCCATTTCTATCCAAAAAAAACAGACAGTCGCTTTTTATTTATTCTTTCATAAATTTTTAAATTGTACTCAAAACAGGTAGTGGTCTATAGTTTGTCGAATCAGTTGTATTATCTTTTTTAATTGGGGTTACAATTGCAGTTTTTAATGGTTCCGGGAAGATGTGCGTTTCGAAGGAAGTATTAATAAATTTGGTCAAAAAGGGTACAAGTTTATCAACAAACCTTTTGACAAATTTTGCTGAGATATTATCATGCTCTGTTGCTGAGTTTGATTTTAAGGACATAATGGTTGTTTCTACTTCTTCAGTTGTAGTCGGTGTTAGCTCAAAAGACTTGTATATAATTCGCAATATATTGTCGAAGTAATTTTGATAAATGGATTCATCTGATATGTTTAAATTATCCGTTACATTAGTAAAGAACTCATTCGTGCACTCAGATATTTAATTTTCCTCAGTAACTGTGTGATTTTCATACTCGATTATTTTTATATGATCGTTGGATTGAGCTCCTCCAGTATTAAACATTATTTCCTTGTATAATTCCTATAATTTTTTACCATCATTACGATATTTTGCAATTTCTGTGGTACAAAATTTCACTTTTGCTTCAAGAATCAAGGACTTAACTTTTTTGCTATAAATATTATATAATTCGAGAGTGTGTGTATCATTGGGTACGTTTTACTTGTCTCTCACATAATCAACATATATTAATACGAGTATATGAATATGTATGTTGCTTAAAAAATTTAGTTTGTACGAATATACATGCATAATATTTTGTAACTAAGGCTTCAGACAGCAAAACAAAATTAGTATAAGATATATCATTTACTTTTATCTACTATGTATATAATGTTTATGAATAAAATAATTAAAAGAACAAATTTAATAACTTTATTTTTGTTATTATTTTATTTAACGTAAAAAAATTAAATGCAAGCAATGGCTCTCTTTCATAAGTTCGGTACAAAAAATTACATAAGTTCGCCAAAGTTATTAAAATTAAAAATAACATAAATTCGATAGAAAATTTTTTGCAGACAGACAAGCAATTGAGTACAAAAAATTCAACATCGATATATTGTAGATTAGAATAAAACGTTGTCATGACGTTCAGAAGCGGTATAAATGTTAATAACAACACGTTATCGTCACATGTCAGCATAGTGAGAAGGGACCTTTAAACTTTATTAACAATTTTAATTTTAAATTATAATTGGTACATACGCCCACCAGGATACACAAAAAATTTTCAATCACATGATGTACGATGCATTCGTTTAAAACAAATCATTTTTATATCTATATTGTCAACTTGTTATAAGATAGTCACAATTTATAAGTATGTTTTAAGTCAAATATTAAATATTCCTTAACCTATATTTCACTACACTCCTTACAATATTGTCAATATATCAATATTACAAAAAATATTTCATTCCGTTGGAATTACTAAATAAATTAAATTGAACATAATTTAAATGTAGCTCAATTCCCCACAACAATCATATCAAAGTCTATGATTATTTATGCCAGAATTAATAGACTTTTGAATATTCAAATAACTTTTCTAATCAGAAGCCTTTAAGCATTTCGTTTTAATTTCATTTCATTTCGATTACTGTTTATCTCTTCAATACGTTCTACCTGGAAAAAAGTAGAATAAAAAATACAATAAAAAATAATATTAAAAATTTAACCCTTAGATTATGGACGTACAATATGTGAGACGTAATATATGAATTAAGAATATATAAGAAAAATTAGCAGTTGTCTTTTGATATTACAGTTTAATGTGACTATAGACAGTAATGTAATTACCTGTAGTTTAATGTGAATTCTAACCTAATCTATAAATTTGCTCAACAATTTTCAAAAAAATTTCCGTGGTAACTGCTTTGCTAGAATTACTTTTTCTCCTTTTATCGATGGTAATTTATTTGCAGACACTTTTTATTAGTTTACTTTCGATTTCACATCCAATCAGTCTACCTATATATATATAATTTATTGGGTATGGCATTTCTTCAGTCAGGAAAAAAAACCTATTTGGTTGTAAAAACTTAATCTACAATCGGTCTTATCGGTCTTACGAATTTTCTGAATTTAAACAGCTTTATATAAAGGCAGGCGATATCTTTGCTATTTGTTCGAAAACAAAATTAATATTTGCTATATTTTGTAATCTATTGGTGGAAAAATAAAAATGTTTAACCAAGATTACCGCTCTTTCATATAAGCAAAATGTATAAAAGAATACTAAGAAAGATGCGGTTTTAAATATTAATTGAAACCTTGAAACCTTCATCATGCCTTTGAATTCCTGATTATTCCTAATTTAATTATTACACTCAGGACATGTTTGAATTTCAATTATAGATATTTATATACTGAGCAATTCTCGTTTTTCTGGCTGTTTCCACATAGCAAAGTTAACTTTGAGTGAGTGATACCCTTCAACTCACAGAGAAGACGTTAAATTCATTCATTTTCTATTTTACATATTAGTTAAAGACTGTCGCTACTATGCTATACGTATTACGTACCTACCTGATTTCTACTAAAATCTTAAAATTCTTTTGTTTTTTTTTTTTGAGTGCTTTGTTTACTAATTTACAACTGTTAGAAGTTCTTTTGTTTTTTTCTTTTTTTCAATACTTCCAGCTACGCTTACTAATTCCCAACTTCTTTCTTCAACCAAATTTTAATGTTCATTTTGATTGTTCTAGATCCAATGAGGTACTTTCCAGAATTCCATTGGTCTTATAAAATACAGTATACCAATATTGTTTGTCTAACCAGATGTTCTACAACTCTCAGTTAAACAACTTAACGTGACATTATTTATTATCGCCTTAGTTTTTAGCATAGTTAACATCATAGTGGCAGTGCATGAATTTGAAACTGGTTTAGTCGGCTTACCAGAATTACAATTGAGTTCCTGTAAAATATAAATTTTTTTGAAGATACAGCATGTATGGTGAATAGGTCATAGGCTAAACAATATTATAGATTTATACAAAATTGATTTTTATGTTGTTCTTAAGTAATGCAGTCGAATCAACAAATATGGTTTTGTACAAAAAGTACTCAATAACCACATTGTCCCGTTAAGAGTTAAACAACAACAAAAAAAAAATCAGGAAGTTACTAACAGAACAATCATTTTAAATTTTATTCCTCATGTCTTTGACAAAATATAGAAAATCTTATTGAAAAATTGAAACCGATTTGATTAAGAGACATATACTGATACCACAATATGAATATTGTTCGAATATAAAATGAGAAGATAATAATGAAGAAATCTGGAAAAGAATAACGATATCAAATTTATTTTAAGTGTTTTTGAGTGCTTTACATCAACAGCAACAACAACAACAACAATAACAGATGGAGTAAAATAAAATCAACAAAACAAAACACTGCAGATATTAAAATTTATTTTCCTATTCTTTATATTATATATATTACAGTATGTATCTCTATATAATATGGAGTAGTGTGTAATATTACATTTTCTTTTAGTATAAATTTTCACTCTTGTTTAATAGACAAAAATATATTGTAAATGCTGAAATTGAGTAATAATCAGATAAGTCTAACATAGTGCTGGTTAAATTATTTTATAACAAACAAAATCAATGCCAAAGACCATATAGGTGGTTGAATCTGAAAACATCATTACATTGTTAGCTCAAATTAACCTTTCTATATAATGGTAATACTTACTAACTATAAGTTAGTTTTGCTTTAATTTTTCTGAGGCAATTTATGAAATTTCGAAATTGTTTCATAGAATCATCTTAGTAGTGTGAGTATGTTATAATCCAAATAACAGTCGATTTATAGAGTAATACAATTCAATCACTTTGAGATTTCAATTAATCAACTGCATGAAATTCGTGTTTATTTAATTTGACATTGAATGAGGATCTAATTAACTTAATCAATAAATTACTTTCAGTATTTAAGCAAAACTTTCTATTTGATCCTAAGTATTTTATAAAACATCAAATTTCTATATAGCCTAATCCAGATGATAGCAGAATAATGCAATCTAACGACATTGCCAATCTTCTGGAACATAAAATTTTCTCTTCCAGTGACTATGAGTCATACAGCTGAATATATAATTTTTAACTATACTCATGTTATAATTTTACAGCCAAAACACTAAGTAGGGATTACATTTTATACCAATTAGTGCTTTTACCTAGAAACGGAAAGGAAAATTAGTAAAGAAGGAGAGTAAAAAGGAAAGGATGACAATTACGAATGAAAGTGTTCGTTCTGAATTTATGTAAGTCATAAATATAAAATTTATCATGTTTGGGAACACATAATATGGAATTATGTGTACGGTTTTACATTCGGGATGTTAACATCTAGGTATTTCTACCGAAGGATAAGCACATGCTGCCTTCGTGGAAGCGCTTAAGTTGAAGTAATATGGATTTAACTTACACTGAGCATGGGTGCCTACGAAATAACTATAAAAAATGGAGAGAGATCCCACTATACGACGATCAGCAAGAGAAGCAAGATGAGCAGCGACATTTTTGTCAATGATTATTAAACACATTACTGGAAATACCAGTCTATTTATGTGAAAATTATATTTCATTTTGGCTTCCATCGTAATCGAATAATTATGATTTTGTTAGACACAACAGATATAAAACATTTTGTTTTTAATTTTATAAAATTTATCTTAAGAATTTTACAGTCCGCATTTTTCTACCATAAGAGACGAAATGGTGATGATAAATTGGAGCAAAGGTCTGGTGCGGTAGAAAAATAAATATTTTTCTTTCAAAGTCGTACGGTATATTAGAGTGGAGGTTTGGGCTTTTATAATTATCTATAATAAAATTGTATTCAATTATTAAGGTTTTTAATAAATTATTTTTTTTGCTGAATGCCGCTTTTACCAAAAATCTTTATGCCAATAGTCGTTTTTCTTAAATAATATTTTTCTACATTCTTTTTTGGCAATTGGCCAAGTTTAAATAGGATTAGCCTAATTCGGATCTATCACCAACCTATTAAGACCTAAAGTTTTGATTCTTTACTATCTATGTGAGCACTGCGTGATCAATAAATCCTTTTATTAAATTTTATCATCAGCTTTTTATGTAGAAAAATAGCATACCGTAAAATATTTTGCTGAAAATAGTTTAATATTTTCCTTTTAATTTAACTAACCATGCTTAGTATCACTCGATAGTTTTGTACTCGACTGTAGAAAGAAATCTAAAATAGATTTATTTATTTTTATTGGAAGATGGCTAACAAATTAACGCTTTTTTAATGGTTCCATTTTACTGAAAATTTTAACAATTAAGAATATTCATTTCCTTGGTCTTTATTTAGGATTAAGTCATTCATAGTTTTATGAATTTCGATGCTTTCAGCTGAGTCTAGTTTCCTAGAATGTCTTTGGTAATTTACCATTACTATATCTTCTTTGGAAATCCTATGACCCTCTTGGATGATGTGATGAATCTATAAATATTTTTCCTATTGACATTCTTCTGCAACTTGTTCAATATGGCGAAATTATAAAATAGAACTTAATTCACTGATACTATAATTAAATTTTTATTATTTCACTTTTTTCTCTTAATAGTTTTTTTTGTTTTTATAATTATCAGAATTCTTAATTTATTTTCATCATCATCCATTTAGTTGGCCACCAACATACCGTTATCTAAACAAATAAAACGATAAATTAATTGAATTTTCAATCGATATAAAATAAAAAAAAATGTTAATGGAAAATAAAAAATCTAAAAGAAAATATCTTTAGAATACAAAAAAAAAAAACAAAAAAAAAACTAATAATAAAAAAACGCGTCGAAAAAAAAAATAAAATAAAAAATTAATTGATATTTGCCAAAGACAAACAAATTTACATAAATACGTAAAGGATTCTTTTTTTTATTTTTCTCAATATTTGAATAAATTCTGTTTCTGGAATTTTCCTTTCACATTAATTCACATTCCTAACAATTTTCAGGAACAAATACTCAAAACCACAGAATAATAATAATTGATTTCATTTGAATCAATAATTAAATTTTTTTTTTTTTCATATTAAAATTCTGATAAAAATAAAAATAAAAAAAAAACAAAAAATTCATTAAATAAATTTTTTTTTTGTTTGTTTGTTTTAATATTAATTTATTTACTTTCAGACGCATTCAATCGATTAAGACGTCCAAATTTTTCACCATTTGGTTCTACTAAACCAAATGAACCATTAATTGTTGTTGAAGAATCTGGTTTAGCTGAAGAAGATGAACAAGAAAGTTCACAAGGTACACCAACACAATTAAAAGCAAGTCTTGATATTGATTCACCATTAAATCCATATTTGCTATCACCATGGAGGGATCCTAGAGAAGCAAGAAAACATTCACTGCCATCACAGCAGGTAACCGAAGGTATAACAGCAAGTCAAGTACGTAGATTATCAGAACGTGGTGGTGAAGGTTCAGGACCAAGTCCAAAAGAAGCAGCATTTTTGGCAACATTATCACAAGCACCAGCACCATCTGGTAGAAGGCATTCAGTAGTAACAATATCAAAAATGCCAACTACATTATTTGGACGTAGTCGAAGAGAATCTGTAGCAGCTTTACCAGGAGCAGGGTAAGATAATTATAGTTTTGATATTAACATTTGTTTATTGATCTGAAATATTTTATAATTTACAAACAACGGTGCAAAATGTTATTTGTTCATAGAAATTTAACTAAGATTTAAGGTAAACTCAAAAGTTTTCTTTTCTTTTTTATTAACCAGTTTAATTGCATATTATAAAGCAGAGAAACTTTCAGGCTCTTTTCCATTTCTGGATGTGAGCCCATCTTCTTTTTCTTGTTATTTATTTTATCCCAATTATAAAGAGTACTGAAGTAAGTCGATCCCTAAAATATTTTGCTTTCATTGGGAATCAAACTTGGAGCATTCGACTGAAAAGCAGTTGATCCACGAACTGCACTTAGGATTTGTTTTAAAAGTTCAATTTTTTTAGATAGTACCGATACTTTGCTAATCTTGTTTTTAATCTACTTCAAAAATAAAGCTTATTGATAACAAACCAAATTTCAGATCAAGCCGAAAATATTTTTATTAAAAATAAATTAAATTCGGAAATAATTAAATTTGATTCCAAAAATATAATATCTATATATGTAACAAATTCAATATAATCTAACTATTTTTTTTTTTAAATTTTAACAGAGCTTTGGGATCGAGGCGTGAAAGTGGAGCATCTGTTGGTCCACCATCAACAGATCCATTAGGAAGTATACATAATTTGCAATTAGATATTATGGATGATATAGTACAATCACGTAAAGCTAGAATGAAATTATGGACAACTAGTAATGAAAAAGTATGTGAAGTTCAAATTGTCGATGAAACTGGTAATACAACAACAAATTCACAACGTTACACAAATCGACGTTATTCAGATTTTATAGCATTACCAACAATACCATCACATCGTCGTGCATCTGAACAACCAAATTTAGTATCACCATCAGTTATAACACCTGGTTGTAGTATTAATGTTAATACAACTGGTTTACTTGGTGGTGGTACTAGTACTGGTGGTATACAAAAAAAAAAAACTAAAACTGGTTTATTAGGTAGCCGTACTGAACTATCATCAATATTTAGTAATTTAACATCATCAGCAATTGAAATTAATAAAGTTGATGATACATCAACATCAACATCAAATTTATCAACATCATCGGTATCATACAAAGGTAAAACAAATTTAACAGCTAATAATGCAGCTGGTATGTCAACATCAAATTCAAATATGTTAGATCCAAATGTTGGTCGTTCAACACGTTCAAATAGTTTTGATGTATCAATATTACATAATTGTAAACAATTTATATCTGATACTGGTGATCGTAGTGCTGCTGAATTATCTGGATGGTTTGCAAAACGTCATACACCAATTGCTAAAAAAAAATCAATACGTAGTAAAAGTACAGCAATGGCCTTATCAAAAGATATGTTAGAAAGATTACAAAATAAGGATTTAACATCATCAAAAACTGAATATACAAAATCAAAATATGCAACACCATCAGCATCATCATCATCATCTACAACAAATAAACCAAAAAATAAAACGGACAATAAAAATAGTTCACATATGGATGCACATATGATTGGTAGTGCAATTGAAGGTTTTTTAAGAAAAAGTTCAATTTCATCGACCAGTAAGGGTGCCATACCAAAAGACAAAAAAACAAAACAAACTAGTGCTGTACGAAGTGGTTTAAATTGGTTTACAAAAACCGATGAAGATGATTCAAAAGATTCATGTGAATCATCTTTATGCTCAACTTTAAAAGATTTATTTGTTAAATAATTAACAGGGAATTTTAGCTTTAAGTTGACATAAAATGGAAACAATTTCATAAAAAAAATATACACTTTTAATATCTTATTCAAATTAAAACTATCAAATAATTCAGAATTATTTATTTTTTATTTTTAATTTTTTATTTTTTAATACTATTTTATTTAAATTTGATTTAATGTATTGATATTATCTAATCATTTAATTAATTATCGAATTATTCATAGCGAAAACACCATAACTCTTCAGATATTTAATATGTTGCTAATACAATTAAAACTACTTCATTCTCTATTGAAATCGGTAGTTATTTATAATATTACATTATTGATATATATTGTTGATATATTATTACTGTATGTGGACTATATCATTTGATAACGGAGCATTATTAAAAATGTTGTCAATGATTGGAATCCACACATTGCGATCAGATATGCTGAAACTGTATTAAATAATATATTATACAAAAAAAAAGAAATTTTTCTACAATAAATTTTAACATTGAGGCAAAGTTTTACTGCATTATGTGGAACAAAAATGCAAGGGGACTTATATTTTCCCTTCAAAAATTTCCTTTTCAACTTCAAATTTAAATTGAAATAAATATAGGGTTTAATCGTTAATCGTATATCGTAATCGTATAAAAAGCGTATATTTCCACTTTCCACATATTACACAGTTTCGATTATAAGTTGCACTTAAAATTGGCTCATAAATTCAAATACTTCAATTAAATATTGAAATTAATATATTCCACGATATGTTCAACATTCCATACATTTTTTTATTATTGTATTTTATATAAGATTCAAAACTTCATACACTCTACTTTCTCATTTCATTAATGTCACTCATTTCATTAATGTCACGCATTAAATCAAATTTAACTATTTCCATTAAATATACAAAATTTTATAGACTTGAATTGATGTCTCCTATTTTTAAAACTATGAATGAAAATCAATAAAATTCTTAAATTTTCTTAAAATAAAATCGAAAATCTAAAAAAAAATTTAAAAAAAACCAAAAAAAAAAAAAAAAAAGAACAGAAAAAATTTCAACTACTATAATAATTAAGCTAAATAAAACAAAATTAAAACCAAAATGATTAGAATTTAATAATTACAATTCATACATATGTAAATAATTAAAATAAAATAAATATTCATTAAAATACACATTAAATTTAATAAATTATACATACATAAATATATATAAAATAAGTACATTATATGGACCCCAAAAATTAAAATAATTAAATGAATAAAAAAAAATTAATAAAAATCCGTTAACACAAAATTTTAATTAATATACATTATATATACATTATAATATGACAGTTTACCAAAAAATAATAAATTGCGTAGAATTTCTAAATTAACAAAAATTACCAAAACAAAAAAAAAAAATTATCAAAGAAAAAGAAAACTGATCAAAAAAATAAAAAAAAAAATAATATGCATAAAATACAGTTATTACAAAAACATAAATACAATTATTATAATATTAATAAAAATTTAATTAAAATTACATTTAAAATATATATAAAATTGGAATAAAATCTATATATATATATATATCTAATATATAGTTATAAATATTATTTGTAATTAAAAATATTGAATTAGTTACAAATCGACGTTATTCAGATTTTATAGCATTACCAACATTATATTTTTTGACTAGTAATTGAATATTTTTAATTACAAATTATTGCAGTTTAAATTATTTTAAATTATAAATTATGTATGTATGAAAATTTTACTAATGTCAAATTTCAAAATAATACTTTCATAATTATTATCATATTAACATCTACCTTTATTATTTTGTGGAAGAACCTATATAAGCGATCAATTATTGTCACCTGGTGCAAGGTCATTATTTTGACTTCCACCAAAGATTTTTAAATTGAATCGAATTCTTATAAGATTATCTGCTCTCTGGCGTTACTGATCTACATTTTAACCTTATTATTGTTGTTAATTCTATAGTAAGAATTATTGTTAAGATACTTTGAACGTATTTTTGCATCGATTGGTCTTAGTCATCTCCATTATTTTTATCTTTATTATATTAAACGAGTTTAAAACCATAAAAGGTATTTTATAATCAAGGCAGATAAATAAATATATTTTTATTTCGGGATAATTATCATTGTTCTATAACCTCACCTCATCCGTGGGGCATTGCACGGAAAAAAATTATATCTAATAACTTGTCATACAATATAGCCCAAATAAATACTTACCCGAGTCAATCGCAAATATCCTATTATCATTTTAAATAATATATATACATCCTTATTACTTACAGATCAGTACTTTTTCTAACAAACATTTGACTATTTCATTTGTTACAGTTTAATAATTGTAGGTTCGCTATTCCCTCCAACTTTATATGTATGTGAAATATTTTGTTTGTTTTCTAAAATGTGTTGCGGTAAAAGATGAATTACTTTGGATATGCCGCTCATAAATTCTGTATACAAATAATATACTTTCTCTTTGGTTGAGTTAACTAATATATTGTAATAATTGTAATTAAAACTGCACAATGATTGTTTTAGACCCAGTCAAAAAAAAATAATTATAATAAATAAATTGAAAAACTTTTTTGTTACAATTTTGTGATAATTGAAAGTAATATTAACATTATTATTATTACTATTATTTTTATTATTATTATTATTACTTAACATAAAAATAAATTAAAATATTTAATTATTTATTATGTAAATGTTAAAATTAAAACAAAAAATTAATTGTTAAAATTAAATATTTGAAAAATACAATACACAAAAGATTACAACTTAAAAATGAGTACGTACTTTAAACAAAAAATAATTTATTTATTTAAAATTAAAACAAAAAAAAAAGCTTTAGAACTTCTTAAAACAAAATTATTTATATATATATGTATGTATATCAAAAATAAAAATATTTTTAGAAATAATTAAAACAAAATTTCTTAATATGTTATTAAAATGATGTAAATTAAAAAAAATAAATAAATGTGTAATATTTTGTCTCCAATGAAAATTTATCTCAAATATAGTACAACACAATATGAAAAATTGAAACTTACCTTTAATAAAATAATTTTAATATTATTTTTAAATAAAAATCCACCACGATGTAATACAAACAAATTAAAAAATCTAAAATATAAAATTTTAATAAAAAAACTATAAGGATGACTATTTAACTATAATTGGTAATACCAACTTTTGGGTCGATTTAATCTTCAATTTTTATACACATTTCAAGTGAGCTCACTAACTAAGTTTATTGAAACTGTATTATATTTCGTTTCTGGCTGATACACTCTAGCTAGCTGAAAGATGTGAACATTATATGCATAACATAAACCTATAATCAAATCAAAAACAATAAAATAGTAAATGAGAAGTGTTGTAAATGAGCGGGGTCATATATGAATGTTATTTATGATAAAATTAGATTAAATTAAATTATAGTTCTAATTGGGTTCTAATCCTACATAACTGTAATCGCAAATGGATTTATTGTGATTGCTCGTAGCAACACAATCATCCATCTGAATGCATAGCTATTAGATCCAGAACATTTTATTAAATGTTGGGCGATTTCCATTGTTCTGTGAACCCTGTTTTCAAAATCATCAAGTCTATTCAATGAATTTTTACTTCCAAACGATTAATGCAATATTGGAATATTATTTTTTTTTTTAGTTTGAAAATATTTCTTATTACACAGTTTTGATAACAAACATTTAAAAATTTCATATCATTTCAAGTGAACTCACTCAAGTACTTACTACGATACGCACATAATTATTCTTTTTGGAAATTAATTTAATTTTGTTTTTATATTTCTAAGCTTCTATACTTAGAAATTTTCAAAACTTTAATTAATGTAAATAGTTAAATAAATACAATATCGTTTTAAAAACATACATAAGACATACATACTTACAATCTTATATCCTATAATTTTTCATTAAATAATTTGAATACATTTTCCTTGAAGACAACCTATTATCGGATCATATAAACCTGTTAAATTTTTAATTAAATTAAAATAAAAATAAATAGTTCTTAAATAATTAAAACTCACATCTTTAAATAAATCTTTATATATATATATATGTATATACACATATGATAATTAAATTATAATAAATAAAAAAAACCAAACTAAAAGTTAACTGAGAGGGGAAAAGAGGTAAACGCATAATAATTATTGTAAAAAGATGAAATAAATAAATAAAAAAAAAAATTAAATAATAGTATAACAATTAATGTTCAAAAATGAATTTTGTGTTTTAATACAATTACAACAATAAATCATAAAAATAAATTTACAATGGAAGAACAACAAAAATATTAAAATTAAAAAATTAAATATTTTCTATACCAAAAAAAAAGATCACTTTGTTTGAATATTAATAAATTTAATTCTTAATAATAAATTTTAAGATTTTTAGAATGATTCAATTTAAAAGTCCCAGGTGGATTATATAAATTAGAAACAAGAAATCTTAAACATAAAATTGAATATTAAATTACATAAATAAAATTATAGAAATAGGACTTAAACTTAAACATTATAAAATGAATTTTTCAACTATTAATAACTAAATTAAACAACTAAAATATACTTAATATTTACTTACAATATTTTTAATTCCAAAAATAATTATTTATTTTACTTTAATATTGAATTCAATAATAACTATCTAGTATAGTTTATTTGGTACTCAAACAATTATTATCAAAATACCTATCAAATTATAATAGTTAACATACAAATAATATAAATTTTGTTAATAAAATAAATTTTTCTATTTTTACTTCAAAATATTTTCTACCTTCAAGTTGTCCCAAAATAACAAAACATATTATAAGAATCGTAAAAATATAAAAAAAAATATTTCATCTTGTGTACACTATCACTTTACTTCAATACTGTACTTTTGTACTTTTTTTACTATACATATTTACATAATCTATATTTCTTTATTTATAGATATATACATATTTACAAATGCACATATAATCAAATTGTCATAAATTTATATGGATGTATGTTAACTAGTTTATACTCAACAATTAGTTAACTACAAATCATACTACAACAAAATTAAATGAATAACTTTGGTGAGAAAAAAAAATGCATTCAATATTAAAACTCACAGACAATTTTATTAGTAAAAGTATAAATACAAATTTTTAGTTTATTTTTTAAATTAATTTTAAAATTAATTGTTTTGCTAATTTGTAGTTTTTCAGTTAACATTTTAAAAGTTTTAGACATTTAGACATAAACAATTTTAAACATCGTCTCTGTTACAATTGACAGAGTAGTATAAACAGTATAGTAAGTAGCACGACAGGAGTATTATTGTTTCATTGAAATCTGTTACTGTTAAATAGTTACAAAAAAAAAATTGCTAATTATGCTGGCATAATTTTGTGCAATCGTTTTTTTTGTACTTACTATTTACCTATAATTTTCTTTTAATTTTAAACAATTAATTTAAAAGTAGTTAGTTATATTTTGACTCAAAAATATACATACAAAATTATAGAAATTATATTAAAAAACGAGTAGATGAATACACATTATCATAACAATACTTTGAATAAATTGAATAATAAGTTGATACACCCACAACTTAAAATGAATTAAGTTTAAAGACGCTTTTATGATTTTTATATTTTCTAAATATTATAATATAAAATAAATGTCATTTTAGGTTTTCAACCCTGATATAATACCACTCATTGTAATTTTAAATAATAAAAAAAGATTAGAAATTTTTTTTTAAAATAATCCAGATGTGTTCAGAAAATATTGGTTCGAAATAATTAGCTAAACATTTGATTTGAACCCACCCAGTAAAATAAAATTAAATTGAATGAAATATAGTTGGAGAAGAAAGTTGAACTCTGAAAAAGGCAATAATGAAAAAATATAGAGAGAGACCAATTGTCTGATGTATAGAGTCACATTACGTTGAAAAATTTGTTTAAGAGTGTCTGTGTGCTACAGAAAGGAGTTACAGAATTCATTAGTATAATATAGATGAACAAATATAAATTTGGATAAAATAAAGTGTATAATCTGGTAACAACTTCAATAAAATGGAGCTATTGTATTTAAAAAGGCTTAGTTCCTAACAATAGTAACCGCTTTCCACATTTAAAAAGAGTTTATAAACCAGAAATTATTGATAATTAAATACTTGAAAAACATATTAGTAAAATTGTAGAAACAACTTACAGTACTGTACTTTAATTAAGCTAAGTTACTGTCAATAATACAAAACAAAAATTAAATCTATTTCACATCAATTAAAACTTTTTTTTAATTAAATTTAATTCAATTTTGAAGTTAAAAAAAATACAATAAGGTAAAAGTGCAAAGCAGCAAATTGCTGACAGTAATTTGCAGTTGCGTGTAAATTTTTGTAAATTTTTAAATTATATCATTAATATTTACATTAAATATTATACAAATTACTGTTTTACTATGCTGTTCATTTGTGTTTGACTTGGCAGCAAAATCGTAATTTGTTGTGCTGTCAAATTTTGTTGCCTTACTGTGCTGGTTTGCAATAGTGTTGCATCTTATTGTATTTTTACCATATGTATGTAATACATATATCACATTTTTATTTTTGTACAAAGTGATCAATACAAAGTGATCAATATTTTTTCAATAATTATAAACAATTTACTATAACAACACTATACAACATTTTTCACATAAAACTTTTATTTAATTCATAACAACAAATTAATATTTAAAAAACAAAAAAAAAAAAAACAAAAAAATATTGTATTATATAAAATGGCCTATTACAATTTAAATAAATATTATAAAAATTAAATTAATATAATAAAAATTTAACTAAAAATGGCACAATTTTTAAAACTACATATATATATGCATAGATAATATATAGATTAAAAAAAACCAAAACTAAAAAAGAAAACTAATAATCATCAATATAATATACAAAATTATATTTACATATGTGTTTGTAAAAAAAAAAATATTTTTAAAATCATGTCACACAAAAAACATATTTATAATCGTATGACAGTTTGTAAAGAAGGTATAATCAAAATTTAAATGATTAAACGAAATATCATGTTGCTATTGTAGGGAAATAAATGCATTCAGTGAAATTACCAATTTCTTCAAAACTATATGTTAATTTAATTTAATTATACATAAATTATTTATATATTAACGTACGTATCTACTAATGTGTTTTTTCTTAATTTTTTGTATAATCAATATTTTTTTGTATATAGCACAAAAATTTGTCGTGCTTTTTAATTTGATATTATTACCTAGTGCTTCGACTTGCACTTGCAAATTCGATTCTGGCTCAAAGTACAAACATATTCAAATAGTTTTACTAAAACAATATACACTTTCTCAACTATTAGCTCTACTAGCATGACTTTTCAAGCCAGTAAAATTTCAAATAAAATAAAAAAAAACAATAAAAATAACTCTTAAATTGGTTTTTTTTTTGTTATGTTAATATTGATGATTACTTTTTAAAAAAAATATTTAATTATAAAAAATGTTTTTATTTTTTATTGAAATTTATTTATTCCTACAGAACTAACTTTTTTTTTTAACTTTTATTTTTCGATTTATTTTTAACTTGCACTAAAAAATTTTTCGTTATTGTTTGCGTCAATTGTAAAACATAATTATATACACCTTATACGAGCCATTAGGCTCTTTTAGGTTATATGAATAAATAAATAAATCTGTAAGCCAACTTTATAGGTCATTTTCCCTTTCGAAATGTGGGCCTTTTTATTAATTAAAATTATGTAAGTACTTTTAAATATAATTTAATATTTTTTTCTATTTATAATTTCTAAATGTCAAATCTTGAAATTTGAAGTTTGTTGCAAGTTATAAAGCAAGTTATGGACAATGACAGTTAACTGTCAAACACTTCAGAACCATTTAGAACACAAAAATCTACTGAACACCTTTTTTAATCTTTTTTGAACTTTTTTGTTCTAACTTTAGCTTACTCTCAAATTTCTTTGTTTAACTGTCAAAATTTAAAGAAAAAACAACAACAAAAAAAGTAGTCCAAAATTGATCTCAAAAAAATTCAGAACAAAAAAGATCAATTTAGAACAGTTTCGCACAATCTAATGAACACAGAACAGACCACTTTCGGGCAAAAATGAACAAGTAACGGAAACTAATGAACACAAAAACGTGTTCTTTTTTACTCTAGAACGTTTTAGAACGTCCTAGAAAAGTTTACTGAACACAACAATTATCATCATACCATTTTTTGATTACGTTACAAACTGTCAAAAGACAAATGAAATTCTGAAAATGGGTGACATTAATTTTAAAAAATTATTATTGTAAATTTTAATATTTAGAAAATATTATTAATAAACTATTACAAAATAAAAACAAACAAAATAATTATCTTTGCCAACAAAGCTAAAAATTAAAAAAACAAAAAAAAAATTAAAAAAAAAAAACAAATAGTTAATTTTCATTTATAGACTTAAAAAAAGCAAAAAAAAAAACAAAACACAAAATGGAAGAAAAGAAAATATTTTAAAAATTAATTTAATATAAGATCTCAAAATTATATATGTATATTACCAATGTATATTAAAGAAAATTAATAAAATATTTAAATGAGTAAAAAAATGAGCAAATTGTACAATCAAATTAAATCAAAATACAAAATGGAAGTAAAACATGAAAAAATAACATAATAAAAAAGGATTATTTATAAATAACATAATTTTTTTTTTTAAAATACACTCACACTACTATAATAACAAGCAGGCGTTAAAATAAAAAAAAAAACAATTAATATGAAATTAACCCATAAACTTTACACACCCATACAAAACAGTAAATTAAAGCAAAAAAATTGGAGTAAAAATTACAAGTAAATTTCTTTAAGCAGAAACCAATTTACACATACATATTTGAATTCATTATGTAGTTTGAGTAAAATTTTAATTATTTATTTATTTATTATTTATTAATATTAATTGGCCATTATTTAAATTATGACTAATTATAAGCGCTAGATGCAGAAACTTTCCACTGATTTTAATCATAATTTTGTTTAAATATTATGAAAGTTCAAAGACATCTGGTTTTCACTAAAAAACGTGAGGATTGTAAAAAGGATTATTTTTATAAATTTTTCAAAATAGGTTATGATGATCAGTTATTTTTTTTAAGTTTTAATATATATAACATTCAAATTGAGAGGTTGATTTTATATTAATTTAGAAATAATGTAATTATGGGATTACATAATATGATTGCGTATTAGGATTGATGTTATCGATGTAAAATTTAAGTAGAAAATAATTCTTATAATATCTGATATAATTTATTCAATCACTTTTTTTATTCATCAGCATTTTTTCTATTCTTTCATATTCATAAATTTTTTATTCATCACTTTTTTATTCATACAATTAGTTTCATCAGCATAACTGGTACAATCATTTGTATATTAAATTAAAAGATTGCTATCGATTAACAACAGGACGTAGGTTAAAAGGACACAAAAGTTCTAATTAGTATGATGTTAAGTCACAGAAAGTTCTTGGAGAGTTATAATTAGAAACCGATATAGAAAGATAAATATAAGAAATTAAACTTAGTAAGAGAAAGAATAATTATGAATAAACTAACAGGGATAGATAATATAGAAAATGTATTAATAAAGATGAAAAAACGTTTTGAAAATTTTATTGTGGATAATTTATTGTCAAATTTATTTTAATTTTGATATATAAAAATGAGGTATGGAAAATGTTCTATGAAGTGAGTGTTTGAGTCTGGTGAAAATTTTGGTTAAACTATTTAGCTAATATAGGATATCCAGTAATAAAAGAGAAAAATTTTTACGGATATGGACTTAATTATGAATGAGATAATGATTCAGTTGTATTTGCAATAGCTCTATGCTATTATGTGCATACTATTTCCAGTAGCTCTATAATATTATGTCCAAATCTTCATATGCGGCATAGTTTTGTGGTAACAATATATACATAGAACTATCAACTATTTTTAAACTAAATTACTAACTTAATCTATTCACTTAAATACACTTGAATAAGTTCGTATAAAATGTTACAATTTCTAATGTGACACAAAAGGGGGGTTCATATTTTTTTAGTATTTCGTTCTGAAATATGTTTTAATTTAGTAAGTATATTTGTTCATTTTCAAAGTTTATTTCCAAATTTTGACTATTGATTTAAGTAAGTATTAATTCAAATATATTAGCTTGAACTTTACTTCAAAATCAATGTATTCTTTTCTTCACATATATTACAAATCCATCCAATTTAATTTGGAATTCAGTGTCAATTCTATATTTTTTTATTCAGCAAAGTACTTTGATAAAAAATACTGTTACACGAGAGTACAATCGTAACCCACCTACATATAGAACGAAACTTTTTATTAAAGTTATTAATACATATATGTATATGACCTATTGATGGTGTTACAATGCAATGATAATTATAATTATACAATATGTTACGGGGAATTAAATAAACATGGGAATTTGCATTTTCACTTATGACTGTATGTCATTCGAAATATAATCTATAATAAATATTAGCAGTAAATTTGTGTAATTCACTATCATTCTTTGTGTATATTTAATCAGACGTGAGTGTATGCATAACGTAACCACAAAGTTAACCGAAGTCCCCGTAATACATTTATACTTATAAATAAAAAGAAAAATATTCCCCAATCTCAAAACATAGAAATTATTTTAAACAAAATACAATAAACAAACAAACAAACAATTATACAAAATTTTAACCGTTAAAGTATTTAATATTAAAAAAAAACAGAAAAAAACAAACAAACATTGCAAAAGTATATTTCTACCGGAGATATTTTTTTATGGAGAGATTAAATGACTGCTATAAAAACAAAAAAAAAATAAAAAAAAAATATATAAGAAAAAATATAACTGGTGTTTTAATTGCAAAAAAAAAAAAAAAAAACGTAATTACAAAATTACAATTTTTTAAATTTAAAATAAAACAACAACAACAACAATAAAAATGTGTCCATTTTTTTGTTTTTCATTAAAATAATTTATTTAACAAAACAAAAACAAAAAAAAACATCAACCAACAATTTACTTAAAAATTTTAAAGTCAAGTGTTTTCTCTGTCTAATTCAATAATTACATAATTATAATAAAATAAATAATTATATAATAACTGTTTCAAAAATATTTAAAAATAGATATTTTAAAGTAAAATTTAATTTAATTAAATAAATTAAATAAAGAAAAATAAATAAATACATTGTAAGATATAATTAAAATTTATTTTTATATATTAACATATTATTATATTCAATCGTATAACAATAGTGAACTCAGAAAAAAAATTTAAAAAAAATATATAGTCAGACTAAGGTTATAGTTGCAGTTATAGCGATACGTAAAATAAATACATAAAAAAATTTATTTTTTATTTTGCAATTACCGTATTAGATACAAAATTTTCATATAAAATTATAGAAATGGTAAAAAATGTAATAAAAAGCAAATTCATTTCCAAATTTTAATAATTTAGTTTCAATAGTTTGAATACAAATATATTTTATTATTAATAGAAAAAAAACAAAAAGCCGATAGCCATGGTAGCAGGTGCTTGTAAATTATTATTGTATATAGTTTTAAATTGTATCCTATTATAAATAATAATAATAGTAAGAATAATAATATTTTATTATTTAACTGTTCCCTTGAAATGATAAAAAATATATAATTTTAAAATTTTAAATAGTATTTGTTTTTTAAAACCATTACCATAACCTTATATTTATATTTCGTATCTACCACATTTCAGTTGAAAACAAAAAAAAAGGAAATAATTGTACATATTGCTATAACTGCAGCCTAACTATATTAAATTGCAATCAGTCCAAAAAAAAGATTAAAACATAATAGACAATCTACACAAATAGCATCAACCAGAAAAGAATAATCACTTTAAGTAATTACTCAGATTTTTATTTTCAGTTACACAAATTTTGTTTTTATTAAAAAAAAATACTATATCAAAATTTAATTGGAAAACTGATAAATACAATAGAAGTTAATACTTTCAATACCTCAATTTTAGTTTATTTTATTTGACAAAATTTGGTATCTGCTTATTCTATTTTAATTTGATTTAAGGTAAAATTAAAAGACATTATCTGTCTTTATTCATCAAGACCAGAACAATTATTATGATACATTAATATCGAAATTGACATTTCAAATTCCTTTAATATGCTTGCACTTGCTTAGAATTTTATCAATGAGATTTTTGCAAAATTAAAATATTACAAAACCTTTTAACGTTGAAAAAACTTTATTCAAATTGAAATTGTATTTTTAGTTTTTTTATTTTTATTGTTTCTGATCACAATCAGTCTAATTCAATTGATTCGTTTTAAAAGAGTTTATTCCTACACTTTATATTATATACATAAAACTTTATTCCTACACTTTATTTATAATATACATAAAACTTTCTACTATATTGTATCTACTATATACTTATACCCACAATTTTGATAAATTAACTTTAAGCTCGATCACAAGCTGTCTGCGACCATTTGGCACGACTAAAGTTATATTATCTTGTAAAAAAAAATCGTATATTATTGTCTCAAGCTATTCACGCTATTAACGGTACTGAACTTATCAAATTTATAGCATTTCCTTATTTCATTTTTAAATTTAAATATTTCATTCTAAAATCCAATTATTTACTTACTGAGCAATAAAAAAAAAGTTAAACTATATTTTCAATAAATCAGTCAATTATATCATATTTAAATTATTTAAGAAAATAAAACAAAAAACAAAAAAAAAAAAATAAGCCACAAAACAGAATTAACATTAATAAATAATATATAATAGGACAGAAATCCACCTTAATTATTCAAAAGTTAACCGTTAGAGGTATTCATTCACTAACCACATGTATACCTGCTGAAATCTGTAAATTTATTAATTTTATTTAAATTTTTTTTTAAACTCAAAAATTGACAATATTTAAAAAAAAAAAATTTAATTAAATCCCAATATATAAAAAAAATTAATAATAAACAAAAACAAAAATCAAAACTTAAATTTCTAATTACAAAATTATTACTAAAATAAAAAAAAAATAAAGAAAAAAAAAAACAATCAAAAATTATATAAAATAAATGTAAAAATAAATAAATTAAAAACAAACCAAAAAACTGTTATAGTTATTATCAGAAACCTAACACAAAAAATTTAAATTACATAAATTATTATAATATAATAATAATAATAATACAAAATATAAATTATATAACATATATTTAGAAGTAGTTGTATTTAAGGACATGTATAGAAATAAATATATAGATATATGTATGTTAAATTGACTCCTAAATAAAAATAACATGTTTTAAATTAGTTACAAAAACAATTTAATTTTTTTTTTTTTACTTTATTACAAGTAACAAATTTTTCAGGACCCTCAAACCTATTGGCCTTCAACAAAAGGGACCAAAAGGCATAAAGACTCAAAAGCCTACATACTTGCCTACATGCCTGACATATATGTCATATAACTTTATTTAAGTGACCTTTGAACACAGTATAGGTTTTTTGAGGCCAGGCTTGAAATAATTAAATACAGTGAATAGCATAAAGTCTTTAAATTAATATAAACTATATTTTTTTTTTTTAATTAATTTATATAATTTAATACACATATATAAAATTTTAATACAATTTTAATTTAAATACAAAAAAACCTATTGTCCAACTCGTGTATCATCTTTCTGATACTTGGCAAATTCTAAGAAAATTTCTTCTAATGTTGTCTGACTAACTGAATAATCACCAATTTTTAATCTAGCTTTATTTGCTTCCATTATACCAAATATCTTAGACCATTGTATACTTGTAAGTGGTATATAAAACGTTAGAAGTCCTTGATGTTGTTCCCTGAAAAATCGAACAAAAAAAAATCAATATCAAATGGGCTTTCACTTTAAAGAAGATATGTTTTTTGTTTTTAACTAGGAAAAAATCATCGAATGAGAAATAAAAGCTGTATCAAACTATCATTTAATTCACAATTAAAGGTATAGTCAAAGATTGAACTAACCATTCATTTTTTTATTTTTGAAAAGATTGAAGTATGGCATGTAGATTAAAACAACGTAAATAAATAAAAGAATATGTTTCTGTACTTAAAAATTAATTCGATAAAAAACGAATGAATGAATCGAAATGAATTCAACTTAAACATTAAATCGACTTAAATCGAAATAAAAATCGGTTTAAAACTAAAGAAAAACAAACCAAAGGATTATTCAAATGAATCTCAATTGACAAGACTTGAATATGTAAATAAAAAATATAATCCATCTTTATATTAGAAATGGAAAGAAAAATTCCAATTATATAATCATAGTCTACAACAGTAAACACCGAAAACATAACTCAGACATAATAGTTAATAGTTTCGCAAGTATTATCTGCAAGCTAAACATAGAGTGTTACAGTAACGAAGTGGTATGAGAAGAGGCACATTTTATAAAATATTAAAAAACCTAATTACTCACTTAACTTCAGCTTCATCAAATCTTTCTTGAACAAATTTTATAATATTGTCCATTTCTTCATCAACAACATTTGTTACATGATCATCACTCTCTGAAGTTCTATTTTGTGACCATCTACGTGCTCGTGATGACAAACTAAAATATAAAGCAAAAATTTTTTTTATATAAATTAAATTTTTTATTATTTAATATTTAAATTTTAACTAACACATTATGATCATCTGCACTTCGATTTAATTTAATTTTTAGAATAAGCCCTTTTGAAAATTTATTTTTTAAATGTTGTGTTGAACCAATACACTTAAATTCACCATTAACCATAATAGCTAAACGTGTACATAATGCTTCACATTCTTCCATGCTATGTGATGTCAATACAATTGATTTACCAGCATCTCTTATTTGACATATTTTATTCCATAGCTGACGTTTAGCACCCGGATCCATACCAGTTGTTGGTTCATCCAAATAAATAACTGATGGACTACCAAGTAATGCAATCGATGTACTTAATTTTCTTTTATTACCTCCACTATATGCTTTAACTGGCTTATCAATATGTTTTGTAAATCCAAAACTTTTAGCTAAACTTTCCGATATTAGTTTAATTCGATCATCTGGTATACCACGTAATAAAGCAAATATTTTTAATATTTCTCGGCCAGTTAAATCTTCAAGTAGAGCATCAAATTGAGGACAATAACCAATTATACGATATACTTCACCCATGCCAGTTTTAATTGATATACCATTAACATATGCCTCACCATATGTAATTCTTTCATCACCTGTCAACATTTTAAATGTTGTTGTTTTACCAGCACCATTAACACCAAGCAATCCAAAACATTCAGAACTATAATTAAGGTGTAGAATTATTAATATGACAGATTAGATAGTAAATTTATTAAATGTATTATATTATATACTTACTGATTAACAGCTGCCGAAATATCATTTACAGCCAAAAATTTCCAATAATATTTCGTTACACCATCTAATACTAAATTTGTATTTGAAATATCACTAGCTGACATTCTTGAGATTCTAAGTTGTTCATCTTTTACATCATCATCAATGTCATGATTGTTTTTATTATTATTAAGTTGTGGTTTACTGGTTAAATAAATAATTTTATTATTAAAATATTCTACGTCATAAGAATAAATTTTAAAATTATTTGAATCTGCATATAAATTCGGAACGCGTACATGGAAGAAAGTATTCTTGTAAGAATTTAATACAAAACAAAGAATCGAGGTAGACTTGCAAAATTATATTGATTTAGTGAAGGACATGTCAAATTAAAAATGCATAGTAATAACGACGAAATTATAGCTCCATAATCGACAGAAGTAAGGAAAGCGTATTAAATCAAATCAATGATCTTTAAAACCAGTCAGCTCTAGTTTAATCTGTTAAATTTTTTATTTCGAAATTTTTTCATCATCCTTCTTAAAGCAAAGGGTCTTCTTGAATCATTAATTTTTTTTATATCTATCGAATTTCATTTGAACCAATTATCATCTGGTAAGAGAGCCAAAATTTGTCTACGACAGGAATCTTTCCAATATTGTAAAAAAAAAAAAAAAACCTTCAAAATTGGAAAGGCATGGTTTTGATAATTTAATTAATGTAGAAGATTTAGATACGTGTAGCGAAAAATTTATTAAAAAAGGATTGAATAAAATTAGCAATACTATAAAAATTAAGCAAAAATCTACTGAGTGGTTTAATGAAGAATTGCAAAGAAGTAAAACCAAAAAAATTATATTATATGATATCAGTTGCCTAATGGAAAGCGATAACACAAAATGGAATGAGTATAGACTGCATCGAAATAAATACAAGAATGAATGTAATAAGACTAGAGATAAATATATTGAAAATAAAATTTATGAAAAAAGGAATGATCAAAAAATGATGTGGAAAACAATAAAACAATATGTGTTAAAGAAGGAA
Organism: Argyra leucocephala; assembly: GCA_963942445.1. Lineage (NCBI taxonomy): Eukaryota > Metazoa > Arthropoda > Insecta > Diptera > Dolichopodidae > Argyra > Argyra leucocephala. The sequence continues at coordinate 46,744,608 of OZ012678.1, read as the reverse complement.
AAAAATGAAATACAAGAAATAGTGATAAATAACACAAAAATAAGTAACAAGATTTCCATCGCTAATAAATTATTAAAAAGCATATCCCCAAAAAATGATTTGAATGGGCTAAACAGCAAAATTATTTGTGAATGTGGAGAAACACTAATTCCGATAATAACTAAAATTGTTAATGAATCACTAAGTCAAGGCAAATTTCCAGAAACATGGAAACAATCAATTATAGTGCCGGTAGAAAAAGTGAAAAACTCAAAATTAGCTGAGAATATGAGACCTATAAATATGCTACCAGTATACGAAAAATTTTTAGAAAAGGAGGTAAGCATTCAATTAGAAGAATTTGTGAATAAAAATAATATACTGTCTCAGATGCAGTCGGGACTTAGGAAAGGATATTCAACAGAAACAGCTTTAAATTGGACAATAAATGAATGGAAGAAGGAGATTGATTCCGGGAAGAAAGTTGTAGCAATTTTTTTGGATTTCAAAAGGGCATTTGAAACAATTGATAGAAACATATTATTAACCAAAATGGAGAAATATGGTACAAAAAAACAATGAATTGAAATGGTTTGAGGATTTTCTAATAGGAAGAACACAACGGACTAAAATTAATAATACTTTTTCAAGTGCAAAAGAAGTGCAATTAGGAGTCCCCTAAGGGTCTGTGTTAGGAGTATTACTATTTCTTATATATATAAATGACATAGAGACAGCATTGCGGTTGTGTAGGGTATCTCTGTTTGCTGACGATACTCTAGTCTATGTAGTTGGAAACGATGTAGCTGAATGCGAAAAATAAATAAATGAAAATTTGCAGAAATTGTACTTATGGTTGAACATGAACAAATTAAAATTGAATGTAAGTAAAACTAAATGCATTTATATTGGCACATCATTAAGGAATTCAAATATTAGAATAAATAATGAAGTTGTTGAGTGTGTTACCAGTTTCAAATATTTGGGAGTAATAATAGATAATAAATTGAACTTCAATGAACATTGTTATTATATATGTAAGAAATTGTCCAAAAAAATTGCGTTTCTAACGAGAATCAGATCAAAACTATCGCGTTCATGTGTGATAAATGTTTACAATACCATAATACTACCGCATTATGACTACTGTTCCACCATACTTTTCGTGTGCAGTCAGACGCAAAAAAATCGATTGTAGGTATTGAAAAATAGAGCAATGTGAATAATTCTCAAAAAAGGAACACGAACATCTATTCGAGATATGATAAATAAATTAAAATGAATAGATATAACAAGTAGACTTAAGTACAATACGTTGATATTGTTGTTCAAATTGAAAAATGGGCTGTTACCGTGCTATATGGAAAGACACATTGAGTATGTTGGTGGTTACCATTATTTGAGAAACAATGGAGATTTTAGATTACCATTATATAGAAAAGCTAGTACACAAAATACCGTTCTATACAAGGGAGTGCAAATTTTCAACGAGTTGCCGGGGAATATAAAAAATTAAACTAGAATTAAAATATTTAAAAAAAAATTAATTGAATACATGAGTAGAATTTAAATGAATTTAAATGATTTTTTGTAATTAAACTAAGTATTGAATTTTTTACAATGATTTTATAAAAGTTTTTATTAAAAACTAATAAAGATATGCAATACAATACAATACAATTATATCACGTTAATTCCTCGATATTTTTCAAGCATTTGACAATGTGTAGCAAACAAACTTTTACCTAAACAACTGTTACAGCTATTAGAATCCTACACCTCAAATAGATTATTTCGTATAAAACAAGAAGAGGAGTATTCGGAATTGAAAAAATAAGAGCAGTAGTCACTCAAGGCAGTATTCTGCGTTCTGTAATTTATTTATTTTGTGACCTGCAAACAAGTTGTTAAATTGACAAAGGACTGACGTATAAAATTAAGTGAAGAAAAATCAGTTAACATACATTTTACTTACAAAAAGCTAACAAAACAAACCAACTATTTACCTTTAATGTGAAAGCTATGAGGATAGAGAACACAGCCAAGTATCTAGGTATGACAATTGACGTCAAACTTAAGTGGAAAGCTCATAGAAAATGAAAAAAAAAAAAATTATATATGTGAATATCATAAATTGTATTTGATTTATAGGAAGAAAAATAAAATAAAATATTGATTTACAATCAACTACTAAAACCGGTTTGGGTATATGGTAACCAAATATGGAGATGCAGGTCTAAAGCCCATATTGAATCCATTTAAAGACTCCAAAACAAGGTGCTAAGAAACATGATCAATGCTCTTAGGTACAACAGAAATATCGACAAACAACGAAATCTACACATCGACCAGGTGTCTGCAGTAATTAAGAAGTAAAGAAGACTGAAGAGGGAAATTCTTCGAACTAGTACCATAAAAAGATGACGAATTATTAAATATTGTAAAATATTTATAAAAACATAATACTGTCAATTTAATTCAAATAGTAAATCTTTAAACTTGTCATTATGTAATCGCTAAATCTTAAGAAAACCGTTGGGTGATCTTTAGCCATTTATTTTATGTTACAAAACTAGTATTAAATTAATGTTTGGTCCAGCATCTTATGGACCAGCTTTAATAGACCACATGGACCAGCTTTAATATAATAGTATAGTAAAAAAAGCGTGTTAATTAATATTACTTGGTTTTACTTATTTATTATCAAAATAGTTTTACTTATTACGTTTTTTATTGAGCTTCAATTGATTAATTTAGAACTGGAATTCAAAGAACTCGGTATACATGAGTTTTCTATATTTAGTCCAAATCGATTAGGTTGCCTAGTTCACAATGTTTTAATAATTATAGTTAGTAAGTCAGGTAGTTTATAGTTAAATGAAAGCTGCAGAATAAACTTTCCGGCACGACACCAGACAGTCTGTGACCTCATATCGACCCCCCTCACCATATTACAAACACGAAATGAGCCCTTTCTCCGAGCAAAATAGTTATTGAAAATGTATTAGATATGTATTTTTTTCTAATTTAAATTATATATATCTACATATATATATATATATATATATATATATATATCAGAAAATTTCATTGACATACATTCACTTAATAAAGTCTGGGCATTAAAGAGTTAATAAACTAGTTCAATCATTTTATATACTTACTAAAATTTCTCAAAAAAGAATAATTTAATATAATAAAATATTCCATCAACTAAACGAAATTCTTTAATGAATAAAATAGCAAATAATACTCCAAAAACAATAAATGTATAGGCTATATGAGATCCAATACCAGGCTCTTTCCAGGCAAAAAAATCTGGGACTAAAAAAAGTATAAATAAATAATATTAAATAATATTTAAATTTATATATTTTAAAAAAAATTTTAATTTTAATTTACCACAACAATCTCTTGGCATATTTTCACACATATAGTTAATGTCGGGCTTTATCAATAAAGAATGAATCGAACCTAAGAGAACATTTCAGTTTTAATTCAATTTATATTAAATTTTGACTTATAAAATATAAATATGTATATCTGCCTGTCCCCACAATTCGATCGAAATTGATTTCCAGTGATTTCAAGTGTGAAGTCCGGAAATCGAATTATTATATAACTATTAAATTCTAGAGACGGGCAAATAATTAATTAAATTTTAAATTTACCACAACAAAAGTTTCTCATATTTTCAATTGTGCACAATTCTTTGAATTGAGGAGGCACAGCAATATAGCATAAATTTAAGCAATTTGTTGATGTTACTGCAATCTTATTTATATTGTGTAATGATTTTGCTAGTAAATAATGTGGAAATATTAAACAAATTGAATTAACCAATTGAACGACATCCTCCTCAACAAACATTTGAAGAATGAAAATTAATATGGAAAGTGCCATTCCTAGAATATGTAAAAAAAAATATATTTTAATATGAATAATATAAAATAAAAAAAAAAAATGATTTCAAAAAATTAAACTAATTTAAATAAAACGAATATGTTGGTATTAATTAACATATCGAACAACAATGCGTCAATTCATTCAGTAATACCAATGACTATATACTATATACTCATTGGTATTACCGAGTAACTTACAGTCTTTTAAGCTTTTTTTTTTCTTAGTTTTTCCACAGCCTCTTCGATGGAATATAACTCTATTTTTCAAGTCGAGAATTTTGTATATCAACATGTGTTAACGATTAGGTTCCAATACTAGTAGAGAACAGGAAAAAGAGGAAGCATGGAATGTATTACACAACAACTGATCCATTCCTGGAATTCAGAAATTTCAGCCATTTTAAATGAAAACGTACCGTGTATTCTCCTCGGTAAACTGAATAGTCCGCAATATGAATGGTCCATATGAAAATTGATATAAATATTCCAGTAATAGAGCGATTTTTTTTTTGCTTACTTAAATATTGTTGCATCTTATATACTGTATCCGGTCCCGATGAATCTTGTACTTTAATAGGAATACTTTCTTTTACTCTCTCTATTTCAACTACAACAATATCACGCACACCTCTAAACAATAAATTATTTGACTTAGCTTATGTGGAATTAATTTATATTTGGTTAGAAACCAGCCAAGCTACACGATGATATGTATGGTCTAATATAAAATGTATGAAATTTACTTCAAAAACTGTTCGAATGCCTCAACAACCAACTTATACAAATCTAACAGAGAGCAAGGGGGGGTGAGATTAATTAGAGCCACAGTAGGAAGCTCGTACAAATATATATTTGAAGGTAGCGATTTGAAGGTAGTGATCGGCCGCTGAATGTCAAGCACATATATCTGGAATGTCCGGAGACCAGAATCTGATGGCAAGACAACAGCATCAATACATTAACAGCACTCTCCAGTAACGAAAAAGAAAACTTAAGAAAAACTAAAGATCTTCTAGAATATTTTGGATTGTGGGGAAATATGTATAGTCTAACAACACTAACGTTAGAACTAAAAATAAACAAAAAAGAAAAAAGTAAAAAATTAAAAAAAAAAATAAGCACTAACAGAATAAATAAAAATTTAATGATGGCCCACATATCATAAGATAAAGGGGCCCACAAATTAATTATATATATTCATATGTACATACTAATAAATTAGCGAAATCATCCGACGTTGTTCGGATCCAACTCAAAATATATAAAATTTCGAGTTTTGAAATATAATACAGTGTTCGCTGTCATGCCCATGCTCACCAAATATTCACACAAAAAATCGCCGGCGTGGTCACGATAAGATTAAAGTAAATATACCTGCTATAGTAAAGCTAATCAGTCCTATTTGATTTAATCAGCTATTTGGTCAAATACTAATATTCATATATGTAAATAAGTTAGGCACGTCAAAATTATTGTGCCTGAAGTTGACTAAGTTTGTAATTTACATATCAGCCTACGTTTATGTTGCACCTTGTAATTATTGTTCTAAGATATATTTTTTTTAAAATACCAGTATCTTAGCAAAAGAAAGTGATACTGGGAACTTCCGTTTGTGACAAGGTACTTATAACAAGGGTAGTAGTTGTAACAACAACAGTGTATCTATTTCAGTGAAATAAAACAAAAAATAAATAAAGCATATTTATTTTGGAGAGATTATTTACTGCATTTTGAATACTTGTAATAATATATAAGAGTTTAAAATTTTATCTGCCGATCAGGTAGGAAGGTAAGTGAATTTTGTAATTTTTAGTAAAAGTTCAAAAAACACAAAATATGAGTGTTTTTCTTCAAAAAAACCATTTTTTAAATTTCCTATATTTTGCTGTAAATATTAATAAATTTCTTCGAAGTCAAGTTACACGCTGGGTGGCGCAGTAGGTAGAACATCTGCCTTTCAACCGAAGGGTCCCAGGATCGATTCCCGATGAAGCAAAAAAATTATTTATGGGTTTTTCGACCTGGTTCAGTACCCTTTGTCATTGGGATAAAATAAATGACAAAAATAATTGAGAGTATAATCAGGTAACTACTTAAATAAAATGGAGGTATTCTATTTAAGAAGGCTTAGTTCCTGACAATAGTAGTAGTTTTCCACATTTAATGAGGTGATAAGCCAGTAATCTGATAAATAAATACTCGAAATATTGTAGATGTAGTAGTGTAAAATTGCAGTACCGTACTTAATTAAGCACCAAAGGTGATTCTACCTAAGTTACTGTCAAGAACATAAAAAAAAAAAAGTAAAACTGTTCAAAACACATGAAATTAAAAAAAAAATTAAAAATACAAAAAATCAAAAAAGAAAAAAAAAAGTGCACACAAAAGATAAAAAAAAATTATTTTTACAGGTTATCGTAACAGGAAGACAAGCATGTGCTAGATGATGAACATGATGAACATGATGATGTAGGACAACCGTAGGAACGAAGACAAAAAATTAAATTGCTGAAAAATCGAGCATAGACACATTAACTTCTAAATGATTTATATTATCGTACTGGGCCCTATTTCAATTTTACCATTTAAGACTTTAAAAATTCTTCCTTCTCCAATCTGTATTAATTTCTGTACAAATAGAGAAGAATTATTTTTAACGGTCCACATATACATACATTTAAACAGTCCACATATTATTTTTTAGCTTTAAAATTTTAACATTATGATAACAAAGAGGAAAATTGAAATAAAAATGCTTGAATTTCTTTAGCTTTTGTTTCTTTAAGCCTAACATAACAATGTTTGGGGAAAATTATCTGATGAAAGAATAGTTAGAATGTCAGCTACACGAATCAGTCCCATTACATAACTGTTAATAATAACATTATACGAAGATCAAGATTTTTGTTTTTCTTTAATTACCTGTAAATATATTGAAGATTGACGTTCTTGAAAAACCTGTTGCAGAATCTGAAAAGCAGAATGCCCATAGATATGTTAATGGTAAACTTGTTAATCCAAAAAGTATAAATACCAAAGTTGCTCGTCCTGTAAATACATAACTTAGTACTAGTGATATTTTTGAAAAAATTTTTAATTTAAATCGAACTTTTTAAGTGTAGGTAAGATGCATATTATTCAAAATTTTCAAAGGGTGAGGTTTTTTAAGTATAGAATGCAAATTATAAAAATTTTATAAGGTATAAATATTGGAAAGGGATATTTTAAGTATATAATGCATATTATTTAATTTTTTCAAACCCCGTTTATTGCTGTAAAATTTCTTACCCAGTTCACTTCCAGTTGAGAATCCTTCTTCTTGAAAACAAGCTATTGTTATTACTGTTATAATAGCTGTTATTAAATAATTTATATAATCGACAAGAAATTGTGACAACCAAAATGTTAAAACTCGTACACCACTTACAAATTGTAATAATTTAGCTTTACTAATACGTTCTTTAATTTGAAATAGAATATAGAAAGTTGTAACAAATGACATAGCAAAACTTATATTCAATGACAATTGATATCCAAAATTGAATAAATTGCTAGCTGTTAATTTTGATTTATCAGAATATGGTAGCGGATAATTGGTTACTTCAATTGTATATGATGAATCTGTTACAGCTCTATAATTATTAACAAAAATGAATATTAAAATAAAATAAAATTAATAAATTTTAATATTGTCAATATTTTACAATGTTATTAACTGACTGTATGAAATAATACGACTCACACAAACATCACAAAAACATCTCCTCAAACCAATAATTATTATTATAAAAATTATTTGATACAAAATCTTACCTTAAAATAGCATTATGGAATGCATTCAGGGTTACTGGTAAAACATGTAATAATTGAGCATTAAACCATGATGTAATATTTTTCGGTTTAATTGTACCACCAATAATATATTGGGAATTAACTTTAACTAAATTTTCTTTTTCTAATGCAATCATATAATCTTCAAAATTTGTTTTTATTTGCGTGTATTTATGTCCGGTACCAAAATTCTTTATATAATTTCCATATTCTTTTATAATTTTATTTTCGAAAATATTTGCTTCAGAAATTCCATTTGATTCTAGAACAGTAACTGTTTGACCGTATGGGCTTATATCTAATTTTAAAGGTTCCAATTTCTTAAATGGATCAATTGATTTGTACACCATAACAGTTACAATAATAAAAAATATTGGCATAAAATTTTGTATAAAAAATAAAATATAATTTCTTATTGTGTAGAGAAATTTTTTTAATATCATAGCCTTCCATTGACTTAATCCCAATTTGAAACCAGTCAATAAATTAATATTATCGTCAATATGATTAATATCTAAAACAAAAAAAATTTAGATAAATATTTCAAGAAATTTTAGTTTAAATTATACAATATTATTTTCAGAAATTTACGAACATTTTGTAATTTATCGCATTATTTGGTAACACTTTTTAATGTATAGATAATGCAGCTATAGTAGTATAGTCCTGGTTGACAGAAAATGACGTTATAAATTCTGCCTCTTGTGTAGAAACATTATTTTGGTGAGTAATCTCTTATCTAATATATTAATATTCTAATAATGTATGAAAGTCAAGCTCTAACTAAACCCATATATTTATTATAAAATCAAGATTTTTTTTCACACTCTTGGTGATTTAGTACTAACTAAAAACAAATAATATTTAATACGAGAACCAAATAAAATAATGAAATAATAACCAATCAGACATAAACAAATATAAATTTTAAACTTTCAAATTAGAAGTATATTTTTAAAGTCTTCGAACAATTAATTAAACAATTACCGATTAAAACACTTTAAATTTTAAACAAAATATTTTTATACGTTCACAGCCAACGATAATGTTGAGATCTAATTTCATTTACAAGCACACAACTAAAATAGCAATGCAAATTACATATTTATAAAAAAAAATAAAAAGTACTTTTTCTTTTTTCATGCCCCATCAGTTAACGGAAAATTTTGGAAATTTAATGTTAAAAAGTAAAATGTCAAATAATAGCTATGTTTTTAGGCAGCGTTTATGAATCAGATTTAGTTTAATCAAAGTTTTGTTTGAACCAATTTTATTTATAAATTTTATTACAAATACATCATTTTGTTTTAAAAGTTTTAATTACATTGTGTCAAAGGTGTTAATAATTAGGTAAAAAAAAATTATAACATTGCGTTAAAATATGCGCACCCGAGAAAATGAACCGGAGTTTGCGAAATGACTACTGGATATTGGTAATGGAATAGCCGGGTAACACGGTAACATTACTTCTACAATGTTTTCCAGAAAATCAAGATCCAGTTTAACAACTAAACGATGATATAAATTTAGCTACAATAGATCCGAAAAGTATTAAGGGCAGAGCAATCCTAACAGTATAACCAATGAAATGACGACTCATTGGAAATAAATAATAAGGTATTGAAACGTTTAGATGGCACAGAAATAATTTTTAAAAATGTCGATACAGTAGTCAGTGATGATTCGAATGATCAACTAGCATATTCAAAAGAATTTTTTAATAGCCTCACTCGAATTGGAATGCCTCCACATATATTCAAATTAAAAATAGGAGCTGTCATTATGCTTCTCAAAAACCTTATGTCATTATGAGTGCACAAGACTAATCATTGCAAGTATTAAAAATCACTATATGGAAGCGAAAATTGTAAATAGTAATAACTCAGATACAGTTTTTATTCCGCGTATTCCTATAATTCCGTCCTATATATAAATCTTCCTTTTATTTTCAAACGAAAACAATTTCCAATTCTATTAGCATATTCAATGGTCATAATACATGCTGGGTGGCACAGTAGGTAGAGTGCCTGCCTTTCAAGCGAAAGGTCCCGGGTTCGATTCCCGATGAAGCAAAAAAAAAACAATGCTTCATTGGGTTTTCGAGCTGGTTTAGTACCCTTTGTCATTGGGATATAATAAATGACAAAAGATAATTAAGAGTTAATCTATTTCTTTAATGCTAGACCGGCGAATGTTACGAATATGTTACGAATATTATTATTTAACGTAATTATAAATATTTTAAATATAGTTTTAATCGAACTGCTGAAAACCAGTATTTGGAATGTGAGTAATTTGCCATTGAAATACTGTTGACTGAGTAATACAATAAAAAATGTTTGATGTACACAATTTCTACATCAACCATTGAATTTCTCATTAAAAAATATCAGATGAGATGTTTGTTTTGGTCATGACTACACTAGTTCTGTAACCAATAACAATATATCCAATGAAGTGTTATAATTAATATTCGATTATGCAAGTAACATAATATTACATTTTTCATATATTAAAATATTAAATGACAAATAGTAACTGATTCGTTACGTGTATTTTCAATAATAGTTATATAACATAACATTACATAACATTAAAATGATTTAAATATATTAATTTTAATTTACTCACCTTCAACAGATTCACAATCGATAATACCTTTTTCACTATATTTTGTATTATATGAACTTTCACTTTCAATAGTACCATTCTTATTCGATAGATCTTGTCTATCGGATCCAACTAACATAAATACTTCTTCTAATGTTGTATTTGAAATACCATAACCGTTAATTTGAAGTTGATTAGATTTGTCTTCTAATTCAATTAACATTTTTTCAAATTTGTTTGAATATTTATCAGGCAATTGATATGATAATTCAGACCCAATATCACTTTCAATAAGAATATCTGGTATATATTGACGTAAAAGATTTGTTACTTGTTGCGTTTGACAATTTTCTTTTTTAACACAAATCTAAAAATAAAAATTTTGATATAAATTAAATTATAATAATTCAATATATACCAAATGATAACCCGCTCCATATCTTTTTTTTAAGAAAAATGATGTACCATAGGCTTTTAAATCACCATTACACATTATAGCAATTCTATCACCTAAAACATCAGCTTCATCCATAAAATGGGTTGATAATAATATAGTACGTCCTTTTCTTTCAAGTTCTAAAAGATCCCATAGTGCTCTTCTAGCTGATGGATCCATACCAGATGTTGGTTCATCACATAAAACAACTTTTGATCCACCACATAGAGCTGCTGCTATTGATAATTTACGTTTCATACCACCAGATAATTTTTTTGATTGTGTATCAATTTTATTTTCTAATTCCAATAATTCAACATACTTTTGTACTTCGATATCGATTTCATTTTTTTGTAAACCTTTTAAACGACTAAAAAATATTATATGTTCACGTACAGTTAATTCATCGAATAAAATATTATGCTGTGGACAAAATCCTAATGACATTCTAGCTTTCATTAAATCTCGTCCAATGTCATAACCATTTATATTGGCTGTACCATTACTTGGTGGTATCATGCCAGTTAACATAGACATTGTTGTTGTTTTGCCAGCACCATTATGTCCAAGTAATACAGTAATTTCATCTTCATACATATTTATTGTTAAATCATTAACAGCCACTTTATCACCAAAATCTTTTCGTAAATTATTTATAGATAAACCAATTTTTTTATCTTTTGGTTCAACTTCAAATGCAGATGGATTAGCTCTTATTATATTATATCCATTAGTTTCAGAAATGTCAGTCATTTTATTTTCATTATTTGGAAACCAGTATGTTTTTGTAAATGGAAAATACCATTTCTCTGGTACACCATATGATCCGGGTAAAATTTTCTCCAAATATAAAGCAATTATCATATATAAAAATGAATCAAGTATTAACATTAATGTTAGATCACCAACTGATATATTATCATCAATATTAACTGGACGAAACAAATTATTCCATTGCAAACCTTCACCGGTACCTTCTAATTTTAAAATTAATTGAAATCCAAAACCCATTGCTGTATTTGAAAACACTGATAGTCCTAATTTTTGACCAAGTGATAAGCTTGTATAATTATTTTGTGTTAATTGAAATGGCAAATACCATATAAACCATAATAGACCGGATACAGCTGCAGCTGTATTTGCTTTAGAAAATAATGTTGCAATCATAAAACAAAATGTTACCAATGATATACAATAGATGTAAAGAAATACTAAAAGTATTGACCAATTACAATGACTTAACACAGAAACATTTTCATTACTCCAGTGTACCTTAAAAAACAGAAAATCCAAATGAAATATGAAATTATGCTTAAATAAAATAAACAAAAACATTTACTTTTAAAAGAATAACCATCAGTGATACTGTTATCATAGCCAAAGGGTATGTTTTACAAAACCAAGCTATCCAGTGTAACCAATTTGGTAAGCCCATAATTTTCATAACTTCTTTCAATTGCTTCTCTTTTTCTGTTGTTACATACTAAAATTAAATAAGTATATTTGTTTATATTTTAATATTAAAATTCAACTTTCCTAATCTAATTAAATACAAATTTGTACCAATAAAATATAACTTTTATATTTGCTAATAGTATATCTTTATATTTTATTCATTTCGCTAGAAGCTATAGTGTTTGTTTAATAAATTATCTTGGTAATTTTTTAATATAAACATAAATTGCAATTTGAAATTACCTTATACCCCTAATCCGGCTAAAAGTATTTCTGGATTATTTAATCAAATAAAAATTCGCAATATAAATGTTCATACACACTTCATAAATTTTATAAGTACCATTGTACCTTCATTTAGTGTCTTTTTCAAATAACATAACAAAAAAAAATTCTTACTCCGTCAACATAACAAGAGCATAAAATTCGTAACATATCTTTTCTACTATTCCACGGTGTATAGCTTCCTTTGTTAGAGCTGTTTATGATAAATTATGGTGACAAATTTTGCACAAAAATATAGCAAGCTTTCGTCTCTAACAGACATCTGATGTGCTTGCTCTAATGGATTAAATCTGACAGTATATAATAAAAATAAAGAAGACAGAAACAGGTCATTTAATTCGACGCTTGTTCACACTCAATTACGTACTTCAATTTTAAATATGTTGCAATACTGCAAATAGTTTTACTGCATTTAGTATTGCTGAATTTGCAATGACTCTTTGGTGATTCTATAATTTAAATAGATGGTTGTTGAGTGAAAAATATTCAGATTAGCGATTTCAAGGCTTTTTAACTTTTTTGATTGCTCGTTCTGACTGAAAACAAAATTCGTATATCTAAAAACTGTACTTCGCCAATATTATAATAAATGCCCATCAAACATAGCAAATATTTTGAAAACAAAAAAAAATTTGCGTACCCCAGAAATAAGAATTCTAAGGTAAATCTATTGTTGAGAAAAAAAACAACAGATAATTCATAATTGCAGTATGTTCGAAATACAAGATATGTAATCCGCAGCAAACGAAGGAATTAGAGAGATCATGTGTACAGAATGAGCTGAGATGGTCTGGTGGAGATTCCTGTAACTTTAAAATCTAGTTAAAAAAAAAGAAAAACTTTTAAAAAGATGGTACGATTGCTGGACCTCAGCATTACAAGATTATAACAAAATAAGAAATTGGAACAATTTGGCAGTTTTACCTACCACACAAATATTTTATATTATCATATGGTAGGGTATGTACGAGTGCCTACCGAAGTAGAAATCGGTACAGTTAGGCCAAGGAGGCCCATTTTATTACCACAAAACCTCGATTCTCTGTGCGGATTCTACTTGTCCAAGAGCAATTTGAACTTTTGAACAAACCGATGAAGATTTTTTTTATGCATATAATCGTGGGTAAATACCCAAACTGCTTTTACATAGAAATTTGGCATACACAATAATTGCAACAATAGTTTTTTATAACAAACTAATAGTTTTACCTACCACACGAAGATTAACAAAATTATATATTTGAATTGGCTGAAAATTTAAGTTTAATACAATTTTGTATAATATATTTTATTTCATATTATAAAGAATATACCTATTATCTTACCTTAACAGTTTGGGAGCAAGTATACACGAAACTAATTAATATAATCAGTGATACAAATGATTCTAATCCTTTTAATAATGGATCAAAAATATATGGTGGATATGGAAATCTTTGAAAATTTATTTCTGGTAACTTACTATCATCATTATTGTCTTTTTTAAATTTTTCAATAAAACCTATTGCAAATGCATGTTGTATACCAATAAATCCTTCCATATAATAAGATGGATTTTTATCATAATCAATTGTTGCTGGTATTCTTAAACCACCAAAATCCATTAAAGGAAATAAATGATTTGTTTGCCAATTTAAAGTGTGATTAAAAGCATCTTGAAATGCACGTAATTCACTTGGAAATCGCATAGAATATGCTATTTTTTTTGGACATTTTCCATCTACAAATTTTTTTTCAAATTGTACTCCAGCAATAACTCCATTCATAACTTGTTTATTTAATTCATTGACATCATTATATCCTTTAACATTAACTTTTAAAGGGTAACCAGAATCATCAAACCATTTTTGAACATAATTTCTTACATCATCTAAACAAGGATTTGTTGGATAATAGCCAACTTCCAAAGGTATTTTAATTGCACTTTCATCCATACTAAAAAAGATAAAATTTAATATTTAAACAAATTTATTTCAAAAATTATTTTAATTTTAAACATACCTCAATATAAATGTTGCATTATATGCATTAAATCTTGTTGGTTTGGAAATTGTATTTGGTGATGCTAAATCCCTGGCAATAATTAATATTGTTGCAAATATTACCGGTAGTAAAATTTCAATAATTAATTGCTTCTTATGATTTATTTGTAATCTCCAATTTTTCCACATCAATAGTAAAAATTTATCCCAATTACTTGTCATTTTGCTAATTAATTATCTTAAGACTATTACAAAATGTAAAATTCTGAAATAAAATTTAAAAAAAAAATTAATTTCTTCTAAACTATTTATTTCTAATTTTTCATAATAAAATTAAACGAGCAATTAAACTGTAATAAAACGAAAATAAAGCTGAAACAACTAAAAACAACATTATGCCAAAATCATAATCAGCACGATCAAAATGATAACAGTTATTTTACTATAAGCGATATTATATAACGTAGCGTTACCTGAGCTCTGCCACCATTTATAGTGCGTTTTTAAAATGAAAATAGAAAATTAATAATTATACTGATTTTTTTTAATAGGTACAACTATAAGATTATGCCCCAGAATATCTTTACCCTATACTACACAAAAATTACATAAATAATATTGTGTGTAACAATTTGCTTACAGTAGTACAGTATAGACATCGCACAACTACTGCGAAATGTTTAGTGCAGTACAGAACATAACTAGAAGAATATTGCATTTACAATATTTTCTTTAAGATAGAATGTCACACATAGTCCACAGTACCAATAATGCAGTTTCACAATCTACTCAGTTATATGTGGATAATATTAAAAAAATCAAAATCCAGTAATGATTTATTGACCAAAAAATTTCGAATTACGAAAATTTACCGTTAATGTTTGTATATTTTTTATTACTGTCTGATTTATGCTTAGAGCAAGCATAAGACGTCTCCTGACGTTTATTACTAGACGAAGGCTTGCTTCATTTAATCATCATCCAGTAGTGTTAGTAAATCACCGCCACCTTTGATTAGAAAAATCCAAAAATAAATCCAAAAAGTAAACCAGATACATGCTGTTAGTAGAAGGGTAATACTCATAAGTTAATACCTATGTTAAAAGCTATACATTTATTAAAACACTTCTAAAAGTTAGGCCGAAAGTATCAAAGCTAAAAAGAACAACAGTTGTTAGTTAAACGTACTCAGTTGTAGAAATCAAATCGATCAAAAGTACTAGAGTTAGAATTTACTTCACGGAGCATTCTGGTGATTGGCTTGAATCTACCATATTTAGTAGGGTGGAAAAGAATGTGGAACAACTCAATGGTTCTGAGATTATTCCAATTGGATCTTTCAACCAAATAATTTGAAATTTCAGGGACTAGCGTCATACCCGAAAGGATCTGGTGAATGAAAGAGCAATCTGCAATTAATTTTAATATAAATTTTATAATAAAATTATCATTATAAAATGTTACTTTAATTATTGTAGTCAGATTTGATGCTAGTAGGTAAAAATAATGTAATAATAAAACCAACAGTAAACAGTAGTGTGGTTAAAAGCATGGAACGATGAAAAACTAATAATTGTTTCATCAAGAGTTACATTAAAAAACGACGATACTGGTATTGCGTACTTACAGAGATTTATAGACCTTTTTTTGGTAGGAAATATCTAGATATATGTATTTCAAAATAGATTAAAAAAAATATTACTCAAATCAGATATAAGTAATAAATGTAAAATTTCGTAAAAGTAGCAATTTATGATTGAGTTATTAAATTCGGCATATGAAATGAAATTCAAATAGCAGTTGTTGATTTTTTGGTTTTTTATTACTTAATTTTTATGACAGTGTTAATCTGTTTCTATCTCATTTATTTTTTCTTTTTGAATATTATTTTATTATATTTCGGTTATATATATTTTTTATTAGCTTTAAGTATATCAACTTAACTACTTAACTTTAGGTAATATTAAAGAGAAAATAAAATTAGAATTACATTCTGTACGAACAATTCAATAATTCAACTCATTTGAGATTAATAAATAAGTAAATGAATATAAAATATAAACATAAAATAAACTATAGATACGAATAATAACAATTTGGCAAAGAGCTGTTATTGGTCTAATAAATAGAACAGGGCTAGTAACAGCAAAGGAACTCTTAATTGTTCTAAGATATTCTTTTTTTGGAGTTCTTGTTAGTTATTTCAGCATAATTAATACCTTTTCGTACTATCCTATCCTATTTAGTATCCGAATCACATAATCACTACACATTATCTACATCAGAATGATAACTTCGTATTATTATATATTGTTACTTAGGAATATTTTATAATATCATAGGTAGGATAGGTACGAATGGCTATCTAAGTCGGTACAGTTAGACCAAGGAGACCCATTATGATACAACAGAAATCTCAATTCTACTTGTCCAAATGGAATGAAATTTTGCTTTTTTTATATAATCAAGTCTATGACATGAACACCCTAACTGCTTTTACACAGAGATCAGACATACACAATTTTATACAATAATTTTTTTTTTAGAATTTTTATAATATAACTAGGTACTAATTTTAAAATGTAGAAAACTATATCTATTGTAGATATCTTTTCTTCATTTTCATAATAGCATATTCCAAATTTTTTGGATAACCAAATTAGATTCTTAACTATTTTTTATCATTTATTTTATCCCAATGACAAGTGGTACTGAATCACGTCGAAAATCGCATTTTTTTTTCCTTCATCGGCAATCGAACTTCGGACCGTTCTATTGAAAGACAGGCGAATGAGAAATAAAAATTATTTGTAATAATTAAATTTAACCTTTACTTGAGCAGCAACGAAATATACGTGATCAAGCAAGATTAACATTATCTTAAATTAATATATTTGGTTTTTTTCATATATTCTGTATGGAGATTTTTCTGACAAAAATTAGTGATTTTTATGTTTTTATGATGGTCCAGAAGTCGTAGAAAATGGATTAAAGAAAGCAAGAGTCACATTTGGAAGATTGCAACCGATATGGAGGAACAGCTAAATAGCCAGAAAAACTAAACTGAGAATATTCCGGTATTGTGAATACTAACGTACGGCAGTGAAACTCTGTTCAGATCAAAAATCCTCAAACAGAAGTTACAAGTCTTCATTAATAATGTTTATTAATAAGGATAATATGCAGAATATTCTGACCAAACACAATAAGCAACAAGGACCCCTGGATACTAACCGGTGAAGAACCCATATCGAAACAAATCAGAAGAAGGACATGGAGATGGATAGGATGGATACACTCAGAAAGCCGTCAAACAAGATCGCGCGAATGAGCTTAGAATGGAACCCACAAAGTACAAGAAGACATAGCAGAAGGGAAAACAGCAACAACAATCGAGTGCAATTTAAATGTTAAGTGGAAGCCCTATGCTCCCAAGAGGAGCAAACAAAAAAAAATTAATAGCCATATATATAATCTGAAAAAGAAAAATATAAATCACTTATTTGCAAATTAAATAATTTGCAAATACTACACAGAATTAAGATTTTGTTAACAGAATTACCCCATTACACGCTGCAACCCCCAATTATACATACATTTTTTTTATGGTGGATTCTTCTACGTAGATATAACCTTTCCAGATCAATTTTACACCGCCGTTTGACTCTTTAAAATTTCAGACACGTCATACCCTTGGCAAACACCATTAGCTGTGTTCTTTTCATGCGGTTCAAGGGCTAGGTCAATCATTTATATGAAAATACAATAACAACTCAAAATCCAAATATTTATCCAGTTTTTATACAGGTATCACACATATATTAATTATATTTGCCACGACTGGCATTTTCATAGTTCGTTCGTTCGTTCAAAAAGTTATGTCAGTTGAAAACAATAAATACCTACACACACAGTACACAGTTTTAAATTGTTTTGAAGTAATGGATAATATTATGTGAAGATTATTAATGGTTGATGTAAAATTTGAATCAATTTTTGACAATTTTGACAATTCTTTATTACCAATTAAGAAGTTTGCCAACTTAAAAAAATCGTTAACATATATCGTTATTTTGAAGTTAACAAAACCTAGACCTGAATGAACCCGAATGAAAAGAACACAACTTTTATTTCAATTTCAGGCAATGTATATAACTGTAAAAATTTATATACTATCGTGCGAGCTATAACATCGCATTCAAATAGAAGGTGGGAGAAGCATTCCTCTTCCAGTAAGAATAATCTGCATTTGTCTGTATTGAACTTACCAATCTTGAACCGACATGTTTTGAATGCGTCCCGTGATAAACAATATTAATTCCTGATATTGGATCTCCTCTCCCCTAATTATCTAATTAAAACTGTTAATATTAAATTTGAAATAGTTTTTCTTGGCAACTATGTATTCCATGTAGTATTAGTTTCATTAATTTCCAAATTGAAAACAATTGAAAACAATTCATTGTATAGTATATAAATATATTTTATTGCTACAAGCTCCATAAATTTATTACATAAATGCCAACACGTGCATTAAAATTGCATTAGACATTTTTAATCTAAAATTATTCTATTTTATCTAATTGCTTATTGTTAACAACAATGTATACACAAAATATAAATTAATTATTAAAGTAATAATAAAATTAATAAAATTTATATCACGCTCATTGGATAAGATTATTATGTTATTATTATGTTAGCAAATTCATTATCGCACCACTATCAAATGATAAGACATCAATTCTTTAAAATATACCCAATTTATATAACGAATCACGCAATACGATAAGCTCGCTATTCTATTTCAATTGGAGCTTTCAGTAGAATCTAGCGCTTGCTGCAAAATTACTGTAACAGTCGAACAAATTTTCTGTTGAATAGTGATTTTATATTAGATTAAAACGCTGCATAAAATTTTGCAGCGGAAAAAATCAATGCTATATTGAATAGCGAATTTTCAATAATTGATGTAAAAATTATTTGTTTTTTTTACATCATAATATGTTGTCATTGATGAGTAGATTCAAAATAAATTTATAATAATAAGATAAATTATAATAATAGAAAAACAGAGACAAATAATTTAGTGATTTATTAAGTTTTAATTCAATATTAAAATAAAAAAATTTTAAAAATCGTCTTGAAAAATTCTTGCTAGAGAAAATATTCTACCGAACGAACAATTCAGCTTCAGAAAGAAACATTCAAGCACACATCAAGTCTGCAGAATCAAAAATATCGTTAAAACAAATTTAAATAACAAAAAGTCTATAGGAATAATAACTCTTGATGTCGAAAAAGCATTCGACTCAGTATGGCACAAAGGCTTAATCCCGAAATTAATTTCTCACGAATTCCCAGTTTATGTTGTCAAGTTGATTCCAAGTTTTCTGAGCGACCAATTTTTCACGGTAAAAATTGGACTAGCTAAATCTAATAAAATCACTGTTACAGCAGGTGTTTCGGAAAACAAAACACTGTTCTTAAATTAATCCTAAGCAAACCCTTTTATTTCTCCACAAGCAAATTGCACTTACTAGCAAACACTAATACTATTATAGAGAAAATTCAAAAAACAACACCTGCCTTTTTTGAAAGCTGTTACAATTCCGAAAACCCGCTTATAAGAGCGATAGTAGATTAAGATTTAGTATTAAGATCATTTTAGTTAATAGACGTTAATTAAGATTTAGGTTAGGTTTAGATTAGATTTTATATTAGCATAAAATAATTAATTAAAGGTTTTTACTTGCCATTTTGTCCTTTGCAAATTAAATTTATTCTAAATATTTAAGTCAGCTTAGTCTGAATAAATACAAATCAAAGGTGTAAATATTCTAGTAATATAAGCTCTTGAAATATAGAATTAAAATATATGAAAATAATATATTGTAATTCAATAAGGCAATAAATAAAATAATAATAATAATAAATTTGAAAAATATTTTTTATTAAAAATTTTTATTATAATTATTTTAGGTATATAGACGATTAAATTAATTGCAGTATTTAAAGTATGTAGTTTAAATGAATAGAAATGTTATTTTAAATTTCGCTGCAAAATATTCAGCACAATAAGGCAGCGCTAATTGTTATATCGCTGCTATTTATTGCAGTGCTAGATTATATTCAAAGAATAATAAGGAAAACTCACTTACATTTGAATTCTACAAAACTAAAGAACAAAACAATAATAATATTGTAAGCTCATTTAAGAGACAGAATTTTTAGGTTTACTTCACCTACACAATCATGTCTCTTGAGATTGTGTTGTCATTAAATTTGTTTTTTTTTTCTTCTAAATCGAAATATTTAATAATTTTATTTTGTTTTCACTTCACAATAGTCTCAATTTAATAATTTCGGAGAAAAGTAAACAAAAAAGAAAGATATATGAATATCAGATGGAAATACCTAAAATGACGCGTCTGTCGTGACATGGGCAAAATTGTTTATAATTTATATCATTTTGATAAAACTGATTAGATAAAAAAATTTTCCTATAATAGATATTATTCAGTTTTGAAAACGGTACATTATTATTATTATTATTTTCTTATCATTTAAATTAAGCTTTTCATTATTAAAATCAATATTACATAAATAATTAAAGAATTTCTTACTCACCGTAATTTAAATTCATTTATAAATATTTAATTCAGCTTTAAGTTAAGACCCAAGACTTAAAATCTAATCAAACAAAACGCAATGAAATCATATTGAATCATATGATGACAGGCAATATTATATCTCTTTAGTATAGGTACATATTGCATATTTTAATACTAGGGGCTTCTATTGATTAACTATAATTCAAATTAAAACCACATTTAACATTTTTAACAGAACAGGGATTTGCATGCGCTGGTATAGACATTTCACTATCAACTAGTAAACACTTATGTGTTAATAAAAATCTTTGAAACTGGTAATGTTTGAAAAGACATAAAAATTCCTCAATTATCATGCCTTTTATACCTATTCCCTGTATTAAATCAAAATAATTTACTTTGTTTTTTAATTTGGTTTTCATCCCTGAAAACCTCCACTGACTTCTACTACTTAGGTTTTTTTTTTTTTAATCCATCTTTAATACTAATCTATGTTACATATCAATAAAGGAGGAAGAAAAAAAGCTATAACATAAATAACATTGTTATGAAATAACAAATCTTAAACTCTATATAAAGATAATAGATATAAGATGTTAAAAAATTATTGTCATTATATAAATTTTACTGATTTCTCTGTTGTTTTTAATATTTTTATTTTATAAGAACTTATACGAGTATTATTTATAACAAACGATAATATAATTTTGTGTTTATCAAAGAGAAGAATATCATTCTTTGGTGATTTGAAATTTTATTTCAGTTTATTTATTCAGCAGTGCTTATGTTTAAGTGCTTAAACGCCGTTATAACACCGTTATAATTGTTTATTTTTTCTTAAAAACTATAATTTTATACACCTAAAAATTTGTATGTACCTATACTACGAAGAACAAAACAAAAACGATAAACTTATATGAACTCTCTGAATACTGATACTGAACACCATTGACCGATACGGTGTAGTGAATATGTTATAATAGGTACTACTAATCAGATGGTTTAGAATCCCGCTCCCGACATGAATGTTGAAAAAAAAACTTTCCAAGCAAAAATAATTTCGTTATGATGCTAACAAAACGAAGTCATTCTACAATAGATATAGCATTTCCCCTATATACTTCTAGCCAAGGCCCACGAAGGTTTTTCCGTAATTTACCGAATTATCATTTCGTTTTAAATTTTGTTTTTCTTTTGTGCATCATTTTTTTTTTTATTTATTTTGTTATTTATTTTAACAGTTGATCCTACAGATAAATCTGTAGGCCAACTTTATAGGTCCTTTTCCCTTCCCTTTCGAAATTATATTAATTATTTCGTATATATTTTGTATATTATATATTTATATTATTTCTTTTTTATTAGTTATATTATATCTTTATTAATAATTAAATATTTTTTTTTTATAAAAATAAAATTTGAGAAAAACACAACCAACAATGGATGCGTTCAGTACAATTTAGCGAGCGATGATTAGTTTATGCTGCACTAGATTGAAGCAAAAAAAATCTGTACTATATTGAGAAGCCACTCTTTAATGACGTTTATGTATTCCATATTTTGATGTAAAAATTATTTGTTCATATTAAATTTGTTGTAAGTGGTGAGTGGATTTTAAAAAAATTATAATAATAATATTGTTATAAATTAAAATAGCTGAAAAATTTAGGATTTATTAAGTTTTAATATAATTTTTATATAATTAAATTTGAAAAATATTTTTCATCAAACATGTTTATTATAATTATTGTGGATATTTGGATGACTAATATTAGTGCAGTAATTAAAGTAGCTTTAATGAATAGTCAAACAATGTCATTTTAAATTTCACTGCAAAATGTTCAGTACAAATGCAAAGCGCTAATTGTTACATCGGCGCTATTTATTTAAGCGCTAGATTCTACTGAATGCACCGAATATTATGTTAAATTTAATACAAACACCATCAAATCCTTTGTTTAAAAAATATTATTTTATTGTTCAGTGTTTATTATAATTTGATAGAAATTGGTTCCATGTCGGATAATATTTTTGTTTTTTTTTAATTGAAAATTATTAATGCAAATGTTTTTCTAACTTTTGTAAATTTTACCAATTTAGGTAAATAATATTGAATATTTTTTTTAAAATAATATAATATTATATAATAAGAGATTATTCCAGTAGATAAGATCCATATACAAAAGACAAAATTTAAATGAAAATATGTCCCATATTTTCAGTTACTCAGTTAGTCTGGCTAATAGTATAGCGGCATTGAATATAGTCTTCTACATTTAAAATTGTATGTGGAAGACTATATAAAAATACAACACTACTGAAAATCATTAGTAGGTATAGCAGTGTTGGAATACCTAGGGCTAGAAAGCTTCAAGTTTTGATTTGAATAGTTTCACAACTCATATATATATTAATTCTTAATATTTATATGTATGTATATATTTGTTACAATAGAATATTCATAAATTTTTATATTATTTTGATTTTGTATTTTGAATTTTCTATTTATTTTTAATTTTTTATGAATTATTTTGGTAAGTTATTGTTTATAAATATTTTTTTTTAATATTGTGTAATAATCATTTTAAACCAATTTTGTTTTATGTAATTTAAAAATTTCAAATAGTAGTTTTTACCAATAAATGAATTTAAAAAAAAATATATATATATATATATATATATATATATACATATTACATGTATATATATATATATATATATATATATATATATATATATATATATATACATATTACATGTATATCTTTTCTATAGAAACCAATGTGTGAGTTATAAAACCAAATAAAATTCCCACTTGGCTCTTGCCAGTGCATATTAATAAGATTATAGTAAAAACCATAGTTTTTTTTAAAAGTTAATAAATTAATTTTTCACTTTGCAGTTTTATATTTTCTTTTATTTTTTTTATATTCTAAAATAAACTTAGGTTTTCTATTTAAATAACCGTTCTTTTTTGTGTAAAGGTTTATCCAAACGTTAAGTACAAAATTTTATAATATACAAAAGCCTATATACGAAAATATAAATTCAAAGCTTGAGCTAGGCTGAGTTGGTAAACCGGAGAAATGGTATTTCAGCTGAAAAAAAATAGAAAAATAAACACTAAAAATTTAACTAAGCCACAATAGAAAGTAACTCTTTTAAAGTTACTTTTTAAATAACTTCTATTCAAACACAATAAAACGGTTTCATTCCGATTAAAATTATGCAAAGCAAAAAATTTAAACCATTTATTATACAAATATCAGAAACTTATCATAAATGTAATAAATTTTAAACTTTTTTTAAACACAATCACCACTTCTAGTAATTACAGGTGTGTACTTCAATGACTCATTTAAAATTATTATTCTTTTTGGATTTCAATTTAAAATTTTAACTAATATTATGAACATAAAAAATGTCTCATAAATTTTTAAAATTCTTACTTTCAAAAGAACACTTTCATTTAAAAAAAAAATTAAATTTAATTATGAAATTTTTTTTTTTTTTGTCAAATTAATTCTAAAAGTGCAACAACAACTACACTAAAATAATTGATAAAAATGTTTTAAAATTTCAATTATATATATTTTTTTTTTTTTTAATTTACATAAATATTCATAAGTATGACACGTTGCAATTGAATTTTAAAACAAAACTAAAAATCGAATTCATAAATTCTGTTTTAAAATGTATAATAACAGTTCTACGTAGTTGGATAATATGACTTATCAACAAAATGTTAATGATTAGAAATAAGTTTTCAATAAATTATTACAATAAATTATGGGATAGTAAGTAAGTCAGTTAAAATTAATTTTAAAAAAAATGTAAAGTGCTAATTTTACTGACATGAATCCTAGTATGTTATTCTTACAAAAATGTTCTATAGTTGGAAAAAAAAAAACACTTTTATATTTTATCACTAATGTAAGTAAGTCATAACGATCTATAAATCATAACTCTCCTTTAGGGAATGGCAATCACCAAAATCTGTTACCGCCACGGCACTAGACCACGTATGGATTCATATCAATTCTCTTCAACACAAAATTTTTCTATTCTCAAAGTAGACCGCTATAGTTTTTGCGAATCTGTATATATTCTAAGAGTTTTTGCGATTTGAAAAACAAAAAAACATATTATTAACATATCGTGTCACAAAATAACATGTTTTGTATTGACAAACATATACCCAACCTTCTAATGTCTTTCTGAGTTTCAAGAGCGGTTTAGATTCGACAGTTATCAATATTAAGTACCAGACAATTATTAGTATCAAACAGTAATTAGACAAGACTAAATTGCAATACAGTGTACGATAAAATAATATTTTTGAATAATTTATAAAAGGGAAAGCAGCCAATACTCATCATCATTTATTTTTTCATTGAAACCAGTTATTGCAATATAGATGAAATTTTATTTAAAAATCTTAACAATCCTCATGCAAGCATCTCTTAAATTCATTCCGTATACATAAAAAAATTATTGTACATCAAATCAAACACTAGTGAGTTTAAACGGGAGCGGCAACAGCAATCCATTTTCAATCTCTCGCAGATTCGACAAATCGGTACCTGATAAGTCTCATTGACAAGGCAACGGTATTATTTTATGAAATTTATAGGAAGCAATGCAGAAAATTTAGAAATCTAATAATTCCTGATGTAGATGAGAATGATATATACTTTAAATTTTTTTTTTTTAGAGATACGTATAGTTTCAAATTCTTATACTGATGTTTCAGGGGTAAAATTAGCGTTTTAACCGACTTTCGCACCGCAAAGAAAAAATTATTCTACCAACAAACAATAACAATAAAATAAAACACTTTAGTTATGTCATCAAAATCACATGAAGTTAATCGCCGTGTTACAAGCTATTTGACTTGGGATTCCTTATATCGTTAGCAAGACAGATAAATAAATAACAAGCGGGTGCTTCAAGAACAAATAATTATTTTTGTGTTTGTAGGTTTTTACGTTTGGAAAAGCAGGGTAGTCTGTAAAAAAGTATCTCTTTTTTTTTGTAATATCAATGCAGAATTACAAAAATGCATAATAAATAAAATATTATTTAAATCAAATTTCTGACTAAAAATGACATAATAAACATAAAGAATGAGATACTTCGAAAATTATACCTAACGTCTGTAAATAAATAACGAAAATTCGAAAATCATTATCTACAGTCAAAATTCATTATACATATTACAACGGCGAGCTGATTAGTTTTTTTATCTAAAAAATTTTTTATTTTTTGTTTTTTGATTACAATAAAACAATCAATTTTAACTATCACGAGTTGCTATCTTAAATATTAATAACTAAAGTTATGATCGTAATTTCCTTGTTCTGGTCTACTTTTTTGATTTAAATTTAATTCTGTGAGTTTACTAATATAGCTAGTAATCAGTTATATCAATTCAATTCAATTTTATTTTTTTTCTTGGTTTTTTTTTTGTTTTATGTAATGACAATTTTTATGAAATTTTTTAAATATCGGATATGATTAGAAGTGAAGAGTCAATAATTTGTACACATTCACTCTTATCAATAAATTCATCAATATTGATAGGTTTATTGACATTAATTATATTTTCACTTAAAAATGTTATGCAAAATGAACATAACAAATATATTTAACTGTATTAAACGGGACTTAAAGCAATATATATATATATAATATATATATATATATATATATATATACTATATAACTATATGTGATATAAAAATTCCTATTAGAATTACTGTTATTTTCAAATTTTCAAAAATATGGAGACAGGTTTTTAAGCTGTAAACAGAATCAAGGGGAATGGCAATAATGAATAACGAATTTCGCCTAATTAAACACGACCATGGCGAAAAACTATGACGAAAGTAGTTGTCAACGAAAATAAAAAAATGTTTTGTAAAGAATACTGAATAATATTTTAAAAATTATTAAATGATTTATTTAAATTTTTAATTGAATTTTATATTTCCTAATTTCTTTAATTAATTTCTTTTCGAGACTCATTTTATTTTATTTATTTTTTTTTTTAAGATTCAAACTAGATTTTAAATTATTTTTTACTCTAAAACAGCTACACCATCTATTTTTTGAATAATACTATAAAAAAACAAAAAACAAACATTACTCCAGTAACAAAAAGTTGTCATGATAAGTTTTTGTCAACATATTGTCAGAAAATTGTGGGCAAATTTTGCCGTCGAAATTATGACGACGTCTACAAAATCTGTTACTAAATTGTGGTTGTAAACTCACTCACTTTTTTCGACAAAATATTGGCAAATATTTGTCAAGACAATTTTTGCTCATTATATTGTCAAAAATTTGTGTGCAAATTTTGTCGTGAAAATTATGATGACAATTTGTTGACAAACATTTGTAACAAAATTGTAGTTGTAAGTCTATCAACAATTTATCCACAAAATATTGACAAATATTTGTCATGACAATTTTTGGTCAACAATATCTGACAATTGGGTGACAGATATCTGACGATTGGGTGACGGCTTATAAATTTTTATTTATTTTTATATGTATTAGTATTCTATTCATCAGTCTTTTCAACACTTTTGATAATCGGTATTGTTTTGACATTTGTATTTTGTTAACAAAATGTTGCCCATTTTAACATATTAATTAAACTGTGACAAATGGGGTCAACCTTAACGATATTTTTTCAAAAAAATTGTCACGAAATTTTGTCGACAATTCACCAAAATTTGTTAAGATATTGTCACTTTTTATGACATTTGGCTGCTCGGGATAAATGATTTCTGCAGTCATGATCAACACTCGTCTTTTCGTTGGCGAAAAATAAAAGCTAAACTAACTTTGTCGCCAACGAAAAATTCTACAACGCAATTCGACATGGTTGAGTTCACTTTAATTTACGTATACTACGGCGAAATGTGTTTTGTCATTTTGTCTTCGCCATTCGCCTTGATTCTATAGCACTATATGTAAAATGATTTTCAAATCTATATCTCTTTTATTCTAAATTATTTAGAATGCTGTCATTGGGCCTTATTCGACGATGTAAAATAATGTATTTTCTTTTCTTTATCTCTAACCCTTGTCAACAAACTAAATTTTGTGGTCGGGATATTTGTGTTCACACCGAGAGAGAATTTGCAGATAAAAAATTATGTGCCGCACGGTATACATTTCAAAAATCTATAGACAAGATCAATAAAAAATATTGTTGGATTTTTTTTGTTATACACAAAATTAATCGTAAAAGTAAAATTGCGATAGCAAAACAAGCCAAAATTAAAATCTATATGAGAAATATTCACATAGAAATAAATACATAGATAAGTGTTAAGTGTGTTGACATCCAACTGTGTAGTAACAAGCTGATGGTGTATTGGCCTGTGTTGACGATAACTGCTGACATCGTCTAATAACGCCAATCCCAAATTTTAATAATTTCGAGCTTATTTGGGGAAAGGAAATATACAAAAACAAGAGGAGTTAGAACGATCTAATTGTGATCCAATTATCATGAAATGTACAGTGTACTATCCTACTTACAGCACAATAAATATGATTAATTCAGTGGTGATTAGCAGCAATAGTCAATACAAAATCTTCACTAACAATTATTTTAGAAATTCTTTTGATTTTAGTACAAATGTCTCTTACAAGTTTATTAATCAGTAATTAGTTGTTCTAAAAAAAGTAGCCATTATTCAATATTAATTCCTTTATAATTTGTAGTATCTTGTAATGTAGAGAATTAATTTATGGGTATCACACTCTAATAATAGCTTTTGCATATTATTTTGCATATTCCATTCTTTTTAATTTATAAAAATATTGTTCTAGCTTTTTTTGTTTTTGTTATTTGGATTGCGCTTAAATCAGTTATATGCAACCATTGACTCGCGAGCCACCTAAATGTAAAACACCTAAATGCCTTAGGCATTAAATAAAATAATTATTAAATTAAATTTTTATTAACTAACCATCGAAGCATGAAACTGCAGAAAAATAATTACAACTTTAATTTATTGATAATCAGTGCAAAAACGAATTGAAGTATAAAATTTACAGAACGAGACTTGATGCACTTTTACAGATCGTGACTTTAGAATCATGGAATATTAACTGAAATTTTTTTGGAAAATGAGGTGTATGTTCAGTTTTACTAATTTGCCAACGATTTTTGCAATAATTATAAAGTTGTACCTACAATCGTTCCTTAGATTTCAAAATTTCTTAGCTTAAAAACTTCTTATCGTATAAAAGTCTAATAATTTGGAAAAATATAGTTGTATCGACAAAATTTTTGCAGTTACAACCTTTTATAGTTATATTTTAAATCATTTTGAAAATATACAACTTTGTTTTACATTTAAATAGATATTTAGGACTATGTAAAAACATATAATTTTTTCAGTTACAACTTAATTGAATATTCAAGCAATAAAACAAGCATAATGTTTTATTGTTTAAATTTCTGTAAAATCAATGGATCATTATAAATATTAATAATAATCACACAAACATATTATAATGATATTGAAGATAGCTATTTGTTTTTCTCTTTGACCATTTTGAAATTCATTTCATAGAGAATAATAAAAAAATTAAATACAGTTACTTTTTGAAATAAAAAAAATAATAATAAGGAACTAAATCCATTATCCGTTATTTTAGTGCATACAAAAATATTTAAAAATACAAAATTCTAAATATATTAGTATTAGTATATTATATAAGGATTAGTAATAGCTATAACTACCACTTTAAACTGTATTATATTATGCAAGGGATTTTATTTTAGTTAAAGTTGTATCTATTTTATTGTAACTAATTAAAATGATAATATATTTCAAAATATGAATTATATTACAATGTATATAAATATATATAATATATGAATTATATTACAATGATATTACAGTTATATATGATAAAAATTTGATAAAAAAATAAATAAATTACAAGTGTTTGAAATTTGATGATAATTTTCTCGAAAGTGTGCTTTGAACAGTTAGAACCACATGATTCTAATAATGGTGGATTTCCTCTTCATGGACGAACGTCCGTACAATTTTATTTTACACTATAATTGAAACACAAATACCATTCAAGAAAATTTTATGATTTCCTCTCAATGCGCGAAGGACTGAAATTTAAAATTTTATTAAGAGTAATAATGGATAATAACATTGTAATTTTTTTTTTTTTTTTTTTTTTATAAACAGCCAAAGCGTTAGGTATGAAAATACTTACATGACGGTTGGTTGGGATAGGGTAGGATAGAATAAATTAGGAAGAAAAAAAGGGGGATAGATTAGTAATTGGAAGTTGAAGAATGAAGGTATTAATATTTTCTTTAAACTTTTGCAAATTGTAAATTGGTTGTGGAAACATGTTGGGAAATGGAAATGGGAACTATAAACGAACCTCCATAACCTACTTTATGCCATCTTGAGATATCCACACTGTAGGGGTGAGCAATTGCAGCTCCTCTTGTTTCGCGTTGGAATTGTTTAAGAGGAGGAAGCAGCGCTTTGATTTCTGCTGAGCATGTGTTCACACTTACGAAGTATCTATAAAACAGAGAAAGTGCTCCGACTACACGTCGATGTCCAAGAGAAGTTAGGGATGAAGTTATATTTGGGTTCCCAATTAGACGAATGGCGCGATTTTGAACGCGGTCAAGGTAGCCTAAGGCTGTAATGGAAGCGCCAGCCCAAATATGTGAGTTATATTCCATTTTGGGACGTATAAATGACTTATAGATATTAAGAAGTTCCAAAGGTGAAAGGAAAGCTTTACATCTGCTTAGATAGTCTAAACACTTGGCAGCTCGCGATATCAAAAATATGGTCATTCCAAATAGTTTTTTGATTCACGCGCATGCCTAAAATATTTAGACTATTAGTGTTTTGTAAATTAACACCTTGAAAGGAGAGATTAGGTTGAAATCCTGGAAGTTTGCGTGAAATAAGACAGTTTTGAGTTTTAGACGAGTTAAACTCAACTCTGTTTTTTTGCCCCAGTCAGCAATTTTGGTCAGATCGTGGGTAATCATGTTAACCATTATCTGTCTTCTATTGCCAACTTCGGTAGAAGTAAAAGCAATATTCGAAAAAATAACATATAGCGCTTAGCTTTTATCTTAAAATATAAATAATTTGTTAGAAACAAAATAATCTTATACTAAAAATTAAAAAACAAAAAAATTTACACTTCATCTCTTTTTTTTAAAAAAACATTTGAAATTCTATATGTGAATGCGTTCATACATAAATCGAGATAGCAATAAATATTTATCAAATAATTATATATCTATCCTTTTCTTTGACTTCGTCCTTCAGCCAAAACTTAAAATTATTTTAAGTAAGAAATTGGATGAAAAAAATTGCTCGGAGAGGATTTTTTGTGTATGTGTTGGTAAAATAAAATTTTTTGATTGGTTAAAAAATTTATCCGGACGTTCGTCCATTAAAATGAAATCCACCTTAAGTTCGAGAGATGTCCTAATAAAGAATTTTTCCATTTTTACTGCAAAATTCTGCGAACTTTTCAAATTTATTTGGAAATAACATATTCTGTAAACAAAATATATTTTTAATGAAATTGAACAATTCAATTCAACGAAAACGCTCACAAATTAAAATCTCTGCGATTTGCAGTTAGAGTACTTAAACTTACCCCAAACATCACACCTGATTCAAACCATTTAGCTTTTACTATGCAACCGCAAAGATTTTATTTATTTATAATTTCTTGAATTTGATTTTTCTATCCTCTCTATAATTTTTAAATGTGCATTTTTTAGTTGTTTGCATAAAAATATATACATACAAAGGGCTTGAAAATTATTATTAGTCATAGAATAGGATATGATAAGGTAGAAAAATATGTATGATAATAATATTTGGCTAGTTTTACTTTTTCTGATTTTCTGTCACCCCCATCCGTTAATTTGCTAATGTGGGCCAATTTTTTTATACTTTACAAGAATTAAGCTTTCTCTAGAAAATTATCACAAAATATTTATTAACATTCATTAAGAGTCAAAGGTTGATATTTTTATCGATTTATAACTTTCTGTTTCATCGATTTTGTTTTTTATATTTTTTTATTTTTTTTTTCGCTATCATATTTTTTTTAATTTGCATCTGGTGTATATGAACATTTTATTTTAAAATGCAATGAATTTAACCACATATAATAACATGTTTATTCGAATGAGTTAGAATTTAATAGAAAATATGAGAATTTAATAGAAAATGAACAACTATTAAAAAAATTTAAAATTTTTTTTATTTTACTCTTGATTCATATTTATAATAACTTATCAAGTTAATAATAGTTATTTCCAGTTTTTTTTTTCAATGAAAATTTATTGAGAAGATCTTATCAAACATTTTATTGAAGTTGAGGAAAGCTATTTGAGATATTTAAAATAAAATAAAAAAAACTTGAGTTGAAAGCTTATGATACTAAAATTGCATCCAATTGATCATCTGAGTTCCATATTTTAATCATAATTATACTGATTAAACTTACTAAGGTCTGTGATAGTTAAAAAACAGAAAGAACTAAGATATTATTCTTAAAAGTCATTAGATATTATTTTATTTACTGTATTATGGGGTAACACTAAAGACGTAAAATAATTGATAATAAACAGGGGTGGTAGTACGAATAATAAATTTTTTTCTTAATTCAAATATCAAAAAAAAATTCAAACACATTTTAAATGCAAATAAAAGTTATGAAACCAAAAAAAAAAATCTATTTCAAAAGAAATGAACATACAACTATTGTGCAAATACATAGAATTGCAGATGTAATCAGGATAAGCATTGAGCAAAATAAATTTTGTTCATCGGTTTTTTCGGATATTAGTCAAGCCTTAGTGCAGTCATACATCATCGAAACTCCCTTTTTAATGAAGCATCAAGGTGCTTACACCCAAATCAATGGAATTATGTTAGCCGTACAACAGGGTAATGTCCTAGGTCCTGTTCCATACCCCATTTATGCAGCGGACTTATCAACAACAAATGAGACAACCATATCGCTACTTTCGTTGATGATACAGCCATATTGGCATCGCATAATAATCCAATATATATGCTACAGAGATTCTGCTAAAGAAGTGGAGAATCAGAGTGAATGAGAAAAACTTGTCCGACGGTGTTGTTAAATAACGAACTAGTGTTCCACAAAAACACACCGTAAAATTACTGGACATGCATTTGGATAGAAGACTTACATAAAAAATTCATATTCAAAGCAAAAGAGAACAACTTGGCCTGAAATTAAATAAATAGTATTAGATCGCTAGTCGCAATTCACCAATGTCGGTGGAAAACAAGCTTCTGCTTTTTTATAAAGTTATTTTAAAGCCGATATGGACTTACGGAATCCAACTGTTACCCAACAATTATAATATTGAAATATTACAGCGGTTCCAATCAAAAGTATTAAGACTAATATCAAGTTATTATATGTTGCTTACATATACATACAAATATCATACAAACCACTCTGAATCTCTCCATTAGAGACAAATTGTTCAGTTTACAAGGAAAATAAAAAAACAATATTTGTGTTTCAATTTCGGGTAGCTTTCGGTAAACTTTTCATACTAAATAAAGTAAGATATAAAGTTGGCCATCATACTTATAAAGGCCAGAAAATAAACTTATTTTCCATCCCCTTTCCATACAATTTTGATTTTCGGTTCATTTCACCAGCTCCTATCAGTCAATACAAATAATATCACCAAGTTAATGACACAATTGTGTAATAAATAATTGATCCTTAGAATTTTAATAAATTATTATTGGAGTCAGCAATTTTTTCTGCAAATTAAACTTAAATTTAATAATTTTATTTTTTTATTTAAATTCAAATTAAAAACTAACTTTTATTTTTTTATTTTTTTTTTAATGAAATTTTATTAACACTTATATTTTATAGTATACAAATTCATACATTTATTTTTGTAGATATATTTATGTAGAATATTTGAGGCACATAATTATTTTTGACAATTGAAATAAAATTTAATAAGTAAAACCCAGGTACTCAATATTATAATGTTTTACTAAAAATTAATAAGACATTTTTTTAAGGCATACAATATTTAAATATTCAATAATTAATATTAACACTATTATACACTAGTTTTTTTTTTATAATTATAATAAGAAATTATATTTCTTTTTTTATTATTTTTTTAATTTTCAATTATTGTTTTTAAAGCTTTAAAAATTTTAAGTACAAATAATACCAATATTTATAATATCACTTAGGGAATGTATAAGATCAAATAAAAAATAAATATAATTCAATTTAACGGTGAATTAACGTTTAATTTTAAAATATATGAAGAAACAGCATGAACAATAGTTTAAATTTTTGAGATTTTGAGATTTTGAGATATTTGCGACGTATGACCTTATGATCGTAAAGCAAATTTTGTATACATAAATAATACAAAGGAAGATAATAGACAATAATTTTCTAATTAAATTAAAAAAATTTGAATTATTAATTCTAATATTTTTACAAATTTTATTCAATTTTTTTCACAAATAAAGACGAATAAGCATAATTGTCTTCATCTATACAATATATTCATATTCGGTTTGTTATTTAATATTAATTATCAAACTATGGTTCACTGACTACATGTTTAGTTTATTCTGAACAATTTTAATATATCTCTAGGTACTTAATAATTTTTTTTTGGCTTAGAATTATAGATATTTACTTAAAGACAATCGAGAATTGATAGGCTTTTAAACTAAATTAATTATTAATATCTAAATTGGATATTTTAATAGTTAATAACTTTAAATTAAAAATAGAAATAAAGCATTGAAAATATTATATTCGTATTTATGTTTATAATGTATAGTTATTTTGCTTGGTCAGGTAAATTCAATTACTAAATAAACATTTTTACACTGTAATACATTCCCCAATATTCATGCTCAATAAATAATTCTTAATTAATCTTATTCAAATATTTAATTATTTTAAATTAATATAAAAAATATAATTTTTTAAGAAATAAAAAAAAATTATTAAAAAAGTAAATTATGTTAAAAATACTGTTAAATAATATTGTCCATATTAATTTTAATTTTAAAATTTAATTTAATTTTCATCAAACTTCGACTAGTTTTATTTTATTGGTATTGTTATTATCATTACTTACGTCATTAATTAAAAAATTATATTTATAATAGAAATTGCTTATCAATGATATTTCAACTGATAAAATTCGCAAAAAAGCTAATTGACCTATAACATATTTTGAATATAAAAAATTTAAAATTTAAATTATAAAATTCTAAATTAATGATTAAAATTTTAAAATTAAGTAAATCAGGTAAAATAAATTAAATGTCAAATCGTTTTTTACTGCAATGAGATACAGACGACTTTTCATGTAAGTCATGTTTGATGAGAAACCATGTGAACTTATTCTAACTTAAAATGCATATAAATATTTGGTTTGATCTAATTTTGATTAATAATTTTAAATTAATAATCATTGAATAACCTAACAATAATTTTTTTTTTTGTTTTATTTGCGACAATTTCAAAAAAAAAAATGTTAAAGAATATATTAATACAAATATTGATATGCACTAGATAGGACAATAAAATATTAAATTTAAGCATTTTTAAGATTTTAGTATAAAAAAAAAGTTTTTTTACATTTAACTGATTAAAATTCGTATTTGGATTCGTTTATAAAATTTTAATAATTAAAAGAAAGTTTTTTTTTTATATTTGTAAATTATTTAAATGATTGGAGATTCGGGAGTCATTATATACTGTAGAACAAACAGATTTATAATAAGTCAACAAATTATAATATTTTACTACTTTTATTTTTAAGCAAAAATTATTATTTTTAATATTCCAAATTGAGTTACTTAACACATTAGCATTGACTGGTCCTAGTAAAAGCTAAATATAGTCAATAATTACTTCTGATTAAGATTTTTTTAAAAACTACACGTAACAAATTATAATTTTGTCTTTAAATTTCTACCAATAAATTTTTACCAATCTAATTTTATTGATTTAATTTTCATAATTTTCTTCATATACATATTACTTAATTTAAAAAAAATATATATATTTATTCAATATTTTGCTTATGAAGAAATTATAGTATTAAGCTTCAAGCTAAAAACTTAAAAAACATTTATACAAATTTTATTATTTTGAATTAAAATCACTGTTTTAATTATTTGTGTTGATTGTGGTTCTATTGTTGTTTTTTCTACCAGTAGAAAATCGTGTATCATCTCTTTGTGCTTTGGCAAATTCTAAAAATATTTCTTCTAATGTTGTCTGACTAATTGAATAATCTTCAATTTTTAATTTTTCTTTATTTGATTCCATTAATCCAAATATTTTTGACCATCGAATACTAGTCAACGGTATATAAAAAGTCAGAATTCCTTGATATTGTTCCCTAAAAGTAAAATAAAATTATTATAACAAAATTAGATTAAATGCAAACTCGCTATACTCATGTCATGAATGATGTATTATGAGATTATTTGAATACAATAAAACAGATATGTAAAAATATATTCTTATTTAGGAGTTAAGCCACAATAATTTCATTGAGGAAATAAAGAACACTGATGACTATGAAACTTTAAAATAACCCCCCAATTTATAGCACTCCACACAAAATACAGTTTGCGTGGGTACAAAATTTTATGAAATTTGATTGACTTTTCAACAACCACGACAACTTTTGTGAATGTTAAGACCTGCTTAACCTTAAAGTTCATAACATTTGTTTTAAAAACTACGTGTTTTCTAAATTTTTCGTAATATTGTAACGATTCTTCTTTCTAATCTTCATTTAGGGCAATATTTACATTTTACAATTACAAAAATACATTTTTTTTTTTTATTTTTGCTTAAAAAAACTACCACATAAATTCATAACATGAGTCTGAGAGGCTCTCATATAATATTTCATAATAATTTCTTAATAATGCAAGTTTTGTTATGAATAAATGATGATGAAGTGACTGACGACATAGAATTCGATGATGTGGCAATTGACTCTGAAGAAGGTCATTTATCTGAAGCTTCAGAAGCAGAAGATGAATTAACTTATGATTCTGATAATAGCGGTGAAACTATAATTTCTCATGGAGAATTTATTGCAAAATTTGGTAAAAAAATGGGCTCAAAGGACATAATGCTTTGTCTAAATTAACATTTTGCACTGGAAACCATTTGCCGCAAAAACCAATTACAGGTCTTCCAAGTCTAGCAACACTGCTCTGATATAAATATCCTATATCAGATATTTTACTTAAATCTTCTGTTCAATCAAGAACTGTCCATATAATATAATAAAAGGTCCGTTAAACAAAGTTGCGTTTCCACCAAATTATGAGATAGTTGGTCCTATTGATTGTTTCAAATTATTTATAACAGATGATATTTGTAAGACTATCGTAGACTATTGTAATGAAGAAGTTGAAAGAATATAGAATAATAATAATCGTAAATGCAAAGCTTTAGATATGTACGAATTACACGTCTTCTCCGAAATCAAATAACCAAAGATATCGATCGTTTTACGAGCCTATGGTTCAATTATATTCAAAACTATACTATAGGCGTAAACAGCTTTGACGAAATTTTACGCTTTATTCGATCTGATGAAAAAACCACAAGAAGTAATCGACGTAAATTTGACAAATCAGCCCCAATTCGAAACGTGTTTTAAGCAATAAATAAGAGGTTGGACAAAAATATTATATACCTTCAGAAAATCTTACCGTAGACGAACAATTAATGCCAACATATGCAATCGAAGCCTGACAAGTATGGTATTAAAATTTGGTGGGTTTGTAACTTTCAGACGGCATACCCACTCAAAGGAATTCCATATACTGGGAACAAAGATAATAACAGAGCAACAGGATTTGCTCAAAATGTAGTGAAGAATTTGTGTACACCATATTTTAGAACTAGACGGAATATTACAACAGATAACTATTTCACAACGTTAGAGCTTGCAAAAAGTTTGTTATCTAATGGATTGACGATTGCAGGAACTTTACTCCGAAATAAGACTTATATTCCAATTAATTTTCTCCCAAGTAAAAAAAGAGATTAACATTATTTGGACAAAAAAAATTTCAATAAAAGAAATTTATTTCTAAGAGATCTTGGTGAAAGTTTAGTAAATTCTCTTATCTAACAGCGTGCTAGTACTAAAAAGCAGCAATTACCACCATCTTGTACTGTAAGTTCAAAAACGGTAGCGTTTATTTTGTTAATTTTGTTATTTTTAAACATCTAAAAATTAATTATATTTAAAATAAAAATTTAAAACGTATTAAAAATTATTTTTTTCTATTACATTATTAGGTGAGCCTGCCAGGCTCATGTTATAAATTTACGTAACAAAATATGTTATGAGGTTTAAGGTTCGTCAACTATTGATTGATTAGTTTATTCTTAAACACACCCAACAATTTTTAATTATATTTCTATCTAAAAATTAAAAATAAAAATGGTCGAAATTATTTATCTTAAATTTTTTATAAACTATACTGAAAAAGACAGTTATATAACAATAATCTGTAGTTCGTACTTTTCTTTGAATTAAAGAACTTTTCCTTAGATCGTGAAATTTTGACAAAAAATTTCATTAGTTTACTTGTGCTATTCTACTTTGTGTTGCTTGCCTAAGCTATTACCTAGTAGAAGATTTGAGTTTTATCTCTCTTTGAATTTTATCATCCCAGTTTTATCTCAAGAAAAATCTTTCATCACATAAACAATATTTATCAATATCAACAATATTTTAAATCAGAGGTAAAAACATTTTGTAAACAACACAACACAGCTTAACCATCAAATTGACCTGATGACTTAACTTAGAAGTATTGGTAATGTAAATAAACCAGGATATGATAACTATTCATAACTGGATGTCACTACACAAATTAACAGTGAATGAGCGCAAAACTAAATTTAAGGTGATTGAAGAAACAAATTCAAATTTATCTATATTCTACAATAATTGGCAAATTGAAAAAGGAAAGGAGTGTAAATGCCTAGGTACTGTTCAACAACAACATGAAAATTTAAATTAGAACTGTCATGTGGATGAATTAATCAAGAAAACACGAAGGATAGCTGGGATATTTAAAAAAATTGGAAAGCGGGTGCCACAAAAGCTTAAACGAGATATCTTTTTTAGTCTATTTTACAGCGTAATATTCTATGGTATAGCTATCTGGGGAAACACATACGGTAAGAATATAATTAAATTACAAAATATTCAAAATAAGGTAATAAAAAATCTCTATGAACTTGGTCATAGAACATATACCAATCGTATGCATCAGCAATACAAAATCCTTAAAGTGGAAGACAGCAAAAATTTCGCTCAAACATTACAAATACATAACATGCAAATAAAAAATATAAAATCAAACACAAAGCTAATCACTAACAATGAAATGCACAACTACAGCACTAGATCGGCAAATAATCTACGTATGATCTCAGGACATAACTCAATAATAAACCAGTCAATTAAACTCTATAATACAGTTCCAGGTAACTTTAAAGCTTTATCGTACAAAAAAATTGAGAATTCAGTCAGAAATAGGTTATTGTCTAAGTATAATAATGAGTAAATTCAATATTAAATATCAATATCAATCCTAGCTCAATCATATTATGTCAACTTATTTTTTCTTTTATTCTCTTTCTTTCTTTTTGTATATTATAAAATTAAATGTATCATATAAACATATAATCAGAACTAACTTTTTTTTTTTTAATTTTATATTTCGATTTATTGTTAACTTGCACTAAAAAATTTTCGTTATTGTTTGCGTCAATTGTAAAACATAATAATTATATACACCTTATACGAGCCATTAGTCTCTTTTAGGTTATTTGAATAAATAAATAAAAAAAAATAAATCTAGAAATTATGTAAATATGAAATAAAATTGTTTGTCCAAAATTGATTTCAACTTTAATTTCAATAGACAATAAAGTTATATTAGAAATACTTACTGTAAAGTAGCTTCATTGAAATTAAGTATTACGAAATTTTTAATATCTTCAATCTCTCTATAAGCTGGCACCTCCTCCATTTGAATTACTTCAGTTTGTGATGACCTAAAAATATTCAATTTATTTTTAAATATTCTCTTTAATTATTTAATTAAATTTATAGGCCTCTTAACAAGATAAAAATAATATATAATAAAATGTATACAATTTTTATTTCCAATTTAATTATGAGCGGTACATTAAATGCAGCCATTTTGTTTTTTATTTTATAAAGCAAGCAGTTTACAATACTAATTTTAAATATTGCAAATTAATTTTCTTATAATAAAATATATATACCTAGTTAAATAATGAAAACTATATGAATTTTTTATATACAGCGTTAATTTTGTTTTTTTTTTCAATAACCAGATTATACCGGGTATGTGCGGGTACAAAAATATTTCATAAAACTTTATGAAATTTCATGAAATTTACTAAGAATTCGAATTTTGGTTTTTTGTTCCTTTGAACCATTTGTTTCATTGCAATTCACTCATTTAGTTATTTTTCGTAAAAATAATTTAAAAAAAAAAGCTCGAATCATCAGTAAATTTCAAAAATTTAACAAATTTCTTGTAATCAAAAAAACCAATTATTTTGTTTCGCACAAAAACATCGCACAGTTTAATTCAATTTAGACTTATAGTTAATCAAACACAGAAAATAAACATAAAAATGTTATAAACATAGAAAATAATGATTTAAAGCGAATATAAGTTATTGCTCATTCTTCCTATTAAAAATACGGATTTAAAATTCACATTTGACTCAATAAATTTTCCGTTAAGAAAAGTATTATTTTTGCTGAACGCCCCAAAATTTTGTATGAGAAGAATACCGCAAAAAAATGAAATAACAAAGCAATTAGGGCGTTATTTTATTTAATGGCGATGTTATTTCATTTTTTTCTGGCGTTATTTCATTATTTTGCAGTATTATTTCATTTACACGTTTGAAGGTAGGAATCATTCATTACTTTATCATTATACTTAAGCTGGACTCAGAAACAAAGGTGGGACTTTGAAATTAGTTTCAAAATAAAAATTTATCTTTAAAATTCATTACATAAAAACAAAATTTCAATAGTAGAGGTATTAAAATAAGTAGCGGAGGTTTGAAAAGAAATGGCTTACATTTTTTATTGGTTTTTGATAAAACCTTTACGCCTGCGTGTTTACCTGCTGTCTACAAAAATAGGGTTTCAATAAATAAGTAGCGGGGGTTTTGAAGACAGCCGCAGACTATGTAAACAATTTCAAATATTGTAATGAATGCATTGTATGCTTTACAAACCCAAGCTTTATTTAAAAATGTGTCATATATTAGCTGTCTATATTTCAGAACAAAAATTAATGATACAGTTCTAATATACTGTTTAAAAAATTATAAAATAAAATTCAAAAGAATTTATTTAATATTTTATGTATTTTAATCTCACTTAGTTTATATTTAGCAAGTTATATTTTTGCGGCGTTATTTCATTTTGAAGAATGATATAACACACCGAAATAAAATTAAATAAAGCAACAAAAAATAAGTTGAAATTTGTGGTGTTATTTTATGCCGCCATTATTTTTCAGCTTAACAAAAATGTTTTTATATGAACTAGGTTGATAGAAAATTTTTCATGTAAAGAGCACAGAAAATTTTGAAAACTCCAGTTACAGATAAACTTTGCAAAACTAGTAAAAGTTACTTACTAAAGCTAGTAAAGCTTACTATACAGTTTTTTTATTATGTGTGGAGTTCAATATATTCAAAAGTGACTTAGTGAAACCACGTAGAACTTTTCTACAACTTTATAAGATATTTTATTTTCAATAACCTCTATTATACTACTGACCAAAATCAATTTGAGCTATTAACAAAAACTGTTTTAAATGAAACAATTATATATATAAAATTCAGCAAAACAAAATTATTACCACAAATAAAAGCAAACATTCTGCCAAAAATTTAAACAGTATAAATTAAAAATGTTTAACCATAAATAGTTTTTATGTGTATATAAAGCAATATGAAATTTCGCAATTAGAAATTTCACTTTACCTTCTAGTTCTAATATTCATTTTATTCTTATTGAGATAAACTTCAACGTGAATATCATCGTTATTTCTATAAAATTAATCCATAAAAATATTGATTGTGCAAGAAAAGTTTTTCTTTTTTTTTTATATATAAATAAATTGTGTT
Organism: Argyra leucocephala; assembly: GCA_963942445.1. NCBI lineage: Eukaryota > Metazoa > Arthropoda > Insecta > Diptera > Dolichopodidae > Argyra > Argyra leucocephala. The sequence goes on along the minus strand of OZ012678.1, from coordinate 46,702,184 downwards.
AGTGTTAAAAATTATCAAAAAAATTATAAAAAAAAAAAACAAACAAAAAAAAAATTAATAAAAAAGAAATACACAATAAAAGACAAAAAAAAAACTTTTAAATTACCTGACTGAAATGGCATCTGGATTCTTTTTAACTTTAATCTTAAGTACCAATCCTTTTGAAAATACATTTTTCAAATGTTGTGTTGAACCAATACACTTAAATTCACCATTAACCATAATAGCTAAACGCGTACATAATGCTTCACATTCTTCCATACTATGTGATGTCAATACAATTGTTTTACCAGCATCTCTTATATGACATATTTTATTCCATAGTTGTCTTCTAGCACCTGGATCCATACCAGTTGTTGGTTCATCCAAATAAATAACTGATGGACTACCAAGTAATGCAATCGATGTACTTAATTTTCTTTTATTACCACCACTATATGCTTTAATTTTTTTATCAATATGTTTTTTAAAACCAAATCCATTAGCTAAATCATTTGATAATTTATTAATACGTCTTTCAGGTATGCCACGTATTAATGAGAAAATTCTTAAAGTTTCTCTACCAGTTAATTCATCGAGTAATGCATCAAATTGTGGACAATAACCAATATGTCGATAAACAGTATTAATATCATTTCGAAGTGAATGACCTTTAACGTATGCATCACCAAATGTTATCCTTTCATCACCAGTCATCATTTTAAATGTTGTTGTTTTACCGGCACCATTGACACCAAGTAAACCAAAACATTCACCACTGCAAATATAAAATAGAATTTAGAATTAAAAAAATAATTTAGCAAAATAAATACAATTTAGAAGAGATATGTACATATAATGTAGTATATAATCAATTTTATTTATACCTATTAATTCCAACAGAAATTTCTTTTACCGCATTAAATCTCCAATAGTATTTTGTCACCTTATTTAATACAATATTTGTATTTTGAATTGTCCCCTTAGACATTTCCGCTACTCTTAATTTTTCATTTTGAACATCTTCATGAACATCGTCGCTAGCATCATCAGCATCAGAATGTGGTCGAATAATTTTTCTATTTAATTTAATATAATTATTATAAATTAAAAGAATGTATAGTTTATTATTTTTCAACATTTGAATTTTTATAATAGGTATAATAGGTATGTAATAATTTAAATGTATAACAAAGTAGGTATGTTGGTGGCAGAGATTATTCCAGATGAATTCTAAAAAATGAATAGTTCGTTCTGTATAAAGCTGAGAGTTGAACTCTCCTAGCACAATGTAACGAATAGCTTCATTCAATGTAATGTTATGTAAATTTAACGCAAATGAAATGTAAAGTAATGTAAATGTAACATAAATTGAATGTATTTGTAACGTAAATTTTATGTACTGCAACGTAATGTAATTTAATGTGACGTAATGTAATGTAAAGTAATGTAAATTTGACGTTAATGTAATGTAATGTAAAGCAAAAACATAACGTAAATGTAGGGATAATGTAATACAATATAATGGAAATGGAATGTGAAGCAATGTAAATATAACATAGATGTAATGTAATGTTATGTAGTGTAATGAAAAAGGATGTAACGTTACCTAAAGCAATGTAATGTAATGTAATTGAATGTGTAATGTAATGGAAATTTTACGTAAATGTAATGTAATATAGTGCAAATGGAATATAAAGCAATATGAATGTAACGTAAATGGAATGTTAATGTAACGAAAAATAATGTAATGATAACATTTTAGTATAATGTCATATAATGTAATGTAATATAATGTGGAAAATAATTATATAGTTCATTTTTGTATAAATCAATAACTAAAAAACTATCAAAACTATAAAATTAAAACTAGTATGAAAAACTACTAATGAAATGAAAAATGACAAAAATTTAACTACAATTTAATACATACATTATTGAAAGTGTTACTTTATAGAAAAGCTCATCAAGAATTCCATATTCTTTGATTAGAAGAATTGCAAAAAATAGAATAAAACCAACAATACTCAATACAATATTTGCTCCGATACCTGGTGCTTCCCATGTCCAGTAACCAGACACTAAAATAACAAAACATTAAAAAAATTAAAATATATGTATACATTATTGTTATATCTATTAAAAATTAATTTGAAATTTTAATTACCACAACATTGTTCATTAAATTTACACAAATATTCCATTTTACAAAATGATTTTGGTACATTTATATAATTGCATATTTTCAAGCAAGTTGCTTCTGTTGAACTGATTTTATTAACGCTATCTAATGACTTGGCTATAGAATAATGCGGTAATAATAAGAAAATATAATTTAATGTTTTTGCTGTTTTTTGTAAATCAAAAATTGGTAATCCTATCATAAAAACTACAACAAATAACGCCATTCCTGTAAGAAAAAACAAAATAATGATAATTTGATTAAATTATTCAAAATTAGTTCAAAACTCAAATTTTATTATATTTACCTGTAAATATGTTTATAACAGAAACAATTGAAAATCCAGTTGCAGGAACTGTAAACAAAAATGATAAAAGATATGTGAATGGCAGAACAACCATTCCGAATAATATGAAAACTAAAAATACTCGGCCTGTAATTTAAGAAAAAAAATATATGTATATAAAATTTTATGAAAATTATTTGATATTGCACAGTAACAAAATGCATGATACAATCAGAATTTTTTTTAAAATTTTAATTAACAAATCTTGTAAATTCCAAATTAATTATCGAAAATACTTTAAATAGAGGGTGTGCCAGAGCATGCGTATAAGCTTTTTAAGAGGGAAAGGAGTCGTTATTTTAAAATTAAATAAAAAATTTATTAACTAAATCGACTCTATTGAAAACAATTAAAAATCAGCAGCTAAAATAATAAAGAAGAAAATAACTACTAATGAAGTTAAGTATAAATCATATATAAAGCAGTTTAAAAATATTCAAAACTAAATAAATAGGAATTAAATGGTAAACATGTGGTTTTAACTTTTAAATATGTACTGAAATGGAATAGTCAACAGTGAAACGAATACTGACTTTTGAAGAGCACAATGCTTGTACACAATACAAAATTACATCAAGATGGTATTAGAAGACATCTTATTATGATACATAGTAATATATTGTATGCTACTAATATATTGTAAAATTTGAATATTATTTTTAAAAAAAATTCTGAATTCATCATTTATTAGTTTGATGCTATTGTAATATTATATTAATATAAATAAGTATATAAATAATTAAATATTACCTAATTCATCAAATGTAGATAGTCCATCTTCTTGAAAACATGCCATTGTGATTAATAATATGATTGCTGTTACTAAATATGTTAAAAAATCAGCTAAAAATTGTGATAACCAAAATATGATAACCCTAACTCCACTAACAAATTGTAATAATTTTGCTCGACTTTCTCTTTCTCGTATCACAAATAGAACATAAAATGTACTTATTATAGCCATACCAAAACTTAAATTCATTGCTAAACTAAATCCTAAATAATTTCCAGTTTCAAGTGCATCTAATTTGGTTTTAGTTGAATATGGTAATGGATAATTTGTAACTTCAATTAGATATGTTGAATTTGTTACTGATCTATTTTAATGAAAAAATAAATTATTATTTTTTTATATTATATTTGTATATTTTGGGTAGTCAATTTAATTTCATATTTTGTTTTTTTAAATAAATTGTTGTGGTTGGAGTAAAATAAGAAATGTTTTTAAATTTTAAAAAGTTTTAATAATAAATTAATATTTTTTTTAAATTTTGTAAAGTACTAATCTTTGCAGCTTCTTTTAAGTCTAATTGGTTTTAAACTTAATGTAATTACGGGCGGAGAATATTCTTCTATTTTTCTACAACTGTAATTTACACAAGCTTTATTTTACCAATAAATAATGTAACCATTTTATGTGTCAAATTCTTAACAGTAAATGAAATATGAATATTCGTAATGATTATAAAACTTTATAAAATACAAAATTTACTAATTTCACACAACACCTGTAATTCCGTTATAAAAAAAAACAAAATAACTAATAAATTACCAATAAATCTTTAATAAATTAATTTACCTTAATAGAGCATTATGAATTGTATTCAAAGATAATGGTAAAACATGTAAAAGTTGTGCATTGAACCAAGCAACAATTTTCTCACTACCAATTGTTGTACCAATTAAATATTTTGAATTTACCTTAACTATAGCAACTTTTGCTAAATTTAAAATATAATCAAAATAATCAATTTGAATTTGTTCAAATTTATGATCACTTCCAAATTCATCACTATAAATTTTATATTCTTCACCGATTTTATTCAAAAATGATGAATTTGTTTTTTCTACTTCCATTAATGTTACAGTCTCAGCATATTTATCAATTGTTAATTTTAATGGCTGTAATGCTTTGTAATGATCCGTTGACTTAAATATTAATATAGTTACAACAACAAAAAATACTGCAATTGAATTTTGTATTATTAATAGCATATAATTTCTAATTGTATAAAGGAACTTTTTCAAAAGCATTGCTTTCCATTGACTTAATAATAAACGTCCTCCGGTTAGCAGATTAAGATCACTTATAGTAAAATCGCCTTCTAAATAAACAAAAATAAATTAATTGGATTTATAATTATAATTATAATTTTATTTACAATTGAATGCTACGACTGGTCGAAGAATAACAATATGAATACATAGTGTTATTTTTGCATCTAAAGATAATCAAAAACAAGCTCGTAAGGCCAAGTACATAAAACGGTAGAAATTTTCAAAATATTTGAAAACGAAAATCATTACAAAAACTTATTTGAAATTATTTGATGGTGAAACATTTGAAATGCTGCACTTCAACATTAGAATATTGCGTATGAGCGAAACCAAGTGTAGGGAGTATGGAGAGCTTTTGCGATCCACTGAGAAGAAATATTCTGATGAAAATAATAACCAAAATTAACTAAAAATTCAAAGTGATGGCAATGTGTGCAATACGTTGACTTTTTGTGTAAGCTGAACCTATATATCTTAAATATTGGTGAAAACCCGTTTCAGACACACAGCATTACTATTATAAAAATTGTTGCGGCACAGAAACAACAAACATAATATGTGTACATACATTATATAAAATAAATATAATTTCCGTTTGTCGGAACGTTACGTTTTATGTTAAAATTTAAAAAAAAATTATTAACTAAACCGAGATGGCTGTATCAATTGGCGATATTTTCAGCTTCTGAAAAGGACCGGAAATTCGCCGAAATCGAGTTTTTCAAATGGGAAGAGGTAGTTATTCTCCTAAAATTTAATCTTGATCTTCGATTAGTTGTAACATTATAATCTTTATTCTTTTTAAAATCAATATAAAAATATTTACCACTTGCAAGCGATTCCATATCATCCATATTATTAGTACCATTATGAAATGATCCATTGGTTTGTTGTTGTATATCACTATTTTCAGCACCAACTAACATAAAAACTTCTTCTAAAGTCGTATTAGATATTCCATAACCAAATAGATTTACTTCTTCAGACTTTTCTTCCAATTCGGATAACATACCCTCAAATAAATTTGAATATTTATCTGGCAATTGATATGACAATTCAGTTCCAATATCACTTTCAATTCTTATGTCTGGTATATATTTTCTTAAAAGATTTGTAATTTGAAGTGATTGACAATCTTCTTTTTTCACACAAATCTAAAACAAAACAAAAACATGTAATTTGAAATGTTAATTAAATTTTAGATTTTTTAACTGGTATTATGAGTACAATTAAATTTTGATTTTTAAAATCTCGTTTTGTCAAAAACAACCCTCTTAACATTTAATAACTAAAATAATTTTGGAAAATTCTTAGTTAATAGATATTCAACTGATTTGCGATAAGGCAGCATATTTGGACCTATTCTATATAATTTATTAAGTGTTGATCTGCTAATAAGATGCAATACCATGACTGCTACTTTTTGGTAGCAAAATTGGTCTGCTTCCATGAATACATTATCAATATACAAATATCCTATTATAGTCAAATAATGTACTGAATATCAATAGTTTTTGTTAAATTTCTAAAATGTTTATTGTTATGATAGATTCACATATAAATAGAAGAAATCAAAAACAAATATTCAAAAAATGCCAACACGATATCAAACAAAAAATTACCTAATACATAAACGAGATTTATAAAAAACGAAATTTTGTTATGATCCCATTTCAAGAATATATAAACTAAAATACAAATTAATTTTTTTTTTTTCATATTATTACCAAATGATAACCAGCACCATATCTCTTTTTTAAAAAGAATGAACTACCATATGCTTTCAAATCACCACTACACATTATAGCAATTCTATCACCTAAAACATCAGCTTCATCCATAAAATGTGTTGATAATAATATAGTTCGATTTTTTTTCTCAGATTGTAATAAATTCCATAGGGCACGTCTCGCTGATGGATCCATACCAGATGTTGGCTCATCACATAAAACAACTTTTGAACCACCACATAATGCAGCACCAATTGATAATTTACGTTTCATACCACCAGATAAATGCTGTGATTGTGTATTAATTTTTGATTCTAATTCTAAAATTTGAATATATTTTTTAACTTCTTCCTCAACATGTTTCTTATTTAAACCTTTCAAACGACTGAAAAATATTATATGTTCACGTACAGTTAATTCATCGAATAAAATATTATGCTGTGGGCATAAGCCTAATGACATTCTAGCATTTTTTAAATTTGTTTTTATATCATAACCATTTAATATTGCTGTACCACTAGTCGGTGGTATCATACCAGTTAACATTGAAATTGTTGTTGTTTTACCAGCACCATTATGACCCAATAAAACAGTTATTTCATCTTCATACAAATTCATTGATAAATTTTTCACAGCCATTTTATCAGCAAAATTTTTACGTAAACCTTTTATTGCTAATCCAATTTTTTTATTTTTTGGTTCAATTTCAAATGCTTTTCCAGCTGTACCTTGTCCTGTACCTGAATTTATATTATTTTTTTCATATTCATTATTAGATGACACAATATCTTCTACACCCTTATAGGATTGTGTACCAAACCAATATTTTTTTGTAAATATAAAATACCATTTTTGTGGTACACCATATGTTCCGGGTAAAATTTGTTCAACATATAATGTTATTATTAAATGTAATAAAGAACTAATTAGCATCATTATCATAACTAATCCTAATGATAAATTATCATCAACATTAACTGAACGAAACATATTATTCCATTGTAAGCCTTCACCAGTGCCTTCAAGTCTTAAAATTATTTTAAAACCATATGCCATAGCTGAATTACAAAATATACTCATAAATAGTTTTTCACCCAATCCCAAATTTTCATAACTTTTCTCTGTAAATTTATATGGTAAATGTAACATAAACCATGCTATACCCAAAACAGATGTAGCAATATTAGCTTTTGAAAAAAATGTTGCAAACATAAAACAAAATGTTACTGCTGCAATTCCATAAATACACAAATAAAATAATAATGCTGTTGGACATGTATGTGTAAATACTGAAACACCATGATTTGATATCCAATCAACCTAAAATATTATTTAAAAAAAACAGTAAGTTATAATTGAAATTTTAATAAAAATAAAATTTAAAGACTAGCGACAAATTGTCTATATATGGTTTCCTCTTCTTATCTTTTTCAATTATATGTTCAGTTTAATTTTTCAACTTCACGAATAGATAATATTTATGATTTTTTTCTAACTTATGTCATATCATACAGGTAAATTCGATAGATATTTAAAAGAAGACGTAGCGAAATTAAATATTTTTAAAAAAATTTTTATTTTCAATTAGAAATTTCAATTTCAAATTTCACCCTATTAGTGTATAGTTGGGGTATAAGTATAGACATTTCAAAAATTTAATTTATCAAATTGCCGCAACTCACCAAAGTACAGAGTTTCTTATTTTCCTTGTTTCTTCATTTTAAATTAATTATTACGTATTTCGGCTGTTGTCCAAGATAACAAAATATATAGTGCCAAGAATAAATTAAAATAATGGAAAATAATTCATAATGAAATATTGATTACGGGTTTTTATCAAATTTCCTCGAATTTCGAGGAGCGAGCGAATACTAGTGAATTTTTAGTACGGTAATAAAATATTATGTTTATACAATTTCGATAATACAATAATTTTCTTATGTTTTTGTTGCATTCTTATTACTATTCGTTCGTATGCAAAAATAAATATCGTAAAAAGCAAATAAGAGGAAAACATAGACTTATTCCATATTTTGCCAAAAAAAAATTTAATTATTATTATCAATATAATTGTTAAGGCAAATTATACCTTTAGTAAAGTTACTAATAATAAGATTGCAGCAAATAGCAATATATAACTTTTAATAAACCATGCTGTCCAATGTAACCAATTTGGTAAACCCATAATTTTCATAACTTCTTTTAATTGTTTTTCTTTTTCAGTTGTAATGTACTGCAATGATTAGAGTATGATGAAATATAAAAAAAAATATTTAAAATTATTTTTAATAATGTAAATATTTACCTTAACAATTTGTGAACATGGATAAACAAAACTTAATAAAATTATCATTGATACAAAAGTCTCTAATGCTTTTAATAATGGATCACTAATATAAGGTGGATATGGTACTCTTCTAATAAAAACTTCTGGTATAACACTTATATTATTATTTTTATTTTTATTATTATTCTTATCATCACCATAAATAGTATTATTTAATGAAACATGTTTAATATATGCTATTGCAATTGCATGTTGAATTGGTAGAAAACCTTCTTTAACATACGATGGATTATAATCAATATCAGAATAACCATATCTTGGTCCACCATAATCATATTTAGGAAATAAAGAATTTGTTTCCCAATTTCTAATCCATTCCAATGAACTTTGTCTTAATTCACTTGGAAATCGTAATGAATATTTTAATTGTTTTGGACAATCTTTAGATCCATTAACAATATCATTAAATTGTAAACCAGCTATACTATAATTTGCAGCCATATAATTTTCTAATGCAATTTTATTTGATACTCCATATATTGTTATTATACGATTACCTTCATTATGTTCTGTTAACCATTTAGCTGCATTTTCAACAACTATTTCAAGACATGGATTCTCTGGTGAGTATACAAGTTCATATTTTTTAATAGGAAATGCTGTTGTAGATGAATGACTTCTAAAATATAAATATAAGAATTAGTTACTAACATAAAATAAAAACCAAATTTTTAAATTCAACTTACTCTAAATCCAGTTTTATTTGTACTTCATTAAATATTGTTGAATTTGTAATTTCTTGTGGATCAACTAAAGCTCTAACAAGAACTAATAATAAACAAAATATTGATGGTAAAATAATTTCTAATACTAATTGAAGTTTATGATTCCATTGTAATCTCCAATTTTTCCACATCAGTAAACAAAATTTATCCCAATTACTTGTTTCCATTTTATTTTTATTTAATAATTCTGAAATTAAATAAATTACAGATTAATTATTAAAAAAAAACATTTATAATTAAAAAGTGAAATTTAATTTTTGACTAAACTGTAGTAACTTCTTTAAAACTTACTATACAAGAATCGTACATCTGCCATAATTAAATGCACAGATAAGATGCATGTAAAACTATAATTTAACTAAAATTATTGACTATGAAACAAAGAATTGCAAAACAAAACAAAGTCAACATATTCAAAACTCAGTTTCAAAAGCGATTTAATTACTTTAAAGTTATACGCTATTTCAGTCTACTACGCCTATATCATGAATTTTTCATTACAATCTTGAAACATCTATTGCGAAATGATCCAAAAAAACAATCGCAGTTTTAAAAGTAAAAAGTAAAAGGATATGGGATTCCATTACCCCTGATGAATGTGAAAAACTAATATCACCCATGCCTGATAGAATGCAGGTAGTGATTAAGACGAAGAGTAATGTAGCTCAACATTAATTATCTATTCTACATCAAATTATTTTACTTTGCCAATTAATAATGGTAAATTTTTTTGTAAATAATTGAAAACATACTATTGTTATTTACTCCAACATTTAATATTACTTCCTTCAAATTTCTTAGTTCCAGGTTTTTTTTTTGACTAGCATAATTAGCTCATAAAAAGTTTAAATAGTACATCAAAAAAGTAAGTATACAGACGTTTAAATACGTTTAATATTCGATTCAAAAATTTGTTTAGGAAAAATATATGACTGGTAACCAATTAATAATGGTTAAGCCTTGTATTTTCCGCGAAATCGAAAATACAGTAGAAACGTTAAATTAACAATGTACTATGACCAAATATGTTTCTAAAAAAAATTTACAATGTTTTGAGATCAAAAATGTTTGCTATCGGTTTTACAATCGCATTGGTACAGCACAGTGTGCAACGAAAATTTTAAGTATAAGTAAATTTTTTAAAATCTACTGCAATCGGTGTTTCCAAATATATAGCGAAATTTAAAAAAAATGTCAAAAAGCGTATATTTAAGCAAATTTTAATATTTTTTAATTAAAATTTTGAAAAAAAAAATATTTTTTATTTAATTTAACATGTCAATAAAATTCAGTACGAATTCATGAAAACATGTCAATAAAATTCTGAAATTATTGAAAAATATATCGTCAGGATAGGTGTTGATTTATTTTCAAATAATGTTGAATTTTTGGTATGCTTCTCATTATTTTAACATTATTAGTATTTTTCAATGGCACTACAATTCCAAACTAGGTTTTTCTTTACTTTTTCAATATATTCACATTTTTGCATTTTTCTTACATTTACCATCAATTATCAATAACAATTTAATTCCCACAGCCTTTTTAATCACAAAAAATATTAATTAGCCGTTTCAAACACAAAACGCTTATGCATTCCAAATTGTTCACTGTATTTTTTTTACACTACAGTGGCTATGTATCTAAACAACGTTTCGATACAGTATTGTAACCGCAGCGAAACTTTTTTTACTGCATTTTCTATGTCACGGAAAATTTTAGGATGAACATCTTTAACTAATTTAACATATTCGAACACCAATAATGCTGTAATAAAATGATACAATTTTTGATATTGAAAAATCAACCCTAATTTTTGGTTTTTAAATTGCTGTAAAATATTATTTTTATGCAAAGATCTGGAAAATCCATATTAATCCACAGTGAATGTCAATAGAGGCATTATGGTCTGTTTGTTTTCTTTACAAACGCAGAATAATGTAACATGTAAATCATCATCGACAACACAAAATATGGTATAGTAATTTTAAAAACAAAATATGAAGAAAACAAAACTTAAATCATATCAGAATGCTTAGGTCATTTGGATGCACCAATAACTATATGAAAAAAATCAGTAATGTGGAATATATCAAACTTGCGTAGTTATGATATATTCAACAATATGTAAAGTAAACACTTTACAAACAAAACAAGAATTAAAATCTACTGAAATCCAATCATTAAGGGAAATAAAATTGCTGGGAAAAACCTAAGAGATCATGCAAGAAATGACAATATTAGAAATATTTACGTACACGGTTGAAAATTTAGATATAAAAATTTAGGTTTTTTCGTATAAACGTTATGTATATATATTTTCATATAAAACTAATATATCCTCTAATTATAAATCACTTTGATCTGATTATTCTTATATATCTAATATCAAACTCGTATGCAATGGAAAGTAATAAGGTAGTTTATATAAAATTAATAAATAATATTTAATATAATTTATATTTGATATTGCTAAAATTTATAAATTCTGTGCATAATATAGAAATATTATTATAATATGACAAAGTTATAAAATAGTATATTTTATTATTGTTTTTTATAAATTTTATAAAGTAAGTTGTTCCAAAATTAATTTATAAAATAATCTTATAAATTTAATAGTATTTCTTTATTACATTTATATTTTATTCAGTATTAATTTTATAAGTTGCTCATATTAAACAGTTAATTTCAAGCGGTACTTTCTGAATTCTGACGGAAAGCGAGAGCTAATATAATGTACTTATTAGAATGATACAATTTCTTATTTGTTTTACAAACTTATAATATTAATTTAATATTATTTACTTATTAATATTGTTCGATTAATACGTTTCTCCGATCAATTTAATAATTGTGTACATTATTATAAAGTTTGTACAAGTTTATATGACGTAAAACAAATTAGATGATGTAGTTTTCGAAAAGAAGTTGAAGCTTAAGCACTGTTCTTGTGAAGTATTTTAAAAAAATTAAAGTAATTTATTTACAATAAATTAAAATAAAATGTTTGGAGTATTTTTAACAATAAATACTGGCAATAATCTTAAATCCGTAGAAGCACAAAAATTTAGTGACGATTTTAATCAATTATGTTATAGTGACTTTTTTGTAATTAATAGGCTTGAAAAATTAGCTGTGGAACATTTATTTATTATTAAACTAATCCACAAACACAATATTCTTATTCATTATCCGAATGTTATGGCAAAAATGGGCTCATTAAGTCAATACTCTACAATGAGGTATGAATCGAAGAAATTTAAAAAATTATATAAATATAACGGCGAAGCCCACAAAGCGTTTCTTTTACTTGGGAAAATTTTAACATTATGCATAAGCATAACATTAAACATGGCATGTTAGGTCAACCTAATAAGAAAATATTGAGTGAAATAACTTTAGCTTTAAGAGACTTACTTAGAGAGTTATTGATTTTGTAGAAGAAGAATTATTGTAGTTTTTTGTAAATTATTTATATTGTTTTTTTTTTCAGGAATAAATGCATTTTCTTGTGTAAAAAATTTATAAATGTAAAGTTTGATAATTTTCATAAATCTTTTGAAGTTGAACAAGACTTAAATTTACCAAATTTGATTGTTAAAATTCCACCTTGGACAATGTTTTTCGTAAGTATCATCATGATCCCATCTGAGGCACTTTGTATGCAATAAAGGGTAAATACTTTTATAAATTTTAATATGAAAAATAAGACCTTTTTCTTATTATTTTAATATAATTTTGGTATAAAATCCAAAAAATTCTCCATTATTATTTTAATAAGTTATTCTTATAAATATTAATATGAAATTAACTTATTAAGTTAATAAAGGTTGGTATATCCAATTCTAATACCTACAGTCATATAAATTTAATATGAAATGACTATAAATTTGATTCATATCTATAAAAATATTAAATTAATATATTCCAAGATATAAAAACATCTAATATGTATAAGATATTAAATTAATATACTACTAAATATTAAATAATTTTATCTTTATAAGTTATTAAATTAATCTAGAATACTTATTGATTTTAATACGTTCTCTATTTATTAGTTTAATATGATTTTAGTCAGGATTTATATGAATAGGAAAAATTTATTAGTTTTATACCTAAATTTCCAACCGTGTACTTATTTCATCCGAACATGTAACAAAGCATCCAGATAATGATATGAAGCAATAGAATACCGAGATTACTTTAGTAAAATTAATGAAGAAATACTTCCAAGATTGGTGAGCGACAGCAAGCCAGATGGCATCAGACTATAAATAATACGATCATTAAAAAAGTAGAATCAATACTGGGTCAATCACAGAAAGATATAATTTTATTAAATACAAATGTGTTACGTCAAAGAAGAAGAAGCCGAAAAAGTATACTATGAATTAAATTTAACTTGTATGGTTACTATTTCTTTTTAGCAAATTTAATTAAAATCAAGCTATTACAATATTTTCGAAAATAAAAATGATTAATTAAAATTGTATTTAATTAAAAATTTATTTTTGACACGCAATACGGAGTTCAATGAAATTATACCATACGTAATAAATCCCATGTAAATAGTAGTTATTTCAACAATTTTACTTACTTTCAATTAATTATTGATTTAATTTTCAAGGTTCTTAAAATATGAACTCCATCCACACTGAACATAACTTTTAACCTCATAATTTAGTTTATATATACAATCAACAGGTTAACATAACTACAGAATACAATAATTAATACAATAAATAGTTCTTAATCAGGAATGAACATTTTTCGTATTATAAATTTTCATGTTATTTTCCCTGTTGAACATCCTAGACTAATTTTTCTTATGAGTCAATTATTTACAATGTTTTTGTACTGAATTATGCAAATTTTATGCTTTTCTTTTTTCTTTAGATTGTGGCTGACATTCTACAAAATTATAATTCACTATAATGTACATATAATTAAACCCTAAATACTCACAACGAAGAAATTGGATAACATTTGATTTTAGTAAACACTATCCCTTATTGGGGATCACTTTGCTCAATTTTCATTCTATTAACAGTTAGTACTTGCAAAACAGTAACTTGAATATTGAAGCCAAGGTAAAATGTATGTCTGAATTGAATCGGATCCTACCTTTGATATTGTGCATATCTTCTAAAATCGGTTATATTTTGATAGATATAAAAATATTTTATATTAGATGTTTACAAGCTGATATTCAAAAACTGACTCGATTATTAAATATAATTTTTTTATTTAAATAAATTCCAAAAAAAATTCCAAAATTTTTGTTTGATGTAAATTGTTCATGTTTTTAGCGCTCGTCAGTCAGTACACAATTTCGTACTTTTATTTGATAAGTTACGAACGTCAATTTGCCATGAAAAGATATATTATAAATTTCGCAATTTAAAAAACAGCTTAGGTCAGGTGTCTTTGTTATTTCAATTTAATTTTTGTTTTTTTTTTTGTTTTTCATTCTGACCTAAAGAAATATGTAACTCTCCTTGTACGGCTTCCTCAAACCGAAGCAATTTTTTTTTTGCATCAACGACATGGTAAGGATAATCTGAATCTGCACCTTGCCAAAAAAAAAAATTAGCGGATATTTCAACGAATCATAGGAACGGTGTGTTTCACTAACATTTTCCAAGTGATCATTCATACATTGCAAAATAATGTCACGTTTTTTGAATTCTTCTCCAACCATGACAATCGCTACTTCAACTTCAAATCTTGGTACATTGAACTTTTCTACATGTTGGCCAGCTGGCATTTGATTCGATTTATTTTTATTCCATAATTATTATCATCATTGCCCTGCAACTCCATCCGTGGGGCATAGGGCGGAAAATTGTCATCAGGTACACTATCAACATTTGTGATTCAAAGATTCTAACCAATTCATTATGCTCAAGTAAGAATATTTGTAATTAATGAATAATTGGTTAGCTTAATTTCGGATTTATTGAATAACGCCTATATCGACTTCTTCATCTCCATTTCCCATGAAATAAATTTGCAGAAAACGATATTCTTGGTTGTCGAATGACAATAATGAACCGATTTTACGGTACATCTTGAATCTTTAATTCATATTCAAACAATTGGATATATTTTCGTATATAAATCGAATCATATTATAATATCTGAATTGAAATTCACATTATTTAACTTAAAAGTCGGCATAAATCTATCACGAACAATGTGTTGTGCTCCAAATGATGTCATTTGTAAGCAGCAATTGTACGACTGAATGAATTTCAAGAAATATTTTGATTGATTTGTTCTGCCACCAGCCAAAAAAAATAATGGTTAACTTTCCGCCAACACAACATATTCCATCGTTTCAGTTTCAAAAACTTCAATGCATTGCATTTATTACAAACTTTATCCATTTTGGCAATTTGAATGGATGGATGCGAAGCATAATCAATGTTATGAACATAATTGAAACCTGCACGATGCAAATTTCCAATTGAATGCATCTCCATTGTTGCCTGTTTTGATTGTCACGTTGAGTGTTATCGTGGGATGTCTTCTATTTCTAACTCTCACACTTTCAATTCGTTGTCTTATTTGTTTTTGATTTAGATTTGATCTTGATCGTGCTATTTGTTGCTGTTACGTGGTAACCTCTTCGTTCAATAATTTTACTCTGTTAGCATAAGAAATTGTTTTTATTTATTTGTTTTTTTTTATTCAATTTTAACTGAATGATTACAAATCAATCATTAAAAAATGTCAATGCCCGCAATGTAAACTTAAATGACAACCAATAAACACACAGAAATTAAATAAGTTAAATAACGCAAGGAAGCATAGCCTTTGTGTTGTATACCGATACCGATAAAATGTATTACTTATAAGAAAAATGTAAATGAATAATTTATACATTTTATATTGGAAAAGCACACCATCACAAAACTGTGCGTAAAACGCATATGAAAAGACATTTTTCGATGTTTTTTTTTTAAACCATTAGCGAAAGTAGACCTTTCCAACGCATGTTTTGTTCTTTAAATCGGTTGAGTGGTTCTCGAGTTATAAAATGACGAATATAGGACAACTTATTTTTATATAATGTAGAAGAAGATTTAAAGATATATTTTAAAATACAAATTAAAATAAACAATCGAAATACAAAACAGAAATACAGAATACAGAACCAAAGGACTAATAGGAACAACTTAAACCCATTAGAACTATCAGATGTCATGTAATATACATATAGGAAACCAGTTACAATGAATTGTAGATTTTACCAAATATATTTTTCGATTTATAAAAAACTTTTAGTTGAATAAAGTTGCATTCCGTTATATTCTGAATTCAATAAAATATAAACTGAAGCCTCAATTTAGAACAAATGAAATATTATTTTAATTCAGGTTTCGATTGTTTGGGATATATTTGCTGCTACTTTTCATTTGAAGTTTCTTCAAGTCTATTTGAATCTGTAACAACACTTAGGATGTGTGAAAATTCTATACCTGGATTAAAATTTTGTTCTTCTAACCACATAACACTATACTATGTTTGAAACACGTATGCTTTGTGGTGTTAACAGCTTTAGTGGCATTTATGTGCTTTGGAAATTAATAACGGAAAATTAATATTTTAAATCCATTTCAATACTGGTATAATGATTTCTAACTTTCCTTAAAATATCAGTAGATGCGGTATCACATCAAATCTTTTATAGATAGTAATTACCTACAAAACATTTTTTATTGTGAGTTTAAGGGTGAGCCAACTTTCCTGCAATAGAATAGTGTTATAAATTGTTATAATTAATAAACTTGTACAGAATTATTAATATTTCTGTAAGCAGCACTAAAAAATATATATAAAAATTTTTAGTTTTCAGTGTTTTTTATATTTTGTTATGTTTTCTATTCTATACTTCTATACTCTTTATATTAATTACATTTGTAGAGATCATCTCTTATTATTATTTATTTTAAAGTTAACTAATTATCTACAATTTTTGGTTGAATATACATTTGTATTTAAATATTAATTTTATAATTAATTGCCTTTTAAATGTTTTATATGTATATTTACGTTACATATATATATAATATATAATATTGTGAATGAGGTTCAATGAAAATAAATCTGACCGGAATTTTGCCTAGAAATAAACTATGTATTTTATTTGAGGGTTGATATTTCTAACTTGAATTAATGTTTTAGCTGAATTTTTTTTACAGCCAAATAATAATTTAAATATAAGTAATATTACTATTTTTAAATGAATATTCAATTATACAAAATATTGAAAAATATAAAAATTTAAATTAGCCATGTAGATGTACGTATATTCAATAAACGGATAAAAAATTATGAGTTAAGTAAAGAAATGATATAAAGAGAAACAATTCGAACCATTGATCATAAACTTTGTTCAGTAAACTGTTCTAGAACGTTAAGTGAACTTTTTTGTCCAAAAGCGTTTCGATCGCCGTTCCCTAGATCGTACAAAACAGTAGTTCTAAAGTGATCTTTTTTCTTCTTAATTTCTTTGAGAACAGTTTTAAACAACTTTTTTATTGTTGTTTGTTCTTTAAATTTTGACAGTTATGTAAACAAAGAAATTTGAGAGTAAACAAAAATTAGAACAAAAAAGTTAAAAAAATATCAAAAAAGTGGTTCTAAAGTATTTAACAGTTAATTGTCATCATCCAAAACTGTTCTGTCCGATTCTGTTCAATAGATCTACTGAACAAACTTATAATGTTAGAAGTGACATTCAAAAACTATAATTAAATTTAAATTTTATCATTGAATAACAACATAAGTTAGTACCCAATAAACTAATATTATATAATTCGTCAATCACAACCTAAATTTAAAATTACCAAAAAAATTAATTAATTAAACTAACAATCATTATGCGATATTATAATACAATGCACCTAACGTATCCCCCATATAAAATTTGAATCCTTTAATAACTCCTTTTTAATAAATTAAAAAAAAAAAAACAAAACATTTTCTTTTAAGTAAATTAAATTAACCCGTCATAAGTTTTCTTCCAAACAAATGACATTGAAAAAATATATAAAATAAATAAACAACAACAATTTATTAAAGGACATTAAGTATATACAATATATATTTTGTTGCAGGATTATATTATGTCATTTTATCAGTATAATATAGCGTTAAAGGACATTTGACACGAACACATACACATATTTACGTACAACAACAACAAAAAAATGTAATAAGTAAATAAATAAATCGTATTTATTAATTTTCCTAGAACGAAATTCTGCATTTTAAATAGTAATGCTGTCGTCAAGAATATTATCCTCCTACATAAAACAAAATAAAATTACAAAAGAAAAACAAATAAAAAATTGGGAAGAAAAAAGCCAACTTAAATAATTGACATCACTTTACTTTAATGTTAATATTCAAATTGTAACCATTAATTAACTTGATATATCTGTACCAACAATATATATATATGCATAATTATATATATATACAAATACTTATCTCTAAATAGGTAAATGAATAAATCTTAATTATAAGAAAAATAACGATAACAACTTACTCTTGTTTATGCAATTAAGAGATTACTTTACTATATACACTTATATACGTCTCTCTATTTTGTCTACATGCAAAAATTTCTTATTGACTCATTACAAGATGAGTCATAAATTAATTCAGTCTTTATTGTGAAATATTACAACGATATTAACTATTAAACATTAACGAACTTTTTATGGTTTTTAGTTGTGCTTTAAAACAGCGTTAAAATTAAAAAAGTATATAATAAAAACAAACTTGTGCATATCAGTGCATATCATATTATATACTACATCATATTATATCTTGTCGGGATTTGGATATTTAATTATTAAACTTACTTTCTACAAGTAAAGATTTACTATGTAATTATAACTATACAAAGATTTTGAAAGCATTATTTAAAACAATGCAGTAAGTCTACATAAATTTTATATCCAGTCGCAATTAAATACATATTGCAGACTAATAACTGAAATTGTAAAATGAAGAATAAAATAACGCGAAAAATGAAGCAGACGAAGCAGTAGGTGTCAAAGTTATATAAATTAAATAATTCCTGTCACATGATATTCACATTAAATTTCCATTGCTACTTTCGGGCTGCCTATCCATAGCCGGATCTCGGGAGTATGGTAGAAAAATGCAACATAAAGATGTGGGATTTAAATCTCCTGGGAGATAAAAATCGTTTTTTTTACTAGACTATAGAGGACACTAGCGATACTGAGTATACTAATCAACTTCTTGTGTAAATATTATGATGACTGAAAACTTAAGCAATTAGTCTCAGAACCGCAATATCTATGAGCTATGACGGAATCCTTATACTTACCCCAAATCGGATTGAAAAAGAATCAAAAGAGATTTTAAGATACGATAATCTTCCACAAAAGTAACAGTACGCTGTCAAGCAACTAATTGCAATAATTGTACAAATCACAATGAATAGTACAGGCATACTCATCGCGAGTACTACCGTAAGTGAAAATAATAATGTAAAATAATACATGGAGATCCGGCTTGGGATTGACGGGGTAACATACCGAACCGGTCACTGACCCTGATGCGAATTTGTCAAGTTCCTGAGCATGTGCTTACATTACCTCCACGTGGTGATCTCCGGAAACTATCCTATTCTGCATACGCTTATACGAAGGCCAAAATTATAAGTGCACAAAAACAAAACCCTCAGATTGAAGGTTGGCGTTAGGTCAACTACCTAACCCATAAAAAAAATATAGTTATGAAAGACTTAATACAAGCCTCGAATATGGATGTATATCCGCCCGTAACCGGTAAAAATGCAGGATGTTGATGAGTCAGGCCCAGAAGCTACATGGTATGTTGGCCACCTAAGTAAGTAAGTATGTATGTATATGACGTTAGTTGTATGTATTATATTTACTTCATTCTAAAAATGTTAACATAATTCGTTTTAATCCGTAGACCTTGTTCAGCAAACAAACTTTGAACAGTGCAAATTGAGCTAAAAAATTCTGGAAAAACAAAATTAAACCAAAATAAACAAAATATGTTTTAAACAATTGCTTTTTTTTAGTGTATTCAGTAAAATGGATTTGTTATCAAATCATATTTGCAATTAAACCAAAGAGTTATAATTGTATTGAGGTTATACTTGCGGAAGTTGCTTTTTTCTCTAATACTAAGGAATTAGTAACGGTAAAAACTAGGATCCCAAACAAAAACAACTCAAATTTTGCATTCAAATTTCATTCGTCGACTCATCGCTCAAATCAAATTCTAAGCTATAACTACGCTCAAAATACGAGTGGACACAAGATATGAATGAATTCAATATTTGAATTTAGTTGAGTTGAACAACGTCAGCAGTCATCGTCAACCCAGGTCAATACTATATCAGCTTGCTATTACACGGTTGGATGTAAACAGTCAACACTATACTATCTATGCATTAGTAAATGTTTCTAATTTCGATTTTAATTTTAGTATCACAAAAAAATTTCGAAGCCAACAAAATTTTTTATTGCTCTTATCTATATGTATTGTTGAAATGCATACCGTGTGGCACTCGGCCCATAATCTTTTGTCTGCAAGTTCTATCTCGATGGCAACCCAAATATCCCCTACACATATTTAGTTTGTTGGTGAGAGGGTGAGGTGAGAGACAAAGAAAAGAAAATACATCAGTTGACATCATCTTCATAAGGCCCAACGAGTTGATTTGAGAGCCATTCCGTATTTGGAGTCTTATGAGTATTTATATTGTTTTTATTATCGTAATTTTTAATTATAAAAAATAATAATATTATTTAAAGTCAATAAAAGAAGAGAATATAAAAAAATTTAAATTAGTTTTTGGAAAATAATTTTTTCAATTTATTAAATTTACCAATATTCGATTGTAATTATGCATTATGGAACGGTAAATTTTATTGATATCGAAAAATTTCAATTCTGTTAAATAACAAACATTTTTAGTAATTATTAAGAATTATCGTCATCGATTTGCGATCGCATTTACCAACAAATTCATTAAATTCAAATTATTACAAATATATAATATATGTATTCATAATAATAATATGTATTGCTAGTATTTTGAAATGGGGTGGTTTTAAATAAAAAAAATTCAAATTTAAAATGCAATTTCTGCAACATATTAATATAATTTTTTTTCTAAATAATTGAAATAGAAATGTAAAGACGCAAAATATTATTTCCGAATAACAATAAACAAAAAAAAAATAAAAACAGAAAATTTTCAGAATTATCAGAATTATTTGTGCATAATTTTTTTTCTCATTAAAAGTTTCTGCATGATTTTATATATAATATCTAATTCTGATTACAGGTTCCCATTTTTTTTTTGTATATTAAAAATAATTGATTGATGATCTTATTTAATAATTCAATTATTAGAAACAGAATTGTTGAATTTTGCACTTTCGAAATTATATTCACTAAATTCATCTCAACAGTTTACGCCTGTTACCGTTACGTAGAAATAATGTCAAGAAACTATATAGAGACTTAAATGATCACATAAGTATTTTTGCTACTTAACAAAGATAATATTCAAAGTGGGTATCAAATTACTAAAGTAAACAGAAAAAAAATACATATTTAAAAATTGAAAAAAACAAAATAACCACAAAACATAATAATAGCGGCGGAATGTAATATCAATAGTATTAACGAAATCAAATTATTAATAAAATTTAATGAGTATAATATGGTAACAACTTGAATAAAGTGGAGCTTATTTAAGATGGCTTACCCAAGAAGCATTTTTATTTTGTAAAACAGTTTTAAGAACATTGTCACAACTACTTTTATTAATATTGTGTTATTGCGATTCATAGATGACAACGACGCTACAAGTTTGTCACAACTAATTTGTCGAAAAAAACCACGTTTTTACAATGTTGTGAACCAATTGTGGTTGTATTCACAACTTTTTTGATTATATATCAAAGTTTTCTGAATAGTAGTAGTTCCCCACATTTCAATTGGTAAACCAGACATTTTATATATCATCATCATCATCTTATAGCGCTACAGCTCTGGGTGAGCTTTGACCTTCATCAATATGTTCTTCCAAAAAGGTCGATATTGTGCCATTTATCTCCAATTTGGGATTTTTGAGGATCATTTTCCACGTTGTCTGCCCATCTGCTTCTTGGTTTTCCTCTACCACTGTTACTATCAGGCTTTCTATTCAGCACCACTGCTTGTTTTCGACTTTCGTGCATTCGAATTACGTGGCCAGCCCATCTTAGTCTTTGGGCCTTTGCAACCCATACAATGTTCTCACTATCGATCATACTATTGAGCTCGCTGTTGCTTCTGATTACATATTCTTCATTCTGTAATCTTTTTGGGCCAAGTATTTTTCGTAGTATTTTTCTTTCAAATATGCGCAGGCTATTCTCCTCGGCCGCGTTCACAGTCCATACATCGCACCCATACGTCACTATGGGTTGTATGGAAGTTTTATATATCGTCATTTTTGCCTTTCTTGATATTAGTTTTGATTGAAGCACCTTTCTGTTTTCATAGTAGCATCTATTTCCGGCCTGAATTCTATTATGAATACAGCATTGCATACTATTATCATTTCTTATTGTTGCTCCGAGGGTATTTAAGGTTGTAACTCCTTCAAAGTTGTACTCTCCAATTGTTATATTCTGAGTATTTCTTATTTGTCCATTTCTTGACATTTTTAGATATTTTGTTTTGTCTTCGTTGATTTTTAAGCCCACTTTTTTGTCTCGATTTATAATTGTACAAATACTTCAGCCATATATCTGTAATTTTTTATGATTACTATGTCATGCGCGTATGCTACTATTTGCGTTGTTATATTGAATATACTGCTTTTCTTTTCAAATTTTCCTATAGCCTAATGTAGTATTACGTTGAATAATAATGCGGATAAGGTATCTCCTTGTCGTACTCCCGTTTCTATTTTAAATTCTCGGGTTATTTGGTTTTGTATTACAATTTTAGCTTTTGATTCATGCATTATAATTAAGGTTAGGTTTGACAATTTCTGAGGTATTCCCAAATGTCTAATAGCTGTTAAAATTATGTCTCTGTGTATGCTGTCAAATGATTGCTTGAAATCTATGAAAGGCATGTGAAGGTCTATGTCGTGGTCATAACATTTCTCCATGCTTTGTTTCATGACGAATATCTGACCAATCGTTGATCTTCGGAATCCGCATTGGTACTCTCCCAGTATTTCTTTAGCTAAGTCGGCTAATCTGGAGTATATGACATTGGATAATATTATGTAAGCACAGCTTAGTAACGTTATCCCCCTGTAGTTGCTTCACGTAATTTTGTCTCCTTTTTTGTGAATTGGACAGATTGGTCCAACCTTCCACTTCTCCGGAATATTTTCTTATATAAATCGGAATTCTCGGAACATTTTTAATTTAAGCACAATAAGGTAATTCTACCTAAGTAACTGTCAAAATTGGTACTTTCAATGCGAAAGTAATCAAATTTTAATCCAAAAATCGATTCACCGGTGACATTTACGAACCTTTGAAACCATATAGTTAATGCTGCATTCGCCTATTATTTATACATTTTTGTATGATTAAAAAAAATTAAAAAAATAATATTTTATTTGAGTCGATGGATATAAAGTCTAAGATTTGAATAGAGTATTGAAATATTTATTTATTTCTTAATTGTTGAAGGTATGCAGATATAGCTTGCAGAAGTTCGAAATAAACATTTATATTTCTATTAAAATATAACCACCTTTTTTCTACTTTCTTCAATCCTATTCCAGTCATGTTTGTTTGGCCTAGAGACTGGGTTATTATTTATTTAGAATCAACAAATCTAAATAGAGAAATTTCATTTCTTATGTCAAGACCAACAATTAACTTGTAGCACAAAATGCCTACAACAAACTAATTTTGTGGAGATGATTTTACTAATTCACCAGAGTGAGAATTTATGTTTTTTTTTACTAATAAGTACATAGGAAAGTAAAATAAAATATTGCTTTTAGGCTTAGATTTTTTTTTGTGGCAATATAAAATTATTCACGTTTTAAAATATATTTACACAAACATATATACAGGAAAATCAGTTAAGTGAATAAAAGTTTAAACGTAAATGCCATATTAAGCAAAAATCAAGAATCAAAGTCTAAACACAGACAATGATGTATAAATGATGATTTGATATTAACTATATACTATGTACTGTTATATGTGATAATCAGCTTAACTTTAATTAAAAAATTTCAACTGAAATTAGACTAAACTAATGGTTATTTTACAAATAATAAAAATAATGGATTAAAAGTCTATTGAACCGTTACATACTTAAAATGAATCGTACACAAAAATTCGATGCTTCGTCAAACAAATATGAATGAAAATTTGCAACTTATTACTTTTACATTAAAGTTAGGTGTAATTTAAGAAAATATTAATTGTAAAACCCTTATGAGAACCGCTATGTTTAAATAAATTTAAAAATCTCTTACTTAAAAAAATGAAAAAACTAAATTATTTAATTGAACCAATATTAAACTACTCGACTCTGCAGTCACGTTACTCATTAAAAACTTTTATTTATAAAAAAAAAATAATAAAATTATTATATTGATTAATTTAATATATTAAAAATTCATAATAATTCATAAAAACTGTATAATATATCTGTATATATACAGCCATTATATTAATTAATTAAATTTCATATGTAACTTACGTACTTTTTTTTAAAAATATTCCTTTCAATTTAAAGTAGGTATTTTAAAAACAATTTGGAATTTTAGGCACTTCAATCAATTCGTCACTTATTTAATTTTAAACATAAATATAATTATATTTATTATTATTATTTTAATATATTATAATATGTAATTTTAAAATAAACACGTCATAAAACAACATATGTACATATTATATTTTATCAAAGTAATAATTAAATATTCATTGAATGGAACTTCAATATGTATATATGTATATATACACTATAATATACCAAAACAAATTCATTTAAAACGGTACCATTAAAATTTTAATTATTTTCTATTTTTCTATTTTAAAATATATAGATTATATGTATGTATATTAAATATATATTATATTTTTCTATTTTGTTAAGGTACTACCGCCAATTTCCGAATAAAATTAAATGATTTTTTCTTTTCTAAGAAAATTATTAATAATTTTTAAAAAAAATAAATAAAACTTTTGTAATTAAAAATAAATTGTAGTGCAAAATGCACTATTTTTATTTTATATTATTTTTCTTTTTGATTTTCCACAATTATCCCTCACAGAAGTTCAATGCAAACTGAAATGAGCACTATACTCACTAACTTTGACTACTAAATACTAATTACTAGATTCAATTCAATACAAAAAATCAAAAAATTCAATAGTTCTGAAGAGAAGTCCAAAAAGAGAATGAGACAGAGTGAGAGAAAGAGAGAGAGAGGAGAGAGAATAAAGAAAACCTTGAATTAAATCAAGTTTAAGTTTAATATGAGTATATTATAATATTTATTTTCATTATTGACATTTTTTTTAATATGGCAATACAAAAATATACAATTTTCCAAACAACAAAAAACTATATATAAAAATAAAAAGAAAAACACAAACCAAATAAAAGCTCATTTAACAAACAAACAACAATAGGGTTCAAAGCTTTAACATGTGCTGCCTTTTTTTTTACTACGCAAACTCATCACAGCTCTTTTATAATATTACCTACATTCTACATATACAGAGAATAAATTCTACTAAATATCTATTATCTAATCAGTAATGGTAGTAACGTACAACTATAAGAAAATATCTTACTTTGAAATACAATGTTCGTTGTCTGAGCACCCACAAAAATTCATATCAACTAACACGAATATAAATTATAAAATTCTGAAATTTGTCTTAGCAAAAATTTTGAAATTTTTCACTTCACATCAAGTTAGCCTTTGATAATGGTATAGTTACCAAGCTGTTGACCATCGTATGGTATATTGCCATTTTTTGTCCATGTGGATGATTTGACTCCGTGGGGTTAGTTCGCTGGGTAGTAGCATCTTTTCTGTAGATATCAAACTCTATGGTTCCATCTTTATGTATTATTTTTATGTCAAGAAATGGTATTACCTTATTTGTTTCCCTATCCATAGTGAATTTTATGTTTCCATGAATTTGGTTGAGTTGATCTAATATCATTTCTATTTTATCCTTTGATACTACTGCGATGATATCATCTACGTACCTCATCCAAATTCTCGGCATAAGTCCCTCTTTCTCTATTCTGTCTTCAACATGACTCATGAATATGAAATGACACTTAAAACCGGGGAAAGAAGGTTACCCATTGCAGTTCCTCTTGTAGTTTTATAATATTCGCCTATAAAAGTGAAAATAAATTTTTATTCATGCATATTGAAGGTAGACTTTTTACTTTTTGCCTCCAATCATTCGAGTTACTTATTTCATTGTCTATATGAGTTATTTCACTGGTATTCTTCGAAATAGTGCTTTAACATCGAACAAGACCAAGGCTTCATTGTCCCCTATCGATTTCTGTAAGTGAATAGTGAATAAAAATTCGTACTTATTTTGGGAGAAGAAATAGATGAATGAGCACGAAAATGTAATAAAATTACCAAGGTACCAATTATACTATGGATAATTATAGCACCATGTAAATTCTAAAATCTAAAATCTAAATTAAAAATGGATTCGGCAACACTATTGTTAATGGTTTTAAGGACAGCTCTACTAATATCCTGTCAATATAAGCCAGAGTAAAGATAAATTTAATAAAAAACGCTTCATATAGACACTCGTATTGCAAAAATTTCAAAAAACAATAGGCAAAACAAGAACAATCCTACAGATAGTCCATTGACATACACCAAATACACATAAAGAAGAACGAAGAAGAATATATACAAAAGTAACTTATACAAAAAGTAACTTTCTCTAGAAAATTTAACTTAATTCGTCAATAAATTTAGCTTATCTTTTTAAAATTTTATTCGTGAGGTAATTTTCACCTTTTCATTTAAATTTTCAAATCTTAGTAGGTGATGAAATTTAGTTTGGTCACACTCCATACTCCATAGCTTCTATCTTATGCTACACTTGTTATTATTTGTTATCCATGGCATCTTCAAATTAATTGCAATTTTACTGCAATTTGATGTAGTTATACATATGTTGGAATTGGGCTGAAGGATGAAGTTTATATCACTTACATAATTAAGTTTTTTTTCATACAAGATTTTTTACATCACATAAATTACACCGCAGATCCAAGTATTTGTGTAGAATCTGATCATGAAAGTAGTACTGAAGCGGAATACGGAGTAAAAATTACATTATGCAGAAAAAGCTGTCGAAAACTGAATGAGATCGTTGTCGATTTTCTTTAATTTATTTTAAATTAAGTTTTTTGTATAATATTTTGAATATTTGAGTTTAATTTTTCATTAAAATTTTTTTATGTTGTTTTTTTAGTTCAAAATTTCAATACAAAACAAACCGGTTAATCTTCTAATATCCTGTTCACACTACGCTTTATAGCATTCTGTTCACACTACACTCTATAACAGGTTATTAGCGATTTACTAGTAATACATGTAACTAGACATTTCGTAAATACATTAAGCTGTCAAATATAACACATTTTCCGGGAAAATACGAAATATGATATATTAAAAACGTGAACGACAATATCTATACCTAGTTATCCGAGCGAAATAACATATTATACACTCGTAGTGTGAATAGGATATGGGCAGTTTAAAATAAATGTCATTTTGTGATATATTACATATAAATAATTTACAGACATTCTAATTATTTGTTTAGTTATAATTATTTTTAAAAAGCTTTAAGGTTTTTCTTGGAAAATTAACAGGTTTTTTTACAAAAGTATAATGTAAAATGGTCTGAAATTTACGTCTTGTACACGATTATGTAAAACAAATTCATGTCCACGATTAAAGGTTAATCAGAATATTTAGGTATTATAAATGAAATATTAATTATGACATAGCTCTAGAATTTTTTTTTCAATGTTGAGAATGAAAACATAAGCAAAACAATAACAAACAACAAAAATAACGTGTACATTACGTAAACAGAGAACTTTAAAATTAGCCTCTCTATCTCTATATAGTATTGTGAGAGAGACAAAGAGTGAGCAGAGCAAGTTATTATAAGAAAATAAACGCAATGAAAAAAACCAAACAAGAAAAAAAACTTGTATTTTTTTTTCTTTTTGAATTATGACGTCATCATATGTTGTAGAGTAATAATTGATTCATAAAACTAAGGAAATGTTGAATAGTAAAAAAAAAATTTTTTATGTTTGAAATAATTTAACAAAAAATAATAAAGTTTTGGTGACTAATCGAAAATCGGAAAAATTGATTTTAATTGCAATAAAAAACTGTGATAATAATGATGATTCTGGGGCAATAAATTCATAATAAACAATTGATTTAAAATTATTTGTTTAGGTTTTTTTTTAAATAATAGTTTTGAAATTCGAAATATTCCAAGCTTTGATTTATTTTTAAATTGAAATCAAAAAAATATATATATACAAATGTTATTGTAAATACACAATTTTGTTATTCGAGATTACAAATTATGGATGTTTATAAAGAAAATGTTAAGCATAATCGACATAATTTTTTGTACAATAATCGAAATTCAATTGAACGAAATATGACACCTAAGCAATAACGACGATATAGTAATGGTTCTTTTAACGAATTTAGGTATTCAAAACTTTGCTTGTACTCGTGTACATATATTCTATAAAAAATCTATATAGAGGTTTTTTCTAACTAGAGGGAATTTTTAAACAAATCTTATTTTACTAGTAAGTCAGCCCGTTTAAAAACGAGTCCCGAGTAAAAACATACCGAACTTTTTTTCGAACATAACCACTCAGTGGCCTTAAGAAATTTTTTTTCTAGAAACACTTTTTTGTTATAATTTAAAACAAATTAATAATTTATTTCCATCCATTTTATTTTTTATCCATCTTTCTTTTTTTTCACAATTTAATTGAAAGGAAAAATATTTTTTTTTTTAATTTTTTTAAAATTTAAAATGTCAAAATGTGTCGTTTACAAACATACATAATGGTTCTCTGGTCTTTTATATAAATAATTAGTGTTTTAGTGTTTCTACAGATGAAAGTCATATTAGTTATGAAGTGTCCATTCGACTTTGTTTTATCGTTTCGTAATTATTCTAGTACCCAAACAGATTCAAGTATAAAATATTAATATAAAAATTGACATCTTAGAAAAATTGTCACATTATTCACTACTCTTTTGAAAGTATGTATATGCTGAAGAATTATTATGACAGTTGAAATAATTATATTTGAATAATTTTCATATTAAAAGTATGCATAGCCATATTTGGTGCCTGTAACCTGTTTGAATCTATTTTAATTGAAATGAAACCAGTTCAAGATTTTTAATTACTCAAGAAACTGGTTTTAGTAGTAATTTTGCTGTAGTTTTTGATTGACTAAATCTCTTCCTAGAGTTCTCAATTTCATAGAAAAATAAACAAAGAAGTGAATTAGTGACATAGATTTTTTTGCAAGCACTCTGAGCGTTCCTGTATCTAGTAACTTTCCACGTTAAAACATTTATAAGGTAAAGCGCACAATATCCCCACATACCTTCAAAATATAAGTCATCCTATATTTCAAAATCCCCAATATTTTAAATTTCGACTGATTAACATCTATTTTTTTTGTTTGTTTTGTGTTTTTGATTTAATTGAGCCTGATCCCAAATTCGCTCAACATATATTCGTATAACATTTAAAAAATAAAATAAATATTTATTTAAAAAAATATTTTTGTTGCCCAAATTGTCCGAATTGTAACCCAGATTGTCATGACGCAAGCCATTAAAAAATTTAACAATAAAAATTAATTGTTTTTACAATTTTTAATAATAAGAAAAAAAATATCAACAAAGTGATAATAAATAAAATATTTAAAATATAAAGTATGGGGAAAAATCTAGATTTTCTGAGTTTCGGACAAAAACGGAATATTTGCTGACGAGATTTTAATTATCGGATTAGGATATATCATTTTTGTCATGGATATGAATTTGATCGTAAACTGTTGTGATGCATGGTACCACTTGTAATGTAGTGTTGAATCACCCACGAATAGCTTTGGGTGTTATTTATTTCAAACAAAACTAAGACAAGGCTAATCCACATAATTGAAATGTATAGTATAACAAGGCTCAAACACATATCAGAATCCATATAAAAGAATTAACCTAGGTTAGAAATATTTTTAACTTATTTTTAAAATATTTACGACTTATCAGCTTTGTTATCTTACTTTTCATTGAGTACTTACAATTTACAAAGGACGCACCGAATACACAATCAAAGTTCAAATATATCCTTGAAAAGAAAACATTGTAAAAAAATAGACGGCATCCATTGTAGAATAATGTTAATGAAGCTTTATTAGAAAAAATATTTTTCAATTCTTTATTTCAGTACCTACATAGAATAGTTTTTCTTTAATAACTATCTTTAAAAATTATTTCAATCTAAATTAGATATTATTTTATTAACCACGTATAATACAATATAAAACTATATTTTATTATTTATAAACTCAAAGTCAATAAATGTACAAAAATGTAAACAAACTTCTATAAGAGTTGAATGACAAACAAACAGACAGGCAAAAAAAAAATAATATCAAATGATAATATAAACAATTTGAATAAATATATACATTGTACATAAATAACACGTCAAATAATAGAAATTCGAGAGAAATGCGAGAGAAAGAGAAAGAGAGATAGAAAAAAAGAAAATTCTTTAATAATAATTATTAGAAAAAAGCTTGTATTTTTTTGGATAGTTACCAGCTTTGTATTAATTACAAAATATTTTTGACATATTTTTTTTTTAAGATTGATGATATTATTGAATGATATTTTGAATATTATTTGCAACAGATGACCATTAGCAAATTACAACAATAAAAAAACCATGCATATTTCTAATGTTGCCGAATTTCAGAAAAATTAGAAATTTCAACCAATTTGTTGACAATTCAAAAAAAGCATTTAATCGTAAATTTGTTATTTGCTGTGTATCGTATGTAAATTTTGATGGTTTGCATAATATAAAGGTAAGTTTCTCAACTTCAATAGCTGCTCAAGTTAACAATTGGTTTCTTGCATATGTAACCAGACCTTCAGCCTAACACCATTCATATAAAATTTTTATCAATCAGAAAACATAGTCAAAAAGGTTATAACTTAAAATCGGAAAACAATCAGAAAAAAAAATAAAAATAATTTAAATTATTACCAATATTCCAACAAGTCAAAATGATAAAATTTTGTATCAAATACTCTTTAACAACTTTATATTTTATTTGGTTTACAGCTTTCTATATTTACGTTAATAAGCACCTAACTTTAAGAATTTCAAAAATAAATTCGTTTAACTAAAAATAAATTTTTTAACCAGATATTTGTAAATAAATATGGCAATTCTGTAACTGTTCTAAATATTTGCTGTTATGTATTCAACAAGAGAAAAATGTACATATAGAATTTTTTTGAAAATAGAAATTAATTATTGAAATTAGTTAAACATTAATAATATTATTACGCAATACTTATTACACATACTTATTTAATTAAAGTTTAATTTCAAGCTAAGCCGACTCTTGATTTATTTACCTTTTTTAATATTTTTCTAATTAATTTATTCCTTTTAAGTAGCACCGTGGTTAACACTATAAATCTTTCAATTGAGTAATTTTTCTTAATGCATTTCGCCACGTTGATAACATATTGATTGGTTCACTTTTAACATAAAACAAATATGCATACACCCGACTAGTCATAAGTCAATTGGAATTTCGATAGTTTTGGTTAAACATTATTATATAATATTATATAACAATTTGATGAGATAACAGTACAGTAAGGTGGTTCTTTTTTTCATATGCTATACAATAACGTTGTTCGTGCTTTATAATGGCATTACAATGATTTCAAGGGAAATTTATAACTGTAAATATGTAAATATTTTAAATTTATTTTGAATTCTCTCTTTAAACTCTCTTCAACAATTTAACAACTATTAAACCATTTATTTTCAATACTGTATTTTATAATGTAATTTAAAATAAATTTTCCTAAAAACGCCATTTTAAAAGCGGAAACTAAATTTTTATTTTTTTCAAAAAAAAATTTCTAACAATTCCATATCCACCACTTTTCCAAGCCTTATCCACCAAATTACAATAAATAAACAGAAAGTATAACGTATCCTCCCAAATGTATGCAGAATTAAATTATATTGAAAAAATGGAAAATTTTGAATTATTTTATCAAGTTATTATTATAATTAACTTTTTCGCTTACCTTGTAGATTTTGACGATCATTTTCTTATTTTTTATACTTTTTTGTGTTCAGTAGTTTCCGTTAATTGAACTGTTTTGTCCAAAACTTTTCTAATCGGTCATCTTGTTCATTACATTGTACAAAACAGTTCTAAATTGTTTGTTCTGAATTTTATTTGAGAACAGTTTTTGCCAACTTTTAATGTTGTTGTTTTTCTTTTAAATTTTTACAGTTAAACAAAGAAATTTGATAGTAAATAAAATTAGAACAAAAAAAGTTCGGAAAAGCTGAAAAAGAGTGTTCAGTAGATTTTTCTATTCTAAGTGGATCTAAACAGTTTATTGTGTCACTGTCCAAAATTTTTCTGTCCGATTCTGTTCTAGATCTACTGAACAAATTTATTATATTTTAACAGTTAAATTTTCATTCTTAAAAAAATTTGAGAATTGTCTTGAATTTCAAACATTGATATTACTACAGGTTAAGAGATAAGACATAAGCTTTAGGTTGTTAAACTTTTGTGCACCATAAAAAAAACTTAAACGGATTGGCAAAAATTAATTTTTAAGTTTTTATCTTACAAAAAAAATAATCATGATCTGAGTAATTTAATAACTTAATATCACACCAAAGAGCAGAGAATCAAAAATATTATAATGTTTATCATCAGTATTATTTCCATGGGGCACATAGTTTGCAGTCATTAACTTTATCATATAAAATCCATTTAATAATGAATAAACCTAATAAAATTAGAAACTCAATTTTCCGATGATGGTGTAAGAACCAAAATCGATTAATATATTAATTAAATTTAGTAAAATATACCTAGGATGTTCTAATTATATTCTTAAAATATATTATGTGTTAACGCTTGTCGTGCCCTAATTGTATAATGAAATGGTGAATTTTAATGTTAAAGTTAATATAGAGATTTTTTAATAAATACAGCATTTAAGAGAATAGCGGCGTGGCGTGTAGTCATTTTTATTGAAAGCCTTAAAAACCTCAAT
Source organism: Argyra leucocephala (assembly GCA_963942445.1). NCBI lineage: Eukaryota > Metazoa > Arthropoda > Insecta > Diptera > Dolichopodidae > Argyra > Argyra leucocephala. The sequence continues at coordinate 46,668,342 of OZ012678.1, read as the reverse complement.
TTTTCGATTGCAAAAACTTTTACGGCCGTAAACATTACAAATATATCATTTAAGATTAACTAAAAATTTACATATACACAAATTTATACTGTTCCAGACATCTGGAAGTTTCACAGTATTTTTTTTTTAATTCAAAATTTTAATTTTAGGTGAACCTTAATTAATTTGAAGCTAAAAACGATTTATGCATAATTTTTCCAAATAATAAAATTAAAAATTAAAATAATGAAAAATATATTTTTTTTCTTTACATATCTCTACAATATAAACTATGCAATATACATATAATACATATACATATAATACATATATTTTAAAAAAAATTATTATTTACAACCAAAATATTGAATTTAATATATTTTGTTTAATCTTTTTGACTATCACTCATATATTCAAAACTTAATACACAAAATAAAAACATATAAATTGATTCCTTTCGTTTACTATACAAATATCTTAAAATTAAAAAATAATGATAAAATAAAAAAAAATTTTGAACTTAATTAAGTAAATAATTGCCAATAATTTATATAAAAATTAAATAATAACTATAAACAAAAAAAAAACTATCAAAACAACACTATAAGTCTTCTACATAACCAGAATTAAAATGTCCATTTGGTTTTTTATCTGATGTTGATGCTGATAATGATGTTGATTGATGATTATTATCTGCATTTGATATTGGTAATTTCATATTATTTGAATGTTCATCTGTATTTTCATCTGATTCACTGTTCGAATTATATTGAACATATTTGTACCGCATTGCTAATAAAATGAATACACCCATATCCAACACCATTAGGGCAGCAAATGCAAAAAATTCAAATGCCTAAAATTAAAAAAAAAACGTCAAAAATTAAAATTAGAAAAAAAAAATAATTATAAGTATAAAAAAAACTTTTTTAATTTAATTATCACCATTATTATTGAAATTATATATGAAATTATAACAATATAAATATTACCTGTGAATTAAATTTAATAAATTCAGCTATGAAAACAACTAATAAATTTCCAATTGCAACTGTTAAAAGCCAACATGCTTGCAAAACAGATTTCATACTATGCGGTGCTTGAGTAAACGAAAATTCTAAGCCAGTTACAGAAAACATTACTTCAGCTGCAGTTATTACAAAATATTGTGGTAATTGCCATAACATATGAACAGAATTTGGTTCAGCCAGAACGTATTCTCTAAAATTCTGAAAAAACAAACAAATCAAAATGTATTTTCATAATGTTAAATTTTTTTTGTTTTAATTTATTTACAAATTCTGTTTGATTATCATTTCCGGCTGCTATCAAATATATATATGAACCACCTTGTTTAACATGTATATTTCCTATCAATTTGTTATCATCATATATTAATTTATATTCACCAGCAATAACTTTTACAATATCACTACCATTACTTATATAATTCATTTTGTCATCGTATGCATTTTGAATTTTTAAATTTTTTTCAATATTTTTACCAATATTAATTAAAAATCTTAAATTTGGTAAACCATCTTTTGGTTTATCTGGATTTTCAATATATCCTTTTAGAATCGGTCCATCAATATCATTTGTTAAAAAATAACTCATTGCTTGACCCGGTTGTAAATTAATTTCTTGTGAAACATTTGTACATCTTGAATCGGTATCATTAATTGGTATAAATTGTGAATTAACACGAAATTGTTTTTCAGCTTGTATTAATTTATCCTCATAGGTGCCTAACATTTTAATGGTTAAGTTTTCATTTTTAATATCATATAAATCACTTTCAAATTTATATGAACATGGCATTCCATTGAATATACGTAATTGTGTTTCATCTGATTTTGGTATAATTGGATAACCATTTTCTAATTTTAAATCAATAAATCCAGATATAATAAAAGCAACTGCAGCTAATAAACCACCTAATGTGATTTTTTGTAATGGTCTTTTAATACCAATTTTAGCTAAAAGTGGATACAGTAAACAATCGAATAATGGAATGAATACTAAAATTAATAATGGATTTATAACTTGTACTTGATCTGGTTTTATAACAAAACCACCATCACCAATATCACCAACCATACGTGTTGCTTGGAATGTCCAACGTGAACCTTGTTGATCAAATAATGCCCAAAAGACTGGTAATGGTAAATATAAAACTAAAATTTTTAATAATGCTTTTGTATCATTCACCAATTGTACACCATATTTTTTTTCAGCATAATCTAACCAATGATTTTTTGGATCAGTATTCTTTTCAATTTTACGCTTTCCCAAAGCTTCTTTAATACATTTTAATACAGCTAATATCATATTACCAGATGGTTTTTTAATAACATAAAGCTTTTTTCCAGCTATAAAAATTAATATTGATACCATCATTAGAACAGCTGGTACACCAAAAGCTAATGAAAAACAATCATTTTCACCGAAACAATGTACATCTTCTCTTAAAATTGGTGTTATTGATGTTGATATTAGGGAACCGGCATTTATTGCAAAATAAAATAATGAAAAAAATGATGCCAATTGTTTTGCCTGTTCTGGTATTTTAAATTGATCACCACCAAATGCTGATACACATGGTTTAATACCACCAGTTCCAGTTGCTATAAATAGTAAACCAATTACTGTTACAGTTCTACAGAAAAACAAAATTGATAAAAAAAAAAAAATTAATAAAAAATTTTACATCAAAAACATTTTTTTTATTATTTTAAAAGAAAAAAATGTATACTTTGCTGGCAGCAGTAACGGTGGTATTGCACCAACTGATATAATAACAGTACCAATTGCGTATACAATTGATAAATATAATATTGTTTTGAATCGTCCAATATAACTATCAGCAATGATTGCTCCAATTAATGGAAAAAAATAAACTAAACTTGTAAAAATATGAAATAAAACAGTTGCAGGATCATCATCATAGCCTAATCTTCTGGTTAAATAAAGTACAAGAATTGCTATAAGAAAAAATATATACATATTACGTGTAAAGGTATTTTATTGATTATATACTAATATTATGTATAATGTATTGATATGTACTTACTTCGCATTCCATAGAAATTGAATCTTTCGCAGAATTCATTGACAATAATGAAACCAACCGATCTCGGGTATTTTAAGCCCTGAAATAAATATAAATTTTAAAAAATTAATAAAATATATTAATAAATAGATAAATAAAAAAATAAAACTGATGAAATCATAAAAATTCAATTCAAGAGTGACGTATTATAAAATTATTTTAAAATTTTAAAATTTTTTATATATGCATTTAATTTTTTATTTTTATATAAAATATCATAAATTGTTTTGGCTTATAAGAAGAAATTCACGCTTGTCAATACAAAATAAAATATTGATTTACAATCAAGTACTAAAACCGGTTTAAGTATATGATATCCAGGTATGGGGAGGCGCAGCTAAAACCCGTATTAAATCCATTCAAAAATTCCAAAACAAGATGCTAAGGAATATGGTCAATGCTCCTAGATATAGCGGAAATAGTGACATACACCGAGATCTACACATCGATCAGGTGTCTGCAGTAATTAAAAAAATTGCAATCACACATGAAGCAAGACTGATCCAACAACTTGACACAAGTACTGAAGAAAGTAAAACCCTTCGAACTGCTATCATATAGAGCGAATAAATATAGAAAAAAATTTATTTAATTTTAAAAATTATGAAATTATGAATATTATAAATTATATCAAATCAAATTGACATCCAACAGTTTTACGCTCTCACATCTGACATAACATTACAAACGTAATCAAAGCAATTACCAAATAAATAACATAATCTATAAAAAGTTATAACGAAACATTAAACTCTCATGGTTCCGAAGGAAATAACAAAACAGATAAATTGATAGAAATCGGGTCTAGAAATAATTACCAGAAAGTGATATCCCTAAAGTAACATAAAAGCACCGAAAATAAATAAAAAAAATTTGGAATATGTGGGATGTTTAAAAAACTATCCAAACGAAAGGCTGCTGTGTAGATCGAAAGGCATGTTGCAAAATTAAATTTTGAAGATATAAACTTTGGAGAAGATGCGGAGGAGGAAAATGAAAAAAGTACATCATACGAACTAGAATGCTGTAAGTTCTCTATATTGACAAATTTTGTTAGAGGCAAGAAAGAAAAAAATATCAGAAAGTTAGTTTAGAAAAATACAGCATTAACCGCATTCAAGAAAATAGTTGGCTCGGCCATAAATCTGGTGAAAATTAGAAGTGAGATAGTTGAAAGAGTGTGCAAAGAAGGGTCTAAGTGTAAACGATGATCACATATCTATCTATACTCTTTTTTTTTATGTTCTTGATAGTGATTTAGGTAGAATCACTTTTTCGGGATTAAGTACGTTACTGCAAATTTATACTACAATATCTATAATATTTCAAGTATTTATTTATCAAATTACTGGTTTATCAACTCATTAAATGTGGTAAAATACTGCTATTGTCAGGAACTAAGCCTTCTTAAATAGAATAATTCCATTTTATTTCATTTTTGCCAGATTATCTCTAATATTACTTCCTCGCTATTATTTTATTTTTTGTCATTAATTTTATCCCAATTACAAAGGGTACTGGACCAGGTCAAAAAACCAATAAAGCATTTTCTTGCTTCATCGGGAATCGAACCTGGGACCATTCGGTTCAAATGCAGGCGCTCAACCCATTTCGCCACCCAACGTGTTTTAATAAAAACTTGATGAGAACCTTCTTACAAAAAACTTGACGAACGCAATACTAATGAAAACAAAGCATAAATATTTTCAAAAAATAAATGAAAATATAAATTTTTAAATAACAAATAAATCATTCTATCTACGCCACTTTAAATTGTTCATACCTATATTCAAAGGTGTTTCTCACATTAATTTTATTCATAACTGTTCCATATTATCCATACAAAACAAAAAAGATGTCATCTCAAATATGGTAATTATTTCCATTTCAAAAATTTAATAAAATTTCAAGATCGTATCGTTTTTTAAGTTATAAATCTCATTTTTTTTTTTAATTTATTTAATTTTATCAACTTCATCAAATCAAAATCACTATTCAATCCAATTTTGTGTAATTCATCATATTTTTTGGTATATATTTTTGGATTAAATTCATAGCAAATTTTATTATAATGCAAATTTAAAAAAAATATTTCAATAAATCTAAAAGTGATATTCGGCTAAAAAAAAACGATTTGGAATCGATAATAAATTAACCAAATAAAATAAACAATGTATAAATCGGATCAATGTACTCAACCTCATTTAACCAAATATGAAATTCAACTTTTTTTTTAACTATTTATGAAATATAAATTACATTAATTTCAAAAAAAGAAATTAATCTATTGATGATGGATATTATTATGTAGATATATATAGTTATAAATAATATGAGGTTAAATAATTATTATAGAGAATTAATTTGATCAAGAATATAATTAGTTGACATAATTTGAATGACTACATTATTCTAAACGGCACTGTGATACTCACAATTGGAAAATCTATTAAAAACTCTATATTTAAAATATTTAATTCAGTAAATCAAATATGATGATGGAAACCTAGATTACAAGAATCAACAGAGTATTTAGAAATGACACAAAATTCAAAACCGATCAGGTAAAAAAACCATTCAACATGATCTATACATTTAATCGATCAGTGGTTCACTAATCATCGGCATGTATTAAATTTATTTTGAAAATAAACCAGTTAAACAAAATAAAACAACAAAATACCTATCCAAAAATTAATTTATACTTAAAAATTGATAACGATTTTAATTACGGTTGTCTAGCTGGAGCTACCACATGGATCGAATAATAAAGGGTATTACTCCATACGTATTTTATACTTAAAAGATTACGTTTAACCGATAGCACAATTTTTACTATCCCATATTTGTTATCTTAACCCGAATAGGGCTCTACAAAATTATCTAAAACAACCTTTATATAGTATAACAAATGCATCAAAATAGCGCAGGGCCTTCCTACATTACATCCTACTAGCAATTTGTATACTGATAAGTATGTCATATTGTCAGCTTATCAAACATTATTAAAATTGAACTTCTAGCAATTGCATTACAATATAACTATATACAATCAAATTAAGCACAGTTTTCTATTAAATAGATCCGTATTCCGTAGATATCCAAATCATAATACTAGAAATAAAATAAAATTTTATTTATCTTTTTTTGGAATGAGTCGTAACATCAATAATTGTCTAGATAATTGCTTAAAAGCTTATAATGATTTGCCAGGAGAATTAAATTAATATTATATCTCAAGTTGTTTAAAACTAAAATTAAAATAATTATGCCAGGAACTAATAATACTAACCAAATTAATAATACTAATCAATAAATTTCATTTTATGCAAACAATAAGTAACTTTTTAATTATCTTATTTGGAATGATGTCTAATCAAAGAAAATTTCACTAAATTTAAGTTGTAAATTAAATTTTAATGGAAATTGTATGACAATACGGATATATGCGTCATGAATAATAAAAAAAATATTTACGAAAAAAAAAAGAAAAATTTACAACTAAATGGAAGGTTAGCATAGAACGAAAACAATATGACTTTAAAGAGGAAACGGGAACTATTTTGCACTCAAGCTCTTAAAAATTATCAAGATGTAAGGAAAATTAAAAAAAAATACATGCTTTTATACGTCGGTGCCAACACGCTGGGTGGCGCAGTAGTTAGAGCACCTGCCTTTCAACCGCAAGATTCCGGATTCGATTCCTGACGAAGGCAAAAATGTTTTATGAATTTTTTTTCGAACTGGTCTAATAATTTGGGATAAAATAAATGAAAAAAAATTGTTGAGAGTTTTGGTTGTCACTAAAAAAATATGCTATTATGTAATGCGAAGTTACTACTCTACGATAGACACAGCTTTCTACCTATAAATTAGTAGATATATCATGAAAAATATATTAAGAAAAAACTTTTTCAAATATGTCAAATTTCTGTGTAAAAACAGATATGGTAGGTACCTCGAATTATTTAAAACAAAAAAAAAATATTGGAAGGGATTTGATAGAGTGCAGACCGACAAATTGGTCACGATTTCAAAAATGGCTAGAAATAAAAGTAACACACAGTTAATTTAATTTAGAATGACGTGTTTAGTTGGAATAACGTCGAAATAAGCGGAGATATGCGATAAAGATACCCACTCATAGTTTATATATATGTTGCGGTTAAAGTAATAAATTGGTAATTATTAATAATAACCGGTTATTACCAAATAGAAAGGTTAAAGTGATTAATTTGGAATTTATTTAATTTATAACATAAACCGGCCTTAAACTTTTTATTTTTTTTATCATCACTACAATGGCTCTTAAATGTGATGAAGGTATAGGTTCGGGGTCCCAGGAATTGGGCCGAAACTCTATATCACATTGTATTTATCTGAAAAAGGTTTTTAATAACTAATTTTTAAAAAAATTTTTGGATAGGTCCGACGGTCCGGCAGTCGAGATCAAAGACTTAAACGATGAATAAATAAGTAGTAAGGGTTTGTTGCTGCCCCGACTTTAAAAATCAATAGCTTCACATCTAGGTGGTCAAGGATTTCAATACTGTAGTTGTAAATTCGAATGTAATTCAAATCGCTGCAAGTGTAAAAAGTCAAATATCAAGTATAATCCCAAATGTCATAAAAGTTCTTCCTGTAAAAATAAATAGATTAACTTCGGAGAAATAAATGATTAATTTAACCATAAAAATATAACTTTTGTTTTTTTCTGTCATAATTTTAATAACAAATATAAGAAAATTAAAAGAAATAGTTTTAATTTTAATCACATTTACCAATCCATACAGGTAATTATTAATAATTACCGGTAAATGTAAAAAATTCTATTCATTTATCACATTTACCAAAATACGCCGTTATTATTAATAATTACCAGATTTATCACATTAACCGTAACATATATATCGAACTAATTTGTAATAATGGTCCACTCCAGTATTTTTGCCATTTGGGTAAAATAAATGATAACAAATAGTTGAGAGTTTTGGTTATTACTAAAAATAAAATGCAACAATACTATTATGAAGGCTAAGTACTCTAGAAAAAATTCTAAAATAAAGAAAAGCTATTGTATGTAAATGTGTATTTCAATCTCTGTGAAATATCATTTAGGGTGTTCATCCCAATAGACTTGAGGTTATATAAAATAAAAAAAATTTAGCTTCATTAAAATACGAAAACATTTACTTTAAAAGAAAAGCTGGATAAGAAAAACAATATTAAATTCTTCTATTCTGAATACTTGATTAATTTCGTGTAATTATTAACTTAATGAAGAACCATTTTGTATTGAACTGTCAGCAATATAAGCAATAAACTGATTTTGAAATCTATTTGGACGTACTGTATCCAATTATGGGGTTGTTCATAGAAAACCAAAACATTAATGCAGCAGTACAGTATACACCTACTACGAATCACACATCCTGAAATGATAACTTCTTGCTAGCGACAACAATACCCAGCGGCTCAACAGAATCCCATGAGCTTAGTTTCAGAATCTCAGAACTGAAATTATTTCCGATTACTTCAATTATTTTTCATATTTTAATTGCTAAACAGAATCTACACCTTTAAATTAAAAAACAAAAAAAATAATAATAACATCTGAATAACGAAGTGTCCGAAATTTATGTAAACAGCAGATTAACTTGCTTACTAAATAAAAAATCCCAAATTATTTTAATGAGCTTATATAAGGTTATTTTTTATCGTTTTCTTTTTATATAATAAAGATTATAAAAAGTTCTCACACAATAAATATATACATATTTATATATGTATGCATCACATATATATATATAATATATATAATTAAGATTTTAAAAGTTCATAAATTTATAAAATTATTGTCATCATAATAAAACCATTAAAATTTTTACATTTCAAGTCAAAATTTAGGGGTGAATGCAACTATATAAAAAATTTGAAATTAAAGTCAGTTACTTAACCTCAAAATGTGCACTTAAAAAAAATCTCCTTAAATAGTTTTTTACTTTTTTTTAATTGGTTTGAAATACAGCAGAGTAAACAGAAAACCAAAAATATTTTGAAATAAAGTTGAGTTTATACAATACTAACATGTGCGACCAACATTTTGTTCGATCAAACATATAATTTGGATAATACAAAAAAAATATTTATATTTACTATCTTCCCATTCTCACTACGTTCAGATACACTTCAGAAATTTAATTAAAGAACTAAATCACGTTTAGTTCGAAGTTTTTATTATAAAATCAAGCTTGTTTTAAATAGATTTAGATTATTAGTTTGTAAAAAACTTTATAATTTTACAATTAAATTTGAAATTATCTACAGATATGCTTATTAATATATCTTATTAATTTTTAAATTATACAAATTCTAATTAAATTTTTTATATTATGGGGTAATTAATATTGTTTTTAGTAGTAATGAATTATATAATGACTAGTACTGTGGGTGTAAGCCAGAGCAACGATATCCAGTGGCGTCTTTTCGAACGTGTCATCCACTTAAAATACGCCAACCATGTGTGTTTATTGCCATAAGAATGGAGGTTCAAATGATATGTGCCAAAAGCTGTATGCCACTGGAAATAGTGCGAGCCTAAAAGTCAATACAGTTAAAATCAAAGTCATGTGCACAATTCGCACATCACAACATCTGATCCTTCATGAAGAAATGCGAATCGAAGAGATGATTCAATTACCTGAGCAACATCGTGCCATCAGATGAAGGTGCCGATTTGAATATTGAAGCCCTTATCTACAAAGCCCGCACTCCTTTCGGGATGTCCTCAAAAATTGGCAGGCAAGCAACAATCTCTGCTCAAAAAATAAGAATCTTCAAAGCAAGTGTAAAATCTGTTCTCATGTACGCGTGCGAAATATAGAAAGTTTCAGTAAACATCACCAGGGAACTTCAAGTGTATATCAATAGAAGCCTTCGGCGCATCCTAAACATTCGTTGGCCACAAATCATTTTCTACAGAACGCTGTGAAAAAAAAACTAAAGTAAAAATACATAGGAGTGGAAATCCGACAGAGGATATGCATTGGATCGGACATACTCTGAGGAAATCTGACAACAACATCGCAAAACTATGTTTCGAATGGAATCCTTAGGGTATACTTGCGTCGGAAGGCTGAGAGAATAATGAGATGGAGAATAACAGTTTTAGCCGAACTAAGTACAGAGCAAAGAACGTGGCCACAATTGAAGAAGTTAACCGTAGATAAAGGCTGATGGAAATATTTTATTTCCGCCCAATTTCCCCACGGATGGGGTTACAGGATAATGAAGATGATGATGATGATGATGGGGCAATTCATCGAAAAGTTGACTGTACATAGTCTTCACTGTACATAAGTGTGTTCTGTGCTATTCTTTTTTTGTATAACGGTATTGTAAAATCTCTTCTGTTTCGTAAATAATCATACTCAATGTGTTTCTGCATATAATTGGGTAGCAAATTATACTTTAATTTAAACATATGAATGAATACATTGTATTTCACCATTTCGATATACTTAGCATATCTTGGATACGAATTCCAATACTGCATTTTAAAATGATTCTTATCGCTCAATTTTATCCAATTTGAAATTTAATTTAGTGAAATTCAAACGTTGTCTAATTTGTATTGTAAAATTTATTAAGGCACAAAGACAAATATGAGCAGGACACGTGAAGAGAATTATTATTACGAAGTACCCTACCACACAAGAGCAAGAGGTAAGCCAAGATCAAGATGGATGGACAAAATCGAGGACAAATGTTTGTACTAGAGCGTAATGGAGAAAAATTGTAAATGAGTTTGAGGGTCACCCTGAACTGTAGAACCGATAGATGATGATGTTATATAATAGTATGTAAATGTTATAGGAAGAGACTACTCCTGCGGTTGTTTCTGAAAATGCTATTAGAGCTGCATTGCACTGTTTTGATGGCATAATTCGAACAACACATTTTTGCTTATATGATTTTTATATGATTGATTAGTAATCAGATGGTATAATCACTATACCATATCGATCGACCTTTGGAACAGTTTATTTCAAATCTGAAATCTAGAAGTTTTAGTTAATGTTGAGTAATTACAAAACAAGTCAAAATTTCATAAATAAATACTTCAAAAACATTTTAGTAAAATATGTAGTATGATTTTATAAAACGGTACTTAATTCAACACCAAAACGTAATTCTATATGTAAATTACTGTCAATAGCATAAAAAAATGTATGTCTATTATCTTCATTGTAATAGCTGTGATACTGATAGTTGAAAACTCATCTTAATCTAGCTGCAAGGCTATCTATAGGCCAGTAACCTATTTTGGTGACTACCCATTCTTGATACTTCAACATGATCTTGCGTTTCCGCTTTTCAAATATTACACTAGACTGATTCAAAGTCACAACACATACTTGCAGCCAATAAATTATATCAAAATTGTAAAGTAAATCGTGGTAAATTTTATTTCAGTCTTTCATTCAATAAATTTATTCGTATTTAATAAAAACAAAAAAAATTCAGGTTTATATCTATGTTTCAGTGATTGTGTAAAGTGATTGAAAATTTTTTATATTTTCCTTTCCTTTGCATTACAAAAATTTACATTTTTACTCTACCCTATATATCTTATACAACGAAAATAATGTCAAGGTAAATCAGCTGATAAGAAAAGAGAATATTTATCTTTTCTAATTGATGCATTTCTTAAGTCAAATAGTCATAAACTCATAAAGATGTCAATTTCAAATATCATTCAATTAACATTTATTCTTTATAATGCGAGCACTTACTAAATTCATATTCCCTGCCATACAAGTAAATATTTTAAATCTCATTTAATAATAAAATATACAAAAATAAATTTCAACAAACTAGGCATAGCATGATTTTAAGACTTCATTTATTTGTGTTAACATAATTTAAAAAACAAAACAATATTTTTACAATCACGATGATTGTATGATACGAAGTTAAAATGATATGATTGTAATGCCGAAAACTATAATATTAACTTATGCAAATAATATTAATACTATTATTATTATTATTATCTTTGAATTATAAAATCTAATCTCAGTTAGTAAAACAAATCTTAAATAAACAGTTATTTAAAAAAAAAATGTATGTATCTTGTGTTCTACAAATCATAATCAGACTATGGTACAATAATCAAAGCAACTGTCAGTCTACGGCTGTTTTTTTTTTTCAAAAATCTATATTGTGGATTTAAAACCAAATTCATGAATTTAAAAATATAAATATTAAATATATATATTTAATTTTTAAATTCATGAATTTGGTTTTAAATCAACAATATAGATTTTTGAAAAAAAAAAAAAACAGCCGTAGACTGACAGTTGCTTTTTTATATTCTAATTTATATTTAAAATATTATATTTTACAATTTTACATTATAATGACGTTAAGAGCTCCTCTATGATCAAATATAATAACTACAACGCTAAACTCAAATCCAAATCTTAAAAATGAAGGGATTTAGGTTGTTGTTGTTGTGTTTACATGGTATACTTATATGCAATACTTGTCTAATTAATACTTTATCTAAATTTAAGCCCTGGACCAAATGCTATTCCAAATATAATTTTAAAAAATGTATCCTAAGCATAACTGAACCACTTTGTAAAATTGATCGTTAAATGATGGTGTTTTTCTAAATGACTGGAAATACTCTGATATTGTACCTATCTTTAAATCTGGATCAATAATTTTCGTTGAAAATTATGTACCTATATAGCTAAAGTATCTGCAGTCCCCAAACTTTATGAAGCTATTGTCACAGACACAATTTATTTTTTAATCAAGGAAAACATATCTCAGCATGGTTTCATTCAAGATAAATCTACAACTTCTAATTTATCTATTTTTCTACATAAAATCATTAATTCAGTCGAAAAATCAAATTATCAAATTGATAGCATTTTCACAGACATATCAAAGGCGTTTGATAAAGTAAACCACCAGAAACTCCTAGCTAAAATATAGTTACTAAGAATTCATGGGAAAATGCATACAATATTACAATTCTACTTAATTGGCCGTAAATTCTCCGTTACTATTTCAAATAAAAAATTTTTCATATTTGAGACTATCTCCAGTGTTATTCAAGGTACCCATATGGGCCCACTGTTATTTTTGCTTTACATTGTAAAATTAAAAATTCAACTCTATCATGTTAATGACATCAAATTATTTTCTATCATTAGATCAAAATGATGATTGCCTTGCATTACAACAAGATTTAGATACATTTTATTTCTGGTGCATTAAAAATGGTTTTGATTTAAATATCAAGAAATGTAAGTGTATGTTCCTTTTATAGAAACAAAAATTTGATTTAATATGATTATAAATTTCATGATTCGGTGATATAACATGTTAGTGAGGTTAAAGATCTAGGGGCAATAATTCTCGACACAAAATTAACTTTTGAGCCTTATATAGATTTTATAACAGCAATTATACATCTAAATCATTATATACTTCTAATCTTCGTCCTCACCTTGAATATGCCTCCTCTATTCATATAAAAAGGACTGAATCAGTTCAAAAGAATATGACCAAATTTTGTCTTCGTAAATTCAACTGGCAACCCTATACAATGAGTTATTTAAGCTATATGAGCTATTGAGCTCCTTAAGCTAGGCAAAATGTGGCTACTGAAAAGTTTGCATATGACGTTTTGTTAGCTAACATAAACCCTTCTTTTATTTTAGGTTTATATAATATCTGTGTGCCGGTCTATACCATTCGTGATAGAAATTTCCTATATTTAGATTCTCATAGGACAAACTATAGATTTTCGGAACCCATCGCTAATTCACAAAGATTATACCGGGTATTTCAGAGCATTTGTTTCAGCTTTTTAAAAGAGGAAGACGTTTAATAATTATATTACAATTTAAAAATAAAAAATTATTAAAAAATTTAACACACGGTATAATAAATGTTTTTCTATAATAAATTTTAATTATACCAGACAATATTTTAAAAGGAAAATAACTATATTTTTCTCATCATAAATGTCACAATTTGAATTGTATTTTGCTATTTATTAAAAATTATTAGTTTTAAAGTGTAGTTTGTAAGCAAAATCTGTAAGGGTATATTCCTGTATATTGAAATAAAAGACTTAATTATCCTAGTTGGATTTGTAAAAAAATCCCGGTTTTTATTATTCTGTTATATTACATAAAACTCTGCTTATACAGCTTAAATGTTTATACATAGTTTGTATACCAATACCCTTATAGCACAAATATTATTGAGTATTGATAATACTCTAGCCACTTACGCGTTTTGTTTGACAGCTATTCAATATCATTTTGAAATTGTATCCAATCAATGATTTTTCTGATAAAAAATAAAAAAAAGTTGAAAAAAAAACCACTTTGTGTAAAAAAAAATGTACATGATGTTGCTTTTATTTTGTACATAATTTAAATTACAATTAATATAATGACAATCTAACTACAAAAATCTTAATGGAGTACAAAATTTATAAATCTACAATGTACGATCAACATATAATATTTTATATTAAAAAGTAAATATTTTCCAAAAAAACAAAAACTAATAACATCAAAATACCCACATCAAGTATAACATCGTCCCAAAAACAAAAACCCCAAATTTCCTTATTTGGAAAAATTTTTTGTAATTTTAAAAAGCACCTAATTATAATCAACTGAAACTTAACATAACAAAAAAACAAAAACTTTTTAATTCCCATAATTTAAAATTTCATTAAAAATTTATCAATCGGTAACCATTGAAAAATCAAAACTCGTATTTCGACAAAATCACATCCAGCATGTACCTAAACATAAAAAAATCATAAAATTTTGCATTCTATGAATTCGAATTACAACAACAAAAACGTCCTTAGTTTAGAGATGAACAAAATTCCCTAAATTTATTTTAACTGAAGAGAAATGTTAAAATTAAATACCGCAAGTTAAATTGCCTTTAATGAATTTTTTAAAATTGAAAATCAAAATAAATTTTTTTTTAGTTTTCTGAAATTGTTTTAATAGATGAAATGGATTTTAATTGATCAGAAAATTGAATTGTGAAAGAGAAGGTCATCCAGTTACCTGTAAATGTCGACCTGCACAGATAAAATCATAAAAAATAATTTTTTTCAATAAATGCTGTTCGTCTTCTAAAACTCAAGGCGAACAGCATTTATTGGCTTATTGGGAAACATTCTACACTAGATCTGGCCATTCTGAAACCAATCTGGTCCTATATGGATGTCAGTTATGGAGAACTGCTTCTAATAGTAACATCCAAATAGTTCAAAAGATACAATCAAAAATTTTACATACCATAACCCACGCCCCTTGGTACATTAGAAATCACGTAGAGAATTGAATATACCCATGGTTACAGAAGACCTGGAAAAATGTAAAAACAGATCCAACCCCAGACTGATCTAACACCCTAACCCTTTGGCGAGAAAACTACAATATATTTCAATAACCAGCAGCTTAAGCAAAAAATCGCTAGCAGTCACATAAGGCAGTAAATTCGTATCAACGAGCAAATATGAAGTGTCAAACCAACGGACTGGAGACCTTCCAACTTTTTGATTTAAAAGATTTGAATAAACCGTAAAGGTCACTATTGTTATAAATTATTGTCATTTTCGTTTTCAACATTAAATAAATTTTCAATAAATTCAGTTAAGATGAAAAAAAAATGGTTGCCAATAGATAAGTCAATTATTAGCTATCATAAAAAACAAAAAAACTTTGGTCATATGATATATGATTTGAAAAATAATTTGCAGTTCATTATTCTGGGATTGAAATTGGGATGAAATTAATTTATGATATACACAAATCTCTTAGCTAAAGCACATCCATGGCTTACCTTGCATTAGAACGATAACAGAATGGTTCCATAACAACAAAAATCGAGTAGAATATCCCATAATAGAACTTCAACATTAAGCAAATTCGTAATAAGATCACTAACGTATAGTACTGAGTACCAGGCATAGTATTTAAAAAAAGAATGTGGTAAAATATTCATTTAATTTCGATCGCTGGTTCTATTGTGAATTACTTAGTCCATAGAATACATTTTATCTCAAGAATCAATTCAACTGGTATACCTTACTCACACAGGTCGAAAAAATATATTGTAATATAATACTGTCATCTTAATGCTTAGAGTAAACACATCAAACGTCTATTACTAGACGAAAGCTTGCTTCATTTGATTGTGCAAATATATCATTATCCAGTAGAGTTAGTAAAACACCGCCACCTTTGATTAGAAAAATCTAAAAATAAACTAAAATCGATATATGCTGTTAGTTGTAGAAAAGTGAAAGTCATTAAGTTAATACCTATGTCAATAACTATACAAAAAGAAAAAAAGAACAATAGTTGTTAGTTAGTATCATTTGTACGAGCATTTTAATGTTAACTTAGTTGTCGATTAGATTTATTAATTTAATTTAAAGAATTATAATTAGAATTTACTCAACGTTTGTGAGATTATTCCGATTATTGATTCTTTCAACCAAATAATTTCAAATTTCAGGGCCTAACGTTTTACCCGAAAGGATCTGGTAAATAATGGAGATATCTGCAATTACCCGACGATCAGACAATCACTGTAAGTCAATGAGTTTAAGACGGTGTCAATAAGTTGCAGTGGATCATTCCACGAAAAGTTATTCTAGTGGTGTTCCTAGTGAATGCTTCGATTATGAACACAAATAATTATTATCATTATAAATACCAATCAACATTTTTATGCCCCGCAAATAATACTGGCATCAATTCAAGTTCTAAACTACAAAGTTGATATTAAACAGCTTTGGATATACAATTGAGAGATAGTTGTATACGAAAACAATAACTTAAAATAAAATTTAAACGCAGTCTTTCCAATCAATAAATTCCCACTATAACTTAATTCTTGCAAATTATAAAAATGACAATATAAAAAAATAACAAAAAAAATCCTCAAATAAACTATTAAAATCACGTGTTCCATATTTTAAAATATGAAAACAAAAACAAAAACCAAACAAAAAACCAAGCTTAATGCAATTAAAATACGACAACATCATATCGGAAATCAATCGAATTATAAAATCGATAAATAATAACAACAACAACAACAAAAGTCCATTTCAATAGAATCGATATTATTTAAAATTCTCTGGATGCAGAATTATTTGCCATAACATAATTGAAAGTTAAACAGGAAATACTAATTACCATTTAAAATTTTAGGTAGTATAAGAGTATAGTATAAACAGGTATAAAAAAAAATAAACAATTTTTTGTTGTATTCCCTATAGAATTAATTATGGGTTATAAACACATACTGACATACTCACAAAGCGGTGGCCATAGAAAACTAAACAGACCATATAATTTTGTAAAGATTTTTAATTGATTAAAAAAAAAAAATAAACACGAAATTTTTGTCATCGTTAAAGAAATTGCTTATTAAAATATTTATTTAGGTTGGGTAGATACTATTTTAGAAAGGTTGATCATTAGAATATTAGCTTTCTAAATATTTAGAGGCAAATTTAAGCTTCATTGGTAAAACCAATAAAAAATATTTAAAGTTAACCACTCAAAAAAACTCACAAAAACTCACACAAAACTGTCCATTTATTTGGTTCAAACCATAAGACCTTTTTTCTCATAGGTATAAAAATTCGAAAATGACTTTAGAAAATAAAAAATCTTCACTATAACGCCAACCTCAAATATAGATAGGCACGTGAAATGCAACATTGAAAAATAATAGCAAATTCAAATATTGAAATTCGGCAAAGATTTAAAAAAAATTTTTTTTATAGTCAATACACCCCTGCTGGTTTGTACCAAATATTAAATAAAAAATGTCTTACAAATATCAATAATTGACAGAAAGAAATCAAACAAAATAGTCAAAACTACGGTGATAGACTAAATAATCATTTAAATGTTCTATGATAATCATAAATAAACAACTTATCCTACTAGAGAGAATAACCTCAGTTGTTATAAGTTAACTTCGATGATTCTCTATACTACTGTTATTTTGGGGTGATTCTATATCACTGAACTGGGATGATCTCCAGTAGCATGAACTAACAAAAATTTTCAAATTTTTATTTTGATAACTAGATTTAATCCCACCCAACAAGTGAATTTTCTGTCTAAACTGCCAATTCATTAACATATAGATTGGAAATATTAATAAAATCAGCAAAAAAAGCAAAGCGTTTAAATAACAAGTGTGTAAGTTTATTTTTCGAAATCAGAAAAATTTAATATTATAGCTTATATTATTGTATTATTGGAAATTGCAGCACTTGAATCTATAATTAAAAAAGATTGAATGATTGATATAATTAACTTCCGTCAATACTCAATGAATTGTTATCAATTATATTTGCAGAATTCTGCATTCAACGTTGTTTTAAATATGAAAAAATTATTTATATTATTAGGTTCATTCAATAACATGTGATTGTAATCGATTACAATCAAAAACAATCTAAAATGTTAGCCAATCAAAAAGCTGCTATAAATATCATTTTCAATTACTTACAATCCATTATTCTTAAGCTGGATTTTTATATACCAATAATGACATTATTTTATGAGAGCTCAATGCGTACGACAAGAACAGATAATATAATTTACCGGGGATATTTTCACAAAAATTGGGAATATTTTCAAAAAATTTGGGATATTATACTTTGATAGAGTATATTTTTAAAATAACGGGGATAGTTTCTTTATACCGAGCCGACAACACTTTTTTAACAATTTTTTGAGTAAATTTATATATAAAAAAAAAAAAATTTTTCAATAGATGGTTTTGACGGTTGAATTGTTGCTTTTTTATGTATAAAATAAATTTCCCAAATAGAAATTTAGAGAATTCTTTGCAACGGCTTATTTTTTTCTTACATAAAAATTTAATAAACTATCTCCCTTTTTAGAGCCAATAAAATTTTTAAGATTTTAAATATTGGTCAATTAAAATCCACCCTTATTGAACAATTTTTTGTGACTGAAACTGATTGCTGTTTTATTGTCAACTGAAATTTTAAAAATTGTTTATTTGGAAATAAAAAAAAAATTGAAAATTGAAAATTGAATGATTGTTGAAAATTTGTCTAATTTGTGTAAAATGTCCTCATTAGGTTTATAAATTATCTAACAAATAGGATGCAGTTCACTGAATGTGAAAAGGTAAAAAGCGATTTGAACAAAGTATCGTTTGGGGTAATACAGGGTAGTTCTCTTGGCCCGACTTTGTTTTCATGCTATATAAGCGACTTCTTGAATGTGAATTTAAATGGAAAATCTTTTATGTACGCAGATGACTTGGCAGTAGTTTATAGAAGTAAGTCATTGGTATGTTTGGAAAATGATATAAATGAAGACACTCAATTATTAGTGGATGGATGAATGAACACAAATTAACTGTAAATACAAAAAAAAAACAAAATACGTAATATTTAAAAATACAAGAAATCAAGATATCAATATTAGTTTTAACAATTACAAATTGGAGAAAGTTGATTCCTACAAATATCTAGGAGTAATAATTGATAGTAATTTAAATTGGAATTTACAAATAAATGATCAATTAAAAAAAGCAAGAAGAATAGCAGGTATTTTCAAATTAATTAGCAAAAGAGTACCACAAAATATGAAAAGATTACTTTATTATAGCATGTTCCATAGTACTATCGCATATGCAATACAGATATGGGGAAACTCTTTCATTAAAGATTTGAGTTCAATACAGAAAATACAAAACAAAGCCATAAAAAATTTGTTTGGATATCACCAAAGAACTTCAACTAAATCAATTCACAAATCACATAATATATTGCCACTACTACTTTATATAAAATACAAATTAACAACTCAAATTCATATGATGTTGACGGCGAATACCAATACAAATACAACATTCATATTTAATAGAGAATATCACAGTTACAATACAAGATCTGCTACAAATATTAGAATAATGTCATCAAAAATCAGGTTTAATGGGCTTGATGCAGTATACAATTTAGGATATAGAAATTATAATGATTTACCAAATGAAATCAAAATAATAAGTAGATTAGACATATTTAAGAAAAAATTAAATGAATTTAAATAAAATTTAAAAATCAATGTAGTTAATAAGTATTTAAAATAATAGTGTTGATTTTTGGGTTTTTTTTTCTAGTGATAAGTTTTTTTTTTTTTAGTTTTTCTTCTTTCTTTCTTACAATTAATGGATATTGTTGTAAACCAAGTGTAGTTAACTGAAGTTATTATACATTTAGTTATTAAGTTGATTTTTTTCTACTGGACTGAATTATTAATTTTGTTATCTTGTTTTTTTTTATAAATACACACTCTGTACGAGCGAATGAGCTCTTTGAGAAATAAATGAATAAATAACAAAAACTCATTTATTCTGTATTTAACATAATTAATTCACAATTAAAATAATCAATTCAAAAAATACTCATTAAATTTTTAAAAATTCAATTTTTTTTTTCAATAAAGGTTAATTATTTTGAATTTTGACGTTTATTCAACTTATTAAGTTTACTCATACGTGAATTGAATTATAAAAGGAAAAAAAAATTAAAATTACTGAAAGTTTTTAACCTTCTGTTCCCTGTTTTTCTATTCTGTTTAAATATTTACCAAAGATTATAAACTAACAAAATTATTTGTAAAAAAAAAAAGTAAAAATGAAAAACCAAACACTAGCGGTTAAACGGTTGAAAACAAAAAAATATTTTTGCATGACTAAATTTTGAAAAGACATCAGTGTGTATCATCAGTTTGGCCTTCACGAAGCTGTTTAGGTTATTCCAAATGTTATTTATACGAAATCGGTACCAGTCAGAGTATCTATAAGTAAAAATTTTCAAGTCTATAACACAATTGTTTTTTGAAATATTCCTGAAAGGTGCTAGGAATTGTATGGCAGCTACCCAAAAGTCATTTGATAACTTTGTAAAGTTCTTTTCGCGTCCAATTCCTTTGTTGACCGTGAATAACTGTGCAAAATTTCAGAACTCTATCTTCAAAACTGTGGGTTGTTATAGCGCACAAACAAACAAACTTCCCCTTTTATAAGTATAGATTATATTAGGTAGAATCTATACACATATTGACATGGCAACAATATTTGCAAAAACAAACTTGAGCATCATCCAAACAGAGTCGTTTTTTTACAATTCTGGCAGTTACATATATTTATTCAGTTTTTGTTGTTTATACATATCTGGCAGGGTTTTTATTAGTTTTATCGATAGATTTATATGTATCGAACCGACGTGGAAGATCCAAGTTCGAATTAGTTATTAAATTTCTCCGAACTAAATGAGGTAAAACTAGTTTGTGGGATAATTGTGTTAAGCTACACAACTTTAAAAAAATAACGGGATTCGGCGCGCTGTAACAATTTAAACAAATCTTTTCTAACTTTACTCTACAAAGGTCCAAACAATACTTAAGTACATTAAAATAGAAATTGTAAAAAAAAAAAGTATTTACACTGGAGATCGTCCCAGTTCAGTGATATAGAATCACCCCAAAATAACAGTAGTATAGAGAATCATCAAAGTTAACTTATAACAACTGAGGTGATTCTCTCAAGTAGGATAAGTTGTTGATTTATGATTATCATAGAACATTTAAATGATTATTTAGTCTATCACCGTAGTTTTGACTATTTCGTTTGACTTCTTTCTGTCAATTATTGATATTTGTAAGACATTTTTTATTTAACATTTGGTACAAACCAGAATGGGTGTATTGACTACAAAAAATTTTGACTATATAAAAAATTTTTTTAAATCTTTGCAGAATGTCAATATTTGAATTTAGAACTGTTTTTCAATGTTGAATTTCACATGCCTATCTATATAGATCATGTCACTTTTGTTTAGAAATCGTAAAAAAAATATATATATATATATACGCGCCCGACGAAGGGTTAATTTGAAAATTCTGATTTACAGTTTGCAGAAACTAAATTTTTATAATATTGTTTATAATAAAAGTCGACTGATATTTCACTTTAATGTTGTGATTTTATTTATTTGCAATCATTCATATTTTGTAAGCCATTCATACATCATCATCATCATTTTACTTATCAGTACAGATAATTATCGGGTTTGCGAGGGTCTTTGTAATTCCTCGTGCGCAGCGAGAACTAAGTTCTTAATGGATATATGTTTGATGGGATATCTATTCTTTAATATATTTGTATATGGATTAATTCGACCTTATGATCACTATACAGTATATGTCAACTTCTAGCCTAGTGTTGTGAGGGCAACTGATACATTTTTTCAAACTAAGATTAACTTTCTTCAGAAGTGCTTGCAACTAATTTGTGACACCTATTATTATATAAAATTATTAAAATTTAAACAATGAAATTTTTTTTTCTTTTTTTAAATATAAACCGTATTGTATAGGTTTTATTTATTAATTTTTTTAATCTACACAGTATATCTACGTTACGTGTATATGATGTAAATAAGAGTGAAAATGAAAAGTGCTTCGAAGTACTTCTATATGTATATCAAAAATCAAATAAAACAAAATGACTTTATTTTTTTCCAGACATTTAATATCATATTGATTATAATTTCTAATGCTTAATTATTTAACATTAAAAACAACAACAAAATATTATTAACATCGCAAATATTTTGTTTTATTCTGATTTTATGTTGTAAAAGTGGCAAGCATAACTCACTTTTATTGGTAACATTTTTTTTAATTTTTATTTTTATACGTTTTTTTGTTTTTTTTTTTTTTCGTAGTGAAGGTTATAAATAATAAATATGTCTATGAGTATTATTTTGCCAAGTTAAATGGAAATAACTTTCTTTCTTAAAATTATCATTAAAACTGAAACTGTTAAACGCAATATTTTTTGTTGTTTTTTTCATCTTACTAACCTTAATTGTGATATAGTGGCTTGGTAATTTTTTTTCCACAAATAAAAATTATCCATAATTCATTTTTACAACACTATACAAATGAAAGGTACATTTATTTATACTTAGTAACATACGGTTTACGGTAATAATAATAAAAAAATGACTTAATTTATAGTTGATCCATGTTAAATTGAATTGAAAATTACTGTGACTTGTAATACAAAACTTGTACCTACTTATATGAAATTTAAAAATTTTCCATTTTAACATAATATTTTCATTACATTAGATGGGTTCATTAATCACAAAATTTTTTACGATGAATAATGAGCTGATGTAATTCACACTATCATCAAAAGTATGTAATATCTACGTATTACATACTTTTGATGATAGTGTGAATTACATCAGCTCATTAACAACTTAACTCACAAACAATGAAATATTTTCCATGAAATTATTAGAATGATGAAACCTTTTAGCCCTAATTATTTGGAAAATTATTTTTTTAGCTACTTATTACGATTGATTGTGCATCAAATTGATATCAACTTAAATTGAACTACAACAAATAACATCCCCACATTCTAATCACCACATTCATGTTGTTTTTACTTGTTTTATTATTTTTCAGGTTAAGCAAGGTCAACAGGTGATCTTGTATACAATTATAGTCGTTTACTCAGAAACATTGTATCAAAACATACGATATTACATTTTATACATATTACATGCTCAATTGAGTTATCCATTCAGTACATGCTTATTCCTCAAATTCAGTATCAAATAAGTAATACGGTACATTTAAGTTTTAACATTAACAAATTCTGTTTTGAAAATATGTGGAATGCTCGGTAGAATACACACAAATTGTTCCAAAGTAAAAAAAATTGGATTTTTATTTCCTAAAACATTAATAAAATGCAGAACATTCAAACAAGTAAGAAATTAGTAATGAATATCTAAAACTATGTATACAATTTTCCAAATATAGTTTTTCGAAAAAAAGGTTTCATCAACTAAAAATTTTGTTTAGATTTTATAACTCACATATATGGATTTATTTTCAATCTATATTTGAGTTGTGAAACTAATTAGAATTAAACTAGAAGTTGTTTGTCTACGTATTTAAACATACCGATGACTTACAATAGTGTATAGTGACTCAATGACAACATTTTTTTTTTCTTATTCACTCCTTTTGGGAGCATAGTACTCTGAATCTGTCATGAACTAGGTATTTAATTTCACTCCATGTTCTGTTGTTATTTTCTATTTGCTTTCAGCGCCATGTTTCCCGCAGTCTCCTTATTCCTCTTTTGACCTGCGAATTCATCCAAAGCTTGCCTTTCCATATTATTCGTAGGTCTTCGGAGGGTGTGGCACCTCTATTTTCTCTTCCTTATTTGAGTTCCTTTTAGAGTCTTGATTGGCCAGTTCCCAGAGTTCATTGTTTCTAATTATTCTGGACCAGAATATTTTTAGTATTATTTATAAGCTGTTGTTAATGAAGACCTGTATTTGCCTCATATAATTCTTGTTTATCACCTATGTCTCGCTGCCATACAATAGGGTTGATTTCACGCAACCATCATATATTGTAAATTTAATCTTCCTGTAAATTTGAGGTAGTCCCCACAAAGTCTTCACAAAACCATTCTGAGTAATTTTAACTGATTTTCCATGTATGTCTTATTACTTAAACTTGTAGTAATTATACTACCAAAGTGAACTGAATTCGGTGACATATTTTATGACTTCGCTATTGATTTTGAGACCTTATTTTCTTATTTTCTACTACATGTCATTGTGTGCGTATTCTAAGCCTTCTAGTCTTTTTGTGATAATCCATTTTATTCTACTGGCTGTGGTCGTAGCTTTGTTAATAACCTCATCAAATACTGTGAACAGGATGAAAGGGATAGTGGGCAGTCTTGTATAACTTCTGTTTTCAGTTTTATTACATTACTTATGTAGCCGTTGTGAAGGATACTGCGTCTTTGTATATGACATTTATCATACTAATTACCTTGTGCAGTATTCCCTTGCACGCTTAAGCGTGCCATATTGCTTTTTGACTAGTTGTGTAGAATTCTCTTTTGAAATCAAAGAAGTTGATGTATATGAGTTCCATTCGGTAGATTGATAATATAATCATTCTTAATATAATTCAATAATTAATTATAGGTCAATAAATCCTCATCCTGTTCTGAACCCGGTCTAATTGTGTTTTATATGGCTTCGCTCGATAGTCTCGCTCGATTTGTTTTTTCGTTTCTAATCTGTTTTTTTAGCTTCGTTATTTAGCTTGTGAGTGTCATTTTATTTTTCCTTATAGCATTTGTTTTTCTAGGTTACTAGAAACACAAATTAAGCTGTAGAGTCTAAGACAACCTAGAAGCTGTGAGTCTTAGACAAATATCTACTGTGAGCAGCATGTCATCTGTTTGTAAATCTGCACCCGTCCATGTGCATCCATCTAGTAGGGATTACTTCCATCTATGACTAATGCATTTGTAGCCCATCTGGCAACGACCATATATAGTTATGTATTGATTTGAGAGATGTGAATACGTTACATTTGAATAATAATATGAAGTTAAGAATTATGAGAGTAATAATAGGTATTAATACCATATACAATGGCCATTATTTCAGAATTATTCACAATCAAATACAGTACATATATATATATGAGTATACTTAATGGATTATGTATATAAAGAATACTGTTAAATGAGAGGAATAATGATTGTCTTTTTATTCTTCTTATATGTACCCACACCCAGCGTGTAGTGATAAAAACATATTCCATATAATTGATTATATGAATTTAAAAAAAATATGAGCAGCTCTAGAACCTCAATTAATGTTTTTTCATATTCGATCACATTTCCCTATGGTGGCAAAGATATCATGACAACCTTCAAAGTCCTATATTAGAGCTTTATAACCACTAATTACACCATGCCAATATGCACTATGCAATATCAACTTTAATTCTAATTAAAAATCGAATACATTTTCATTTATGCATGAAAATTCGCCCAAATTAATTTTATCAGTTAAACTGTTAAATTGACTGAATGAATTAAATAAATTTCCTAACTAACGACCTTAGATATGTAAAGTATAAGATACTTGTTTTTACTATAATTTATTATATTTTATAATATTTTTACTATAACATTTTTTTTTAATGAATTTTATGGTAATTTAATGTTTTTTTTTTTTGTTTTTTTGTATAATAATAATTTTTGCAAACAAAGTATTGACTTAATTTTACTCATTTTTTTTTTATTCACCTCAGCTTTTTATTTTGTTAACGTTTCAATTCTTAGTATATACAGAGTAGGCTCACCACTATGTCAAGGCCTGTCAGTTTCTATGATATTGAGATGTAGCTAAGTAATATGAAGCTTTTCACTTTTTTTTTTTAGAAAATTTTAATTTTTAAAATTTGAGTTTTACAAATATTTTTGATAAAATAATTTTTTGTTTTAATTTTTATAATTATGCAGTTTTGTTTATGTATTACAAAATAATTCTTATTAAATGTAGGAAATCATAATTGCATAATTTTTAAATTATTGAAATTATTACAAATATTCTACCCATATGATTCCTATGATTTATATATAAATATTTTCTCTATAATATTTATTAACAGTAAAACGAAATTAAAAAATAATTATATGAAAATCTAAGATTGTAGGTGTCAGCTGTTTAAGAAATGAAATAAAAATATTATATACATATATATATATAGTTTTTTAATTAGTAATATTGTTACTAATTTTTATGTAAATTTAAACTGTCATACATTTATAAAGTATTCAAGCCAATATAGTCACCACACCTTTAAAAAGAAATCATATTGAACAACAATGGAACTTCAGTAGATAAATTGTAAACAGTTCTAAATAAGGAAAAAATAATTAATAATCATCACAATTTAATTGACGAAGATTCAAGAGATGATTCAATATTAACAAAAAAATATTTCTCTTATTTCAGGTTTAATTCTTAAAATAGATAATAATTATTAGAGTGGTCTTAATATAACTAGTAATCATTACTAGCATTAAAAAACGAATATCGAAAAAACAATTGTTTCACTTTTGTGGTTTCTGAATATTTGAACTTAAAACAATTAAATTTTATTTTCAGTAATAAAATTACTATAATTGAAAACGGTTGGAATTATAAAAAAATTAATATTTAAATCTTTACATTTGAAGCTCCTATCTTTGCTAAGGTTAAGTAATAATGAGATATCTACTTAAAATAAACCAATTAAACCGATTAGTTTTCGGGTGCATATTTTTTTAAATCAAATATAAATCAAGTTTTCCGCAATAGTTATTCGAAAGTTTTTAACTAAAACTTAATACAATTTTCTCATTGCCACTTTTATCTCTAGCTCGGACTATACATTTTTATTTACACAATTATTATGTTACACAAAATGTACAACA
The DNA here is from genome assembly GCA_963942445.1 of Argyra leucocephala. NCBI lineage: Eukaryota > Metazoa > Arthropoda > Insecta > Diptera > Dolichopodidae > Argyra > Argyra leucocephala. The sequence goes on along the minus strand of OZ012678.1, from coordinate 46,640,798 downwards.
GAAATCCTACTTTATTTAAGATTAAAATACACATATTTTGTTTTCGATATCTAAATTACGATATCTTAAAATCAGCGTGAAAAGATATTTTCATTTTCAACAGTACCTCCTAATAGAATTTATTTATTTATAAAAAATTAAATAGTGGACCAGCAGGCCACTTTACAGACCCTGTTTTTAATAGTATTTAGCGAAAATTTATTTTGAGAGATGCTGTCAATCATAGAATCTGCATTAGCTGCCATTTTCCGCCTACTTTTCGTAGTTGCACCGAGATGAAATACCTTTTTTTTCTCTGCAAAAAGCCGTTATTACCAAAGTATAATACACATTTATTTCATTTGAAATTTCTTCATTGTTTAACTTGTAATTGTTTGCATTTGTTTAATTTATTTTTGATTTCCATTTATTTTATTTTTTTTCATAATAATTTTTATTTCGTAAATTTCCGATTTATGTACTAGATAGGTATTTTTAGTTATTAGTATAGTCATTAAGATCTCCCAGGTATTGATTAAAATTCCAAAATATATCTCTACTCTTGTTATCAATGACATTATTTTATATAGCGTAATACTCGCAAGGGCAACCCTCGTTCACAAATTTGTAGTAGAACCACTTCGAACCAGAACTGTGAAATATAAAAACTATTTCATCAGTCAAATGTCTATATCTATACTATGAAACACCTTACCATCTTCTGGTTTTCCACAAACATATAACTTAGAAGTTACTTCTAATTTTATGTTTATTATATTCATCTTTAAATGACTTAAATTTTGCGAAGGCATATTAGGGATGCTTATCCCATTATTTTGGCCTAATATTAAAAAAAAACATTCATCGCAATCAAAAATAGTATTTCTTCGCGTAAAAAATCCTGCCTAACTGCAGAATTACTATTAATCGATTCTGATAACAATTTTATATGTAAAATTCAACATAAGCCATTATTATAGCCGGTAATAATTATAGCCTAATCGGTAATATAAATACAATTTAACGATGATGCAAGCACAGATTTAAATTTCGATGGAAATAAAAATCTGTCTTTTCTATTTTGATAGCGCAAGCGAAACCAAGTAGACTAGTAACAGTAGACTAATCAATTATTTTGTGAAAATTTAACAAATTAGAATGAGAAGGGATTAAAAAACACATAAAACTATGTTTGTTTAAACAAAATTTTATTTTATTTCACGTAAACTTTCAAAAAATTACTTATTTTTCCAATTCATTTAAATCTTTTTCTACTACATTTTATGCATAACATAATTAAATATTTTATTACAATTTTTTATTGCAAGTAAATATGAACATTCAATTGTTATGAACAAAATGGGGTGGGTAATCAATTTTTACAATTAACAAACAAATAATTAAAAACTAATTAGTTAGTAAAATTATGACATGTCATAATAAAATTTTATAACTTATATTTTAATTGATTTTGTGCTAATTGTATACTAAATGTCATTTTTAAAATTTTATTAAATACAAATTAACCACACTTTTATTAATTAAATTGAAAATTTTGTTGATAATCATGTGAATGTCTAATAATAATAAAATTATTATTGTTTTTTTAATTTAATTAAAATTTATTTGCTTTAATTGTGGCATTCCAAGACAATCGACTTATAGGCATCCTAGCTGTGTTTTAGGCAAAGTCTTGTCATAAATGTTTCTGTTTAAATTTTTGGTTTTTTTTCTAATTTGAAATGGTAAAAACTATATAACTAAATTGTAGAATAACTTTGACTTAATATTAGCATATTTCTACTTTTTATTAATCCACTTTTCCACATTCAAGAAAAAAATGTTCACAACATCCATCATGCATTAACCGCACATTGATTTCAGAATTTTTCGTCAAAATTCAGATGACATGACATGTACCAGTTTTGCCCCTCTGCTACAATATAGTATTAGTCTCATTAGTTCGAGCTCTTCCGAGAAGTAAAGGTTTCATCCTGGGCTCCAACTTTAGTAGTTTAAAAATTTATCATGTACTTTAAATATTTATATTTCATAGTCAAACGCGCTAGTAAAATTATACAAAGAGTATGAATGCTCTAGTGCCCATCATATGAAATATTTAACTAATTTAAACTCGATCCGTCTAAAAAAATTTTTGAAAAAGAAGATGCTAGATGATAGATTCTAGCAACAACACAAATACAACATTTTAGTATCATATTAGACATTTTTCTCGAATAATTCTGTTAATCAAAAATCTAGTACAAAATCTAGTTTGACATTAAAGGAGAATATTTTCGTATTTTTAATCGTATTCAATTGTTAAAGAGATATATAGTTAAAGTTTTTAAATAATCAAAATATTCAAAAATTTCAATCCAAAATTTAAACCAATACCGAATAGACAAACTGACATTTAAAAATTTGCACTTAATTGTATTAATAAATCAGTCAGCGCTGTCGATTCGATTTATTCATCGTATATTAAGTTTATTATGATGTCAATTTCATACTCAAGTGACACTATGTATTATTTTTATGTGAATCGCATCGATTAGTGTATATTATGATATGGATGTATATATATAGATAAGTGGTCTAGTGTTTATAGCAGAATTTTCTTGACAATAGTAGCAGTTCTCCACATTTAATTATTTTAACAAAAAATTGATAAATAAAATACTCAAAAGACTAACATTTTTTGTTTTCAATTTATTTTAAATTATTTTAAATAATAATAAATAAAATATTTTTAAAAACCATTTGTTGAAAAAGACAAAACAAAAATTTCAAATGCAAATGTTTGTATTGTATTTTCTTAAGATATTATTTATTAAAATTTCAAACTAAGTTTATATTTCACCAGAGAATCAAATTTTAATTCACCATTAGTTTAGGTATTTCTAATTGTTTAGATAAAATATAGCAACGTACATACATAATAAGCATTTTATTAATTTTAAATAATAAGCTACGCAAACATATATATATATATATACATTTAAAATGTATACAAATTAACTATATAAATATTACTAAGAAAAACAGTCAGTGATTGCAAACCTATATTCTAGGATGAACACAAATTTCAAACTTCGTACATAAAACGTCAAAAAAAGTCGATCATTCAAAATTAAATTGTAGGCATTTAAAATGTGTTTCAAAAATGTATCCAGCTACATTCACAGGTATAAATTTTAGGATTATTCATGAATTCAAGTATCTAATTGTAATTCTCAAATTTAGAACAAAATTTTATATTCCGATTTGTATTCGGATGTATTTTTTTTTTCTATTTATTTCGCAATTTCACATTATAAATTATACTTTATTTAAAACTTCAATTTAAAAGAATTAAAAAAGATTTCAAATTTTGAAATTTTTGTTTTATGTAATGTTCAAATCACCTTTTCCTAAATTAAGTACGGTACTGTAATTTACTATACATATAAAAGGTTTGTTCAGTAAACTGGTCTAGAATAATCTAGAGTTAAAAAATAAGACACTTTTTTGTGTTCAGTAGTTTCAGTTACTTTAATTTTTTTTGTCCAAAAGCGTTTTGATCGGTTTTTTGTAAATTGTCCCTAAATTGATCTTTTTTGTTTTGAATTTTAACCGTTATTTAACAGCAAAGAAATTTGAGGGTAAAAGAAAGTTACAAAAAATCAAAAAAAGTGTTCAGTATGTTTTTCTGTTTTAAGTAGTCCTAAAATATTTGATATTTAATTGTTATTGTCCAAAACAGTTCGATCTGGTTCAGTTTTAAATCTACTGAACAAACTTAAAATATATATACGTCAATTACAATTTTCAACAATTATCTGTCAATTACATTTGACATAATGACATTCAATAATTCCAAAGCCAATTAATAAATTAAGCAGAATGTGCTGTGTTTCGCTCAACAATCAATGTAAACACATTGACATTAGTCGTATTGCAGAATTTATTTTTTTAACTGTTTACAACTTAAAATCAAAACAAAAAATTTATTAAAATAAAGCAAACAAAAAAAAGAAAACCACATCAATCAAAAATGCCTTCAGTACCTAAGAAACCAAAGTAATGGAAATACTGTGGCGCTGCGCCGCCTTAAGATTTGTATATCTCTAAATGTCAGTCAATGTTTAAATATTTACAATTAGTTGACAATTATAAATTTTTAAGGCGCGTGAAATTGTTCGAAAGGTTTTACGCCAAAATATTTAAATAAAAAAATCTATTTGGAACTTATTTAAAAGAAAAATATCATTGGTAAATTTTTTATTTGAATAATTATATTTATAGGTTCAAATTCAAAATAAAAAACAAAATGAATGTGATATAAAAAAATTTTAATATAAAATTAAAATATTAAAATTTAACTCGAAAATCCTATAAAATATGGTTTATGGATACTTATACACATATTAACATTAAGCTAGTTTTTGTTTGGAATGAGGGAGAGAGAGGCAAATATACTGGGCTAAAGTTGTATTATATTCTACAGAACTTCAACACTAGCTTAAGAACACAGTTTCTCTTTTGATAATTTTTTTCAACCTAGAAAAACTAAATTAAATTAGACAAATTATATTTCGGCAAATATTTAGCTAACTATTTAATTTAATATATATATATTTGAAAATAAGATAAATTATATAGAATATCTGCTAAGTCATTCAATTATTATTTGTTAAAAAAAGGTTTACGATAACTGAATTTAAATTTAAAGATATCAGTAAATCTTACCGGTTTTTTAGTAATTGTTAATGTATTGCTAAACATTTTTGTGTTTTATTCAGATCGTTTATTTGATTTTAAAACAAAACTTTTTTTTTATTAAATATTTATTCTATAATTGTTTTTTTTTATTAAAATTAAAATTTATAGAACTTCACTATTTTTAATTATTATATATAAATTCCTTCTTTTTGTTCTGCTGATTTATTTTAATTTGATTAAAAATTTTCCAACTTTTATAGAAACGAAGCTCAAAATTATTAAATAAGTATCAAATTTATATTAAAATTTATTTTTAATTTATTTCTTTTTACTTGTTGTTTATTAACTTTTATATTTTAAACTTTCTCATTTATTAAAAACTATTTTAATTTAATATTAAAATGCACTCATATCAATTCAAAATTTTCTAATATAATTTTGAATGTAACTGTAATTAAATTACCGTAAAAATTTTGTTAATTTTTTTTAAACAACTTAATATGGATATATTATACATATATTTTTTTAACAATTATTTTCAGTAATTAAAATAACAAAACAAATATTTCAAATTACAATTTGTTTTTTAAATTATTTTTTATTATTTACAAAATAAAAATAAAATTTAAAAAGAAAATAAAAACAACAAATACAAACAAAAAAACGCGGATTTTTATTTTTTTTTATTTTAATTTAGAATAAAAAAAAATAAATTTAAAAAATTTATTTTGGTGCGCGACACATCTAATTTAATGCTGCGCCAATAACTAACTGATTGACTGACTGACTGACTGACCAGACCACTGACATAATATTTTACTAATTGATTTAATATGAGGTAACTGAGAAAAAGCAATATAATTTTACAGCTAGTTAGTTTAGTAGTTACATTCTCGTGTATGCATGTATTATTTTATTATGTATGAATAATATTATTTATTAGACGGTAGTATAATCAATAATATTAATAATAATAATATTAAAATTATTGTGAATAAGCGGTGCCGTTATAAATCAAACGAAATGTGTTATGAATTATGATGAGAAGACTGCACTGATGAGAATGCTACAACAACATTATGAGAGAATAAAATTAATAATTTTTTATCTCTTTCTTGTATTAATGAACATATTGATATTAGTTTGCTAGTTACTACACTACGCTACACTACACTACAGTACAGTACAGTACAGTACAAAAAATGTTAATTTTTTCTATATACTGTAAAATAAGCTTATTCTTATTGTTTTTCTTCACAAATAAATGTGCATAGCTTATTGTTTCATAATAATAAAAAAAAAACAGAACAAATAGCTTTTGAAAGGAAAAGAAATTTAGAGAAATGTTTATTAATTTTAATGGTATTACCATAGTCTTGTAAAACTTTATGTAATTTAAAAATTTACTTTATATATATTTCAATTATATCAAATAATTTATCATTTTTTATATTAAATAATTTTAAAAAATTTTAAGTTAACTAATAATTGAACAAAATTTTATTTATATTTTATATAATATGTTGTAGGCTCTAGGTGAAACATTTTTGAAATTAAATAAAAATTAACACTTTAGATATGTTTCACTAACTTTATTAAATATCTTAATTGATTTCGACTATTACAACATCATCAGAAGACTGATATTCTGATTAAGTCAATGTTCAGATAATGGTATAAAAACAGAAATCGATTAAGATATTTAATACAATTATTGAAACATATAGCTAGAGTTTTAATCTTAATTTAAAATGTTATGTAACACTAAAAAATAATCGGTATCAATAGCAGATTTATGAAAATTTTCATTAACAAAAGATTGAATCAATCGATCTACCTTGTTTTAGTACTTATTTATTTATTTATTTCTATGCAAATGTACAAAAAGGGTTAGTAAAGACGCTTTTAATGTGTAAGGGAACATTCACAGACATAGGCCAACAATCATTCGACGCTATCCACTAATATTCAGCACTATATTCTATTCGAAACAGCAAAAATAATAACAGTGATATCATAAAACGACTTGCAATACTTTATTCTACTTTTTCTATCATAAAAAATGATTTTGCATTGAAAACGATTTTCATGATCTTTTCAAACCTAAAACAAAATCAACTTTTTCAAAAAATATCATTCATATTATTTGGTTAAATCTTTTACTAACTTTTCAAAATATATTCATCATCAACATTATACAATAAACCCCTTAAGCAGAGCATAGAACGAGATATATTGCTTAAAAAAAAAAACTATTAATAGAAAATGAGTAGATATCGAATAATCGCTTGACCAATAGCTGGCATGTTTCTGTCATTGTTCCCTTACTGATTCAGTACTGCTTACTTTACAACCAAGTTAACGATGAACTAAGGAAATGAGAGAACCCCCGTCCTTAATAATTTTATAATTATCTAATCAATAATGGGTTTTTGCATATGGAATACCTAACCCAATCTTCAACTGTCGAAACCCAATCTTCAACTGTAGCGAAGAAAGAAAAAAAAACCTCGGATTGTGATTGATTATTTATCAAATAAAATTATATTTCATACAAATGTACTTTTTTATCTGACTCTAAAAAGCTCAAATTTCAAATTAACTTATAGCTTAACTGAAAATGTGAGCTAAAATTAACACACGTTTTAAGCTATCTTGAAGATAAAGCTAATTGTGCTTAGCTCAACTGTGATCTAGCTCAAAATTTGATTTGAGCTTTGAGCTGAGCTTGCCATTTGTGTTAGCTCCTTCACATCCCTACTTTTTTTATTATTATTATTACCTATTTATTATTTTTTTATTAATTATAATTAAAATCAAAATTAACCCTCTCATGCGAATCATGCAAATTATGAAGTTACAGAGTTAAAAAAATGTTGTACTAAATTTTATACTATCCGGGGGTATAAGGGCTAGTTTTTGGGGGTTGGGTTATATAATATGTGTGCACATCGGAAATAGAAAATGAAAAATTTCAAATTTTGCAATAATTTTTATTGGTTCTTCTAATAATTTCTCATGTACATGAGAATTTCTTCATTTAGACAAAATTTATAATATTCAATGCTTTTATCTAACAAAATATCAAACTCATCATTATCACTAACTAAATCATTTTCAGAATATTCGTTTATTTATATTGATAGTATTTCAATAAAATATACCCGTACTTTGTGATGGAAAGCTAAGCAACTGATAAAAAAGGGCGTTTATAATGACATTAATGTTCACTTTTTTCAATGGAAAGCCTGCTGGCTGATTGTATCTAAAATGAAAATTTCAATAAAAAATTAGAACATTCAAACATATTGTTCAACAAACAAGAAATTATCAAACACAAATGTTGCTTCCACTCCACACAAATTTTAACAAAGACTGGTAGATAATAAAATAGAAATTTTCAGCCATTTGAGCCTTGCAAGCATAAACAGTTTTATTTGAATATTTATATAGCTAGATATAATATTCAAATCTGATAAAAATTGTTGTTGTTCAAAAAATTCTCGAAACAAAAATAAAATTCTTTTAGTATAAGTAGTTGGGTTACAAATTTGTACATGATGCGTAAAAACAACAAATGAAATTATTTTGATTAGTTCTTTTTTTCCGCTATGTACACACATAATGTGTACCAATATATTTTTTCAATTTATACTTAATAGAATATGTTTTTTTTCTCCAAACTAAAAGAAATCTAAAATCTAAAGAAAACAGTTTAAATTAGCCAATAAAAAATCACCAAGCCTCGTCTGTAATTTTTTAAGTACTTTTAAGCATAACAATATGAAGATTTTGCAAAATTTCATAAAATTTCAAAAAATTGTAGCTTGCAATCCCAAAAGAAAATAAAATAAGAAAAATGCCTTTAGTTGGAAGTAAAAAACTGACAAAGATCAAAAGTTAGAGCTCTCGAGAAATTGGGTTGCATATGTAACCATTACGTGCGAGAGGGTTAACTTGTTTTTACACTAGTTACATTAATTATTACTTTAGTTCCAACAAGAAATATACTCAAAATAAATTAATTAGATTTTCTGCTGCTTTTTTTTTTACAAATATTTTCCAGTAATATGGCAACACTTTTTAAATTATTTTAAAAGTGATTTTAAAAAATTTACAAATTATGTTCTAAGTTTTTCTTTTTTTTTAAATATATAATTTATTATAAAATTAATTTACTTTTTTAACAAATAATTATCAAAATTTTTTATATTAATCAACCACAGTACTGAGTAATTCTTATCATCATTCTTAATGGCAAAATCAAAATTACCATCCGTACCATTTTTTATTATTTCGAAAATAATCTAAAATATTTTTTGATTTTAGAATATTTATCAAAAACAAAACAAAAAATGATGACAACACAGAATGAATTACAGAGAAAAGTTTAGATACTGTACTAGGAAGTAATATTAAAAGTTTAAGCTTACATATTATTATGGAGGGTCTTCAAAGAAGTACAAGTCAAAAAAATTAGCTTTTCAGGAGGAAGAAAAAACTGAATTAAATTTTATGTGTTAACCACAGATCACAAATTAAGATAGAAATCAATGCTGTTTGAAATGTTTTAAAGATGTCAGAATGGTTTTTGTTAAATATTTAGAAATAGTAAAAAAAGCTGACTTATTCTCATTAAATTGTCAACAACTTACTAATGTGACTTATACTGTCATATTTATACCAAATAATTTATGCCAAACAATTAAATAAAAAATATTTTTAGTTCAAATCAATTTTTAATTAAAAGAATAATATAAACAAAAATGCAACAATTAATTTAATTTTTTAATTTTTAAAAAACAAATTAAAAACAAAGTATATAACAAAAATAAATCGAAGCTTGAACTTTACTTCAAGCTCTTCGATTAATTCAGTTTTTGTTTTTCAATTTTTAGTCACAACACTCACAACCTAAACAAAAAACAAAATTTTTAACAAAAAAAAAAATAAATAAAATCAAGAATTATTATTTTACACTCATCATCATGTTCTCTTCAATATCTGGAACAGAATCGATTATAATGGTTGCCTTAAGATTAAATTTACATTTAAATCATCTGTGAAAGAAATTGGAGCCGATGTTTTAGTGTACCGCAGCCATTCGTGCTATTGCGCCTTCAAAATCGTTTTTTCGTAAAACTAATTCATCACATGTCTCGGAATACTGAGTACAACATGGTGGACTTCATCTGTATAAGATTAGATTTACTTCTCCTTCAGTTTCATGCCACATATAATATTTCATTTCTCCATTTCCAAAGTTATTAATCGTTAAATTATACCGGATGTTGCACAGCATACGATCAGCTTTTAAGAAGGGAAGGAGCCGTTATTTTAAAATTTAAGAAAAAATTTGTTAACTAAATCGAGGGGAGGGGACTCTATTGATTGGTGGTATTTTAAACTTCCAGAAAGGATCGAAAATCGGGTTTATAAGACCAAAAATCACCGAAACTGGCCGAAATCGAGATTTTTAAATGGGAAGGGGACTATTTTATGCAAATTTGGATTGTACGACAAAAAATAAGAAACTTATGTTTTCTTATCATTATTTTTCTTTAAAATTAATAAAAATAAAACAAAAATCCACCATATTTTCCTTTGGTAAACTAAAATTAATAATAATAATTTTTATAAATAAATTTGTTTATCATATTTTTTAACTTAGTTTTGGGTTCATAAACTAAAACAAAAAAAGTTTCTTTTTTTTTGACGGGGAATCCGAATTTGCATAAAAAAGTAGCCTTTCCCATTTGAAAATCTCGATTTCGGTCAGTTTCGGCGATTTTTGTTCTTAAAAAACACCAATCGATAGAGAGCCCTCGATTTAGTTAACAATTTTTTTCTTAAAAAGCTGATACGCATGCTCTGGAACATCCGGTATATGTTGAAAGTTGGCTTTTGTAAAATGCTACATAGTACAGACTCATTAAGATATGGAGTGGGTAGATACTGTTGAAGGTCAAAAGCAAATATTCAAATTGTCAGCATGAAGTAACATTACTTATCCTATCAAATTTAAAACGATTAATAACAAAATGAGTATATACATTGAATATAACATTAGTTCTTTTAAGGTCATATGCACTCATCGCAGTAAAAACTAAGTCACAATACATGAAGAATCAAAGATAACATAAACTTTTTCTTTACATTTTCGTTAATATATAAGAAGAAAACCTCCATTTAGTTTACGAAGTACTGAATATACACGCCTAGAAATGAAATTAATGTGGTCATGCCCAGTGAATGTTTTTATTGAAGATATAATAATATTCAAGTTTTTAGTCATATTGACTGATGAAATTGTAGTTCTCTAGGAAGCATTTGATTGCAGTTTTATTTATTTATTTATAGGCTATGTCAGCCGCCTGGGTTTTATCAATCCCTCATTCTTTAATATTTCTTACATAACTATCCTTAGTTTATTTTTTATTATTTTATTTTTTTAACATAATTTGGTACCTGGAATACCAAATTATGGTTGGTTGGTTGACTGGGCGTTTTGGGGACCATCAAAGATATAGCTGTGGATGTATCCTATTCGGAGTCTCGTTTAGAACAACGATTTTTTTGCTGGCCTACTTCGTATTATTCCATCTTTTAATACAGATTTGTCTGTTGGTAACGTTTTCCCAAAAGTAGTTTTGTGTATATCCCATAAAGTTCGATCGTATATCTCTTTATAATTCCTGTACTGTTGCACCGCCTTTGTTGCTCTGAAGGTGGTTCTAAAAGGGTTTTCTTTGCCAGTTTATTTGCATCTTCATTACTGGTGATATCGGAATGTCCCGGAGCCCATATAAATACTATATGGTTTTTGCATACCTGCAGCTGATCTTGGATTTTAGATTTTTAAATTTTTAATTCATTTATTCATATTATAATAAAATACAATTCTTAAACTATAGTATAGGAGTATGATAAGAATAAATATAGGATCATTCAGATATTCATTAGAATATGTGATAAATGAAACTGCAAACAAAAATACAAATAAGGCATAAAAATATAAAATATTGTTGGGTACAGTAGTAGAAAATTTAGAAAGGTAAATATGGAAAAAAAAACTAAAATTAATTAAAATTAAAATTATATAATAAAAAAATATAAATTAAAACAAAATTTAAATAATAAAAGAGAGTAAGCAGAATTAAGTACAAATTATAGCAAGAATAAAAAATTTAAGAAATAACTAGAAGACTGAAAGACATTTAAAAAAGTTATAGCTGAAAAAAAAACTAAATTAAAGTTAAAAACAAAATCGTATTAAAAACAGATTCAATTTGAAGGTGATCCAGTTTAAAAAGCCAAAGTCTAAGATTTTTGCAAAACGAAACAGGTGATCTCTCCGATCTTAAAGAATACGGTAATATATTAAAAGTTTTTGGAGCGATAAAATCATAAAAATAGCAAAAATGAGAGGTACGGGCTCTTGGAACATTTACACAAGATATAAATTATTAGTTCTAGGATGATATCTAGTTATAAATCGGTGAGCGAGATAGCCCGACTTATTAAAAATAATTTTCAGCGTTTTCAACAAATATAAATGTCTAAGTGGTAGAATATCCAACTTTTTAAACAAAGGAAAACTCGGCATTAGTCTATTTTTTTTAAAATCATCCTTACACAATGTTTTTGAGCGATGAGAATAGGTTGGATTTTATTAAAATAAGAATCACCCCAGCAACTAATTCCATATTACAGTTTATATAGGTTTTTCACTTCAAATTCAATTTTATTTATTTCAAATTCAATATTTTTCATTTCAAATTCAATATTATTGTAAATTTTGTTATTTTTATTTTTAAATTTTTGAAAGAAAATAATCTAAGTATTTTGAAACAAACAAAAATAGAGTTTTTAAACAAACAAACTTTAAATAAGTTTTAGGAATTGCAGTAATTTTGTTAATCTAAAAAATGAATACCACTTCGCCCATAGACTCTAGTCCTTTGATCAGTCCCAATGGACAGAATTATCGACTAATAATATTCTCTGAAGATAGCAGTGTAGAAACTACATCTAACTTGGTTGTACGTCGTAGAGGATGCCATAGGGAACCATACAGTAAAACTAGACAAAAAGCAGATACTATTAAAATGCTATGAAGAAGGCAAAATCATAATTGAGTCAATGAATAAAAATACTGCCATGTCTATAATAAATCGTTACAAAAAAGATGATTGCAAATTTGTTAAAAGAAGTCATGGTGGTAGAAGAAAGGTAAAATTGAATGATGTAATATTAAATGAAATTGAAAAATCAATAGAAGAAAATCTATGCATTACATTAAAAAAAAATAAAGATGAAAATATTTGAAACCCAAAATGTTAGTTTATACAGGCAGGCAGTATTTTTAATGCAGTTTACAAGTTTAAGAATAACAAAAAGAAAGTTACAATAAATTTGGATCGCATGAATAGTATAAGCACAATTGAGCAACGGAAATTATATGCAATTAACTTTTCACAAAATGGCACGGTATAAAATAGTGTTTATTGATTAATCGGGATTTGACTGCCGCCTTCGTAGAACTAAGGCTAGATCGAAAATAAATGCTGCTGCTCATATCATAGTACCAACTTTAAGAGGACGACATGTTTCATTAATAGCAGCTATGAATTTACATGAAATTATATATATTCACATACATAATAGCAAACTCATCTGTTAATTCAAACATTTTTATTACATTCCTGGATGAGTTATTTGTTAAACTGGCTGAAGCTAACATAACAGAAGCATGGCTGGTTTTGGACAATTGCACAATCCACAAAACTCGAGAAGTGCGTGAAAAAGTTAGTTCGACAAGTCACACTTTAATTATCCTTTTTAAAAGTATTTTCAAAAACAAAATTATCAGCGAGAGATTTTTTGGCGGATCAACAAACTAATATAAATTTGGTAAATGTAATAGTAGTAAACATCCGTGGCAACTGTTACCTCAGCCGATTGCAACAATTATTACATGGATATGTCAATGAAATTACCATTGGCTGTAGTTGGGCAACCATTACATTAATTGTTACATAGTTTGTTTTGTTCAGAAAATCTATTTTTGTTTGTTTCAAAATACTTAGTTTGTTTTCTTTCGACAATTTAAAAATAAAAATAACAAAATTTACAAATATTGAATTTGAAATAAAAAAAGTTGAATTTGAAATAAATAAAATTGAATTTGAAATAAAAAAACTTGAATTGGAAGTCAAAAACCTATAATTGAACCTATATAGAGCAAAATACACCATTAGCATAACTTTTATTACAGATTTAAGTGATAAATGATTGCAATCACTGTCGGGTGTTTTGAGGTAGCAAATGAAAGAGCCTGTAGACTGTTAAGGGTAGGCCTGTAGGCTAAATTATGAACCTTCCCTCATAGCTTCGGCTCACATACTCAATTTCCCTGCTTATGGAATACAATTCTGCCGAGTATACTGTTCGTTTATTCGTTAAGTCTATATTTTTGTTCCTGTTACCCATTCTGCTATTTTATTTTATTTCGCCCCATCTGTGTATATTCATTGGTCGATTCCACATTCAAATTTAAATACTAACCTCAAAACTTTTCAAGCTTAAATTAAAATCTTGAAAAACTCTTAAAAATTTATTTTTGAAAGGAAATACAATTTGCCATTTCTTAAATCAGAAGATAATAAGCTGACAGCAACTAAATAATAACTCTCTGTTACTGATAATTCAAATAAATAAATGAAAACGTGTTTGGAAATATACCAGAGATGATGGCAATGAAAATGAAATAATTTTGATAAGATTCTACATGTTTGTAATTAAGTTGAAATTTTAGTCATTAGATAGAATTGATAAATTATGAGACAGCAGTATTTTTATAATCTTTTGAAAAATTACTCTTATTACAGCCTCGTAATTAGCAGAATTATTGCAAAATAATTAGCTAAATAGGATGGATATTTTTTTTGTTTTTTTGACATAAAAATGTTATGTAAAAAAGGAAAATTTTTATTTTTTGATTATTATTGCTTTTATTCATGTCATAACAACGCAATAAATTATTATGAAATATTTATTGAAAATGGATTTTGTGTTCCCTCTGTTATTAATAATCAGATTTTTTCTAAATATAAACCAAGAATATTTTATTTGGATTTTGGTAATTTTTTTTTATTTTAATTTAGTTTTTCATTTTATATAATTACTTCAGTAATAGGGAAATTATACAAATTACTTTACAATATTCGTCGGACGGTCTGACGGTTTGACGTTTTGAGCTGTTCATTTTACACACTAGTACAAAAAAGTCTTAATAATTTCTACATTCAACACTGGCATGTTAAACGATTTGATCAATCATATTTTTCTAATAATTTATAAATCTGGCTACATCCCAATTTTTTATTGTATTCTTAAGAAGACAAAAAGTAAGTTGAAATAATTTCAAAAAATTTGTAATAATCGTATGAAATATGCCAAGATATATCATAAGTCCATCATATATATACAATATGTTCATCTATTTATAACTTTTTGTTGTCTTTATTTATTAACTTAAAAAATTACTATTAGTTATAAGTATGTATATTAAAAGCGTTGATTTGTAATATAATTTAATGATGAGATACTAAATTAGTTAGAACAGTAAGCTCTAATAAAATTGAACATCAAAAGAGTAGAATGTGTTAGTAAATCACACTTAAAACTTATTGTAGTTTAAGGAAGATTATAAAGAGAGATAAATCAATCAAATAACCTAGACTATTTAAACCTTATTGCTAATTATCTTAACGGTAGAAATCTATATATTATGTCTTAGTTAACAAACCCCAAAGTTTATTGGAGGATATTAACATTGATGAAGTTTCACAGGATACGTCCTTAACTTTTGTTCATCATCATCATCATCATTGTCCTGCAACCCCATCCGTGGGACATAGGGCGGATAACTTTTGTTGGTCTATATAAATTATATCGATGAAGTTAATTTTACAGGGAAGCTGTTCTTACATGCTGATAATAGTGTACACTTTTACAATTCAATATAGACTCCTAACTTAACCCTTCAGTACTCGGCACGCGTCTGTGAGACGCAATAAAATTTTTGTTCTCAAATACTTTTTTTTCAAATGCTTATAATTGTAACTTTTTATATCATCAAATTTGCATACTAACGTTAAATTTGTTAAGACATTTGTAATTTTGTGAAACAGTGAGTAATTTTGAAATTATTTTTAAGTTTTCAAAACATCTCTGAGACGTAGTGTCTCAGAGATGTTTTGAGAATAACTATTCCGTATATTGCCGAACAAACAAAATCAGCAATTTGTAGAATTTTGGATATACCTAAACCCAGCCAAATATAGACCAACAGTGGCAATATATTAAGTTGGAAAAACGTACAATATATTATGTATTCGTTAGTGATAAAAGAAGAACAATATGCTATGCATGCACTTGTTGTAAAAAGCCTATGTGCCTTCAATGCTCTAATCGAATTTGCAAAAATTATGATAAATTTTAGCTTGTCAGTTTTGACACATGTATTAAAATATATTTGTTTTTATTTTTTTAAATAAATTTGTACCTTTAGTTTTAAGAAAATAGCGGTAAAAGGTTATTTTTTCTTATGAAATATTGAGGTGTTACCAATTTTAATTTTGTAACTGAATATTGTCTGGATAAGCTAATAAAAAATTTGTATGCAAAAATAACTTGAATAGGTTACAATAATTTTTATTTTTTTTCCAATAAATATTGAACTTTAAAAATAATTTCGTATCTCAGACTAATCTTAGTATATCAGTTACAAAATTGAGTGTCAGTATTTAAGGAGCCATATGACCTGAACAAATTATATCTTTATTTCTCATACAAACTAATCTAAATGGGACCAAGAAAAATGTACCTAAAAAGAACACTGTAAATAATAATATATCTAAAGGGATAGATACCTAACTACTAGTAAGAACTTATAACATGAATTATCAAATAGTAGATTAATTTTGCCTTCATAACAGCATAGATCCATTTTATTTTTAGTGATATCATATTTACTCAACCATTTATCATCATTTATTTTAAAGGGTAATGTACCAGGTCGAAAAACCCACAAAGCTAGGTAAAGTAGGTAGAGCTCCTGCCTTTCAATCGAAAGGTCCCAGGTTCAATTTCCGGCGAAAGCAAAAAATGCTTTCTACATTTTTCGAGCTGGTCCAGTACCTATTATCATTGCAATAAAGTTTTGGTTATCCACTAAAAATAAAGTGGAACTATGCTATTATGAGGGCGAAGGACTCTGTACAATAGATATAGTTTACTTAATACTTTTAATTTATTTTCGTCACTAATTGTAGTTTAAGACCGGTTGTATTTTGGTCACGTACATTCTTAATTTAATTGTGTTATTCAAAATTTTGGACCTGAAAAGGTGTATTTTGATACGTAGAAGCATTTTTGTGCATAAATATTATATAGTTCTAATTTATCTATTTAACTAAGATTATCATATCATTTTAAATTCATTTTTATATTATTCGACTGTACTGTGATCCTCTCTCTCTTCTAAAAACATCTCATTAAAAACAACAAACATAACGAAAATAACATTAAAACTACTACAAATTCAAATTATTTCAACTAAATTAAAATAAATCTTACAAAACAATGTTATGCGTTTATTTTGAATGCAACAATTCTAATGTTAAATTTATATATTCTAATACAACAAAAAACAAATAAAACAAAATTTGTAGTAGCTACCCATATGCAATTTACTTACAATTCATTTATGTAAATATTTCACTTAAATATTTATAGATAACCCCTATTCTCCTCTTCACATCTATACATACTCGCTCTAAGTTTCTTTCGTCTCATTTTTTTTTTTTATTAGATCAAATTTTTCAATTTAAATTTATAAGAACAGAAAATCTCATTACAATATATTGTTGCGACTATAAGCTTCCCGATTATCCAAGACGATACACTCTAATGATAAATGAAAAAAAAAACAAAAAAAAAATAAATAAAGAAAAAAAAGTAATAACAGACAGCTTATTAAATTGATAACCGCGAGATAATCATAATCAATTTATTATGATCTTCCGGAAAGACGATTTAAAGTGCGTGCATATTCGACTTAACGTCAAACGTTTTTTCTTTTATTTTTTTTTTTTGTATTTTTTATTATGATTGTTACCCACACTAAATTTAATTCGCAGTGATTGATTTGATTGCATTTAATATAAATTGGTGTATTTCGTTGAAAGGCCAGTCCCGTTTTGATGAACTTGTTTTAACATAAATATAATATTTATTAATAGAGAGAATCAATATTGAATTAAATTTTTGTCATCTTAATTTTGAAATTTAGGTACATGCAAGTGGAAAGTACATAATATTTACAATTATTATTGTGATTAATATTATTGGCCATTCGAATAAAAGTGGTTGTAACCGAATTAAATTTGTTGTAGCCGGAAAAAAGTGAATGTGAATCAAATGGTTTTTAGTTAAAGTGGACATTTTCTACTTTTTTGATTGGCAGTTAATGACAATAATTGGAAATATATGTACTTCCAATCTAACAATTTATTTTTATAATGAATTTACGTCTTTGCAATTTCTTAAATATTCTTTCATTAAGACCTTGGTTCACTTGTCTTCTTTAAAAGTGATAATGATATTTTTCAAGAACCAGAGTGAATGCCACTGTGTATGGCAAATTTTTTTTTGGCATTTTGTAATGTTTTTCTTACTCTGTTAGTGACAATTTTTGTTAAATTGAGAGTAACAATAAATTCATTGTCACCGCTATACGAAATATTATTGTTTCCCTTCTTACCCAACCATATATAATTTCATAAGCTTACATATTTGTCATAAAATTATTTGTGTTTTTTTTGCTTGGATTTTAATATACATTTTTCGATGTAGCTACTTTTAAAAAATTATCAAAAAATACCGAAAATTTTCACCAACAGTTCCGATTGTTTTTACTTATTGTCAATATTGATAATATTGAAAATTGTGTTTTTACACAGTCACTTTCAATTATTATCACCTTACAAAATTCCACTCCAAGTTATGAAAGCTACAAAAAATATGATGTAGACGCAAGATCGATTTTTTGAAATAGATTTTTTAAAAAAACATTTGGGTATTCGCATAAAAGTGGTTGTATCCGAATAAAAAATGTTGTATCCGAATAAAAGTTGTTGTATCCGAATAAAAATTGTTGTATCCAAAAAAAAATTGATATGATTTTTAGTTATGTTGACATTTTCTTCTTTTTTGATATTTGTTTATGTTGATTTACAATTTTTTGTATAAATAATTGTATAATTGTGTATAATTGTATATAAATTGTGTAAGAACAAAAATAAAAATCAGAATCAAAAATCATAATTTCGAAAATGTTCCCAAAACTTTATTAATGGGAACGTTTTGCTCTCTCTGTACAATTTTGCATATTGTTCAATCATTATTTAATTTTTCTCAGCAAATAGTTAAATAGTCATTATCAAATTTAGAGAAGAACTAATGAAGCTACGGCGTTTAATAAAGAACACAACATTCGACTAAAACTCAAATGTTCGAACGAACCTCTTTGATTATCCAATGATCAAACATTACAGAATTGATGCAGAATTAATGCTCTAACTATAATGATATAGAACTACATATTATGTAATTTCTAAATTACCTAATGAAGCTGATATGGATATTTGTCAAAACATAATATGTCAACCCATAATTAAATAGTAATGGAATGTGGTGGAATAGTGGATGGAATTTAATATAAGAATTCAATATTTAACGAAAATTTAACGAATTGTCAGATTCAACTTAATTGTCGCATATTTCGATTGTGCACATTTACATATATTTTCCATATACGGTATATCACATATTATATCATGATCATGAAATATTGTAGTTCTATGTAAGCGCACAATATATGCCAAATCTTGATAAATCCAATCAGTTTCAATTTCATTCTTGTACAATTTCAATTAAATATCCTATACCACTAAAATGAAAAAAGAAAAAAATCAACTATCAAAGTTATTTTTAATTTATGCTACAATTTAATTTTTTATTATAGATTTGACATAATTTTATTGTGGGTATATAAACTGATTTACCTAAACGATTCTAATATTATTTTCGTTAAGTTGTTAGAATTGAAATATTCTTTGGGTAGAAAATTACTTTCATAAAAGTAAATTAATATTAAAATGAGCTTCTGCTCCCCACTGTTATTGAATTCCATACTGAATTTAATTTTGAAATTTATTGTGAATTTATTTTGTAGTTATAACAATGTACCATTCTAAGCTTAATAATCACTACCCTTCATTTTAGTAGGATTGAGTAGGATTGATTGCTATTTTTTAAGTCTGAACTTAAATGGAGAAAAAAGGCTGTTAATATTAACATACTGTATATCGACGGTTTCAAAGAACTAAATTTCATGAATTTTACCTAATTATTTTGGGTACACTTAATAATAAGTTTCAAAAATACGCTCCAATATGTCATGCCAAAAAATATATTGACCGATACACGCTATTCGGTGATCTCTCAATTATAATTGAATTAACCCTTCGTTGCATGACTTTTTTTTTTGTGACGAAAAAATTATTTTTGGATTAGTCTTTGTTTTCTGTATCAAAAATGTTCTATGACTTTTCCGGAAAATCAGGGAAATTTTGGGAAAATGGGGTTTTTCATACATATCATATATGATATATTATGCATTAACAGGAAAGTTTTTTTATAAGAAAAGTTTATTCAGTCTTTTATTTTAAATATTATATTTAGGTATTTAATACTTACTTTTAAGAATATTGTTAAAGATTAAAAGAAAAAATACGTAAAAATTAAATTTTTAATATAAACTTTTATCGAAATAAAATTAGCCACCTAAAAAGTAGAAAATAAATTGGATGACAGTCAATCCTGAGATTCTACAAATTTTAAGATTGCTGGAACATTGTTGATGGAAATTTGGAATACTTGAGGCTTAAAAAATCATGAACGTTAAAAGAACCATGTTTAGATTTTGAGGTTCTGTTAATGAGACCAAAATTATTAACTTCATAATATAAGTGCGATTTTAACTCTCCGCGCGGCTGTTTAGTCACTTCAATATACTATATTTTTCTTTAAGTGAATGTAACGGACTTGCGAGATCACAAAAAATTAGTTTTCAGATCTTTTAAATTTAATTAAAATAAATATACTTTCTATTTCTTTAAAATTCTTTAGGGAAATATTTGAAATATTTCGAAACATAGATACAACACAGGGCAGATGAAAAACCATCAAATACATACACATTCATACATGAAACAACTCGATTGTCAAAGAGTAAAGCTATTAAACTAAAAATTAAGTTATAAGCTGACATAGCGGTATACATATATAGTGGTGTATATATATATATATATATATATACAGAGATATATTTTCATGATTGTTGCTGATTAAGATGTCTCAAGTACCCATTTAAGTTGTATAAGCATTGAAAAGAATTCAAATCGAATAAATGTGACATAATTGAAATAATTTCAATACGCTAAAAAAATTGAGCGAAAGAGCGGTTATTATTTTATATACATAAAAAAAAAAAACAGTAAAATCAAATCCACTTAAAATTAACAAAAAAAAAACCAATTTTGTGTTTTATTTTTATTCGTGATTTCAAAAGATCAAGTTCAGGGTCCCATAATAGTAAACAAAAAATGGAGGAATAAAAAAATTTGTTTTTTTCTTCATTCAAATATAAAAACAGATTTGACTGATGATATTAAAATAAAAATTGTAATTTGATTTACATTTGCATCAACTTAATGTATTCACTTTTGTGGATGTCTCTTTCAACTTGATTGCCAATTGAAATTTATTTGATATTTAAAATAAACCACAACGGTGATGCTGGCTTGTATAAGTTCAAGTTAAAAAATATTGTCAAGAGAATGTGCAGCAAACAAATTTTTATTTAACACTAATTCATTACCAATTATGTCTCGATATTTTAGTCACATCAGTGGATAATTATACGGCATAAATACATAAGGCTAGCTCTATTCTTTATATTAACAAACGTCTGATGATTTATTATGCATTAACCTCACAGTTATGATTGAAAAATTGTTATGTATTAGAAACGTAGTAAATATACGATATGATTTACGATATTAGTAATGATATTGCATTACTACCATTATTAATATTGTAAATCATATCATATCTTTCGTTCTAATAACGATAACTGTGAATTATATTGTTTATCAGCGAAAATTTCAAATATTCTTTTGATATTTTCAATTTGACTCTTATGAGCTATTTATGACAAAGATATTTTTGGTTATATCATTTGGGTTATCAGTATTTTGCACAAACAAGTATCATTGATTAATTGTAACAATATAGCTAATGCTTCCCCCAAATCATTTTAGTCCCCATTTATAAATTATGCATTGAAGTAGAAGAAACAATGCTTCACATTTCACATGTATGTGAGATAGTTTATCAGTAATTTGCACAGATGGGTAGGTAAGCACAGAGGGGTAGACGAGTAAGGCCCATTGTGATATCACAGAAACTTTCTTCGTATAGGAATCTACTCGTTCACCTATTTTGAGTTTTTTTACAAAGCAGCATAGGTCTTGGATTTTAGTGCTAGTAGTTGGTTTTGCTTTTTTGATAAAGATCAGACCAGGTACAGAGAAGGAACAGTTTCATTCTCTTCCTCCTCTCTTCACAGTCCAAACCTTCTTGAATTTTTGCCAATAAGACAATCACCCTTAATAACCCCAACCATAATACCGATGCCATACATTTTCAACGATAGTAACTCAAGGGAGCAGTACAGGTCCAGCATAGGCCAGATTTGGTAAACTAATCTACTTGACAGTGTTGAATGTATAGACAAGTCGTCTATTATTGATTAATTGAAACAAATCTATAACTAATGTTTTTCCCAAATCATTAATCCCCATCTATAAATTCTGCATTGAAATAGAAGAAAAAATACTTCACAACTCGTGAGACGGTGGCATCGCAGAAAATTTTCTAAATAATTCATTAAAAAGTACATATTTGTATTTTAAAGTCTTCGAGCGATAAGAGATAATATACAATGGGAGCAGAACAAAGGTGACATGTTACAATAGTAGAACTAACTCCTGTACTGATATTGGGTATTTGGGACTAACCTCCACTTAAAATCAAATATATAATTTTAGTAACATGGCAGAAAAATATCACCAAAAGAACAAAATCTGTCATACTGTTTTTGTTAATGAATTACCACAATATGGTAAATATTTGCTTTTTTTTGTTAGTTTAAATTTTTCATTTTAGGTGGTAAATTTTTACCCTGATGTATATATTTTCGAGCATCTGTGGCCTCCAATACGCTCCCATAGAATATTTGCTTCTCTCTTTAGGGTGTTTTCTATCTTAGTTTAATATTAGCAATAAATATACAAACTGCCGGTTCCGATCCAGAAATGTTGCCCACCAATGATCTGGCTAGTTCGTCAGTTCGTCTCATTTCTAGGAAGGCCACTATGACCGGGTATCCAGATCAGTTGTACCTTATTTCGGATCCCTATGAGGTTTAGGGCTTCCGAACATTCTCTCACCAATCTAGATTTGATGAAGTTACTTTCAAGAGCTTTCTAGGCAGCCTGATTGTCACTAAAGGTTCTAATGACTTTGTTAGAACATCTTTGGTCTTTTATTATATTCACTACTGCAAGGTGGTCATTAGAAATTGTTATCAAATGTCAAAATAAGATTTTCTATCACTACGGATTCGTCCATCTGTCATTGGATTTTGCAATAATTGTTACCAAAACTCAACTTCTCCCAGTTCCACTCAGAATTTTAAAATTTGAATTATTCATACATTATGTATGTATATGTAGTTCCCAAATTTTTTTCAATTAAAAAAAATTTAAGTCAACACAAACAAACCGATTTTTATAGTACAACAAATTGATATTGCATATTGTGATCGTGATTTGAATTCCAAATTACAATTAAACTTCAAAATCCAGGTTCATTGAAAAAATTAAAAACAAAAATGTAAATTTAATTTGTTTTTTGTTAAATTAAAATTTCAATATCAAAATAAAAACAAATGTGGACATTTAAAATGTTAATGACATTTAAAGAAAAAAAAAAAAATTATTTAATTAAAAATAAAATCAAACAAATAAAAACCAAACTGACATTGAAATTATTTTTGCCTACGTTTTTTTTTTTTTTTTAATAATGACGACATAATTTATAATTCCATAAATTTAAATTTTTACACTCTTTAATTCAAATTCAAATCAAAAAATATTTATGCAATTCAATTGTCATCATCAGGGTATATCAGGAAATAAAATATACAATTTGTAAATATTTATAATTGAAGTTACTGTACTGAATGAGATAAAAGGCTTGGTGCGTAAATCAATAATTTCATAATATCAGAAATTATATAAATATTGGTATATGTATATAATACATTGTATGCATACAATTTCTGATAATATGCAAAATGTCAATTTTAATAAATGAGTTTCTTTATGCGAAATAAACTGATTCAATAAAATAAATTTTTATATTTACCAACACCATCATCTCTTTTGCATTCATTGATTTGACATAAATTATAATTAATTAATTTGGAAATTGCATTTCCGTTATTTTTTATTACTTTTTATAATCACTGTGGTGACTAAATGTGACATTTTATTTTATTTTTGAATATTATAAGATAACTAGTGGATCCCCTGTGCAATTGCACAGAAGTAGTTCTTTCAAACACAATTTTATGTAAAAAGAAATATTTGTTTTAGTATAATTGTAGTTGTTTTCTGAATCGCTTGATTATTGAATATATATATAATGAAATTAAAGTATAATACCTAATACTTTATGACGAAATTAACACTAATTTCAATATAACCCAACACAATAAAATCTCATTACTCTCAAAGTAGGAGATCGATATATTTTAATTCGTTTATAGTCAAAAATGTTTGTAGTCACAATTCTGTTATAGCAATAGGTCAGTGAATTTTTTTATTAAAACACTGATTTATATATTATAGTTTTTTTCTGTTCTTTATTACAAATATGTATATTTTGTGATTACATAACAGTTTAAAATTAATTAAAAAATAAAGTTTAAAATTGTTATTCGAAAGATATTTTATTAAATTTGATTTTGTTTATAAATACGCAATTTTTTTTTGACTACGCCAATAGTCACAAAACGAATATAGTCAGAAATATTACTAAAATATTATGAATTTAGCGAATGGCTATAACCGTGTTTTACTGCATATATTTTTCTTAATGATAGCAGAAGCAAATGAACTAACATTTATTTTTGAAGTTATAATCTGATCTGATTTTTGTTTTCAATTTTTGTTTGTGTTTTTGTTTTTGTACTTTTTTCTATAAGTTTGTGTGTCTATTAAAAATGACAGAATTTTTATGAAGCATTTTTAAAAATTTCCCGTAATTGAAATTTGTTTTAGAGTATAGATGGAGCTCAACTTGGAAATAACCGTCACTATTTGAAATGTTTAAGTATTCAGCACCAAGCACTTGCTAAAATTTTAATATTTTTGTGGTGTAAATAATTTACTATTCAATTAATCTTGCTTTTTTACTCACGGCGTCGTTCATCTTGTGTATTTTATAACAGAAGATATTCCTCGCATGGCCTTCCTTGTGTAACATATATAAGATATGCATACATCTACATGATACATCATAGTGTCAAAACCAAATCAAAACTGTCAACTGTGAATACATTATTACATTCCATGTATGGGTAAGTAATAAATAAGTATACATAATTTGTATGCTTAGATTTTTTTTAAACTAAACGGTTTCGTATTTTGTTGAAATCATTGAGAAGAGAATAATAATTAAAATATATTTGTAATATTAAAACATATATTAATAATATTATCCTACTAATTAATTTTTTTTTCCTACTAAAAGTGCAAAAAACCAAATGCGATAAAAAAAAACAAAAAATAAAAAGAATTTGACTCTAAATAGAGTCGACAAAAATTTCTAATATTAAATGATGCTTTGACCAACTCAGTTAATATCTTATAAAAATTGTTTAGCCAAAATATACACTTAAAATAAAAATTGATTTTGATCGCCACGACCTGCATCATCTCTGATGGATTGAATGAAAACGTGTGCCTTCAAAATCGTGCTCTTGTGTATTATAATATAGATAAAATAAAAATTGATTTTGATCGCCACGGCCTGCATAATCGCCGATTGATTGAATGAAAAAAAAACTAAGCACACGAAAAACCACGAAAAGTGTGCCTTCACTAATCGTACTCTTGTGTATTATAAACCAAATTTTGGCTTGACCAAACCAAATTGAGGCTTTTGTGTTTTGTACAAGTTTTTATCAAAAATATAATTGACTCAAGATTTTTCCTATATTGAACCAATCCTACTACATTGATGTAGAATTGCTTTTTTCAACATATTTACCAATTAGTACAATATATTGTAACCTTATAGAATGTTTTAGTATAACGATATTATAGAATTTGACACTAACGATATTTGAAATTAATTGGTATGTTCTACCATTTCTATAATATGCATTAAAAATTTTTATTAAAATTCAAATCGAATGTTAATATATTGAATTTTAAACAGCGACTATCTAAAATGACATTGCATTCCTAATTTTGATATTTTTGAACTTTCATCTTGAATCTTGAATACTTAGATCAAATTCAAATAATTTATTATGTTCATAGAAATTATATAATTAATAAAAACTACCCAATTCTAATTGTAAGAACCAATGTCAAATTTTAGATCAAAAAGATCAAAAATGTATATGTACATAATATGTAGTTTGTATTAATCAATAATTATAATATGACACGCGATATGTCATGTGATAGATATCTGTTACAAATTTTTTTCGAATAGAATGGACGCAGAATTCCTTTAAGACATTTGTTAACAATTATCTGGGTGCATTATTTCTGTAATTTTCCGTTTTTCACATGCTGAAAAAATATTTTGATAGAAAAATTTAAATTTTCATATTATTCAAAATGCTGATAGATCTCAATATATTTTCAGGAGTATCCCTACCCTTAGTATAGGCCGGTTTAGTAAGTATTCAAACACAGACAACAATAATAATTATGCTAGGGTCATGGAACGATAATAGTGCTAGTTAAAAAGAGCTTATCTCCTCTACATTTTGATCCCCGATATGTGTATATTATGCACTAAACTCACATGTTGACTTTCCTTAAATAAGTTGTCTTTATTGTTTATTACTAACAATAACACATAATTTTATTTAGACTCAAAATCCAATGACAGTTTAAGGAATGATACATGGACGAATCGGTAGTGATAAAAAATCGTATAACAACAATTTTCGACATTGCCAATTTTACAAATAATTTAAATGTATAGCAAAATTTATACTCTTTACCTAATAAACACGCAATGCGACTGAATCCTTTCAATAAGTACAAATGTCGAATCTATGAGGATTTTGATCGACATAAGACATATTGCCCAGGTCTATATCCAGGTCATATATCCAGGTCAGGCCCAGTGCCCAGATCTAGCGAAAACTAGGTTCAGGTGGTTGGAGGACATATATTTGACCAATTTATGTTTGACAGAGATCTTATAGGTTAACTTTCAGGATACCCAAATAGATTTGTTACAAATATGGGTGTGCTCGGATAATATACTCCAGCTCATATTTAGATGTGGTACATAGGATTACTAGTGACATGGTGGCGACGGATTGCTTTAGCTGCTACCATCTTTTAAACTAAAATAAACTAAACTACGTTTTAATTTGAAGTAAAATTTTATATTGAAAAATGAAAAAAAATTAATTATTTGAAATTACTTAAAACCTTACTCAATTGAGATCCCTATAATTACCCGAGTCGAAGTTAATTCTTATGTAATTATTTCTATACAAAAAATATAATGACAATTTTAGAAAACTACATTATTCAATAATTAAAGCGGCAATTATTCAATTTTAGACAATAATGCAATGGGATATTTTAGTTAGAAATTTCAAAGATTATTATAGACAATAATTTATAGTTAATTAATAATAATGCAATTTTAAAGTGAAATTATTTTACATTTATTTAAAAAAATACAATCTATAACATATCATATTAATTGACGAGCCAAATCTTGTCTTCTTTGTTATAGAATAAATTTACTTAAAATTAAAATTAATAATATTGCGCTTACATTAGAAAGAACATTTAAATTATATAAACTTAAATATTTATTAATTTAAATAAGGTTTTATTTAGTATATAGGAAATTATTATGATAATTGCAGAATTAATTAAATGATCATTGGAAATTTCATCATAAAAGAATGAATGCAAACATGCACGATTTCACAAAATATAAAAATAGTCTACTAGACAATATGCCCATTAAATTTTTTTTCATTTAAAACAATATGCAAGATTATGCAAACTGCAAACATATGTAAGTTAAAATACAAATTATTGATGTCTTTTATAGAATGTGATTGGCTCTAGGTGAAATATTTTAATAATAAAAATTAAGAAATCTAGGTATGTTTTACCAATTAAACTTAATGAAATATATCTAGAGTTTTTAATTTTTATTTTAAACTAGCAAGGTAATTCGACGTTTTCCGGGTCGGGTCAAACACAAAATATAAAATTTACTTCAATAAAGTTTGATTTATGAACAAATTTCAAAAAAATTATGTCTGAAAAATATTCTAACAGTTCCATAACAGATATCTAAAAACACATTGGTCCCATTCAAAATTATCATGTCATGTCATGTTATTAATTGACAGTTACATTCGGTATTTAATCAAATAAATAAAATAACATATACAAAATAAGAAATTTATTTATTTTTAGAGCAAACCTCTTGATAGCAAATTTAAAATTAATTAATTACAATAATTGTTATTTAATTTATATAGTGTAGTATCTTTTAAACTGTATGACAATACTACGTGACAATACGTTGATGGTAAAATTTTTCGAAGAATTATAATGGAAAAATATTTTCGTCCAGATGTATTGCCTACAATTTTTAAAGGAATAATAATAATCACATTCGAATTGAACAAAAAAATTTAAAATATTTTGATATGGAAATACATAATTCATAACTATGCGATAGTAAAATAATTTAAATGCATTAACTTACAAATTTTTTTACAAAAAAACTATAAATAAAGAATATCGTTGAATAAATACTATTATAATAATAACGTAACAGTTTCACGTAATTTTTTGCTGCTACGTGCAACTTGCAATGACTATTTTGAAAATGATTTTCAATTTATTATTATAAGTTGAATAATATTTATTCACTTTGTTGTAAAAAAATTGGCCTATATCTTGTTTGTATTTTAAATCCGTTTCAGTACTGGCATAATTCATATTATCATTCAGTACTGACAATAAACCTAATTTTTTTCTCATTTTTTCACTAAAATCGCAAACGAGTTTTTTAAGCCCGAAAATAGCAGAAATTGGCCGAATTTTAGATTTTCAAATAGGATGGGATACTTTTTTTGCAAATTTGGATTCCGTACCCAAAACTGAGATAAAAAATATGGTAATATAATAAACAAATTGATTTATAAAAATGATTATTATTAATTTTAGTTCACCAAAGTAAAATATGGAGGATTTTTTTTTAATTTTAAAATATCTTCTCCTTCCCCTCTTAAAAAGCTTATATACATGCTCTCGAACACTCAATTCGTTCTCATAACTAAGAACAAAATGCAATTGAACAAAAGTCAGTTAGTTTAATATTATTTTTAACACCACCTATCAGCCTACGTTGACTATGTTGAAAACTTTGGTTTTATCAATTATAAGCGAGTTTGACGAAATTAGAAAAATTTAATAGTAGTGTGGTCACAAATACTTAACTATCCAAATTAACATTTTATTCTCTATCTTTACATATTATTATCTTTAGGAATAATATGTCTGTGGCTGTGTAAATAGTTCAAATATAGTTGAATTTGTTATATAATCTGGAGTAAATTACTTCCTAATATGATCAGTGTTTCAAGTCATATAAAATTAATCTAACTTAGGAGCAAAATTGAACAAAAATAAAAATCTATCAATAGTATATCATTTGTGCAACATCTGTCAACCTACAATGACTATGATGAAAATATTTTCTTTATGAATTATTATTATCAAGTCAAATAAATTGCTAAGTCAAAGAAAAAATTAATTTTGATCTTGATTTATTATTGAGCTGATCATTAAGTGAAATCTTAAAACTCTATTACATACTATTTACAATATACTCAAGTAGGGATTGATTTCATTTTTAGATTTTCATGATTTTTTAAATATTTGAATAGTAGTAGTTGGATAATACCAATAATATTGTTAATTCAAAATATAACGAAAATTAATTGTCTATAGTTACTATGACATATACGAGTACGTACATATCTATATTAAATTATGTTGAGGTAAATATACATTCTCTTTAAATTCCATTAAGTTAAAAATTCATATCAACCTTAAAAGATTTCTAAACTTTTTATTTTTATATTATTATTTTTTTTTTGTTATTTTTCAAATCAATAAAATTCATAAAATATTCAATCTAAATTAAATCAAAAAATACTTTTAAAAACAATAATTTTCATTCATAAAAATTATTTCGATATTTCCCAAAACACAAATCATTTATTTTTATTAATTTAAACATTTAATTATTTTTAAATCATTTTGTGATTGTATAAAAAACTAAATTATCAGATTTTTACTCTCGATCGTATCTTAATTGAAATTAATGCTCTCTTTATTATATTCGATGTAAATAAATCAAACCTATAGATATTGAGTTGAAACAACTGACCTAGATATTGATTTCCCTAAACAATAATTTAATTCGATCTTATACGGAAGAATTCTAAGAGAAAATTCTAGTTTATTTGTTCTTCCTATATGTCACAGTGATCGATGTTTCATTGAGCCTTGACCTACATATTTTATTTGACACTTATTTAAAAAAAAAAATAATAATATGTTAACTCTTTCAAATTAAAGTATTTTTTTTATTTTGTTTGTTCATTCTCAACCTTTAGGGTATACGAATTTTTAAACGGCGAATATAATTCAAAATTTTAAAGTGAAGTGAAGTGAAAAGTAAATGTGACATCTCAAGAACGTTGGAGTCAACTCAAGAACGTTGAATACATTTCGTTTATAACATTCATTTCACTTCTTATAGTAGTTATATTACTGTTCAAGTTAAATTTATTTTAAGTTTATAAAGACTTTTAAGTCTACTAGTATACTTTAATAGTAGTGTACTATTAAGTAGACTTTTAAAGAGCATAGTAATACTAGATTCAAAATTTATTCAATCTTCGAAGGCAATAATAATTAATTTATAGCTAAAATCAAACCACCCCTTCCCGGCTCCCTGTCATAGATTTGAAAAACGTAAGTTCGTTACAAAAAATTCCATAAGTACGATATTGACTTAATATGACATCATAATTTTGAAAAAATTATTTAAATTAAAAACGACTTCAGTTCGATTTAATTCAACTTTCGAACTAATGTTGTCTTTAATTTTAATAATTTTTTCCGAACTTATGTCATATTTAAAAAGCTCGTTAAATTAAAAAAACAAATTTCAGGTAGGTTTTTTATGAGTTTTACCAAATGTTCCGCCCCATATTTTTACATACATTTATATATGTAAAAATATAGGCCGGAACATATGGTAAAACTAATAGTCTTTTATATATAGTTCAATTCGACAGTTTTTTGAAAAAGGGGTCCACAAACAAACCCAAATGAAATAAAACTAAATTGATTGTATGTTCTTCTCAAGAACGAAATAAAATAAAATTCTATTTTTTTCATTTTGATTTTATTACCTTTAAATTTGGTTTCATTTCAGGTCACCGAAAGAGCTGCCACTTTTCTTTTATCGAAAAATTTTATTCTTACTTTTTTTTAAACTTAAATAAGCATTTGCTGTAGCAGAAAATTATAGGTAGGTCCAACGACGCGGTCCTTCGGCTCCGCCCGGATTCTCACGAAAAATATATTAGATGGGATCCGCTTTAATTATGAGAGTATCATACATTATCTGTTTAGCCATAAATTTACCATTAGCCATTTATCTGTTCATATATAAGATTTAATTCTGGCTCCCTATCATAAGTGCGAACAACATACGTTCGATACAAAAAATTACATAAATTCGCCCATCCTTACTTTTACGTATTTTTTTACACACAAAATACATAAATACTAAGCATATAATAGACTAGTTCAAAATATTCTATCTGCACAATAATTAAAAGCTGCTTACAGGTTTTCGGTGACATTGCAAATGTTTAAACTATCAAATATTTCAATTTTAATTTAATTAAAATTATTTTATTCTTTTATTTTATTTCAATTTTAACTATATCTAATTTATGAAATATGACATAAGTTCAACAAAATTATTAAAATTAAAAATTAGATGTCTACGTTCGATAGAAAATTGTTTGTGTCGAACTTATGTCGTTTAAACTTAGGGCAGAAATTCCCTTTCCCATACAATTTTTTGTTTTTTTTTTTTAAAACTCCTCAATCACACCACAGACTCTATGGTTTGGTGTTCCTCAGATAGTGTTTATAATAGATGAAATCAATCAAATTTTGAAATTGAGTTAAAACCTGAAATAAACTGAATTAAAACCGTAACGTCTTTTATATTTGATTTGAAGATTAAAATATATTACCAACAATAACAAATAAAACAATAACATAATTTTATTGAACGGATAACGGATAAATTGAATTTAAATTTGTATATATTTCTCATTTTAAATTAAACTCTAGTGGTGAAAATATAAAATTTAAATTAAAATCAAAATCATTAGCCTGTAGATATGCAATATTCTATTTTCACTCAATATAAAATTAATCCACCTCAGCAATACAAATCTATAATAATAAAATTTTACATGGTGCATTAAATTATATATTTTGACGATTTTTTTAACAATTAAAAATAAAAAAAAAAACTAAATTAAATGTTCGCTTTCATTAAGTTTAATTTAATTTTATTTGCAATTTTTTTGTGCTCCTTCTTCGTTAACTCAACTTAATAACTCCTTCGTTAACCTACAACTTAATAATGAGAATAAATTGCAACAATATGTGGTATACTTATTAATTTTTCATTCGTATACCCTATCAGCAATTATGAGTTACCAATATAAAGTACCGGGTGTGTCACTACAAATTAAAAAGAATTATTCAAAATATAATACTATGGTTTGATCTATGTTTTAGTGTAAAAAAAATTTAATCTGAACTTGATAATAACGCGCATGCTATTTTGTATTTCATATTTCCAATACAAAAAAGAATTTGAATATTTTCTCATTATTTTTTGTTTTTTTTTTTAACTTTTTTGTTATGGATAAGGATATTACGCAAAGCAGATTGTTTAACAATTTTTTTTGTTTTTGTTAAAATTTTTTAATCTTATCCTTATGTACCCATTTGGCGTTTTATGTTTTTTTTTTAATAGGAGTAGAAATACTTACTATATAACAAACAAAAATATTGTTTTATGATCGTTGCTAAAAATACATGAAATTCAATTTGAAAAACTTAAAAACAACAATCAAACAAGAAACTTAATTCAAAATATTTGTATTTTATTGCTAGATCGACAATATTTAAATTATTTTTATTTTTCTGCAAAAATATATGACAAAAAAAAAATCAATACATGATAGTCATAAATAAAAATATTTTTGTCATCAACTCAAACCCTGAAAAAACATAAAAATTGCTGTATAAGAATATTTTTTTTTTTATCACAAAATAAATCTGAGCTAAATTCATATTTTTGTTTATTTATTTTGCTTATATGTATTTGCGAATTTGCAACATGTGAAGCACAAAATTATTTGATGAAAAAATGTCTCCATTTCATTAGTTTTTAGAAAAGGAAACGAAAGACAGAGAGAAATCATGCAATTGCATCGTCGTCTAATTAGGTCCATTGTATATTAATTATTTCATCTATTTTTTATATTTGATTTGTTGCTATTTAATTTTAAATGTTTCCAGTATTTCCCACCGTTTTGTATACCTTTTATATTTGGTTTGGGGAATGGGTAACTATTTTAAATGTTTTTTTATCACCGTTTTGCATATTTTTATTTTAAGCTTAAAAACTTGCTAAATTTTAATATTGTTGTGGTGTAGTTTATTATCCAACTATTCTTGCTTTTATACACCCTACGTCGTTGATCTTGTGTATTATATGTAAGATATTTGAATATGTATTTCGTCAATTTATTTGATACTGATCGTAGTGTAAAATTCTGCGCCAGCTGAAATATAAAAAAGAAATTATTTTCATTCTTTCTCTTTGTAACTTAAACAATTTATATAATTACGATTCAATAAAAACTATATGGAAGTAAAAAAGTGATTACACAGAAGTTTTCTTGTATATTGAGTTGAGTCAGAGCCTAAGAATTTTAAGTTGTTTTTTTACTTTTTGTTAAATATTACTGGGTGGACAGTGCTCGAATTGTGCATTAGGATAAGCCGCTACTGTTGATTTGGTTTTGTCTATTTGCATTTCATTCTGATTATTAATGCTATTTCTCTTTACCTCAAACTATACTTTAATTACAAATATTGTCATCCCACTATTAGCTTTGATTGATTGCAGGTAAGTATATAGATTTTAAATAACATATTTTTAATCTTACCTGTAGATTACAGGGTTTATTTAAAAGTCGTCCATGTTACTGTTACTGTTAAATGAATAACAGTTTCAAATCGAATGACAGAAGTTCAAATTTAAATTTTTAAATATGTAGGATTAATCAGAAGTTAAATAACATTTTCGATTTTCAATATTTTTTAAATTATCAAATAAGGCTTTAAAAACTTTTCGAAAACAAACTTTTTTTAAGTTTCCGATTTTTTTTTTATAAACTTTCACTTCAATAATCACTTAAAAAATTAATTTTGATTGAAGTACCGATACTATTTAAAAAAAAAATGTAAATTCCTTGACTTTTGATTTGATTTACGTCATAATAATTCTGAAGGATTAATTTTCTTTTTGATAAGAAATTCTTTTTAAATACTACAAAAATTATGATAATTTTCAAATTTACCGTTAATATTGTTATTAAAGCATTACATATTTTTTATGCAATCGAACTTTTTATTACAATTGAATTGAAGTGTTGATAAATGATAATATTATTATTTTTTTAATATACAAGTTAAATATGTAAGTATCCACTATCAATTATTACTAATACATAATAAGTAAATACAAAATAAAGAAGATATGGTAAAACATGTATATAGATAAATGTTTAGGGCCTTTTTCTGTAGATAAATTCCCAATTTAACATCGTACAAAAAATAAATATTTCAGAATTGAGTCCTTCTTTCTAAAATTGTAGTACAGATAGCGGTAAATTATTGTACACATATTTCCATTTAACCAAATAATAGCGGTACCAGAGCATTCTGGAATAGCAGGAAATGAAGCTACAGATTATATAGCAAGAAAAGCATTGGATACGCCTCACATAGGTCCCTAAGTCCGTTATGTGGGATTCCCCTGCTGAGCTTACGCTAATGCTCATGTCTAAACGCTCGCTCAGAAAAACAAAAACTCTTCTAAGTTTGAATAGGAAACGGATACGTATCTTGGCAGGGATAATAATATAGGTCGCTATCTAATAAATAAACACCTTTATAAAATGAGTCTAATCGAAAACCGAAACTTATACAGAATATGTGAAATAGTGGAAGAATCTATTGAACATCTCTCCGAACAATGGGAGCTATCCAGCATACCATTGAAGAATATCCTGAGAGTGATCACAAAATCAGGTATCCTAAGGGACTCAATAGACTTAATAACAAACACGAGTTATCACAATAAGCCCATTTACGGCTGCGTTGAGATAGGGGACAGATTCCATTCCGAAGTTTAAAATCTATCAATCTATGGGCATCTATCTAACTAAATAGTAGCGAAGTAATCATTGAAAAAAATTGAAGATTAGCAGTAAATATACTCTATCAGTTGTGAATCTTTTCAAATTTTTAGACTTATAAAGTAAGTTATTAAATCATTAGAAATAATTTCACAAAATTCAAATTGTTTAAATTAGAGAAAAATATTTTATTT
This sequence comes from Argyra leucocephala, assembly GCA_963942445.1. Taxonomy (NCBI): domain Eukaryota; kingdom Metazoa; phylum Arthropoda; class Insecta; order Diptera; family Dolichopodidae; genus Argyra; species Argyra leucocephala. The sequence continues at coordinate 46,604,837 of OZ012678.1, read as the reverse complement.
CTTTATTATCGACATCTACTAACAATCGTGTTAAATCGAATGAAGGAAGAACAGTTATGTGCACTGAATTTGCGCTGACATGATTGTTGGTAAATGTACAAAATAAATAAAGTGTTTTACTTTAATTAACATATTGAATACTGTCACTACACAAGTCAACATAATGTATGATTTATCCTACGACAATAATGGCAAATAACTTTTGAGGGTAATTGTGAGCACAATCATACATAATGCCAAGTATTAATTATTCGTGATAATAGTATACTAGTTTTTCACATATAATTAGTCAAAAACAGAATATTGATACCAGAACAAGCGAATGTATATGATAAATATACCGTTATAACAGAAAATTGATAAATAAATACTTGAAAAAACATTACTCGTTTCACTTTGGGTAGTAAAAAGTTGAAGTGTCGACTATTGTGCTGTGCTTGATATTTTTACACATAAATACTGATAAGAACGGACAAAAAAAATAAATATTTTTAATGTTAAAAAGCTGCACTCATCAGTTGTTGTCACGATTACTTGTTCACATTTCATTTTTAAGCCAGCGTACCATCAATCTATTTTTTAAAAAAGTATAATTAGTTAAATCAGAATCAGTGCATTTGTCTTCTTAAATATTGTAATTTCATTTTATTTTGTTACCAAACTATAAAACACATTATTTTAAGAATAATGAAACAAAAAACAAAAGTCAATTGAATATTCATGTGGATTAGAATTCATGCCCGGAATTAGAACCCATCAGGACTTTTTGATTAGTATTTAGATTACGTAATCACTACTCCATATCAGTCAATTAACTAATTTAATATAATATATCGTCAATATCATATAGGAGCGATCTCTTTATATCTCTTTTAATTTAATTAAAAATCATGGGTAACATGGTATTGTTAATAAATTCAAACTATATTATGTACTCATTCATAGATGTAAAAACATACACTTTAGAACTTTGATTATATAAAATAGGAGCATTACTAGAACTCTAGCTCCGGTCCTGGAATCCCAGTTCAATAAAAAAAAGCTTCCTATCTTCTAAACTAATAAATGTTTAAACAATGGCATACAGCAGTGTATTAATATGGGAAATACCATTTGTAAACATAATAAGTGTGAACATTTAAACAAATTATAGAAAATTTATTCATAATATTTGTATAAAGCAACTATAAGAATAAACATAATATATGTAGAGTGCAAAATGTATATTTGATTTGACAATACAACAAATTATGAGTATTTGATATCGCACAAATAGTTATAGAATTATAAATATTAATAAAGATAACACTAAGCTACTGAGCTTAGTGTTAGGAATTATTAAAATTGTTAAGAGATTATTAGTTTTGCAAAATCTTACAAAAACTTGTAGGTACCATTTGTACATCAGGATCTTAAAAAAATTTAAGATTAAAAATGGATTTCCATATATGCCGATTTACCATCACGGTAGATTTTTTTATTTTTTTTAGTTAAATAAACAATTAGAATCAACCGTTGCGCTGAAAAGATATACGAACTTTATCTTTTCCGAGACGGTGATCACACATACCGTGAAAAATAACTTATGACAGTTAATAAATTAAATGACATATTATAGTATTATATAATATACATTTAATATTTTTTTTATATATTTTATTTAAATATTTGAAATATTATAAAAAGTGTTTAATTTTGAATATATTTTTAATATGTCAAATATTTCATCAATATATTCGTGACTGAAATCAGTCGCATGTGGAAAACATTCTAAAAAAAATCGTCACAGAAAAAAGCGACCGTGACGTCGAATCGGCACATAATAATAATTTGCGTGTCAAATAAACATCTTTAAATGTTATTATTTTATTTGACATAACTTAAAACTAAATAAATATAATATTTATGTATGTATGTACATATATACAATGTGTTTCTGAGTTTCTTTAAATATTATTTTGTACAAATGTATGTATGTCTATAGATAATATTTCTATAATAATATATCCTAAAAACAATCTGTATATCAATAACTATAAAAGTTAAAGACAGCTGATTGCAGTGCATGAACAGAAAACTACTATCCGCCATATTCTTATATACTAATTTAGTTTTTGTCTGAAGCCTTTTATAACAACAACAATTATATATACTAATTTTGTTTTTTGTCTGAAGCCTTTGTAACAACAACAATAATACTAATTTTGTTTTTATCTGAAGCCTTTTATAACAACAACAATAATACTAATTTTGTTTTTGTCTGAAGCATTTTATAACAACAACAATAATAATGAATAGTTAATTATGAATGAAAGAATGAGAACAAATCAATTTTGCTTTTAATGTATTATGGAAATAGGTAGAAGTAAAATGTCATGAGAAAATATGATTAATACGTTATGATGAGAGATGATCCATATTTACATTGTCGTTGGTGTTTTGAGTTGTAATCTGTATACTTTTTTAAGCTGCACCCAAACTTTACTAGATTAGTAATATTATTCTATAAAACTATCCAAAATTCTAATCAAAATAGAAATTCGAATCTCTATTTTTGTGTTAGACATCTTCTACCATTTTTCATTTAATTTTTTGGCATTTATGTATGCTACCTTCTCAGCTTTTCATTTGAACTAAAACTAGCTAAAAAAACACATAAAAAAGAAATAAAGAATTGTCTGAAAATATTAATTTGCTGGTCATTTACATTTTTTTATGTTTTTGTAATTTTTTATGTTTCTGAGGACATACTTGTAAGAAGTAACAAAGATTACATAAAAGTATAGATAAAAACTTAAAAGTACCTATATGAACAAAAGAAGTTCTGTCAATTATTATTGAATGTTAAATTTCGATATCTGTCAAATTTACGTTGTACGTTCATTATGTTTAAATTTAATTTTAAATTTTGTTTAACTTTCAAATCTATACATTTAATAAATAAATTGGTAATAATATAAAATATCTTAGCAAGCTGGTTTTTTTAAAATGTTAACATTTATAAATTATAATAGTTGTACAAAATAATTATAATAATTTTTCAAAAGAAAACAAATTGAATAACAAATTAATTAGGTGTTAATAATCTTTAGATTATAACCATTATTGTTATTAATATTAACTGTCCGTTTCAATTTTTATAACATTTAAAATTATTTATTTATCTTTTTATCTCTACTTTAGGTGTAATCTAATAAATAAAAAGACAACTTAATCTTTTTAACTGGCATAATACATATGTATGTACATGTATGTACTTACATATGTACTTGGGGAAATTTTTAGATTATTATATTTATATAAAATAAATTTAACCGTTATAGATTTTTTTAGTGAATTTAAGTCAACTGTATTGTTAACTGGATTACTCCTCTATTAAATTTTATTAATTTACCCAGTAAAAATAACCCTAAAATAAACTGGGGTTTTTTTTTATTATATTTTTATATTTTATTAAATTAAAAAGAAAATTGAAGTGAAAAATTTTAGGAAATTAATTAATTTTCAAAATGAGTACGGATGATATTCAAAAACATAATGAAAGTGAGTGAATTTCTTTATTTTTTTTTTTAATTATAATTATATAATGGAAGTAAATGCACATAATTAATATCAATTTTGTTTTAGTCTAATTAATCAATATAAAAATATTTTATACCAGATTGGATTAATAGATTTAAATTGTGAAATTAAATTATCTACAGTTAAGAAATAATGTCGTAAGTTTAAAACAGTAAATTCAAAATTCAAAAACAGTAAAAATATAAGTTAATTTTCCCGATAAAATTTCTATAATTAATATACATAGTTGATTTGATGCTAGTGAAAATAAATTTTTAAACTTAATTATTAATTTATTTCGATAGAAATAAGTATAAAAACTTTATCGAAATTAAATCAAACCAAATATTCCGTTCAGGATTTTGATCTGAGATATGTCCTAATAACTAAAAGTAATAACTTGTGAAGTAATAACTTTTACACAGGAAATAACTATTTACAAATTTTTTATAATCCCGGTTTGTGGACTTTGTACTTGATGAACACCACTCTCTTAGTTGGATAGATTCTTTATATATACATATAGGTATTTGACCACTCAACTAGCAAGTCCACTTTTTAAAATTTATTTAGAGATATTTTAAATTAAAAAAAATAATAACCTATTGCAAAAATAAGTGATGTGTCAAGAATTAATACATAGCGAGTGCTTCTGTAAAAATGTTATGAAAAAATACTAGTCAAAATATGGAGTAATAATTATATTTTAAAATGTTTTTTAATTAAAAGAATGTCTCTACATCCTGTGATGTTTTTTTTTTTTTTTTTATAAATTGATATCAACATCCTAACTACTGTTTAAGCAGAAATTTTGAATAAACAATAACTAGACAATTGATACATACCAGCCCATATTGCCAAGTATAGAACATTTTTGCCATTATGCTATAAATTAAATAATTAGAGAAATTGTAAATTTTTTCTTCATTTTTATTATTAAACATATGTCAAAAAGAGCTAGGTAGCTCGTGTATTAAGTATTACGGTGTGGTAAATGTACCGGTTAATGTACCGCGATTAATGAAAATGGATATGAAAAAATTCTAGATACATTTCATGGATCTGACTTTTTCTATGTAAAAACAACAACAAAAATTTTTATGTTGAATATTGTGACATCTGCTGTAAAAAAAATTAAATGTTTTATTTTTTTACGAAAGTTGTTAAATTTAAATCACCATTATTTTTTGAATTAGTGTAAAAATTAAAATTCTTGAAGATTAATATATAAATAAATCTCAAATTTAGAGTTATAAAAAATAAATTTTATGTATGGTAATAAATATTATTTCATTAAATTTTAATTGGTTTTTAAAAGTGCTAATTATACTTTCCGATGTAAGTGCTAGTATTGTGGTATATTTTTGTGGTGAATTGTGTTCAGTGACCAGATCCATGGTACATGGATCCAAAATGGATTCCAGATCCACTGGCTTATTCTACTGAACCCACCCAATATCTACATTCTACAGTTCTACAATTATGTAGTTGGTATAATACTTGAAATTAGTGTTGTGTTACATTATTACTATTTATTAATATATTACAGTTCGTACTCGTACAGATAATTAGTCACAAGCACTGATGAAGGAAGTAAATTACTTCCGAAATGTCGACACATATTTTCATAATAAATATAAATGATTTATAAAAGGAAATTCGACTTTTATTCCATAAAACTGCTGTACAGAGTACATAATTTATAGGTTAGTTTTTATCAGGGAAAATGAAACAAAAGGAAAATAATTTGAATGTCAGGGCAAAATTAATTATAAATAAAAACAAAACAAATATAAGGAATTAAAATTTAAATGTAGATAATTTTAGTTTTTTAAACTCCTTCTTAAAAATTTTGCTTGAATTATCTAGGAATTTCGTAAGGAGGTTGTTCAATGTCATAATCTCCATTTAAATGTGCCCCAACACCATATCGCAATTGATTTGCTCATCACGTATTGTGCTGATGTATTTGATTGTTAAAGACTAATTTATTATTTGTTTGTTTTTATCCAATTATTTTTAATATTATATATTTGGGTTGTTTCGCTTGAATAGTTCTTGAGTCCTTTATTTTTAGAATTATATTGTGTAAATGGATATAATTAGTTCAAGTTCTGTCAAACAACCCAAACAGAGTATTAATTGTTTTATTTAGAGTTCTTTGGACATAGCTTAAGTTTATTTTAAAAGTGTTTTCCTATAAAATTCGCATAATATAGCTTATCGCACTCTAAAATAAACTATAATATGTGGATAGGATAACCTTGTCTGTTAGTCGTTTTCCAATTTTTTTAAATACTCCTGCAATTCTTCTGGACTTTTTTATCATCTCATTTACATGAAAATTCCAACTTAATTCACCATCGAACAAAAAACCAAGATATTTGAAGCTAGTAGTCATATCTATTTTAACTCCATTGTAGATTAACTATTGTAGGTTGCTAATTATTATTTGATCATCATATATTTTGTCTTTGCCACATTTACTGTGAGCTTGCAGTGTAGCGCCATTCAATCATGTATTTGAAATATGTCTAGGTTCATTTCTTGCTCCAGATTTAAATAGTTGTCCTCTTAATATACTACAGCTAGATTATTTGTATACAAAAACGCCTTTGCTGATAATTGTATATTATTAAAGTTATTTACATAACAAGAAAACAAAGTTGATCCTAACGAGCTTCCTTGAATCACACCATACATATATATCGTTGTATTTTCTAAGTATTGTTTTCTATTGACGAAGTAACTTTCAAGCCATTTGTATTCTTTGCTCATTATACCATATTCAAAGATTATTCTTGTAGTATCTTCCTATCGACAAAGTCGAATTTTTAGCTAAATCAAAGAATATTATGCTTACTTTGTTTCCCTTACTAATCTTTTTTTGAACATGTGTTACGACGTCAAATAATGTAATGATCGTGTTGAAGTTTTTTCTAAAGCCATATTGAATATCGCATAGTAGTGTGTTTTGGCATAGACATAGTTGTTAATTGTTTATATGTGGTTCTATTATTTTACTGAAGACTGACTAAATTGAAATAGGCCTATAGTTGTTCACATCATTTTATCACTTGATTTTTTGTAAACAGAAATTACTTTAATAATTTTTAGAATGAAGAGATGTATGCGGCTTAACCATTGTAACTTTACTTAAGTTTTTTGACTTTTGTACTAATTTCATCCTTTTCTGCTGAATTAGTTTTGGTTAGATTATTTATAGATACATAGATACAAAAAACTTTATTGTTTTTAGTTATATACAACCATTAACATTAAAATTAAAATAATACAACTCATTAATTATTTAAATTGTTACTTAAAACTAAAAATAATAAAGAGTATTATATAATTAAAAATAGAAATAGTGTTTAATGTCATAAATTAAAAAATAAATAAGTAATAAAAAAAATAGTACTTAATTTTTTCATCCATTTTTCATTTTCAAGAGAAAAACACAATATATGTATATAATAAATAAAATCAATTACATAAAGAAAGAAATAAAAATAAGAAAAAAATTTACTTGCACTCAGTTTACAACAATGCTTATACTTGCAGCATTGAAAAGTCTAATAAGAGTAACAAGCTTTTAATAAATATTTTTAATTCCAGTTCTGTTTCATGAGTTTGTGCCAAATTCTATGTAAGCAAATATTTTTTAGTTCTACTTACTGTTGTCGAAGGTTTAACAAGAGACATTAGCATTTACTATACCTTTATAACTCCAGTTATTTTTTACGAATCAGTGACGAACAACATGAATATTTATTTCTCGAATATATTCAAAATTCAAAAATTGTATGAAAAATTTGCTAAGAATTAGCAAAACCGCACACTTGTTTTATGACAATCAGTTTTTAATCAGAACAAGTAACTAAACATTACAAAAACAAAATGATGACACAATTATTTATTTTGCACTATTACAATCCTAGTATTGTCTATACTAGATATGTCCATAGTTTTATACAATAGTTATTGCAAAATTCCAATTAATTATTTTTTATTATGTTTGTGAAATTATTATTGTTTGCTCAGGTTGTATCAAATTCATTTAACACTAAGTTGTAAATCAGTGATTACAACATAATAATTTACCGTTATTTATTGAATTATATTATTCGTTTATTAGTTATGTAGTACAGATATATTATCTATTAAAACAAAGAGAATAAAAAAAAAAACAAAAAATAAAAATCAACAACAAGTTATCAATTTGAAAATATTTTACTATGAAAAAATTGACCGATAATTTTTTTTTTTTTTAAAGTGGCATTAAGAGAAATTAAAGAGCCATGACTTTTAATAATTAATATTTAAAATAATTCAGGGAATTAAGTAATTAAAATAATATTTAAAATTCTTATTAATTCAAAAGTAAAAAATTTTATTAACTTTAAATTAAATTCCCATAATAAAACTTAAAATATTAGATGTTTTTTTAGAAATATTATACAGGGTGGTTAATATAGTTTTATTTTTACAAAGTAGTCCAATTTTAATGTATTGATTTTTGATACAGAGTTTTAAATAAATAAAACTTTTATGTTAAACTTTATCGAAAGCTTTACACGACGATTAAATTTCAGAACACTAGAGTTTTTTCTTCGGAAGTTTTGTGGATATAAATGTCTTTTAACTAGCCCTGTATGCATTTGTCGCTTTTTTTCTCGCAAACAGAATTATTTTGCTTAGAAATAATACCTAAGGTTGTTTGATAGTATATAGCTTGTAGTTTGCTTTTATTGATTAACAACTTTTCGAATAGCTGTGATAAAATTGGTTTATAACTCCAACATATTAAAATACTTTTCCGTTTTTGCAACCACAGTGATTGGAAATAATGTCCAAATTGTCAAAAATGATCATTACGAAAAATTGCATAAATTTATGCAAGAACAACTTCAGATAGCTACACATAATCATCTTGGCAGAAGTTTAGTCAACTCACGCTGCTTTTTTATTTTTCAATATATATTTAATAATGTTAATCTTTTTATTTTCAAGTGGGACTATGAACATGTTTAGATCTATTAGGCTACTCTTGTCAAACACATCAGTGATTGTACTTAAAATTTTCTAATTCCAATGAAAAAAAAAACTAATCTACTTTCTTTAACAAAGCTTAGCATTTCAAAATATAATTTTTAATATTTTCGCGCGTGCTATTCATCATAATCTAGACGTAATTAATAATTTATATAGTTTAATAATAATTCCTTTTAAATTAATAATAAAAATTTAGATTACAGACATATTTAAATTCATTATGAAAGATAGTTGTATATATTTTGTTAATCAACAGTTTTATAACATTATTGATTGCTTTTATTCTTCGAAATAAAAAAACAAACTTAAAATCTATTGAATTATGTCAAATAAAAGAATTAAAACACAAAACAAAATTGAAAATGGCCTAAGATGTCATTGAAAGAGGTTCCTAATATCTTATATCACATTTTAATGATGTATTTCGTTGGGATGATGCAATCTTATTATTTATTAACTTGGTGAATGCAGAACTGAGCTTTGAATTTTTACTTTGATACAATATTGATTTTCTAGTAGTTTCGATCCTGACCAAACTTTATCGAAACTATTAGGAAATGAAACATGAAGGTGTGAAGTATATCTGCCTCTACCTTATTTCTAATTCTGTCCCATTTGCTCAACGTATCAAAAACGATGAAGGGGCTTTAATTTATTTATTTTTTTTTGTATGGGTTCACGTCTTTGATAATATCAGCTTAATATAATCCGATGATGTTACATTTTTTTCCACCTCAACCTCAGACCACCTCCACCTCAACCTCAACGTCTTTTACACGCTAGGTTTTCAGTTTGACCAGTCTTGTGTTATATGTGTTGAGTCTGCGGCGGTTATTCCAATGCAGAGCTATAGTTGATCTGTCACACTTGGGAGAATATAATAAAAAATAATAACAAATAAATTTACCATATAAATTAGCCGCAATTAAATCAAATCAAATATTTTCTAAATAAAACAATAACCTAATTTATATTCTAATTTTAAGTATAGAAAAATTGATTTGATAAATTCAGACACCAAAATTAGAAAAAAAAATTCTAGATTTACAATGTTCAAATTTATAATTTTAACAAAATGTATTACATCAATATTATATTCTAGTAATCTAGTATTTTTAACTGTATTAAACCGGTTTTTAGTAGTAGTGTTGACTATCAATAAAAAATGGTATACTTAATGTCATAGCTGTCATTTAAATGTACGCATTTCAAATTAAATAAAAAAATATTAAAATCGATTCACCTCAGTTCTGTTATTTACAACAATTTTAAATAATAAATCTTACTATACGGTACTTACTAGGTATACTTAATACATATTATATATACGTCTATAGATGCAAAATTTTATAGAATTTATTACACAAATTTAGTATTATTGCGATGTAGAATATTTTTTATGATTTTTATGGTTTAGCTCAGCCAATATACTGCTATTCAAAAACCTGAAACGAAATAAACATTTTTTTATCATTTTGGAAAGTTATAATAATAAAATCATGTTAAATGAGTGATCTTGGCAGCCTTGATAGTAAGTTAGGCATTGAGGATATAAAAATATTGTCGAGTACATCAATATGTAAACTTATTATTAATAAGTATATAGGTATTAACCTACAGATACTGAAAATAGTAAATTACAGCCTGTAGGAATATTTTGAACTAAGCTGTTTATTTCCGTTTTAAGTCTTTCAAGATTTAATTATGTAGGTTTGATTATTGAATTTTGGCAACAAATTTGTTGGAATATGATGCACAACTAATGAATTTTCATAGTTTAAAACCAACTAAAAATTTCTAGAACCAAGAGAATTTTCTAGTTTGAAACCAACTAGAACAACTATGGGTTGAATGACCACGCCTTTGAGCCTTGTCAAAAAAACTTAACGAAAACTAAAACAATGCATGACATATCAACTCAATTATGTGAGCTATGGAATAATACAGCTTTGTTTAAATCATAATACATAATGACTTATATGATAATGACTTATGGTATCACTTATAGATATTTAATAATATGTCTCTGAAAGTCTAAACAACTGGGTTCATTTTTGACAATATCAAAAACGTGATCGTTCCATATCATTTAATGACTTACCTGTAAGCCATTATATTCAAACATTCCATTAACTGAAGACACACACCTCCAAATGGGCTCAACAGAGATAGTCTTATGACATAGTAATATTTTAGTTGTCTAAGAGAAAAAGTTTTTATACTAATTTGCATAATATTTGCATAATACAGTGTAACTTGTGGGTTATGGAAGTTAGCATTTGGGTCATTTAATACATCAAGTTGTCCGTCATAGCTGATTATATCTTTTTTGATTTAAATCACAAATATAACCGACCATACACATTAGGTTTTTCCTTCCTAAATGTTATATAAACATTATTCACAATCAATTCTAATAACTGATTATCTCCATATATTCCTCTTAATCAAACGATGAATGAATTTTTTTTCAATTTTATTACCAAAGTACAAATATGTTATTTAAAGAAGTTATCACTTATATAGATTGCATTGGGGTCAAAACAAGCTACAAATTCTCTTTAAAACATAATTAATTAATAAAAGAATTTAGATTTACTTAGCTTAAAAATATATACCTACTATATAGACTTCGTAGATTGCAGACATTGTAGATATTACATTTCATTGATGTAATTTTCTGTTTTAGGTTTATTTTATGGCTTAATTGTTTAATATTTAGTTTCTTGACAATTTTTTTCACGAATTGCTCGACGCAGTGGTTTGTCAACCCACCCAAAACCCTCTTGTAGAAAGATCTCAGTTAGGTAGGTAGGTAGTAAAGGCTGCGGACAGTATACGTCGACACACTTAGATCAGCTGGGTCCATTGTGATACCCCGGAAACTTTATTCGCATAAGAATATACTCGTTGAAACATTTTGAGCTTCTTACAAAGCGGTGGAGGTCTTTGATTTGATTGCCTTCAAGATCACACAGTGAGTCCAGAAAGAATCCTCCTAGATGGATTTTCTTTTTATGATGAAGTCCAGAGTAAGTACGAAGTAAGTGTTGGACAGTTTTATCTTCTTCCTCCTTTCTATACACATTCTGCAAAAGTCGTTTAAGGGGAGTCCAAGCCTTCTGGCATGTTTACCCCATAAGACAATGAACCGTATTGACCCGTACCATAGTACTGATGTCACACCTTTTCAAAAGTAGTAGATCAGGGATATCAGCACTTACAATAATTGTCTATAAGAACAAATATTATATGATATGTAAACGGATCAGTAGCCAACAATGAGGCAATAATATTACCATTTAAAGTAATTAATTAGAAATTGAATATAATACAGTTATATATCTCAAAATACTTTAGTTCTAGTTTTATTTTGTTATACATTTCTTAAATATATGTTACTAACCAAATTATATTGAATCAGTTTAGATTATTTTGATTAATTAAGAAATTATGTTAAGAGCTTTATAGTCTCATTTGAGTTAAAAAAAAAAAAAAGTAAAGTTATTCTACCTTAATAAAGAATAAATAAAACTTACGTTCAAAGTATAACAATTATTAAATACAAGACCAGAAGAATTATTTAAATTTCTTTACTTTATTTAATCATAATTGGTTTCATTTAAATTTTTTAATTGACTTTGTAACTCACAGATATTGTTTACAGCATTTTGATATAAATTATAGTATCAATCAGAATTGAAAATCAAGAGTTGCATGGGTAGTCTAATACTACAATACTTTTTTATATATTTTTTTATTTAAATAAATTATTACTACTTTTGAAATGTGCTTATAAGCAGAAATTGTGTGGGATTACAGAAGTCTGTATTTTTGCTCACCTATATTTTATTCTATTACACTAGATCGTGCAGCTTAGCATTTTCAGCCTTCTTCTTATATCATAAGATATGTCTAATAACCGCCTTAGGGTTGCTATATTAGACTCAATCGATTTTTGTGTTTAATGTCATAGTTTCTAATTACGTGTTTTATTTTTTTTTTTCTAGATCTCTGTTCTCCTCTGTTCTCCTCAATCTCTCATTTGAATCATAGCGATATATGGATTCATTATATAGTTCTAAGAAATTTATTTTTCGCAGGGCTGTATAATTATATAATAAATTAGATTTTTTTGTGCATCTCCATAGTTGGATACCGTAAGATCATATAGGTTTGATTATACTTTCATATATTTGTAACATGGAAATTTCATATAAGCTGAATTTAGACTGTTTTCCTATTAACCAGTTAATCTACCTGATTTTCTGTTTGATTTTCAATGTTTTTTGTTTAACGTGATGTTTCCAGTTAAAATGCGACACAAGGTGCAGTCAAAGATATTTCACTGTTCCTGAATATCTTTTATATATATATACAATGTTGTGGTGCTTTTCGTCTTAAAGCGTAATTAATGTAAACCGATTTTTGCTCATGCAGTGTAATTTTTCAGTTTCGGGTTCATTTTTTTACTTTATCCAGTTCTTCCTGAAGTTGCTCTGTTGCTTATCTTTGTGAATTGCTTATAACTATTAGAGCCGAATCATCTGCAAATACTGCAATTTCGAACTGTGGTATTATCGGGGTGTCGGCAGTATATAACAAGTATAGGATGAGTCTGATAATGTCCAGTAATGAATAATTTTAATTGAACGAAGCACTCCACTAATAATTAATGAAATATACTTAGAGTTTGTAATTTAATTGTTTAAATTTCTAATTAAATCCAGGTGAATTATTCTATATATACTTTATTATTAACTTGCAATGTCGGTTTTTTTTTAAATTGTCCATTTTCAGTTCATTTCATTTATTTGAAATTATGATTAATTACTTTCATAGTACGATTGGTGTATTCAATAAGAAATATCTGATTTCAGTATTCTAAATTTTGATTAAGAGTTTGGGGTATTTTTCAAAACACTGTTCACCACTTTAAATTAAGTTTTTCATCACGTTCATTCGAATAAATGAATTCGCCGTAATTTTTATTTACTATACACAACTTTTTACTTTAATATTGGGTTTTTTTATTGTAATTTTTAGTTTTTTATTTATTTTTAATAATTTGTTTTTCATTGTTATTTTTTATTTCTCTTATCTGATTATAAACATGACAAGATAAAAAACTGGTTGAATTGTGTGTACAATGTAATCTTTACTGTTTTAACTAATATTATTAGTTGTTATTTTCTTTTTTCATATCTTCCGTTATTTATTTCATTGATTCAAATCTTATCTTTTACCGTTAAGTAAGCCATACAAATTATGTGTGTAGATGTAGGTCTGGAATTTTATTCCAATTTACCTCCTCTGCTTATTATTATTGTGATATATGACCATTGATAATGGTTTACTGATAACAGATTATAATATTATAATAATGTAATTATATACTGTTATTTTTGTTGTTTTTCGAATCAATAATTTATTAGAGTCTTTTTGTATTAAAATTAGAGATTAAAATATACAAAATTCAAATATAATTTTTTTTGAAGAATTTTTGATATTATCCTCACGTATATTTTTTTTTAAATATTTTGTGTAGTCACTTTTTGACCCGGTATTCGTTAATACTGAATTAAATCGCTCTTATTAAAAAAATATACATATATATATTTGTGCTAAAAATTAATTTTTACATTTTTGTTTTTTAAATGATAAATTTAAGTTAATTTTGAAGAATATAAAAAAAATAGTAATTATTAATATTTAAAATGGGTAAAAATTCTTATGATGTTTCAGGCGGTGATCGATCTAAGGATAATAAGGGTTCTGAAATAGTTAAATCAAATAATAATTTGAGTAAAATAAATGGAGATGAGAGTAATGCTGAATCACAAAAGAAGGTAAGTTAAATTTAAAATTAAATTTTTTCAATAAAATTAAATATTTTAAGGATGACAATTTCGAATTTCTATTTTTCTTAAAACTGAATTTAAAAAAAAACTGTTTAAGTATCGAGAGCATATATTTGACAACTAGAGAGATAACTTAAACATTCTCTTTCACGATATCCACAAATTCGTCACTGCTGCGGGCACGTTCGGTGAATAAGTAAAGGTCAGAATCGTATTATGATGTGATGAAAGGAAACGCTATGCACCCATACTTGGCTTAGTGTTGTGGGACGTAGAAATTTCGTTATTTTAGCTAAATTTTAGCTATATTTAACATCACTAGTTTGCCACAGACAAATTCTCAGGTATACATATTTCTCAGGTTTTTGTAGCATATGTTGTATGAAAGGACATCGAATAAAGAAATCGAATATTAAAATTACTAAATTTCGGCTTAACGATGAGAAATGAAAAAAAACACAAAACTTCACAACTTTAATTGTTTCAAAATATTTGAAAAATAAAATGTAGTTTTCTACACAAAGGTGTAAGACTACGAATAACCTATAAATGACCGTAATTTAATAAAAAATTTGCTAATGCCTTGGAAGTTAATTATAATTCGATTATAAATCTATTTATTTGTGTAAAATTTCAATAAAATCATATCAAAAAAAAATAATAATATAAAAAATTTAATCTTTGATAAGATTCTTCCAATGAAAATTCCACACAAAAAAAAAAAAACAAAATAAAAGTTTTTTTAGCCAAATTTTTAATAGACATTTTTTTCTATTGTGTTGGTAATTAATTTTTTTATTACTTAAATAAAAAATCTTATCTTATTAGATGCAAGTTAAAACTGTTTATCATAGATTTTAAATTGCATAACTAATAATCAATTTTAATATTTGATAAGGTATCTTAGATTATAACCAAAATTAGGTATATCAATATAAAATATTGGTAAAATTTGTTAGTAAAAATCAATAACATCTAGATTCTAGATTACATAAAATTTTATATAAACTATCTTAATTCCTATAGATTCTGAGAATTTACCACCTCCAGTTTTTTTGTATTCTTGTCCACCTTAATGTCTTTTCAATAATTTACTTTCATCAGAATTTTTAATTTGGAATGCTTTATGAAAGACATAAGCCTAGACAAATTATCCATGTAGTGATAAAACGATTAAATATTTCTAATTAAATTTTTTAATAGCGTATTAGTTCACGACAAATTTAAAGGTAAATGTAGAAGCATTTGAGATTTGATCTTGTTTAAATTTAAAATCGTAATATTTATCTTTCTGAACACTCCCATTTCATGTCTTTTGAACAAATTTCATGATTTCTGAAAAAACAAAATTTTCTTTAAATTGAATTTATTGAATTTCACTCATAAAGCAGCAGATTGGTCAATATAAAATAAATTGCAATTAAAGCTTTGGTTAGATACCCGGTTCATAAAATAGAAATATAAATCAATTTTTTCTTAATGAATATAATTTTTCTTTCGTATAGCTTTTGTAAATGTTATTTGTATTTCGTTTCTATTTTTGTTTTTCTGCTTTAATACCAAAATCATAGTCTAAAGAAGGTACTGGATTTCGGTCTCTTCGTTTAAGTATTTTTCAAAATAATCTTCTCCATTACTATACTTTCGTTTTTTGTATAATCCCTAAAATATTTATTATAGATATTATAAATATTTATATTAATTGTAAGATCCATCTAATAAGGTTGGAACGAAAATCATCAGTATACATAGCGGAAAATGATAATGAGGTATCATAAATTAAAGACAAGCCTTCATCATTGATTTCTACTTTATAAAATTTCAATAGTACAATAGTATGAAAACTAGGTAGAGTACAATTAACTAAATTCCAAATTTCAAAACCCCATCTCATTCAATGTGACATTTCACTATTTTTCATTTAGCATATTTGGTAATTTTGCAACTAGTCGTTTGCTATAAAGGGAATGTCTCGCAAAAATTTGGTTGGCAAATATATATTTTCGAAAAACTAGATTTTCAAAATGAATTTGATACTTATATATAAAAATAAATATGTAGTTGTAAATTTGTATATTGTGCAAAGTGTTATTATCCTATTTGATAATATACTATTTTTGAAACTGTCATTTCGCCAAATTATAATTTCGAAATTCGAGGAAGTTTGATAAAAAACAATCATATTTAATTTCATAATGAATTGTTTGCCATCATTTCAATTTATCCTATATTTTAATTTTTTATTGAATTAACTTAGACAACAACCGCATACGTAACAATTTTTTTTAAAAAAAAATTAAATTTAAATTTAATTCTGGCGATGTATGAATTACGGCAATTTGATATTGTATGTTAAAATTACTTATACATGGGACTCAATTGAAAATTCTAATTGAAAATGAAAAAAATTTTAAAATATATTTAATTTCGCCACATCTCCTTTTGAATATATATCATTTGAAAGAATATAATAATTAATGAAAATCGGTTGTGAAATGGTTCAGATATTTTGTACTGTATACTTTTTTTAAAATTACAGATAAAATATAATGATGTAAAATGTTCCCTATATAAACTTTTATATTACCAAAACTCATCCTTCTTAATTATGAGCATATACGGGGTGCGGTTTCCGTCCCAAATCATACGTATCAGGTTTATAACAGGGGCGGGAGCCATTATTTTTAAAATTTAAAAAAAAATTATCAAATAAATCGAGGGCTCTCTATTGATTGGTAATATTTTCAACGTCCGGAAAGTACCAAAAATATGTATTTTAAACCGGAAATTTACCGAAATAGAAATTTTCGAATGGGAAGAAGTAGTTTTTGATGTAAATTGGAATTCTAGCCAAAAATTAAGAAACTTTTGTCTTGTTATTCTTTTTTTTTATTAGTTTAAGCTTTGTAGGTACCTAAAAACGAGATAACAAAATATGATAATATGAAAAACAAATTTAATTGCTTATAACTAGTTAAAGTTTATTAATAATTTTAGGAAAGGCAAAATATTAATTGTTTCGTTTTATTTTTATTAATTTTAAAGAAAAATATTGAGAAAACTATAAAAAATTAATAATACAAAAGTTTCTTATTTTGTGCCGTAGAATGCAAATTTGTATCAAAAGGTACTTCTTCTCATTCGAAAATCTCAATTTTGGTGAGTTTCTGGCTTAAAATACCTATTTCCGGTACTTTTCGGACGTTGAAAGTATTACCAATCGATAGAGCACCATCGATTTAGTTAATATTTTTTTTTTAATTTTAAAATAATGACTCTTTTTTGTCTTAAAAAATGATTCGCATGCTCTGTGGACCACCCGGTATATGTACTTAAAATAAATAATAATCAAAAACAATTCAAGTTTTAAAATTACACTACAAACAAGAAATTATTTCAATATATTTTTGTATTTTCAAAAGACTAAAATAAACGAGTACACATTAGTGGACGCAAGACGCATATCAGATTTTTATAGAAGATCAGTGTGAATAAAAAATCAATACCGATCATAGCTGAACGTATGTTTACAACCTTAGAATCGATTTTATCAGAAAATTAGAAAATTTAAAGTGTTCAGCTCACAAAATTTCCTAAGATCTATTAGTATTTTTGTTATTTGAATAATATGCTTAATCAAAGAATGATTGGTACAAACCAAATATAAACTCAATTTAATTTATTTATTTATCCAATATTTATATTTATAAAATAATATACTAATTAATCTATACAACTGAAATAAAATGTATCGTCGACGTAGAAGCGAAACTGACCATCTGCCAAATTGAAATTCTTCAATAAATGCAATCCAAGTTTTAAACCATTTTTATTCTTGTACAACACTTTTATACTTTTGACTAAATTTTTACTATTTGATTAAATTTTTAATATATGACTTTGATGGCATTTTTAGAGTAGTATTTGTGTTGTATAGATTATTATATATATATATTTGTATAGATTAATATATATATTTGATATTCTATACAACACAAATATATATGTATATTAATATATATAATCTCATGTGTGCATTATTAAATAAAGTTTGTTGAGTAGATTTAGAACAGAATCCAACAGACCTGCTTGCGACAATGTAAATTAAATGTCAAACACTTTAGGGTTACTTGACTTAAATCTACTGAATACCTTTTTTAATCTTTTTGTTAACTGTTTTATTGTAATTTTTGTTTGCCCTCAAATTTCTTTGTTTAACTGTCAAAATTAAAAAAAAAAATTAAAAAATGCCTTCTAAAGTTCGTTAATATAATTTATAGCAAACGAAAGACATTCACCAACTTTAAAAGGCGTCATTTTTAAAACTGATAGCACATACAATCATTCATCATTTTTTCAGTGCTCAAAAACTGACTGAGTAACTGAATGTGTAATCAGTGTCACTTTAGAAACCATAAACCAAAAACTGTAAATTTCTTATTTATAGTTTGATCGAATTTTCTATTGACATTCTGAAGTATTCACTACAAAAGTCGATGACACACTTTTAATACATGTACCTATATGTAGATATTATAAAGATATCAAATCATAAACCATTGATAACCTTAAATCAAATCAAATTAATTACGTTTCAGTTTTGTAAAAACAATTGAAAATTATTTCAGTGTATATATGGACACGTACTTAAAAAAAATTAAATCTTATATCAAAAACTACTTAAAAATATCCAGCAATGTTAAGTATATTGTATATTCATATATGAAATTACTTTAAATGTACTTAATTTTGTAATTTCTATTATCTTATCGCAATCATATTAAATACCAATATTATAAAAAGATTGTTTCAGTTAGTTTAGTTTTTTTTAATCATAGCTTTAGATATATTTTTAAATTTTTTATTTTGACAAAATATTAACAATCAAAAAGTAGGTCGAAATCCATCTTTAGTACATTAGTACTATTTAAAAGGAAGGAAAAATGAGAGGATTACTATATCTATTAATCCTCTTCTTGTTAATTATTGAAATCTGTAATCAAAGATCAAAACTAATCATACTTCAAATTAAATTAAAATAAGCTGAAAAAAAAAAATTGTTTAATAACTTTAATTAAAAACAAAAAATTTGAATAGTATTGCCAGATAATAGTACAAAGTAAATAAATAAATTAAAAAAAATTATCAAATGATAAATTGTACTATTGATGTAACATTAGGTGTAATCGGAAATGTCAAACTAAGCTCAAATGCATTTGCACTCTAATCGATTTTGCAGTTTGATTTTAGTCATGTAATTTTTAATGTCAATCTTAGATGATTGCTTTTGAAGTGTAATCGATAGTGTGGTGAGATAAAAATCATCTAATCAAAAATGTCATTTGCACGTCACTTGCAAGTTTGGAAACTGCAATTTAGTTAAAAAAAAATATTTAGATGCGTTAAATTTATTTTTTTGTTAAAATTGCAAAATGGGGGTTCGGGATCATGTTAAGCAATAAAAAATTGTTTTTAATTTTATAACTTATGTGTAACTTTAGTTTAAATTTATTTTTAGTTACAAAAAATCCAACAAACTGTAAATTTATTTTGCAATTTTTAGTTAAATTGACTCAGAAGAGGAACTTTTGAGTCAAATTTTTTATTTTAAATTTTCAAATTAATTATCGTTCGGGTATCAAAATATTTTTTATATATGTATATATTATACAATTGTAGTATTTCCATTATTTTATTTCTATTTGTTTTTTTATTAAAAAATTTTTAGTAAACAGATGCACATGTAAGCGTTTTCATTTTATTAAATTAAATTTCTTCAAGTTCTTTTGCTAAGAAAATTGCGACAAACATCAAAAGTTAAAAGTCAAACTACACAATCACTTGCAATGCAAATGAAACAAAAGCATTTTCATAAACATTGTCAAACTTCTGTAGCTTGATCGTCAAATGTTTTTGCTTTTGATCTTAGTTTGACATTTTTGATTACACCCATTGATTCGCAACCTCAATTAATTCGAGCATATAAAATATTCAATTCCAAAGGACAATCACAACAACCAATCCTTCATGGCAGTAAATAAAACTTTTTTACAATAAAAACTTAAGTAATAGGGTAAAAATAATCTTCTATCAAACATTAATTAGGCCAACACTTGTGCATGGTATACCTGTATGGTATAATATCGGCGCAAGTTTAATGGAAAAAATCCGCAAGTTTGAAAGAAACTATATAAGAGTCTGTATTAATAAAAACCGAAAGCCCGAATCGATTACAAACATTTTTATTCAAATAAATATTTGCACAAGAAATCAAACACAAATAGAATCAACAGTTTTATGATATCTCTCAACCGTATTAATATCTCATACATTTATAATACATAAAAAAAACTTTGGGTACGGGATTAATAACCTCTGAGCATTTTTATTTTTTGACCAAAATGTCAATTATCCTAAACCAAAATCATGCCCCATACTATATCACTATAATTGACGCGCCACATTTAAAACGATAGAATATGAACTGAACAACAGTAACGGAGATAATCTTAAATTGATATGTATGAATCTCAATTTGATATGTCCATACAAGACAGAGACAAAAACATTAAAAGAGTATATTGGTAGTTAGAATGCACATTCAATTAGTATTAGGTATCAAATTAGGTTCAAGAATTAGGTTCAGTTAGTTTAGATAGGGTTAATTATTAAGTTAAGTTAAGTTAGCTATAGGTATAGGTTTTTATTTAAAATAAAAAGATATTATATTGATTTTTTAATGTTATTTTTACAATATATCATATAAGAAAGTAGTATGTAAGCATACAATAAACATTATGAATGAACAAAACACAAATTAATTAGCAATTAGAATTAACATAAAAATTTAAAATTAATTTAAATGTTAATAGTAGCTAGTCTTGTCATAAATCTTAATAAATGCAATTATATTTTAAATTTAATTTTAAATTTTATTTTAATATTAATTAGTTCTATTACTGACCATGTCTACGTAACAAAGGACCTAGATATCATCCTCGATATTAACGTTTCATTCTCATATTGATAGAATTGTTTCCAACGCTTTTTCTACCTTAAATTTCATAAAACGAAACTTACAGCAATTTTGGGATGCCTAAGACTTCTAAAAATGTATATACTGAAATCCAGTGTGGACACACGATTTCAATATGCTTGTCCAATTTGGAAGCCTTATTGTGCTAAACATATGCTAACAAAATAGATGTCTGTACAAAAGAATATTTTTTTTTATTTATTCGTTTATTTAGATTCTCTATAATACTTACAATTTTGTTTTAAAGGTCTATAATATAATTTTTCATAGTTTAGCTTAATGCCTTTAACTTAATTTTCTTCTGAATTATAACATTTCTTTGATTGTTTGTTTTTTTTTTTACATGTAATATATTGCATTTATCTTGAGGAACTGAGAATTAAAACCTCATTGATGATGATTTTACCTAAGTACTACTAATAACCTAATGATAACTTAATCTACTTAACACCAAAAGAATATGATTAGATTTTATCTACATAAGTTCAACAAACACCCTTATATAACTGACTATATAGCTAAACTATGTCAACTCACGAAGTTTTATATACTCTTAGCCGAAATGCTGCTTTTGTAAAATATTTTTATTTATGGTATCTTATATGGCAGAACAAATTGTCCATCCATTTACCGTTTTTGTAATATCTAAGCCCTTTTGCGCGATTTCAGAAGCCAACAATTTGTATATCTTTATAGAACGAACTATGGTTTTTCTGAACTTATATCAAATTATCAGGGCTTATTTTACAATAGTTTCTCACTAATTGATTTCAACTATATAGCAGGTACGTTTTTAGGAGTTTTTAATTCGTAATTTAAATAGTTATAGTTTTCCTTGACTCATAAATAAAATTAAAAAATAAATTCATTATAGCTTAAATTCTAACCAAATATAAATATTGTAAATTCAAAGGATATCCTGTAACAAAACATTTAAGACACAATTATTATTAAGTAAAATGTATCCGAAAAATTAAAGCAAAAACATAAATAATAATAATAACATAATTTTATAGTATAATTATTTATTCTCTACTAATATTTGAATTTACTACTATTATTATTTATTAATTTACTTATAGATAGATAGACAGATAGTTTGTTTATTTCCTAATTTTGTTAATACATAATTTATATTGACCAATTCTTCTTATACTTAAGTTAGAGTTTATATTATTAGTAATATCTCAACAGCTGCAAGTTTTATTTTATTCCAATTTTTATTTTGTATTCCATTAGTTGTTTGATTTACAATTTATTTTAATTGATACAAGGAAAAAAGGAGGAAAATTACAAAAACCTTGAGACTACTTGTATTTTTAAAAATTGTACTCATTAATTTACTTTAAAATTTTATTTTAACTTCTTTTCTTATTAAATATAATTTTTTATTTAATATTATTGTTATATTTAGAATTTTGCTTTCTTTTCTCTTTCTATCTTTTTACTTATATTTTTTTTGTTAATATTATATACTTAAGCAAATATGTAATATAAAATATGTAAGTGACTACACAGTAGATTAAAATAAATAATAAATAAATAAAGTAAGCAATATTTTCAAATTTAACATGTTTACCATTTTTAATTTTAGATAATCTTATATTCATTTATTTTCATTGAATACTCAAATTGAACCAATTATGTTTAAATGATTAATAATTGTATACTGATTACATGGTTTTTGACTCCCAATTATAGTATATAGGTGTATTCATATTAATTTAGAATTTTATTAATATTATAATAAAATATGCTTTAAATAACAATACTGATATCAAATAATAAAATCATATTATTGACAGATATTTAATAATCAATTAGATCTACCATTGATTATCATACTTCATTTCCAACTATTATACTAAATATCTCTGGGTTCAAATTAATTAATTAATATTAAAAACAATTATAAATATTAATATTATAGCTATAAAAAAATAATCTAATTAATGCAATTGACTGTGTTTCCATACATTATTTTCGTTTTAATTGATTAACACATCAAAACACTCAAGGGCGACTCATCAAATAATTAATTTCATTCATGAACGACCAGAAAAATTATCTTAAAAATTTATTGACATTTGCAATCAGGCCCAAATACATGTTATTTTGAAAATATTTTCTACAAAGATTGGAATTTATTTACGAATAAAACAATAAAATTAAAAAATGTTATTTTATTTTATTGTTGTTCATGATCGCCTGCCCTAAAACTCACGAGTCGCCACTGCAGTATATTGTATAGAAAATATAAAAAAGGTGAATTATTTACGATTATTTAAATGGTCAAATCTTACGCTTAAGTTCATCATAGAATTAAACATCTACATATAAAAGTACAATACCATTAATAACATCAACGTCAGTTTAACTTAAAATAATTATTTAAAAATAGTATTTCTATATCCTTATCCGTAACACTTATTTTGTACCGATAATTATAATAGTCGTCTTCCTTTTTCCATTTGAAATAACTTTAAAGAAAATGGAATACGGCTATTGTTTATTTTTTTATTATTATTACTATATTAATATTAAATTATTTTGTTTTTTAATTTTAGAAACTAAAATATCCACGGTCAATACCATTCATTATTGGAAATGAATTCTGTGAACGATTTACATACTATGGAATGAGAAGTAAGCAGTGTTTTAGACTGTATTAGATTAATTATGAAATTTATAATACTTACATAATAGTTTTCAATCAATTAATTTATTTTCTTTTTAGCAATTCTTGTTCTATATCTTAGCCGAGAATTAAATTTCAGTAATAATGATGCAACAGTTATATTTCATATATTTACAATGATGGTATATTTTATGTGTATACCTGGTGCTGTAATAGCTGACAGTTGGTTAGGAAAATTTATGACAATTTTAACATTATCATGTGTTTATGTTATTGGTATTGTATTAGTATCGGTAACAGCAATTGCAGAATTAAATTTACCACGAATTGAATTTACAATGTTGGGATTGTCACTAATAGCACTTGGTTCTGGTGGTATTAAACCATGTGTTGCTGCTTTCGGTGGTGATCAATTTAAATTACCAGAACAAACAAAACAAGCAGCTGTATTCTTTTCAATATTTTATTTTTCTGTTAATTCCGGTTCATTAGTATCAACAACAATAACACCAATTTTAAGAGAAGATGTGCATTGTTTTGGTGAAACAAGTTGTTATTCATTAGCATTTGGTGTACCAGCTGTATTAATGTGTGTTTCAATTGGTAAGATTGATCAATTTGAAAGAAATTCAACATTATTTTTATGTCCGTAGTTAAAAAATGTTTATATAAATTTATTAAAATTTTACAGTTATTTTTATTATTGGACGTAAAATATATATTTTAAAAAAACCAGCTGGAAATATGTTAATGCAAGTTACCAAAACAATTGGTGTAAGTATTTATTATAAACGAATATTTAAATTCATAATAATTTTATATATTATAGAGAATATGGATAATAAATAAATAAATAAATTCTAATTCTTGTTTCAATTTCAGGCAGCCATTAAAGGACGTTGGAAAGAAAAGAAAACAAATCCAAAAGAACATTGGTTGGATTATGCTGAACCAAAATATGAACATCAATTAGTTGATGATGTTAAAGTATTATTAAGAGTATTAGTTCTTTATATACCATTACCAGTATTTTGGGCTTTATTCGATCAACAAGGATCACGTTGGACTTTTCAAGCTACCCGTATGGATGGTACACTTGGTTCAATAGTTATTAAACCAGATCAAATGCAATTAGTTAATCCATTCTTAATTTTAACATTTATTCCATTGTATGAGGCATTATTTTATCCATTATTAGCTAAAGTTGGTATTAGAAGACCATTACAAAAATTATTTTGTGGTGGTGTATTAGCTGGTGTTGCATTTACTCTTTCTGGTATTGTTGAATTAGAATTAGAGGTAATTTTATGTTTTATATTTTTTATATGTTTTATATATTAAGGTTCTGAACTTATTTAAAATTCGGATGTAACTTATTTCGGAATATGATGAAAATTAATCAATGCTGATTTCCGATGAATTTTTATACTTATAATTTATTTTTGAAATATGTTTCATTTACAAATTGTTTCTAACTCACACTAGAAAACCCAAAAAAAAATCTCTTCTGCTCTGTAATATGCCATGCTTGTTTTTATTTTGTGTATTCACATTGAACCAGCTTTACATATAACATATGTAAAAAAAAATATTGAAATCGTTTATATTGTTGTTTGAAAGAAAATTGTATCGTGTATATAAATGGCATTGTCGTATACGTATACGAATTGGTAAATTAAAAAATCTAATCGTACGGCAGAATAGTATGTATAAAGTTGTTGTAGAACTACTGCAATGTCAAACAAATATAAAAAAAATTACAAAATAGAAATTTCAAAGATTCTGTTTTCAAAAAAGGATTATAGAAAATCGTTTTACACTGAGCTTATAAAATTACATAGACAAAATCAGTGTTTAAAATCAGCGAGTAAAATCATATTATGTATTATGTATGAATACTTTTATGATTTGTACATTGTTCTACTTAAGGTTGGTTTTAGGTCATAAACATTTTACGTCTGATAATATTTGGATGACTCTAAAGAGGAAGATAACATAAAATTACATTATTTCATATTCGAACTCAATGAGTATGACAGCAATAGTAAATATCATTTATTGAGGATATTTTCACAAAAATTGTGAATATTTTTCACACTAGATTGTTCAGTGATAAATATCAGTGATAGTTTCTTTATACCGGCAACACTTTTTGACACTCAACAAATAATTTTTACGGTTTAACAATGTTTTTTTTCTACATAATAAATTTCCCAAATAGAAATTTTGAAAATTATTTTTAGCTGTCTATTTTTTTCTTATGTAAATATTCAATAAGCTATCTCCCTCTTTAAAGCAAACAAAATATTATCACACTTAAAATGTTTAGAATGTAAAATTCAACTTTACTGATCTATTCTTTAATTGCTATATGATGTACAACAAAGCGTTTATTATATGCGGACAAACTTTGCTGCACAACTTGCTGTACGACAAATCGTTTCTTTTATCCGGGATATTTAAATTACATAAATAAAAAATATATTTAATATTTAATAATATATTAATTTAACAATTTTTTTTTTCCTTAATCTAGAAAACTTTGCCAGTTTTACCAAATTCAAATCAAGCTGAAATAAGAATATTTAATGGTTATGATTGTCAATTTGATATAACAACTAATATACCTGATATGGAATCATTTAAAATTAATCCAATAGATGTATATGAAAAAAAATTAATTGATGTTTCTGAAGGAACAAAATTTTCTTGGTCAATAACATCAGAAACTGAAGGTTGTCCTAACCTTTTAGATCAAAATATTGAATTAATGAAAGGTGAAGCTTTAAGTTTCTTATTAAAAGGAACCAATGATAAATTAGAAATATATACATTAATACAACATCTTGAGAAACCATCAAAGGGTACACCAGAAATACAAGTATTTGCGAATATTGATAAATCTGATAAAATTCAATTTAGAGATACCGAACGAGATAATAAAGTAGTATTAGAATTAAAATATAAAAATAGTGGTATATATGCCAAAGAAGATGTTCTTGCTTCAACATATTCAATTTATATTGATGATAAATTAATTCATGATAATATACATTTGAAACAAGGTGGTGTTTATGGCATTTTAATTGGTAAAAAAGATTCAGCAAATAAGAATTCTGGTAAAGATATAATAATAACACAACCAAATTCATTACATATGCTATGGTTATTACCACAATATATTATAATGACATTAGGTGAAGTTATGTTCTCTGTAACTGGTTTAGAATTTTCATATTCACAAGCACCAAAAAGTATGAAATCAGTATTACAAGCATGTTGGCTATTAACAATTGCTTTAGGTAATGTTATTGTTATTGTAATAGCTGAAGCAAAAATTTTCGATTCTCAAGCATTTGAATTCTTTTTATTTGCTGGTCTTATGTTTGTTGATATGTTCTTCTTTTCATATTTGGCATATCGTTATAAGCCAAATATTGTTAAACATGATTCTGAAGATGATACAAATGAAGATGAAAATGATGTAACAAATGGAATAACAACAACAAAACCACCAGCAATACAAGAAAATAATAATTTACATGAAGAAATCGAAACAAAACCATCTAATCCAATATCTAAATATTAAGTAATAATATTTTTGTTTTATATAAATTATATATAGGGAAATAATTTTTTTTTTTATTTTTTATGTTTATAAATTTTTAGTTTGTTTTTTTTTTATTATTAAAAAAAAAAGAAAAAAAAGAAAAAAAAGAAACATGGTTTTTAGTATTTATAAAAAAAAAAAATTTAGTTTGTTAAAATAATATGATTTGATTTTGAAAGCATGAATACTGTGACAATAATATATAATCGCTTAAATTGAAATTCAAATCTTTTTAGTATGACCATTTTAAAATCATTACCTTTTTCCAATTATTCTGCAAACAAATTGGGAAGACATAAAAAGTCCAGTTTTTGTTCGTAATATTAATTTTTATTCAACTTAAAGTTTTAAATAAATTTGGTTGAATAAAATTCATAAATTCTAAGTAAGTAAAAATTAAAAATAAATACAAAAGTAAGGTGCTATAATATAAGAACAAAATGAAATTATGAGCGCTGAAATTCATTTTTCGTTAAGATCAAAATCACAAAATAAATTTGGATACAATCGCTTAAGTCAATTTCAGAAAAGTGGCATAGCAGATCAAAATTGAATATAATTGCTAAAGTTAATATAAGCTGTATTATTTTTCTATAGAATATTTTCTATGTATATAGATAATAATTAATTCTGTCGTTTTACGACGAAAGGTGATAGCTGCATTTTTGACATTTCCTGTAAATCGCAATTGAATAAAATTTAGTATAGAATTTACTATACTTTTGTAGTTATTTTTAATTTTTAAATAATATTTTTAATGAATATATAAATTATATTTTGAAAACCTTTAAAAAGATATGATCTTTGAAATCATTTCAATAATTTTTTAATTTTCGTAAAATTTTTACCTTTTTTTTAAAATTTTAAAAAACTTATTCATTTTTGTTACATAAAAGTTTTTGCTGAAGAACATGATAACTTCAGTTATTCAGTTTATACAAAAAACAAAAATGTATAAATACTCCGTAAAAATTTTTCAAAATACATTGAAAATGCAAAACTGTATATCTTAACATATAATTTTTTTTGTTTTGAACTAATTGGTAAGTGTTGCCTATATAACTGTATAAGTCAAGTTATATGCTTCTGTTAGAAAAATTTACAACGGCAGTTGTTAGTTATTCAGTTTTGAATTCATAAATTACTTAATATTATTAAATTTTTTTTTTTTAATTGAAAGAGCTTAAAATTTTATAAAAAGTGGCATTCATAACTAAAATTCGACAAAATTGCAGTTATCATCTTTCGTTGTATACAGAATTATATTATAACGACTTAAGTTGGCGTATGTGCAATATATACAGTCCAGCTAATTTAGGGGAATAAATTAATGAGATTTTCTCAACTTCGAACATTCATAAAAGTTTCAGTATATTTGTGCAAAATTGATTTGTGCACCTAGAATGCGATGGTAATAATAATATCTCATTTTCCGTTTATGTTGATTTAAGCGGTTATATATTATAGCCATAGAATTATTCCTGATAAAATTTTTTAGGTTCCACTAAAGAGGGAGATATGCATATTGAGATATTAATTAAAGAAAAATAGGCAATTGAAATTAATTTCCTAAATTTATATATTGAGCAAACTTATGGAAATAGTCTTAAAATATGAAAATTATCTATTATAAACATAGGCATGATTTCTGGTGAATTTACACTTAAACCATTGAAAAAAACGAATACTTCTAGACATTCGCTTTTTAAAAGCAATTACAAAATCGGTTATGCAAAATTGCACTTCTCTTGACATGGTATTAGATTAAGCTTTTACTTTTCTTATTATATAAGGTTTCAATAAACATGTTAATCTAATAATAAATAGGTTAGGATATTACCACTAATAAACCGTTTATGATATTTAAATAAAAAAAGCCGTTTTTGATCCATAGATTTTTAATAATAAAATATACTTCATCATGGTATAATATTACAAATATTTTTAAGATATCCCTAAAATTTCTTGATGAGTCGAGGATAAATATCTTGTTGTTGTTTGATTACAGTTGATTGATTTACACATTAAAATCTCATTTAATTTTATTAATATATAATTTTGAATTTAACGCTTCACTACTCCTGAAGATATGCAATTTATTACATTACACTTTTTTTTCTGTTTTACGTTCATATACAATAACTTAGGTGCCTATTATGTATTTCGATAACGATTACGATTCGATCGAACGAAATGTCAAAATGCAAAATTGCCATTATGTATTTCGATATCGTTCAGAAAACGTTTATCGTTTATCGATGTAAAATTTTATCACGAAAGAGACATCGAAAGAGAGATCATATTTCTTACGATACAAAACCTATTTTACATAAATTAATTCTATTTTAAAATATTGTGTATAGTAGGTGTTGCCATATACACAACAAAAATTTTATAAAATAGCATTACTTTTTTATGAATAAAATAATGAAAGAAAAAACGTGGATTCTGAAGGAGATGTTGTACCAGCGTGGGACCTAATGACTATATTCCAAAGATATCTTGTTCAGATCTACTTTCGGTTCATCCTGAAAGTATCGCAGTAATTGTGATTACAGAAAAATATGATACATCAACAGTTTTTGTTCTGATTGCAATATACCTATATGTGGTAAACACCATTTCTATATTTTTTATGTTATGAATAAAATATAAATACTTTTATTTTGACATAAATCGTTTTTACACTTTCTCTTCAATTAAAGTGACTAAAATTTACTCATGTCTACCTTTAAGCAATAATAGTAAAATATGATTAACCTCGCCAGGGTTAATAAGCGCACTGAAATATTCAAGTTAAGTGAAAATCATAAAAAAATTTATTGTAAACATATTTTTTTTTTTTATTTCTACAACTATTTACAATCAACTTAAAAGTAAAAAAAAAATTAATAGAAAAAAATTAATACTCAAAACAAATTAACCCAAAATTAAATTAAAGAAAATGAAACTGAATCAAATATAAAATTTCACCAACATTAGAAAAAATGTTTACTAAAATAATATGTACATGAAAATATTTTATTTCTTTTTTCTTCCCTTTAAATGTCCACAATCATAAAATTATTTTTTTGTCAAAACTTAAATAACTAAGCAAAAAAAAAAAAAACTATGTTTTAAACTTAAAAATAACAAATAAGTATATTTTAATTTTTTTAATATCACAAGAGTAAATTATTTAATTTTTTCGACTTTTTTTATAACCTTGCTAAAACTATGATCGAAATTTAGTTTCAAAGTAAGTAGGACTCAACAAATGAAAATCATATGATTTTAAATTATATCGTATACAAAATTAAATTCTCACACAATCTACTTATTCTTAAAGGAAATTTACATATTTTACACATGCAAAGGGGTAAATTATTATTTTACACAACCGAAGAGCTAAACATTTTTTAGACTACAATCTTACTTTGAAACTAGTTTCTCAAAGACATAGTATCAACAGGGTATATTAAAAAGAGATATAAAAATATTGATTTAAATTTCTTTTTAGTCGTAATTTTTTTTTTTTTTTTTTTTTAAGCTGTATTAATATATCCTTTGTGTTCATAACCACCATCTTCATCCCGTTCTATTGATTCTGATATATTATTAAAACTTGATGTAGCTATAACATTACTCCTAAAATTAATTCCATTATTTGATTCACTTGAATTTAAAATATTCTCAAATATGACATCTAAACGACAACGATTCAATGCATATCGTACATTATGTTGTACTGAGAAACGATTCATTCGTTCAAATAAATTTTTCAAGCTAATCGCTTTAGTTTTTAATTTTAAATCTGGATTTAATTTCTGCAAAAAAAAAATACATAAATTAATAGAAATAAAAATATATAAATATAAATTAATTATACCTCTTCTTTATCAATTTGTACTTTAACCATGAATTTTATTGAATGTGAGTGAACCTGCAACTCTTTACATTCTGGGAATTCAGCAGCAATATTCTACATATATTTAAAATAAATAGATATTAATTAAATTATATATGTATAAATTTGAAAAATTATTTATACATAATTAAATGTTTACAGTATTTGGTTCTTGTGAACTTTTCACGACTTATCTGAAGTACATTTTAGTTAAAAAGAAAGTGGAATGATCGTGGACTAATCAACCAAAGTGAAATTTATTTTTACAGTTTTTACTGACAAAAAAAACAACCGAGAAAAGTGATTTAATACAATTTTTTACAACGAAATATTAAAAATTTAAAAAAATATTATCATAACCTACAAATCAGTTAATATATGATATAAAAAAATCTGTAAGAATTTGTGCAAATTTTGCGTATGTTTACTTTTTTTTGCAAATGAAATTATTTGCACTATATTCTTGCAGAATTTTAGAACCACGTTATTGTTTCTCACATCAGCAAATTTTTTCAAATAAAAGCGAGTATTAAATTAAAATTTAAAATGATTTTGAAGTATAAAATAGCAAATGTAAGAAGCACTTAAAATCATGGTGAAATGTTTTAAACAATGGACTGTCAGTCAATGATGATGAAATATCAATTTTTTTTATAAATATATCAAATATTAACTGGCAGCTAGTGGTAGTAGTAAAAGCAACTTAAAATGATAATATATGTGTGAATTTCACAATTTCTTTAGGGTTTCAATGATTTTTATTATTTATCATTCTTGAAAAACAACAAAGGTTTTTTTTTTTGTTAAATGACACTTTTCGTTTTTAGTATTACATCGTATTATTAACTGACAGGCATGCAAATAATAACAAAAATTATATGATTAATGAAATGATAGTCTACAAGCTTTTTTAAATACCCATTTACATAATACTCCCCAGTAACCAAAAATTGTCATGACAAGTTTTTGTCAGAAAATTGTAAGCACATTTTGTCGTAAAAATTATTATGGCAATTTGTCGACAAAATTTGTTACAAAATTGTGGATGAAAACCCATTCACAAAATGTTGACAAATATTTATTGTGACAGTTTTTGGTCAACAATATGTGACAATTGGCTGACAGGGTTTGTATTGTTTTTTATTTATTTGTATATGGATTAGTATTCTATTCATTAATCTATTCCACACTTTTGAGAATCGGTATTGTTTTGAGATTTGTATTATGAAAAACACAACAAAGTTTTTTTAAAAATATGAATGAATTTTATAATTAAAAAACAATTGAAATAGAACTTGTTTTTTTATTATTTTTATAGAATATTATTATCGATTGAATAAAATATGTAATATATAAAAAACAAATTGTTTTTATTATTAAAAAACCACCCCTTAATTACTAAAAACTATCCTGTCTGTAAACAAACAAAAAAACAAAATTATTGTGAAAATTACTCACAAAATGATGACAAATTATTCACAAATTGTCGACAAAATAACCCACAAAATGATAACAAATGATCAACAAAATGTTGACAAAATTGTCATCTACACTGTGACAAATGGGGTCAATCCTATACCGACCTTTTTTCAACAAAAATTATCACAAAATTTTGTCGACAATTCACCAAATATTTTTCAACATATTGTCACCTATTTGTGACATTTGGCTACTCAGGCTGTTACTTCAAATTTCAAAAAAATTTATTTGTACTAGTAAAGGACTACAAAAGTATTTGCCAAAAATCTAAAATATTCATATTTAAAATTTTAGTTCGTAAGTAAAACGATATGAAACGGATGCTTATCATATATTATAAAAGTCTTATGTGAATGTATAAATTTACTTTTTATTTCACTTTGACAAAAACATTTAAAAGTTAAGTTTTTTTTTTCAGTTGTCAATTTTTGCTAGAAAATATGTATATCGTAAAAATTTAACAGAATCCAGCCATACTGTGCTTGAATTTAAATCAGTTAAAAAAAATTCAAAATAAGTTGCTTAATTTCATATGATTTGATACACTTTTAAATTTGATATATTTAAAAAGATTATTAAATACGAGCTGATTAAATACGAAAATATTAAATTTATCATAAATTAAAAAAATATAATTTACATATTAATAAAAAATTATTTTGTATTATTACTACATACTAACGCGTTAATTGTTTGAAATTATACCAATTAATGGTAAAAAATATATGTGTTAACGGTATTAACGGTAATGAAATTAAATTAAATTAATATATTTTTCAAAAATTATCAATTTTAATTCTCTCCAAATCAAATATTAAAATTTATCTAATTTACTTACGTAATGTAAATGTCTCAAAAAACACTTCAACCTAATACAATATGAAAAAAACTAAGTTGTCAATAAGTTGGTAACATTGTGTAATAAGAGCTTTCTGAGACATGGTGTTTTAATTCATTTGTGATCAAGCAGAATGAACATACAGTTTTTATTGACATTGTACAATATTGGGTTCTTTAAAATTTTTGTCAAACCGGTCGTTGAGACATCGTCAACAACAATTGTGATCATGTAGACAATGTCTCAAGCTTTCGTGAGCTTTTGTATACATTTAAGATCATGTGGACGTTGTATTCAACTTTGTGTTGAGACATTTACGATGTCAAGTGTAATACAGATACATATATACGTATGTACATATACTATTATATATGTATTTTTATACTAACCTTTTGCATTTCGTATGAATCATCAGTCTTATCAAGAAATATAACTGTATTGTAATAACCACCATATTTATATTCTAATTGTTCTGGTGTACCACAACTAATTATTTGACCATCTTTAATAACAGCAATTCTTTGGCATACTTTATCAATTTCAGTTATCGAATGTGATGTTAATAAAACACTTTTCTGTTCCTCTAATAAATTATTAATAACTTTATATACTAATGATCTAGTTACTGGATCCATATCAGATGTTGGTTCATCCATAAGTACAACGCTACTATTACCAATACAACAAACTGAAACATTTAATTTTCTTTTATTACCACCACTTAAATTTTTTACTAAAACTTTTCTATTAGATTCTAAATTGAATGCAATCAAAAGATGTTCAACACTCTGTAAATATAAAATTAAAATATTTTTTGTTAAATTATTATAAAAAATACATACATAAATAATTTCTAATATTACAAACTTAAAAATTTTAAATTACTTTAAAATTAATTTAGAAAAATCTTCTGAACAATTTTTTTGATCTTATTTGATCTTTTTTGTTCTATTTTTTTTACTCTAAAATTTCTTTGTTTCATTGCCAAAGTAAACAAGAAAAAAAAAAGTTGTCAAAAATTGTTATCAAAAAATTTCAGAACAATTTAGAACTGTTTTCGACAATCTACCGAACACCAAAATTTAGGTTAAATTGAATGAATTACGGTACGAAATTAGCCCACATCCACCATACAGTGCAGATTTAGCCCCAAGTGATTAGTTTTTGTTTCCGAATTTAAAAAAATGGCTTGCTGGAAAGAGATTCACATCAAATGAAATGGTTATCGCTGAAACTTAAGTATATTTCGAAGGTCTTGAAGAATCGAATTTTTCAGACAAAATTAAAAAGCTTGAACAACGTTTGATAAAGTGTATTGAGTTTAGAGGACACTCTGTTTAAAAATAAAAAAAAATCCAAAATTAAAACCGTTTTTTAATATAAATACGAAACTTTTTGGTACATCAAAGTAATCTAAAGAACTTTTTATTTTTTGTAAAATTTCAAAAAATTATTTGGTTTTGAAAAATAACATTTCAAAAATAAAATTTTATATTTTGATATATTTTTTTTTTAAATTTAATTAAACTAAAATAAAAATCAATATAAATTTCAAAAAAAAAAAACATAAAACTAATAAAATGGCATCAAATTTTTGTCAAAATTGTGAAGATTTACAGGAGAAAACGGATGAAAATGGAAATGCTTTACCACGCAAAGAATACAAACAATTAACATGTTATGATCATATTTTAGGTTTTCAAAAATATCGTCAAAAAATTGAATTTGCAACAAAGTGTGAAAAATGTTGTAATGATATGAAAACAGAAGCAACAAAATTTACAAATTTGCAAATAGATAAGAAAATTATTGATGATGCTTTAAAAAATTTCACACCTGATGAATTGTATCAATTCAAAGAACAAATTCAAACTGGTATTTTTGATATTAATGAATTGAAAATTAATCAAAAATTTGTAGAAAATGAAAATGAATTAAAATCAGAATTATTATCAGAATCATTATTGAGTTGTAGTAATAGAAGTCCAATAAAATGTCCAATAAGTGAATGTAATCAAATAATTGGTTTAACAACAATTCTATCACATTTTTTACGTGATCATCAAAAACATGAATATCCTTTGCCACATAAAGAACTAGCAATGAATGAAAACTCAAAATTAAAATTTCCATATAAATTATTTAATTTGGATAATAAAGTTTTTTGTTTAGGAGTTCTAGTTTATTCTGGTGATGGAATGTACATATTGAAATTCATATACAATTTTAAATACATATATTTACATTTTGATATATTTTTTTTTTTGTATTTAAGAAATTCAGAAAAATATCCAGCTGATCAAGGTATATGTAGAAAAAATTCATATTTACCTAAAAAATTTCAAATATTCTCCAATCATTTGCCAGTATTGTTATTAGGTGGTAAAACTCATTTTAAATATCTTGCAAATTCATCTGACCATGTAAATTTTCAAGTTTTTTTTTTTTTAAATTAATTAAAATTTTTTAATTTTCATGTTTCAGTCAACTGAACTTAATCATACCAATGAAGATAATAATATTGAAATTTTGATTTTATGGGCAGCTACAGTTGATATTACCAAACAAATATATTGTACTATAACTGCATATGATAAGAATAGAATTAATTCTCGTAGTTCTATTGTTCCGGTACGAATTTAATTAAATTTTAATTATAAAAAATAATTAAAACATTTTTAATTAATTTTTAGATTCGAAATTTAAAAGATAGCCAAAGTCCAAAAGATTTTATTGCAAAAGAATCAAATTATTTAATTTTGAATGATGGTGAATTAAATTTACTTACCGCAAATAAAACAGAAAATTTATATTTAGAAGTGAATATACAAGAATATGAATAAAAATTTAATTTTGTCTATATAAATTTTAATTTTATTATTTTTATTATTATATAATAAACTTACTTTTTGAATATCTTTAACCCTTCTTAATTTACTATAAAATATTATAACTTCTTCAACAGTTAATAATGGATCTAAAGCTATAGTTTGTGGACAATATGATATCTCTTTCTAAAAAAAAAATTATTAAAATAAAAATAAGAATAAATAAATAAATAAAAATTGGTAAAATTAAAAGTTTTCAATTTAACTCACATCTAAATAAGTAACATTTCCGCTATCATAAAATATTTGACCAGATAAAATTTTAAAAACTGTTGATTTACCAGCACCATTTTTACCTAATAAACCAAAACATTCACCAGTTTTAACATGAAATGATACATCACGTACAGCATATTCTTGACCATATGATTTCCATATTGAATCAACTTTAATTGCATAATTTTCAGCATATGAACTACTTTTATCATCACGTGTTAATGAATTTTGTATTGAAACAATTTTCAATTCAACTGGTTTCTTTAATTTCGAATTTCGTGTTTTTATTAAACCATAAATTTTTGTTGTAATTTCATGATATTTACCACTTTCAATTAAATAATTTAATAATAAAAATATTATACCTAATAATATTAGAGCAATATAATGTCTTATTAATAATGAACTAGATACTGGTGATTTATATAATTCAATATCAAAACGTCGCATTACTTCACCCTAAAAAATAAAATTAAAATAAAATTAAAATATATATAAGAAATATATTTTTAAAAATTAAATCTTAAAATACTAACAAATAAATCGTAGATCTTATAAAACCGTATATAGCAAAAAAAAAAGTACAGACACAGAAGGATCGACATCTCTAAAAAATTCTATCAAAATAATTAAATATAAAAAAAAATCATGTCACTCTGAAATAAATCATTACTAGTGAATCCCCTGTGCAATTGCACAGAAGCAGCTCTTTCAGGTACGATTTTATATAAAATGAATATTTGTTCTGGTATAATTGTAGTTGTTTTTCTGAATAGCTTGATTAATGAATATTCATACTTTATAAATGAAATCAAAGTATAATATCTATACTTTATAACGAAATAAATACTAATCTCATTATAACTTAAGCCGATAAAATCCCATTGCTCTCAACCTAGTAGATCGATGTATTTTAATTCGTTTATAGTCAAAAACGTTTTTAGTCACAATTCTGTTATAGCAATAGTCAACAATTTGTTTGAAAGAAAGTAATAAACTTCATAAGTTTATACAATCGATGTCGTTTATAGTCACATGAAAATACATATAACCCCAATTTTTTCAATAAAAAAAAAAAAAATAAGTAAATTATTTTATTAAAAAATTGATTTATAGATAAATATATATATTCTTTTTGTAATAAAGAACACAAATATGTATATTTGGTCATTACATAACAGAATTGCTCTTTATGAATAAAATAAAGTTTAAAATTGTAATACGAAATATATTTTATTGAATTTGATTTTGTTTATAAAGATGTAATTTTTTTTTTGACTACGCATATAGTCACGAAACGGTTATAGTCTTACTGAAATTTAGCGAATGACTATAATCGAGTTTTACTGTATTTATTTTTTTTACATAGCAGAAGCAAATGAACCCACATTTATTTTATCATTTTTGAAGAGTATGATCTGATCTGATTTTTGTTTTTCTGTTTTGTTTTCAGTTTTTGTTTGTGGTTTTGTTTTTGTACTTTTTTTCTGTAAGTTTGTGTGTCTATCTAAAATGACAGAATTTTTATTAAGCCTTTTTAAAAATTGTCCGTAATCGAAATTTATTTTAAAGTACAGATTTCGTTCAATTTGGAAATAACCCTTATTTATTTGGTGTAACTATTTGAAATGTTTTAAGTATTCAACACCAAGACCTTGCTAAAATTTTTAAATTTTTGTGGTGTAATTTACTATTCAATAATTATTCTTGCTTTTACTCACCACGTCGTCGTTCACATTATTATAATTAAGATATGCGTCAAATATGCAGTGATAATTTTTCTTATAATTTGACTTTTCTTCAATATTATACTCTTTAATTTAACTTTATACATTGTAATTGCATACCAGTCAAAATTAAAGTTAAAACAAAAAAAGAAAAAATTTAGTAAAACAAAACGGTTATCGGCAAAAACAAGCATAGTCTCACAGTTATAAAATAAAAAAAACGGGTTTACATACTTTTATTTGTATTAAATTAATTTTGGGCCCAAACACGCTGGTTGGCGCAGTATAGGTAAAGCGCCTGCATTTCAACCGAAAGGTCCAAGGTTTCGATTCCCGACGAAGGCAAAAATTGCTTTCTGGACTTTTCGACCTCGTCCAGTACCCTTTATCATTGGGATAAAATCAATGATAAATAGTTGAGAGATTTGGTTATAACAATGGAACTATGTACTATTTTGAAGGCGAAGTACTCTACAGGAGATATAATTTTCCACATTTAAATTAGTCTATATACAAATTCTACAGAAAAGGATATTTATTGTATATTATTGTGTATTCTAAGTCTCTGTGTAAAAAATTTCTGCATTCGATATTGTTAATTATTTAAATTTAGATTGTCTTCGATTATTAGTTTTTTTTTTCAAAATTTATTTAATTTTCGCTTTTTTGTTGCTTACTAAAGTGAAAACAAAATCTTAATTCCGAAATTAGTTTCAATTTGTTCTAATTGGATTTTTGTTGTCAGTGTTTTTAAAAGTTTGTATTTTTTGGGAGCACACCGAAATCCATAAAAATGAAATCCATAAATATTGAAATCCGTAATAACAAAATCCTTAAAAATCAAAATCCATAATTTCAAAATCTGCAAAAAACAAATTTCGTAAAATAAGACACCAGATGGCAGTGAATATTTAATATTAAATTTTCAGCACTTTTTATATTTTTATGTCTGTTTCTGACATATTTCGGGATTTTCCCGTTTTTAAATGCAACAACATGGGTGTCATTTATATTATTTGAAAACGAAAGATAGTGTTGTTACTTACTTGGAAAAATATAAAAGGTAGTGGGTTTGGGGGCATTTTTTTTATTGTTTTATATTTTTTATTAAAAGCTTGCCGTCTGCGAAAATAAAGTTTCAATAAATAGGTAGCGGGGGCTTAAAAATAAATTTTGTTTTTTTTTTTTAAGTTTTAACTAACATTGCTATTTTACTAAAATTTGGATTTTGTTGCATGTGGATTTGGAAAAATGGTATTTTGTCGCATTTGGATTTTGAAAAATGGTATTTTGTTGTATTTGGATTTTGAAATTCTGGATTTTATCGTTTGGATTTAGTCCATTTGGGGTTTCAAATTAAGGATTTCGCAGCTATTCCACCTACAAGCTATTTTTGGAAATTTCCCAAATTAAGTGCTAATAAAAAAATTTTACTGTTTTTTGACGGATTCTTTACGGATTTTCTACGTATGGATTTTGATTTTTACGGATTTTGTTTTTACGGATTTTCTTATTACGGATTTTGATTATTATGGATTACAATACCAACGTATTTTATGTTTTAAGCTTTGAAAAATGTAAGTAAATTTCATAAAAATAAATTAAATTAATATGATTAAATAAGATAGATTTCTGTTATAAATGTATGTTTAGGAGAAAAATTAGAAATAGAAATCAAATGAACAAATTGGTGGAACTACTGCTACTTCCAGTAAAATAAAAGTTCACATTCATTTTTTAATTTTTATTTTAATTAATTAAAACCAATTTTTTACATATATCGTTTTTAAGTTAAAGAACGCATCGCACGAAACAAACTTTCACCATAAAAAACAGTAATTCTTATTATTGATTTTTTTTTTAAATTATTACTTCGAAAGAATTTCCATATAAAATAATAATACACAATGGCAATATTTAATATGGCCTTTTTTAATGACAACACTAAAAGTGAATGAGAAAAACAATAACAACAGGGACCCGTATCTAAATAAAAATTCTCACCTCCGACTACGTAAAATGATCACCAGCTTAAGTAAAAACTAACAAACAAAGATGGTGAAAAAAACTTAATGTTAACATCGTCTAAATGTACAAAAAAAAACTAAACATCATTTTTTAAAATAAAATAAAAACTTAATATGACAGAAAATTCAATTGAAACGCTTGTACGCTTATATGGTAACAAATTACGTTGTTGTTACACGTTTTTTAATTCAAATTTTAAATAAATACAAATTTTGTAATATAAGTACTTTATAATATTCTTGCATCTTTAAATCGATATTGATATTTTCGGATTTATTAAAATACAAATTAAATTTAATATCTTACCAATATATAAGTTTTACAAATTTCAATTAAACCATCTGATAAAGCATGTTGTGGAAATATTAAAAATAATCTATTTAAGAAATCTCTCCACCACACATCAGTTTCAGTTTCACCAAGAACATCAATTACTGTTACTATTGTTAAAGTAGCCAAAGCAATTGTTACATTCAAACAAAATATTGTCATATTGGCAAAACTTGCTTCCGAAAATAATTTCTCAAAAACATGTATTGCTGGTATTGTTGCAAATCTAAATTAAAATTAAAAACAATAACAAAATTAATAAAATATTTAAATAATCAATTTATATAATATTCATATAACACTACAATTCTCGGAACACTATTTTAATTTAACTAACATAATTTTACCTCCCAATAAAGATGCTTTTGCAGAGAATTTAAAATTAATTTTTAATGGACGAAACTGCATTCATATTATATAAGCTGTTTTTGCAGATATCACTGTTTTAGACAAAACAAATTATAAAGACGGGAGCTACCACATTCAAGCTTTTACTACTCATTTTTTGGATCCCTGTTTTTGCTGATTGTAGATAAACGCAGACAGTAAGGTTTTTGTAAGAAATATAAACAAAAAAAGATTTTGTTCGTAAAGATATTGAAAAAAAGTAATATATCCATTTTCATATCCAACCAATATAAAATTGAGTGTAGTTACAAATAAACCGTTAACCCTGAGCCCCGCTACTAACTTATGCTTATTGGAACCCTTTGCTTTTGCATACGATAAGTAAATGTAAACAGCAAGTTTTAAGAAAAATATATAAAAAATTATTTTGTTCTTAAAGTTAAGGACTACTTCCTTTAACCGCTGTTACTCCTTCATTGGAAAATATGGATACTTTGATTTTGTTGACTGTTAAGGTGGAGTAGACAACAAGATTTTGGTGAAAAATATATATAACAAAAATTATTTTTTAAAAATTTTGAAATAAGGAAACATCCTTTTTTTCGTATCCAACCAGGGTCTCAAATTTAAAAAAAAAAAAAAAAAATCCGTTGATCCCAAGCTTTAACTACTAATTTAGTGAAACCCTGCTTCTAGACGGGGCAGGTAAATGCAATGCAAACTTTTAGTAAAATATACAAAAAAAAACAATTTAAAAAGAAGAAAGGTAAAATCCTAACCCTAGAAAAAAAAATGTTTTTAACTTAGAATTTTGTATGATTTATTTGTTTATTTTTATTTTCTAACTTTTTAAAATTTTGGATTGTTTTTGTTGTGTTTAGGTCTTTTAGAATTTTGTTTGGACTTCTATTTCGCTGCGCTTTCTATACATTTACAATTTTTTTTTAATTTTACTAAATTTATTTTAAGCTCTACAATATTCAACAGAGTCACAGTAAATAAATACAAGCTATTCGACTGTTTTATTAAAAAGTCAATCCTAAAATTTACTACCCTAAAAATCGTGTTATAATCATATACATATATATAATATAATTAATTAATATTTAATTTGAAAATTTCTTACCCAAATAATACTAATAATAGAACAATACCATTCATTTGAGATCGATCAACATAAATTGGAAAACTATATGAATATAATACAATAACACAAATTAACACAGCCATTAAATAAATCTGAAAAAGAGTACAAAAAATATATTTATGAAAAATTAAAATAAAACAAAAAATTTACCAAAAAATCCCATATAAATGCAACACCCCAATATGTTAAATTTTTAACACCACATAATTTTTGTTGTAATTTTTCACCACTTACTCTTTCATTAACAATATACACAGATGCACTAGCAACAACCAAACTAAATGCAATTAATAGAATAAATGCAATTCCAGCATCTGATACTTGTTGTAATCTAAAATAAAAATTATTTATTAGACATTAATCAACTGTCAAATATCAATTTCATATACAATATGCTGTATACATGATAGAAATGTTCTGAATATTTGTCTTTGCAACCAATTTACTTGTATATTCAGTACATCTCTAAAATGTGATATATGTGTAATGGCAGGTTTTAAATAAATTATTAAAACTTACATTGATGATGCACTTAATTCACGTTCACCCAATTTCAATGGATGATTTAATGCTATTATATCATATTCATTATCATTCATTTCAGTTCTTAACATCATTGTATTTAAATCATTTTGCCATGATACCATTGAATGATAACCTTTATTATTATACCATATATTAATAGATTTATCATTAAATGTAATGCCACCATATCGATTCATTCTATATAAATCATCTGTTTCTAATAGCCATTGAAATGCTGTTTCTGAACTATTAAAATTATTACATACAAATTGATTCATATTATCACTATCACAATGCTCATGTAAATTATCATATATCATTTCAGTATAATTTCTTGGTTTAACCATACTAAAGAATTCTGTTGTATCTGAATATAAATTTCTTGTTAAATTCAATGGATTATCAAATTCACCACCAGGTCTTAAATTAACAAAACTCATTGCAATTATTTCGAATAGGGCTGGTAATATAAGTACACAAATCAATAGTTTAAAATTTCTAGAAAAATGTATTAAACGTTTTTTAAATAAATTTTTTATTAATTCCCATTCACTTATCGTATTATAAAATTCCTGT
The DNA here is from genome assembly GCA_963942445.1 of Argyra leucocephala. Lineage (NCBI taxonomy): Eukaryota > Metazoa > Arthropoda > Insecta > Diptera > Dolichopodidae > Argyra > Argyra leucocephala. The sequence continues at coordinate 46,561,088 of OZ012678.1, read as the reverse complement.
GGATCTTGTCTACTTAAATCAATTTTTTCATAATTATTACCATCTGTTATTATACCATTTGAAATAACATTTGAATTTCTATTGCCATTTGAATTTATCATTAGATTACCATTTGTTGTTAATTCTTTTTTATTTAAATTTGTAAATATCTGATCAAGACTATTACTTGTAATTTTAATATTTGATATTTTTTGATCCGCTTGAAATTCTTCTAATTTTTCCAATAATTGAGAGAATTCATTTAAAACTGGATCATAAACAATTTCAACAACAATTTTTGTTTGATTTTCACTAATTAAATTGTAATCTTTTAAATAGGTTTTAAATTCTTTATGAATTTTTTCTGATATTATTGAATCAGTTGATCTAAGTTGTATTGTAAGTATAAATGATTTTGTAATTAAACTTTTCAATGATTCTGGACTGTAACGACTGATTACTTGACCCTAAGTAAAAAAGTAAAAAAACAAAAAAAAAATTATTTATTTTATATTTTATTGAAAAAAAAAATAGGTTATTAAACAGAAACAATGAATTTTAACCTAAATTTATTTTTTTTGATTAAATATTCTAAAACCCTTAATATTAGAAAATTAGTATAGAAGTTCTTGGTCTCTGATTTTAACTGTTTATACATCAACATCACTCAATAGTCAATATGTATATTCAAGTATTAAGATTTTAATTATTATCGATACTGCAGTGTTGTGAAGCTGAACAATAAATACATTTTGTTCTACTAATAAAGCCGATAGCTCTGGCAACTAGTGCTTGTAAATTGTTATTGTGTATAATTTAAATTATATTCAGTAAAAAATAATAATAATAATATTTTACTAATCTTATGAAATACACATATAAGCCCTACTTTTATTTAACTTAAATGTGCAAATTCTAAAAAATTAAAAAATTCAAAGTGAAGCTATTCTGTATGTACTAAGCTATTCCCGGCGTAACATTCCAGCCTTAAAAAAATATTTTTTTCCACTTCATTCAAGTTATATTTCCAAAAAACAATTATTTTTTCTTAGGATACCGTCCAATTTAAGCATAAAATTTTTTTACATAAGGTATTTTTTTCTTCCTCTGATCTCCTTGTTGTTACATCCGTGCAGTCAACAATGTACAACTGTCCATTCTTTGATTTAAAATTTAATTTTCCATACAACGTAGACACCATGTGGAGATGAAAAAGATGATAGTTTCGTAATTTCAGCCCCAGTTGAAGAAATAGTCAATATTGCCCTTGATATATTCTCTACAATACCCGGCTTCTGGTGTTTTTCTTATATGTAGAAATTTTAACAAATCTAGTGAATTTTTAAAGGCGGCAAAGCAAGTAATGCTTTGCCGCCTTATCCGTTTACCACCATGGTAACAATAGGAATATTTTTTTCCTGGTTATCAATATTTTGCTTTACAAAAAAATATTCATTTGAACTTGAAAATGAGCCTGAATTGGTCAAACCTTTCAAATTGGATAAGTCAAAGATACAAACCACAAAAATTTAAAAAATATTAATAAGTACTTAAAAATTAGTTCATACTTTTAGTATATTTTTTTATTTCCTAATCGGTAATTTTAGCGGTAATATTTTGAAATGGATGTACATTTAAATTTTTAGGTTCCTGTTAGCTTTTTGCTTTAATTCATCTAGATGGTATAATTTACATGTATTATTAGTATTAATATATATTAGATGCTGATGACAATTGTGTAACATATCAAGTCGACTCACATTTGATGTCATAGATTTCGTTATTAACCAAAGTCTTAAAATTTGTGCTAAATAAATGGACATACATACATCAAGTTGCATCAAGTTGAGTACAGGTAAAACTAAATACATATCGATTTCAAAATGGCATACAAAAGAGATTTGATCAAAAAAATGCATGAGTATAGCTTACTGTTTGAATAGATGAGAGGTTAACACATATGCAAATCAATTGATCAGTTATTAAATCAAAATTTAAATGAGACATCAGTAAGATCAATAAAATTGGCCAGATTGTTCAAGCAATTATTTTTGACCATTATTAGTACTGTTTCTATGAAAAAACTATTTTACTACGCACTGTACTAAAATTATTTTATTTGAAGTTGAAACCGTAATAGGACAATACAGAAAAATCTGATAGCACAAACAAAATGCTGCTCCCACGCACACAATACGGTAGCAAAGCAACAGTAAAATAAGTTTAATTTAAAATTTTGTTGATGTTATTTCATTAATATTTAAATTAGTATTGCTACTGTAAAAACAAGATTTTATTTTGCTAGTATTTTTTTTGATAAGCATTTTTAATTTTGCTTAGAAAAGTGAAGTTAAATCATAAATTTTCAACTTTAATGTAATTTCAAATTTTTTTTTTTTAATTTAAAACGGAAGTGGGCCTAATATGTCAGGGCCGGCATGTAGACTTTTAGCCATTTATGCCCTCCTCCACCCTTAACTTAATGGACCTTTTTGATAAAGGCCAATAGATTTGTGGGCTCTATCCTACAAAAGTTTTCTGAGGTTATGTAGTGCGTTTCCAACAGCCTGAGTCTCAGCCTTGAAAGAGCTAGGCACTCTCCTACAACATAAGTAGAGGTTTCTTCCTAGAGGAACAGTGAGACAGTGTCTGGAGGTTGGGTTGTCACTTAGTGCTAGTCTACACATGTACTTATTCATATGGTTATGACCAGTAAGTATGCCCATCATCTTCCTACAGTCTACTCAATTGAGAGTTATCAGGAAGTTGGTTATTTTGGTGTTTGTTCTTGGTACATATATTTTGGAGACTCTGTGATCTTCAATACGCTCCCAAAGAATGTTTGCTCCTCTTCAGGATGTTTTCTATCAATAGTTTGATATTACTAATAGATATACCAACTGCCGGTTCGTTACTTCAAATTCGCTACTTCAAAAACAACAAAACAAAACAACATTCATATTACTTACATCATGAATTATCACAATTTTATCACTCATATATTCTGCTTCATCTAAATAATGAGTTGCTAAAATTACAGCTCTACCTTTACGAAGTCTTTCAACAAGTTCCCAAACACATTTTCTTGCTTTAGTATCAACTCCACTACAAGGTTCATCTAAAATTACTAAATTTGGTGATCCTAAAATAAAAAGTAATTAACTCATGTTATATTTAAAAAAAAAAAAATTAAATCTTACCAATAAAAGCAATTGCAACACACAATCTTCTTTGATAACCACCAGATAATTGATTTGCTTGAAAATTCTCATATTTTCCAAAATTTAAGCTTTGCATTGTCTTTTCAACTTCTGATTCAAAATTTTTCTTAACTTTTATTCTAGCATACAACAGTAAATGTTCTTTTGCTGTTAATTGTGGTATTAAAACATTATCCTGTGAACAGAAACCAACTTTATCTGGTTCATTGCGATTACTTAATGCTTGTGATAAAACAACTTTTCCAGTGGTTTGTGTTATTTGACCAGTTAACATTTTTCTAAAATAAAAAAAAAAATTATTATAAGTATATTTTAAAATACCATACCAAATAACATTACTAATGAACAATTTAAAGTTATCATTAAATTAGAGATTAGATTAGGTAACTTCAGGAGGGGAACTGACACCTATGATTTATTGGGATTATCCGTATCAATGCTAGTCTTTGAGGATACCTGAATTAGTAATCACACAGGATATTCCTCAGTGATATGCTGGACAGCTCCCATTGTTCGGGGCATATTTCACATATTCTGCACAAGTTGTTTTCGGTTGTGCTCGTTTCATAAAGATGCTTCTTCTTTAACAGGCAGTTGCTGTTAAAGAAGAAATTATTAGCCCTGTTAAGATACGCATCTCTTTCATATTGAAACTTAGAAGAGTTTTAATTTTCTTGGGCGAGCGTTTTGACATGAGCAATATTGGTTGACGATTTCTAGGAGCGTTGGCCCAACTTTTTGTCCCACTTTTTTGGTTTTTAACTGCATCTGGTGAATCCCTCAGAAGGCGTATACAAGGTATCCCTATAAAAGACGTATACAAGGCTTTTCTTTTGCTAGATAATCCTCACCTTCGTTTCCGCCGTGTCAGAATGCCTTGGTACACATATTATAGTGACTTTATTCAATTTATGTGTTTTTTAATTCAACTAAAAATATTCTTTTTTCATAATTGTATTTTGATTTTAGCAAAAATTCTTTTTTTGTTTTTACAATTACCAAGACAGTAGAATAAATACCCTAGATAAAATCCATAGAAATTATGGTCCCAATCGATTAGTGAATGAAAATAAATATTATAAAATTTCGATAATCACACAATTTGTACTTTGCCCGCCTGTACCTTAAACCTCCAATGCCGTAGTTCCAAACCCGCGCTCTCTAATTGGCAAATCCTAGTAAATAGAGAAATGCATTCCTCTTAACATATGGGATAGTTGACAAGGACTTACTCCTTTTTCAAACTCAGTATTTACCGATGAAGTCAAGTAATCAAGGAGATTAGATACAATGTCAGAACACTGGCATTATTTATAACCGGTGATGGTCTATTTAACAAGCATTTGTTCAATATTGGTAAATCGAAAGCAGATACTAATATTACATTTGTTTGCGACACCATATCTCGCAAGAAACATAAACATTTCCAGGAATACATATCCCCTAAATCTGAGCTTGACATCAAAGCAATAAATAGCACATTAAGACATCGATCTACAATTCTAAGATAATAACCAGGGGAAATACAATAGATTTGAAGAGATTGCGCCTAAATAGTACTTCCCATAAAAAAAAATTAAAAAAACAGCTAGTAACCTCCCAGCGTTTTCATGGCTTTCCCACCGATCTTCTATTTTCGGCTTAACTTCCACTTAAAGCATGTGGTATCCTGAAATCGAACAATCACAATATACAGAGGTAATGAATAAAATTTAATAGTAAATCTAGGGGTCATGATTTTTTATTAATTGCAACTATATAACTGTCATATTATCTACAATATAAACTAAATACTTACATAATTGTACTCTTTCCAGCACCATTCCGTCCCAATAAACATGTTATTTCATCTTTTGGAAATGTTAATGATACATTACTTAAAGCAATTTTATCATTATTATAAATCTTAGTCGCATGTTCAATTACTGCACCCAAAGTAGGATCTAAATCTTCCCTTTCAACTTTAAAGTACATATTCTCATCTGTAATTATTTTATTTTTGGTTAGTATTAATTAGTAAAATGATGAAATCATAAAATTTACCATTTTTATAATATCTTTCAATAATATATCCAATAATAGCATATAAAATTGTATCCAAAATTAACATGCAAACACCATATGTAAATTCACCTTCTAAACCTTCTGTAAAAACTTGTCCATATGACATTCCAGCTGATTGTAACTCTTGACGCATTACATGCTCCCAAGCATAACAAAATGCAGTGGACAATGATAGATTCACAATAAATGTCATAAATCCAGATAATTTTGTATCCAAACATATAATTATAATATATGGCAAGAATGTCATTAGAAATAGAATTGCTGAAGCAACTGAACCAATACTTGCTGAAGCGAATATTGTTGAGCACATATAACTATAATTTTAAATTTTAAATATATTTATTATAATTATCTAATGTTGTTACAGTGGTGGTAACTTACCAAAAGGATATTGTACAAAAACCAAATAATATTAAAAATAATATTACAAATACAAAACTTGTATACTCTAATATACCACCAACATATAAAATGAAACAAGCAATTAAAAATATTACTAATATTTCAATAAATGTTGTTATAATCCAAGCTAAAATTTCTGATGAAGCTTTTAATCCCATAGATCTCATAATCTATTAGAACATAAAATAAAATTCTATATGAAAAAAAAATTCAAAGTTAAATAATTTTATATTACCATGGTATTCTTACTCTCCTTCATCCAAATTCTATATCGAACACAAGTTGCAATTTGCATCATTAATGCAAAAAAGAATGCCATTTGAACAGCTTGTCCTAAATAAAGACCTCTCTTATAACTAAGTAAGACAAACAATAATATAAAAAAATTTAATTAAATTTATCTGTAAAAATTCTAAATCTTGAGTTCAATATTATATATAGGTATAACATACTCATCCTTAGTATAAGCTGGATATGGAAATTGTTTTGTATAAATTTTAAAATCATCAACATTATCTTCTACAACCTTACTACTGGATGAACCAAAAAATGCACTAAATAAATCAAATTGTCTTTTTTTTCTAACATTTAAACCATCTGTTGTATCATCTTCTGTATCATCATTTGGATCTGTAAGTATAATATTTATTGGTTTTTTTGTTGTAGTAGGAGTAGTAGTTGTATTTGGGGATGGTCCATCAAAGTCTTCATCCCAATCAAATGATCCTAAGAGTCCATTAACATTTTTTTCTGATGTTGAATTATTGCTCGAACTGCCTAAATTTCCCAAAAAGTTTAATATTCCCAAAGAATCTGTATCAGTTTGATTTTCAACACTACTCGAATTCAATATGGTCGACTCTGATGTTGTTGTATAAAATGTGTCATTCTCATTATTATTCCAATTTTCTGTAGTTGTTGTTGTTCGTTCAGAAAAATCACTGTTATTTGATAGAATTGATTTTTCAGTTGTAGTTTTATTTAAAACATTATCCTCATCATCATCATCATCTTCCCAATTTAAAAATCTATCTAATGCTGTTTTTCCAGAATCATCAGATCGATTCTCACTATCAATGTCAATTTGTTTCCCCAATGATTTTTTCAATAAATATTTCTTATAACGTATAATTCCAGTATCTAGAGCTTGTTTTATTTGTACAAAACCACGATGATATTTTAAATCTTCTGCCATACTATCCATTGGTCCTGGAAACCAAAATCTATTACGATTCTCTATTGTTACCGGTGTATTATCTGTATCCACACGTAATTTATATTTAATATTTTTTCCATCAGTTTTATTAAACCATACACCAGCATAAAATTGTCTACGTTTATTCAAATCAAATGCCATATCATTAAATTGTTTTTCTGAATCAACTGGAATATAACGATTAACGGAAAAACATTCAAGAATATGAAATAAAGTTTGAATAACATCCGCAAATGTACGATCAGTTTTAATGAAAGTTAAAGCTGCTGAAACTTGATCAAGATCAATATCACCAGCAATTAATTTAACTATTGGTGATTTTGCCAAATCTAATAAAGCATCAAAACTATTCTCAAATTCTTTATCAGTATTTAAACGTACTCGAGTTAAATGTAAACCTTCAAATACTTTACGCAAATTGTTAATGTCATCGAATGTTGTGTTGGACTGAATAAAATTGAAAATATAAAAAATATTTAATTTTCGATTATTAAAAGATTGATTCTTACATATTTCATAATTTCAGATGTTTCATTATTAATCGGTCCATAAACAATTTTTCCTTGAATAATCGGTTTAACTTGACTCCATGTTAATTTACCACGACGTGTACTACTAACATCCCTATATAATTGTTTACAATATGGAGCTAAAAAAACAAAATATTTTAATATAGTTTTTTAGCTTAGGATTAAATTTATAGTATGAAAATGTAATACATTGAATAATAACAGCCAGAAAAGCTTATATAGAACTTCAAAATTTGGATATTACAAACTCCAAAAGTTTTAAAATCTGAAAATTACCAACGTTAAAATCTCGATAAGTACAAGGTAGATTAAAACTATAGGTAGATTATCACCTGAATGGTATTTTCTTTGTCGTAAAGAATAAATTATGAAATTATCATACCAAGAGTGTTCCCAGACAATTGGTGAACTCCATTACATACAAAAACATAAAATAGTCCTAACAAATTTCACTCATCACTTTTAAAAATTATAGCGAGAGACCAAAGGTGTTTATTATTCTAAATGCACAAGTGAGTATGATTTTACATACTTTTATATTACCTTGTGTGTCTATTTATTTATTTGTTCATATATTTATTAATCTATACATTTAATTCTTATCATTCTCGTTTTTAATGTTAAAAACAACAAAAACTAAATTCAAGAGCAGAAAAAAAGATTGATTTTATTTACAAAAAAAAGGAAAAAAAAATTGACGGTTAACGATATTCCAGTAGGTTTCATTTATCTAATAACAGTTTTAGATGTTCAAGATCAGATTTTATTTTCGAATTTTTTGAGATCTAGTTTTGTTTTGATAAAAGTATATTTTAAAAAATTTATTTTTACATATTACTTCCTAAAAAACATTCCTAAAGATTTCGTAAATACCGTTTTCTTTCTCGTATATTAAATGGCAGTTAGTTGCAAATTTGAATTTTTTCAATAAAAAAAGTTTTATACTATTTTAAACAATATGCGACAGTAAGTTTAAACAGAATTATGTCAAGTAAAATTTAAATTTTTTTTAATTATATTAGATAATTTTATGAGGAGAAAAAATTGAAGAAATTGCTAAATCTAACGGATCAGCAAATCAGCTACTACAGAAGTTAAGCAGACAAATATTTGAAGCGAAATGGTATCCTTACTATTAACCCGTATATCTTATAGATTTAAAGCTTGTTTGCTTTTAGAGCTTTTTTAAATTGCAGCATAAATTGGGAACAATTTTATTGTAACTTTAACTATTTGATACTCTCAGATTATACAATATACTACAAATAACAAATCTATTATATTAATTTCATACTTGGCATTGCATCCAATTCAGCATCATTAACTGGTGTGTCATCTACACCATAAACAATATCACGAACAATTCTAATAAAATTATCTTCAGGAAATTTGTGCCCGCACAAAATTAATCCAGTTTTTGCAAATTGTTTACTATCTAAAAAAAACCAATTTGGAAAACAATTTAAATTTTTATTTTATTTAAATCAAAATATAAATTCATTACCTGAAAACATTTTACCGATCTCAAAATCACCAGAAACTAATGATCTTAATTTTGGGAATTTCGTAACAAATCCGGAAACATGTTCTGAAAAAAATGTTATTTATTTTTTTTTTTTATTTAAATTTTTTTTTTTAAATTTACCTTGAATAGCACCAAATTTCGGACTTTGAATTAAACTAAGCACTGTACTAATCCAATTTGTTGTATTTGGTAATCCACTAATTGTATCAACTAAACCAGAATCACTAATTATTAATTGAAAAATATCAACAATAGGTTTTGCTCTAAGAAGAAAAAAATAAAATTTTAAAAAATGTTAAAATATTGTCTGAAACTGTTATATTGTGTTAACTTACGGTGCATTCTGTAATGTTAAAACTTCCTCATACTCACTGACATTCTGACATTTATTTTCTATTGTACATACATATGAATGTAAAAATGGTAATAAATTATCTTTTGTTGGTAATTGTCTTGTTGGATATTGACAATCTGATATTGCTTCTGGTTGAAAACGATTTCGAAATGAATATAGTGCACAGAATATTATACAAGGCCATATAATTTGAGCTATGAGCATCCACTAAAAAAATAATATAATAAAAAAATTGTAACAATATTTTAAAAATATAGAATTTTGCAAATAAATAAATTCTTATTCATTTGATGCTAAAAGAAAACAATTAAAGAATCAAATTGAATTAATTAGATTTAGTAAGGTTAAAATAGCAAAAAGAAAGTCGATAATAACAACGAACGCCTCTACTGATTACTGCCAATTAAATAAACATCTGCAAATAGCGAACCAATACATGTAAGCTGTGTGGTGAAGTAAAAGAAAAAAAATTATATTTCTTTTTAATTGTTTAACTTTATTCGTCGGTGTCACAATGTTTCTTTGCAGCTATCTCTTTAGATTCCACAAAATATGATCACACTTAAAATGTCTAACAGCTAAATCCACCCTTACACAGTGATTTATTCAATCGAAAAGAACTCATATTCAATTCCATTAAAATTTTCTCCCCAATTTATGAAAGATCAAGAAAAAATAGAACAGAGTTATATATGAATATTAAAATAGGTCTCACGGTCTTAGGTCTAATAATATCTTGTACCAATCCTCAATTAAAATGATAATGCAATTTAACCCAAAATAAGACCTTGTGACTTCGAATGGAAAACCACTTGTTTCAGTTACCGATTAACACGATAGAGCGCCTGCCTTTCAGTGGAAAGGTCCCAGTTCGATTCCCGATGAAGCAAAAAAATGGTTTATGAATTTTTCAACCTGGTCCAGTCCCCTGTATCATTGGGATAAAATAAATGACAAAAAATAATTGAGAGTAGAATTTGGGAACAACTTAAATAAAATGGAGCTACTTTATTTAAAAAGGCTGCCAACAGCAGTAGTTTTTCCCATTTAATGAATTGAGAATAAGATGAGCCAGTAATTTGATAAATAAATGCTCGAAATATTGCAGATATTGTAGTATAAACTTGCAGTATTGTACTTAATTAAGCACGAAAAGATTAGTGTCAAGAACAAAAAAAAAATATGTTGATTGTCAATGGACCCCAGTTCAACAGCAAACCATTTCATAAGCTCAAACAACCGTATTGCATAGATACCATAATGATTCAGAATTAGTTAACATTATTTGATTTCCCCAGCAATTAAAAATTAAGAAACCTCGTGAAATTTGCTTCTGAGTTGTTGAGGTGAGAGTTGTACAATCCCGCTATTTAGCAACAAAACTTTTTGTTATTATATAATATGTACATATATACTTACTGGTTGCCTGATCCTAATTAATAAATCCTTTTTTAGAATTGCCTTAATTTGATTAAGACTAAATGATTGTGATAAAATTTTCATATTGAGCTGTTGTTGTTGTTAATTTTTCTCTTTATTTTATGTTCAAATCACGAAACTCTTCTTATCATGTTGATTCTGTAATTATAAAAAAAAAATATTTTTTTCTATATTTATTAATTTTAACTTAATTAATTATTTGTACGTATGCAAATAAAATAAATATTCAAAAATATTTTTATATTTAAATAAAAATTATCAGATAATTAAATGAAATTTAAAATTCAAATTGACTCTCGGATCGGTTCATCAGAATGATAAAAGTATCGTCCAATCAATATGTAGCAGGAAATTTAAGACCAGATCACAGGAGTAATTTTTAAAAGTTTGCACAAAAATAAAAATATGATGTTAATTCAAATTCTAACCCATCTAATATATTAATACTACGGTAGTATAATGTTAGTAAAACTTTCACCTCGGTGAATTAAGCTTTTTCAAATAATTACCGTAAAAAAATTACCGATTAAGAAAGAAGAAAAATTAAAAAATAAATAATATTTGAGCATATCTTTCAAATAAATCATTTGTAGAATAACATATCCAAGTTCTTAACCCATACAGCAAACCTATATATTTAGTAAAATGAAACAAATAACAAAACATCATAAAATCAATGAAATGTGAAGGTTTTTTTTTTAAATTAGAAATATTTTTGGAAATCGTCAAAGCAATTAAAATTACCCAAAACATAAAGTACCTATTAGCAATTTTTGAATTTCTCTAGTTTGTGTCTTTGAATTAGCCACCTCGAAATGCTTATAATTGACCAATTCAAGCACATTTTCCAACTCAAATGAATGTTTACTTTGTAAAACAAAAGCGAAATATTGACAAGCAGAAAAAAAATATTCCTATTGTTAGATAGATAGGTAGATATGCTAGAAATGCTTCTTATAAGAAAAACACCAGAAGCAAGATATTAGGAAGAAATATCAAGAGCAATATTGAATATTTCTTCAATTAGTGCTGAAATTAACAAAAACTATAACATGATCTTCATCTTCATACATATATGGTGCCTTCGTTATATGCAAAAGAAAATTTAAACCAGAATAGACATTTGTACATCGGTGCGATTCGACAGAGGTAACAAAAAGGAGATTATAGAACGAAAAAAATACCGTAGATCGGGCCTATTTGTAAGATATACCAAATATAAAAAATGGGTATAAATTTAGAGCTATATTGTTAGAATGAATAAAACATGATATGTATTCATTTTTGTTTCCTCTTAAAATTATGCAAAATCATAAACAGTATTTGTTTATTGCTAACAGCAGACGACAGTAAAATGTTGTTTTTTATTGTGCATTTTGTGCTTTTATTGAAATATAAAATTAATTGTTTTGAATTTTGTGCTTTTGTTGAAATAACTCTTACACTTAAAAACCCTCAAGGATACAACCAAATGAATAGATATATTCAATGCGTTTGGGAGAGTTTCACTGAAAATAATTTAGCTCCAACTGTTTTATCTGAGATCGCTACAAATGGTGCTCCTACCATGATACGAAAGAATAAGGCCTTTATGGGCCTGATGCAAGCGAAACTGTCATTGACCAAGCTTACACATTTCATTGCATTATATATCAAGAAAGCTTGTGTATCCAAACATTAAAAATGGATCATGAAATGAATGTCGTCGTTAAACCCATTAATGTTATTCGTAGTCGTGGACCATTTCATCGTCAATTTCAAGAATATTTGGAAGAAATAAATTCACACTGCGGAGATGTTATATATTTTGCTAACGTTCGTTGGCTAAGTAGAGGCAGACGTTTAGCAAGATTTTTATATCTGAAAGAAAAAATTAAGGTTTTTATGGAGTTATAAAACAAATCTGTTAAAGAATTGTCAGACGATAATAATAGGTTTCTAGATTTAAGTTTTCTTGTAGAAATCTACTTTGCAAATGGAATTAATCTCTAAAGCCATCCCGAATTAAAAACAATTTTCCCGAATCAAAAACATCCCGTCCCATCCCGAATCAAAAACAAATGCAAAATTTACTAAAAATTCCAAATATCCAAATATCACAAAACTCGCTGCGAAGTGTTATATAAATATGTTTTCAGGTTAGGTACACTACTTTTTATTTAAATGTACAATATTGGCTTAAAACAACAACAGCAAATTTTTACAAATTTTTACAAATAGAAATTTAATTTGCAAAAATTTATTTAAGAACTCTGACGACACGTTTTAAGCTCTAAATTATCTTAAATTTCTTAAAAATTTGCAAAGAAAAAAGTTAACATACAGGAATTTGGATAAATTTACGCCTAAACATACAAACCTATTAATAAATTAAAACTTTAGACGATAATCAATTTTTGTATTCTCTCTAGATAAGTTAAGAAAAAAAATATGTAATCTAATTCTAACCTCAAATCACATTTACGAATACAATTCAATTAACTTATCATATGATTCATGAAATTAATTGTTTTAATTCCGTAATAAAAATAAATAAAAACAAAATCACAAAAAGCAAAACTACAAAATTTAATTTTCGTATTTTTTTTTTTTGTATTTGTAGGTATTTTTTTTTAATTAGAATTTTTACCAGTTCAATTCAATTGCTTATTATGTTGACGAATTCTTATTTTAAAAAAAAATCACTCACTCATTGTGATTACAATTTTCCAATTTTCAAAAATGAGATAGACACTAAAAAAAGGTAACATGAACGATACTTGTATACATTTTGTGTTGTTTTATTATTATTATGTTATTGTTTTTGTTGTTTTTGTTATTATTACTTTTTTGAATTGAATTGTATCACTATACATCCATTAAAATGTCATTTAATTGTTTTTTTATATGTACTTTATATATGTAAACTTATATATATGACAATGAAACTAATACTAAATAAATTATTTAGATATAAAAATAATTTTTTTGTTGAGCCGGTGTTTAAATTAAAAAAGTTTTTATCGTAAGAAATAGGTAAAATAATATAAACAAATGTCAAATCAAATGTTTGCTATTACCAAACTGTTAATATTAACAGACAGTTTTAAATTAATTGACATTTATGTACACATATATCAAAATACATTAGAAATAGCTTATTAGAATATCTTTTATTTAAAAAAAAAAAATACATAGAACTTCACAACTCACTCGAAATTTTAATTCGAATTCAAATTGCTTGAACATTTTACTACAGGTCTAAAACTATAAGTGTCTTAAGACCGTTTTAAGACAACTTCAAATTTTGTATGAATATATGAAATCAAATGTCATATTAACAACTATAATAATTATAGTCTTAATGAATTTTTTAACTAACTGAATTTTCATTAAAACTGAAGGTATACGGTCTTAAGGAACGTTTAAACTATTTTTATTTCTATCAAAAATATTAAATTAAAACTTTGTAAACTGAAAATATTTTGTCAATCCTCTTCTTTAATATGGAATACTTAAAAGGTTAACTGAGGATAATATTAGGGATTACAGATTAATTCATCGTAGTAATTCAAAGGCGATAAAGCTCTTAAACAGATCAGATGATATAAGAAGTCTCCAAAGGCTAGTGGGATGAAATAAAAATAAAGGGGAGCAGAAATATTCATTCCTATAAACCCACAAAGGCCTTGTATTTTAAGTACATTTTCAATCTAATAATAATTCATTCATAAATGTAATAGGATTGTACTATCCCGTACAAGATCCTGTAGTAATGTAGTATATAAGAAAAATATACAGAGATCGAAATAAAAATGGAAGGGAACGAATGGGTAACTTAAGATCTTAAAATTCACACAGATACAATGGTGCTAATGGAGCACAATTTTTAAATAATTTGGATTATCTTAATTGAGCTGTGGAATTACTTCAATACTTAACAAACAATTTAACAATAGTTTTACATTCGAGAGCTATATACATATAAAAAATATAATTTATTGAACAAGCTACATAAAACAACCACAAAGACGGTTTCTAATTTACCGCCAATTTCATTTCAAATTTAATCTATGTGTAAGTTTTTAAACTATTATTTAATTTGTTGCTTGTTTAAAATTCTTTAAGATTTAAGGCCTAATTGGCCGTACTTAAGTAAACTTAAGTAAATATCAAACTCATACACGCTATTATGGGTTTGCATATAATCAACTAGCCATATTTAAGTTAACTTAAGTTTCAATTCGTCAAAAAATTTACTTTTCGTTCAACTTAAGTTTGTACGATTCAGTTCATAGGCAACTTAAGTAAAATGACGTTTGAATGAAACGACATTCGATTTGTGGATAAAAATCAATATAAATAAAAGAAAAGGTTATGTATGTTAATGTTATTATTTGAATTGAATTCTAATCAAATGAAGTTTTACCAGGCGTAACTTAAGTTGGTTAGTTAAGCTTAAATATAGCTTTAAGTTTTGACATAAGTTTAACGGAAATTATTAAGTTAGCTTAAGTACGGCTAGTCAAGCCTATTTATAGTTATGCTTAAGATTCGTTAATTTGTGACAGCAATTCAACCAAACTTCTTAATACATCTTAAGATTATTACTGTTAGATTTATTGACACACTCTAGGCTTGAATTAAAATTTATAAACATCGCTAAAGCGATAGAATTTTTAATAAGGGTAAATTTACTTTAATATACCTTTTTTTTGTTATTTTTAATTTGATTTATGATTTATTTCTTCTATTGATCATTTTAAGTACATTAAGTGCTACGGAACTAAATTTTGCCAATGTTGGTATGATCACCCCAAAATTATTTACTTTCTTCTATTAAATATAATTTTTAAAATTATTTGATTAATTAATTATTAATTTGTTTATTATAAGAACCAGTGCAATTTAATTAAATAATTGCTGTATTTCAAAATCTTCCCAATTCTTTACTTCTATTCGAAAATAAGTACGTAATAATATATTTCAAATCTTTAAAATATTAAATTAAATTTTAACGAGTCAAATAATTATTATACATTGACACTTTAATATTTCTCAATCTATTTGAATAAAAAAAAAATCCATTTGAGTGAACAAAAATTTTTAATGACTTCAAACTCGACCTTTGATTTACTTCCTGTTTTATTAGTAAAAATGATTACCTATTTTAAACCTATTTATTTTTATTTATTTTAAATTTTATAACCAAATTTACTAATGACTAATTCTGATTATCATTGAAATTGATATGAATTATATTAAAATATCTCATAATTAGTGTCCTGTAATCCACTTCAGTGTCAGATAGAGCAGAAATAAAATATTTTAAATATTTATATGAATATACATATATGTATACACATATAAGATCTTATTGGAGATGAGTCATATAAAAGTTTAGCAAAACTTGAAATTTTATAAATAGTAATATTAAATTTGACAAAATAAATTTATATAAATATAAATTTTTTAAAACCGTTAAATCATTTTACTTTTAATAAAAAGAACAAGTTCGATTTATTAATTAATATTCAATCTTGATACATAGATATTTTAAATCACCATTGTATCTATAAATATTATTATTATTTGTGTTAACAAACAAAATTATTTTCAGGAATTGAGTTTCTGATGAGTAACTGATGAGTTCTAGTAGTGTTATGATGAACGAAACAATTCCTGAAAATACCAAATTTGAACAAAAAAATATTGAGTCAGGTTCACGTTTAGGATCTGTAGTACACAGCAAGTAAGTAAATAACTAAGTAAAATAATATAAATAAGTCCTATATCAGAAGAATATTTAGTGAGAGCGAAATTAAAATATTTAAAATATTTATAAATATCTAGGGTTTTTCAATAGTGTTGATTCAATTTAAAATGGTTAAACTGGCAACACTGCGTATTATCTTTTGACATTTATTATGTCATTTGTGTGCAAGAAGGTATGACATTTAATCATGAAAAGACACATGCTTTAACAACGTTTAGAAATTTCGATCTTGAACAACTTCAAAATGATGAACATTTTTATCAAAAAATGTTATTCACTTTTTCGTGGAATGATCCACTGCGACTTCCACCTTACTTCCATCGTCTTAAACTCATTGACTCACAGTCATTGTCTGATCGTCGGGTAATTGCAGATACCTGTTTTATTCACCAGATTCTTTCGTGTTTAAAACGTTAGACCCTGAAATTTCAAATTATTTGGTTGAAATAACTAATCGGAATAATCTCAGAATCATTGAGTTGTTCCACATTCCCTTCCATTCGAGCCAATCACTAGAAAACTCCGTGAAGTAAATTCTAATTCTAGTTCTTTTGATCGACAACTAAGTGTTTTAACTGTAAAAAACGATAACGTTTTAATGTACGTATAACAAAAACTAACTAACAACTTTTGTTTTTTTTTAGCTTTAATATTTACTAGGTATTAAGTTATGATTTTTACTTTTCTACTACCAGCATGTATCTGGTTTAGTTTATTTTTAGTTTTTTCTAATCGAAGACTAAAAGACGGTGTCACCTGCCACATACCCACCTTAACAATCGATTTATTGAAAACAAAATTTGGTGATGAAATTATCTCAAAAAATGGTCCAGTTGATTATCCTCCCAAATGAGGTGATTTAACACCTTGAAATTACTTGGTTTGGGCATATAGTTAAATCAGAAGCTTATTCTGATAATCCCAGAACAATTGATGAATTAAAAATCAACAGTGAATGTTTATGAAATACAGCTAAATTTATCTAAACAAAGTGATGGAAAATTGGGTTGACAGTATGCACTATGGGGTGGTAATTTGAATGATGATATTTTCAATTGGTAAAAAGAAAATTGTGTATCTCACTGAATAATTTATATGTTTTTTTTAATTTTTAAATTGTATGATCTCTATTGGAAAACCTTATATGTATATATATATATATACATATGCCTAGGTGTACAACAAACTGCGTCTAGAGTTTAATAAGAAATTTAGGTTGAGTACAAAAAATTAAATTTTCTAATACTACAAAGGAAAATCTTTAAAATATTGAAAATTGTTTTCCACAACCTAAATTTATTATTACCAAACGACATACAACCATATATATATAGAAAAATTCAACATTTATTAACCGTAATTAACAACTTTAAGTAATACAACAATCACGATTTTTAAATTCATAATTTTCTATTTAATTTTACAAAGTTTTTTGAAATTAACAATATTATTTTTTTTTTGCTAAATTTATAAAATAAAACGTTAAAAATTCCAAGTTATTCCTATTTAAAAATGCAAGCAAAAGTACTGTATAATAATCGTGTAATAAAAAATAGAACAAGCAATAAATATTCTTTCGCAAAAACGGTGGTACATAATAATAAATTACTCTTAGGAAGCTTACCACAAAATTGGTTGTCTGAGCTAGTTTTCCAATCTCATAGGATGGATCTAGTACTGAGTTGCTTGGAAGAAGCAAATGGTACGAAAATGATGTGGGTCTATCGCTTCGCAAAAAGCTTAAATTAATTTTAATAAATATACAATCTACGCGAAGAAATAGTAATGATTCTGTGGTATCACAATGAAAATTTTTGGTCTAAGTGCGCCGACTTTGGCAGATATTCATACCTATACCATTTTTTACTTTTCTAATATAAAATTTAAAGCCACATATCATAGCTTGTATTTTTTTTTACAATTCAAACCTCTTTACTTGAAGTTGTTATTCTTTTTTTGTTATGTGCGTAAGAACAGCTTAGGTAGAATTCCTTCCAGTGTCTAATTAAGTACGGTAACTGCAAGCCATTTCTAATATTATACATATTTTATAAAGTATTTATCAAATTTCTGGTTTAATTTACTCATTAAATTAAACATGGAAAACTCATTAAATTAAATATGGAAAACTACTACTATTGTCAGAAACTAAGCCTTCTTAAATAGCGTAGTTCAATTTTATTTAAGTTGTTACCAAATTATACACTCTTAAATTCATTTTTGTCATTTATTTTATCCCAATGACAAAAGGTACTGGACCAGGCCGAATAACCCATAAAACATTTTTTTTCGTCGGAAATCGAACCTAACATCTTTTAGTTGAAAAACAGGCATTCTACCTACTGCACTACACAGATTGTACGAACTTAAATGTAGTACGAACATTAATAATTTCTAAATATTTTCCGTAACCATCTCGGTATCTTTTTCCATTTACCATTTACGAAATTCTGCATAAAAAACCACAAAAAATTGTTATAAATTTCATATTAAAATTTTGCAGATATACAAAAAATATTATTGCTACATGGGTAACTGTATTATTAATTAAACTCGATCAAATGCTATTATTAGTAATAATTTTTAGCAATATCAAAAAAAAAAACATAAAAATCATTAAAATAACAATTTTTCTAATTGTCTTTACAATTAAATTTTTAAATTTTTATTATAATTAAAAAAATTTTGCACAATTAAAAAAGAAAATTCATTTTCTGCTCAAAAATTAAATTTGAAAATTTTAATTGCAAAAATAAAATTATTTTTATAAAAAAATACAAAATTAGGAAATTTTTTATTACTTCAAAAGTATATTAAGAAAGAAAACAAAATAATTTCGCACTCAAATTTAATTCGGATTATTTTGGCGCAAACAACTCTAAAAGTATTAAAGTAGAAATTTTGATTTTTTTTAATAACAAATCAAACAACACTATTGTTTTCAACATTAGATTTGTTTTTAGACCTGATGTTGTAATTATATACCTTTGTACTTAAATAAAATAGAAAATAACTGTATATTGTTTTAAGCAAATTTTTTTTAGTTTCATCTAAAATCTTAAACATAATGGCTTAAAATCATCTCAAATACACGTTATGAATTCGTTGCTTCCCTTCATTGTTTAAAATTGAAATAAGTTAAAAATTGTGCCGTCATCCGAATTGTTAATAATAAAGTTTTGTTCTAAATTAAATAAATTTTTCTTAAATATCTTAATCGATTTCGATTATTACACCATCATCAGAAGACCTTTAAGTTAACAAAGGCGTTTTAAAAACAGTTTTTTTTACAATATGGAAGTTATGGACAATATCAAATGTTAAACTTTTTTTGATATCAAGCTTAGGTAACAACGCCGACATCAAAACAGGTCCAATACCTCTATCGTTTTTATTCCCGAACACGAGACAAGTAAGTGATTAGAACTTTAAAAGTTTTTTAAAAAATTATATAGAGAATGTAAATATATGCGCGCATACGTGCTACACAAGAATATTATATCTGGGTTCAATTCTCCCTAATATATAAACATCTTCCAAAACTGCTTAACACTAACAAATATATTACCTGCAAATCTGAAAATATAAATTTTTTAAATTATTTGCATCATATTCACTAATGCAAAATTTCGTGCAGATAAAGTAAATACAAAGTAAATATAAAAACATCGCGAATATCAGGTCATTGTTTGGGTCATCACTTTGTTCACAAATTATTTATTTTTGCTTCATTAAATTGTGAAACAAATATATAAAAATAAAATTCTCGAATTTTCAATTATAAAACTAACCAAACCAATGTTACTATTTTTACTTCTGCTTATACCTTAATTATTGAGCAGTTGAAGAAATAAAGTCTGATTTTATTTAATAATAATCTAATCGATTGGACGGCATGAAAATGGAATTTAACGATATGATCAACACAGGTTCAAGTCACTAAGTCTACAAGATGCTGAATGGAGAAGTAGTTAGAAGTCCTGCTTTTCAATCGAAAGGTCTTAGACCAATTCCCGAAAAGTCTCAGACCAATTCTCTCAGACCAATTTTGTCAGACAAATTCTTTGACCAATTGCCGGTCAAAGCAAAAAAAATGCTGTTTGAGTTTTCAACCTGGCTCAGTACCTTTTGTCATTGGCTATAAATGTAAAAATAAATGATAAAAAATAGTTAACTGTTTTGGTTATCACTAAAAATAAAATGGAACTATATATTATGTTATTATGAAGGTGAAGTTACTCCACAATATATATTTAATCTGTAAATGGAAAAAATTTGGAACAATTTTCAAAGCCATTTCTCAACCGATTTTCCTTATTTTTTTTTTTAAATAATAGATATTCGTAGGAATCGTAGCGAAATTCATATAAAAGTATACACACACATTTTCACAAATGCAAAACAAAAGTAAAGTAGAAGCAGACACTTTAATTCACATTTTCATAATCAAATAAGTCCACCGAAATGTAGATGTCGCACTAGGTTATTAGATAGAATATTGAATGAAGAAATAAATTAATGAAGAATATAAATGTCGCCCAAGAATGAAATGGTAAAAAAGAAACAGCAATGATTATTTCAATAGTTGTGTCAAAAAAATAAATACTAATCCGTAAAATAATGGTTGAAATACTCGCTTTTTTTCAGCAGCTGATAATTTTTTACAAAAATATACTATATGTAGCACCTATGTAGTATGTATGTACATTATGTTCTTTTAATCATATGATAATATACAGGTTTATTATTACTTTTTTTCACTTTGCTGTGTAAGCTGAATTATATTTGATTAATTGTTTTTTTTCATTTTTTCCAGATGTCGTATTTGTTTAATATTGATAACAAGCATGAAGATTAGAACTTTTCTATTTGGTCATGCTTGAGCTGTTCGCATTATAGTATAAACAGAATTGAGGCGACAAGCGACAGATACAGCTACAACTTCTGTCAAAAAAAAATAGCCCCATTCATTTTATATGCACATAAACATAATAACGGATACTGTAGCTGGGCGACGGATAAAAATTAGAAAAATTTCTATTTTTGTATCCGTCGCCCAGCTACTTTTGGTAGCATATGATTGAACATATGATTAATCGTAAACAACTTCCAACAACATTTAAATATTAAAAGTAAATCAGTTTTCTTTTACATTCTTTGAAATGATTTTTGAGGAAAATTTAATAAATTTAGTAGTTTTTGTAGCTCTACTTTGTATCCGTAATTGTGTTTATGCCAGCGATGTATTTATCGCCAGTAGTTGTATCTGTCGCTAGTCGCCCCAATTCTGTTTATACCCATAAATCAGCTGCTAAAATGTCAACTCAGTATAATACATAATGAAAATGAAATTAATATATTTATTGTTATAGGCCAGATTTTTACTGAGACGAATAGCCTATTTAACATATAAAGTGTTCGTTTTATAGAATTATGATTTCCAATCATTTTAGCATTTGCTATGAATATTAATAAATCTTAATGATAAACTTTCGATAAAGATGTATTCCTCTATCACAACCTGTATTTGGTCATGGTCAATTATATGTGGCTAGCCAGTAGAGTTCGTACATTTGATGGTATTCATTTTTATATAAAAGAGCAAATAAATCAAGGGCATCTCATAGAAAATAATAATAAACTGGTTTTTACAAAAAATATCGTTTACAAAGAAATTTTAAATAAATAAAAACATATTAAATGTACTTTACTTTTTACAAAATTATAAATACTTACCAAAAAAAACTGCTTACCTTATTTTACATAAAAATATTTTAATTTTATTATTATTTATAAAAATGTATAAAAAAAAGTAAATCCAAATAAAAACAAACATTAACACAAAAGACCTTTTTATGTCTATACCAAATATATTTATTAGAGTAAATTATAAAAAAATTTGTACGATTTTTATCAAACTTCCACGAATTTCGAGGAGCAGGCGAATTCTAGTATATATAGTTTTCCACATTTAATTTAAATTGGTAGATATGTCATAAAAATTCTGTTCGAAAATACTATTGTATATCAATACGTATGCCAAATCTCTGGGTAAAAGCAATTAGGGTATATTAATCCCATAGATTTGGAATTAATACGTAGAAGAGCAGCAATACGTTAATCAACTAATTTGAAATTAATGAATACTGAAACCGAAGCAATATTATCTGAGATTATACCCCAGCTCTAAAAAATGTCCAAAACAACAAATGTCCAAGAACATTTTCTAAGAAAGTTATTTACGTTTTAGTGAGTGGACGAAATATGTAATTTGTAATCACCTGGATTTTATTAACCTTTTAACTCACCTTGTTCACACAAATTCTGTTTTATGCTCTAAAATCTTATTTAAGAGCTTTAATTTTATTCAAAATAGATTTTAAGATTCTCTTAAATATTACAACTTGCTTTTGTCTTAGAAAAATGATTTTGAGAATTTAATGTGTGGGAAATTAATTAAAGTGAAAGGTTTGTTGAAGAGGTAACATGATATAACTGATAAGTTGAGTTAATTATTTTAATATTTTTCCAATATTTATGTATAAAACTAGATTATTATTGTTTAAAAGTGTAAAGAATGTGTTATTTTTCCATTTTTAATTAACTTTTGTACAAATTTTGTGTTCGTTAGTGATTAAAAATTAGTTTTAAGAGTAATGTTCGAATCAAAGAACAAAAGTTTTCAGTGGTAAAAATTTTCCCTATTCTAAAATTTTGTTTTACTAATTTCAATTATTATCAAGGCCAATCAACTGAGATATCTGACGCTTTATCAAAAAAATATGGACTCGGTGCATCAGTCGTACTACATTTGATTGGAAATAGAGAAGTCATCCCATCAAAACACTTTCTAACATTCGATAACTATTTTACAACTTATCAATTGTTTGAAAATCTATCACAGAAAAAAATTAGTGCAATTGGTACCGCTAGACTGAATAGGTTTAATAATCCACCGTTTTCTGATTCAAAAACATTCAGAAAAATGGGGCGTAGAACTTGTGAAGAAGTTGCAAATTTAGAAGAAAATATTGTTCTTACCAAATGGTATGACAATAAAAAAGTACATGTAGCCTCCAACTTTGTTGGTATTGGCAATTTAGATAATGTGCAAAGATGGGAAAAAAATCAAAAAGCTTTGTTACTGTAAAACGTCCGGAATCGGTAAAAATATGCAACGAAACTATGAGCGGGGTCCATCGCTTAGATCAAATGGTGAGTTTCTATATAATTCATATAAATTCCAAAAAATAGACTCTCCTAATTGTTTTAGGTGTAAGCAACAGTTACATCGAGTATAAAAATGATTGCAAACTTGCAAACATGAATTCTATGGATCTTATGGATTTTCGAATTAAATTGGCATTGGCAGAAGAGCTCATACTGTTTAGTAAGCCAATTATAATACCAAAAAAGGGCCAACCATCAATATAACTACCAGACCACAAGAAAAGGAGGCCTGGGAATGAAACTGGACCAAATAGTGATATTGTAAAAGATAATGTTAGTCATTGGCCAGAATATGACATGGAAGATGGTGGAACAAGATGTAAAAAGACTTTACCAAATAATAAGATTTGTAATAAAAAAACGTTTCTATATTGCCAGAAGTGCAAAATACATCTTTGCTTTGTTCCTAATTTTTATAAGTTTTAGCAAATTTTTGTTTGCTGTGAGTACTTTTGTTCGTGCCAGCGAATATTTTCAAAACCGGTCTAAAATTGGAGCTAGATCAAAAAAACAAAGCTTAGTAAGCTCCTAATAGTTTTACTTTTGTAAAAAAAATTTTTTTGCAAGGTTTTCTTAAAGATTGATGAAAGGGTTTATTCTTTATTTTTGTATTTTGAAAAACAAAAAGTATTTTTTTTTTTGTAAAGTTTTCAGTTTTTTTAGTTTATAATTTTTTTTATTTTTCTCTTAATATAAAACTTTTTAAAAAGATTGTAACTTGAATAGACTTAAATACAAATGAAGAATGCAAGGTGGAGCTGTAAAGATTGATTAAATAAATTTCAACAAATAAATTAGGACGCAATTTCAAGGTAAATCAGGAAATTCAGGAAGTTCAACAAAAAGAGGTGAAACATCTTACATAGTACATAATAAAGACTTCTAAAATATATTCTCAGTCACACCTATATATATTTTTTTGTTACACCTTTATTGATGATGGATAAATAATGATACATTCATGATATTAAATATAACCGAAAATTAAATTAATAAAAATATTATTACAATTCTAAAAACTAAAGATTATTTCAAGCAGTTACAATTAAATTTATTTATCTATATAGTTATATAACTTACGGTTATATAATTTAATAATAATACTTAATACTAATTGATGTTATTAGGTGTGTAATTAATTAATTACATAGTATAGTTCGTATATTAGTTATATTTTTAAAACAGACTTTGTAGGGAGAAGTCGATTAAGGCCTTATATTTATTTCACAATATTAACGTTCTTTTAGTGGGTTCAAATTTATCATAGTTATTTCTATGAAGTGTCAAAGTAAAATATTAATAGATCGAAAAATGAATTGGTGTTAATCAACACTTTTATCAGAAATAGATGGGAGAA
The DNA here is from genome assembly GCA_963942445.1 of Argyra leucocephala. Taxonomy (NCBI): domain Eukaryota; kingdom Metazoa; phylum Arthropoda; class Insecta; order Diptera; family Dolichopodidae; genus Argyra; species Argyra leucocephala. The sequence continues at coordinate 46,536,011 of OZ012678.1, read as the reverse complement.
ATAATATTGCGTTTAACAATTTCAACAACAAAGATTAGGTTTAATCTATACTCATAATAAGATAAACAAATTGGATCTTCCCACGGAAGACTACGCAGGGATAATCTTAAAAATTTTCTTCAAATAGCTTCAATCCTTTGAATATTTTATTTATTTATTTTAGAATTCTCAAATGAACCCAATTGCTCGTACAGAGTGTATAATATAATCTAATAAAATAGAATCAGTGTAAACTAAGATTCAAAATATACAAAATACTAATATCTTTATCATCATCTTATAGCGCTACAGCTCTGGGTGAGCTTTGCCCTTCACTACTTTGCTCCTCCAAAAAGGTCGATCTTGTGCCGCTTGTCTCCAATTTGGAATTTGTAGGGTTTGAACATCGTTTTTCACGTTGTCTGCTCATCTGCTTCTTGGTCTTCCTCTACCACGGCTGCTATCGGGCTTTCTATTCAGCACCACTGCTTGCTTTCGGCTTTCGTTCATTCGACTTACGTGGCCAGCCCACCTTATTCTTTAGGCCTTTGCAAACGGTACAATGTCCTCACTATCAATCATACTATTGAGCTCGCTGTTACTTCTGATTATATATTCTCCATTCTGTAATCTTTTTGGGCCGAGTATTTTTCGGAGAATTTTTCTTTCAAATATGTGCAGGCTATTTTTTTCGGCCACGTTCATAGTCCATACCTCGCATCCATACGTTACTATGGGTCGTATGAGAGTTTTATATATATTCATTTTGGCCTTTCTTGATATTAATTTTTATTGAAGCAACTTTCTGTTTGCTATTTCCGGCTTGAATTCTATTATGAATACAGCATTGCGTACTATTATCACTTCTTATTGGTGTTCTGAGGTATGTAACTGCTTCAAAGTTGTACTCTCCAATTGTTATATTCTGAGTATTTCTTATTTGTTCATTTCTTGACATTTTTAGGTATTTTGTCTTGTCTTCGTTGATTTTTAAGCCTACTTGTTGTGTCTCCTCTTCTAGTTGTACAAATACTTCTGCCATATATCTGCAATTTTTTGCCATGATTACTATGTCATCCGCATATGCTACTATTAAAAATACTTATATGGTAAAATACTAATATAATTCAATGTAAATACTAAATAGTGTAGGATAATAGAAAAACAAAACAATAAGAGTACCAGCAAAATTCACTTATTATAAAATAATTCAACAAACAACACTATAATTAAACAACAAAACTATAATTAAACCTAAAAAATATACTTTAGGTATCATAAAACGAAGACCATACTTGGCTGATGGCATATTCTATTATTATGTCGGAATAATGTTGTGTAAAGCGTCTTTAAAATATAAGGATGAGAAATTTTCTTTGTCCAGCGTTTTATAAATCCTAATAATGAATTTGATTTATTTATAATATGATTATAGTGTAATTTAAATGTTAATTTATCACCATTTATTATCCATCACACTTATTGCGTTTTTTTTTTGTGCAGCTTCTGTAGTTAATTTCTGGTTTCAAATTATTATTTTTTACTAAACTGATATTTTGTTGTATTAGTTAAACTTGTTTACTTGTATAAAAATTTGTATTTTATAAGCCTTACCTTGGCTTTAAAGTAATGAAATTACAACAACAACAACAAGAAAAAGCTCAAGATAAGACAACCAAGTTTAAGGTCAAAATTATTTTAATATTTTATTCATTTATCGATGTATCAGTATATCTGTATGTATTATTTAGAATGAAACATTTTGTAACATTAAATATTATTAATATTATCTTAATTTTTTTTATTTTTCTAATTAACTGTATATATACATTTGTACAACTTATGTAAGTAGTTTAAGAAGAATTGAATTACAATCTGCACCAACTATAAGCGGGCTCTTTTTTAAAATTAATAAATAAATAAAATCTAAATTTAAATCTATAATTATCGGTATAAATGTTGTCTTACCCGAGTTAATTTTATTTCTACTGATAAATAAAGAGTTTATTTGATAAATAACTGTTCAAACAAGTTGTTGTTTTTATTTTTGAATTAATAATTTCTGCTTCACTATTCAACTGCTCAAGTACTCACTTAACTAGTCAGAGCCACTAAACTAGTCACTTGCACTTCACTACACACAACTTAAAAAGCATATATGCTGATTTCTCTTTTAAGAAATTAAAAAAAACAAAAGAGAACAAATGTAAAGAATAAAGCTCAGAATAATTCTAGTATATGGAAATGAGTATTATAAATTCATTTGTAAATATAATCACAATTGTATTGGTAAAATGTCTGCCTGAATTGTAATTATTTCCATTGGCATTTTTAAAATATTGACAATTTTAAATATAATTATTTAACTTGGACTTAACCTTGAAACAAAAAAAAACAAAATGAAAAAAAAGGAATTTAAAGACACATAACTACTATAAGATGATGTTAATTATAAATGCACATATAAGTTGAATGTTCTACTCGCTTAGAGTTCTACGAATGGGTGCGATGCTTTTAGATTTTTTTTTTTGTTTTCTTTTCTCTATAGATTGATTGGTGTTCAATTGAAATTTAAGTAAATATTAATTTTAGAATTATTTAAATTAATTAATAATATTTTTATAAAATTTATATATACTCTTAACAAGGATTGTAAAGGTGTGGAATTTTTTTTTATTTCCTTATGATTTATTTATATTATTTTATTTTATTTAAAAGACCATTTCAATGATATTTACCTTGATTAATAATGGATTGAAGCCTAACAATAACGAAGAAGTGAAAACCTGATTTAAATTCAATTTATTCAATTCAGTTTGAATTCATTTTCTAGATTTTCGGCCTAGTCCAATACTCTTTGTCATTTATGATAGATAAAATAAAGGACAAAAAATAGTTTAGAGTGTAATCTTCTGCTAACAAATTAAATAAAATGGAGCTATTCTATTGAAAAAACCTAAATTCCTGACAATAGTAATAGTTTTCCACATTTAATGCGTTAAGCTAGTATATTGATAAATAAATGCTCGAAAGACATTGTAATAAAATATTGTATTGTAACGTCATTTTAATTAAATGAACCTAAACCTATCTATGTTATTGTCAAAAACATAAAAAAAATATGTCGGGTGTCCCAAAGCATGAGTATAAGCTTTTTAATAGGAGAAGGAGGCGACATTTTAAAATTTAAAAAAAAATTATCAACTAAATCGAGGGTGCTCCATCGATTGGTGATATTTTAGACTTCTGTCAAAAACCGGAAAAGAGTTTTTTAAGCCCGAAAATCGCGGAAAACCGACCAATTTCGGCGATATTTGGGTTTTTAACCCTTTTTCGGTCCCTCCCAGAAGTTGAAAATATCACCAATCGATAGAGCACCCTCGATTTAGCAACAACATTTTTTTAAATTTTAATATAACAGCTCCTTTGACGCATGCCCTGGCACAGTGGCACACCCAGTATATCTATCCTCATAAAAGGAAAAGTTTGTTTGTTTGTTTGTTCGCTATACAAGGGCACAGTTTTAAAGATTGAGTTCTGAAATTGGGCAGTTATTCATGATCAAAAAAGGAACTGGACACGGCACTACTTTACAAGACTATCAAATGACAAGTTCGGGTTCGGTTCGAAATATTTCAAAAATCAAAGGTGTTACAGGCATGAAAATTTACACTTAGATACTCTTTCATAAATAAAGATATACGACTGTTACCGATGCTGAAAATTTGGACTAACTCATTTCAGAAATATCAGAAAAACCCCGAAATATGGTTTACAATGAAATAATTTTCATATAAATATACTTTAAGTTGTATAGTGTTGTTGGTTTTGTTATCATAGTGAAAAAAAAATATAAGAATATTTTTGATAAACCAATTTTTTTCAATTCGATTCATAAATCAAACTGCATTGAAGCAAATTTTATACATTTTGTGCTCGGCCCGGACAACGTCAGGTATCAGGAAAATGTATCAGTCAATTGTTTTTTTTTTACACTCTTACAGTAACTTAGGTAGAATCACCTTTACATGCTTTAATTAAGTACGGTACTGCAATTTAACACTACAATATCTACAATATTTCGAGTATTTATTTAACAAATTACTGGCTCATTAACGCATTAAAATGTGGAAAACTACTGCTATTGTCAGAGGAACTAAGCCTTCTCAAATAGAATAGTTCCATTTTATTTAAATGGTTACCAGATTACTCTCAATTATTTTTTGTCATTTATTATATCCCAGGTCCAGGTCCATTTCGACCAGGACCAGGTCGAAAAATCCATAAAGCTCAATTGACCTGGGACCTTTCGATTGAAAGGCAGGTGCTCTGCCTACTGCGCCACCCAGCATGTTAATTCTTCCCCTTATCTCTCATATTAATTTTTAGTCATTTCAAATATTATATTTTGTGATTAAGTCCTAACATAATCTGATTCCCAAAAAGTAATTTTTTAATTTTTTTATCTGAAAATTTTCATTTTAATTTTACATTAAGATTGTGATTTAGAAGAAAACCCACAAATCGCTAAAAGTGTAATTAAGTTTTGATATGTACTGATCTTGTACACTGATTTTTATACTGATACTGATACTATACTGATTATTATAGATTCGTGGTGTTCAGTGCTAATATTTTAGTTGGTTACTGAACATTTTAAGTATACCAGCAAATAGTACTGGTATTTAAAAAAATTTCATGTAAATGTGATGTATGTACTCAGATATCACATAAATTAAAATATTTTCTTTACCCACATGTATAGCGCAACAACCGTTAAAGAGTGGTTTTACAATTTCTGCCATTTATAGCTTACAAGATTTCAAAATTAAAAACTTAGAATTTTTTATCAAAAACTTGACTAGCTTTTATTGGAAAATTTAGCACAATTGTAAGATTTGTTTTTAATAGTTAGATAGTACAAGACTTAAGACCAGACGTTTCATTTAGTTACTTATATATTGTTATGCTTAATTTTTAGTTCTTCGTTGAAGAACTGATAAAATTATAAATGAATTCCGGTATGTACTGATATTGGAAAAATACTGGTGATTAATTTTTTTTTTGTATTTATTTAATTTTTCAATTTACGACACAATTTTACTTAATAACATTTTTTTTTTATAGGAATTGAAATTGAGAAATACTACGCAGTAGTGGAGGTCCACTAATAGTGTTGTATAGTGTTAATACATATAAATTTCAAATAATTAACTATAATTAAAAATACAAAATTATTTAAATGTTTAATTATTAACTATTACAGTCTTATACATTTGATATAAAAAATTTTCTAGAATATTCTTAAAGCTACATTGATAGAATAATATAAAATTAGTGATTTGAAATAGCAGCTAAATTAAAAAAGAACACAATAAATTGCTAAACAGAATGCATTTCCATTTTCAATTATTATATATTATAATAATTATATGGATTAATTCATTATTTTAAGAGAACAAGTACAACATGCGTACACAGAGCAACATAAATAATCCAAAACTTGATTACAAATAATATTTTTATACCAGGCCTTCAAGAGCATGCGTATCAGTTTTTTAAGAGGGTTCGAGTTTGGAAGAAGCCTTTATTTTAAGATTTAAAAAAAAAATTTATCAACTAAATCGAGCGAGGTTTTTTGAACCGGAAGAGGTGGGAAAGAATGGGAAGAGGTTCTTTTTGATGCAAATTCGGATTCCACGTCAAAAACTAATATTAGAAAGATAATATCTTTTTAATTGATTGTGGTAATTAAAAGAAACTTTGCTAACTCCACATTGTGCCGGAATCGGTAACGGTTTAGATAATGAAAGCTCACACTTGTTACGATTAGATAAAATAAAGAAAAGGTCATAGCAACTTTTTAGCCGATGTAAGGAAGTTAAAAAATATAGCAATTGCTTAACATCAACATCATGCATTATTTCAGTAACCGACTGATTATGAATAAAAGTTTACAAACTTTTTTTCTTATGTACAACTGTAATTCAATATTTGAACAGGCTTTAAATAACAATGAAATTATATTCGACTTTTTTATTATCGTCATTAATTTTCTCAACAAATGAAAGAAATTTTAGCATTATAGTTTTAGCGGGCAGCTGCTTACTAGTTACTAGAAATTTTAATTAAGAGTTTCTGAAATGATTCTGAATAAATATGTCTGGATTAGATTTAAAAATGAATTGCAATTTAATTTGACTTAAGACATTTAACATCTAATATATTAATACGATAGTAAATTAAAATTTTGGGAAATTTGAAATGTCCGTTGATTGTAATGGAATACCAATAAATTGAATAAATTGAATTTTATAGAAATTAGGAATAGAATATCAAATGAAATCGAATAGTAAAGATAATATCAAAGTAATTAAAAATAAATACCATTATTAATATTAAATAATTTAAAAAAAAAAATACCGTAATGCGTTCACTACATTAGATTTAACTAAAATTTAAGTATCTGGTACACCTTAAATTTTAGGGGAAATCCCAAGGGAAGTAAACAGATTTGAAAGAACCAAATAAATATCAAAAATTCGGATAGCCTTGACAGTTGATGGTAGAAGCAAAATACAAAGTAAAACTCGGTAAAAATTGAAACAAGAAAATTGCTAACAAATGTTAATCATTTAACATCTAATATATTAATACGATAATAATGTCCGAAATTGAATACAAAAACCACTAAAACCATAAAGCCAAATAATATATTTAATAAAGGAACCAAATAAAATAAAGAAATAATAAAATAACCAAATTTTTAGTTTTAGTAAAGTTAGCATAAGTTTTCAAATAAATTATCGACAAAACTTATCCAAGCTCCAAACCCATATATTCATCATAAAATCAAGATTTTTTTTTTACACTTTAATGCTAAAACGATACTAAAACGTTATTTAATACTAAAACGATAAAACCAAATAATATATTTAATACAATAACGAAATAAAATAACGAAATAATAAACAGCCAGATATCAAAAAATATAAATTTAAAACTTTAAATTAGAAGTATTTTTTTAAATTCATCAAACAATTAATTAAACAATTACCGATTAAAACACTTTAAAATTTAAAAAAAATATTTTTATACGTTCACAGCCAACGATAATGTTCATATTTAATTTACAAGAAAAACTAAAATAGCCATGCAAATTACATTTTTATTTATAAAAAAAATAAGAAGTACTTTTTTATGGTGCCAGCAGTTAACGGAAAATTATGGAAATTTAATATCATGAAATTTCAAAAAAATGTTAAATGTCAAATAACAGCTATGTTTTTAGTCAGCGTTTATAAATCAGATTTTGCTTAATCAAAGGTTTAATGTTTACACTAATTTTATTTCATTTATACATTATATTACAAATACATCAAATTTTGTTTCAAAAGTTTTAATTACATTATGTCAAAGGTAATTAAGTAAAATAATTAAGTAAAAAAAATATTAACATTGCGTCAAAATATGCGCACTCGAGAAAATGAACAGAAGTTTGCGAAATGGCTACTGGATATATAGGTAATGAAATAACCTGCAACACGGTAACATTACCTCTACAATGCTGTCCATAAAATCAGGACTCAGTTGCACAACTATACGATGATCTAAATTTAGCTACAATATATCTGCGTATTAAAGTATTAAAGACAGAGCAATATTAACAGTAACCAATGAAATGACGACTCATTAGAAATAAAAAATAAAGTATTGCAACGTTTAGATGGCACAGAAATAATTTTAAAAAATGTCGATACAGTGATCAGTGATGATTGGAATGATCAACAAGCATATCCAAAAGAATTTTTGAATAGCATCACTCCAATCGGAATACCTCCACATATATTGAAATTAAAAATAGGAGCTGTCATTATTCTTCTCAGAAACCTTATACCATTAAGAGGGCTATGTTATGGCACAAGACTATTCATTACAAGTATTAAAAATCCCTATATCGAAGCCAAGATTGTAAATAGTAATAACTGAGATACATTTTTTATTCCACATATTCCTCTAATTCCGTCCGATACAAATCATTCCTTTATTTTCAAACGAAAACAATTTCCAATTCGACTAGCATATTCAATGACAATTAATAAGTCACAAGGCCAAACTTTTGACAAAATATGTCTCTTCCTAAAGCAGTGTTTACTCATGGACAATTATATGTTGCTTTGTCTAGAGTAAGAACTTTAAACAGTCTTACTGTCGTCTCAAAAAATGGAGAAATAAGAAACTGTGTTTTCAGGAAAATGAAAACTATTTCTTTAATGCTAGACCGACGAATGTTACGCCGGGGATAGCTAGTACATACTTAATCCCAAAAAATTCAATGATTAAAGAACAGAATAAGAACAAACTGTTATTCAAACAACGGTTAATTGAACCTTGTTAATTGGTTGATTTAAAGAATTTTGCAAAACAATTTTAACATTGACAAATTGCAAAATTCTATATACATCTTTCTTCTTCCTCCATCCATCCATACATACCAACAAATTGTATATGCATTAGTCTTATATTATAGAAATTTCTCATTTTAAAAATATAATTAATACATTTTTTATTTTATCTTCTAATCTTCTTAATTAATCATCACTTAATAAACTTTAAAGGTTATTAATACTTTTTTTTAACTAATTAACTTTAATTAAAATTTTCTTTTCGAAATTCAATAAAAATTTATTGGCCAGCTAAAATAATTTACATGTAAATTAAATTTACTTGGAATTTTAAAACTTGTTTACTACAAACTATCAGAATCCAAAAATTCTGTAAAATTAATTTCATATGATTAGTTTTTTGTTTTTTTTTTTTTGTTGTAAAACAACAATAACAAAAAATAATAAAAGTCGAATCTACCAGAATGAAGATGATCAATGAAATGTTTGGTTATTAGAGGTCATTTCTTATAAAAAAATTTTCTTACATTAAAAATTTCCGGTTTCAAATTAATTATTTGGTTTTTTTGTTTTGTTTTTATATAATTTGAAACCCTGTTCTTTATTTAGATCAAGGAAAATAGTAGAGAAATTTGGTAAAACAATATAAAAGACATGATGACCTGTTAAAATAATGTGTGAATCTCTGTTGTGGATCAGAGAGAGAGAGAAATTCGTAGAAATCAAACATGTAACAATTTTCTAGTAAATGTTTGGAGTTTCATAACTTATTTAGTAGTTTTATAATAAAATTCTACATCTTCAGAAAGCAAACTTGATTAAATTCAGCTTTATTTGTGTCAGAATGATTTCAAAATTGAGTTGAAAAATGTATTTTATTTGTATTCTTTAAATCTAAAACTCAAGTTTAATAGTAACATGAAAGCTGATTTATTCAATTTAACCTACTGATGCAAATCCATAGTAAAGCTAACTATTTATTCCTGCTACCATAAAAAAAAATTATAAACATATATGTATACTTATATATATATATGATGTGTATTACAATATGATTCAGATATGTTTACCAAACTTTTACCAAAAAAAACAATTTATCAAATATCGCCAAATATTTCTTGGACAGTATAATAATGTTTAATGGTTTAATAAGACAAACTTCTTTACACTAAGTTTCCATAGGACCAATTATGGCAATTATGAGCCAATTCATAGAATGTTACTAATTGGTAATAAACACATAAACTATATTGACTTCACACTTTCGAAACAGACTCGAAAACTTAAATTATATAAGTAATCTATAGTAATTAAAATATGTGTGCAATTTACTCAATGTATTTTAACTATAGTTCTAAGTTAGATATAATTTTAATTTATAAATTGAATGTGTTATGTTGTATTGTAAAACAAAAAAAAAATAATAATATAGTAATGAAGTTTGAGCTAAACTAAATAAATAAATAAATTAATACTTTACATTTGATTCATAACGTTAAAAAATCAATAGTTATCCCTCCTTTTGAATACAATACATTTTATATATTTATTCTATAATACCATATAGCATATCTAAAGTTTCCTTCTTCTCAAAGTAGACGTAATTTTGAAATATTTTTTCTTTTAAACTTACAACTTAAGGCCTTCAAAACTCTCTCCAAATATCTTGCTAATTTATAAGAGACGTCTTTGACGGATACTAATTTGTTATTTCTTTTTTGATGCTCTAATCTTGTTTTTTAGTGATGTATTTAATATTTTTTAAAAGTCTCTGATGCCTTTCACTAAATTTTTATTACCTATATATATTTTGTTCATATATTAACATTTCGGAAGCAAAATACCTCCTTCATCAGTGCTTATGACTAAATAAATTTTATTTTAATACTAGGGGCCCCTGTTGAGTAATTATAATTCAAGTTGAAGCCAAATTTAAAGTTTTTAAAAGAACAGTAATTTACGTACTGGCATAGAATTCTCACTATAAAGCCCAAACCACTATGTAGAGATGAAATTACCGGTCATGAGAAGAATTCAACTGGTTTTTGTTTTTGTTGTTTTTATATTTTTTATTTCAGATGAATTTGTTATATTGTTATTTTTTTTGCATATGTACATAGGTTCATTTGCAAGTAATAATAATAACTGATTTGTTTGTTTTTGTTTTATATTGTAACAACAACTCACATATGCATCATAATGTATTTGGTGAATAATAAAATCATATGAGTAAAAAATGTTCAACTGTGTGCGCATTATTGTTTTTATACAACTTATTTATATATTAAGAGTTCATTAAGGAGAAGAGAGATAAAATGCAAAGGTGCTTACTGCGCAGGTCCTTAAATGTTTGTATATTAAATTTTTTTCTTTATACAATTAATTTTTTTTATTATTTTTTATTAGCCTAATCTATCTTGAAATTATTAGCAAGAGTTTGTTTATTACCCTTATTTTGGTTAATTTGGCTACTTAATTTTAGTTTAAATAAATGCGAATACGCGTTGTATAATTGTGTGTTGAATCTATTATCTACCTGGTACCTGTATATCACTGGACTTTTATATGCATCTAATTTATGTATTTTTTGTACTTCTTTTATTGTTTGTAAATTACTTCTACCAATTTTATATTTATTTTTCTGAATATGTTTTGCTACTGCCGACCTAGATGTTATTTCGGCCTCTCTTAAATGCTCTTATAATCTAACTTTAATTAATCTTTTAAATTGGCCTATATAAGATTTGTCACAAACTTCCCATGAAATTTTGTTAATACCACTAATTTCTTCTATACTCTTTTTGTCCATATACACTTAATTTTTGATTTCTACTGGTTGTTACTGCTTCTAAATTATATTTGTTAAGTACCTTCTTGCTCTTAAAGAACACTAAACGATGAATGTGTTACACAAATTCTTTTTGATTTATCTATTTCTTTATTTTGTGTATATGTAACGTAGTTATTCCACTTTTTGCCTGTGTAGTTTCTTCTTTATTATACCAGGTGTTCCAAAGCATGCGTAACAGCTTAAAAAGTTCCCCTTCACTACCATCTGAAAATCTCGATTTCGGCCAGTTTCGTCGATTTTTGGTCTTAAAAACTGATTTTCACTTCGTTCCGCAAGTTGAAAATACCCCCAATCGATAGACCACCCTCAATTTAGTAAACAAACTTTTTCTTAAATTTTGAAATAACGGCTCCTTCCCCTCTTAAAAAGCTGATACGCATGCTCTGGCGCACCCGGTATATCCTCATTTTCTTTTGGGTAACCGTTTTTTGTAGTTGTGTCTTCTATATGTAACATCGTTTTCTCAAACCTTTCTTTTGTAAGTATAAAATACTATTACACAATACTATTACTGATGAATTTTCATCTCTGAAATAACTTTAAGTACAAAATATCAATATGCCCAAAAAGAAAAATATCTTTGTAAAAATGGAATGCTAAATCTGAAATAAAACCCATATAGGTTTTCAATAAATAATTTTATTCAATTGCAAATTTAAAAAAAAACAACATTCTTCGCATCATCAGTACCCACGACTTAGTTACCATAATAATATTAAACAAACATACCAAACGATGAACACAAAGTTCTTAAAAGAAATATTTAGAAAAACTATACAACCCAAAAAATAACTTTTAAAGCATTATTGTATCCCATAAGTTATTACTATTTTTTTTTTAACACTTAAATGGAAAATACCCATTCTGGATATCAATAAATATTTTTCTCATAATCATACCAAAATAATTTCACGTCTATCAATTTCAATTATAATTTTTCATCATAATTAATGATTAAAATCTAAATAACAAAATAAAATCAAACAAAACAACTTAACCAAAACAATAGGAATCATTTTTCAGATTTAGTAACAAACAACAAAAAAAAACAATATGACCATGTGTTAATAACTCAGAATAACTCAACTCATCTATCAATTTATGCAACTGAAATGTATACAATTCAAATTAAAAAAAAAAAAAAAATTTAAAAAAAACGTGTTAAAATAAAAACTCATAACAATAAACAAATTTATTTGTATTATAATTAAATTATTAGAGATAAAGAAACAAAAAAAAAATTAATTAGGTGAAATTGAGTAAAAAATGTGTAAGACCTTCTTTTCGTTAGAGTTTAATTTAATGTTAATTTACAAATGGTATTATATATTATTTTAATTCGTTTGTAATATTTTTTATGATATTTATAATACTAAACAAATGTATTAATAAAATTGCTTACTCACTAGATACAACTGTGGGATTATTTGTTTTTCCACAAAATAATTTCATTTTATTTTGTTTTTTTATGTTGTTGTGCCCAAAAAATACATTCAGATGATGGAAAACAATTCATAATGAAATTGTGTACAATCTTTATTTTGAAATTTAATCATTACAATTAGAATTTTATTTTGACAAACAATTGCGGGATGTGGTTACAACCGATATACTACATAACAACAGACCGCTTTAAATTTATTTGATCAAAACCTCCGATGATTAATTACTTGATAAATAAAAACAATAACATAAACATTAATACTACAACTCGATATAATTCGATAAAAATTTGACGAAAAATACCTTTAATTATTATAAATTGTTTCTAAATGTCGCCAAAGTTCTACCATGGTTTGTATTTTTAAATTCTATCAGCAATTTTTTATATAGATTTGGTATTTTCGAAAAGATAATTCTTTATCGAAACAATAATGAGGACTGAAATAGAAGGCATAATACCGAGCTCTGTGTCTTATGTAATATTAAATTTAAATTAGATTAAATTATCTAACTAAAATTTAAGATCTTTAATTGAAGAAAAACTACCCGAACTCAATATGGTAATTTAAATTACTGACTATATTATGTTAGGACTTATATGACCTGACTACTAATCAGAAGGTCCATGATCTGATTTTCGCTGAGAGCATGGATATGTAATTGAATTTTTTGATAAACTTTGGAAATTTTACATAACTGTACCTGATAATGTCCCAAATATTTCATAGAATACAATATTTAACGACAAGGTCATTTAAAGGTCAAATTGAACTTTTGAAAAGTTTTGAAAAATGTCTGAAAATTTTCAAAATATGGGGGTTTCTCAAAACTATAGGGAAATTTTTTTTTATTCTAAAATTGAAACGGTTCTCTGAAACACTGATCCAAATAAGTTTCATATTAAAGACTGAAGAAATCTCTACAATGTTACTGTAACGAAGTTCTCTATATTGATGTAGAAAAAAGAAATAAGATTTAAAATAATTTTTAATAAGGTCAGTTTGACCTTTAAATGACCTTTCCGCCAAAAATGGTGGTCTATGAAATATTTCTGACATTGTCAGGTACCGTTATGTAAATTTTCGTTTCAGTCGGACCAAAGTTTATCCGAATTTTTTTCTCTCTCTTTCATTATTTGTAAAATAATTAAATTTGATTAAATTTGTTGCTTTGTTGGAGCTACGCTATTTAAGAAAACTAAGTTGAAAAAAATTTTGCAAAAAATAAACAAAATTTTAAATTAAAAAGAAAGACTGATTTTCTGATAATAATAATAATTTTCCAATTTAAATGATAAATACTCGAAAAATTACTACTACATACTTCTATATGTAGTAAAAATTTATGTACAGTAATTATTGCTACCTAAAATATTTGCAAGAAGATAAAAAAAATACAAAAAAAAACAAGATCCATGACTCGAATCAATGATTTGTACAATGCCGGATAAGATAGGAAAAATTAATTATCAAAGAATTATGTGATTGCCAACAACAAAATTGTTGACACTTCTATTCAAATTATCAGCTGTTAAAAAAAAAAACATCTTTAATTAAAAAATGTAACCTTGAAACAAAATATCACACTGTAATTGTGAAAAAATGAAAAAAAACAAGAATAGAACAAAAACAAAATCGCAAATCAAGTTTTACTAATGACGTTTAAATAAAACTGGTAAAATAAAACCGGGTAATTTTCAGGTGCAATTAAAAAAAAAAATAACACATTTTTATCTTAGACTGATTTTAATATTAGTTACTTGGAAGATTAAGAGGGAGAATTATTAATGAATCATTTATTGATTTTTTTTCCTTTTGATTTTTAATAGTAAAACATTTGTAGATTAATTAAGTTTATTGGTTCATTGAATTCATTAAATTGGCGAAAAATATCTCATTTCCGCCTCTATTATATAGTACAGTTATACTCCCCTCAGCAACAACATGTTCAGTAACTAAGATAGTTTAATCCCAATTAATGAATTTCATTAATTTGATAATCTTCAGGTTATATGCTTTAGGAGTATAGCAAATAGCTTGAAAAAATAACTTTGAATTGTTTTATTTTAGTATAGTACTATGCCCCACGGATTCGGTTACAGGACAATGATGATGACTATTTTTTCAGTACCTAACCTATATTTTTACCTCATACTATCTAAAGCTACAATATATAAAACTCTTCTATTTTTATATTAGATATTTTATAAAAAAATAAGGAAACATGATAAAATTTCGATTTGATGCCTGGAAATATTTCAAAACAACACAAGAAACAACATAATTCGTCATACTAACATGGAATTCAAACATTTGATTTCGGGCAGCAAAAAGTAATGTTAGATAAAATGTTTGTAAGAAAAAAGTAAATATATGAACTTGCCATGAATAAAAGCAAGGATTTGCTGATATTTTAAACAATTATCAGGATTGGCGCTCCTTGCTTTTATTCATGGAAAGTTCATATATTTGCTTTTTTCGTACAAACATTTTATCTAACATTACTTTTTCCTGTCCGAAGTCAAATGTTAGAATTCCACACAAGCATTTTTTAATAGACATCGAACTACCTAATTTATTTTCTCCTTTTTACTGCATTTAAAGCTGCTACCGAAACTGTGTAACCCTTAGAAAAAGCAAGTTTTTAAAAAGTTTTTTTTTTTTATTATTTACTTTTTAGTCATAAATTAAAAAATCTTCCTTTTTTATTAAAATTAACTATTATAAAATCTGTAAAATAAATTTTAACAATAAAATTTTAATCGATATACACAATAAAATACATATCACATCATTTCAGTTATTTCTTTGTTGCATTGGTGTTGATGTTTCTTTAAAATGGGTTAATCTGTAGAATGATATAAATTCCTATATAAATTCCGTGTATCTGAACTTATCTTTAATAAATTTTCCTTAAAACCTATATTAATGTTATCCTACTAAATATTTTTTTTTCGTACTAAAAGTCCAAAAAATCAAATGCAATAATCCATAAATAATACAAAAAAAAATTTTACTCAAAAGAGAATCGAATCGAATTAATACATATAAAAGCTCTTATATTAATTTAATATCATCAGACATTTTATTAAGCACGACGATAATATACATACATCTACATGATACATCAATATTACGTAGTGTCAACTGCACTGTCAAATGTCAATACATGATTTAGTAACATCCCTGATAAAAAAATTTCAGCACTTCTCCTAAAATTGTTTTACACAATAAAATTTTGCGATTAAATTAGTAAATGTGGAATTTGTGAAATACTGCATTTTTCAGTAATGAAAACAGCGCTGAAAAAAGTGCTGAACATTTTCAGCACAAACTGCTGCGTATTTTTCAGTAATATGAGCATTTTTTCTGTAGAACATCATCATTCATCAGTTGTTTTAAAAAGTTTGCTTCGAAAAGACCAAAACCAAAATCACTGGTGAACCAGTTCATATGACAAATTCAAATTTATATGACAAATTTTAAACTAAAATTCATCTTTTTAGTTAATATTTATAATTATTCTATAAATGTTAACTAGATAAATTTTAGTTTACAATTTATAGTATGAATTTCAAATTTAAAAATCCCATATCTGAAATAACAAATTTTATATTTTTACATTTGCTGAAAAATCTGCTTCCAAAGAAGCATAAATGTGTGCTGAAAATATTTTTGAATGAGCACAGAAATACGTGCTAATTTGTGTGCTGAAAAATGCGCTTAAAGATGCGCCTACTGCTGAAAATTTATGTGAGAATGTATTAGTATTTGCCATTACAATGAGGGGGAATTGTGCTGAAAATTTTCCCGAGGCTATGTATAAATTCATCTGATTTTCTCTGCACTTTTCAGCATATTTATCGGCGCAGAATCAACAGCGAAAATGCGCATCTCTTTTATCAGGGTAATTAAAAATTAATATTATAAATTTTATAATATAATAACAAAAAAAAAATTTTTTTTAAAAAATATTAATTTAACTCAAAGGACAATCGAACTCACAAAATTTGTGATATTAACATAAAACCTTAACCAACTTAGCTAACAACAGCTTAAAATTATTTCTCCAAAATACAGACATAAAATAAAAATTTTTGACCCCTACATTGGCCAAAAAAATAAATAAATAAATAACATTGCAAGCTAAAGAAAAGCAAGTAAAAAGACCAACGAGAAGATTTAAAACCTTGAATACAGCTTGTTAATTTTAATTTTTAAAATTGATGAACTTTATAATTAAATTATCAAAATAAAATTTTTAAAATAATAAAAATAAAATCAAAACTTAATGTGAATTCTTGGATACTATACCATGAATAATATATGTATGTATTATGTATGAATTAACCATAATTAATTATCGGAACATTTTTTTTTTTTTTAATATTTTGTTAAGTAAATATTCTAATTTGACAAATAAAAAAAAAAAAAAACCTGTCTATCAACTTTTCAATTGTATTTCAGTTTCTATGTTAGAAAAATCCTTCTCATGACTTCCAAATTTTTAAATTATATTTTCTCTATGAATCTACTAAGCAATTTAAAATCATAAATCATTTACTTTCATTTATAAACAGTTTTTATTCTTATAAACTAGTTTTAATTTTTTTTTTTCAAAACTTTGACAGGTTTAATGATATTTAAAAATTTTACAATTGTTTCCCTAATTTTGATAACTTGTTTTGAAATTTATTATCGTGAAAATTTTTTCGCATTAAAATTATTACCAAAAAACAATTCGTGTCCAATGAAATTATCAAAGACTCACTTAAACAATTCAATTAGAATTAATAAAAACAATTTATATTATTTTTTTTTATTGCAAACACATGTTGCACGAAAATATAAAAAAACAAAAAATTGTGATATTATGTATTTAAAAGTTTTTAAAATAAGTTTTGAGAACTTTATATTGATTCTGACATTGTTTAATGAAAACGTGGAAGGACATAAAATAATATATATATTACTATTAAAAACTTTAAACCTGTGAATAAAACTCAAAACTTGATTAAATAAAGTTTGAATCGTTTATCACTTTGATAGTAGTTGTAAAATTAATAATTTTAAATGTTATTCAAGTCGGATTAGACAATGCGAAATATATTCGCTTTCTATACTTGTATTTACTACATATTATCTCATTTACTATTTTTTATACTTTTTGAGATTTTATGAAATAAGTAAGACCAAATATTTTGTGATGGCTTATTCATTATCATCATCATCTTCAATATCAACATCATCATCATCATCATCATAATTTTTCTTTAGAATATTACCAAAAATCATTTATGTTATTACATTATGTAAATAATTTTTCATATTACCAATCCAGTAATATTGAAAAGAAAAATATTGTAAAAATTTGTATCTGCTCACTTCCATTTTCATGATTTTAATTTAATTTAATTGAACTTTATAGACAATATTATTTCTTATCTCTGTATTTTATAGTTGCCTACTTAATCGCGTGACATTTTTTGTTTTGTATTTACATACACCCAATTCTATTCAAATATAAACAGTTTTTGATTTAGCACAGTTTAGAACACAATAAATTTAATTTTTTAAATCGAATTTGTTTTTTCTTCATTTTTCAAAAATATTTAGGGAAACTCCCTATTTTCTTCCTGATAAACGTGAATTCATATAGACGGAAAGAGCTTAAGCTATTAAGTCTTTTGTCAAATTTTAGTGAAGTAAGCTTAATACAGTTTTTTAAATTGATATAGCAAGGGATATAATCTAAACAATCAGAGGGAGCACGGGGTCAAACCACATGCAAAATTTTTCAAAATAAGAGAGTTATTGAAAATAATTTTCAACACAACCATATCAGTTCTAATATAATATAATTAAAAATGTGTATAGTTGTATAGTAGCAAAACAAATTAAAATGTTTATATTATTTTGATTTTGGTTACAATTATTACAATTATGATTGAAAAATATTTAAATACAAAGTAGCAATCACTGTGCCTTTTTATATTGAGCCGCAAGCTGTGAATGCTGTGATTCAAATATTGTCCCATTCCTATTAAAAACTAATAAAAATAATATAATGTACAATATACAAAATGTATACCAAATAAATACTATATAAAAGCCCACATTCCGAAAGGGAAAAGAACCTGTAGTTATCCTACAGATTTATTTACGGATGCAATGTTCTATAAAATAAAATAATAAATAAATAAAAATAATTTAAAATAAAATTTAAACGTGATAAGAAGCATTTTTCTATCTGCAGAATTATTTATATTTTTATTGTTTTTTTTTTTCAAATATTTTGTACTCTAAAAAAAATATCGAAAACTACCATTTCAAAATAAATTTTAGATTTCGTCTTCGAAATTTAGAAGGTTCAACGTTTTTAATGAGCATACAAATTTGATTTTTTATAAAAACTTAATATAATTTTTTTATTAAAATATTTTATTTTACTAATTTTTTAACGGTTTGTTCGCTATTTAAAACTACTTTTTTTATATGTACCTAATGTATTTTTTTATGTCTTTCTGGAACGTATATTTACCGTATGAACTCAGAATCAGGTGTATTTATTTATTTATAAATTTGCTTTTTAAATTTCGACTTCTAGTTGAACTTTCTTGTATTTTAATAATTCATTCCGTTAATTAAAGTGATAAAATGTAATAAATCAAAATGTTGTTACAGTTATAAACCATCATTCAGATATAGAAACCAATTCAAATCTTAAAAATATACCTACATGAATTTTCTTAAAATTCGATTCCAAACTGTTTAATCATATTCACGATTTACGAATCAATGACATCGAATAATAATAACTAAGCAAAACAATCATTCATATTGAAAAATTTAATTTATTCATATAGCACTCAGCAAACAGCAGTGTTTCATAAAAGTGTCAAAATTATTGAAATAAACGTCCTTTACCGCATTTTTAAGCAAAGAAATTGCATAAATTGCAAAAGCAACATTAAAATAAAAATCATTTGTTTACTATAACTAAGTATAGCAACTGTTATTTTAACAGTTGAATAATTTTTTTCCCTCTCATTTTTCGTTTTTCTCTTAAAAATCAAAATATATTTTTGCCGGTTATAACGGTTTTAATTTTAACTGGTAGTTTTTTTTGTTTTTTTTTTTTATTTCGTTTTTTTCATACTCCAATTTTACTGCTTTGATCAAAAGATTTCATTGTTTTGATCAAAAGAAACAAAAGATTTGTTAAAAATATAGATACTAATAAAATTATGCAACACACGTCAAGGTCTTAAATATTTATAGCGTGATTTTTAAATTTAAAAGAAAAATACATTTTTTTTTTGTTTGCTTGTTTCAGTTTTTCAATTGAAAATTCATTTTTAATCAAAATTTCCATTATTCTTCTAAACACTCGAAGTGAATACTTCTTCAATTAATTTCAGGAAATTCAGTTTAATTTGATAGGTATTAAAACATATTTAAAATTATAAATATTCAAAGAAAAAAAAACAAATTGAAATGAAAAGAAATGCAAAATATGCAAAATATGTAACGGTATCTAATTTCAAAAAATAACAAAAATCAAATTTTTTAAATAATTGTGAAAGAAAATGTTTTTTAAATTTGAGAGACAAGAAAATCTTCAGTCTTGCATGATTCATGGAAAATTTTATATATATAAAGTTTATAAAATATTTTTTTCAGTAAAAGGTAATAAAATGGAGTCACGAATTATATTTCAAAAAGGGTTCAAATTTATTAAATTATATTTTACAGTTTTTACAAATTTATTGATAATATTCTGAGAAATTTTGTTCAACAAATATTAGCTTATCAACAGTTCAAAGCTAACACGGACTACAAAGAAAAATTTAAATAAATACAATAATTATTATAAATTTTTAATCGTCTTCAAATGTAATTAAAAATTTATTAACAGATTACAGAAAATCGTCTTCAAATGTAATTAAAAATTTATTAACAGATTACAGAAAATCGTCTTCAAATGTAATTAAAAATTTATTAACAGATTACAGAAAATCGTCTTCAAATGTAATTAAAAATTTATTAACAGATTACAGAAAATCGTCTTCAAATGTAATTAAAAATTTATTAACAGATTACAGAATCAAATTTTGCATTATGTGCAATAAACGATACTACAATCTAACATTCGCAATTAAAAAAAAATTTCTTTCTTTTCATTTAAATATTAAACTCAAAACAATTAACTTTTTTTAAGCATATCATACAATTTAAGCTCAACATTTTTGTTACATAGGGTCTTTTTTTTCTTTCTCTAATCTCCTTGTTGTTACCTACCTCCGCAGTCTTTATAGTCGCTAAAGTACATAAAACTGCCCATTCTAGTTTTAAAAAAAATGTTTGCATACAGCGGAGACACCATGTGAAAATGAAGAAGATGGTAATTTCAACACCAATAGACGAAATAGTCAAAATTGGCCTTGATATGTTTAATATCTTGCTTCTGTTGTTTTTCCTATAAGAAGGATTTTTAGCAAATCTAGTAAATTTTTGCAAACAACATTTACCAACAATGGCAACAATAGAAATATTTTTTGCAAAATAAACATTCATTTGAATCATCAGATATGCCTGCATTGGTCAATTAGAAGCATTTCGAGTTGGATAATTCAAAGACACAAACCAGGGAAATTTAAAACAATTTTAATAGGTGCGTTATTTTTTGGATAATGTCAATTGTTTTGATAACTTTAAAAAATACTTTTAATTTGAAAAACTTTGATGTTATTCAGTTTATGCTTTCACACAGATGGTTTTATTTGGCTCGTGTATTAAATATATAGTTTTCCTATATGGCTTTAGAACTCGAACATATTTTTCTATAAATAATTTATTTAAAAAATGGGCATAAAAATTAGCATACTTTTAAATTTTTGTTATTTCTTAAACGGTAATATTTTGAAAAAACTTCATATTTAAATTTTTGGGATCTTGTCACAGCTTTTTGCTTTAATTCATCGAGGTGAAAAGTTTTACAAACATTATTAGCGTATTAATATATTAGATTATTGTATATTATATTACAATCATCGGAATCTTAATCGATATATCAGACATTTGTATTATGAATACGATTTAATGTTCAAAGACGTTAAATACTTAAATTTATACGTTTAATTTCGCTATTCAAAAACAAAAACAACGATTACTCTGGAAATAAATGTACATTTAATCACATTAATGTCTTATGGTAAAATTTTATTCAAAACTGTTAAATTGTAATTTCTCAAAACCACTAGAAAATTTTCATGCTAACCTTCAAACAATCAATAGCAAATGAAGAGAATCATTTTATTTTGAAAATTCAAAAATTTAATCAGAAATTTTATATAAAAACACAAATCAAATCACAAGAAATAAAATTTAAATTATAATAAACTAAAACCGGCTTTTATAATTTCCGTAAACAAAACAAATGAAAATTCTTTAAATCTCTAATCATGATGACTCTTATTTATTACAATATCAATTTCATTGATATTGTTTGAGTAATATGAAAATGAAATTTTATTATAATACAATTTTTAATAACCCATCTTCAAAGCAGTTTTTCAACTTTGTATCGGAGTCGAAATACTAGTTTAATTTATTTATTCTATGAACTAATTTAATATAAGGTATACTAATTTCGAATTACGGTTTTTAATACTTAAAAAAAATTGATAATGTAAACAGTAAAGCACATTCGATGTTTGCAACACAATATGTTCGTTTATTTATAACTTTTTGTTTATTGATTAACATTAACTTTAATTTTTTAGTATTAATTTGAATTTATAAAGAACTTTTTAATTCTGTCAGTGATTTTAAAAAAAAAATGAGTTTAGGGATTTTTATTTTTTTTATTAAAAATAATTGGATCGTTTTATATTCCAGAAAAATTAAATCTAGATGTCCCGACAGTCAAATGTCAGATGACAAGTTTAAAACCGAAAAAGTCCGCGCGAATTGTGTCTTAATCTGCAAGCTCCGCACCACGACTTAGTTCAAATGTACCATAGTATATTTTAATGGACAAACTGTACTGGGTCATCTTTTTTTTTTTAATTCATTTATTAGTATAAAATACTATTTTAAAGTCTCAAATTTACCTTCAAATTACATAAAATAAAATTAGTTTAATATGATTAAAAAACACAATATTAAAAAAATGTATTTATAAACAATAATTTACCAAAATAATTCATACTACAAAAAATGTATACTACAAAATTAAAAATAAATATAAAATTCAAAATACAAAATCAAAATACAATAAGATAAAAATTTATGAATATTCAATAGACAAAATACAAATTTCATAGTTCGTTATACTTTACAAAAATTATAAATTTTTTTTTAAAAAATCTAACTTTTCTGGGTTTCTGACTTCCACTGGTAAGTGATTAAATAACTGAAGACCTTTATAAAATGAGTTGTTTTGTGTACTACTGCTTATTACTGCTACGAAAGACACAAATGACTTGTTTCTCCAACTTATCTCAGTAGATTTCCCAAATAGCAGACATGGTACTGATGCATTATATTTTTAATGCATTACGTCTCCATTATCATTATTTTTACATGAATTAAAATAATGCATTAAAATAATTATTTTGAATTAGATTTTCAACATAGTTCATTAAAATAATGTATTATATCAAAAAATAATGCATTATATATATAATGCACTACCAAAAATAATTCAAATTAATTGCATTACTTTTGAATTATTTGAATTACTTTTGAATCAAAAATAATTCAACAATAATTCAAGTAATTTAATGAATTATTTTTTAATTCAAAAATATTTCACAATAGGTAAGGTAAGATATGTATAGGTAATATTCCAGGTAAGGTATTATACTGATATACATATAATAATTTTAAAAATTTGAAAGTAAAAGAAAAAGTAATTCAAAAGTAATTCAATTAATTTAAATTATTTTTGGTACTGCATTATTATTGATTAATACAGTACAATTATTGATGGTGTATTTAGTTTTGCTTAAATTTAATTTCAAATTATTCATACAGATCCAATCAAATAATCTAGTCAGAGCTGCATTAATAACTCTTTGATATTCTGGTTTTTATCTGATCTCATTACATACTGTTTTATTGACCTCCATATCAGCTTACATTTTCTTTCACAGTTTTTAATGCGTAAAATTACTGGATACTGTGATACTGGATTACGGTTTCACTAAATTTTGAATTCACTGGATTATGTTTACTGAATGTTATTACGACGGATGTATATATAATAATTTTCATTTTGAATTTTTGTTTTAAATTACTGGGTTAAGAAGGATTCAGTTTACTGGATTTTACTGAATTTTGAAGCTCTGAATTTGAAGAACTGAATTTCGTTTTACTGCATTTCATAGTAGACCCAAAAATAATTATCTTAAATTCATAAGCGAATAGGTTAAGCTGGAGGACTTGTCGGATTGAAGCAGTTCAATTTGAAAGAAATGATGAAAATAGGGAAACAGCAATCATATACTCTCGTATCATTGTAAACCTTTATTGAAATAAAAAGTATACACACATATCTGCTTAGATTTGACTAAAATTTTAAAGGATACTTTAAATAATGTTATTTTAATTTCGTTTTTTATTATATATATATATATATATTTTATAATTATAAAATTCTTGAACGCTGTATATTGCATGAAGTTGTATTCTCATTGTTTAATCTTACTACTTATAACACAATTCTCAACTCACTCATATTTCTTGTATGTATTATAAATTATATTAATGCATCTCACTATTTATTTCTCATGTTAGTAATGTTATCTGTTAGTATCGATTTAACTAGTGGAACAGGTTTAGTTTTTACAAGAAATGAAAATTGAAAAATTTCATGTTATGTTGCCGATGAATTTTTTTCGTTGGCATTCTATTTTTATGCCCATATACATTTCTGATTGCCTTGTTGTGCATTATTGTTTGTATTTAATTTTCGATTTTCATTGTATATTGTTCCAATTTCAATTTAATATCTTATGGTGGAATAATACATTTATATCATTCTAAATACACTTGCAATCCTCATTCATTTCTTCGGTTCTTCAAGAATATGTGATTCTGACGTTGGTTTTATTTTCATACTGTTTCTATATCAATATTGCTAAAATGTTATACGAGTATGATTTTCTTCTTCATATTGCGATTATCAGTTTTCATATATCGTCTTATTTTGGATTGTAATCAATTAACTTTAATTTAAATTACAGTTAAATTTTTTTAATTGTAATTGAGAGAGAGTAAAGGACTATACGAAAAGAATAATGAAAATATTGTTAAATTGCAAGTGTAGTAACATTAGACCTAAAAAATTAAGAAGTAAATAAAATTTTTTTAAATCTTCCCAAAATTCAACTCATTTACACTACACTTAGGTAGGTAGCACTTAATTGTGCCTTTTTGGTATCACGACTCGAGTGATTTATTTATAATTTATAATTTATTTTCCATTATCACTCGCCCAAGGAACTCAGTACTAAAGCCAACCTGAGCGATTGAGAAGATTAATCAGATAGTCAATTTTGTTTTCCGCAATAATAATAATAATATAATAATAATAAGTCCGAAATCTGACTCTTGATAATACAGGGCAGGAAATACAAAGGAAATGTTCAAGAGTTTCTGTCTCATTTTACTTTTTGCAGCTGCGACAATGGGTGTTGAACGAAATGCCTAGCTTGGCAGCGTTGCACATATTACACTTAGTCAATAGTTAATTTTTTTAAAAATAAAGTTCATTCTTCCTGTACAAAAAATCATAAAAGTAAAAACTAATTTTTCTGTGAGACATAATTATTTTATTTTCAAAGCCAGGCAACAGGCTTATAAAAGCTATAGTTAGCGCCCACTTTATTAATTAATAATTTAAATTATAACTCATACACCGCAGTGAAAAAAATTATCATATTATGTCTAGTGTTAAAACCTTGAATATAGATTGCCACTTCAAATTACAAATGTACGCATAATTTTGTAAAAGACTACGATGATACCTACATAAAAATAAAATTAAATAAATTTTTGTTTTTTCTACAAATTCACTTCATACCATTATTATTGTGTTATTCAAATAAATTTGACACTAAATTAATTTTTTAAATATTTACTTTCTTTCTCAATATTTTTTTTTTTTTATTATTTATTTAAAAAAAATTCTTTTTTACACCTCAAACTTCATTTGTTAATTTAATGCTGTTGAAATTTTGCTGTTAAAATTCAGTTAAACTTAAAAATATAAATTTTTCTTTATTTATTTTTTTTTTCTTTCGTTTCTTACTTATTGTTTTTATTACCTATAGATCAGGTTATAATGAACTGTGCAAATAAATATATAATATCTTATTATTTCCATTTGAAGGTTAAATTATTGCAAAACATTCTATTCATCCCTCATTGATTATCTTCCTCATTTATTTCTTAATAAATTAAAAAAAAAAAAAAAAAAAGTGGTTGATTTTTATTTAAA
Organism: Argyra leucocephala; assembly: GCA_963942445.1. NCBI lineage: Eukaryota > Metazoa > Arthropoda > Insecta > Diptera > Dolichopodidae > Argyra > Argyra leucocephala. The sequence goes on along the minus strand of OZ012678.1, from coordinate 46,509,827 downwards.
TCGTGTTTTGCGTCATTAACTAACTTATTCCGGTTCCTAATAAAAATAAAAGAGACCACGCACTCCAATATAAAAATTTACTTCTTTACTAGTTCTAGTTTTATTAGTGTAGTTTAGATGCGTCATAATTAATATGATCTGCGTCAAATAATCTTAAAATATTTTAAACAGTTTTAAAGCATCGATTGGGATCCGCTGCTCAATTGGTTGTAAAAAAAAACAAATATAATTGCATTCACTAAGATATTATATTCAGTCACAATATTTTATTATGTATGATCATAAATTCTAATAAGTTGGTATCATCTTAAACATTGTTTACTGAATAACTGCAATAAACTTTGAAATAACTTAATATTAAAAAACTGTCAAAGCTTTTGAAATTTTCATTTATTTCGTAATTTCGTAATATTAAATTTTTATATTTCGACTGTTCATGTCGCTTCTGTTGTCTTCTTCTAAGACGTTTTATCAGCCAAAACTGATTCCCTGTTTATTCTCTGGTAATAGCTAATAGAATATCTATGCCTCGTTTAATGATTTCAGAAATAGAAAATTCTTATATGTTGGTACTCATACAATCAATTATGACTTTTCTGAGCCCATAGTCAATGCAAAACGTAATTTAAATGTGATTGAATTTCATTTTAGTAAAATCGTTTTTAAGAAAAGGATTGCTAATATTTTTAAATTAGATATTCTTAAGTTTGTTTTATGTTATTTTTTTAGTGTATAAGTTGAGGGTGTAAGTAAAATCTGCAACGGCATGACCGAATATACTACAGTTTAAATTAAATAAACAAATAAATAAATAAAAGATTCCAAAGAAATATTCTGTATAGCCTGCAGCTTTCTATGGTAGTGAAATTGAACTGAAACTATCGAAACTATTGTAATCTAACCATTTCTTATTTTATCTTCATACTGAGCTCTTTTAATGTCTAATGTGGCATAGTGTCAGCACAAGATTTTCCATTATTTTTTTTTATTTCTTACGGAGGGGGCGCCAATATGTCAGAGCCGGCATGTAAGCTTTTATCCCTTTATACCTCCTCCACCACTCAACTTAATTGACCCTTTTGATAAAGGCCAATAGGTTTGAGGGTTTTTTCCTGCAGAAGTTTTCTGAAATTATGTAGAATGTACAACATATGTGGAGGTTTCTTCCTCTTCCAGACAGTGTCGTTGGTTGGATCGCCACTTAGTACTAGTCTACACATGTTCTTATTCATGTGGTGATGACCAGTAAGTATGCCCACCATCTTCCTATAGCCTGCTCTCTTGAGAGTTAGCAGGAATTTGGTTACTTTGGTATTTATTCTTGGTTTATATATTTTGGAGACTCTGTGGCCATCAATACGTTCCCAAAGAATACTTGTTTCCAATAGATATACCAAGTCAGTCTTCTCATTTCCAGTCAAGATAATATAACCCGATATCCAGATCAGTTGTAACTTGTTCGGAGACTTATGAGGAGTATTCTCGCATCAACCTAGATCTGATGAGATTACTGATAGATCAGCCTGACTGTCACTAAAGATTGTAATGACTTTGTTAGACCATCTTTGCTCTTTTATTACATTCACTCCTGCGTTTATAGCAAAGAGTTGAGCCTGGAAGACTATGCAGTGCTTTTCAAGAGAAAACTGGAGTTCAAGTTGTTCTTTTTCAAAGAAAACACTCCAGCTCCTGCGCCTAGAGCCGTAAGGAACCTGCCAATGCAAATGTCCAAGGTGTTTGAGGACTTTCCCATTATTAATATTCATGTAATTCACGCTTTTAAAAACTTTATACAATTTAGAGAAACTCTATACACAAATATCAATAATCAATAAAACAAATATTGAATTTCTTAACAAAAATAAATTTTTAAATAAAATTTTTACTTTAACATTTTACTGTTACAATTATTTAAATATTATTCTTTTAGGATATTAGCATTCAACGCTAGAAGTTAAGAAACGAGAAAAACCCATTTAGGCGTATGAATCACCTTCACGGAGGGTATCCTGATTAATAGTAAGATGGTGAGTCAAACAATTTTTCTCTCCTCTCCCGACAAAATCTCTCCCGATAACTTAAGAAACTTCCATCAAGCAAAACTAAATTGAGCTACACATGAGAAAAGATATTAAACGATTAAAAATAGTCTTCATTTGAATTCTTTGACCCAGCATTCAATGCAAAAGCTTGCTATAAATTGAATAAATTTCCAAATCAACCACTAAATTGGGTTGTAAAACTTAAAGCACATTACATTTAAAACACCATACGATAAATAAATAAAAACAGTGTAAATTTTACCACTACCAAAAAATTGACTTAAATTCTTTTATAAATTTGAAAAAATAAATCTACACAGATAAATTTCATACGAAATGACAATTCTATTTAACATATCAGTTATTTTTCTATATCTTTAAAATTAACACTTTTACTTTTAATAAAAAAAAAAGATCTATTTTTAAAAAATATTTAACTAAATAATAATAAAAGACATTAAATCTACTGTGTAAGTTATTTATACACATTTAAATAAAATTCTCCAAAAATGGTAAAAAATGGAGAAATTTTACTAAAACGGAAATAATAATTTGCATATTTCACTTTTATTTTTATTTTTATATATAATATTTTAATCATAATAATGTGGTTATAGAAAATTTATATGGTGAAATTTTGTGTTTTGTATTTTTATTATATACACTCTACAAAACTACGACCTCACAAATATTTGTTTGTTTACATTTTCTCCAATCAAATTCTTTTTTTCAGAGAGCAAATTTTTGTATAGAACGAATTCACTGGGAAAAAGTGACTCTTTTTTTTAAGTTCAAACTTGATATTTTTTTTATACATAGCCAAAAGACTAGGCGAAGAGCTTTTATACCGATTGGTACGTTTGATTAGGAAGGGAAAGAAAAGTTAGGAAAGCAGGAGGGTAAAAGGGAAGAGGTAAAATTACGAACGAAGGTGGTAATATTCACCTTGAATTTATGTAGATCATAAATATGGAATTGATCATGTTTGGAGAACAAATGAGATGAAATTTGGTTCCACATTCGAGATGTTGAGGTTATAAGCGAATTTCCATAACTTGTCTTCTGCCATCTAGGGATTATTACGTAGTAGGAATGATCCTATGCCACCCTTTGTGTTTAACGCCGAGAGAAACACTTAAGTGGAGTTATTAAAGATTTAATTTTCACCAAGCATGTCCGTTGCTATGAGATATCTATAAAAACATTGTAAAAGAAATGTATTTGATAATAGTTGTAAAAGAAATATAGAAATATTCTTCGTTATAAAACTCAACTATATGGTGGCAGTGATGAAAGAAAAAATATAATTTCAACCTCTACTTCATTGATATATCGCATACTTTTAAAACTTTCTTCGAAGAACTTAAAACGTTAATAACCCTCCTCTTAAACAGTTCCGTCAAGGAATAAAGCAGACTTCAAGGTTTCTTTTCTACACAGTAGAAGTTGCTATTCAAAACCGGCTATGAAAATTTGTTTGTAGTTAAATTTTGCCCGAAAGCGTAACCATATTTCAGCAATTGTGTTTCCAAAATCAAATTATCAACCAATATAAAATTTCACAGATTCAAGAAGAATATAAACACCTTTGTACAATATTTTCTTTCCTCTGATTGTCCAATTGTGCATAATTGTATGAAAGTTTGGCGACCTAATATACTAAAATTCGACCATTTATATACTGATATATTCGATTATATTATACACTCTGTACGAGCAATTGGGCTCATTTCAGGATTGCTAAATAAATGTATGTTTATATAAAACAAAAAACAATGTTCACAGCTTCCTTAATCAAACACAAAAAAAAAACAATCTATTACGCTTAGATCCGCTTATAAAAAAACTCACAATGCAAAAATTAATTAGTAAATTTCTCATTCATTCTCCTTCATCCAGAGTTAGGACACGCATATTTATGTATATATATGGCAAATTACGAATTTGTAGAAGCTTTCGAGTTGATTACAAAATCAGATTTATACGTTTTTTTTTAAATTTTTATGTATATATACATATTTATTTTATGTTATTTGATGTTATTTTAAAATTCGCCAAACGGATCCAAAGTATTGACATCTATCCTATTTAACAAATACGTTTTTATCAAACAAGTTTTTTTTTTCAAGTGTTTTTGCAATATTATATCTGCAATTTGAGTTTAGCTCAACTGCACTATACCCCTAGAAAAAAGCATCTAAGTACAAGCAAACAAGCAGAGATTGTCCAAACAATGAAATATTGCTGGATTTAAGAAACCCTCAAATTTCACAAAATTTCAAATTGAGAAAATTTTCAAATTTTTGGATTACATAAAAAGCTTTGAAACACTAATAAAAGCCATGGAGCAAATGGGAATTCACAAATTATTATTACTCACAATTAGGCTAGAAATCACCAAAATGTTGAATACATTTTTTGTTTTTTTAGTTATTTTTAAATATTTTTTAATTTTAGGGTTTTTTTTCTTTAAAGGCTTTCTCATTATTTCTCAAAGATATAATCTTTTTTCCTTTTTGTACAATATATTTTTTTATTTTAATTTCTAACCAGAAATATTTAATTTCCGCCATTTTTTAAAGTTAAATTAATATTTAAAAAACAAAAATGAAATTATTTGCCATAAAAAGCTGACATTTTATTGTGCGTTTTTTTTGTGTTCGTCTCAAATATCAAAACACGCATTATCATCTAATTTTTTATAAAGTTTTACTTAATGTATATTCATATATATATTTATATATTTATATATATATTATACATCAATATAAAATAGTTCCATGCCTAAAGCTTAAATAGTTTAGTTAGAGACAGGTAAAAGTGAATCAAAAAAAGATTTAGCGCACATTTTTATGATCGGGGAAAATATTTTATTATGCTTATTTTGTTTTGTTTTATTTTTTTTTATACTCTCATTTATTGCATCAGGGACGACTTAAAACTTTTAATAAGTGGTAGCTCTTGGCCTGTTTTGTTTTTTTTTTATTTTAATGAGAAAATTTTGTTATATGAATAATTTTTAATATTGAAATGAAGAGTAATAATTTACTTAATTTATAGTTGTTAGTTAGTGATGTTCTTGACATTGATCTAAATTAAATATGATACATTTATAAATTTGTATAGCTATGTATATATTGAAATTGAAGAATTATTTTTAAAAATATATAGTTATACAGTTAAATTTAATGATGTAATGAATGAGGAAATTGTATTAACCTAAATAATAGTTAAGTAATTAATCAAAATAAATTTTAATAAATTTGTAAATTACAATTCGTAAAATATAAAATTTTTAAAATTAATTTATATTATACAAAATTTATAATATTAACCATTTCAATCCCTTTATGAACGGTGATGTTTGTTCGATCTTATTTTATTTTTTCGAAATTTAAGAATTTGAAAATAGATTTTAGGATTTCTTATTATTCTTCCGAATTATTTTTGTTCAAAGAAACGAACTGTTATACAAAGTAAAGTGTTATACATGAATTTCGAGATAGAAAAGGAATCCATTTCAAATTAAAACTTTTTAGAAGCCCTAATCTTCTAGAGAAAATAGTAGGAGAAATTAGATTTTCAGAACTTTTAATTATCATTAACTTATCAATATCAAATATATCAACTATAATAATTATAAACTATTTTAGTGAATTTTTTATCATTTTTTAAGTCCTCTAGACTGCCACACTTAGCAAATTCTTTTCAAAATCAACCTCAAGCATGTTACATGCAATATTTTTGACTCAAATTACTAAATACAACTTTTGATTCTAACCGAAAATATTCGACTAAATTTATTCACATTTTACTCACTATACTGGGATATAAAATTTAACACTGTATTGATATCGCTTTCAACTTATTACCCAAATACAAAAATCTCTTTAATTTTATCTTTCTTTTATAAATGCCTGGAATTGATAAAATCTTTAATTCTGAAATTGATAAAATGTTTCCTGGACTTCTGAAGGAGCTCCCAAGACCATCATACTTATTTAATGCATGTATTAGGCTGAAATACATACCAGAGTACTTTAAAGTGGCGCAGATAATTATTATGCTACTAAAACCAGGAAAGTCAGCTGACAAAGTAACCTCTTCATCCCATATCACTACTCCCAACAATATCAAACCTGTTCAAGAAACTAGTTCTTAAACGTTTGCAGCCAATCAGGTAAATCATAGGATTAAGTTAATAGAATGTGCTTTTGAAGATGAAAACTACTATACGGCAGTATTTCTTGATGCTTCACAAGCATTCGATAGAGTATGGCATGAAGGTTTCATACATAAAATACGAAAAACCTTATCAAGAAATATTTCTAAAATTATGAAATCTTACATTTCAAGTAGGAAATTCAGAGTAGCGCATGGAGAAGCAAGATCCAATGTTGACCCAATACTAGAAGAGGCTCGTCAAGGAAGCATTCTATTCTTGCTATATACCGCCGACATCCCGATAACACCACAGGTCGAAATTACAGTATTTGCAGATTATACGGCTCTAATGGCTATAAGCGATTCGTAAAGACAAGCAATAGAGCAACTTCAGAAAGGGCTGAATTAAGTAAACAAATGGACCCAAAACTGGAAAAATAAACTAAACGAGCAAGAATCGGTTCACATTACTTACGCATTAAGATGAAAAGGACCACAAAATTGTATATATATAAATGAAATTTAGGTACCAAATGCGGGAATAGTAAAATATCTTGGACTACATCTTGACTCGCGTCTTAACTGGAAACATCACGTTAAGCAAAAAGCATTGCAAATCAGACTGAAAATCATACATATGAACTGACTACTAAGGGATACACTACAAGGGCAAGAGTGTATAAAAGTATAATCAAACCTATATGAACTTACAGTATCCAACTGCGGGATGCACAAAAACATCTAATTTATTAATTATAAAGCGCTGCCAATATAAATATCTAAGAACTATCACAAATGCATATCGCTATGATTCAACAGAAGATATTCACAGAGATCTAAAAATAAAAAAAAGTGACGTAATTAGTGAGTATGCCATTGAAGACAAATATCAATTAATTCCAAAATAGCAACCTTAAGACGATTGGGCAATTAAACAGATCTTATGATATAAGAAGGCTGAAAAAGCGAAAACCGCACGATTTAGTATAATAAAATAAAATATAGTTAGGTGAGCAGAAATAGAAATTCTGTAATACAAATAGAGATTCTAACACAAGTTTTGCTTATAAGCACATTTTAAAAGATATTGAAGTGTAAAATTGCGGTACCGTACTTCATTAAGCGAAAGGTGTCAAGTTAGGTGCCTAAGTTACTGTCAAGAGTGTTGAAAAAAAATTATGTAATTATCGCGCACTATAATACAATGTTTAATATTTATAGGACCTTTAATACTTAATAAGAGTAGTAATTTACAACATCGGAAATAATGAAAATATTTAAAATAAAAAATTCACCATATAAATTCTGAATTAGCAAATCATGGCACTCGAGTATTATATTATTTTTGTATTTAAATCGGAAAAATAAATTTATTGCTGCAATTTGTATGTACCCATATTTGTAATACATTTTGAGTTTCTAATTTTCATGTAACTTGTATTTTAGTAATTAAAAATGTATTATATGTAATTTTTCTCTAAAAGCATATTAATTTCGAAACAATTAACTCGAACTTCTCGATTCAAGTCAATAAAAAAATATTTAAAACATGTTGTTACATCTTGTCAATTGTTATGTCAATTGTTATGTAAAAATCATTTTATAAGTATAAACCTATTTCTTTTTTTTTTTTGTAATGAACCGCTCTCACCTTTATTAGACAAATACGCGTAAGTATTCAAGGTTTTTCGTAATTTTTTTTTCCTTTTATTTTCTTAGGAATTATTTAAGGGACAGGTAAAATATGCCCTTTAAATTGAATAAGTAACAAGTTTAATTACTTTTTTTCTCTTTTTTTCAATATTTTTGTTATGACATGACATGATCTTATTGAAAAACAGATAATGTTGTGCAACATAAAATATTTACTATATATTGGCAATATTATAAGTAGATACAGTGTGAATATTTATTATGTAAAAATAAAAAAAATAAAAATAAATATGTTTTAACCTTCAAAATTTATTTTTTATAATTTCATGAATAATACACAATATAACTATTATTATTATATTTTAAAGGTTAATAATTAAAGTTTTAATTTAATAGGTTAATAAACTTTTATAATTATTTTACGAGAGTCTATGGAGATTATTGTATGTTTACCACTTAAGGAAGTAAAAATATAAAGTTTAATAATATATTAAGTAAATGTTTAACACAATTACAAATACAAGAAAAAAAACATGCAAAAAATTATTTTAATAAAATTTCGATGTAAAAATTTCCATTTTATTTGCAAATTAATAAATCAATATGTAATATGTAAGTTAAACTGGAAAAAATAATTACCTATCATATAACATTAAACCAGAAATGTTTTCGGAACAAGAATATTTGACTGCCAATGTTAATAACTGAATTGTAAATAAAAAGTTAATTATCATTGATTAACATTTTTTGTTAAATTTATTGTTAAAAATTGTTGTTTAACTGTGAACACCATACTGCATTCTTCACTGGAAAAATAAATATGGTGAGATACATATGGTAGCAAAACATATGGGTTTAAACATTCTAGACCATTCTACATTCCTAAACAATATGGTTGCGAAACATATAGTTTCAAGCATTCTATGAAAATTCCATTGCTTAGGCCAAAGATAACTATATAATAAAAATTGGATATCAGAATAGACTTAGATTTAAAATTATTAACCCCATACACAACAAATGAAAATTTGAACAAATTCGAATCGTCTGGCTATTAAAAACTGAAATAATCAAATAAATTTTCTAATTTCTATATTGTTGTACATGAACGATACTCGTTAATTTTTAGTAAAAATAAATGTACAGTGGTAGGCTCAATAAATTTTAACATTGTTTTTTTCTTTTTCTTTTCTAAGGACGGAATTTACAAATGTGTTAAAAAAAACTTTAGGAATCAATTTAACTGTTCAATTTAAAGTGTTGTTCTTTAAATTTTCAGCTGAAAAAAATTTCAAATGACTCAGGTAGTATCAGGTTTCTTTTGCTATGTCATCCGGCAAAAGTACTACCACATTTGGTTTCATACGGCATTAATAATTGTACACATTATTGCATTTTGATCTATTGAAGTGAATAAGTGCATATTTTGATAGCGTTTAATTAATTTTTATTTTTGAATTTGTATTATAATATTTAAAAGTGACAAAGTGCAGCTCGTAATAGTGTTTCAAATAATTTCATTCTGTTAAAACTACTGATTCATTTTTCATCCATTTTACGTAAAACAAACGAATTAAATATTGAAAATTGCGCATATGTTGCTTAACACTAGTTCGATTGCTAGCAGAAATATATGGAATTTCGTTTAAAACTGTTTAGAACTTTGTAAAGAAAAAAGAGGAATACGGTAGCTTGAAAAACCGGGAATGATCAGGCTATTACAAATTGTTAAGTAATTAAAAAGAAAATCCTTATATAAACCCAGTTAAAATTGTTTTTGGATCAACAAAAATTATTGGAAAAAAAGTGGGAGCAAACGAACAGTGCAGAGAATATGTAAATTCTAATATTTAAACTTATGGGGTGCGTAAAGTAGTAAATATTTTAGCACCAAATTTTTCAAAACGTGAGGCTTTTGCTCAAGAATATGTTAATGAGTCATTGGAGTACTGCATATCTACAACTATATCATAGTCTATCTATATCATCGTTTATTTTCATTTTTTAACCTCATTTTAACAGAACGAGAAACCTAAATTCTGTATCATAATTTATTATGGTTTATAACATCCAGAAGTCAAAATTTTATTATTCTTCTAGGATTCGGAACATTTTCACATATTATTAGCCTACAGTGTGGAAATAATTAAAACTTCCATTCCTTTAAGAATAATTTAGAGCTAAGACTTAATTCTCTAAAAGCCATAAAAAATGTTCAATTAAAATTCATAACAGAAATGATAGTACGAGCTACATGAACATCAAATGATGAAGATGAATGAGATATATGAAAATGTAATTAAACTAAGTCGAGACCAACTATTGAGAATTTAGAATACGCGGATTTAGACCAGTGTTGTCCAAGAGAGATTAAAATAAAGAAAAATTATAAATCCAAAAGTAAATCGTAAATTATAAATCAATCAATGGTAAATCTGAAAAGCCAGACTAAAGTTCACATTCTGAGCATAGCAACACCATATCAATCTATTAATCAAAATCTTAAAAATGTAAATAAATATACTAAGTATATTAAGATTTATAACGAAACAATATTTTTAAGATAGTAAAATATATACATTATAAATTATTATATTAATTTTTAATTGAACTAATAAATATTATTTTTAATTGCAATAGAAAGCTTACATTATAATAGTAAATTAAAAATAATTAAAAACAAAACAAAACTAAAATAAAATTATTAAATATGACTTTAAATGAAAATTGTAAATTCATTATTCATTTTATTCATAATAAATTAATTAACTAATCTGAATAGATTTGATATTAAGACAACATTAAATTACTGAATTAAGCTTGCTATATTATAAAAAGAAAAATTTTTGCTAACTGACTGCGTATGATAACTAAAAATGTTAATTTTAAATACTAAAAACGTTTAAGATATTAAATTTGGATAATGGTTAATAACATAAAGAAACGTTTATAACAATGGTGCAAAATACAACTTAATGACTTAATACATTGATGATTTTTTAAAAAATTTAACATTTAAAATTATGACCAAAACTACTCAAATAAAAGATTGAGCCAAAATTGACAGTAATTTACATCGTTATTTTGATGTTAAGAAATTCGAATACGCTTAGTCCAAGCATTTTAAATAATTAAGCTCACTGAATACAAAGCATTAAATTAAAGTAAATAATTGAAATATATTTTTTTAAATCAATTTTTACAAAATTCAGGAAAAATTATAGTAAACACAATTTTTTTTGTGCAAAATCTAATAAAATCGTTAAATGTATCATTTAAATATAGGGCGAACCGGAACCGGAGTCCAATAGACACATCCAATTGTTTCTTAAAGCCGCCTAACATATAAGCAACATTTTCTAAGCTCTATAAATTTTTACATATAAGTAGGTATATATGGCATATATGATTTTTATTTTATTTATTTATTTAAGAATTCTCAAATGAGCCCAAAATTGCTCATACAGAGTGTATAATATATACCTATGTAATATGTATATATATAGTTTTTGTAAAAAAATTCTAAAACTTCCATTCAATTTTCTGTGTGTTTTTCAATATATATGCTAACATCTCATTTTGTCATTTTGGGGTAAAAGAGATAAAAAAAAACGTCAACAAAATATAATGAAAAATTAAATAACAAAAATAAGTAAATTTCTTTACATTTCAAATTTTTATTAAATTTTGTTGACGTTTCTCAATTTTATATGCCAAATGAACCAAAGAAGTTCTGCAAATGTTGTTAAATGTCAAATTTCTGTATTTGTCGACATTTTTAAATGAAAAATGGGAATGGGACGGTTTTAAGATTAAATTTAAATCTGATTAATTCTGCAAACAGAATTTGACATTAGTATATCTAATTTAATAATAAAAATTGAGATTCATTATATAGTAAGAAATATGACAGTATAGTTTTCTACTCATGTACTGCAATCGAGTGTGGGTCTACTTGTTGAAAAACAAAATGTCGAACAAAAATGTTGAAAAATGTTGATTACATATACATTTCAACCGACAACCAAGCACTTATAACAGTGGATGGTAAAGCCTCAAAGCCCCGCTAAACACATTATTGAAACTCTTATATTTTTAAAGAACATATTTCGTGAATGATAAAAGCTTATTTGTGTCACTATCTCTAAAATATAACCCTTTAAAAAAAATGTCGAACATTTTTTTTCGAACATTGAAATTTGACATTTCTTTTCAAGGACCGACTTTTTAATATATTTTACTATTCGGCATTTAAATATTTTTTTCGAGAAAAAGATCGGCTCCCACTCCAATCATTTGGCTTTATTATTTAAGATTAATCTTACTCAGATTGTATTTAGAAGATACTATTAAAAATATATTTAGAAAATTTATTTCTACAAAATTAATATTTATAAAAACTCATATTACATAACACATTGTATGTAGGTTTTTTATTTACTTATTTTTTTTTCAGCAAAGGCATATAATGTCAAGTAAAATGTCAATTACATCTAAAAATTTTATCTTACATGTAAATAGTTAGTATCTTACAGTTGGGAAAAAATTTATTTACAAAATTTTATGCATTTGAACATTTCAAAACTAAAATTATGCAAAATTTGAAATTATTATTTCAAAAACTTCAAAATAAAATATGTTAAATTTTGCATTCATGCACAACTATTGTCAATAACTAAATTAAAAATGAAGATATCAACGCAATATGAATTAATAAAACAAATAATAAATTATATTTAATTACAATATTTGTACATTAATGTTTACATATTTTTTTTCTTAAAAAAATATTTTGAAATTCTAAACTTTGATTTGAAATAAATGCACATGTATTTGTATAGATAGTTGAGTATTAATATTAAGTAACACAAGCTATCTTAAAGCTATATTTAAAGCTTTATACAAACGCAATGTCTATGTAGTAAGTTTTAAATTTTATTAAAAATATAAATATATCATAACAACTCTTCATTGATATAAAGTCTTATAAAATTTTAATTGAGAAGCAAAAATACAATTTTATTCGTGATTTGTTTCTTTATTGCTATTTTAAAATGAAAAAATTTGATTCCGCGTGAATAAAAAAAAACTATACATATAAAGGTACATCGTACATACATCTATATATTATAGTTTGATTCTAAATAGAACAATATAATGACATATTAAATTAAGAGACGAAGAATGTAACCAAAATCAAATAACAACTATCAAAATCAAATTGGGTAAAATAAATACTATATACTAACTCTACTACACAATTCTTAACAGTTAGGATGCTAATATTATTTTGCCAAAATAACAAAAATAAATATAACTGAATTAAGGGTAGTACGACCCATTAAATTTGTTTACATTTTAATAATTCAAATTAAACGTCACTTGGTATCAATGCTGTCAAATGTCTGTCTGAATAAGTCAAACTTCAATCAAATTTAAGTTAAAAATATGCAAATTTAATGTCATGGCTGTCCTTTTATATTGTAACGAAACATGGAAATAAAGGTAGCGTAAATGTAACAAACAGCATAAAATCAATTGAAAAAATTTTGCCCGCAAACTGAGACAAATGGTGAATAGTACAACGAAACTGATGGTTTTGATCTATGTAATATATAAAGAGGAGAAAATGCAGCGAAACCCAGCTTTTGATTGGGATCTACAAAGTAGTACAGGTAGGATACAAGTATGAAAATAAAAAATCACCTTTCATGAATATGTCTTAATTTTCTTTTTTTCATGGCCGGCTTTTGATTCGGATCTACAAAGTAGTACAGATAACATACAAGTATGGAAAAAAACATCTTTCATGAATATGTCTTGATTTTTTTTTACAGTCGTATGGTCTTATAATTTACATTAAAATTTAATTTACAAAATATGTGAAATTATATTTGATTATACGTTATTACTTTCTTTTTTTTTTTGGATTACTATTATTAATTTGATTAGTAGTATTAGTTCCTATAGCAGAATTATTTTATTTAATCAATAAATCCTTGCTTGAAATGAAACAAATGAGATGTGCAATTGATCGTATATGTTTCCCTGCAAAATAATAAAACCAGATTATGATGATGAAGAATTAAAAGGCATAAAAATATGATTAAATATACGGTTACATAAGCATTCGAAGACATTTAAGAACCCCATGACTAAATACTTCAAGCATTATCGTCTCACAAAAAAAAAATTAAAGAATACCACAAAATTAGTAGTTATGGAATTTGAGGTTTTATTTCACAATGAAGTAAAACCCCAAAATTTGGGTTTTTATAAGATTTATATTTTCGGGCGATATTGGTTTGGGGCGTTAATTCACAGTGCCATATTTAACATGTTATAATCAAAAAAAATTTGATTTTTCATTATCTAATATCTTCAATTTCCCTAAACGAAATAGCAACTATGCTATCTAGGATGACATTATTACAATTTTATGTACTTAGTTTTATTTTAATTTAATTAGTGTTGTTACATGTTATTTGTTACATAATAATATGAACGAATTGGTACTTTAATTGTGATTTAACAATGATAAATTAATTTTTAATATACATTATATAGTTAATCGTTTTATCTAATTTGAATAAGATTTAAATTAATTTTTTTAATAAGATGCCTGCTTCATTAAATCATCGTATTTAATTAGAAATTTATTAAAACATTCCAGTAATTCTTTCAATTATTATCATATAACCTATCTACCTATCTTATTAATAAAAAAACTAATATTAATACATTAAAATTTATTAATAGTAATGTTTAATTTAATTTTTTTAATTCTATTTACCCAATTTTTATAATTATTAAAAAAAAAAATTAGTTAAATTTTACAAGTACATGTGATTCATTAATTAATACAAGGTGATAATTAAAATATACTTTGAAGTTTGTTTCGTTTTCAACATAATTAATTAAATTGTTTTTTATTTTTGTTTTCAATTTTAAGAAAATTTTATATAAATAAACAATTCAATTCAATAAATAATAAAAATTAAAGCTGTTAATTGAAACAACAAAACATTTTTTATTTAATATTCTTCGTTATATGGATACAAGTTCTTTTAAAATAGTACACAAAGCATCATAACATCTTGAGGTTATAAGAATCTTTTATTAATTTTAATTTTTAGTATAAAGTTTTCTAATTTTATTATTATGCATTAACTTTTCTTCTTTAAAATGGAATTTCCATAATTAAACCAAATTTTTTTAACAAAATTCATAGATTATCTTAGTAGGGGAATATAAAGAAAGGGTTTCACAAGATGTTATTGTAATGTACAAATTTAAATATAGGTGAAAATTAGCTTTAAAATGCTTTTCATGTTATAAACGCTACCATATTATATAAAATCTTGTTAAATGTAGAAAACTGAACTAAACTGAAACGTTTCTATTAAGATATTTAAATATACCCACTCTCTCAATTACTAATTCATATGCAATTGCTTGCAACTGTATAACTACATTTTCCCATCCATTAAAAAAGCAAAGACTACCCTTATAGTACCCTTTTTCGGTCCTGAATGGAAAATCTTCCATATAATATATTAATACGTTAACAATGTCTGTAAAATTTTCCATCTCGTTGAATTAAGCAGTGACAGGAACCCAAAAATTTAAATGTGAAGCTTTTTCAAAATACTACCGCAAAAAATACCGATGACACGCTGGGTAGCGCAGTAGGTAGAGCGCTTGCCTTTCAACCGAAAGGTCCCAGGTTCGATTCCTGAAGAAGTAAAAAAAATGCTTTATGGGTTTTTCGATCTGGTCCCCTTTGTCATCGGGATAAAATAAATGACAAAAATAATTGAGAGTATAATCTGGTAACAAGTTAAATGAAATAAAGCTGTTCTATTTAAGAAGGCTTAGTTCCTGACAATAGTAGTAGTTTTCCACATTTAATGAGTTGATAACCAGTAATTTGTTAAATAAATACTAGAAATATTTGTAGATATTGTAGTGTAAACTTCCAGTACCGTACTTAATTAAGCACGAAAAGGCGATTCTACCTAAGTTACTGTCAAGAAGATAAAAAAAAAAAATTAAGAAATAAAAAAATATAAAGAGTACTAATTTTGTGCCCATTTTTCAAATGTATAATTTTACAGGCAAACATATCCAAGTTTTAAACCCATATAGAAAAACTGTATGCTTAATACAAAAACCAAATAAAATCAACGAATTTACTTCTAATTCTACCAAATTCTACCAATTTCAAAATAACGGGAAAGCAAGATCAAAAACCGATGACAAAAATTATGAAATAATTTTTAATTTTAATATATATGTACATGTGTGAGTTGTATTAATGGCATCATTGACTCATTGTAAATCCATCTAAATAATAAAATTCAATTGAATCAATAATTCTGATTAATTTGAGTTATTAAAAAAATAAGGTCTTAATATCAGAAAACCAATTAAGTATTATGATGCAAGCATTGAAAAGTGGATAAGTATAGTTATATTGATCTATTACAGATTACTTCCAAACTCAAAAAGTGCACTGGTTTAAGAAAATAGAACTAATTTTTATTAAACATTTAACAATACAGTCAAATTAAAGAATTCAGTTAACGAGCACACGCACATATATGAAAATACATATACATAATATAACACTTGGTCTCGTCTAACATCCTTAAAAACATACCATAAGTCGGTGTAATTTTATTCGAATATAAGATAATAGAAATTCTACACAAACTATAATGATTACCTTTAAATAACGAAATAAGAATTCTTTCTATCCTAGAAGAATAATCTACGTCGAAATGACGTATAAAAATAAATATTTTGTCTCTTATTAACCGTTGCACTGGATGTTTTATTTTCTCTAATATTCTTAGTTGTTATTCTGTTCTAGCGTATGACGGTTTTTGTTTTGCAATAAGTTAAATAACAATTAAGAAAAATGGACCTACTACGTCTATACGACGAATGTTTACCTTTTATTATTTTTTTTTTTTATTTTTTTATGCCGTTTATTTTGTGATATTATAAATATTGATAATTTATTAGTATAACATAATTTTACCAATTTTATCTTAATGGCTTCATCAATTAAAATATATTTACAGAAAACGAACGCTCTGTTTGATGATGACGTTCAAAGCAACAAAGCCGATGTGTATGATGGTGCTATCGATACATTAGATCAGATGTGCCCATCCATGTCATGCAGTAAAAAAACAATAGATGGCCTATCACAGTTTTTTAAAGCATACTCAATATGGCATTTGAAAATTCTTATATAATCTACGGCCATTATATACTGGCCAAAAATCAAAAACCTTTGAGCACAAAGGACTTTATTGATGAAATATTAAGCATTGATTTCACCTCAATCTGGATTGAAAAAAGGTTAGCAGTTAGAGATTCACTTCGTGAAAATATCAAAAACGTTCTTCAAAATTGGCAATTTGCTTCCAAACCTTCTGCTACAATGTCCTTCACTGAAATTTCACCTACTGGAATATTATCTGTTCTAACATCAGCTGTTGATTTAACATACATACATGAACTAGAAAAGAAAAAACGTGGCTAGCATTACTATTTTCCTTCAAAAATACGAAAAATGACAAAATCAAAATGTGATAAATGTGCAAAAGCAGTGTGCAATGAACATAAATTAGCAGTCTGTCACTCTTATATTTAAATTTTTTTTTATTTTTTATTTAAATGTTTTTTAATAATTTATTGTAAATATTTTAATAAAATAATGTAAAAAATCCCAAAGGTTGTTATTTTTTGTTGATTTTTGAGTGATATGAATTTTAAGCTTTTTTTTGTTTTTAATTTTTTAATTAAATCTTGAAATTAATTAAAATACCATAAAATGAATCAATTTTCTTAATTTTTCCGGTTTTCATTAGATTGTAAAAATTTAATTAAAAAATTAATATTTTCATATGATAGAACAAAACGTACAGAAATGGGCCGACAGAATATAATACGTCGAATCGACGTATAAAAAAAGATTGTTTCTCTAGGGTTAAAATGTCACGACTATAAATAAAATTCAAATATTTTTTTTTTTAAATAATTTACTTAATTTAATTAATTGCAATTGTAATAATATGATAGTGGAATTATAGAAATAGGGCTATCTTAAATGCAAATAACTTTTTATGTCAAACAAAATATTGAAAGCTTTTAATGGAAAATTTTAATATAATATTTTAATTAATTATTAACTACCATTTTTGATTATTTTTTATTGTATATTTGTTTTGAATAACCGCAAAATAAAATTTCTAGAAAATTTTTGAATATATTTTTTTATATTGAATTTATTTTTGTAAGTATTTATAGAATTCATTTTAATTAAGAATAATAAATAGGTTAATAATTAATATATTGTTAATTAAAGCAGATAGTCTTATAAACTAGTACTCTTAATAATTAACAATTTTAATTTTAATTGGTAAATAATTTTTTTTTCTAAATTATTAATTTATAATTATTATTATTTTTTTGTACTTATATTGATAGTTAATTGGACTATTGAACATGATATTGCTTCTACATAAAAATTTAAAATGAACATCAACAATACTTTTCGACATTTATCCCTCTCCTTCCTCTTTTTTCAATTTGTTGAAAATATAAAGATTCCTTTATTTTAATTTTTGTATT
The DNA here is from genome assembly GCA_963942445.1 of Argyra leucocephala. Classification (NCBI taxonomy): domain Eukaryota; kingdom Metazoa; phylum Arthropoda; class Insecta; order Diptera; family Dolichopodidae; genus Argyra; species Argyra leucocephala. The sequence continues at coordinate 46,491,321 of OZ012678.1, read as the reverse complement.
TGTAACATAAAAAAACATAGTCTAGTGTTACATGATCTAAAATGTATATAATTTTACTTATTTTACCAATTACGTCTTAATAACATATAACAGACATAGGATTAGCATACAGTTGCAAGAATAAAACATTATAGAAAAACTAAAATTGTAGTACTAAAGCGGAATGATTTTTAACCTATCTTGACCTTGATATCATTTGTTGAGGTTAATATTATTTCTAACATAGACATTTGTGTGGTTACTTATTAATTTTAATATTTTCAAGTTAAGTTTACTGTTTAGACATAACATACGACTTACCAGAAGTGAAGTTGTTCTCTATTTAACAAACAAAAATAAAATAGAAAATTTAAAAATTATAAAATTAAATAAAACCAAAATCATTTTTTCTTGAAATGAAAATACATAAATTACTTGAATTTGAACAGAGTATTTTCCATGAATTCAATACTGATGATTTTGTAAAATTGATAAATAGCTTTAGCTTATTATAATTTATATTAAAATTAATATTGAGATATCCTGATATTGTTGTCTTATTGAATTTAATGTATAAAAATAATAAAAATATGTTGATTTGGAATTTACTTTTACATCAGTTATTTAACAGCTACTACAGCTGTTATACTACACAGCACTTTGTGCACGAACTCAATCAATCTTTTTATAAACATTTCCTCCTGAAAATTATATAATTTATGATTATTCAAAAACATATTATATAGGGGATTATCATCTCTTATGTATGCACAGAGATAATGCATAAAAAAATTAAATCAAAAAGTTTTATTTTGGGAATTTTCTGTCTCGGGATTTTGGTTTTTGAGCTTTTTAAAAATTTTGGGATTTTGATTTTGGGGAGTGACTCCAATTTTAAAACCAGTCCCTTCCTATATTATTGGAACACTGCTATTAGTAACGGAAGCAACATTTTATCACTCCTGAAAATTGTTGCAAAAGAATTTAAAAAAAAACAAGGGTTTTCGAAAAAAGCAATATTTTTAGGAAAAACGAAATATAAAAAAAACAATATTTAAAAAAAATCATATTTTAAAAACCGAATTTTGAAAAACAAGATAACATACCGCTCCCCGCTAATAACTCCTGTAAAACTTTCCACCACGGTGAATTAAAGCAAAAAGTAGTGACAGGAACCCAAAAATTTAAATGTGAAGCTTTTTCAAAATAGTACCGCAAAAAATTATCGATTACAAAATAAAAAATATTAAAAAGTAACTTTTGTGCCCATTTTTTAAATAAATCATTTATAGAAAAACATATCGGAGTTCTAAGTCCATCTAGGAAAACTATATATTTAATACAAGAACCAAATAAGATAATCTGAATAATAGCAAAACATAATAAAATCAATGAAATATGACGCTTTTTCAAATTAGAAGTATTTTTAAAGTCATCAATTGAAATTACCCAAAAAATAGAGTACCTATTCAAAAAATTTAAGCTTCCCCTGGTTTGTGTCTTTGAATTAGTCACCTTGAAATGTTTCTAATTGACTAATGCAGGCGCAGCTTCAAGTTCAGTTGAATGTTTATTTTTTAAAGTAAAATATTGACAAAAAGAAAAAAATATTTTTATTAATATATAGTGGTAAATATTGCTTTGCAATAAAAACACCAAAAGCCAAATATTAGACAGAACATATGAAGGTCAATATTGACTATTTCTTCAATTAGTGCTGAAATTACAAAACTATCATTTTCTTTATCTGCACATGGAGCCTTTGTTGTATGCAAAACAATTTTATGCCAGAATAGACAGTTGTATACATCGGAGGTAACAACAAGGAGATTAGAGAAGGAAAATTTATGTAACAAAAATATTATACCAAGAAGAATTAACTGTTTTGCAGCAATAGAATAGATACTTTGTTTTGAGTTAAAAATATTTAAATTGACGAGGAAATAAATATTTTTTTAATGCTTGACCAGCGAATGTTACACAGGTAATAGCTAGTAACTTATAATATTTCGCCTTTTTCAATAATTCTTAATCTTTTTTTTTAATATTTCGTAATTATAATATTAAATTCAACTTTGTTCACATTATAATAAAAAAATACTATTTAAGTATATCTTAAATACAGATTATCCATTAAAATATTTAATTAAAAATATAAAAATTGAATATCACAAGTGATAAAAATTTATTGTAATAATAAAAATTAAAATTAATTAAACTTGAATTTATCTAAAGAATAATTTTTCTTAAGCATCTATGAACACCTGCAACTCAAAGTACGGAAAATAAATTAATTAATTAATTCATAAATAATTTTCCATGACAATTTAAAATAATTTAAAATTTATTTAATATAAATAAAGATATTCATTTACTTTTATTGTTATTATCTATATATTATATAATTAACTGAATCTTATAATTTACATAATTATTATTGTTTAATGAGAGAAATGTGTATAAAAATCACGGATGTGTACATCATTAATCTTCTAAATTATTTAAGGAATTTTTTAATTCCCAAATACCATTCTATAAATAATATTGTTATTAAAATTAAACAATTATAAGTTTGTGTTTATTTTAATTTTTAATTTTTGTTCGCTAAACTATAAAATTTCATAAAAACTTCACATAACCTCTCAAGATAAGATTACAGATATATTGCATTGCAGTTATTATAAATGAAACGTACTTTGAAAATAAAATTTTAAAAGTTGAAAAATAACAAAATATTGCTGAAAAGAGTCAAATATTTTCCTCTTATTTGTACTAAATGTGCGCTTATCATACAGATACGCGTATTTTGTCAACTTTTTTTTTTTTTTTTTTTCTACGGAGGTGGCCCTAATATGTCAGAGCCGGCATGTAGGCTTTTTAGCCCTTTATGCCGTCCTGCACCCCTCAACTTAGTCGACCCTTTTGATAAAGGCCAATAGGTTTGGGGGATTTATCCTGCAGAAGTTTTCTGAGGTTATGTAGTGCGTTTCCAGCAGCCTGAGTCTCAGCCTTGAAAGAGCTAAGCACTCTCCTACAACATGTGTGGAGGTTTCTTCCTCTTCCAGACAGTGTCTACAGGTTGGGTCGTCACTTAGTGCTAGTCTACACATGTGTTTATTCATGTGGTTATGACCAGTAAGTATGCCCACCATCTTCCTACAGTCTCCTCTATTGAGAGTTAGCAGGAAGTTGGTTATTTTGGTGTTTATTCTTGGTGCATATATTTTGGAGACCCTGTGGCCTTCCATACGCTCCCAAAGAATATTTGCTTCCCTTTTCAGGGTGTTTTCTATTGATAGTTTAATATTACCAATAGATATACCAACTGCTGGTTCCGGGCCATAAATGTTTCCCGGCGATGATCTGGCTAGTTCGTCAGCCTTCTCATTTCCAGTCAGGCCACTATGACCCGGTATCAACATCAGTTGTACCTTGTTTCGGAGCCCTATGAGGTTTAGGGCTTCCGAACATTCTTCCACCAATTTAGATTTGATGATGTTACTTTCAAGAGCTTTTAAGGCAGCCTGACTGTCACTAAAGATTCTAATGATTTTGTCAACTACTTCAATTTCAATTTCAAATTTGTTCAATTTAATATAGATGAAACGAATAGTCTCTATAATTGTATAAGCACCAGTTTTAGATTTACAAAACTCATTTCAATATGCCAAAAATAAAAAATATATTCAAAACTCAATTTTCAAAAATTAACAAAATTCAAAATTAACAAAATTCAAAATTTAAAATTACTATTAGCTTTAACAAACAAGAATGTAAATTAATTTTCTTCCCCAAAAACCATATTATTCCTCTATGTGTTAAAATAAAAAACAAAATAATTTTTAAAATTAAATAAATTAAACAAATAAATTAATCAAAATCAATATACAAAAATATACAATTGAATTACTACGATTTTTGCTTAAAATGTTCTCAACATAGTTCAATTAATTTACTATGTGAGGCTAAAGGCCTAATTACATTAGGCAACTACTTTTACACTTCTTCAGTGTTTGTAATTGACTCAGATTATATTTGTATGATAGCATAATTTTTCACAACCCTCTACATTTTAAACGATAGAAACAATCAGGTTGAAATAGCCTAATGTAGGTGATTTTTTTTAGTGATTATAAAATAATTATAAACTTTTATTAAAAAACAAATAAATTAAGGAAAAATAAAATTGTAAGCGAATCTTTAAGAGAATACGTAAACTGTTTATATTTATAATACTAATTTTTATTATCTTGAAGTGATTTTAATTAAATTATAACATCTTTGTTAATGAACGAAGTAAACCACCAACAATAATCTTTATAAAACAATTTCATCCTATATAAATTAATCAATTCTACAATAAAGTTATTTCAAAATTCTATTGCCATATAAAACCTTGAAAATTTCATTGGATCAAATGATAAAATGCCACATCAGTAATGGACTTATCAATTATTAAGAAATACTTATACAGAAATTAAATAAAATTTAAACTTATATTATTTGAATAACGATTTGATGATAATTATACTTTTGAACTCTTATTATTTTACATTTTGAACAGTTCATAATTATAATTTTAGTTTTTCAACCTTTTAAAATTATTGTATAGGTATAATCAAATTATTCTCACCTTCAATTTGTCACATTTACATTGTCACATATATTATAGAGATGTTCTCTAATTAAGTGGAACTGTAAAATTTTTAATTTCATTCAACCTGAGTCATTGAGGATAAGATTGTATTGAACTTTTAAATAATTCTTTTCAAATTTAATTTTAATTTTTTTTTATTACAACATTGAATCTTATTCTTATGTTTTCTTAATTTTATATTCAAGTTTTTTTATAGTTTTTTTTTTTGGAAATACTCCAAGCATTGCTCTTTACCAAAATAAATATAAAAAATTACAAGAGTTTTGTTGATGCTTTTAAAATCTAAAGTTAAGTATTAGTAAAGATTACCAGATGGATTAAATTTTTGAACAGTTCATAATAATTATTTTTTTAACATAAAAATGTCAATTATTGGAATTGTTAAAAATTTTCAATATTTTAATTTGACATGTTAAAATATTAATCGTTGAATTCATAGATTTGTTAAATAAGTAGCTCCTTTGGATAATTGCAATTAAATTTCAAACACTTGAACTCATTTTTTAATCTTTTTTTAAGATTTTTTTCTAATTTTTATTTACTTTACAAATTTCTTTTTTTGACTCAATTGACAGCAGTCAAAATTAACAAAAAAAAATTAAACAAAAACACTTTTCCATGAACAAAAATGTGCAATTTAAGACTGAGCTTTGGATAATCTACTGAACACCGTTCAAAAAACTTTTGACAGAAGTTCAATTAATAAAAACTACTAAACATAAAAAAGAGTTTTTTTTTTACTCTATGCATTTATCTAGATTGACCTAGTTTATTGAACACATACGTTGGCATGTCAAATTAAAATAATGAATCAGAGAATTTTTAGAATTATCTAAGAAATAGACTAAACTTTAAAGTTATAGTCATATTGTTCCCAATCATTCAATGTTTCTAACGCTGGTTGAATAGATGACGATAGCGAAAACTTTACAAATTTAAATGATAAACTACATTATCTGAAGCAATAAAATATAACCGCTTTAGTCGAAATTTAAAAATTTTCAGTATGACCATTTAAAAACCATTACCATTACAGACATAAAAAGTACATAAGCTTCGTAATATTAATTTTTATTAAATTTAAAGTTTTAAATAACTATATTAGGTTGAATAATATTCATAAACTATAGTTATAAATAAAAAAAAAAAAAAAAAAACAACTATGTGGTTATAAGTTAGTTATATAATAGCAAAATGAAATGATAAGCACATTTTTAGTTAAGATAAAATCATAAAAAAAATTTGGATACAATCGCTTAAAAGTCAATTTTAGAAAACTGGTATAGTATAACAATATTTACTATAACCGCTACAAGCTGTTATAATTTTTCTATAAAATATTTGACATGTAGATAATAATTGATTATATTATAAACCATAACTATTAAAGTTGGTTTAAGTTATTATTGTCATGTGCAATATAAAGTCTAGCTGATTTAGGTGAATAAATTAATGCGATTTTTTCTACTTTCAAAATTTATAAAAACCTAAGGAAGATAGTTTGTTGTGGAATGTGGAGGATAGTTTTTGCACATAGAATGCGATGGTAACAATATCTCATTTGTCGCTTATGTCGACTTAATGTTATTGTTACAGATATAATATAATGCATTATAACTGTAACATAATTGTATGTACAGTAAAGTAACTATTACTTATAAATAGACTGATTTCTATTAATTTAGCTACGAAGTTAATTTGCAGTTATTTTTCATAATCAGAAACATTATTCATATATTTTTATATACTTATTTTAGTACATAGCATATTAAGTTCAGTATCTAATAGTTATAATAAGTTCAAAAGGTTGAAATAGCCTAATGTAGGTGCTTTTTTTAGTGATTATAAAATAATTATAAACATTTTATTAAAAAACAAATAAATTAAGGAAAAAAAAATGTAAACGAATCTTCAAGAGAATAGTTACGTAAATTTTTTATAGAAGTTTATAATAAATTGTCACTACAGTGATAGGTAGACGCAAAATTTTTATATAAATATATTATACGATTCGTAATTTTACGAAATGGCGTGACGGTTCTTTAAATTTTAACATTTTAATTTGAATATTATATCTATGTTATCATTTTATGGGAACACTTAAATAATAAAATAGATTTTATATAATATGTTAAAATTTAGAACTAAATTCATGTTTGTTTTTGTTTATTTATAAAAGAGTGAATCTGCAGATAAATCTGCAAGCAAACTACAGGTCCTTTTTCTTTTGGAATGTGGCGCTTGTTATATATAGTAATTATTTGTTATATATTTTGGATATCGTATATTAATATTATTTTTATTAATTTCTAATTATTATATGCTAATTAATTTTTAAATTACTATTATATCAGAACCGATGTGGTTTTATTGATAATTGCATTTCAGTCATTTTCATCATTTAATTTAAAAATATTCGGCTCTCACGCGGGTTAAATCCTGGCTTCTCAGTCGTTGTCATACTCGAATACATTACTATACTCGAGTGTTTTACCACTTTGCTACCCTGAATTTATTTTTTAGAACATTTTTTTTTCATTTCTTTAACTATATACAAAAATGTAGTCTTCTTTTTACATCTCGCTATTTTGTGTTTTTTTTAAATTTTAGACATTAGATTTCCAATTAAGAGCAAATTTAATGTTTAAAACGGCTTAAATGACTTTGTTAATATTTCTCTTTCTAAGCTATAAGCGTTTATATTTTCGTTAGAATATGATTCCACATTCGACAAAATTTGACTAAAAACGAATTTCGACAGTCAATTTTGAACCACATAGGAGTAACTTCCAAGGGGTGTTCATTTCGAAAAAATTTTACTATAAACGAATTTCGATAGTCAATTTTGAACCACATAGGGGTAACTTCCAAGGGGTGTTCACTTCGAAAAAATTTTACTATAAACGAATTTCAATACCCAGTTTTGAATTACATAGGAATTCCAACCTTGTAAAAGTGGGTTTTAATATTTCTCTTGATCCTCAACGGAAATATTGGAACGGTGGCATTAAGATTTTCATTTAGTCTGAGCAAGTGCTAACACCTAGGAAATTACTCTAATAATACGACGATTTTCAAATGGTACAAGGGAGAACTTAAAATTAGAGTTGCCTGTAGACTGTTATAACTTCAAACTTATTAAAACATTAATTACCCGAGTGAAGTTCGAATTCGCCACTTTTTGATTTGTAAATAAAGATGAAAATTAGATTTTTAGTTAAATAACATAAAGGCCAGATTACACCGGTTATTTGGCCAACCAAACCAAAAACATACCATATTGAAAGCAACTACATTGGTTATTGAACACTCAACATGTTATTTTTATATTTTTTTTTTTATATAGTTTCGAGTTTATGGGACGTACACCCTAACTGATTTTACACGGGGATTTGAAATACACAAATTGATTAAAATATTTCAGATTTGCCATGATTTTGCAAATTCTACCATTATTATAATTTTCTTGTAATTCTTCAGATGCGCAAACAATCATGAATACCGTTATTATTTCTGGAATAAATTTTAATAAAAAAAAATTCCATTATGACTGTATAAATTTTTTTATTTTATTTCTTTTATTATTGTATATTATATATTGTTTTTAATTGTAGTTAATGTTAAACTTAATTTAAAATTTTAATTTTTCCATTGAACTGAGTGAGAACTAAAAAATTTCAAAACAGCAGAGGACCAGAGGTAAATATTTAAAAATTGTTTGAAGATTAAATACAAATATTTAAAACAACGGAACGGAATAACACATTTTTTTTTTCTTATTTTTCCTCTTTTCCATTCTTTTTCTTCTTCTTTATCACTCTCTCTCTCTCTCTGTCTATTTGCAGAAAACTCAAAGAGAAGAAATATTTTAATTTCATAATTGTAACAACAATTATGTGAAACAAAAAAAAAACTATAAAGTAAAAATTCTCAAATGAAAAAAAAATTTCACAATACCCGTTGAGTTGATCAGCTCGTCGGGTGTTCATTCAACATTGTACTCGTGGAAGCTTATTGTAGAAAAAAATATAGTACTCTATTCAATTATAATATAGTTTACCTTCCCACAAAGTAATTGATATGAGGTACATAAAAGGTAAACAATCAGCTTGAAACAGTTTGAAAATATATTTTTGTTAAAACTAAAAAATTTGAATTGATACATAAATAATAAATTTAGTTTTTTTTTTAATATAAACAAGACACATGTATGTGAAAATTTGAAAACAACAACGCAAATAAACATAAATAAAAACAAAACTATAAGAAAAATAATAATAAAAAAAAAAAAGAAAATGCAGCTAAAAAAATTTTCAAGTGTCAATTCATTCAGAATTACGTACTCAGCACTTCATTTTAAAATTGAAAATAAAATAATTTTTTTTTTTTGTAGCATAAAATATGTTTCTTATGTGCGCCAAATTTATATTACCGTAATCATACCAACAAACTAGATTGAAAGTAACTATCAACACGTTAATATCAACACGTTATTTGATGATTTTTTTTGTATTGCACACTAACTGTTTTTATACAGATATTTGATATACACAAATACATAAATACAATAGTTTTTTGTTTTAGAATTTTTATGATATACTTATCTACTAATTTAAGTGTGGAAAACTATATCTATTGTAGAGTAGTTAACTTCATCTTCATAAGAGCAGAGAATATTTCCATTTTATTCTTAGTGATGATCAAAACTGTCAAATACTTTTTATCATTTATTTTATCCCAATGTCAAATGATACTGGACCAGGTTGAAAAACCCATAAAGCATTTATTTTTACTTTTGACCGAGAATCTAACCTAGAACCTTTCAGTTGAAAGCTGAGGATAAGAATGTAAGAATAGTTGGAAAAATTAAATTTATATTAAAAAAAAAAATCTGTTGATCAGAAACCCTGCGTGTGATGGATTGATTTTATATAAATTGTACATGATTTATACATGAATATTCAATTTAGTTTAATTTAGCTTACACACACATATAAAGTTATAGTAAAAAAAAAAAAAAAAATTCAAACATTCTGGAAGAAGGAAACATTTACAAAAATTCTCAAAATGAAAACCCTTAGTAACATCTGAACAGGAATAATAAAATAAAATAAAAATGTAATTCCAACCAAACAAATCAAATATAACTGCAGTAACTAGATAAGATTTGAAAGAAGAATGATTGATGATTAGATTCAATTAAAAATGTTGCAAATAAATCTACAAAGGGGCTTCTTTTTCTAATCAGAATAACACTAGACGACTCATATTTAATCTGAGCAGACCAATCTTTTATTCGAACTCCGAGTCGAGTCTGAATTAATAAAAAAAATATTTAGAACTTATTTTTTTTTTTATTTTTATTTTATTTTTAAGTATACGAATACGATTTAAATTTTTTTTTAAATTATTCATTAAAATCAATCTGTACGAATTGTATAATAAACATATCCAAATAACTAAAAAAAACTAATTCTATATTGTCAACATGATCACATATCTCAAAAAAATGTGTAAAAAGTAACGATAAAAAGGTAAATGTAAAAGGTATATTTGATATTTGCTATAATCACAACATTTTTGCATTATTGTAATTTTCAAACATTTTATGAATTTCGACTAAAATGCAATTCAATAATAAAGTAGAACAAATCGCTATAACTACAATTTTTTACAAAGTCAATTTGCTGGTTCTGCAATTTCAGTACAATTTTCAGTAAAGCAATTTTCAATATTTTTTTTGAAATATTCAAACTAAATTTAATGAAAATATATGCACAATAATTTATTATAATATTTATATGTGCATACATATATGTATATACATATACACAATTCTAAGAAACAAACTTAACATAAAATATTTGTAAATAATTTAATATTTTATCAAAATCCATCAAAAAAAAAATTATTACAATAGTTATTTAGCACAATAAAATACAAAACAAAAAACAAAGCAAAATTGTGAATTATTCAGAAAACATAGAAAACTTTAGGCCAATATATATTACATCGATATTCGGCAAAATAAAATCGATATTCGAAATATCTATTCTAGAAAGATTTAACAAACAGTAATTAACATGGCTTAGAAATCGAACACCTATGAATCTCTTTTTGATATTATCAATATCACACATTTAGTCAATATAACATTTAGTTATATTGGTCTCGATAAACAAAAGAAAAAATATAGTAATAGTCTTTGATCTAAAGAAAAGTTTTTACTCCGTAGATAAGAACATTTTATTAAGAATATTTTGGGTCCTCTTATCATTGTCACTAAAAAGAAGGAAAGAGACAATTCGGTGTCATGAATATCATTTGTGGATGAACCTTTCATTTATTACAAATTATGAATGAACGAACTGTAATTTTTGTTAAAAATGTATAAGTAAAATTAAATAAATATGATGAAATAAAAATTTTTAGGATAAATATTAGCAATGGGAACCAAATAAACAAATTGGTGAAATTAATGCTACTTCCATCAGTAAAATAAAAATCCACTTTCATTCATCATAATCAAAATTATTTTTTTAATTTTAATTAATTAAAACTGATTTTTTACTTTTAACACTTTATTTATTGCTTTTAATTGAAAATACTCCTTGTGATAGGAAATAAAATTTATTTAATGACTTATTGTATTTTAGTGTGAGGTAATACATTCGACAAAAATATAAGCTCACTGTAATGATTGCAAAATAAAGCAATAAAAATATATTTGAACTCAATACCATAGAATTCCAACTGCTAATTAAATTACTGATCGAAAAAGTACAAATCGCACAAATACACACAAATACACAAAATACTATCCATGGAAATCAACACCCAAATTAAATTAAATCTAAAACAATGAATTTCATAGTGTTATAATATAAGAACAGCTAACAATGTGCTTGCTATTTTATCTAGGGACAAGATTTTATGGAGACAAAATTCTATATACAACAAAGCGATTCAGCATTTTGGATTACTATAAAACTATAATGAATTACCGAACGATTTTAAAAAGTCAAGACTTAAGGCATTCAAAATTAAAATTAATGATTATTTATTTATTTATTTTAACAGTTTATCCTATAAATAAATCTGTAGACCAATTTTATAGGTCCTTTTCTCTTTCGAAATATGAACCTTATGAATGATTATTAATTCAACAAATTATAATTATATTTGTACATATAGAAATTAGATATCTTAAAAATTTTGAAATTAAATTTAGAAAGATAAAAATATTTTGTAATGGATTAATTTTACTTTAATAGTTCGCAAATTCTTTCTTTCATAAACGGAAAATTTCTACAATATGCCATGATCGTATAAAACAATAAACAATGAATTCTTTACATTTTCGATACTTTTTGTAATTTTCTTTTTACTCTGTATATATTTGAATTGTGTTATTCTGTTATTAAAATTTATTTTCAATATACTTAAATATACACGATAGATCTTTGATAAATCTTTGAGTCAAAAAATAAAAATAAATAAATAAAGAATGCAACAGGTCGAGTCGGAAGCCCTGATGAAGGAAATAAGTTGCTTTGGAAATATCGATACTTGCACAATAAAAATAATTAAATATATTACTAAAAATAAATCTGATTATTAAAAATAAATAATTTTAATATTTATTTTTGATAATCAGATTATTAAATAATATTGCATTATTATTATAAATTATTATAATGGATTTAATAATATATTTATATATATATATATATATATATATATATATATATATACACATAAATTATAATGAGATAAACGATGATATTTTTGAAATAATCCTGTTCTCTTACTTAATTATCATTCTAACAAAATAACTAAGAATAATATCAAAAAATCGATAATAATAACAAATTCACAACAACAAAATATTAACTGCCGTAAATTTCAGTGATGTTTATTATTATATTTAATTTTTGAATTCATATATTTCACTGGTATTCATAGCAGAAGATTATTGAACTCAATTTTATTCATACAAACATATAATATATATAGAGACGAGACAACAATATATAAATAAAATAAGAATTTGATTTTTATTAAATTAAATTTTCTTAAATTAATTAATTACATTTTAATATGAAAACAAAATAGAAACTTTTATTTTCGTTTCCACAACACAATCTGAAATTGTTTCACACTATATCTGATTGAATTAACCACAAAAAAATTGATGAATTTTTCTTCTGGTTTTCTATTATTGTAATTCTTATTTTTTATTTATATTTATATTTTTCTATTTTTAATTTTTTCTTCTTTTTTAATTTAATTCTATTATATATATGTATAATAATATATATATATATATTTAATTATTTATTATTTCTCAATCACTTAATGAATCAAATAAAATTTTCATTATATTTTTATTGAAAATATTCACTTTCCTCTTAAAATTGACGTTTCAAAAATTTAAAAAGATCACTAATACATATAATTTTAATTACACGTGTATATATAAAATATCACTTTTTTGTATTATATTTTAATTAATTTCGAAAAAAGAATTAAAAAAACTTTAATCTTTTTTTCTTTTTATTTTTAATTATTTCAGATTGTAAAAGATTCCAATCGATTGTATAAAATTCCAAAAATAGGTAAATAAACTGAAAGATATTTACTTATTTCTAAATTTATTTATTTTATTCTATTAAGTTTATTTTTCACTTTATATTTTTGTATAGAAAATTTTATTAAAATAAAAGATTAAAAATAAACAATAATAATAAATTGAAAAACGACAAAAAAAAAATTAAATAACTTTCATTTTATTTTTTAAATTCCGTTGTAAACATATTTTCGAAATAGAAAAATATCAAAATAAAAGAGTTTTTTTATTATAGAAGAAATCAACCAACCGATTATGATCACTTCAGCCACTCAACTGTTGAATTGACGTACAAAGCTTAGTATAAAACCACCACAACACCAACTTAAATTTTGCAATTATCAACATCATTATTTTTCATCAACATCATCATCATCATCATCATTAATATAGTATTTATTTGTTTTTGTAATTTTTAAAATAAATTACAAAATAAAACAATAATAATAATATAAAATATTTTATCTCTTTCTCTCTATTTTCATTGGTTTTTTCTCTTTAATTAATTTTCTCCATTTCTCTGAAAACTTTGTTTACATTTTTTTCCCCCAAAATAAAAAATTAAAACTTTAAACAGAGAATTAAAAGAATTATCGGCTTAAAAATTAATCCAAAGCTGTTTCAATTCAAATCCATCACTCATAAGATGCTCATAGCTCATACTATAGCAGAAAATTCAAAAGTACCCAACCCAGCTGTACTAGGAAAGTTAATTGAAAAATTTTAGTTTTTCTTTTTAGTCTGTAACTTGTAAGTCGACTTATTTGTTGTTGGTGTTAATTTACAAGTATTTTTTTAGTTTTTGGATAGTTTTATAAAAAAAAACATTGTACCATTTACAAAGATGAAAATTGAAATGGCGTAAATTTAAAAAAAATAGAAAATCTAAAATTGTTGTCTTTTTATATTATAGAATCAGATTTTATATCTCAAATGCGGTTTTGATAAATGTTTGTAAACAATTTGTGTTAATTTTAATACACATTACAAATTATTAGTTTTTTTGTATTTTGTAAATCAATCGAGATAATTTATTCAAGATAGTTTTCAAAGGGGATTTTTTGGCCAAAATAAAAATGCTGAGAAAATGTTGAAAAAACATTTCGAATCGGAAATTATGTTGAAACCCCCCGGTTCTTGGAAAAAAAATGTCGAATTTCAATGTTGAAAAATTTTGTTCGACATTTTGTTTAAGTTAGTACATTTTAGAGTTAGTTACCTTTTACGAAATATGTAGCTAAAAAATATAAGAGTTTCAATAAAATGTTTAGCGGTGGCAAACCACACTGTTATAAGTGCTTTATTGTTGAAATGTATATGTAATAAAAATAATTAGGTGAAGTTAAAGAGTTGGATTCAAAATAAGCCAATCAAAATATTACAGCGTATTCCCTTTTTCCAGAATATTTATATAAGTTTGTATGCAAGATTCTGAATTAGGGGAAACTTTATAGTTGGATTAAAAATAAAGGTTCCCCTTTTCCGGAAAATGTATAATATAATATGTATATGTATTCAAACTCGTTAATCAGGAGTAATTGTATAGCTGGTTATCATGTTTAAATCCTGTTTATTCGACTTTTACCGAATTTTTATATGTATATGTATGTGAGATATGGAATTAGGAGGGATTTTAGAGTTAAATTCAGGATCATACGGTCTCTTCAGAATATACCAAATTAAGTTGTCAAATTAAAGTGTCTATTTATATTTGTTTTTACAACATATTTCGAAATTTAGTTTTGCAACTTTTTTAATTCGATATTTTGTTTTTCAACAATCGACCAACATACGTTTCGAGCTACAGCAAACAAAGTTAATACCAATTACGATAGCTTAACATTCCCAACGCATAAGGGAGATAAAAGAAGAAGAAAATAGTTTTATTCGAAGGTCGTTTTAGACTGGCGTTTGTGAGTCCAATTTATTTCTTAGAACAAAATGTTTATATATAACAAAAGTTATTACAATTAACAGTCTTTTCAAGTTTTTAAGAGCTTTTAAAACACTGTTTCAAATATGTACATGCACATTATATTCAAACTAGCACACAAAATTAAAACATATGGAGAATATAGTCTCCGAGATGTAAATAAATGTATACTGAAGATTTATTGAAAAAAATTAAGGTAACAATGGCAATCTATTTAATAACTAGATAGAAAAGAGACACCGAAATATGGTTATTGTGCCATAAAATGTTAAAAGTCTTTCATCATCATATACGTTAATTTAACTTACATGTTGACAAACTTCAAAACTACTTCATTCAATGCAATTTGATTGCATATATTAAGAAGTTATATTAAATTTTCATATGTTATCATTAAGTAAATTAGGTCAAACAATTATTGTAACCGCTTAAACATAAAAATAGAACGATAAGAAAATGAAACAATTTATAAAATACATGTACATATCTCGTTTGTCTAAACAATAATCTAAACAAAATAAAAATAATATGAATTAAAAAATTTTCAAAATGAATGCTTGTATGAACTACCTAATCATCATTATAATGATAAACCAAATTTCTGTTTGCTTATTTATTCAAAATGTTTGTTACAAGTTTCGACTGTAATATAGTAACGGTCAATTAAAGACTAATATTATATAATAAGTTAATATATTGGAAATAGCATACGTTTCTCTACATTATACTACTTGTTGAGGTTGACACGTCAAGCTTATGAGAACATTATATATATGAAAAATGTCTGACCATCAATTTGAAAAACAATTGGAAAATTCATTTAATCTAGTGTTGAATTATTAGACCACTATATATTGCCACACTAATTTTTCGACCAATTCCCCACTGATTGGGTTACCTGACAATGTTCATATAGATAATAAACAGTAATTTATTTTCAGTCAAAATACTGAATAAATTTGTAGAATACCGCAATAACATCGAAATATATATAGAACATCACAACAACAACTAATCACTTCATAAAAAGGGCAATCAAATTCAACATCAAGATGCATCATATACGTTTATTTTTGATGTTATTGCCAAGTAAATCAGAAAGAATTACATTTTCATACATTAAGTAGGGAACTGCACTTTACTACGTAAATTAGTTCAAAAGCACATCAATTAATTAAATTTGAAAACCTCCTACTAATTGTAAAAAACTCTTCTTATCTTTCCATTGCATAGAAATAACTAGACCTTCTTAAATACCATATAGTCGAATTTTACTTAAGTTATTACAAAATCAAATTTTAAACAAATTTTATTAAATTTAATTATTTTATAAATAAATAAAAAAAAATCAATTAAACATTTTTGACCTGTGATGGATTTGAACCGGACCTTCTAATTGTCAATTCTAATAGTCAAGTAACCTAACCGCTACACCATATCGATTGGCAAATACTAAATTAATACAAATTCACATGGTAAGCCAAAATAATGGGATAAACACCCTAACTACCTTCACAAGCCTAAATTTAAGGCATTCAAAGATGAAAAACAAGTAGGAAAATAAAAAATAATACAAATTTTTTTAAAAGAATATAAAAGAAATAGAATAGAATAGAATGGAATAGAATTGAATAGAATAGAATACTATAGAGTAGAATAGAATTGAATAGAATAGAATAGAATAGATTAGAATAGAACAATTAGTATACAAAATTTACGAATAGATTAAAAGATATTTATTCGCCCGTCTCTTGAAAACTTCTAAGTTATATATTTGAGGGAACACATAAGATGGTAGCGTTCGGTTGATGAAAAAAAAATGTATTCTTTCAAGTTCTCGTTCAAAGACACTCTACTGCAAAGTTGTGGGAAAGGGAAAGAACCTGCTTGTATTACGCTCGAATGGTCATATTTTGGGAATAATATTTTTTAATTCATCAGAGTAATCGCCCAACAGATATTTATAAAAAGCTGCTCCTACATTACGGCGATAACTTATTTAATGATTTTAGGTGTGTTGTGTAACATCTCCATTATTAATAATTTTGATGGGTCGATTTTGTACCATTATAGGTACAATAGGCTGGTACAAGATATACTGCCCTAAGCATTTGAGTTGTATTCAAGTCGTGGTCGAATCTGTGCCTTCTATTTTAAATAGAAGGCTGCAAGATGTAATTTATAAAGAATCCTAAACATTTCGCAGCACGTTTCGCGACAGAAAAAATGTGATTGTTCCACTAAATTTTTTTTGTTGTTTATTATGTTTGCGATATTTACATTTCCGAATAGAATACTTTGTATTAGCACCATAAAGCATCAAAATGAACTAGATTAATCGAATTTTCAAAATATATTTGAAATTTTTTCCTGTTGTTAACAGCCATTAAGCCATATCTGTTCTTAATACTGATAGTTCAAAGGGTAAGCAAGCAAGGGTTAAGCAAAAAAATATCAGCAGCATTAAGAAGCTCACTCTATGAAGATTACTCGTTAGAACAAGGAACATAATTAATAGTTAGAGTCAAATTAATTAATTAATATTTAATTCAGCTTAAATGAATTTTTAGTGGAAAGTCATTTAAATACTTAACTATATATAATGTATTATATACTTGCATAATATTATATTTTTGAAACGTTACCCGGAAGGAATATAAAAACACACATCATATAAAAATATGACTTTTTTTTTATTTTTTTTTTTTAAATATTAAAATTTAATTCTATTATTAAATTAAAATAATAACTAAACGCGTAAATATTCGCGTTTTATATATTTTGTTTTTTTTTTTTTTTTACTATCTGTCATTTATAAATCTATAATCAGACATGCATCATAGATATATTTTCTTTATTTCAATTATAAAAAAAAAAAAAAAATTACTCTAAATTATGTAAGTCACGCATTTGAAACTGACTTGTATTTTTTTAAAACTTTTAATTTAAATAATATCGGAGAATACAATGATAAAAATAACAATAAGTAAAGCAAATAAATAAATAATATTATTTAAAAATAAATATAAGTTGTATGAACACTTTGTGAATCCCAAACCATAGGTGGAACGTGACTTAAATTTTTTTTTTGTTTTTTTTTTTTGTTTTTGCAAAAGAAAAGAAATTGTCATATGAATTTACACTAAAACAACAGGTCAGGTAGAATACTTATAAATAATACATACTATTTAGCATGAATAATACCGGTTATATTGGGTGTCAACTTAATTTAATTTTAATTTACTTTTTTTATTTTTTGGATTTAATAACTTACTTTAAAACAGTAATTTCCAACCTTAAGCTATGTGAAATTTCTGAAGATTCTCACGAAATATATAGTAGATGGGATCCGCTTAAATAATGTGAATACCATACCTTATTTGTTTACCCGTAAATTTACCACTAAATAAATATAGATATTATTAGCTATTTATCTGTCCATATATAAGATTTGACTCAGCTCCCTGTCATAAGTTTGATACACAAAATTGCATATGTTCGGCATAAGATTTAACTGTAGCATACAATGATAGGTAGAACCAATGACGCGCAGTATTGTCACTTTGTTTCGCGCCTCGTACCATTGCTTTTATATATTTTTTCACACACAAAATATGCAATGTATATAATAATATACTGCAACGATGTGACAAAACACGAAGCAAAAACAAATAGACAGACAATAACATCGAAACCTGAAAATAACATCGCGAAACAATATTTAATAGAATTCTTAGGGTACACGTTGCGTCGGAAGATCGAGAAAAACATGCAGAATAACAGTCTTAGCCGAAGCCAGTATTCAGCAAAAAACGTGACTACAATTGAAGAGGTTAGCTACAGTTTTCTATTTGGTTGAAAAATTTTATTTCCGCCCTATGCCCCACGGATGGGGTTACAGGACAATGATGATGATATAATATACCAGTTCAAAATATTCTAATTAAGTTCGACAAAATTATTAAAATTAAAAATGACATAAGTTGGACAAAAATTTTTGTTGAACTTATATAATTTTTCTATCGAATTTATGTCGTTCAAACTTACGATACGGAGCTTTTAATTCTTAATAAGTTGAATTTTCAAAAGAAACATTTTTAATATAACAGAAATAATTTCCGATCCATTCATTATCAAATTATTTATTTATTTATTTCCAATCAACTCGGCTATGCCGTTACAGATTTTACTTATGCACTAAAATGTAAATTAAAAAATACAATATGGACAAAATAGAATAAAAAAAAATTAATATATTATTTATTTAATACATATAGGATACTTAGCGATTTTCCTTAACAACAACTTCACTAAAATTTAAGTCAAATCACCGAAACATTAATTAAACTAAAAGTAATAAACTTAAAAAATAAATTAAAGAGATTTATTTATTGATTCAATTTAGGAAAATTAGTGATTTTTCTCTTAAAAACAATTCTACTAAAATTGAAGTCAATCACCGAATAACAATTATTAAACAAGCGTTGGGAATTTACTAATGGCTCAAAGAAAGCATAATTAGTCCTATGTGCACTAATTTATAAGAAACTTCTATTTCTGAAGTCACGAGTTGGTGCATAAATATTATATTGATTAAATTAAGATGGATCGAAGATCAATTTCATGAAAGACGTTTCCAGATTGCACTCAAAATTTTTGTAAACGAAAAGGGGTCTTATTATCTTTCATTAGAACTGAACGTATGCTATTTCAAATGTATAAAACGGAATTTTGACGAAAACTGCAAAAACTACTTAACTATACATATTGTTGTTACGGACGTGTTATCGAACAACTTATGGCTGTCTTCGGCTGTATTGCTATTTTAACATTAAAATATGTTGCAAAAACGATTTGAATGAGCTGCACAATATAATGTAAATCGAAGATGAGATGTCATTAGCAATTTTTTTTAAACATATCCAAAACACTAGGTTAGGACCTTTTATATAAAGGAATGTAAGGCAAGGAGGAGTATTGTACGCATTCATATTTCTACACCAAATGATAACGCTTAGAATTCACATTTATGATTTTATCAAAACTTTCGATTGAAAATATTGTATTCCTCCTCTCTCTCTCTGTTGTTGTGGTATGATTCTGAAATATTTTTTTTTTTCAAAAAATTATTATTCATCTATTCTTTTGAAATGATTTCATTATTTTTAGATCATTAAATTTTGTTTTATTTTACTACATTAACATTACTTCTGTTGTCTCACATAACTTTGGGGTGATTCAGAAGTTTATCTCCCATGGAAGAAATATAAACCGCACAAATAATACCAATGTTGAAATAAGGCACTAATTTACCGATCAAATTGCTTCTACTTCGATTTGTCTAAACAACTGGATTTAAATTTTTTACCTCGAAATGTCAAGGCACAATTATTTAAAACGCTTATTTTTCCAGTATTGCTTTAAAATTTTTAGTTCAAATATTAAAGTAGTAACGGACTAAAAGCAAGCAGAATCGGACAATTATCAAAAGCAAGTGAGCATGTATTTCAAAGCAGTACCAGACCATTAACGAAAGCAGGTAAGCATGAATTTGTTATCTTTGAAAAAAATTCTTTGCCGAATTGATAGTCTTAGTGGCATAGACTAAATACCTGTGCGACCTCGAGGAAAATATCAATAAATATAATAGACTCTCGTATAATATCAATAAAAACAAACAACTCTTAACCAGGTCTCGTGTACCGATAAATCAAGAGCAGTAGCCATCAGTACGGGTCATTGGCTAATAGGAAGCTACGCTGCCAAGCTAGGTATTCCTTCCAAGCAGTTGCAAGGATGAAAATGAAGCAGAAACTCTTCAACACTTCCTTTGCAGCTGCCCAGCATTAGTTAGAGTCAGACTCCAGACTTTAGATGAGGCTTTCCCCAGCAATATAGGTTTTATCGCGGAAAGCAAAATAGGAGATCTGATCAACAAGAAATAGGTCACTCGAGTCGTGGTATCAAAAAGGCACAATTAAGTGCTAATTTGTTTTCCAGAAGTAACTAAAATGGCCACTTCCACCTACCTACCTTATAGTCTTGTGTCTGATGCAGAGGTTTACAGAAGAACCCCAAATTATATCAGCTGTTTAATGGCATGCAGCGTCAAAACTTCAAACTAAGACTCCTTCTCTGGATAAGCTATATAGATTAGATTAAATAAAACATGAATGTCAAAAAATTTGTAGCATTCAAATCCTAGGGAACACACCTTCGTGGAAAACAAATAACATACTACTCTATGGAGAAATGGAGCATCTTAAAATTAAAACATTTTACTAACTAAGATGCCAAATATGGTAAAATAATTAACAATTTTTTTTTTCATTTCTTTTTTTATATTTAAATCAGAGATTAAATATTTATTTTTAAATTTCATTATATTTAGTTAGTTATGAAGAGCATGAAACAATCCTACACATTCTTTGCCTCTTATTAATTCACAAAATAAAAACCACTCTAGATGCCTACTTACAAACTCCTTTGTGTGATCTTGCAGGTACGAAAAGTAAGTACTTTCATCGCTTTGTCGAGAAGTAATTCCATTAATATTCTGTGCTATTACATCACGTTTTTGGTCTTAGTTACAAACTTAGTCAATCACTCTTACTTACTTACTTTTTTTCACATTAGGTATTTTATTCGCGTATTATTTGACTTAATTGACTCATTCAATTTCTACAGTACCTCAAAATCAATCGTTGAAATCGTTATTGATACTAACACCAACCAACCAACCAAACCATCCACAATATCACCAAGTAGAAGCATTCGCAAAAATAAAAAAAAGACAAAGTTAAAGGTTGACAATCACTGTTCAAGAATTAAAATGACCATAATTAAATTTAATGTGTAGATGTGTACTGAAAAATCTTACAATTAGTATTCAAATAGGAAACAAGATAGAATACATATGTCTACATGAATTGGCAGACTTAAAATTATAGCAGTTCAAATGATGCATACAATATGTCCAATATATAGAAAAAAATAATCTTAAATTTAAGTCTATGGTAAATAGATTATTACATGATTAGGTAGAATTATTTAACGCTAATACAATAAATTTAAAGCCCTATTAAAGTCAATTTATGCCATATATCTAATTAGAACTATTTTCTTATAAAAAAAAATCACTAAGATTAGCAAAACAAATAAAAAAAAATTTTAATTATGATACCTATTCCATTTTTATGTTTTATTTTTTTTCTTTTATTTTGATTACACAATACGAATACAACGTCAATTCTATTTGGGGTATTTCCTTCCCCGTCAAAGAATAAATTTTAATAAATTTCTTTTCTCATAGGATTTACAAAAAAAAAAAAAACCATTTTAAGAAATTATAAACTAATATTCTTTGTTAAAATTTAAATTTTCAAATTTATTATCTTTAATTATTATTAATTGGTATTCGACGACCAGACTATGCAAAACATGAATTATTACCTTCACGTAAAACTAACTATATTACGTTGTGTTGTGTTGTGTTTTGAATTGTGATGCCATTCAGAAGGTTTCTCTTAAAACAGTTTTTATTATATTTCAACATTCGATTTTATCTTAACTCTCAATTATTTCTTAATTCTCTTTCAAAATTTTAACTTTAAAGTTTCTCCTCAAAGTACAAAATAAAAACTATTTTATTTTATTTTATTTTACTTTTTAGGTTATGCATGATGACAGTTATGTGCTTAAGACTTAACTTGGCACAATAAAATAATTCTTAAAATGCAGTTATAGTTACATACGTATATACATGCATATTTACATATGTACAGTACACCTATTTTTAACTTTATAATCTACCTTGTTAAGCAAAAATTTACTTAGTGGAGATGGAGAGTGATCGCAAAGAGGAATTATTTTAGTTTGAGTAAATGCCAGGCAACGCCACAGCAATGTAAATACAAGAAAAACAATTTATTTTTTACTTTTGAATTATATTTGAATGAAATGATGAAGAAAACGAAAATGAGAAACCAGTTAGGAATTGTAGAAAAAAGCAAAAAAAAAGAAAACCACATAATGAAATTTTTTTGTTGCAATTGCAAAGTAGAAAACAGTATTAGTGTAGTAGAGAACAGCATTATCTACATTGCATACATACACCTACATACCTATGACACAATACATTCCGATATTACATGGATTGAATTAAATTCGATCCGTTTGTATGTCAGATTCTTAATTGAAGAATTTTTTATTTACATTTTTTTTTTCATAAATATTTGAGAAGAAGTTTAGCCATTGAAAGTGGGGGTGAATTTAAATTTAAAAGTAAATTTATAATCAAACTGTTTTTATTGATTTTTGAATAAAACATTTTAGGTATCACTTTCATACCCACCTTAATATATCAAAAAAATGTGTTAAAAATTCTTATGAAAATTTTTTATGTCATTATTATTATATCGAGAACAAACTGAACTCCTAAACTCAAAACTCTGAAAAATTATCAATCCACCATTTTAATGAAATTTCGATAACACAATTTATTTAGAGCAATACTTGCGCATTTCCCAATATCACAAAAAATTATTCAGCTACTTTTGCTGATGATATTTCTATTTTGACATCCCATATTAATCCGATGATAGCGTCTAAAATATTGCAAGAAAATCTTTTTAAAACTGAAAATTGTCTTACGAATAATGGAGAATAAAGGCAAGCACATTAAAATCTTTTGCACATTACGTTTACATATCGTAAATCTATCTGTCCTGCAGTAAAATTAAATGATTCACTATACTGCTACAGGTGAATTCATATAAATAAAGAATAAAGTTCAACCAACTCTACTGGCTTATATTCGAAGCTATCAAATTACAGCAAATTAATGATATACATAGAAATAATTGAGCGTTTTCAGTCAAAAGTACTGCTATGAATTATAAAAGCCCCCTGGTTTGTAAGAAACGACAGAATACGAGAAGATCTAAAAATTCCAACTGTAAAAAAATACAGTCACATCCAAGTCACCATTATATCACACAATTACCCACTTGAAGAGTGAAATTAAAGATTTAGGAGGAGAAGGGAGAAGTAAATATTTAATTTATAATTCTTTGTTAAAAAATAAAACAAAAAAAGCTAAGCAATAATATACCAAAATATTTATGAATCATTCAGGTGAAACAATTGTCTTTTCGAATAAAACAATTTCAATTAAAAAAAGATTCACCAATATTTAACCATTTATCAGTATAATCAATGACTTTCAGTTTTTGTTTCTTCATTTTTAATTGTCAGTCATACAAAAAAAAAAATAAAAATAAAAAAACATAAGTAGGACATTGACCAACAAAAAGTGTATACCAATAACATTGTAAGCTGGACAACAACTCAATGCAGTGGATTTATAAACAACAAAAATCACTAGAATCCCATTGAATCGAATATGATCGCACTTTATTAACAAATTACTACCAATATATTATCTTATTGTCATAAACAAAAAATTTGATTGACTACGGTGATTTCTTTTATAATTTTAACCGGAAATTAAAATATATTTTTTTTATTATTCTTTTTTAACTGCAAATCTATACCTATAATTAAAATTATGATTACAGAAATTTAAGTAAAAATAATTATATTTTAGTACCTTGATTTAACATAGATTTGAAAACCTTGATTTTGTATAATAATTTGACTGGAATTAAAACATAAAAAAAAGTTCTTTTCCTATTGGAAGAATATGCCAGAAGTCTAGTTTATGTCGAGATTATGATTATAAGCCTTCCTGCAACAATCAAATTATTACAAAATTATTACAAAATTAAAATTAAAAGATTGTTAAGTTTTTTGTTGGGACAATCCAGTTTTCAATGTATTAGTGAAGTATATAGTGTGACAAGCGAGAGGGCCGGGTGCGGCCGGACACTATATTTTTCAGATTTTTTTAAACATTTAAGGTGTGTAAAAGACATTGATATTATAGTCAGATCAATACGGTCGGTTGGCGTAATTTACACCCAGATTAAAAAGTAAACGCTGGGAGTTAAAATAAAAAAAAAATTATTTTAAAGTAAATAAAAAAATATATATATATATATATAAATATGTTGTCGATAAATAAAAATGAATTTCACCTTGAAACCTTGAAATGGAAGCCCGGCGAAGAATTCGGTATATTAAAACATGATCAAAGATCCTATCTCGAAATACCAAAATTCAAATTAATAACTTTACAATTCATAGCTTGAATCATTACTGATCAATTCTGATAACTATCGTAGGATAAATCATTAATATTCCTTCAATTGTTCATTTCATAACTACTGGGTATAGTCTATTAAAACAAAGATAAAAAAATTATAAATGTAAGATGCTGTGATTATTAATTTAACTTAGTCTTACAGAGACCGGCAGTTACAGCAATTTGTCGCCGACACAACACTAGGCCATATGTGAACGAATAGCGATCGCAAAAAGGAACTGGACCATTTCTTCGAGGGAACCCATAGTTGTGGCGAATCTGTGGATATCCTAAAAGGGAACCTTTTAGATCTCTTTCAGGTTGTTAAAAATATTTTAACCACTTGAGCCTCGTTTTCGTCGATACTGAGCAGTCGCAGAGAATATTCCTGAGTGCAAGACTTTTTCGATTTGCACCGTTATCATTTTTAACCAGTCCTAGTCGCAATTCGTGCTTGTTAAGCAAACAGTCAATATATCCGTTAACGTAATAATCTATTAAGCTGAAACAATTTCCTAGTTTTACATTTGTCAACTTCCGACCATAACTCCCTAACAGAATCTAATTTTATTTCAAAGTTCATATAATATCTTCTTGTGAATATGTCAAATTTGAAATAAATCTCTCTGATTGGTATATGGATGCTTGCATAATATAATTGGTATATGGATGCTTGCAATCACTCAACTCATAGATCGATTTCAACCCCTTTCCTAAGCAAATTCATCCGCTACTTCATTACTCTGTATATAACATTTTAGTAATCTAAGAATCTAAACCTAAGAATGAGCAAAGCAATGCAGAAGATCATTAACAAATTTGAATTTTTGGAAGAGACAAATTACCAAATTCAAAATTGTGTAAAAAGTAAATAAAATGCTAACAACGGTCGGATTATCTAAAAGAAAACAAGTTTCCATTGAATTAGTTTAAAATAAATAAAAATATTTTAACTTATAAATTTAATTATTTATTTTGAATACATACTTAAATTTAGAGAATTTAATTTTAAAAATTTTTTTAGGTTAATGTGATTACAAGGTTTAAAAAATTTTAAACATTAAATTTTTACGATATTTAACCACGTTTCAATCATTAAATTGTGTGATCTTATTAAAAATTTTAAAACAAAATTCTTATTAAAAAAAATTCTAAATTTTATTATAATAAAATTCAATTGATTTACGTGTTTAATTTAAGTTCTAAATTTAATAAAAACATTTTTTCAATCACTAAAAAATATTTAAAATAATAAACAAAAAAAACTGGTCGTCTATATCCAAATTTAGTTCCTGTTTCATGTCATTTCCGATAATTTCAATAACGTACTCATCATAATAATTTTTAATCAGATTAATTCGTGAAAAATCAAACAATCGTTCAATGAAATCTAAAGAAGAATTGCCTTTGCTCAAGATCTTATTATAATGCTCAGCTTAGAGTCAAGTGTTAAACCACCCGAGGTGTATAGTAGAATTTGTATTCTTTCGTATGCCTACGAAACATATAAAGTTTCAGTAAACATAACCAGAAAAATCCAAGCGTACATCAATATATGCCTCCGGCGCATCCTAAATATTCGTTGGTCACAAATCATTTCCATCAGAACGCTGTGACAAAAAACGAAGCAAAAACAAATAGACTTGGAAACCCGACAGACGAAATGGCATTGCATCGGGCATACTCTGTGGAAATCTGATAACAAACATCGCGAAATAATGTTTCGAATGGAATACTCTGGGTACACGCGGCGATAAAAGGCCGAGAAGAACATGGAGAATAACAAAATATATGTTGTTTTAGTCGAAGCAACTACCCAGCAGTGAACGTGGCCACAATTGAAGAAGTTACCCGCAGATATGGGTAATGAGGTTTTAATACCCAAACCATTACATTTCACATTATTAACAAATTTGTTTTACCTCATTCAGATTTCAGCAAAACAGAAATTGCAGCTAATTTTTCAGTATATTTTTTGGGTTTATTGATGATCTAACGGATGATTTATAACTCAGAAAGAATTTTTTGTTTTAATATTCTCAACTGATCTTTTCCTTTCTTGTAGTTTGTCAGACATGTTGTTGGCTTCAGTTGTTTGGGTAAAGTTGCAGCATCCCACGTAATAATTTTATTGCTATAAGACTCTTGCGCACTCTTATAACACTATTATAAACACTCTTATAGCAGTATTAGTGTTAATTTGAGTGCTCCGCAATTGCTGCGAAAGGTTATAAATACGTTATAGCACTAAAATGGAGAATCCTATAAGACACCGGAGCAAGTGCTGTAATATTGTTATAGGATTAGTATACATGTATTAGTGTATATGTTTTTATTTTGAAATTATATTCATTTGAAATAATTTATGTTATGCGAGAGTGAGAAAGGTATTATTTTTTATTTTCAAATAATAATTTTATGGAATTTATATTTATTTCCTGAGAAAGGGAGATAGATATTAGTTAATAATATAAAAAATGTCTTACTAATAAATAATATTTTTCGGTCAAAAATAATTGTATTAATATTTATAATTATTGTGAACAAAATGCAAAATTTGGCGGGGAATGAAATTTCATTGACATTTATTATAAAAATAATTCGAAAAAATACAATGCCCTCCAAAAATAACCAATTTTTAAATAAATAAAAGAAAATATATTTTTAAATTGCATCTTTAAAATATTTAATAATGTATGTTAATTAATGCATAACATCAAATTTGATATTTAAATAATTATTCTTTTAAGTAAAAATGATATTTTTGCGAAAAGAATACAAAATAAAAAAAATTACCTCGTTTGTAGAAAATAATGGCCGTCGCAAAATATTTATCTAAAAGCTACAGTAAGTTTATTATTGACATTATAGCAATACAGTAAAATAATAACACCGCTACTGCTATTCCAGCAATTCTATTCTTATAACAATACTTTAACTCTTAATATAGGATTACCCCCTTTTAGACTTATAAAAACATTGCTGTATTACTTGCGGAAAATCCCATTAGAACAACTCCCGCAATCGCTATAAGAACATTCTTATAGCAATACTAATCACATTATTCCCATAAAAACATCATTATAACACCTTTAGTGCTTATCGGGAGTTATATAGAAGTCTTGTAGCACTAATTTTGTTTTTATAACAATAAAATGTTACGTGGGATGTTTCCGTAATTGCTTCTATACACTATATATTTTGTTATTATACGCTGATAACGAGTTCAATAATTTTATTTGGCACGTACCCATCAGAAGCAAGTACTGGTACTCTCAATACATTATTTATGAAATAATGAGATACGAAATTTCGTTTTTATATACAACTTAACAAATTACAAGAAAACGAAATTTACCAAACTGAAGTGAACATTATGACCTATTTTATATCGGTAGCCCAAAGAATTGAGCAAGCAAATATTTCTGAAACTGAAAAGTTATTTATAAAGCAAGAAGTATATCAATGTGTATTACAAGGGCTGTTAGGATTACAAAAGTAAATGTAATTGATTAATAATTGTATGTATGTGATAATTCTTTTAATTTAATGCATTATGTTTGTTGATTTTCCATTGTTATTTTGAATGTTGAACTGAATAAATGAATATGAAATTATAAAATTGAATATTTTATTTTAATATTATTTTATTTAATTATTAGCAAAGTAACTTTTCAATTTATTTCTTAAATTAAATGCTATATTGTTAAAGATCGATTATATGAACTGGATAAAGAATTTTGTAATTTGTTTGTTTGACTTCTCTGTCAACTAAAATTTCATTAAAATGATGAACTTATCATTTTGGAGCATTAGAAAATTATGTAAAAGAATAACAGCTGAAATGATTTTATCTACATTAGGATTGCAATAAATCGCAGTATGTAGAATTCTTCATCTACATATTTGCTAAAAATAATTTTCAATAAATTTGCGTGCACTTGAAGTTTTTGTATTAAATTTTTTATTTTTATTTATTTATTTAATAAAATCTCATAAAGCTTATATAGAGTGTAACATATATAAATTAAAACTTAAATATAGTCAAAATAATTAAACAAAACAATTATCAAGTTCAGTGCAAATATAAAAATATCTTCATATACATATATAAGCCAATATATTCAAAATATAATATATATTATAGGAATTAAAGAAAAAAAAAATGAAAAAAACAAATTACAAAAGATAGTTTAGTTTATAAATGCTGATTTATCATCTGGCAGATATCTTCCTGGTAATGGTCTCATTAAATTTCTTTTTAATGGGAATGCATTTCCAATAAAATAGTATGGAAATTCAATATTAATATCAGGTAAAGGTGGTGAGTCTGGTAAATCAAGGGTTTAATTTATTTATCTTTTAATAAGCCCCCAATTTAGATTGTGAAATAGATTCTTAAATTCAAATTAAATAACTCCCAAATTTTATACTCAGATTCACTCATTATATATCAATATGTAACTAATGAATGACTAATGACGCATTTAATCCTAATTTTTATTATTTTTAGGTTATTCTAAAGAACACTTGCATTATGTACATTAGCTACATACATACATACACATTTACATATTTTGTTTCAATAATAATTATATGATATTTAAATCAAATAGTATGCGTATAATATTAAGAAATTTTTTTAATACAGCCTTTGAATGAGAGAAGTCAATTACGGCGCTGTATTTATTTCCGGTTATTAATATTCTATTAATGCGTTCAAATATACTATAATTAGTTCTATGATGAACCAGGGTGAAAAGATTAACGGATCTAAGTCGAGAATTATTGTTAATAAAATGAATGATTTCGATTCTTCGTATATATGAACATCATAGAATGGAGACCATTAAAGTAGAGCAAAAGAAAAATTTCGAAATGGTAAACATTTTTGTATAGGTCTAGCTGTTTGAAATATTTCAGTATATTTTTTATAAATTCTGTCTGTCTACTCAAGCCGTAATTTCTAAAGAGAAATTATCCAATTCTTCTTGCTTATTTCGCCTATCTACTACAATCTAGAAAATAATAATATAGTGTGGTGAAGGAAACACAGTATTTTAGCTTACAATATTTCAACTTACTTAACACATTCATGGGTACATACATATGTACCTATACATAACGATGAACTTTATGTTGTGGGTTGGATTTTTTTGTTTTCAAAATTCGTAAAATTTTTAACAATTTTTAATTTTTAGATATTAGCAGAGATAGACTTAACAATAAATGTTGTATTAGATGAAGTTTTGAACCTTCTGAAAAAAGCATACGTTTTGTCTTCTTCCCCTCCGACTATAAAAATTCCACCTAAATGTACATTTTTAACGACTTTTTGATTTTCAAATGAAATAAAACAAAATAATTTTGTTAACAATTTCTTATTTTTTTTTTTTATTATAAATCAAATTATTATTATCTATGTATTTAAAAGAAAATTGAACAATATATAATGTATCAATAATGTAAGTATGAATAGTTTTTTTTTATTTAAAAAAACATGTAGATTAAAATAAAAAAATTCAAAAACAAAAAAATATTAAACTCATAATAAATTAAATTATACAAATAGTTCAACAAATTTGTTTTTAAGATAATAATTTTGGCTACAAAATCGGGAAAAATATATATAAATCTGGAAAAAAAATCAAAACACAGAAAATAAAAAATCCGAAAACTACAAAATCCCGAAAAACAAAATTCGGAATTTCAAAATCCGAGATGTACAAAATTATTTACCGGATTTTGAAATTCTGGAAATTGATTTTTCAGTTTTTGTCCTTTTGAATTTTGTATTTTACGTGTTTTGATTTTTTGGATTTTGTAATTCCGGATTATGTTACCAACCAAATAATTATTTTTTTTAAATTAAAACAAACGAAATAAACGCAAACGAAAACAAACGAAATGTAACAAACGATATGTAAATAAAAGCTATAAATTTTTATCCTTTTCATATTTTTCAAATTGTGTTGTTGTATTTGAGATGAAAAATTTCCCAATCCAATTTCCATGCAAAGTTTTTTGAATTGTTTCTTGTTTCTTTTCTATAAAAAAAAAATATATATATATTAATCAAACGATATCAAAATAAAAAAAATAAAACTAAAATTGTCTGATATAAAGATTAAAGGGGTGGTTTTAAGACGACATTTAAACATTTTAAGTTATATTTGGAATACGAAAAAAAAATAATTTTCTTAGTCGTTTTCCTATAATAAGAGTTTGTGGATTAATTCTTACTCATTAGGATATGATTGATAAAGTTATGTTAAATAAAAATTGTACTAATAATTTTCCATTTATATAAATTGCGAATTTTGTAAAAATGTATTTCTTTACCGCAAATTTTTTATTTAAGAGATTTGATAATTTTTATTCTATCTATACTGTGTTGTGAGTGTGACTGTTAATATTAGCTAATATCAATAAAATCTTAAGATTGATATTAAAACCTCCTAGAATTTGATCGATAACTGGTGGTATTTAAAAAATGGATTTCTTCAGTTTATTAACTAAAAATAAAGTTATATTATAATAAAATATATTTTTTTGCCTTTATTTGAACCTTTTTTAAAGACTTTCATTTTTTAAATTAAACAATATTATTAACAGAAATAATATACATAGTTTTATATAATATATAATAATATATTATATATATTTTTTTAATAACAAATAAAAATGTTTTGTATAGTTTAATTTTTTAATCTACACTTTATTTTAAATAAAAAAAAACTATTCATACTTACATTATTGATACATATATATTGTTCAATTTTATTTTAAATACATAGATAATAATAATGTGATTATTAGTTCTCAAACATTATTCTATGCCAGAATACTCATTTCTAATTTATGTACCTACATAAGGTTAATATAAAAAAGTGAGTAAGCTGAAAACTGACTGCTATACGATATACACAATAATTTTAAACTTTCTTACATTAATTTCATAATAAATTTTAAAGAAATCATAAAAGAGAAATAATAATAATAATACATAGTAATTACTCACCGACAATTTCTCCAGTATTTTTTTTATTCCATATTTGATATTTCACCATCGCCTAGACCTAATTTTAATTCTTGAATAGTATATTCAAGATTTTCAATTTCGTTGTTTTTTTCTTCAATAATTTTGTTTGAATATTTACGTACTTTTTCTATTTCAGACTCCAATTCCATATACTGCTGTTCTAGCGTATATTTTTCTTGGATAGGTGGTAATCTACCATCCTTTCCAAATTTTTCTTCATATTCACCTACTTTTTCCATTAGTTCGGTGATTTTTTTTTCCATTTCGTAGTTTTCATCTTCGTAAATTAAACGATCTTTTTCAAATTTTTCTCTTTCATCGTTTAATTTATCCTGCCAATAGTGAGATGATTTTTTCGCTGACTTTTTTAATTTTTTTAGGTCCATATTAATATTTTCCAATTCAGCTTTTAATTCCTGGTTTTCATCACGCAAGTTTTGGTTTTCCAGCTCCAAAAATTCGATCGTTTCCATTTGATCGCTAATTTTAACAGATTCCTTTGCGACATCCATATATTTTTTTTTGGCTAACATCACAATTTCATTGTTGAGTTTTATATTTTTCTCTACTAATTCTGAAATTGTATTGTTTTGCGAACTTATTTGTGATGTCAAATCACTAATTGTTTCCGCATGCCTTTGTTCCAAAATTCGGATCTAAAAATAAAATAAAATTATTATAATAAACAAATGATAATTATTTATTTATATGAATTGTAATTATATTATTATTATTTTTTATTGGATACTATTTAAATTATATACAATATTAATTTGCAAGCACTAGCTATCTTGGCTATCGGCTTTTTTTTTTTAATAGATTTTCTTATTTTTATATTTCAATTTTTAATTATTAAAATTTATTACATATCATTAAAACAAGTTAAAATTATATTAAAATTATATTCTATTTTCTTATTGGTAATTATATTAAATTATGTGAATTGTATAATATATTACATATAAGAATGACAATAATATAAATTTCTTTAAAAATTAAATAAATCCTCTCAATTAGAAGTAGTTATACTCTCATATCACTATATATATATAACATATAACTTAAATAGATTTTGTAAAAGTATGTAAATAAATTATTTTACATCTAAAAAAAATATATGTATATATAATAAAATCAATTTTATAACAAAATACGATTCAAATAAATAATAAATAAAATAATAATGTAAAAATAAAAATTTTTAAAATATACTTTTATCGAAACCAAACTAGCCCCCTAAAAAGTAGGAAATAAAACTAGTGATGGATGTTGAGCATCTAGAACTACTATAAGATAAGACACAAAAATATATAAGGAATCTTGTTGGAATATTGTTGGTATACTTTTTAGTTTTAAGTGGTATTATAATTTCAGAAAGAGAATATAAGTGTAAACACTTCTGTCTATAATACAATTGGTTTTCGAAATATATCTGAGTCGTGCTAGAAGTTGTTCGGCAGTAACCCGAACCAGTCCAAATTTTTGAAATCGGTAACAGTCGTATTTCTTTATTTATGAAAAAGTATCTAAGTGTAAATTTTCATGCCTGTAATACAATTGGTTTTCAAATATGCCTGAGACGTTCTAGGAGTTTTTCGGCAGCAACCCGACCCAGTCCACATTTTCGAAATCAGTAACAGTCGTATTTCTTTATTTATGAAAAAGTATGTAAGTGTAAATTTGCATGCCTGTAATACAATTGGTTTTCAAATATGCCTGAGACGTTCTAGAAGTTGTTCGGCAGCAACTTGACCCAGTCCACATTTTCGAAATCGGTAACAGTCGTATTTTTTTATTTATGAAAAAGTATCTAAGTGTAAATTTTCATGCCTGTAATACAATTGGTTTTCAAATATGCCTGAGACGTGCTAGGAGTTGTTCGGCAGCAACCCGAACCTGTCATTTGATAGCTTTGTAAAGTACCGTGTCCGGTTGCTTTTTTCATCATGAGTAACTGAGCAAAATTTCAGAACTCTATCTTTAAATGTTTTAAACAAAATTATTCTTTTTCTTTTTGTGTTTGGTTTGAATATTAACAAAAAAATTACAACCTACCTAACAAACATATATATATATATAATAGATATATACATATATACATATATACATATATACATATATACATATATACATATATACATATATACATATATACATATATACATATATACATATATACATATATACATATATACATATATACATATATACATATATACATATATACATATATACATATATACATATATACATATATACATATATACATATATACATATATACATATATACATATATACATATATACATATATACATATATACATATATACATATATACATATATACATATATACATATATACATATATACATATATACATATATACATATATACATATATACATATATACATTTATACATATATGCATATATATAAACAGCACTGGCAAGTTAATATAAAAGTATATAATAATACAAACCACTTCGTTCAAGCAACATTTGTACTCCCAATCATCACTGCTTGTTGTCTTTTCCTATTCTTTCCTATAAGGGTTTTTAGCCTTATGACTACAGCATGGCGGAAATAAATTATTGTTGAAAAATTTAGAGGCGGAATTAATGATAAAACAAAATTTTGAAATAAATTGTCTTCAATTTCAAAACTATTTAAAAGAGGGCGGTTCATTGCTTAAGAATATAAAATCAAAAGAAAAATACCGTTGATATAAATTAATTTTAATTTTATTTTTTTTAAATTTCTTATCTTATCATATTTTATGTTTGTTATGTTGAAATATTAAGTATTTAGTATGTTGGTGGATGAATTAAGTATTTTATGTTGAATTAATTTTAATTTTTTTTACTAATTGTTTTAGAATTTTTGATCTCATTTTGTGTTTGTATTACTGTTTCGTTTCGTTATGTTTTGTAAATTCATTGATTTTTCATTTTTTTTTATAATAATTTTAATATTTGATATTATAATAATATAAAATTTAATATTTTTCAAATTAGCAATATGTAAATCTTAAAGATGGCATCCCTGCTTCTAAAATTCTTCCTACAATTGTTCAGCTCACCACAAGCTATATTGTAAATAATTTTCCTACAAAAATTTAAAAAAAAATTAAGCTTAAAATACAACAAATTAAATTAATAGTAAAAATGAGTATCTAATTAAATGCATCAGATATTTTGATAGTTTGTTTAAAAAAAAAATTAAATTTAAACATTCAAAAACAAAAAAAAAAATACATTTCTAAAACTGTCATTTATTCTACATAAAAATTAATAATAATTGTTTATAAATATATTCAAATATAAAAAGTAAATACATATCCGAATCTGCTGCTACAAAAAAGAAAAACAAACCTCAATATGCAACATTCATACATATGTATACAAACTAAACCATATTATATTATATAATTATGTACACTTATTTGATGTTCAATAAAAACAATATATTGTAAAATTTAATTTTAATTTTTTTAAATATATAATGATTAAAATATTATAATGTATTTTAAAAGACTTACATTAAAATTCATATCATCTTTTGTAGATTTTTGTTTCCGTGTCCAAGCAAACAAATTCCTGAGCATTGACAATGCTCTACGTAATTTTGTTTTATTTTGTTTCGTTTTATTTTCTTCAGCCATTTTCAACTTTATTTATTTTATTTTCAATATTTTTATTAAATATTTTGTGTATCCAAAAAAATCCAAATTAATATATTTATATTTATTATTTTTTAAGTATTTTATGTTTATAGAATATGTATTTATATTTATTATTTTTTTTAGTTCAAATTTGATTTTTCAAATATATGTAATATTCTCAGCAAATTCATTGACAGAATGAAATCTGAAAACCTACTTATAACGAATTTTTGTTTTTCTAATATATATTTTTTCATAAGAATCAAAGCAAAGCCTACTATGACGGATTTTTGTTTTTCTAATACATATTATTTATTTTTTTTGCTTACAACTTTATTTAATAATTTTTTTTTTCTAAATTTTATTACCACCACCATACATGGCTAACAAATACTCCAAGTTAGGTCGAATCAATGTTGTGTACAGAGATTTTTAAATATAGGGATCAGAGAATTCTTTATAAACCCTAGCAAAAAAATTGGATTTATTTATAATGCAGTTGAAGTGTAATTTAAACGTTAACTTGTCGAAGTCTCCCAAATCTTTAATGGAATTAACTCTCAGCATTAAGTGAATAATTGTAAAAGATTGGTTGGTTGAAAAATTTCATATCATCTGCATAAATTAAAATTTGTGCATTAGATCACTATTTTTAATTACATATCAGATGCAACATCATTCACAGAAATAATTAATAGAAGAGGACCCAAGTGACTCCCTTGGGGAACTCCTGAGTTGACTACGAATGATGTTTACGTAGACGACCTAAATAGGTGTGAATACATTGGTATAAGCTCTTTTATTGAAGTTATTGAAATTAGAAATAAGAAAAATTGTATATTAAGTTTATTTATTTTTTTTTCATGATCTCATAAGAGCTATTAGTAGAGCTGCTGTTGACTATTTAATACAATTTATTATAAGTTTTATACAAAAAAAAAACTAAAACAAAAATATCAACCGTTTAGCTTTAGACAGTAGCAAAAAAATTAAAAAGTAAAAAAAATTAATTAAATAAAATAAAAAAAATAAAATAAAATTAGTGAAATTAAGGCATAATAAAAAAATAATATTAATAATAAAAGATTAGCTTTAATAGAAATTAATATTGTTTAATACGATTTTTAAAATTTTCTATTATTTGTGAATTGGACTATGTCAGCATCTATAATTTTTGTTGTTTTTGGTACCATTTTCTTTCATTCTGACCTTAATTAACAACATTAGTTGTTTTTCATCAAAAAAATCCCAATGATACAAAATCAGAAGGAATCATTAATATTTATTTATATATATAGATGAGATTCTTAATTAGGAAAGATTTTAGAGTTGGATTCAAATCAGAGTTGACCCTTTTATATATTATATAAAAAAAAATGCTTTTAAAACGCGAGATTTTATTGCACGAAATTTGAAAACACGAGAAATTTTTTGAATTTTTATTAGGACCTTTTCGTTTTTGGTTTTAGTGAATTTCGTCCAGCTGTTCCGTCATTGAATGACTCCCAGAACCATAAAAATTTAGTTTAAACCCAAAATAAAATGAATACAAAAATTTGCTTTATATTTCTAATATATATAGTACCTAAAACAAAAATCTTTTTCTAGACAACAGTAACATAGAAAGCAATAGAAATGACAATATTGTAGCTCGGTGGTGTTTAATTTTTATTGATAACAAACATTATTTTAAATTTTTTTAATTTTTTTAATTTTTAGTATTTAAATGCATAAAACTTATTATTTTGTAACTTGAGATTTCGGACCCAACTCCTCTCTATGTATCTCTAAATAATGCATATGAGGACTTTAAAAATTTAACGTTGGGAAGTAATGATAGGAAGTTGTTTTGTTGTATAGGAGGACGTACGTATTATATTATAGAATCTATATTAAAGATATACAGAAGAAAGAATAAACTCAGAGTTAAATAATTTTTGTTCAGTAAAATAATTGATGCTAGCATTTGTATACTGTATTGTGTGTTGTATTCTAATACCAATTTTAAATCTACAGATAAATTTATTTACAAATTTTGTACATACGAGATTTTCTTCTTGTCTACTCTTGTTCTTTTTATTCAAATGGATAAACAAATTTTAAATTCTTATTAATCTAGGATATAAATTTAATCAGGATATTATTTTTTATATATATGTATTTACCAATTTTTTTTTTTTTGTACAAATTTATATTGATTTTAATTTGATATAGTTGTTATCCTACAGTTTACCCCTTTTATTTTTTAATTCAATTTAAACTTGCAAATAAAATAAAACTTTTAGTCTGAAAGTGTTAGAAGGCAAATAATTATATTAAAGTGTAAATAAAACAGCAGGATAAAATAAATCCCGCTAGGTATGTTTTGCTCCTTTCAAATCCTTTTTTTTATTTTAAAAAAAATTAAAGTAAAAAAAAAAAAAATTTTCAGTTCGTTGATCTGGAATTGACGATTGTTATTGAAATATTGGCAGGAATTTGAAAGTCAATAAATATTTATGTATTTACAGTTAGTGTCTATGATGTAGTGTATAGAATGTACATTACAAGTATTTAGGAACGGAATAGATTTTTTTTAAAAAAAATTCGTTATGGTTTAATTTGAACCATAGAAAAATTATTTTAATTTGAAAACCATTGATAACTTTTATTTAGGCTAAATTAGGAGAGGTATAAGCCATTTTGATATTAGATTTAGTTTGTTCACATTGATTTGGGAGACATTTCTTTCTTTTAAATGTTTTAAGATAGGATGAATCATTTAAAAAATATATATATATTATGTAAGTGTAGTATTATTATATAGGAGTATATTTGTTTTTCTTTAATAATATACATTTAGGTTAGAACAAAATGATATCAGCCCAAATTCTGATTGGATATAAACCGTTGAATCGCTCTCATGTCCTGCTGTTATACAAATATTATAAAACGTGAATGTGTAATTTGAATCACAAATTGCAAGTAATATTTTACTGAAATATACTGAATCACTATTTCGAGAACAAACAATTCTGATATGCTTGCCGTCGATTGCTTCTATACAATTTGGTACTTTCGTTTTTAAATAAAAACCGCGAGCTATCTTTGAATATTCACTAGCATTGGGTAATAGTAAATATATTTAATACAGCTCACATTTGGTAATAATAAATAATTTCACAAGTTTCATAAACTATTTTACGGGTAGTTGAAATCCCAATTTTGAAAATCGAAGCTAAAATTTACACGTTCGAACCATATGTCCTAAATAACTGCAATATTACAATTTTTATTTCACTATCAGTTGCATTTATTTAATAGTTGTTACTCACGTTAATGTTATGGCCAAACGAGTGTCAGGTCAGGATCAATTGGTTGGTGAGAACATTTTTTTAATTTAAATTTTAATAATGAAAGTATAACTATTTTAATTAATTTAAAAAAAATAATCTTCATTCTTTTCCTTTATTTGCTCATAACTGGTTTACTACAATATTCAGAAAATCAAAAGTCAGATAATTTAAAATTCAGACAATTCAAACTTTGGACAACTCAAAATTCAAACAATTCAAAATTCAGATATTCAAAATTCAGACAAAAATTCAGATTTTAATTTTGTGTTCATAACAAAATTACGATTTTTATAATTCAGATGGTTCAAAATTCAGACAATTTAAAATTCTGAAAATCAAATTTCAGAGTATCAGAACTCAGTAATTCAGAATTCTTATTTTTTTTGGCATTTTATTAAAATAAAATAATAGTTGATTACACAAACAGTGTTTTGATTATTTAATAGTTACTACAAAAACAAAAAAATGTATTAATATGTAAATTTTCCAACTTAATAACTATGTATATTTGAAAAAAAAAATTGAATTTTGATTGACAAACCCAAAATTAATTATTCCGGATTTTAATATATTGCTTAACAACAATTTATTAATTAGGGCCCTATTACACATTAATCATTCGTCAATCATTCATCCATATATTGTCAATCATTGACCGTTGATTGGTGAGAAATGGTTGATGGTGGTTCTATTCTCATCAATCATGTCATCAATCATGCAAGCAAAATTCCCATCAATCATGCTGTCACTCATTCTATCAATCAACGGAATTAAAAAAATGGTTTTTAGGGGAATGTTTAGATATTATTTTTTGGGAATGTTCAGATAAGGTTATAATATTAATTTGCGATGTAATTCAAAAAGAATAATTTTTATATTAATTTTAATAACTATAGCAATTATCGTATAAAAACGATTGATATATTATTCAAATGTGCAAAAAAATAATTTGTTGTTTTTTATACCCACCATTTACTTTAAAAATTCAATTTAAATTGAAATTAAAAACATTCCCCCAAAAATTATATTTTTAATATTCATATATATATGTTTCGAAATTATCAATATATTCAGAACACTTCCACAATGTGTCCTTGCAAAATGTATAAAAAGATTGACGAGTGCATGATTGATGTGTCATCGGTCATCATTCTTTTCATCCATATATTGTCAATATATGGACGAAATGGTTCATGAAAAGAATGATGTGTAATAAGCACTTTAGACATGTTTTAAATTATGTACATTTCTCGAAAAAACTATCTTCTTCACGATTTTGGTTAACCTCTCTAACCCACCCAACGTCTACGAAAAAACTTTTTTTTTGCGTTCGAAACAATAGCAACAATAGAACTTACTTTAGTAGTTTTCAAAATTTTAGCCATTTTTCACACTCAAATCGAATGCTCAATAAAAAGCAAAAA
This sequence comes from Argyra leucocephala, assembly GCA_963942445.1. Lineage (NCBI taxonomy): Eukaryota > Metazoa > Arthropoda > Insecta > Diptera > Dolichopodidae > Argyra > Argyra leucocephala. Next base: position 46,450,456 of record OZ012678.1, on the reverse strand, counting down.
CAAATGTTTTCGTCGCGAAATTTCGTTCTTGCTGTGTCTACAACGACGAAATTCGTTCGCCGTCGCCGTCCGCCGCCGATTTTGTGTTTTCACTTTTAATCGAACTAAGTTTAATTTTTATCTCTTGAACAAGTCTATAGTACTGTTCACTAATAAGGCGCTATAAAAAGTCAAAAGAAAGCAATTTTAAGCAAGAAAACAATGAATAAAATTAGGTATATTCGTTTCAAACTAAATCGGAGCAAACTATATTTGTTTAAAAGTTAAACGATTTTTGAATTTTCATCTTTGTTTTTTTTTTCAATTAATGATATTTTTTTACTATTGGAAAAGTTTTTTTATTTTATATTTGGTGACCCCTCTTGGTGCACTTGCAATAGTATGGCGTTGGAGAAGAGTCGTTTTAACTCAGGAATTAAAGCTAGCGTTAATATACGTCTAAAAAAAAATTAAATGAAATTTCATGATCGTGAACTATTTTAAAAAATTCATAAATCAAAATATTAACTTTAGAATATAATTTGTACAAACGTACATGGTTAATATATAAAATTTTTCTAAAACGTAATTTTAGTTTTTCACATTCCAATGGTCATTATTATAATAGTAGTGTCTACTAGCTAATAGTAAATTATCTTATTTTATTATACATATCTACATAGGTACCTATCTAAAAAAACATACAAACAAACATATGAATAAAATTATAGGAAAAGTCACGGATCAATAAATCGTTATTTTTCAAATTTAAATTGAAGGTAACAATCAAAAATCATCGTGCATACTCGTAAATCTCAATTCGATAATTTTTCTTCTTTTCTTTTTTATTTTTTTGTTTGCAATTCAGTTATTTTTTAATTTTATATTCTATTTAAATACGGAAGCTTATTTATTACAAAAATATAATTTATATGTACATATATAGAGAATATTTTTTTAAATTATAAAGATTCAAGTAAAGTTAGTGATCTTCAACAAAAAAAAAAATTTTTTTTTTTAATTATATTTTAATTTAGATTTAAAATTTCGTTTTTAATTCAAAAATATGTAATTATCAAGAAAATTAATTATTTATGAAAATCTAAAAATGTGAAAATAATTATTCCGATTTTGATTATTAAAAATATTACATAAAATTGTCATATGTATATGATTTTTTATTATTCTAAAGCTGGTAAAAGTTCTAGTATATACTTTCAATTATAAAATACTTTAGTAGATAATTTAAAAATTTTCTTTTCTCGTGGTTAGTTTTAAAGCTTTTAATTAGAGTTTTCTGCATCACAGGATCTGTAAATTTTTAAGCTTATTTTTTAATTCAAAAGGCTTATTTTCTGGTAATTATTAAAAAACATGGCAAGCCAGTAGGTAGGAAGTATTATCTGGTACTTTGAATTTTTTTTTAACGCAACAATTCAAAAATTAAGCCAACGATTTTTGATTAAAAGTTTTTTTTACAAAATTTTTAGTTCCATTTTTTTTTTTAGCTGTTTAATAAAATTTTATATTTATAGCATTTTTCGATTAAATGAAACTATATATAAAGTAGTATAAAGTAAAATACAAATAATTTAAAATTTGGTTAATTACATCTGAAAGATTAATATTAAACAAAATTTACTCCATTTTTAATCTCCATCTTCGTAGATCAAATGCACGGTATTAGATGACATATTGTGGTGGTTGCTGTAAAGGGACGAAATATTTCACTAATTACCGCAATAAATGCGTCTGGTATGCGGTGTACTACAAAATTATATCTAATGCCTCTGTAAATGCTGATCGGTTTAAAATATTTTTGCAAGAACTACTGGAAAAATTTGATTGCACCACAAATCTATAATCGATTGGTTATGGATAATGCTAAAATCCATAAAGAAAAAGACATCCAAGAGATGATTGGACATACTATAAAAATTAGGATTTCCGAAATTATTTGTAAATTGGGTTGAACCATACCTACCTCAGTACTAGAACATATAGTGTACAGTTAGATCTTCTATATCATCACCATTTGAAACATTTTCCAATATTTGTCAAGGTAGCCACTTAGGTCCCCTATTATTTATAATCTCCATAAATGATGTTACATTGGTTATTAAAATTAGTAAAGTTCAAATATATGCTGATGAGATGAAAGTTTTCATTAAAATTTCTTCACCAAATGATTCATTCTTACTCCAAAGTGAGCTTGATAAACTCTATATATTTGGTATATGATTAATAATCTTATTTTGAATGTAAAAAATGTACAGTGGATATGCCTATTATCCTTCACGGACAAGCACTAGAAGTTGTTAACTCGACAAAAGATTTAGGTATCACTTTTGATAATAAACTCACATTTAAATTATATTTTAGTAATATCATCAATAAAGCTAATTTAATGTTAGGTTTTATAAAATGGTGGTCTACTGAATTCAATGATCCATCGTATATGCTAAATTCCTTTTTTACATTTCTAGTTAGGCCAGTCAGGTATGGTCTACATATTATGAAATTCACATACATAGGGTTGAGGCAGACCAAAAAAAAATCTTAAGATTTGCACTGTGTTAAGCTAGTCGCTGTGTTAAGCGGCTTATAGCTAGTTGGTACCATACGCCACTTTTGTCTTTTTTGACTTAAGGGTGTTTTCCGTGGTTTTTTAATGTGATATTTCAGAATCTTTAACCCGACCGAAGATTTTTAAACCGATTTCTGATACTTTAACCCGAAGAGGGAATATTACAACGTGGGGTTCCGCAACGACCATTACTTTATTATATCTTTTATACATATAATGGATTTTCCAAAAAATAAATTGATTTCAAGATCTGATCAAGAAGAAAATATCATAAATCACGATATGAGAATTTTCTGCGATTGGTTGAATCAGAAAGACTTGTACTTAAATGTTAAAAAGACAAATTATGTAATATTTAAAACTCCACAAAAAAGCTACCATAAAATTGATATCATAATAAAAAAACAACAAAATTCAAAGAGTTAAAACTGTAAAATATCTCGGAGTCATCATAGTAGAAAATCTAAAATGGGATGACCACATAAACCACATAAAAAATATATATATATTAAACCAATATCCATGGCAATACACAGGGATAGCGGTATTCCAGACATAAAATAGACATATCTTGTCCAGAATTAGGTATAATATTTGTACCTGGAGTCATATGGCTCTCAATTTCATATAAAACAAATTGAAAAAAAGTGGTGAATAAGATACTAAAATCGTTATTTAAACCTCTTCGCCTTATTTCAACATCTACATCCTGAACTACCTCAAAACTATATGAACCAACAGTGATGTTGTGAAGACATTTTATTTGTCGACAGCATATATTTCATTTATAAGAACACCAGCTTTACCTAATTCCTCTTCAACTTGTGTAAAGGCTTCGATGAGGACTGCTCAAACGCAGGAGCTGCACCGATTTGTAAAATATAGTGCCCTATGTGATTAAGGAAATTACATGACAGCGCATCGCCTTATCGAAATCCGGAGCACGTTCGAAATGAATCAGAAATGTGCCTCCCAATCAACACAACACACCGGGTGTTTTCCAAAGTCATTTTGATGACTGAAAAATCAAATTTCGACATTGCTTCGAAAATCACAGATCGATGTATAAGCTGTCATAAGCAGATTTAAAATCGATGAAAAAATGGTGGGTATTGATTTGAAATTCGAGGTTCTTCTGCAGGGTATGTCTTAATGCAAATATCTGGGCGGTGGTTGATTTACCAGGACGGAAGCCGCACTGATAGTTTCCTATCACAGCGTTAAGATGGGGCTTCAATCGTTCGCACAGAATATTGAACAGGATAGTATACGCAACGTTTAATAGGGATATATTCCTCTATAGTTGGCGTAGGACATGGAATCGCATTATTTGAATATTGGAGATATTGAACTTAAACTCCAGTCATCAGACATGCTCTCCTCAATCCAGATTTGCTTGGTGATTTGGTGTATGAATTCAATCATCACTTCATCTCCTGCCTTAACAAGTTCAGCTGGCAGGTTATCTTGTCCAGCAGCTTTGTTGTTCTTTAATTTTCGGATGGCTGCTCCCACTTCTGCAGGACGGAATGTATCTGTTTCTTGGAAGTTGACTCAAGAACTAAGTTAAATCTACAAATAATAAAACAGGATAAAATACATAGACACGGCACCAGAACCAAAGGAAATATCTTTGTACCAAAAACAAACACTATACGATAAAACTCAAGAGCTGAAGATACGGTACAATCAGATTATATACAACATGTTGTCAAATGAAATTCAAAGTTACCCAAATAAAAAATTTTTAAAAGAAAATTAAAAAAATTTGTTAAGGAATTTAGAGAATAATAATAATTAATTATTTTTTATATGTATTTATATCTAAAATAATTATTTTTTTTTTTTTTTTTTTGATTAAATTATGTTAAATTTTTAATTAAATATTTTGATATAAAAACTAAAAAGTAATCACTATAATGTAATCTAAATGGCGATAATATAATAAAAAAAATTGTTGTTCCAATTAAATTTTTTTTGTTTTTTTTTAATTCTTATTAAAAGGCAAAACACAAGTCCGAAGTCCTACGAAACCCTTGGAAAAACTTATTTTTTTCTTAAATTGTCTTTAGCACAATTATTGGCTATTAATATTGTATATAAATTGGCTTGGCCAGGCTATTTTTTTGTATATCAACTAATTAAATGTTGAAAACTACTACAATTATCAAGATCTAGGCCTTCTTAAATAACACAGTTTTATTTTATCTAATTTTAGTAATTGCAAAATTATAACTTAAAAATTTTATTATTTTATGAAAGAAAAATTAATAAATGATCCACAACCTGAGAGCGAAAGATTCGAAACCTGGACTTTCTGATTATTAGTCAGCATAACTACTAAACAGTGCACGTATAATCTTTAGGCCAAATATGAACAATTTTAAATAAGTGAAAATGTTGATAAAATTTACCTAGTTAATTACACTCGACTATCATAACTTGAAACTCAAGTTGATATGTAGTATGTAGAAGTACATAATCACTGACTGATTATATTCAACAACGACGGGACAAACTGGACATTTACGACATCGAAATGTTATTTCAACCTGAATTTTTTTCAATTAGTACAATGATAATTGCGTCATCAATTGGCATCTTTATTTTATCAAGCTGTTAAACTAATACTGAACAACTGGAATGAAAATTTTTAAAGTGTAATAAGCTCGTGATAGTTTAAGATTGTCTACACATTAAAAAGCCTCAAAATATCGCACACACTCGCTCCGGTTACGTCGAGATTAACTGCAGTATCCACCCGCTAGCTTTGTTCGATGTCAAAAAATTTGCATAAATTTCAAATTGAAACAACTACACTTATCGTTTTCGAAAAACATTAAATTTAACACACTTTGTGGCGCAGTAAGTAAAATGTCCGTTTTTTAGCACAAAAAGGTCCAGGATTCGATTGCGGTAGAAAGCAAATTGTTTTTCATGGCTTTTTTATTTAAAATTGTTTGTTGACTTGGTCCAGTAACCTTTGTCATTGGGACAAAATAAAAGAAAATAAGACATAATAGGCCATCTCAAAGGGGAAAAGGACTTTGGAAGTTTGGCTGAATATTAATATACAGATAAAGTTATATATAAATAAATAACATTATATTTGAGTGTGACAAAATTTCTCAGTTCGAAATAAAATGTATGTAAACGGTTTTCCAACAAAAATTTTAAATGCTGGAAAACTAACAAAAAACCTTTGAAATCTTCAAACATCAACAAAAATGTCCTTGAAATTTTTACAAATAAAAATTGTCAAATAAAAAGTCCTGTATACATTTCATTCGCTTGTTTGCTGAGGCTCACTTTTTGTAATACAAAACAATTGAAATTAAAATTAAATTCTCAGAAAATTTCATTTAATTTCCTAAAATTTCTTGTATTTTTAATTATTATTAAAATAATCAAAAAATAAATATGAAAATCTGAAAATAAATTGAAACATATGTGGAACTTAAAAATAAATGTGTTAATTAAAGCCATAAAGCTGAAAAGGATCAATTTTAAAAATTGAATGAAAACTTAATTAATGAGATAAATAAAATAAAATAAGTTTATGATATGGATGCAAATAGAATGATAAATGTGTACGACGGCGTCGACTTCAAAACGACAAACAGAAATAGCGTATTGACTGTCTTTGTATTTGCATATATCATGTGATACGTGAATGTGATGCATCATTATTTGATAGCAAGTGAAAAAAGAACTTAATGACAACTGAAGAACGAAAATATACTAAAAGGTGAATTTTAGGAGCTGGTAAATTCATAGTGACAATATTTTGTTGGCTCTAAACCTGAATTATTCCTTTGCGGGATGTGGAACTATTATTTTTCTTTTTTATCATATCTCAATGACAAAAGGTTATATTGGACCAGCCCAGGAGAAAAAATTTATAAAGAGTTTTGCTTTCATCGGTTCTATCGAACGTGAGACATTTTGTTATAGTGGGTACTCTATACCTACTGCATTACCAAACTTGTTATTACAATAAATTTCAATCAAGTTAAGGAAACTTATAACCGTAATTATTTTCTGGCAAATTTTCATAATTTAAAATTATATGTAATTTGATCAATTTATAAAAAAAAAATGGATGTTGTGTTATCAAAATAATGTAACACTCAAAATAAACATGTTTTGTGTTATATGCATTTTCGTAGATTTAGCAAATATGTACTTAACGCCCAAACTCACTGTCCAAAATAGGCGAATTTCTTTCATTCTTTTTGTAAGTTATGGTGGTTACGTATTGTAGTCCAATATATAATTAAACCTTTATACTAGGTAATATTAATTCAAATTTTAATATGTTAGTACAGATATTAGATAGCAAGCTTATTCATTTTATTATTTTCTTACATACTATTTTATAAGCTTATAGCGTTCCTTTAAGCTTTCTACGTGTATACTGTTCGATTCGTAGCAAGTAGGAATTCATCACTTCGAACAAGTAGGTATATTGACACCTGCACCTATTTTCATATCGCAGCCGAATCCAAAAAAAAATACAAACCTAAAAAAAATATTTTAGATGGAAGTTATTAGCTTTAAATCATTCTTTCAATTCAATTTAAATCGTTACATGTATTCTTCTGCTTAGAAACAAACAAAAACAATAATAATTTTCAACTTTTTCAATTAAGTTTTCTGATGCAACATAAATTTTTATGTAATTGAATTTACTATACAAAATTTTATCAAGATGATACATACGAAGTATTTCGTATGTATGAAAAATTATTTCATTTTTTTTTATCACCCATTCAGCTATTTGCTGTCTTTATTCTTTATATTCTTTATTAAAGAATACAAAAACCATAAATTTAAAATTTCAAAAACTTAACGATTTGTAAATTAATCCATGAAAAAATTTACGTTATTTCAACCGACATATGCGACATCTAGCAGATAAGAAACAAAAGAAACTACAAATAAGAATCAAACTTATGTATGCAATGTATATATTACGATTACATGATTACATACGCATTTACGAAAAAAAATAATTAAAATATTTAAGAATATTTAACTTTTTTAAAGTAGAATTAAAATAAATTTTACATTATATTAATCATAAATAATTTATTTAGTTAGAACTAAAGTAAGAAGAAACTTATGAAATGATTCAAATTAGCAAATGTACTCGAATCTCTTTTATTTTATAATAGTACCGATTACCGAATACTGTCTACATTCATCCTACCCCTACCTTACCTACATAGTACACCATACGATATTTAAATACGATTTACGATATTAGTTAGTTTTTGACAGTTAGTAGAGGAAAATTTTATATGCATATAAATAAACTAAAATAAAATAATAAAATATATAAAACCACTTTATTCTATCCTAAAAAAAAAGATATATTTTTTATCTCATTTAATGGACAAAATAAATTCAAAAGAATCAATTCCTTTGTTCAAAAAGGAAATACTATATTTAGGAAAGGAATACATTCCATTAACCTCAGGAACTAGAGTAAGTATTTCAATCAATATAAAATATTCTTTTCTCTTCTATATATACTTGTATCCATGCATGGATGTACATTGTATATTATATCTATTTTGGTTTTGTCCTTGAAAAATTCAAAGAAATAAAATAATTTATCATTATTGTTAATTAAAATATAGGTTAAATTCCATTTTCAAACTAGAAGATGTGACAATAATACATTAATTGATGATAGCCGTAAAATGAATCAACCAATGGAATTAGTTTTAGGAAAAAAATTTAAATTGGAAGTATGGGAAGCAGCCGTCCAAAAAATGTCCTTGAATGAAATAGCTAAATTTATTGTTGACAAATCGGTAATTATAAAAATTTAGAATGATTATTGATGAATGAGTGATGACTATAAAATTATTATATTTTCATTTCATTTCATCAGTTAGTTACTCAATATCCTTTTATATCAAAGACCTTAAGAGATGTTAACAAAAAAGTTGAAGAAAGAAGACATTGTTGTGGTATGACATTACAAAATGAAGGAATCGGATATAAAGATTTAGATGATCTATTTGCTAATCCAAGTAATTTAGAATTTATACTTGAATTGATATCAGTTGAATTACCAGAACAATATCAAAAAGAACGTTGGCAAATGACAGATGATGAAAAATTGATTGCAATTAAAGATTTAAGAGAAAAGGGTAATGATATGTATAAGAAAAAAGATGTTAAAAATGCACAAGATTGCTATATGCAAGCTTTGGGTATGATTGAACAATTAATGCTTAAGTAAGTATATACATATTCATATAATTAATTCATAAAAATAACGCTACATATTTTTTGTTTAAGAGAAAAACCTCATGATACCGAATGGTTAGAATTAGCGGAAATGAAAATACCACTTTTATTAAATTTTTCACAATGTCGCCTTATTGACAACGATTTTTATGCGGTTATTGAGCATTGTAATGAAGTTCTACAATTAGATCCTAATAATGTTAAGGCTCTATTCCGTCGTGGTAAAGCACATTTTGGTGCATGGAATCCTGATTTAGCTAAAAAAGATTTACAAAATGCTGCGGAACTTGATGCAACACTTAAAGCAGCTGTAGCCAAAGAAATAATTGCCATTATGGAACAGCAAAGGAAACGTGATGAGGATGATAAAAAAGAATTAAAAAAATTATTTTAGTATTGTTTTATTAACTAATTACATATATTTTTATTTATTTTTATGTTATTTAAGTACAAAATAAAATAAATATTATTTCTCTGTTATAAAGTAGTGTAATTTAATATAATATATGTACTATGTATATGATATAAAATAATTTGATACACAATTTATTAAAATTAAAAACAAAAATATTTATGTATATTTATGTCTGTATGTATTAAATTTAAAAAATTTAAATATATAAAATTAAAAAGTTATATCTGAAAATTCTTTATCAACTTTTTTTAATTTTATTTGAAAAATAAATGTGAATGTTTGTATTAAATTTCAAAAATGTTTTTTATTTTCTACATAGTTTCAGCTAATAAATTTGTGTATTTCTGCGTTAGTATAAAAAATTTTGCTGTTTGACTCATGAGCCATTACAAAGGTAAGTTTAAAAATTTCAGAATTGATATAATTAAAAATTCATAAAAATATAAATATATGTACCTATTACATACAATAATATATATCAAATAATTACTATTATTTAATAAAAAAAAAGGACAACATTTCGAAAGAGAAAGGGACCTATAAAAGTTCGCCTGCAGATTATTTATCTGTAGGATCCACTGTTAAAAATAAATAAATAAATTGCAGAATTAATAAAATTAAGATTTTCGGCTATCAAGTTTGATAAAACTATTGTACCAGGTTAAAGAGGTACCTACTAATATTTTTTTTTCTTGATATTAATCTCGGTTTTTATTCTTTATTGTCGAATTGTTATAACAGAAAAGTTTGAAATTATTAAAATCATAACAAAATAATTTATACATTCCGAATTTTATATTTATAACACCCGTTTTGTTTTTTCCATTGCCAAGTTTTTCAAAATATTTATTCTTTCAACCCACCACACACATATTTGATCCGAAACCAAAACAATTGGTTCGCGAATAATAATAACTTTTATTTTAATTGACACTTTCACCATGTTAGGAAAAACTTTCAACACGTTACTCAACATGTCGCTAAATCAAATAGTTTATCAACAAGTAGGTAGGCTTGACTTTTGGTTTACAACATGTCTGTCAACAAACATTAAAATTAGTTGAAATTTGTTGTTGTGACGCTGAGGTTGACAATAGAAATTTATTGAAGTTTTTTATTAATATGTCTTTAATAACAAATAATCAATATTGGAGAGACTTTTTTAAACTATATCAAAGTTTTCCAGCACTTTGGGAATATAATTCAAATGCATATAAAAATAAAACTGAAAAGCAAAAAAGCTGGGAAAAACTTTTGTTAAAGTTTCAGGAAGTTGAACCCGACGCTTCAATTGATACACTTAGAAAGAAAATAAAAAATATTAAAAGTTGTTATAGAAGAGAGCTTAGAAAAGTGAAAATAAATCGAAGATCAGGTGCTGATTATGAATATGTTCCCATATTGTGGTATTACGATATATTGAATTTCTTAAAAGATCAAGAAAAACCCGTTTCTAGGAATGAAAAAATAGAATTTCATGATGAAAATAATGAGTTTGAAGTCATTGAAGATGAGGAAATGGAAGAAGTAAGTAATTTTAGTTTTTTTTATTTCTAATGTCTTTGAATTTAATAAAATATAGGTACAATACAATATAAAAAAAAACTTCAATATTATATTTTAGTTCGCAGAAACAGTATTAGAAAGAAAACGTAAAATTAGTCATCAACATAAAGCGGAAAAAAAGGATTCGAGTTCAGAGCAAGAATATAGCAATCATGATAGAAAAGATGAAGCCACAATTTATAGCGAAAGTTGGGCAGAGTCATTTAGAAAATTAGACTATCTTCAAAAAATATACGCGAAAAAAGCAATTGAGGAAATATTAATATTGGGGCAATTAGATCAACTTACATTAAACTCTGTTGAAGCCCCTTCTTTCTCAAGATAAATTTCATCTTGATTGTGTAGATTAATATGAAAACTATTTTTAAAATTTTTTAATTCGGAGACAATGATGTACAATGATGTACATTAACCTCGTACAATTTTTGAAATACAAATACAGTGTTATTTTGAAATAATATAAATAAATGAATATAAATTATTCATCCTTTACTATAAAGTATTTCTCAGTTAATATATCTTAATCAATATTCCCGACGCTTTTAAAACTAAAAAGTAATAAAAAAGAAATTAAACACGGAGGAATACAAGGAAGTTCGCCGGGTACAGCACTTTCTGTTTTATTTAAACGAAATCGGTAAACAAGTAGTAAAAAGGAAAAAATGTATGTATGTTGGTGTGATAACTTAGCAATTACATACACTGATATTAGTTATAGGCTGAAATCTTGCTAATCAAATTTTATTTAAAGTAATTAATAAATACCAAAATAACTACAAATGCAAGTAATATAAATGTATGTTATTGAAAGCATCAATCTATTCTATGATAACTTAAAGCGATATAATGGAATTTACACGTCGTGGAAATTATAACAGCAGAAATATTTAAAAAAATAGTTAAATTATTATTTTGCTCTGGAATTAAATCTAAAGAATTCTATATAAATACTTTATACTTTTTCATTTGGTCAAATTTTTCTATTATGTAAATATTCTCCATATCTTATATTTTCTCTACTGTTCAGAAAATAGGTATTAAATATGTATATAATCTGTGTATAATTTTTGCTATACATATTTTTCTTGTTTTATAAATATCTATTTCTATTTTCTACTTGTTGTTTGCATAATATACATTTTTTGTTGAATAAGTATTAATAAAAACATTCTGTATAAGTAAAAAAAAAAAAAGAATTTTTAATTTCCGTTAATTTTTAAATGAAATTTTTTCAACGAATTCCAATACTAAAAGTTTACATCTTTTCTATAAAAAATCAACACGTTTGGGAATGTCTTTACAAACATTTACTACGTATACATGATAGCTTGAGTACTTGACTTGAATTCTTGAAATTTCAAGCTGTGTATTCGATTGACCAACTGGAGTGGGTGTCAGCTGGAAAATAGCTTCAGTTTGACATAATGTATTTTTGGGGACAAAAATTTCGATTTCTAAAATTTTTAAAACTTTCTATGCCCACGTTTATACGAGGCAGAAATTTACCTTCATGTTTATACGTAAAAAAAACTGGTAGATTTCTACCATTGTTGCTCTCAGATTATTGAAATATCAAGATGGCCGGAATTGAAATTATTGGCAAAGAAATGAATAAATTTTTATTATTATTCTAGTGTCAATCCAATATTATTATTATTTGTAAATTTATATTTTTTTATTTGATTAATATTCGATCCGAAAATTACGTTGTCAACAATAATTTCCTTGTATTTTGTGAATAAAAAATTATAAAAATATTTTGAAACTGACATATTCCCAGAAAAAAAATTTAAACGTCCAAAATCTACCAGAAATTTTAGATTTGTTTACCCGTTACCGAAATGTCCCCTCACCTATAAATATTGGTAGATTTTACCCCTTTTCTACCCGTATAAACATGCATTAAGAAACTGTTTCGAAACAACCCCACAAGCACGATTAAATTTCACAAGTTTCTAAGCAATTTATCAACAAATATGTACAGTTAAAAAAAAAAAATAAAAGTTCAAACATGTTCAAATTTTAGAAATTTAATATAAATATAATATTGATAAAAGTTTGATTCTGGACCTGAGACAAGTCGAGTACCTTGTCTAAACATCTAATTATTCCTTGATCAAGTGGTTGAATAATTGAAATAGTATTTGTCTTTAAGAAAGTTATTTATATATTTGAAATATTAAAATTTGTTTGCAATTTATGGCATGATGCGGTGTCAATAAAAAGTATGATTTTTTCATTTCCAAATAAAGTTTACTAAAACTCTGATCCAAATTTCTTGAGTCATCCAGGCTTTGGAATTGTTGATGTAATTGGTGGTTCTTTAGCTTTTTGAATTTTCCGATTGAATGAACTAGTTTTTCGGATCCATTTGGATTAAAATTAAAATTTATTTGGACTGCTCTATTATCATTGGCCCTGTGAATTGTATGCCTTTACAAAACATTTGTTTATGTTACAAGCAAACTGCTTCTTCTACATCTTCATATTTTCCATTCTACAATATTTTTATTTTTAGATTTCCATTTTCATTTGCTATGTTTTCAAATTTATGTTGATCATTTAAAATTCTAGAAACCGTTATAAAATGTATTTTATATTCCGCGGCTATTTCGTTTCGGTTTATTCTTTTATTTTGTATTTTTTTATATAAATTCTAGTTTTTGTTTTATAGTTAAAGTATTTAATTTTGTTTAATCGAACATTTTTATATTCAATAGTTATGTTCAGTAGATTTAGAACAGAATCGGACAGAACAGTTTTGGACAATGGCAGTTAACTGTCAATAACTTCAGAACCACTTAGAACAGAAAAGTCTACTATAAATAAACCTAATTTAGAATATTTATTAATTTTTAAAATCTTTAAAATTATTACATACGTTACGTAACAGTTGTCAAATCTTGCCAAGAAAAGAATTTGTCAGTAATGGCGGTGTCTAGACGATCAGTGAACACTGTCAGTTTTCACAGAAATCCATGTATTTTGTTGTTGTTTGAAAAAGATAAAAAAAGTTAAAATGCTTGTAACTTGTCGTCAGTTTTTCGATTTCAATCGTTTCGACTTTCATAGCCAACTTTTCTAATCTTAACCGTAACACAGAAAAAAACCGTTTTAGAGAAGAAACATTTGAATAATTTGTCAGTTGGAAATCCTAAAAATTAATTTTTATTATTATTGTTTAACTTCTACTTGTTACATTAAAGGTAATTCTCAGTTTTCAGAGCCTATACTAGGTGTGTTCTTTTCATCCGGTTCAAGATCCAGGTTAATTCGGTTTAATATGAAAATAAGATACACAACCAATAACTCAAAACATATTTATAGTTGGCTTTTCTATACAGAGGTCACAAATATTTAGTAATACTACTTGTCACGAGTGGCGTTTACATAGTTTTGCAATAGAAATTTTTGATAATTCAATTAACAAGCTTGCAACTTAAATAAATTATTGACTCATGAGCCATTACAAAGAATAAGTTTAAAAATTCAGTAATATTTTTAAAATAAAGAGTCTGTTACTTGAACCAGACTAATGAACCAGACATATATGTGCCTATTACAGGTATCACTTTTTTTGTCGGATCCGAGTAATTTCACGTGACAACACTAATTACTATTGCAACTGTCACGCGCCGACTGAAAAATGCGACTCAATTGTCACTCAATTGTGCAATTTACATGTGATGGATTCCGTTTGGCTGTAATTTTGTAATTTTTTGTGTCTATATAAATTTAAATAATGGATTAGATAATGAAAAATGGAATGGAATGTAAATTTAGACAATGGAAAAGAAAGGGTATGTAAATATTTACAAATTCATTGAAATAATTTATATATATAATATATATTTGAATTTGAATTTATATTATATAATATATATTTGAATATATTAATTCAAAAATTGGATGATAAACATTTTTGTTTATTTTAGTTTAAAAAAAACAACAAAAACACAATTTCAAAAAAAACATAAAAAAACACATCAACCAATTTTGTATTCTTATAAAAATATTTTTTTTAAATTCAAACGTCAAATGAGTTTTGCTGTCAAAGTACATAAAAAATACGTTCAGAAATTTATTGCTGTCGGATGAGACTTGTAATACGAAAGTAAATTTCATTCGGGTGACTGGTAAATATGACTGGAAAAGTGGTGTGACACCTGTAATAGGCACAATAGTGCCATATTGTTATCATTCTTTTTAATATTAATATTAAAAACTTTATTGTTGATTTTTGTGCTTTGAAAAGTTTGAAATTATTAAAACTTTGAAAAATCAAAACAAAACAATTTATACAATCTTAATTTATATATTTAATTTTATAATACATACTCCTTTTCATATTTTTCGTTGCCAAGTTTTTCAAAATATTTATTGTTTCAACCCACCACACTCATATTTGATCTGAAACCAATGCAATTGAACTGCGAATAATAACTTTTTGTTGCAATAACAATAATAACTTTTTGCATTTTAATTGGCACTTTCACCAACTCGGAAAAAAAAACTTTCAACACGTTACTCAACATGTCGCTAAGTCAAATAGTTTATCAACAAGTAGTAGGCGTGACTTTTAGTTTTACAACATGTCAACAAACATTAAAATTAGTTGAAATTTCTTGTTGTGGCGCTGGGGTTGACGATAGAAATTAGAAATCAATTTTTTTGTTATTATGTCTGCTACTTCTTATATAAAAAATAATCAATATTGGAGAGACTTTTTTGAATTATATAAAAGTTTACCAGCACTTTGGGAATATAAATCAAATGCATATAAAAGTAAACCTGAAAAGCAAAAGAGCTGGGAAAAACTTTTGTCAAAATTTCAGGAAGTTGAACCCGACGCTTCAATTGATACACTTAAAAAGAAAATATCCAAATTAAAAAGTTGTTATAGAAGAGAGCTTAGAAAAGTGAAAATAAATCGAAGATCAGGTGCTGGTTATGAATATGTTCCCACATTGTGGTATTACGATACACTGAATTTCTTAAAAGATCAAGAAAAAATCGTTTCTAGGAATGAAAAACTAGAATTTCATGATGAAAATAATGAGTTTGAAACCGTTGAAGATGATGAAATGGAAGAAGTAAGTAATTTTAGTAAAATATAGATGCAATACAATATAAAAAAAAATTCAACATTATATTTTAGTTCGCAGAAGCAATGTCAGAAAGAAAACGTACAATTAATCACCAATATAAAGGGGAGAAAAATGATTCGAATTCAGAGCAAGAATACAGCTATCAGAATAGAAAAGATGAAGCCACAATTTATAGCGAAAGTTGGGCAGAATCATTTAGAAAATTAGACTATCTTCAAAAAATATACGCGAAAAAAGCAATTGAGGAAATATTAATATTGGGGCAATTAGATCAACTTACATTAAACTCTGTTGAAGCCCCTTCTTTCTTGAGATAAATTCGGAGACAATGATGTACAATGATGTACATTAACCTCGTACAATTTTTGAAATACCAATACAGTGTTATTTTGAAATAAATAATATAAATAAATGAATATAAATTATTCATCCTTTACTATACAGTATTTCTCAGTTAATATATCTTAATATTCAATATTCCCGAAGCTTTTAAAATTAAAAAGCAATAAAACAAATTTTAAACACAGAGGAATACAAGGAAGTTCGTCGGGTATATCTATTTCTGTTTTATTTAAACGAAATCGGTGAACAAGTAGTAAAAAGGAATAAATGTATGTATGTTGGTGTGATAACTTAGCAATTACATACACTGATATTAGTTATATGCTGAAACCTTGCTAATCAAATTTTATTTAAAGTAATTAATAAATACAAAAATAACTACAAATGCAAGTAAAATAAATATATGTTATTGAAAGCATCAATCTATTCTATGATAACTTAAAGCGATATAATGGAATTTACACGTCGTGGAAATTACAAAAAATAAGGAGGAGCAGCAGAAATATTCAAAAAAATAGTTAAATTATTATTTTGCTCTGGTGTTAAATCTAAAGAACTCTATATAAATACTGTGTACTTTCTCGATTGGTCAAATTTTTCTATAATATAAATATTCGGCATATCTTATCATATTTTCTCTACTATGTTCAGAAAATAGGTATTAACAATGTTGTACATTATATAATTTTTGCTATATTTTTCTTTTTTTATAAATGTCTATTTCTATTTTCTACTTGTTTGCTATAATATACATTTATTTTTTTTTTAAATAAGTAAACATTAATAAACATATTCTGTATGAGTAAAACGTCTTTCTTTTTAAAAAAAAAAAAATTAATTAATTTTTAATTTCCGTTAATTTTTTAAATTAAATTTTTTCAACGAATTTCAATGCTGAAATTTACACATCTGGTCTACAAAAAATCAAAACGTTTGTAGATGTGTTTACAAACATTGTTTTAAACTTCAAGTTGGTCAACTGAACCGCAAAGTTGAACGATAGTTAGGTATAGGTAGAGGTACTCAATTTATCAACAAATATGTGTACCATTTCGTTTGTAAACAAAAGTTCAAACATGTTCAAATTAAAACGATAAAAGTTTAATTCTGAACCTAAAACAAATATAATCGAATAGCGTTTTCCGTTCTTTAGCAAAGCAATATAATAAATTATATATATATATATATAAACACTCATGACTTAAACCATACGAAAGCATATGTATATACAGAAGGTGACACATCTCCCCAAAATGTCAAATATTTAGTTTTTCTTTCGTTATGCGTGAGACCAATTTGTGTTTTTATGCCTGATTCAGTGATTCAGAACGTATGTTCCGAACCCATGCGCGCGCATATTTTTTGTAAGAAAATTTGGATTCTCTCAATTTTCAAAAATGTTCGGAACATTTTTTTCTCTCCGGAACAAAAGTTGATTTAACTTTAACTTTGTGTTCGGAACAATTTTTTTTGCTGTCATTTTTAATTTTTTTGACATTTCTCACATTACAATTTACACAGCATAAACAAAAAAAAAACAAATAATTCTTAAAAATATTTTTTTTTGTTTAAATTTTATTTATTGCTTAATAATTTTATTTATTTGAAAAACAATGATTTGATATATTGAGATTGAAATAAACAAAAAATTTAAAATTAATTCAAATCAAATTCAAATGTTAATGTCTGCTGTTTTAAAAATTTTTTTGTTCGGAACACAATGTTCTGAAGCAATGAATCGCAATCATAAAAATTCTCTTTTAACAAAATTATTCGGAACATAATGTTCTAAATCAGTGAACTAAGCATTAGTGTAGGTACATATATACCCAATTATTTCGAAGGTTCTTGTTGACTAGTTAAGCTTAAGTAGCTTTAAATTTTGAAGTAAGATTAACAAAAAGTATTAAGTTAACTTATGTCCGACTAGTCAGGTCTATTCCTGACTATCCTGTTACATAACCACTTCACCCCCTCGGTGGCGCAGTGGTTATGTAACAGGATCCATGACCGAGGGTACCCCGGTTCGAACCTGGTTGATGGCGATTTATAAAAAAAATCCATCATTAAATTTGTTAATTGAAATTTCGAGATTAATCGAATGAAAATCATTAATTGAGATCGAACCGGTAATAAGGTAGCGCCACGTTGTTTCTAAGCAGCGGTAGATGGTTACTCCATCTCCTAGGACCGGTTACTGTAGGCCAATCACCCGCATAATCGGTAAATCAATGGATTCGAAATAATAGAAGAAGAAGCCTCGGATACACGAATGACTACTTGATAACGACCTTTGGCACTCAAAAAAGGACCCGAATTGCACAATGGAATGTAAGAACACTTAGAGAAGTTAGAGCAATTGGAAGCTCAAATGGCTACTTACAACATAGACATCCTAGGTATAAGTGAAATGCGATGGAACAACACCGGAGAAATCAACACGGAGAATGGAAACATGGTAATTTACAGTGGAAGGGAAACAGGGGGTGAAAGTGGAGTCGGAATACTAATATCAAAGAAATTGAGACAAACATTGGTTTCTTGGAAGGCAGTCTCGGATAGAATTGTTATAGGGCGATTTCGAAATATGACAAGACATGTAACAATAATTCAATGCTATGCACCAACAGATGTCGCTGAAGACCCATATTAAGGATGACTTCTACGAACAAATAGAAACAACGCTAGCACTCATAAATAGGGGAGATATCATAATATTAATGGGTGACTGGAATGCGAAAATAGGATCTAACAACAATGGACTTGAGGAGATAATGGGCAAACACGGGTTAGGAAGAGAAAGAAACAACAACGGGGAAAGATTGATAGAGTTGTGTCAGACTTTCGACCTAGCAATCGGAGGGAGTCTATTTCCACACAAAGATATCCACAAATACACATGGACAACACCAAACGGGATCTCAAGAAATCAGATAGATCACATATGCATCAGCAAGAAGTGGAAACAATCAATGTTAGATGTGAGAAATAGAAGGGGAGCAGATATACACAGCGATCATGAATTACTAACTGGGGACTTCAGAATGAAACTAAGCCAACAAGGAAGAGGCAGAAGATATAGAAAGAAGAAAATAAATATAAACAACTTAAAAAATCCGCAAGTAAGAGCTGACATAGTTACGGCGTTACGAGAAAATATTAGAAATAATAGAGAATACACTTGGGAAGAGATTCTGGAAATTTACAACCAAACAAGCGAACAAAATCTTGGAATTTCACAACCACAAAGAAAAATCTGGATAACCGATAACACATGGGCCTTGATTAAAAGAAGAGGTGAAATGAAGAAAATGATAAACAACAGGATGGCATCAAGAAGAGAATATGAAGAAATAGCGAAAACAGTAAAAAGAGCAGCAAGAAGAGATAAAAGGAAATTTCTACAAAATTTAGCCGGAGAAGCAGAAAAAGCAGCACAGCAACATAACCTGAGAGAATTGCATCGCATAATCAAGAACTTAACAAACCAGTCGGAACAACAAAACAAACCAATTAAAGATAAAAATGGTGCGCTCATCACAAACTTAGAGGATCAATTAAAGAGATGGAGAGAACATTTCCAAGAACTGAGCAACGAAGAAAGTACAAATAATGAAGCAGACATAAGAAACAGAGACAATGCAAATATCTACCCAACTGAGGGACTGCCAATATCTACTCAAGCTCCAAATATAGAAGAAATCAAAGCTACAATCAATATCCTGAAGCACAACAAAGCAACAGGTGAAGATGGAATTCCAGCAGAAATAGCCAAACTGGACCCTGACTTATTCGCAAAAACAATTGAACCCCACATCAGGAAAGCATGGATAGAAGAGAATATACCACCATCATGGAAGAAAGGAATGATTGTCAAGATACCTAAGAAAGGAGACTTGGCAAATTGCAGCAACTGGAGAGGAATCACGGTTCTAAATACTATTCATAAGATAATAGCAATTATTATAAAGAAAAGATTAGAAGAAGTACTAGAACCAATACTACGGAAAGAGCAGGCAGGTTTCAGACCAAACCGAAGCTGTGTAGACCAGGCAAATACTTTACGGGTCATAGTTGAACAATCAGTGGAATGGAATGCCCCACTATATCTACTATTCATAGATTTTAAGAAAGCATTCGACACAGTCAAGAGATGCGCAATATGGAGAACACTTACAAAGAAGGGAGTTCCTGAAAAAATCATCAACATCATCAAAGCGATGTATGAAGATGCAGAGACAACAGTTCAACACAGAGGTAAGATCAGTGATCCATTCTACACCAATATAGGAGTTAGACAAGGATGTCCACTATCTCCACTTCTCTTTAACACAATACTAGACGACATTCTAAGAGTAGTTTGCACTGGAGTAAACGGAATAGAATGGGATGTCTTCGGAAACTTAGAAGACTTAGATTACGCAGATGATGTATGCCTCATATCAAAAAATCAAAGGGACCTACAGAACAAAGTCAACAGATTACAGGAAGAAGCAAAGAAATCGGGACTGGAATTAAATATCGAGAAAACCAAAGCAATGAGGACAAACAATAGTTACAGTGAGCCAATAACAGTGAGTGGACAACAGATAGAATACGTAGAAGAATTCAACTACCTGGGGTGCATTATAACATCAAGAGGAGGTGCAACAGAAGATGTCAACAGCCGTATAAATAAGGCAAGAAGAACATTTGGGAGCCTAATGAAGATATGGCGGAGCAACCAAATATCGAGAACAACAAAGCTAACAATATTCAGAGCATGTGTTAAGTCAACATTAATATATGGCAGTGAAACATGGCTCACTTCGGTCAGAATCAAACAGAAGCTACAAGTATTCATCAACAAGTGCTTGAGAATTATATGCAGAATATTCTGGCCGGCAAGAATTAGCAACGAAGATTTATGGATGATAACTGGAGAAGAACCTATCAACAGACAGATAAATAGGAAAAAATGGAAATGGATAGGTCATACACTAAGGAAATCAGAAAGTGATATAGCAAGAAGAGCTCTAGAGTGGAATCCACAAGGACAAAGGAGACCCGGCAGACCATACAACACATGGAGACGCACAATCGATCAAGAATTAACAGTCAACAATTATACCTGGGACGATATTAAGGAAGTAGTACTCAACAGAGAGCAATGGAGGTTCACTATCGAAGCCCTATGCTACCACGCGGAGTAATAGGAGAAAAAAAAAAAAAAAAAAAAAAAAAAAAAGTCAGGTCTATTGGTCCAAGTCCTAAAAAATTAAAAATAAATTATACACATTATAATTTAAATTTCCTCTGGTTCGTTAAGTATCTAAAAACTTCATTTAAATTTTATTTTTTGTTAAATAACTTTCACTAAATAAAATTAAAGCAATACGCTAAAACGAATATAGTGCAAATTACTATAAGAGCAAATTAAAAAATTGAATTTCTTAGAAGCTAAAGAAAAACCTTTTCTGTTAAATTACTCAAGATTTGGAAATGGATATCTCAAACAACTTTAGACTATACTTATTTCTATTGTTTCAAATAACTCAATTAAAGTTAATTGAGTTAAATATAATTTTTACTTCGTGAAGACTGTAATTATAAAATGTCGTTTATGTTTGTTTTTCTGAACTTAATTGGTACTCTCTCAATTTATAAACAAGCACAAATACCGTATACATGTAGTGCCGTTGCCGTACGCAAAATTCAATAAACAAACATTTTTGATTTGAAAGGCTAAATATGTATTTATCTGATACCAAACCAATGACACAAGAAATAACTACGCTTTTTCCATTTTCCTTCAAACCAAAACATAAAATGGTGTAAAATTACATAAATCAAATCATTGCGTTTTGAACTTTTAAGATTTAAGCATGTAAAAGGCTTATTATTAAATTAATTTGTTGAATTCAACTTGAATTCTTCTTGAAATTTCAAGCTGTGTATTCGATTAACCAGCTGTACAGCTTGAGATGCTGTCTGCTCGAATATAGCTTTGGATCTTTGATATTTTTTTGGCGACTCTGTTAAATCTTCAATTTTTTAAATTCGCTTTACATTAAACAAAACTTCGTAAATTTTTGATATATGTCAAATCAAGTTCTCAAGCTTTCAAGCTACGCATTTGGTTAAAATTTTCAAGTCAAATAAGTAAATTTTTGTTATTGACTTGAGTGACGCTTATTTCCAGAAATTAGCGTTATGATTTTCAAGCGTACCTACTTGAAGCTTTCTTAAATTCTTAAAACTATCCTTGTTCATGTATACCTGATAAATGTTTAATTTAATCACAATTATTACATAAACATAATTTCAAATTCGTGGAAATTCACTATTACAAAATATGTTCGTATTCGTATATATTTTATTTCTAGCAACATTCAAAAATTCAGCATCAACATTATTCAGCAACAAAACATCAATTTTTAATGTAGCAGTTGCCGTAAATTTAAAAATATTTTCATTCAGCCAGCTGTGTAAAAAAAAGTGTGAAATTGAACGTTGTAGTCTTTGCACAAGCAAAACACGTGTTGAGTTTTAAAATAAAATTTTAAATTAAATAATATTATATATAAAAATTGTTTAAAATTTAACATAAATATTAAAAAATGTTATCCAAGAAGATTATAATGTATATATCTGTGCCAGGATTGGCATTGATCTATGGAATATATTTATATCGTCGGCGTAAATCATCAGACGACAACCTAAAAAAATTAAAAAATGGTAAAATTTATAGAAATAATCAAAATCAGCAACAGAATCAATTAAAGTATTCATCATCTAAAAATAATAATATTAATGGTGGTAATATTGAAGAAAAGGCTAATAATATGGATTGTCAAAAATCATTTAATATTACGAAAAAATCAAATAGTCCTGAAAGTGAATTATGTAGATCAGCACCAATATCAATATATTCAGATAATAAATTATTAAATGGTATTAAACCTTTACCAGAAATAAATTATGAAGAAGAAGAACATTTTGTATTATCAGCATCATCATGTAGTTTTACACCATCAACAGTACGTCTACCTGGTACACCAAAAAAATTAACAAGAAGATATACTGTTAATGATAGTAAAACAGAAGTTGTTAAAGCTTCTCCAATATTTAAAATGTCTAATTTTGATGAATCTAATTTATTAAATATTGATGAATATAATAATAATTGTAATGATATTCATAATAATAATGTAAACGATTATGATGATGATTCTAGCAATGCAAGTAATAGGAAATGTTTTATAAGTCATTCAACATCATCACCAGATTATAATTATCAATCATCATTAGAAAGTCCATCAATATCTGATAAAAATATTAAATATGAATTTATATTACCAAATAAATTTATTGGTAAATTTTATGGTAAAAATAAGAAGAATTTAAATCAAATTAAATCACAAACTGGTACATCAATTATCGTTAAAAAGCATACATTTTGTGATGAATTTAAAGTATGCGTTGTAACTGGTTCACAAAATGAGGTATACTCAGCATTAACATTAATACGTAAAATATTGCCAAAGAAGCAATTTCCGAATTTAACATTAAAACGAATTAGTGCGTGTACAACAGATCAAATTGTACAATTAGAACCAGAAAATTGTTTACAGGTAAATAGAAAAAAGCAAAAATAATTGATAATTTATAAAATAAAAATTTGTTATGCTGTAATAATCACCAAAAAAAACTAAGAAAAAAAGTAAGGTTATGTTTACCTTTTATGTTTTTATTTTCATTTTTCAAAGCATTCGAAAGCCGTGTTGTGTATATTGATATAACCTATGTACGTGTCAAACAGCTGATATCAAATCATTTGAAATTTTTTTTTTTAAATAAATATATATAAATACGTACATAGGTGTAAATTTTGTATTTGAAAAAAAGAAAAACAAAAAAATTATAAAATTCTAAAAAATAAGATTAGAAATTTCCAGTATACCAAAACAAAAATATGTTTATTTAGAATTGTATTCAAGCGCTTAATCAGTTTGGTTTTGTTTAAGCTATGTATTTATTTTAATGTTTTTATAATTTGCTAATTACAACATACATATATATTGCAATATATTATATAGTACCTATATTAATTAGATATATGTATACGTAGTATAAATTTATAAGCTTTTACTTATTTAACAAAAGCCATGCTTTAATGGAAATTTTTTTTTTTTAATTTTTGTTTACAAAAATGTTACATTTTAGAAATTACAAAGGATAGTTCCAGTGTTTTATTTTGCGTATATTTTTCTATTCGTGTTCAATGCATGAATATCTTTATTAAAAGATGTAAACATTTTTTTACAATCTATATTAAATAATAAATAAAATGTTTATTTTCTAGTTGAATTTTACGAAAAACTGTCAGTAATTACTAAGATAATTATTAATTACCATTATTTATATTAATATTTTGCTAATGTGTATTCAATTAATTAGGAAAATATCATCGAATTCATATTATTAAAACTATAAATTAAAAGTGTAAAGAATATTTTTTATATGAGTGAGAACCATTAAGATTTTTAAAGTAATCATTACGCATATTTCTAATTTTATTGATACACTAAATTGTGTGTACATATCTATGCAACTATATTTTGAGTTTTACTTTTAGATAAATTTGAACAAAATAATTACTGAATTGACAGTTGAAAATTCAAAAACTTGTATTAGAGTTAGCTCTTGTATGGATACTATTATGAAACATAATTTTTTGATTAAGTAAACAAAATTAAAACGTACACCAATTGATTGTTTGTGCATACATAGAAAATCATTGGATTTATTTATCAGCGTTATATAAATTTTTAAGTGCCATTTAAAGTTGTGCTATCTTAAATTTAAATTTATTTATTTGTTTATAAATTTAGTTAGTGATTTGATTAGAAATAGATAATATTTCATTAATAAGTTGTAAGAGATAAGTATGAACATTAATCAATTTTGACTATATCAGTACTTACATATATACATAGATACTTACTAAAATTATAATTCCAGTTAATTTTATTCAATACATATAATATTATAGTATTCAAAAATACTAATTTTCAATGTTTCTTAAATGGCATTTTGATTTTGTTTTAATATTTTCATACACTTTCAAAATTTATTTTGCACATTAAAACAAATTTCATGAAAACTTCAACCTAAATTAAATAAATAGGTAAATGCATTTCAAGAATTATTTTTCTTTTTTAAATAGAATTCAACTTAAAGAAGAAACCCGTTCAAACATTGCTTATGCTAATTATTGCTAAAAATATTTTTCATTGCATTTTGTTTGATCAAAGATATCTGAAGTAAGAGAGTCAAAATTGAAATAATGGTTTGTCCAATAGACTAGTCTTAATTTTAAACAAATTACAGTACATTAAAATGGTCACAGTTCTTTACTCGTTCTTCGTCAGAAAAATAACGATAGATATAGGTTATTTTGATGTTTTTATTCTATTTAAAAAAAAAGAGGATTGAATTTGGGTTGATTTTTATGACTAAATTATAGAAATATGATAACTCTTTAACATTACAGAATATCAAAAAAAAAAAAAATAATTCGTGATAACTTTATGAAACTATTGAGAAGTTTTAAGAGTTTATTTCTTTTAACTTTACGAAAACTGATTGAAGTTTTAAAGATACATCATTGCTTCAATTTAGAAAATAATTTTAGCAGTTTTTATTTAAAAACAGTTTATTTACATACATATAAAATACTCATATGTATCAATTTAGATATTTATGTAATTTTTGTTCTATTGAAACTACTAACATAAATTTTTTTTTATAATATTCAAAATTTAATTACTAATAATTTTTCTTATTTTTTAGTTAAATTTAGTTGAAGGTATTAATAATGATGTTATCATAACAACAGTTACTGCTGACAAAGAATTATTAACTTTATTTGTACAACAACCATTACATCCATCTCATCCATTTTTATCAGTTTTACAATCATATTTAGCATGTATGTATAATGAAATTGAAACACCATTATTACCTCAATTTAAAGAAAATGTTATTTGTGTTGGTCGGGTTAGTAATAATTGGTATAGATTACAAATAGTACAAGTTCTTCGTGGTTATTGTTTTGCAAAATTTGTGGATTATGGGGGTTTTACACAAATATATAATGAAGATTTAAGACAAATAAGACATGATTTACTTTCAATACCATTCCAAGCAATTGATTGTTGTTTATCAAATTTACGTCCAATTGGTGAGCTAAAATAAAAAAATTTCAAAACTTAATTTAAATATAATTTAAATAAATTTATTATTTTTCAAAATATATAAAAAATACTATTCAACAATTTTTTTAGACGATGCTTGGGGTGTTGAGGTACCACAAATTATTTTAAAATTAACTAATAATATGGTACTACAAGCTCAAGTTGTTGGTTATAATGAAGATAATATACCAGAAATATATCTCTTTGCTGCACTTGGAGGAAAGGTATGAATATTTTATTTAAAATTTTCAATTTAAATTAATATAATATTATATCGGTACTAACAAATAAATAAATGATTAACACTACTTAGAAAAAGCTTGCTTCTGCTAGTTCTGTAGAAAACTCAAATCCGGTTTCATTCGAATTCGCTGACATTCAATGAATTCAAGTTCAAGTAATTCAACATCCTATTTCATGAAATTGAAAATAAATTATAAGACCTAAAATCTCGATAAGTATTTATCATTTCGATACATAGTTGTAAGCAGTTGTTCCATGTATACAATATATGTAAAATATCATGTATATAATAGATATCATATGATATCTATTGTATACATGATATCATATGGTATCATGTATACAATATATGTATTTTAAACAACTGCTATCATACATCATTGAAATATAAATCATAGATGGAATTTAAACAAATTAGAAAATTACCTGAAATAATTCTTTTAAATGATCTAATTTTGAAATATTTTATTTAATCGTACTCTTAAAGTAGTTTATACGTAAATAGAAAATTTATTGTAAATATATCAACATACTTAATTTTAAATATATATTTAAATAAAACTATTTCTTGACATACCTAATACAGAGTCTAAATTTAATAATAATATTTTACTTCTATTTATTCACAGAATATAGTATTCATTAACAAGGAATTAGCAGCGAGAAACGTTGCCCAATGGATTGATTAAAAATATAATATTACTACTAAAAAAAATACTATTATGCTATTAATATTAAATTTAAACGCATTTAATATTATTGTATAATAATAGATTATAAAATTGAAATAATTATTTCAATTTTAATTTAATTTTTTTATTTTACGTTATTTTGCATAAAAAAAAATTATTTTATTTTTTTTTTTTTTTTTATATATAGAAATATTACTTTTTATTATAATAATTTTAGAGCTGAATAATAGTGTAGTAGTTTTTATTGAAATTTGAATGAAAAAAAAATATTTTTTCTTTAATAAATAATTATAAAAAATATTATATAAAATAATGACTATAAAGTTATTGAGATGCATGCACTTCATGATAAATATCTAATAGGGGAAAAAAATTATGTGTAAAGGTTATCTTCATTCAAATTATTTCATTAAAAAAAATTGATAAATTAATTTTAAATGATACTAAAACATTTATTAATAAAATATTGAAATTTATTTTTTTATATTCAATTAAAACTAAATTCGAAATGTGCTTTTAAAAGTTTGCCATTTTAAAAAAATTTTGAAATTGTGTTATACGGTATGACAGTTAGATTGATATATTTTTCCTTCTAATTTATTTTGTATAAATTAGCGGTAAATATAATTCAGATTTTCGTATTCCTGTCTCTTAAAAATCATTACATTACTTTTGCGATATCAATGATATCCATATCAACTTAATTTGGTATTAGATTAAAATAATAAATTTAATATGTAATTCAATTGTTTCGATTATTTTGAAATGGTAAGTTTTCTAGAACTACAAAAATTTAAGTGCGTTACACTGTTTTTCTAATTTTTTTTTTCGTTTTATTTTAATAATTTAAATTGTTATATATATTAAATTTAGTGATGGACAAATTTTTTTTTATCCTAATTAAATGTGTAAATTTGTTTTTATTTCAAATTCTTTTAAATACACATGATAGTTAGTCTTAAATAAAATTTGATAATATATTTAAATTGCAAAACTCATTAATCTTACGTAAAGAAGTCAGTCAAATTTTATTATTTATTTGTTATTTTTGTTTAAAAAAAGAAAAAAAATTGAATTTAATATTTTTTGAATTCCATTCAATGGTGGTTATAATTTCAAAAATATAATAGCAATAATTTATTTTTTAATCTATATATATTAACATTTTTACTTCAAAACTAAGGTGAATAAAGTTAGTTTATTATAATATTTTCAAAAAAATATCACTAAATGTATTAAAAACAAACATAGAAACATTTAAAAATGTACTGTAAATTAATTTAAATATGATTCAAAAATAAATAATAATAATAAAACAACCTGTGAATACGTTGAATAATTTTTTTTTTTAATATAAAAATGTAAATATAAAACAAAAATGATTTATTTCCAAAAAACTAAAAAAAAGTTCTATTTTTTTTCTATTTAAACTTAACTTTTATATTTGAACTGATTTTAATTAAAAGTAATATATAAATATAGTATATATTAAACTTGAAATATAAAAAAGTACATACATAATATGATTTTTTTAAATAATGTTTCGATAATATTAATTGAAAGTTGAAATAAAAAATTGTTTTTTGTTTACTTTTTATGTTTTAATTTAAATTAGGAAGAATTTTATATTTAAAAAAAATATGACTAATATAATTTACAAACTATTATATTGTGAAATCTTAATTGAGTCTTAAAAATAAAATTCAATTAAAATAAAGCAGGATATCCAAAAATCAGATATCCTAAAAAAATGTACATAAATTTATATTTATGGTGGGTTATTTAAATAATTATCATGTAATGGACATTTTAAATTCAAGTAAGAGGAAAATTATATGTTTTCATAATTAAGAACTGAAAGCTATAAAAAATAAAAATATATAATGTGATTATTCTTTTTCAATTTTTAAGATTCAAAATTTGTTTTACTATCGTTGAAAGAAAATATATGATCGCAATCGAAAAAAACCTTTTAATGTATTCATGACTCCAGCAATTTCAGATTAGTTGTAAAAAACAACTCTTAGCAGAGTAAAATATATTTTTTAATTCTTTACTAAGACAAATTTTTCATTTAATTTATGATTCCCCCATAACTTTTTTAAATATTCAAAACCCTAAATGTACTTTTTAAATTCATTAATATGATGAACAGGTATATCGAAAACTGAATCAGATATCGTAATAATAAATTTACAGTTATAACATGGTGTGTATTAAAAAAAGAGTTATTTAGGATTTTTTTTTTTTTATTTAGATGAATTTGATAAAACATTTTTTCGCAAACCTGGTGTAAAAAATGTTTAACAAATTAATGAAATAAAAACTTACTACCCATAAATAATAATAATACGTACGTAAAACGTGGTAACACATTTGATATTAATTTAAGCGTGGACCAAAAATACTTGGAGAAATCAACTCTGCAATGGAATATGTCAAATTTCAAATGATCTTCAAAAATTTTTAGAAATCAAAAAATTATGATAATTTTTACAACCCACAATAATTTAATCAAATTGCATAATAATTTCACAATTATTTTATTTTTGTAATTGTTTTTTTTTTCATAATAAACTTTGGATCTTTAATTGTAAAAATGATTTATGTTTTCAGTATTCATTCACTTTAATATAATCTTTAGAAAATAATGCAAATCTTTATATGTATAATTAAATATGTTATTAAGTATTCATTTTAAATTTCTTGCATGTTTTTTTTTTCTAATAACTGGATTTCAACATTAAGATATTTTTGAACAGTAGTTAAATATTTAAATGAAATTTTACACTGGCCTTGAATATTAAATAACCTATAAAAAATTAAATTTAATTTTGTATTATCAAAATTCAAATAAATAAAAATAAAAAATTTTATTTTAGATTATTCTTGATTAAAAAATGTTTTTCTTTAAAATTTAAAATTTAAAGAATTCTTTAAAATTGAATTTTCGTTTTCGTTTTTATTTATTTTAAAACATAAAAAAAAGCTACATAATTAAGAACTTATAACGAAAGTCCTTAATTATATAATTTTTTTTTTTATCAATAGTTTTTCAAAAAAAATGTGTAATACAAAATTAAATTAAATTTTTAATCAATTCCAAATAAAAACTTGTATTAAATAATATCAATAAAAAAAATATTTTAATAATACAAAATAGAATATGTATTTTAGAGTTTTTATTTTGTTTTATATGTACATATTTATGAATTGAAAAATCAAGAACAAAATAATAGTGAAAGAAAGAAATAAAAGTTTTTTGTTAATATGAGCAATTGTTATTATAATAGAGATGACCAACATAACTATTTAACATTACAACTATTAAGTGAATTAACGATAATTATACCATTTGCTTAGGCATTTTTCTATAGGTTTAGTTTGTTGAGGCTATAGTATATAATAATAAATAGTCTTCTAATCAATTTAACATATAAATGTTCCATTTTTGAACCTAATTAATTTTTGATCAAATATTTTTAAATAACTATAAGAACATACATTATAATTCTATTGCATATTATGATGAAAAGAAAATATTTTTTAAAATCAAACCACATTAATTCTTCAAAATTGAAAATAGTTTTAAAAAGTAAATTGAATATCACGGTATGATCATCATTTTTAACTATTCTGAATCCTTTTAATTACTTCATCCGATACTAACATTTAACTGATTTTAAGATTTTGTTGTTAACATATTCTTAAAATTGTTTAATTTGCTATTTTAATCAAAATCTATTATTGCTATACAATTTTAGATAAGCAGATTTCACTAAACACATTTCTATTTTTAAATTATGGTTATTATGAATAAAATTATGTCATCATACGTTCTATTACTTTCTATTTGAAAATTTTCTTAGTATTAGAATCTAATAGTTTAATTTGTATGTAGTAAATAATAGATACATTTTGAACATTATTATTGGATGACAAAATTTCAAGTTATAGAATATTTTTTGTTAACGATTGATTACATTAATTTCTCAGTAACATAAAATGGAGATGAAAATATTGAAAGATTGAAAAATTGAAAGAAAAAACTATTTTGAAATAAGATTTTTTGGTATTACGATTTCTGTCAATTGTCCATCACTTGTTTGTTCATTATTTTAATAATTAAATAATTACTTTAATAAATGTTTTGTTTTTTGTTTTTGTTTTACTAAAGCAGACATGAACTAAAATTAAATTTATTGTAAAATTTTTTTATTTATTTAAAATACATGTATATACAAAAAAATATATATGTATGTTAAAAAACCAAGAAATGTAGAAATTTTGTAAAATTTTTAGCTTTAAAAATAAATTAGCAAAAGCACATTGGTTGTTAGAGGTCACAATAACAAAAATAAAAATAATAATTTATTTTTCAAAATATAATATGTATTTAAAATATTTAATCATAAATAGAAAATTACATTTTATAAAAGAAAAAAAATTAAAATCATATATTCAAAATAATTTAGTTTATCTCCAAAATAATTTTTGAATTAATAATTAGTGAATAAAAAGCAAATATTTGAACAAAATTTAACTTTTTTTTTTATATAAATTTATTTATTAACAATAGTTAAAGAAAGATATATGTTTAGCATAAGGAAAGTAATTGGCCTCAGAAATTAAATTTAATTTTTATTAAATAATTTTATTGTTGTAGGAAAATGATATATATATTCAAAAATTTATAAATGCAATGAAAATATATTAATTTAATTAAATATTTTAAAAGAAATCTAAAAAATAAAAGGAAAAGGACTTCCAAAAAACAAGCTAAATATTATTGAAAATTTCCATTATATAAACATATGTATGTATATAAAAGCAATAAAATAAATTAAATTAACTCAAAAAAACATAAAGATACAAACTATTTTTATATTTTAATTTTTAACTCAAAATATTAAATTAAAATAAAAATGTTTGTGAGTAAAATTCCGAAATTTTGTATATTATACCGTTTATGTATTTAAATTATTGTCATTTGTAAATACCATTTATCGTTTTTGATTTTAAAAAAAAAATAAATTTGTTGATTTAAATTACTTAAAGTAGAACTTTTATCATTACTTGCTTAAAAATTACTTAGACTCAATCAAATTGATCGTTAGCTTTCGCTTTAGAAAAATCATATTTTTGGAAATTTTTTCCATTAATATTTCACTTTACTTATATTATAAATTTGTTTAGTGATTGTTTCCAGCTGAATATTCGTTATTCTAGATAAAAAGTAGGAATTAAATTTTAAAATTTCAAGATTTTCTACAGTATATATGTGTGTTTTTAATTTGATTATTTCTTACTACTGCATATAATTTTTTAATTTTTCCATATATTTCAAAAATAATTCAATAAGAATAATTGTAAAATATATATGCATTTGAATACATATTATAGTTTTGCAATAATTGATTTTTACTCAGTATCATGTAATTAATTTCATTCACATAATTTCGTTCATACATACTTTGTAAGTACATACTTGTACAATCTTATGCGTTTAGGACATTATATCCATTGATTTAGAATAATAATAAATCGTATTCTTAATCAATACTAAATATGGACAAATATAATTAAAGAAAATAAAATGGTTCCTAAGCTAGAAAACAAAATCAAATATTTTGTTTTTTTGATGAAAATTGAACAATTTTGAAATCATTTACTTACAAAAAAATTAATTAATATTTTTATACAATTCATATATATTTATATAATAAGGTTAATTTCAGATGAAGTAAAAAACTATTTTTTTGAATCCAAAACTACTGACAGTTTTTTTAAATTTTTTATTGCATATAAAGATTTTCTTAATTCAAAATTTTAAATAAATCTAAATATTATACTATACATAAATAGAACATTAAAATTTCTTAATAATTATCCCTATATTAATTCTTAAATATATTAGTCGTATTTTTATAATAAAATGAAAAATTTCAACAAGAAAAAACAAAATGGTTTTATTTTTTCTTTTTTTTTTTTTTTAATTTAATTTAAAATCAATTTTATTGGTCGCAATTTAAATACATACACTTATTAAGTAATTGAATTATAAAAATTATTTTTTTGTTGTGTTTAGATCAATCAGATATTTCTACAATTTTAATATTTAAGAGTTTTTTGAAATTAAATATTTAATTAAATACATTTTTTTTTGTCTGTATTTTTGCATTTTATATAAATAAATAATACATACTTCAAATAAATAATTTATATATCGTTTAGAAATATATATTATTAATTATTAAGTCATAATATTTTTGTTTGATTTTTTTTTTGCATAATAAAATACATATAAACAATGCAAAATTTAATATAAAAAAGAATTATTATAATTATGGTAAAAATATAAACAAAAAAAAATTAATATATTAACAAAAATTAAAAATATATTTATAAATGAAAATATTTTTTTAAATAAATATAAAATTTTTCTTTTTATTTTAGTTCTAAAACGATTGTGTTTTCTTTTTCTGTTGTTCTTTTTTTTTTTTTTATATGTTTAGGTGCAGATTCCAAACAATTTATATAAAATAATTAAATAAAATAAA
Source organism: Argyra leucocephala (assembly GCA_963942445.1). NCBI lineage: Eukaryota > Metazoa > Arthropoda > Insecta > Diptera > Dolichopodidae > Argyra > Argyra leucocephala. The sequence goes on along the minus strand of OZ012678.1, from coordinate 46,416,462 downwards.
ATAATTTATCTAAAAGGTTTTAAATTTATAATCTCAATAATGAAGTAACAAAAATATTCAATACATAATACCAAAATATCCTATGCGAAAATGTAAGTATTGAAAATTAATAAACAGCAATAAACAGCACTTTTTTTCTGACACGATTACATTTTTTCTGCCGCGAATGAGGCAAGACATACATTCGATCACGACTTGAATACAACTGGAATATTTGGTGTTTCACCCTACAGTATCTAGATAAAGTCCGAGTCATCAAAATTATCAATGAAGGAGATGTTACACAACATCTAGCTACATTAAGTCATCGTTGTAATATAGGAGCAGTCATACTGCTATAAATCCCAATATATAATTACTCGTGACTAAATAAAAAGTATTGTATGCCAAAAATAAAACATTCCAAAATAATACTCGCAAAGCAACGCACAAATAGAGACTCTTTGAAACAGAACTGTGAGATATAAAATTCCTTCATCACTGAAACTTCAAAGTGATAAGATAATCGCTAAGTGGACAATCTCAATATTTTATTTTAAAATTAAAAATTTTTGCTATCCCAAATTTTAATGGTCTTTTGAAAATTTTTAAATTTTATTAATCCTCTTAAAAAATTTTGTACGCGACAGACAAACTAACGGCGGCTATGAAAAGCTCTACTAAAACAAACTAAAATCTGCTACAAAAAAGAAATACGATTCTAAAATTATAATAGTGAATAAAACTCTTACTTTTCTACGTAGCAGATTGAAAATATCAATACTGTTTTCGAAAAAATTCATTAAAAAAATCCTGCTTTTCTGGAAAGCCGTTTCAGAAAATCCTGTAAAAAAAGCGTCTTGTTATATAATTATAAATATGTACATATGTACCTTGTAATTAAATTTGGAACACATGTCGAAAATAAAAGGGTCTAAACATTTTTTTTGACATAAATTTACCATTTTACTAGCACGTCGGTATACCGGGTGGTCCAGACCATGCATATCAACTTTTTAAGAGGGGAAGGAGCCGTTATTTTAAAATTTAAAAAAATATTTATTAAGTAAATCGAGGGTGCTCTTTCGATTGGTGATTTTTCAACTTCCGGGAAGGACTGGAAAAAGGTTTATTCAGACCAAAAATCGCCGAAATTGGTCGAAATCATTTTCAAAATCATAATAAATTTTTTTTTTAAATTTAAAATAACAGAACCGCACACCCGGTATATAGCACTAGGTGAATTAAAGGTTTATAATTTTTGTTTGTTGATATCATCATAATTTCTGTCACTGCTGATTGCTGAACCGAGTAGAAATGTAAATTGAGAGCGCGAAACACTAATTTACACATTACAAAATTTCTAATACATAGATAGAGATACAATACAAACATACTCGTTATTATCTGTATTCCATAATTGCATACCATCCGGCGCTTTTTATTTTTGCGGTATCTTTATGAATTTTGATTTTCCCTAACTTGGAAAATTTTTTTGAGTAAAAGTGAGACAAAACATATTAAAAATTATGTATCAGACAGACGATAACAATTAAATATAGCTTATAATTTTCAATATGCTAAATAAATTTCCCCTATGGAATTTGGAAAATAATATTCATAAATAATATGTATGTACTAGGTATGTAGGTACATATACTCTTGTGTATGAGATCTATTTTGTAAGATATAATTTATGTGACACAAATTAGAGTAACTAATGTAGTTAAATACAAAATACTCAAAACTAAAGAGTAAAATGACAAATTGCATTTGAATTTGCATACAAAGACAAATACTTTTAAAATAAAATAAAATTTTGTTCAAATTTGAACATATTTTATAAACTGATATATGAATGAATAATTCTCATGTAATGTCTGAAATATTTTCTATTAAATATACATAATCTATCAATGACCTAATAAAAAAGCCTCGCAATTTACAAAATATTGTTGAATTGCTTTAATGGGATAAAAGAAATAAAATACCTACTTAAACATTATTATTGAGTTTAATTTTTTTTTGTTTTTATTTTAGCTATAAAAATCCTCTGTTTTAATTAAATTACTTAAAAACAACTTAAATAAATTATATAATAAATTGCATGATATATGTATATAAAGAATTATTTATATGTTTAAAAATAACCTTGATCTTCGTATAATTGCAAATAGTCAAAAAAAGGAAAATAAAAAACAATTAATATAATCTCATTGAACTGCACTGCAGACCACGTCTTATCTAGGTAGGTATCATCTACCTTAGAAAATGTTTAATGAATCATTTTCATCAAATTAATTAATTTATAGATACATTACATACATAGGTAGGTATTTGCAATTGAATAACTTAGTTGAGTTCATACATATCTTTTTATTTTATTGTTGTTTACATAAACCACGTGATTTCGAAATAAATTACTCAATACCACATTAAACAAAATTTCTAGTAGAAAATTAGAGAAAATATGTAAACAAAAAACAGTTGTAAATATCCGTATAGAAATAAAGCCATACTCATACACACTACCAATACCTGCCAATACATTTTTTTTGTTGTTTTTTTTTTTATCTCTATATATTTGGTACAATCTTACAAAATTACACTATCAAATATATATAAATTTAATTTGTTTTGTTTTGTTATCAAAATAAAAATAAATTATTATAGCAGGACATGCGCTTTAAAATACGAAAACAAAAAAATAACATGCTTTCGCCTTTTAATTTTCCACCACTTTCCACTTTAAACAAATCTACTGAGATTTGCAGCTTTTTCTCTAAGCTTTTCGACTTTTCGTATACAAATACAAACAAACCAATTCACATCATCATAACTATACTATGTATGGCATATGGATATAAACAAAAATATGATTTTACTGAGAAACTATTCCATTATCATAAGTTTTGTGTTTGTTTTGTTTTTATCTAACTGTAGAAAAACCACCGAAAATTCATTTTCGAAAAATTTTCATTTACTCTCTCTTTCTAACTCTTTTAATTTTCTCCTTATCATCGCACATACGGTTTCGTTTTATTTTTTAATGTCAAAAAATAACTGTCAATTTTCTGGTTATTTTATGTTTTGTATAATTTTTCTTTTTTTATTTTTTTTGTATATCTAAATCTGAGAAAAAAAAGTTTTGATGGTGCTACAAAGCTAACAAAGCTCAACAACCAGCTTTAGTAGTGCGTGTATACTGTTAGAAGATAAAAGTTACGTGAACAAAAAAATATTTTTTTTTCATCCAAAATTACAATTAAAATTCCTACATATATATATATATATATATATATATATATAATATATACATGTTTCATTCCAATGACAAAATGTTGTGAAAAATTAAATATTTTTAAAATTTTCTAAATTTAATTTTATTTTTTAAGTTAATAATTTAACCACCATTTTTATTAAATTATTGTAATCTGTAAAGCCAAGAGAGTGATTTTATTTTCATCTAGTACAAAACAAAAAAAAAGAAAAAGAAATATGTCTTTTGAAAGCAATACAAGCAATGGAGTTGATCCAAGAGTTCAGGTGTGAAAAGCTTTTCTATTTTAATGTTAAAAAAGGGTTGCCAAACTATATAATAACATACTATTATGTTATTTTATTAATAATAATAAGTGACTATATAAAAATCTTATCGTATAATTGAAAGTGATCACCTGTTCACTATTAATATAATATAAAGAAAGACAGGTATTGTAATTGCAACTCTAAATGATTGTGAATACAAAATCCTTAAACAATAAATTATGTACCATAGTGAATTAATAAAATGAATAGTAAAATTACAATATTAATACAATAATTATAAAATCCTATTGCTATATTTTTTTTACTGGAAAATGTAATTTTCAATACAACCACATCGATTCAAATATAATTTAATAATTAAGAAAGATATAATATAACTAATAAAAAAAAAAATAATATAAATATATAATATACAAAAAATATATTCCAAATAATTAATATAATTTAATAAAAAGACCCACATTTCGAAAGGGAAAAGAACCTATAAAGTTGCCCTACAGATTTATCTGTAGGATCAACTGTTAAAAATAAATAAATAAATAAATAAATAAAATAAAATTTGAATTAAAATAAAATCAATTTATAAAAAATAAATTAAAATTACATATAAGTAAATTAGTTCAAGGTTAATAACGTTAATTATAGGCTTATAACGGTACCAAGAGTAATTAATATTAAAAACACACAAAAAAAAGTTATGTTCAGCTTCAGATCAATTCATTTCTTTTTATTATATGAGACTATAATATATTAATAAATATGCAAGCACATTATATGCCTTTGTTTAGTTACTACATCAAAATCTTACCATGTATTTACATTTAAAAAATTATTTGCTTTAATCTATTTTTCCCCCAAATAAATCCGTCAAAACACAATAGAGGGATCGATGTTTGTCCAAATTGGCACATTGAAAATTTACAGATTAAAATTAACTAACAAAATTCGTAATGTTGAATTTTTCAAGGAACCGATGTCGAGTAACTAATACCCACATTCAAAAAAAGCATTTGGTTCGAAAAATGTGTCTAATATTTTTTCCATCTTAATCAAACTATAAATTTACTATTAAAATTCCAAATCTGTATCTAATCTACTGTTTGACTTATATAAAAATAATAATAATAATAATAATTTATTTAAGTGATGTTTAATTTCTAAATAGACAACTAATTCATCATTCTTGGGATAACCAATTATCAAAATCTCATTTTTTAATATATTTTTAAAACGTTATTTACAAATATATTTCTATTATATGTACCTTCCCAAGTTATCGATTGATAAAAAGATCTGTCAAAATAAGACCATTTCTATTTGTTACATATTAACCTATTTGAATTTTTCGGTCCTAAATTAAGGTGCCTATTACATATGAATGAATGATCAATATATTGTCAATATATTGATGAGAAAATATTAATGGTGGTTCTATTTTTATCAATAATTCAATCAGCTGACCCATCAATAATCTCATCAATAAATCAGCTGATGTAAAAAAATGACTTTTTTGGGAATGTTCAGATAATTTTATAATGTTAATTTATAAAAAGAATAATTTTTATATTAATTTTAATAATCATTGCAGTTGTTGTAAATAAACAACTGATAAATTATTAAAATATGAAAAAAAAAATATTTTTTTGGTTTTTTTACACAACATTTACTCAAAAAGTTTCAATAATGTTTTCTCTGTCCATCTGCCTGAACCTATGTATGCATAAAAGAACTGCTACAGCATAAAATTATACTATTTATCGTACTGATAACAAATATCTGTAATATTCAATTAATATTTAAAAAAAATCTTGTAATGTAATGTATTTCAGAAGGTTGTACAACGGAAAATTACAAATAAATAAATAAATGTATATATGTATGAAATGTACATAGATAGATAAAATGTGTAAAAAAGTATTCATTATCTAATATACAATTGTTTAAAAAGGAATACTTAAAATCAATACTTTCAAAAAAAAAATAAATATGTACATAAATAAATTCTAATTACAAAAATTCAAAATATTTTCTAAACGAATACATACTCTTTTAAGTGAGTACCAAAGTACCAACGACAATATTGTCTTTATGGTTTTGATGCTCATGTCTAATGTGCTATTCACACTACGAATGTATAACATGATGTCGATTATCAACCTCGGTTGGATTCGAAAAATTAGATAATGTTTCAAATTCATATTTTCAAATAAAAAAAATTAAAACTAAAAAAATTCACTGAATTAATTTCAAATTATATTTTATATTTGATATATTGTAGGAGTTGGTTCCATAAAGCTATCAACAATTCTATTGAACAATATGAAAAATCGTAAATTATAATATACGAGTATATCAAAATTCATTCAGAGTTATAAAATCTAGAAAGTGTAATAAAATCCATCCAATATGGCCAATATTCTTAAGGAGAGAATCATGTTAATTTCGACATATATGTAGTTCCCCGAAAAATTCTATATGTACATATTATTTGATTTGTAAAAATTTAAAATAAACAATATTCCACTGAACTTTTCTTCAAAGGAATCATACGGTTATAAAAACTAATAACAATTAAGAATACGTATTAGCATCCTTTCTTATACCATTTTTTTGAGATTTTCTACTAGAAATTAAATGGGTCTTATTCGCCTTGCTTGAACTTAGTTTTTAACATTAATTTGGAATATTTTTGTACCACTTTCCTCCAGTATTTTGAATTTGATCAAACTAATTACACCTTATCACAATACTTATATTCATTTCTTATACACAAATGGAGGCTTACAAATACCTGTAGTTTCCTTTTCTAATTCAATAAGTATTGTAATCCGATCTTGAATTGATTAACTAATAATTCTTTGATTATTTTTTTAAATTTAAAATTGATAAAAATTCTTTTTTAATTTGCAAAAATTACAATAAAAAATACGATATTTAATGCCACGTTTATGTGTGTCAAGGACTTTTTTAATATTGCAGTTTGTACTATTCGCATTACTACGGTTTGATTCGATACCGTACAGTGTCAATACATATAACATGTATAGCATTGCAGTATTTTGATAATTCTTCGTCTCAGATCTAACATAAATTTTATAGCACTCTAATAATCATTATGAATCTGGCAACCCTAAAAATTTATTATTTACCTAAATAAGGTTGTTTTGTTGTTTTTTATTTATTTTTTTTACGTTCTTATTAATTTATTGAAAATTTATATAATGATGTCATTATATAACATTAAATTAAATTTTATTATTTTCCAATATTTTAAATTACATTAAATTTTACAAAAAAAAAAAAAATATTTTAATTTTTTTTTTTTTTTTAAATATGTATTCAGGTGGAATTAGAAAAGCTTAATACTGCAACAGATGATATTAATAGATTGGAGGTTCAAATTGAGGTAAGATTTTATTACTTATATTCTTTAAAAAAAAGAAAAAGAAAATTTTTATATCATAATATTATCTACATACATATATACAACATTATATACATATGTTATGTTCTAATATACATAATGTATACTAAATAACAGTATCTATATTGATTTTTTTTGTTCTTTCTTATTCTTTATATGACTCCTTGAACTTTATTATTCTCATATCCTTATGTCTCAATAGGAAATTGTGTTAAGTTGGTCATAACCGCAATCTGATTGTGTATCTCACCACATTTCTTTTTTAGATAATTTTGTTTCTTTTATCTTTCTACATATTTTTTTTTTGTTTTTTTAATGTTGTATAAATAAATTGTTATTTTATATTAATTAAAATGTATAATGACAGTTTTTCATTAGGAATACATACATATATTTATTGAATACGGAATTTTTCAAATTGAATATTTTTGTATCCTTCCGATTCAATGATTTTTTTTTTCAGCTACAATTTTTTAAATGGGAGCAAAATGAAAGCAATAAAATTATAGTAAGGAATTATAGTAATTCCACGAGTCGTATATACGTTTCACAAGCCACAATTCACATCCATTTGTATGCTAACTAATTTTGAGTTTGTGGACAAAAGGGAAAGAGGTATGTTAATCATATCGTCTCGTTAGCACCACTCGTGCAATATGGGCCAATGAATGATTGTGTATTATCCAAGCTTTGAAAAAAAACTTAACTAATTACTTACCTCTGGTGGGGTTGACCTAATGACCTCAATTTATTATTGTTTCTTAGTTTTAGAATTAAATAATTAAAATTAAAGCTAATTTCATTTCTATTTATTGTATCTTGTTGAGTGACTAGATTATTTTGTTTATAATATAAAGCTTATGATAGTCATTTGTACTATGAGTTTCAAATTTTGATTTAAATTTACGAATTCCTACTATGCTAAATATGAACATTTGAAATGAAATGATATATTAATGAAACGTCACAGGTCTATGACAGCTGCATAACGTCACTGCGTATATTTATTATAGTATGTTGCAATTGGAATTGTTTGTTTCATGAATTCAGACGCTAATTATGGTTTCAATTATAATGGTAGAGCAATGAAAATAATAAAATTTCATTTTAACTTTTGATCATACATATATGAATGTACCTTATGAAAAAATGTTTATACCATTGGTGCAATGGAGTTAAATTTATTACTATTTATTTACAAATTTACGATTACGATTACGATTATTAAAAATAGTTATTATATCTTTATATAAGATATAATCTTTACTTTTTTCTGTTTTCTGCATATTATCTTTGTTTATTTTTATATCTAAAACAAATTTAGTAGTGTGATATCTAGCGTACTTGAGATAACACTAAAAATTTAACAGATAATTAAGTGGATATCAGTTAATTTAGTGCGATGTTTCCGGACAAACTAAAAGTTGCTTTTATGCTTTCACTTGTACACTCTTGGTGAAATTCAATAAACATTTTTTAAAAAATTAAAGACTCTTGTTAATTTCACAAAATTATTTTATTCCGACACGTATTTCGACCTTTCGGTCATAGTCATGTATCATAAATGGAGTTATGACCTCCTATTAACAAGAGTCTTTAATTTTTTAAAAAACTAAAAATTGTTCGGTGGTTTTTTTATGGAATAAATTTAGTGCGAAATGCAATAGTTGGAACACAATCTTAGTACTATTAAAAATGTTAGTAGGATATTTATTAACTCGTTTTCTTAAAGCTTATAAATTATATTTAGAACGAAACACTCTTAATCGATGTAATAATTGTGATGAGTAAATAATTTTTAAAATTTAACGCATCTTTGCACATTAAACAATTTCTTTGGCCGAGTACCGCATCAATTCAAAAATCGAGGTGATTCAACCAATCAAAATTCTGTATATACTAACCTCTATACTTGTAGACTTTTCATTAATTGCTACTGGGTAGTGCTAACGTTGCAGCCAGCCGAGACAGTTATTGTCTTGACTGTTTGTATACTATGACTAAGTGACGTAATTGGTATTTATTACGTTATTGTTAGTTACAGTTTATAACATTTAAATTTTTATAACTTCATATTTCATATTAGACAATATGAAATATTTGCCAACAATTTATGACAATGTAATAACCTCAGGACGTTGAATTCTTTAACAAATTGCTTTTGCAAGCATTCTGCAAAAAAAAATATTAAATATTATTAACAAAAATTATATTAGAGAGTTTTCTAATTTATGATATTATAAGCTTGGACGCCAAACATCATTAATCTTGTCTGGCTGAGGAATTGTTATCTGATGACTGACGAGTTCCGTATTGTAAAAAAAAATGTTTTTAAGCCGCCTTTAAACCGAACTGAAATTTAAAATTGAAAACCATTACAATACTTAGTAAAACAAATGCACAGTTTTTTTTTATATTTTGGAACGTCAATTTTTGATGTTCAATTCCGTTCAAATTCCAGCCGTTCTATAATAATTAATAAATTTTTTGGCTGTGTCCATTTTTTTTTTCTACCAAAAAATAAAATTTTTAACATTAATATATGTTCCTAAATCCTATATATGATGCATTAAGTATACCTACATATATACATACCTACATAAATATTATTAAAATATGTACTTAAGTATGTCCGCCATTTTTTTCCTTGAGTTATTTTATAATTAAATTTTTATTTTGTTATTAGGTAAAAATTAAACTTAATAATATATGTAAATAAATTTAATAATAATATTTTTTTTAAGTAATAATAAAAATAAATTTATGTAACGGTAACGTGTAAAAGTTTTACGAAAGCATCCAAAATTTTTTGATTTACTTTTTTTTGGGTTTCAAAAACCAATATTTTACAATTCGGAATTTGGAACATTGTAAAATATTTTTGACATACAATATGGAACTCGAAACATTGTCAAAGTTTTCGATTTTTTTATCAACTCAGGGGACCTATTCTCGTTTATTGAACATATCTTTTGCATCTGCCGCCTTGCTTGGTTACCTCGTAGGTTTTTGCGGTAGACTCTTTAGTTTGCTCGTATTTATTTGTTCCCTAGATTTGAACATTAACGTTAGTTTTAGTGGTTTTAGTTTAAAATTATATAATGTTATTTTGTATAAGAATTAAATTCGGGCTGTTTTATGTTTAGCATCATTCAGCTGACAAATCGTTTTTAGTTGGTGATTGTTAATAATTAGTTTATGAGTGACTTATTTTGATTTCGTCCGGTTAAAGCTTTAAATAATTTATAATTTAGAGCCAAATTATGAAGTGTTATATTATCGTATATTGTACACAGACTATAATTTTACCGACGTTTATAATTTATAGTTTTGTTGTACCACAAATTAATAATATAGTATTATTAATATGTGGTTGTGCTTTATTTTTATACTAGTACTATCTTATATGACCGGGGCCAATAAAGCTTCTTTTTTATTAGATTATTTATTTTTACACCTATCACATAAGATAAGAAATACGTTCCACAATTTCCACATAATTTTTAATGTTTAAAAAAAAATGCGATAATTTTCTGTACTTTTATTTGTTTCAGACAAAATAAATATTTTCAATTAGTATTATTTTATAATATGTATACGTTAGGTATAAAGGGATTGAGTAAGTAGTTCAGATGTAGGATGTCTCGCCAAAAAAAAAAAATTTTAATACAAATAAAAATAATTTAAGAAAAAAAAAAAAAAACGTTTTAAATTTAGTTGGCCTTGAAAATGTGATGTTTATGTTATTTTCAATATGATTTTACATATTATAATATACACATAACTATATTTAGATACATATATATATTTGTATACATACTTGAATATTTTTTTATCATACATTTTGTTGTGATTAAATTCTGCCACAAGGCACATAAGTTTTCATTCTTTTTTTTTTAGTAATTTTTATTTGTTTGAAAAATTAACAAAAAAAAAAAAAAATCTTTTATGTAAAAATTTATTGTTAGACTATTAAAGGGTTAAAATAGAATTTAATTGTTTATTATAATTTAATAAAATTTTAATTAGTATACAAATAATGAAAACTGGAAATTATTAGAGCCTGAAATGGCGAATGAAAGAAGAAAAGTAATAGGAAAAAATAATAAAAATAAATAACATTAAGGTCCTGATCCACTAGTCTTTTTTAAAAGTGATGATGATGAATTTTTTTTTTTGTAGAAGAAGTAATGAAAAATACGACAGAGTACGATAACAACGGGAAATTGTATTTTTATAATCTTTCATCAGAAAAAATGTATAGTTTTATAATGTTAAAAACAGTTTTTAATTAAAATTGACGGTTTATCAAGCTTTAAGATAGATTTCACAATGTAATTTATATGTAAAAAATATTTTAGAATATAAAACTAAAATATTTTATTTGTATTTTCATAGGCACAAGTTCAAAAATTATTTTGTGACAAAAAAAATGCCAATTTGTAATGTCGAAAAATATTCCGGATATTTCGTAGAAGTACCTACATCATAGGCAGTTTTATCTCCTTCTATACTATATAATTTTACATTGTATCTTTTCATTTTTGCCAAGTTATTAGTAGTCACTTTCAAAAAGAGAGTAGGAATTTAACTAAGTAGACAAAGATGCAATATGATTTAGTTCGTCGAACATGTTATTCGAATGAAAAATTTCGTCCGTAAATGATTGTTTTTCATCTTTGATTGAAAGAATGGAATGATCTTAAACTTATAATTTTGCAAATTTAAATTTTCCAGAACTTTGTTAAACTCTCTTAAAATAGTTTAATGTAGTTTGAAAAGCGTTCTTTGGTTTTTAGGTATAGTACCTACACTTTTTTTAAATCTTCTGTTTTAAAATATTTAACAGTTTCTCAATCAAGAATTAAAAATTTGGATTTCGAAATCAGCATTCGAAACAGTTGACCAAGTTCACAGAATAACCAATATCATAGAAAAAACATTAGAAAAAAATGAAGTCTGTTCAGCAATATTTCTAGATGTATAAGCATTGGTGCAAACAGGTTCACGCTGGTACACCTGGTCCACGCAGGTTTTTGAACTTTACGAATAAAAAAATTTAGTTGCACATTCCAGTAAGAATAAACAACGTTGTCATTCCATATCAAAATTCTTCAAAATATGTTGGTATGACGCCTGGCGTCAAGCCTAGATCGAAAGAACACGTCAAGAAAAAATAACTATAACTAGATATGAAACACAAACAGTTGTATTGGCTAATTGGGCAGATATTTACGCTTTCAACATATAACAAAGTTTTAATCTACAATCAAATATCGAAAGCAGTCTTGGTATACCATATTCAAATATGCTACATATTCAAATTATGCAAACTTTCCAAAACAAAGTGTTGCGAAACATTGTTAAATAAGCCCCCCCCCCCCCTGGTTTGTTCCCAATGCTGATATTTATAGAGATCTCAGGATCCGTTTTTATAAAAGATGAAATAAAAAAATTGTCTGTACACCATTAAATACGTCTTTCTCAAAATATTATAGTCGAAATTTTACATTTAGCTGGAAATTAAAACCGTTTGAACTCTGTTAGCTTAAAATCTTTTATCTCTCAAGAGTTACTAATGGGATCTTGTTTGATCAAAGATATCTGAAGAAAAGAGTCAAAATTGTATTAATGGTTCGTCTTAAAGACTAGTTTTAATTTTAAAAAAACAATGAGAGTTTTTATGGCGTTAAAGTGAAAACAGTTCACTTCGTTCTTCCCCGGCACATACAACAGAAGCTGAAGGTTCTTTTAATTATTTTCTTCTATCTGAAAAAAAGATGTAGCAGAGGCTTTTGACAAAGTATGGCATAATGGTCTAAACAACAAATTGAATCTACTTTTTCAATTGCTCAATTCTCAAAAATACTGAAGTCATATCAATCGGAACGTTACTTTAGATTAAAAAAGAAGATCTATTCAGGTATACCAAAGATAGTGTTATATAGGACCAGTTCTTTATCTCCTATATACTATAGTGACCTACCTACATTCGAAACATAGTTTCTGCATTTGCTGATGATACTGTAATTTTAGCTAATGGCAATAGAAACATCCAAATAACACCAAAGCTGTAAGCAACCTTTAAAAAGATTCAAGACTGAACCTTCAGAAGGCGTATTAAATTGAATAAAGCGAAATCATTACATATTGATTTCACCACAAAACATAATAAAACATGAACTTGTGTATAGATTAGTGATAAAATTGTTAAGTATCAAAACACAGCTAAATATCTAGGCATAACACTTGATGTAAAACTCAAGTGGAAATCTCATGAAAACGAAAATAGCTAAGCTTAAAGTACAGGAAAATGTACGGAGACACTCTGTGTTCTGCTCAAATAAAAACAAGCTTCTGCTATATCAACAATTCTTGGAAAACATTTCGACTTATAGAATTCAACTTTGGGGTATATAATGCCAGTCTAAGCAATAGAAAGATAATACAACGTTTCCAAAATAAAATCCGTATTCCGTATATCCGTAATTGCAACATACATAAAGGTTTGGGTGTAAAAATGGTAGACATTTTTATCAAAACGATCACACAAAGTGACCAAAAAAAGACTACAAAAACACATCAATACCGAAGCTATTCAACTCTTGGACAATGATGATGCAACTTGAGACAAGCAAAACGTAATAGATATTAAAGTTGTAATAGATATTATAAACAAAAATAAAAAAAATAAACTGTCATAGGGTAAGACTTTGTACTCTAGAAACGTAGCCAATAAATAAAGAAAAATTGTTTTAGATTACTATCAATATATACACCAGTAGGTGTATTTAAAATGCAAAAAAAAGAGAGTTAACACTATTGTAGCCACTTTAAAAGTCCAAAACATATTTTTTCTTTCACAGCATTTTTTAGAAAGAAATGAATAAATAGTGAAAGAAATGGAAAATAATTAGTAAAAAAAATTTAGGGACAACTAATAGATATTTACATACATTGATACATTTGATACATTTAACAATCTCATAAGATATCACAGGAACACATAAGTGTAATATAGTTTAAAGATTCGGATATTGAAAGAAATTTTATATTTCACAGAAATTTTTGATTTTTGGTTCGAAGACGCTCGGCTACAGATTTATGGGAAAAGGTATACAAGTGTTATACGTTTGAATGGCTGTATATTTTGACCATATAATACTTTTGATTTCGTCGGAGCAATTGCTCAACAGAGAGAGAGTGTGGTAAAATTAAACATCTTCTATTTAAAAGATTCACAGAGCTTAAGCGCAGTGAATAGACTTTGTTACAACAAGATATTAATTTTCGATTAATTTCAATCGATTTATCGGTTGTTCATTATACATATACATACTGTTTTATATTAATATACGTATTATGTAATTTAAATATTATTTTAAAATCATATTCGATTTAAATTTTGTTTGTTGTGCAATAAATTTTAATTCAATTTGATTTTTTTTTCTTCTTAATAATTTCAGGAAGCCAAATGTGATTTTAAAAAATTATTAGCAACTAGCATAGATAAAATAAAGCAATCAGCACATAAATTAGGTAATTCAATTGAAGCAGCAAGACCATATTATGATTCACGGCTTTATGCAAATCAGGTATGTATCAATTCTTATAAATACATATAGAAATAATTCAATTCTAATACCATTTATTTTAAAAACGACTATTTTCTAATCATACTAATCATCCATCATCAGCTAACCAAAGAAACACAATTAGCTTCAATAAATTATGAAAAAGCTAAATCAATTCATGCAGCTGCTAAAGAAATGGTAAATTTGGCTGAATTAGGTGTTGGTGAAAGTTCAACATTAGATGCAGCATGTCAAGAGATGTTAAGTCATGCAACAAGTAAGTACATATATAAATATTATAATTTAAAATAACTGTAAAGTATATAAAAACGAATTAACAAAAACCAAAAATATTTTTTTTTAGGCCGAGTTCATGAATCACAATTGGAAGTTAGTGATGCTAGAAATGTTTTAAAAATTTGTGAATTAAAACAAGAAGTTGCAAATAATCGTGTAACCAAATTACAAGCACAATTAAAAAGTGCAATTAAAGCATCAAGGTGATTTTTTTTTTTTTTTTTGAGATTATTATTTTAAAATTATTATTTTTATTTATTTCTTTTAAATTTAATTTATTGTTTAAAAACTTATTAACTTCAAGACTATATGTCTAGTGGCATTAATTTGTATATGTACCTACATTATTATTTTTTATTGTTTTTACTTTACATTATGTAATTTTTAAGTTTTGTTTTTAATACAAAAACCGTTACATCAAAATTAAATATGTAAATTTTAATGTGCTAGAGGAGAAAGAGAAGGGTGTTTATAAATGAACTGAGGTTGTAAAACTACTAAAATTTCGACTTAACGAATCTTCTTCTATTTTTCTCCGTGTGCTTTATCCGTTTCGAAGAACATTAGTTTCCATAACCGCAATTTTAATTTTATCACATGTAGCTCGAAAGAAAGATTTGGTGCTTTTATTGAACTATACTGAAGTAGATTTTTCAACAACGATATCATTCTTCTTCCGGGGCGGGGCATCTGTTTCTTTAAGTTTCCCTTCGTGAATAATTTTAATTACTTCATATTTCTCTGGATGCCCGAAATATTTATGTTCTCTGGATTTGATAATATTTAAGATTAGTTTGTTTTTCATTATTTGAAATAATATAATTCTTCATTAGTTATTCTCCTCGTTCAACTGGTTTTGAAGCATACTTTGGTAATACGGTATTGACAGAAGGCCTCTAATTTTTCCAGAGAGGCTTGCGAAAATGTCCAGCTACAACACCATATAAAAATGTTTGGAAAATGTATTACTTTAGAACTCTGGGTTGTAGTTTTAATTTGAAATCGTGAGTACATAGTAATTTTTTATTTTTATGGACACTGCTCTTAGCGGTAGTCTTTTCAATCCTAACGTTAATCTCTTTTAAAATGTCACATTGCTCATTTAATTGACATCCCCAAAATGTATTATTTAAACTCTCTCGTTTATTAAGTCTAAAACCAAAAAATGTATTGGATATCGGTTCCTGGCTCACAATCATGTATTTAATTTTTTCACATTTAGCTTTAGCCCGTCTATCGCTTATTTAATCAGTCAATTTAAATGTTTAGTTCCACTCATATCTTGAGTCCGATCACAAGTTGAGTGGACCTAAAATATCAGTAAGGGGGATTCAATAATTCAATTGATTTGTGTTAAGGCGTTGAGCGAGGCGAGTTTTCCTCATTTTACGATACCACACTAACGTTTTTGAAGTCATGATACCACCTGCAGCGGCGCAATCAATTTTTATGTCACTAACTTATTTTCATTATTTATTCTTAATTTTATATAAATTTATTTATTTATTTTTTTTTGTGTTAATTTTTATTTTTCTTTTTGTTTATATCAGTAACAACATTCGGAGAAACTTACTTTTAATGAAATTATTGGCTTATCAACATAATTTATTGGTTTTGTAAGTAAATTATAATTTTTTTTAATTTTTTTTTTATTATTAATTATACAAATTTTATTATTTAATTATAATTTATTTTTGTTATATTTAATCTATTTCAAATATTAAATCTACATATATATATATTTTTTTTAAAAACAGACCATATTATGAAACTCGTGCAAATTATAATGGACTTTTGAAATCACAAAAACAAAAAATCGGTTTATTAGAAAATCAAGTTGCTGAAGCAAAAATGACTTATAATGATGCATTAAAAAATTTAGAAAAAATTTCTGAAGAAATTCATAAACAACGTCAGGAACGTTTAAATTTAAATAATTTAAAAAAAAATTTTAAAACATCATCATCATTTCAAATGGATTCAAATCATAAAATTGATTGTAAAATGGCTGCTAATATTAGTTTACAACCATTACATTCTGGTATAAATCGTATTACATTAGATGATGATGAAGATGAAGATTCAATAAATTCATTTGATGAATCATCATATCGTATATCATCATCATCATCAGATCATAATCATCATAATCGTAATAATTTATATTATTCAAATCATATTGATTATTCTGATGAATATTTGGAATTACCATCAAAAATTAGTTTTAAAGCAAGTCCAATACGTCAACAAAAAATAGATGAACATGATTGTCCACATTTGTTACAAGATTTTCAACCACATTTATCAAATCAATCAAGATCAATATTTTGTTGTAATCAACAAAATCAAAATGTTATAAATGATGATTTCGGTATTTATACTTCAACTAATAATACAAATAATCATAATCATCGACTTAGTTATTATACAAATAATAGTGATGATGATAAATTAAAAGAGGCATCATCATCTGGTATATCAAATAATGATGTTGATGATATTGAACAATGGACTGAAATTCGTTTGTCGAATTCAAATAGTTCAAGTTCAGGTTATTCACATCATGAATCTTCTATTAATATTGATGATCAAGGTTTAATTGGATATGGTGCTGATACTATTGGAGGAATTAATAATTATGGTAGTGGTGATGGTAATAATGGTGGAGGAGGTGGTGGCGGTGGTGGTGGTAGTGATACTTCTGAAAGTGAAGAAAATCGTAAAGTTACCTGTACAACAATTGTTTTTAATGATGATAATAATTTAAATGGTATGATAACTAGTGATAAATTATCTTCTAAGAAGAAATCAGAAAATAGTAATGGTAGTGGTATAACATCATGGATATCTAGATCAAATAGTCTTAAAGGTTCTGGCCGAAGACAAAGTTTAGATTTATTAATTGATGCTAGTGATAAGGTAGCAAGTGTTTTTCAAAAAGTTGGAAAATCTTTAGAACGTAGAAATAGTGAATCAGAAGTAAATAATGAAAATAATGATTTCTTTTCATTCACTAGGTAATTTTAAACATTTACAATTAATAATGTAATTCAATCAGTAAAATTGGGAAAATAATACAGTATTTTTAAAATGAAAAAAATATAATAAAGAAAAATTATAGATCTACAGATTTTCAATTTAAAATTTTTCCTAATTTTATTGAAAGCTTTGATTGTAGCATAGTAGTTTAAATATTAACAAAATATTTTTATATTTTTTAGATCTGACAAAGAATTGTTATCTGATGAGCAAGTTGAAAATTTGAATTTAAATGCTGATGATAGTGATATGCTGTATGGAAATGAATTGCTGAAACCCCCTAAACATAGACTAAAGTATGACATATCAAAGTAAAATTTTTGCTTAAAAATAGACTTACTTCTTGAAGTATACTACTACTAAGTATTAATAGATCTTATTGGTGAAATTTGGCAATTTTCAATATTAACAGTATGTATATGTATGTGTATATTGTTTTGATGAAAAGCAATTAACCCAGATTTAATTAAAAAAAAAAAAAATAACAGAACAAACACAAATTAAAGAGCAATATTTATTCATAAAAAACAAAAAAAAAAAAAAACAATAATTAAATTATTCAAAAAAATACATGTATTGTCTGGGATCATAAATGGCGGAAAGTAATTTGAGAAGTAATATTAAATTAAATTATAATAGAGTTACGAATATATTTTCGGCACATTCGTAAAAGCTAGAAGGGGTTAAATATTTTCAGAAGTGGAGAATTTAAATTGAACTAAACATAAATGCTATATAAAAAATAGCAAATGTATGTGGTATGGATTGAAATCAGACATAGAACTTTATATTAGAATGTATAGTATGGCAGTTCACTGGAAAATACTTTCAGATGCATCGGCCATCGATAGGCTATTTTTTTTTTTATATATAATTCCAAATTTATGGGATGAACACATTAAATGCTTCTACACAGAGATTTATGTTACAAGATTTTTTTTTAGAATTTTTATCTACAAAATTAAAGTGTAGAAAACTATATCTATTGTTGAGTAAACTTAAATTATATGTTAATGTTATACTTAATTTATAATTAAAACTCTCAATTATTTTTTATTATTTATTTTAGCCGAATGACAAGGGGTACTTCACCTTGTCGAAAACCCATAAAACATATTTTATTGCCTTCGCCGGGAATCGACGCTCTACCTACTGGTCGCGAAGTGTTAACTAAGACCAACATATACTAGAATTATTAAGTCATATGCTTATCAATTTATCAGTGATACAACCTCTGAAAATATTTGTTTTAAATTAGGCATTGTGATGGCATTGAAATTTTAGAAAATTGAGATTATACTAGAATTATTTTAACATTCTAAAAGTATTGAACTCAATTTTAATTATGATGTGAATAAGAACTGTACTTTTAATGGAAACTCGACTCGAGTACAAAACACTGAAGAAGTCTGCAAGTAGTAGACGAAATACGCGTATCTGTATGATAAGCACATCAGTAAAATTAAAAGGAAAATATTCGACTATTTTCACTGTTATACCAAAATTTTACTCTACGCTGGAAAACAAGTTTTTATAAAAACCTTTTTTATTGTTTGTTAGTCGTATTACACAAAACTCACTACGTAAAAGTCGAAAACGAAAATATTTGTTATTTGTAACGCTCCAAGCGTTTATAATTGGCCATAATTTAAATTGTGGTCAAATAATAATAATAGTAATATTATAATTTGTAGCACAGTTTTATTATTTCTCTCAATAACTTTCTAGTACATTCTTCGTTTTATTTATTTGCACCCAGACATCATGTATATTTTCATTAAAAGACTAACACAACTCCAATAAAAGAACAAAATACTAAAAATAAAAATAAAAACAAAATAATGAAATTTGTTTTTTTTTTCTAATAGTGATTAAATATAAAAAATTTAAAATTTAGCCAATTTTCAATGTATTTCGTTACCTACTAATATTAATTATATATACTATATATTTATATATAAAGAAATAAATATGTTAAAATCTAAATTATTATTAAAAAATTAATTTATAATATATATGTATTATTAAACATATTATATATATTTACATTAAAATATTATTGTATTAAAATTTCAAATGAACGATGAATTTATAGATTTATTTCGAATTTAAAGTACTGAAAAAAACTGAGAAATATATAATAAAAAAAAAATACATATTTCTTAGAAATGTCTAGTGAAATTGATGAAATAAATTTTGAAAACAAAATAAAAAAAAGTATTTTAAATAAAAATTAATAAATTTTGTCTGTTTTTTTATATTCAAAATTGTTCAAATTGTTATAATTAGATAGAACTGTTATATTTTACCATTTTAAATAACTGACACTATAAGTACCTCTATGATTAAATATAGTAACTACAAAGGATAGTTTAGCCAAATTTAAATATTGAATTTTAAAAGTGGATTTAAATTTTATTATTGTACTTATTATTGATAACACAACATTGTGTTGGATTTGTAAATGAAAATACAGATAAATAAATGCGAAATATTTATAAAATATTTAAATATGAGGTTAAAAAATTAATCTTATGTAAAGAATCTTCGGTTATCTTCGGTTATTTTAATTCATTCTAAACACAATAGCCCTAAAAAATATTGGATACAAAATTCAAAATTAGACAGCTACAAAATCTCCCTCTGTATTTCAATACAAAAGAACACAATAAGGATACAGCTAGCTACAAGATAAAAGAAATAGAAAGAGATGACATATAGATAAAATATTCTGAATATTCCGAAAAAGTATGAATAAACGAACAGAATAAAACAAATAGAATAAATAACCGTCATTTCATCATTTAGTTTAGAATGAGAAAATATGCCTACCTAGTCCTTTTTAATATAAATCATGGAGAATGATAAACTTTTTTAATTTATATTATCTTTTGATCTTGTAAATCGTTTATAAGTATGTACATTTACATACATATGTATATATATAACTTAAAATTACTGATTCACTTAAGTCTTATGAAATAATCACATTAAATTTATTAAAACATTAGGTTTGGGTTTACGAATTATTACCTTTCATTAGCGAATTTAAATCTGAAATGTTGATTAAACTCGTTTCCGGTGCTAAAAATAAGTAAATTCCTTTATAAACTGACATTTTAATTATTTTTTTCCTTAATGTTGCAACTTAATAATTCCATTCAAATATTCCAGCAACTACATAATTCGAACAATTTAATTTTCGTAAAGTAGTAGAATTGTAAAAATGATTAGTTTTTGCATTTATGTACGTGTATTTGAACTTTTTTAACAAACAATTTATACAAATTACCCAAACCAAAAATAATATAAATTATAAGATATCGCACCAGAACAATAAGACTGCTGCGAAGAGCTTCGATTTATAGTAACATGTTCCTATACTTATAATCTTATGGGTATTTTTGTTTATTCATTCTAAAGAAAGAATGGAAAGAATAGAATACTTGATGACGTTACAATAGAATATTCCGAACAAATAGAATAAACGAACAAAATAGAATAAAAAGAATAAACATCAGAAACTGCCATTGTTTGTTTTTTTTATTTATTTAATAATTTTTGTGAACAAAAGTTTTTACTATTTTTTAATTTGTGTAAATTAGTTAAATTTGTGTAAAAATTTTTTAAAGGCTTATCAGGCATTTTTTATCTCCCTACAACCGTTATATAGACTCATTCCATGAAAACAAAAACAATAAAAACTTTTTAAAATTTTTCTTTTCTGAATAAACAACTACTAATTTTATATAAATATCAATATTTATACAACTTATATTATAACATTATATTTTTTGTAAGCACTACTTAACCAGTATTTTCCATTTTTTAAATAAAAATAAAATATAGGTAGTCAAATTGTTATTACTGGTATAGAATGAACTATCATTCCGTAACTTTATTCTGTTTATTCTAACTCTGAGATGGAATAAATAGAATACGTTCGAAATATACGGAATAAATAAAAAAATACAGAACAGAATATTTGGAATATTTCGAATAAATTAAAAAACGCTTTTCAACATATTCTGAATATTCCGAATATTCAGAATGAATAAACGAAAACACCCTTTAAAATAAAATAGCAACATTTTATTTATTTTTATTTCAATATAATTTTTATTTCTTCGTTTCGTCATATTATAGTTTATATTATTTTTTCCAAAACTCTCTATTTTGTACATTTATTAATATTTTTGACAACTTCACATTCGTATATGTACTCTAGTCTCGAATTTCAAAACTCTCTATAGTTAATTTTAGTTTAAAACCAATAAAAACCCATTAGAAATTATGTACATACTTTCTAACCTTATGATTTTGTATATAATTTCTGTCGAAGCTCAAAATAATCCGAAAAATATGTATGTAACTTAAAATACTGGGAATAACATAATAAATTACTTTTAATTTAAAACAATTTAATTAATTTGTTGTTTTTGTTTTTCAAACTTGATTTTATTTGTTTTTATATTATGTAATTTTTAATTTAATTTTTTATATTTTTAATTTTTAACACATAAACCTCTTTTCGTAGGTGAATATTGAATTCCATTTCTAGAGTTAGCAAAAATAATATAAATTAGTTTATATTATTTTTGATTTTAGCCATATATTTATTGTTGTAACAGTTTCTTCAACTTTATCTTTACTCCACACAAAATAATTAAATTCTTCTAATATTCACCAACAGAGCATCAATATAAAAACATTTTTATTTTTTGACTTACAACGACATATTCAGCTGATTCCGCATATGAAATGAACTGTCAATATTGTATTTGTATACAAAAAATTTTTTTTGTGCCATTAAAAAACTCTCCTCAATTCTAAAATGTCATTTTTTTCGATGAGAGCTTAATAAAAATGGGCGAATTTTCAAATAAAATGAGACTAAAAATTTAAATTTGAGGAATATTTTAAATATTTAGACTTTTCGTCTCTTTTTATTTATGTTTTCAAAATTGTTGTCATGTTTTTTGAGAAACTTCAGTCTAAAAAAGAAAAGATCAGATAAAAAAATTATACATAAATAATTTACTACCTTGTATTTTTTGTATTCATTTTGTTGTTGTTTTATTGTTTTTTGTTGTTTTTCTGATTAAATTTTCTTTTAAACAAACTGCTGTCTGTCAGTCTTTTGGCAGATTTTAAACCGTTTAGGTGGAACATAAAACTTTTGTTATCTCCATGGCGGATTTTTTGTTTTTTTTTTATTTTAATATTAAAACTTATTGAATAATACTAAAAAGAAGAAAAAAAGAACAACAATAACAAAAAGAAATACAAATATTGATATTAAAGAATTTTTTTTTTGTGTATTTAAATTAAATTAAATTCTTATAATTATAAATCGATATTATTTTAATTTATATTTATTTATATTATTTAAATATTTAAATTTTGTTTTATAAGTTTTCTTTAATTAAAACTACTTTTTAGTTTTTTTGTTTGTTCATTTCAATGAAACAAGTGATTTTTTTGTTTTACAAATAATATTTCGTATGAGAATACATAGTGATGTAAATTTTTGTTATTTTTCTAATTGAATTACATGAAAAATTTTCCAATTGGATATTAATCGATTTAATTTTGTATACAAAAATAAGAATAATAATAATTAAATAAGTGTTTTTAAATACAAGTAAAAATAAAATTTGTGCAATTAAATAAAAAATTTATTAAAGAAAATTTGTATATTAATAAAATTTTCAAACTTTTTAATACATAATTAAAGTAGAAAAACTAAAAATAATAAAAATAACAAAAAAAAAAAAAAAACAACAATACAAAATAAAAAGAAAAAAACAAGAAAATAAATTTCGAGTTGAAGTTCGAGTTCGAGTGTGGTGCGGTTGCATATAAGCATTTTTTTATGTGTTCGTAAATTTTTTTTTTTTATTGCTTGTTCTTTTTGTTTTTAATTTTCTTGGTGGCGCTGTTCGTTTTACTCACATCATGACTTGAGGCGTTTTCTCATTATTAGTGTCTGTACAGACTGTGCCTGCCTGCCTGCTCTCGCCTGCCAGCCTGCCTTCCTGACATCCTCAGATATTTTGTCTACTGATTGTGTATTGTTACAAAAAAAGAAAAATATAAGAAAGTGAAGCACTCTTGTCTGATTGTCTCATTTTTTAAAAAGTTGTTATGTTTTTTATTATTATTATTTTTATTTTATAGTGTTAATGATTTTTTAATATTTTCTTTTTTTTTTTGTTATTGTTTTTAAATTTTTTTATTCTCAGTGTATTTAATTTTAATTTTTATTTATATAGACATAGAAAGAGTGCATTATTGAAAAAAAAAAAAATAAAATAAAAATAGAATAAAAGTGAAAAATCTCATAAAGAAGTTATTTAGTAACAAATTAAATTTAATTACTTCATTATTGAATTTGTGTGATTATTATTAATTTCAAATTTTAGTATTTATTAAAAAGAAAATTAAACTTTAAATTATATACATATAGTGTAGTTAGTTATCATTATCTAATGGTAGCAAATATAAAAAGAACAAATATGAGAGAATGAATATCTTGGAATATAAAATTATTTAAATAAAATTGAAAAACTAAAACACTGCTGAATGAATTGTAGAAATTTATGATTTTCTCCTGCAAAAAATTATCACGGATTCAAAATTAATGAAAAAAATAAATATTAGAAAAAGGTAAGAAAAAATCCCAACCACAAAACTATTGTTTAAATTAAGCTCTTTTTATATTTGAAATTCTTATTGTGTAATTGTTAATATTAATCTAATTAAATCCTTATAATATTAAGCAGGTACTGAATAAGAATAATTACTAATTTTTGTTACATAGTAGGTTAAATATTTCAATTTTGTATGATTTTACTGCTCTATAGTTAAGTATTAGAATTGCAAATTTAAGGGTGTGTGCTTAATCGCACACTAATTCAAATTCTCCAAACATCAAATGGACATAATTTGACTATTTAAATTGGCACTAAATGTTAAATTATCAATTAAAGTTAAGTTTACCTTTGCTTTACTCATACAAGTTTTTAATTAGAATTAAGCTGTCACCAATTAGAAACATTTTCAGTTGGTTAATTTCAAGACACAAACAAGGGAAATTTTAAATTGGTTAAAATTCTGATTCAAATTCCAATTTATAACTACTTATATGTATCATATCTATCACAATTAGAATTATTAGACACACACCCTAAATTTCAAATGAAATTTTCTAACAAGCAAGTTATATTTACAAAGAGATTTTATGAGACGACAATTGCTGTTTTACCCTATTTTGATCAATAATAACGGTAATGAAAAAACTAATGCATTGAATGTGAAAAAACTTATTAGTTTTTGTACTTAAGCTTACCACGTTTTAATTAAACCTGGGAAGGTAAGGTTGTTTTTGAATAACGAATTTGAATTTTTAGTTGAGACATAACCGCAACAATTAGTAATTTCGACAGAATTTCACAATAATAATGATTTTGAAACATTGTCATTTGTCAATCTAGAAAAGATATGTTAATATTTAAGATATTCTTATAGTCCAATTACATGTGCAAAATTCTACATGCAGAGCTCTGTGTATATAGAATATACTTAATTGCAATTAGTTAAGTAAATAAGTATTTAATTTCTATTTACTTTTTTGTTGCACTAATTAATTATGCTTCATTTGTTATTTTTTCTATATTTTATAAATTGTTTAAATATACTTAGTTAGTTATATTTATCTTTTTTTCTATACAGCTATAGCCTATTCTTGAAACTTGTCTTTTTAGACATTTTATGTTGAATTAAATAAATATACATATATATATATATATATATATTAACTATATACTTATATAAACATATATATAACTAATGCTTATTTTAATTTTTTTTTGTAAACGCTGTAATGTACTTTGACATAAATTTTGACATTGTACTTACTTAGTTGTTATATTAGATTTAAATTTGACTGCTGCTTACGTACATTTAGTATTGCGTAGTTCATTGCGTTATTTAAAAATAATATAATTTACCTAGATATATCTTAGTATATTTTCGAGATTCTTGAACTCTCAAATTACAAAAGCTTATATATATACGATTGTGTAATCCTAGTTTCGTAAGACGAAATTCGTTTTACGAACAAACTTCGTTTTTTAACAACGAATTTTGTTCGTTAAATGAATTTCATCTCACGAAAGTAGAATTACGCGCTGGATCTGTAACCACGTAGAACTATTCAAAACAGTAAATATATATTAATATTTTTTGCCCTTAACACTTTCAATATCTATCTTATTAAGTCCTTTTTAAGGGAATAAAATTTGAGAAAAGCTCATTTTTGAAGAAAATAATTTTCTATTAAATGAATCATAATTTGATCGTGAAAAGCTAGTATCTAGCCAGTTTCAGCAGTTTTTCACTAACTTACTTACCTTTGTTCGTAATTTTACTTAATATTAAAAAGTGCAATCCAACTTATATTAAAAAAGTTCAATGAATTAAAATAATCCAATAAAGATCACGTACCTACATATGTAACTAGTTACTTATAATTACAGCACAAAATATTTAAAAAACTTATCAATTGCAAAATTAAAGTAAAGTAAATGATATTGAAGTATAATTTAATATCAATTGTAAATAACTACTGACGTATACATTAACCGAACCTCGAATAAAGTGCCGATTATAAACAATTCGTTCCGATCCGATTCGATCCAATTCGAAACGTCGTTTCAAATAAGTGATTATAATCTTTCAGATCCGATTCGAATATTTGCAATTCTTTAGCGCTTTTATATATTTACATTTTTGACATTAAGATAAGTTTTTACAATCTACTTATAAGTATAGTTACTAGATATTTACTAATATTCAAATTTTTTCACTTGAAATTTTTTATATTATTTATTATTTCTTCTATCAATAACTCTTTTATAAGTATTTGAAATTGTAATTATATAACTACAAAATATTTACCTAATTTAGTATTTTAACAATTATTATTTGTGTTATCCATTTTTATTCTTGTTTTGTTATTAATGCTATTTTCACTATTTTTAGGTTATGCTTTTCGAAAAATTTGAAATTTGCTCAACCTTTCCGATCCGTTTCGATATAATTTGATAAGATAAGAGCGATTTTGACAGTTGTTTGAATCGGATCGGATCGAATTAATTATAATTGGCACTTAGCATAAAATATTTGTTTGTAACTAGTGACTGCGAAAATAAAAATTCGAGATCTAAGTAGATAATTATAATTATTTGAATAGTAATCAAACTAGAATAAGGAATAGTTAAGTATACAAGTATGTTACCGACACGGTCGTAAATTTACTTACCAGTGTTCATTGAATTAGTTTTTGGATTTTTTAATATTCTATTTTCAAAAAGAATCACAAGTAATCTTATACATTACGTCAAGTAATAAAATATATTTGGATTACTTAAACTTGAATCCAATTTTTAACTTAGTTCGAGTTTTAATTTCGCAAACTCCTAAATTTTAATTGAGTTTTCAGAGTTGTGTTGAAGTAGTTTTACTTTAATTTCATTTTAAGAATAAATTAAAAAACTGGTTACATGTCCCTTACGTTAATTACATTTAACTTATAACTACACTTATACTTATAATTACTTATAAAATAATTTCACTTCATATTTTTGATAATAATAATAGATTTGTTTGTTCTCTAATTTTGTTTTTGTCTTTAAAATAAATAAATAAGTGTACTTGAATATCAATACTTTAGATCAGTGTCATTTGATAATAATTAACTAGGTGGGTAATATTAGTTATGATAATCTACTTAAATAGTTAACTACTTGATTATACTTAAATTAACACTATTTTATTACTTGTATATAGTTACCCTTTGTTGTACAATTAAGTAAGCGCCTTCATTTTCCAAAGTACTTAACTACTTACTTTTACTTTTTAATATTAATTAATGTTTACTTTTTAATAAATTTTTAAAACTTGACTGAAGTCACTTATCTATTAGTTAATTTATCAATAACAGAAGTTTAAGTAAGTAAGATATTTTTGTTTAAAGTTGTAATTACTTAACTTCAATGTCTTATTAGTTCCTTGGAAATTAAAACAAAGTGACATTTTAAAAAAAATTTAAATATATAGTTAGTTAGTTACTTAACTATTTAAGTAGTTAATTAATAGTTAACTCTGGAATATAATAATAAAATTTCAGTTTAGAAATAATTGTACTGTTATGAAAGAAAAATGCAATCTAAATAGTTTTTCTCGTTAACTGAGTAAGTAGTTACCATTCATTCTTTTTTTCTATAAAGAAGTACTTAACTAAGTATAGTTAGTTATAACTAACTAACTACTGTGTAAATAATCTTAATTAATTTATTGATTAAAATGTTATACCGGCAACACTAATGGTAATTTTAATGTCATTTTTATAGCTGTGACTATTTACTTACAATATCTTTTACGTTTTACGTTAACGGCAGTTTCAGTTTTCGTACAACTACATTTTTGAGTCTTATATTGACAACTATAATGAACTTAGCTCCTGTTTATATAAGAGAAAGAAATCTAGCACAGATATGTCGCAGAAATGTAATTTCATGTTCATTCATAAATAAAAAAAAAACTGTTATATTTCTGCCATTGTTGCTGTCAGATTATTGAAATATCAAGATGGCAATATTAAATCCGAAAATTACGCTCTCAACACCAATGAAAAAAACTAAAAATATTTTGACACTGACATACAACATAACTTTACACAGAAAAAAATTCAAACGTCAAAATCAAAAATCTACCAGAAATTTTAAATTTTGGTATATTTGTTTACCCATTACCGATTTCTACCACTTTTATACCCGTATAAACATGCATTTAAGTAATATTTCGTTAACTTAATAAAAAACTCTGTCGTTAAGTAGTTATTGCTTACAAGTACGTTTTAAAGTGTAGAAAACTATACTAACATTAAGCTTGCTTAAATTAATAGGCCTGACAAGGCGTACTTAAATTAACTTAACTTTCAGCTTCGTTAAAAAATTTACTTTTCGTTCAACTTAAGGTGGTACGATTCTGTTCGTAGGTTACTTACTTAAGTAAAAGGACGTTTGAATGAAATGACATTCGATTTATGGATATAATAGATTTTTTCCTGATAAACTTAAGTTGGATAGTTTTAACCTACTTAAGTTAACGCACTTTGTTAAGCCAACTAAAGTTAACGAAAACTTAACGAAACTTTCTGATATTCCTATTAAGTATTAGTATGTTTAAGATATATCGTGAAGGTTTCGAAATCATCTAAAACAGGTGAGATCGAGTTTAGTAGCCTCCAGAACACTGTGGGACTCTAACGCACGAACGACCTTTAACCACGAATAGTCAAATAGTTATGACCTTTAATTTTTCTGTAATCTATTTTTTATATTAAGACAATCTTTATGTCAGCAGAAACCTAACTGCAAAAGGTTTTTTTTTAAGGATTAATAATTTTAGTTTTACACAATTTGAAAATACTAAACGGTGTTAACTATTTTATGCAATCAATTATTTTGAAATAATAATTGAAATATGGAGAGGTTGAATAATTATTGAATAATAATATGTCGAGGTGTTTAACATAATCTTCAATATTTAATACCGGACACTGAGGCACGTCTTAATTATCTCATTAGACTTATATCAAAACTTTGTTGATCGCCAATAGTTTTGAGTTGTGATCAAGGACCATGTTTGTAAGCAAATATAAACAGAAAATTCCCTAATCTGCCTTTAATCAATTCAGTTTTCAGTTAGCAGTTACTTAATAATTTTCAAATTGCGACCGATGAAAATTCCAACTATACATGTTAGACTTTACCTGAAAAACGGCAAATATGATATGAAAGTTGTGTATGAAAAAGTTGTAGGGGATGATGTAGCGCATTAACACAATAAAAAAAAAAAATAGCGAATTTTTTCGAGATAATCAACGTTTTTTACAAAATTTTCAGTTTTTAAAAGCAAATTTTTAAGTTTATGCAGTTATTATTCAAAAACGGTAAGTCTGATACTCATTCAACATATACCGTTAATTAGGTGTATTAATTCTAAAAAAAAGCTATAAAGAAAATGTTGCTCTAGTTTCAATTTCTTCTGAGCTGTAGTTGATATTCTTTAGTCACAAGTTTTCTAATCCGATTTTCTTTAACCCTCTGTAGCCCAGGTAAATTTAAAGATAGACCCCTCTTCTAGAACAATTTTTTTCCTAAAATACTCCAAGGAATCACCCCTTAAAATTTTTTTGCTCTAAACCGGACCACCCTGTATATAACTATAAATTACATTTTTTCATTGGTATTTTCTACTTTTGATTTCAGATTTAAATGTATTTTTCTTTATTACTTACAACCAAAAAAGGAGTGAATAATTATTATTTATTTATTTATTGCCATGATATATATATTCATAATTTTTTAGCAGTAAATAACTTTTAAACTATTTTAAATTTTTTAGAGTAAATAACTAACTAACTAGTTATTCAAAATTCAAGTTCAATATTTTCGATTGTCTTTAAAAAAGGTGAAAAAACATAATAAATTTGGAATGGTTTCGGGGAATCAACATCACGGGATGAACTTTTACGTCAGATAAATTTTATTTGTATCCTGTTTGACAAACCCTAGTGTTGACGCAATTCACTAAAGAAAAAATATAAAATATATAGAAACATTTATATTTTATATTATTTTTTTTGTCATAAAACTGACGTTTAAAATATTTGAGTTATTTCTTTGGTTTTAATTACTGCAATGAAATATAAAGAACTAACTATAAAAGTACATTATTTAAAAATTATTAAAATTTTGTTAATTTTTGTTTTTGTAACAATTTTCTATGATAACGGGAAAATTTATCTTTAATTAGTTTATTAAAATAAGATTAAGTAATACTTAGTTAGTTGTTTCAGTTATTTGAAATTGTGCTGTTATACAACATAATAAATTGGTTATACTGTAATCAATTATTTATTTAAATATGTAGAACGAATAATATTTATCAATTTTATTTGATAAAATTAATAGAGTTAAGCGTAGTTAATGCTAAATTATATAACAATAATTTTTTTTGTTAGTGGAACTAATTTTTATTAATTTATTGATTACCAAAACCAAAGTATTAAATTCTTATCAAAGCTACAAAAAAAAATAAAATAAAAAAGGAAACAAAAATAATTTTGATTGGAATTTAATTTCAGAATTTAACTGGGACATTTGAATAAATAGAAGAAAAAGGTAGATTATGTATATTTTATTATATAATAATTAATATCAATCAAAACATGTGTAAGTGGGCTTTGATTGTTGTTGAAGTTTATTTTATCATCATTTATAATTTTTAATATACCTCTAGCTAGATTAAGTAGTTATATAACTTTTTTGAATCAAAAATATAGAAAGTGATATGAGTAATACACGCGAGAAAAAAATTTAACGAAAAACGATCAAGTTACTAACTATTAACTATATGTACATATATATAAATGTAATTAAAAGTACACTCTGCACGAGCTAACAAGTTTTTTCTGAGATACATATATATATATATGGGTGAATATTTCAAAAGTATTAATATTTGATATTCTGTGTCCGAACAAGTTTTAATATAGAAAAATTTTAAAAATATTTAATTTATTTATGGTAAGTGCTCTCTAATAGCTACCCAATTTCGGACAATTAATATTTTATGATATATCAATTATGTTATATCAGAAAGACTTACTTAAACAACGAAAATGTCATTAGTTACCATGCTTGTCCTCACATCTAACTCCTTAACTCTAAATAATTTCAATTATCCATCATAGCAGAAAAGATATTATTAAAATAAAAATCGGAATGTGATATAGAAAGTGGAACTTTAGATTTACTTATAAGAAGCAAAAAATCAGTCAGGCCGCAATTAAAGCACTGGAGTCGGTAACCATCAACTCAAAAAGCGTGTTGGCCTGTCGTAGGTCTTTGGACGAACTAGCGTATAGGTTCAACATATTGTTACGATGTGATATTCCGGGTAACTGTATGGCAGATCAACTTGCTAGAGAAGGTACTATATTAGAAATGCTTCCGGAAAGGAGAAATCTGGGTTCATTTCTTGCTACCTGCAATTTATTGCTTCGCAATGATGTAATCAAAGCTTCAAATTTCAGATGGTCAGTTAGACCAGACTGCAACATCACAAAGCAAATCTGGCCTATGTTGAACCTGAAGCGATCCCTTAATCTACTAACTATGAAAAGGTCTGCCATTAGCACTATGGTAGGGGTTATTACCCGTCATTGTCTGATTGGTAAACATGCCAGAAGACTGGGACTCCCCTCAAACGACTTCTGTAGAACGTGTAGAGGGGAGGAGGAGGATGAAACTGTGAAACACCTACTCTGTTCCTGCCCTGGTCTCTACCATAAAAGGAAAACCCACT
Source organism: Argyra leucocephala (assembly GCA_963942445.1). NCBI lineage: Eukaryota > Metazoa > Arthropoda > Insecta > Diptera > Dolichopodidae > Argyra > Argyra leucocephala. The sequence continues at coordinate 46,384,161 of OZ012678.1, read as the reverse complement.
TAGGAGCCTTCTTTCTGGACTCGCTGGGTGATCTTGAAAACACTAGTATCAAAAATCTCCGCCGCTTCGTTTAAAGCTCAAATTGGTTCAACGAGTAGAGTCCTACGCGAGGAAAGTTCCCGTGATATCACAATGGACCTCACCTGAAAAATAAATATTATTTTATGTATTATGTTTGCAAGTTTATTTATTAACATGAAATATATATATATATCTATTTATTTAAATATTGTTGCTCAAATACTGCTTATTTGTCATTTCCGTGTTTCCCATTTGCATTCACGGGAATCACAACAAGCGCACGGAAATTACTGTTAAAGAAAATCTGTTCTAATTATGACTCCACGGAAGCAACGTGTAGAAACAAATAAGTGGAGAACCAATATAAGAAACAACAGAAAGAATAAATCTTTGTTTAAAGAAAAAAAAGTACAGTTCTTAGAACAAAGTATATCACCATCATCTCCTTTAAATGAGCCTTTGAATTAGTTGCTCTTCTGCTATGCAAAAAATATACCACATTTCAGAACGGAAAACATTTTTGAAGTGGACCAACTTAAACTTCCTAATTTAGCACAACTCCTCCCATACCTTTGATCCAGTTCGACGTATTCCAAATAAAAGTCTATTTGAATAAATTAAATGGCGAAACATCCCCATCAGGTCCCAATAATATTCCGGAGATAATTTTACAAAAAAATGGTCTGAAATCGCTTATCCACTGTCAATTTTATTTAATGTAATTAAATTACTCTTGAACACGGAATATTTCCATAATTTTGGAAATATGTCTATATCAAACCATTTCATAAGAAGGGTTCAAAAAATGATATCACAAACTATCGTCCAATAGCTAAATCTGTCATGTTCTACGTTTAGCTGGCTTGCAGACTAAATGTTTCATTTATTAAACAAACAAAAAAATAATTTCCCTGATATAAGTATATTGTAATTTGAATCCAATAACTATATATTTGTCATTTCCGTGCCAAGTTGTCATTCCCGTCAAAACAAAAAGTCCTTAAAAATATCAAAATAAACTGGTCGTTTCTAAGAACCTTTTAATTATTGAGTTATCAAACGAATACAAATTTATATTAATAATGAGATTATTGAACCTGTTACGAGTATTAAGTATTTAGGTGTTATAATAGATAATAAACTGAATTTTCATGAACACTTAGACTAAGTATGCGGAAAAATTAACAAAAAAAATGGCTTTCTATACGTCGAATTTGAAGCAGTCTTTCTTTTGCAACAGTGAAAATGGTGTATAATGCGATTATTTTACCTCATTTTGATTATTATGCAACCGTCATATTTTCCGGGTCATCAGAACACCTGAACAGAATGCAAAAGCTTCAAAACAAAGGGATGAGAATATTGCTAAAATGTAGTAATAGATCAAGAATTGAATTTATGCTTCAAACACTAAATGGGATGAGCATAAATCAAAGAATACATTTTCAGGTTTTACTTTTTGTTTTTAAGTCTAATATCTCACAAGGAACTTACAGCTCGTTAGTGTATGCCAGTCGTATAATCTGAGAGGAGGAGAAAGATTTAAAGTCGCATGATTCAACAGAACAGCAGGTCAAAATCAATTACTGTATAAAAGTTCAAAAAGACGATTTCAAAGTATGTTATAGAAAATTTTTAGAATATTAGTTTTAAAGAGCTGAATATTAGTTTTAAAGTTATTTTGTTTTTATTTTGCTAATAAAATTTAATTGGTGATTATTTTTTTTCTTTGTTGGTTTTCGGAAGTGATATTATTTTTTGATGTATTGAATTGAATTGAATTTATTTAAATTAGTATTAAATTATTGTTAATGTTAATTATATAAAGTTTTATACAAAAATAATAAAAACGGAATAAACAAAAAAATATTTAAAATTGATTTTCCTAGCATTTTTCCATTTTGCTGTTTGAAATATCAACCTTTTGAAATATTCACCCATAGAGTCCTAATATTGCAGAAATATGTTAAAAAACAAAATCAAGCTGTATTGGATGGCGAGAAAGATAACCACACTTAAGTAATCAATTTTAAACAAATCTAAGTACTTACAATTCACTAATAGTTTATAGAGTTAACATCGACATTTTATTATTATATTCGTATTATATTCGTTTTATTAATTTTTAAAACACAAAAAAAAATTATCTTTACTATGTACTTAACTGTACGTGCAGCCACATTCACCAGAAGCATTTTCATTGAAAACCTACTATATTTTATCTTTACCACTTACCCACATATTTTTTAAAACAAAACTCTTTTAAAACTTTTTTGTCCACTACTGTAAATTAACTTACTAAACAAAAATTTTCTAAATTCATATGTACACTTCCTTTTTCCTCTTTCATTGTATAAATATCTAAGTATACATATAATATAATATAATATAATATATATACATACTTCAAATAGATGCTTATGTTTTTATATTTTTCTCTTCCTTTCTATTAACTTTTTTTATACTGAAAAAAACAACAACAACAATAACAACAAAACAATTCCGTACATTTAAATAATTTTATTTGTTCGTATTTTTAAGGAAGATAACACATATAAAGGAAATGGTCGTGAAAAACCACCACCAACTGACACCATCTCATTTTATTTTCGCTTTCTCATTATCAAAACCACCCATCTACCACCCACTTTTTCATTTCTCTTTTATTATTTATTTTATTTCATTTTCTTTCAAACTTTTATCGTTTTCTTCAACCCATATACACATTCATAAATACGCACACTATTATAAAGAAATAAAATATGTTTTCCTTGTTTTTTATTTTATTTTTATTTTTGTTATTCGCATCCTTCACCTTTAAATGAATAACAGACAGAACATAAGAATTTTATTGTATTGAAATTCAGCTACAGCTGAATTGTACTCAGTCATCATAAAACTGATTCTCATCTATTTATCTATTTAATAATAATAAAACTATAAAGATAAAATCATAGATGTACAACAGTATAATAACAATAATGAAAATAATAATAATCACACCACCCTACCAGGAGCAACAACAATATTCAGTATCAGCTCTAAATAAACCCCTTGCTTGACGTGTTTTCTCTTTTGTTTTTCTGTTTTTTATATTTATTTTATTTCTTATAAAAATATCAGCTGAATATGCAATCCACCTTCAAAAACAAAAACAAAAAACAACAATAAGGATAATAATCTTGATAGCATTGCATAAAATTTGAATTTTATAAGAATTGAGAAAATTTCTTGGCAAGGAAAAGAAAGGGAAAAAGAGGTTCAGTTCTCACAATTCATTTTTTTAAAATAAACAACTACATTACATATATCCGTACGTATTATTTATTTTATGTTTTTTGATAAGATAAAAAAAAACATGTACAAAACAAAATATTTGAAAAAAAATTAGGGTTATGGAAATATATTCCGCGACGCTAAGCATACAAACAAACAAACATCCATATGTGTACATATAGAAATTTTAAAGATTATAATATACCAAGAGATGAGTACCAGTACCAGTAGTACAATTTAGTGGCCGTGAGAAAATAATTTTGTGGTTATGCGATGAAGAAGGACTCTTTAGAAAAAGAAATACAAATACATATAGAAATATTTAAAAACAGTATTGTCATATTTCATATTTTTGTTCTAAGTACATAAAAATTCAGAGTTTTTTTTTTGATTAAAATAAAAACAAAAATTTAAAATACTACTGGGGTCTAATTCCGAAAGCATGAAAAATTGTTATGCATTTTTCAATTGATTCCGCAATTGTGTGGATGAGAAAATTTAACAATTAATTAATTATTAAAATTACAAATAAAAAAAATTATATTAAAAAAAAAAGTAACTTAACATCAGGGTTTTAAACAGTTATTGGTACCTTATTGTACTAAGTACAAACGTAATCGAAACACGAAATGCTGTGATTTGGTATTGTGGTAAACTTGTGCGGCAAAGATGAAGTGATAAATGTCAAAAGCCATTTTCGAAATTAAACGTGAATATATTTTTGGTAAATATTTGGTATATATTTTAAAATAACGGCAACAGTTTTCTTTGGATTTTTGAAACGTGAAGATTAGTTAACGTTTAAAAAATTTATAACAACAAAATGTAAGTAAAATATAGTTATAACTATATTTTGTATGCTCTACTTCATTTGAGTTAAAAAATGTAATTCGTAAATAATTTGAAATATACATGTTGAACATAATGTTGTCTCTAGAGGGTATCCAGCACTGATAACAGTATTTGTAAGAATGTCGGTTGAGCTATTTTTATACGATTATCATTTGACAATATCTCTAAGGGTTCATTTCCCCACAGTAATAAGATCAATAAATAAATATTTAGAAACACAATTTTATAATTTTTATCATCACTGTGCTGCAATCTGCATCAGTGGGGTAGTGTGGGGAGCAGTGGGGTTTCTTTGGAGTACATCGGATACAAAACCATTTTCTTCGCCAGATTTCTACGTATTATATTATCTTTTGATTCGTTCTCTGCCACAGTGTTCTAATGGAATTACAATTAGTGTTATAACAACTAAGAGTAAGTAACTAGGTAATAATAAACGAGTTAAATTCAAAAATATGACAAAAAAATTAGTCTGAGATACTGACGAAATCCTCCTGAAATTCTTCTATGATAGCAAAGTTTTGTCTGACACAATTAAATCTGTCATTTCTCACCCAGTTTTACTATCTATTTATATTATTTTAATTTGAAAAACTTATGAATTATATTAATTATGCATTTAAATTTATTTAAGAGAAGTTGAAGGTGTATAGACCACACCTTCAGAGGACCTGCAAATAATATAGCAAGGCATGTATTAAATTGCAATCCGCAGGACAAAGAAGAATAGGTAAACAACGGGAAAAATGGCGCAGATCCGTCCATAAGGAAATATAAAATAACAACGGAACATGGAATAATTAAACACCTAGCACAGAACAGAGTCAGATGGAAGAGTCTTGTGGAAGCCCTATGTCCCAAAGAGAGTGAAGCTAAAAAAAAACGCATTTAAATTTAATTTGAAAAAAAAAAAATGGATAAATGTGAATGCCTATATTTTTCAAAAATATAACTACCTTATAAATAGCTTAAAATATAATATGTAGTTATAAATAAGTTTTCTTGACAGCTTACTATTGGCAACACTGTACAAAAGAAATTAGTTTTGAATGAAAATATTTTCATGTTTCTTTTCTTTTAAATACATCTGTTCTTTTCTATCATTAAAAGAACTACATGTACCTATAGTATAAGGTATGCGAAAATTTAAAAATGTTTGTTTATATAAATTATACGCGTATAAATGTATGTGACATTGTAGTCAAATAAAATGAAAGGGGTTCTGTTTTCTTCAATTTTTTTTTGTTTAGATTTGCATTTAAAATTAAGATAGTCGCATTCTTAAACATATATTTATTTATATCTTATGTTTTATTTTTATTTACAAATAAAGATAACATATACATACAACATGTGTATATATATATAAATATATATTATTTTAAATATAAACATTAATGATAAGAAGCGTTTATAAATAAACGCAATAAAAAAAATGTTTTTTTTCTGCTTTTCTTTAAGAACATTTTCATTCATGTGGGGTGATTGTACAGTACACTTTAAGTACACGTATAAATTTATTTTATTCCAAAAGTATGAATATATATTTTGAGTGCATATTATTATTCGTATATGAACAGTGTATGGGTAATACATGCATCGATATACAAATATATATATGCTATATGTATATACTTATGACAGATGAAAAGTTAATATTTTAATGAGAATATAAATTACTTAAATATTTAAAGCATAAACTTTTTTTTTATTTGAATTCTTAATTTTGTAATTAATTTTTTAATTTAAAAGGATATATTATTTTAGTCAAGTTAAATTTAGTGAAATCAAAAATATATATTTTTTTTAATTTATTAAAATCAATTAAATTGTCTTTGATGATTTTAAATGTCATCTTAATGCAAATTAATTTTTTTTTTTTTTTGATTTTCAAGGACTGTTATGAGTTATTACTTTACAGTGACAGTTCATTCATATTGAATTAAAAAAGAGAAAATATACTCTTTCATTTAATGCATAGCCAGAGACAATTTGACAGTTTTGAAAATTCCATATACTTATATGTAACTAAATACGTAATATAGTTATACAAAATAATTTGTCCGGTACAAGAAATTTTATATAAGTAGTTAGGTACATAGTTTAGAAAAATTCTTTGAAATTTAATTCTGAGGTAGCTTTTGAGTCCTTTTTACAAAAAGTTGAACTAATGAGTCAAAATGTACAAACTATCAATGGGAAATTTTTGCAAGTAAAATTTGTGTTTAAGTATACAATATTTTACAAACATTTTTGTTAGTCTTTTGAAACGTCCAAAGTTTGTTGTTAGTGCATTTTCTAATGTAATATTTTTTAACATATTTAATATTTTTGTAGGAAAATCGTTTGCTTGTAGTATATAAAATTTCTTGTACCGGACAAATTATTTTGTATAATACGTATTTAGTTACATATATATTTATAGAATTTTCAAAACTGTCAAATTGTCTCTGACAGTCTGGGTATGCATTCAATGAAACAGTATATTTTCTTTTTTTATTTCAGAGTGGGTATTTTTGTTTTTATTACTATTAAACTTATTCCTTTCAATTTGAAATTTTCAGAATTTTTTTTGAAGCCGAACAAATCAATATTGAATTATAAACTAAGGTATTTTCACAAAAGCATAATGCAATAACTAGTTACATTAATCTCGTCATGTCTTCATAAATGTTGTTTATATACAGTTCATAAACTATATACACAAAACAAAGTCAGCTAAAACGCATTATGAAATTTATACTGCACACAAATTTTCCTCTTGTCAGTTTTGTTTTTTATAGATTTATTTTTTTAGAGATAGATTTACTTAAATTTTTCAAATGACGAAGGGTGAAGAACAAGGTATTAACAAAATAAATTGCTCCATTTTTATTGTTTTTATTTATTTTAAATTTGCAACAAAATTAATTTGAAATTGTAAACGAAATTAAAATCAATGAAAACTAAATTTTAAAATGCGTGTTCATAAACTTCAATAAATTTTTGTAGTGTGACCGTAATAAACTAAAATCATATGATTATAAGTCAGCCATGTAAAATGCAATTGTCACGTTACTGCCTTTAGCCTTTGTAACTGTAATCTGATTGAAAAAATTCATTACGATGACTCATCGTGATGGTATTAAAATTTTGTCGGCGTCGGTAATAGCGATCATTGAAATTGATACGTAAAATTTTTGTTTTCGATTTTACAACCGCTGCGCTGCATACACAAAATTTTAGTAAAAAGTTATAGAAATAAAGTTATCTAATAAAGAATGTTTTACAAACAAATTCTGTTCAAATATTTAACATTTTAAGTTAAAATTTTAATAAAAAAATTGGTTTAATACGTTTAATATTAAACAGTAACTACTATAATTAGTCATTATGTATTTATCAAATACTTAATTAACTATTGAAATTTACCATACCATTATTACAGATATTAATTTCACATGAAATTTCATTTTCATCACAACTAAACTTTTTAATTTTTGTCTATCACTTTTTTTTAAATATTTTCAAATATCAATATAAAGACGTATATATAACTACGTATTTTTGTTTTTATTATTCCCAAAATACCTACTTAATTCATCTAAATTTATGCACCAGTTCTTATAAAGTTCGTTTTTGATTAAATAAATAAAATCATCAGTCTTATTAACAACTTATTAAATCAAAAATTTTTGATTAAGCTAATTTTCACTTCAAATTTTTTAATAAAATAAAAAAAAAATTATATATTTATATACATTTAAATATGTTGATATATATAACTACATTCAGTAATATAACCGGTGTGGTTTATTTTAATCGTTAAGATTTATTTACACCTTTTCAAAAACCCTATTCAAGTTGTGTGAGAATTAAAAAAATAAAATAAAATAAAATAAATGTATTAGAAATTCGTTTTCACAGTTGATTTCTCAGAGGTAAAGTTCGTTTAATTCCGTTCTATATGAAATGAAAAACTTTTTTTTTTTTTTATTAAATTTCAGAGTTTTATAGTTTTGAGACTTTTACTGCTAAAATGAAATAATTTAAAGTAATTCAATATTATTATGTATATATATATATACATATATATGTGCATATATATGTGTAGTTAGTTAATTGACAGGTGTTCTGAATATGCATTTTGAAAATGTGTTGTCAGAAAATTGTATATTCCACAATCATCGTGAGGTGAAATTTTTTTTCATATTAAACTGAAATTTATAACCTCTGTATAACTACTTGTATTGTATACTAATTAATGTTTATTGTACTTATATTATGTTACTTAAATTAGTTTATAAACATTTAAGTTATTAAGAAATAAGAAAGAATATTCATTATTTAATTTGTATAGTTTGTATATGTATATAGATAGTTACGTATACTTTTAAAATTAGTTATACTTACTGTAAATAAAAGTAACTTTGTACTTAAATAAGAAAATTAACTATATACCTACTTCCTCCTATTAAGTACTTAACTATTTGTTTGTTTTCCATAAATTTTTATGAATTTTACTTAACGTTGAATAATAATATTAATAACTATTTGTGTTTAAGTAATTGCGGTAAATATCACAAACTCAAATAAATTTAACATCTAGATGTTGAAGCATAGCGAAGAAACGAGACATGTCATGCTTGATGGTCCAGATTTCAGTTTTTTTTTTTTTTGAGAAAAATATTGAAAAAATGGATTTTTGCTAAGTCAGAGTTATAATCGATGTTTTGTAGTTTTAAAATCTGTAAAGAACGGTGTGCTAATTCTCCGTTGGTTGAGAGTAAAATTTTCCTAAGGAAAATTTAGTCTTTTAGGTTTTGACAATCCAACAGAGAATTCCCCTGTTCTAATTTGTTCTCCGTATTTTTGTTTTTATTGATTTTTTTCACCAATACTTACTTAAAAAATCAATTTTATATTTTTTTCTGCGCTAAATATTAACAAATAAAGATATTGATTTTGATTGAATTTGTTTATAGGAAATCAATTATTATACTGTTTTGAAACGACCTTTCAATTTATTTCAATAGAATTTTATTTATTTACCTACTTATATACAAATAATTATATAAAATACACATATAACAAGTGTATGTATATACAATATTTCAATCGATTAACATAAAAATTTCATTTTCATTCAAATATTTTTTCTACAAATCCTTGATTTTTATTTTAAAAATAAATTTTGAGTATAATAGAAAAAAAAAAATCTATTTCTGTTCTAATTCTAAATAAAAAAATTAAGCAGGAGTAAAAACATATTACTTAGTTATGTATTTGAAATATCACATTTAAAGGTATCATAAACTTAATGACAAGAAAATATTTTGTTAATGTGTATTGATTTCTTTTACATATACTTATACTCATAATATTTTGGTAGCTTACCTTATTAATCCCAACTACAATAAAATATCAAAATTAAGTGATATCATTCACAATAAATAATATAACAAAATAACAAAATAAAAGAATGAAAATACATTTATAATAGAAATTTATATCCTTATCCTTGAAATTTATTTTTTGGTAAATTACTAACCAGCCGCCAGCCACCTTCAATAAGCCATTCTCAAAAAAAAAATTTGCGCTCTCAAAATTGTTAAAATCTGCAAAAACAAAAGAACAATAAATGAAAAAATAAATTCCATTCAGTGAATCTAAATTTATTTGAAGAAGAATTTTTTTTTATTATAACTTCACATGACAGCACAAGGACACTTAAACATCATAATAACATACTGGATATGGATACATATACATATTTTTTTTAGTTTTTATACATTTCGTACGAGAGTGAATCAAAAGTAAGTGAATCGATTTCAATATTTAAAAAAATTGATTTTTAAAGTTTTTTCAGTTGGTTTAGAATAGAATCGGACAGAACTGTTTTGTCAAACATTTTAGGATTACTTAGAACAGAAAAATCTACTGAATACTTTATTTTTATGAATAATAAGTAGAATATACAATATTTACATATGTAACTATATACCAAATAATTAATATATAAAAGATGTTGGCCTTTTAGAAAGGGAAAAGGAACTGTAGTTGGACTGCAGACTTATCTGCAGATCCCACTGTTATAGTTAGAAATAAATAAATTTATTTTTATGTTTTTCTAACTTTTGTTTTATAATATTTTTTTACTCTCAAATTTCTTTCTTAACTTTTTAACAAAAACAAAAAAAAAATTGTTCAAAATTGTTCTCAAAAAAATTCAGAACAAAAAAAATCAATTTAAAACTGTTTTGAACAATCTACTGAACACCAATCACAATATTTTTGGACAAAAAAGTTCAATTAACGGAAACTATAATGAGCACAAAAAAGTGTTCTTTATTACTCTAGATCGTTCTAGAACAGTTTATGGAACAAACAATTTTAAACTCATATTGTTGGAATAATGGCTTGCTTCCAGGAATTGCTTTTGTTTATACCACTTTATCATAATGTTTTTTAGTTGATTACCGGTTTGTATTAGATAGTAGTGGCACTTAGACCAAAGAGGTTCATTGTTTTGTGCAAATTTTTAGTTTATTCTAAAATTAAACATTTTTAGAAATTATATTAGGTCTTCTTTCACTTCTTCATTTTTTAAATTATATTTTTAAAAATAACAAATTTGATTGAGGTTTATTTATGTATTCACGAAAAAGAGAGTAGTTAACTATTCAACAAAAATTTTGTTTGTTGCAAGATCATCTCATACAAATACATAGATAAATATACCAAATAAAAATTTTGAGTAAATAGAGTTAGAAAAAAATGTTTATATTCTTGTTTTAAAAAATTAGGAATAAAATTTTTATACACATTACACACACATACATATAAAAAACAATATCACAGTGCTGATGACAAGTGGAAACGTAAAGTGATGACATGAAGCATCATCATGATGGTTCGTGAAAACCGGCGCAATTTCTGATTTCCAAATATTTTTCTTTTCCATAATTTTGAATCCAACTTAGGAATAACGGTGCATTCGAACTATGTCGAAGATCTCTAAAGACATTTTTTCTCATCCATGATTATCTGAGTGCATTACTAACAAGCCATGATGTGTTTTTTTCTTCTTCACAGTATTCTTCAAATTGTCTCCTTCTCTTGCAACTGTCTCTAATTTATCTTTACTTTACAATTTTTAAATTTATTATCAATTACTTGTAAAAAAATAGATTATATGATTTCGGGAGGGGATCTAGTCCCTATATCAACCGCAACCGCAAATGGGGCTATTGTGATTATAAGTGTTAGTTAGCGCTATTAATCCTCTGCGTTCTTAAGGGTACCTGATTTTGTGATCACAGTCAGGATATTCTTCAATGGTATGCTGTATAGCTTCCATTATTCTTGGAACGCTGTCTCTAAGTGGCGAAATCTCTTACCAGTGAGTCATTAGCATTCACAGGGCAGGTGTTCTGAATCTATTTTACATATTCTGCATAAGTTGTTTTATGGTTATTCTCCAGTACTTACTTGAATCTTTTTTATATACTTAATCTATTTTATTCGTTTGGCAAATTTTACTAAGTAAGAATTTGGATATTCAGAATTGGAGAACCCGAATGGGTTTTCAAGACTCAATGCCACAAATCAGTTATTTTCATATAGATTTTTAGAAACTTTTCGAATTTGGACGTACACATTTGGACGTTACCTATACCCCGATTTACGTCGTTTCGATTTACGTAGTTTCGATATAACGTTCCTCAAATTTTATTTTAAAATATTTTGATTTACGACGTTTGTCTTTTTATAAACAACTAAGAACGTCGCTTAAATTTTTTTTGGTTAGGTTACTCTTAATATTTTGGATCATCACAATCACAAGAACAATCACAAGTTCTGTAAAAATCACTTGCTTTATATAATTTAGGTCGAATTTAAGTTTTTGAAATTTGTATGTAATTGAAAAAAATTGTGTCAAAATGTGCAAAAATGTATATATGTACATGTAAGTTTAATTTTTCGATTTACATCGTTTCGATTGGTGTTGGAAAATAAAACTAGAAAAGCCGAGCTTAGGCTTAGATGCGAACATGTAATGCGATGATGTGGATGGACTTTATTACACGAAGTCATTGTTAACTACAACTGATGTATTTTCTTTACTTTATTTCTCACCCTCTTGTAAACAAACTAAATTTGTGGTGGGATATTTATGTTGACAACGAAAGAGAATTTGCAGATAAAATATTTTGTGTCGCACTTGTCGCGAAAAGCTAAAATTCAAATTGAAATGAGAAATATTCACTAATGCATAGATAAGTGTTGACAATGTTGACATCCAGCAGTGTAATAGCAAGTATAACAAGCTGAAATAGTATGATCTGGGGGTCTACCGCATATTCCGATTTTCGTAAAACGAATTTCATATTCGAAAAATTGGTACTATGTAATACGAAATTCGATATATTCCAAATAATTAATATAATTTAATAAAAAGGCCCACATTTCGAAAGGGAAAAGGACCTATAAAAATGGCTTACAGATTTATATGTAGGATCAACTGTTAAAATAAATAAATAAATTACTGACAATTAGAAATTCGGAAACTTACGTTACCAATTTAAACGACGTTTATTTCCTTTCGAATTTGATACGCGGTACCAATTTATTTTAGATTCGAATCGCAAATTCGGATTATCGTTCGAATGCGAATTTCATACACGGTAGGGGCCTGTGTTGACGATCACTGCTGATATTGTTAAACAAAGCGCTATAAACGCAAAGAGAGAAGAAATATTGAGAGAAAGACGGAGAAAGTATTGAGAAAAAGAAAGAGAAAATATTGAGAGAATTCAGAGAAAGAAAAAAATTAAAGTTGAGTAGGAAACAGTGCTGCCGTTCCATAATATGTCAGGGGAGTAATTTTAGAATTTTCAGGGGGTGTCAGAGGAGTACCACATAAATTTTTTTTTTTCAATTATAAACAACTTAAATTTTGTGTAGTTTGAAAGTTTATTCAAATTTTTATTTTAAATAAAAAAACATATAAATAAATATTTCTTGTATATTAAAATAAAATAACATTAAATTCAGAATTTTTCAATATAAAATTAAAAAATATATATTTTGCTATACAGTTCATTAGAAAATAAAACGTTAGTATCAAATCAAATTTTAAAACATCAGTCAGAATGAAATATTACAACCATATTTTAAAAGTATCCCAGCAACTGAAGGTACTACAACCAGACATATAAAAATGGTATCAAACTACTGGGACAGTACTGGGACTGGGACCTCTACTGCTTGTTTGTAATTCCAACATACATAGTTGTCTTCAAAAAACCTTAACATTAATAGATATTATAGATCCTAAAGAATCTCAGTATAGAAAAAAGAGATCTAATGATGAAAGCAAATTAAAGGACAAAGAATTTAACATGTATACCATTTAATTGAGTTGGACAAAATCTATTACTGATGTAAACTATTTTGGCCTGGAAACGTTATGAAAATATACTATAATAGTAGCTTGACAAAAAAAAATCGAACAAGCAAATGAATAACATTTTTAATATTTATGATAGTTTTTTAGCAAATTTTGAGAAGGTAGCCAAGAAGAGGCATCGTTTGCTGATAATAATTCTTTGGCAGTTATTAAAGCAGCTACAGTTTCGGTTTTTAAACAGTTTATATTTTTTATTTTTTATTAAATTTACCTGTGACAAAATTCTTTCATAGCACTACTGTGTGGCAAACATAGTAACGACCCTATAAATTGTGTTACTTGTGGAAACATTTGTTCTCTTATTCCATTTTTCATTTCAAAAATTTTATTCCAAAAACATTCTAAATCATCTGTTTTTAAATTTGGTAGCATCGTTAAGGTTCTATATGCATCATCTAATACATTCGGATCTAAACTTTCAGTCAAATTAGGAAATAAACTAATCAAGATCAATATGATTAACATTGATGGCAATTAATTTTGTTTTCTTCACTACGTCAGGTCTTCTTCTCTTGTTTCCAGGTTTATCTGTCTTTTGCCAACAAATAATTTACAGTTTCTGCATTTTTCTTCACTCTCTGTATTTATTTAAATAAGAAATGTTATAACACTAAAATACCATAACATCTAAGTGGCAGGCAAATTAAAATTTTCAAAATTTTAATTTTTTTTTTTGTTACAAAGTACAAATAACAAAATTTCACACTTTGCCGGTCGAAAAATCAAAACAAAAAAGAAAATAAAAATTTTTGGCTATAAAATGAACATTATCAAAAATTTGTTTTTAATTTAAAATACTTACGTATTCACATATCCTTGAAAATAACGGTAGTAATTTATTTTTTTTTTTATTTTTTTTTATTTATTTTTTTTTTAAATAAAATTATGTTTTTTAAAATTTCAAATTTTCTACGTTCTAAAATTTTCTCATTACCAAAATATTCCACATAATGAGCTGTACAAATTAATTTTTATGAAACCATTAAAATGAAAATAACGTGGTTAATAAGGATGGGAAAGTTTGGTAACTATTTGTTTTTTTTTTTTTAATTGGTATAAATATGACTTTTGGTACTTTGGCATTTGAAATTCATTTTTGGTGACATAATAAAGGGGATAGACATAAAAAATTGTATTAAGTGAAATCTTTTGTAATATCAAATACCAAGTACCGAACTTTAAACATTAAAGTAGGGTAGTTAAAAAAGAAACAAAAATTATATTGTAGTGGTGTTAAAGTTGTTAAGTTAAGGTGAATTTTATTATAAAATGTATATCTATATATATATATACATATTTTGAAAAAGGATATCAAATATTATCTTTTGTAAATAAAATATTTAGAATGGAATGAGAAAATTATGAATGTAGCCATTTTTGTTTTTGTAGAGTTACTATTTTCCAAATCGATTTTTATCATATAAGTATGCTGATCTTGGTTATATGTTTGTAACTAGATATAAGAGTTGGAATCTTATAAAAGCAAAAATTATAGAACCTTTTAAAACGAAATTTTTAAGAATAATTCTTGGTTCCTATGTAAGATAGTGTTTACGCTCTATGCTCGATAATGATAATGGTGTAAGAAAGTGACAGATGTCACTTTCAGAAAGTTTGCATTAAAATTAGTTGTGTGGACATAGTTGTAAAGTTATAAATATTTAAAAAAGTGTGTGCAAGGGCAGAAAAACCAAAATGCACAGTATCACGAAGAGCTAAACGTATAATGAGTAGTGGGAATGCAAACGCAAACGCTATGAAGATTCTGTAGACCCAAAAATAAGTATATATACAACACTGATAAAATAGACTGCATATTTTTTATCTTCATATTATCATTATCCTATAACCGCATCCAAGGAGCATCGGGCGATATAAAATCTTTCCATCGACTCCTTCGACAATCGACGTTCTTTGCTGGGTATTTGCTTCGGTTAAGACTGTTGTTTTTCATGTTTTTCTCAGCCTTGGAATGCGATATGTACCCTGATGATTCCATTTCGAAACGTTGTTTCATGATGTTGTTGTCACGTTTTCTCAGACTAACTATGTGCGATCTAACGCCATTTTCTCGGTCGAATTTCGACGTTTATTTCTTTTTGCTTCGCTTTTTGCCACAGCGTTCTGGTAAAAATGGTTTGCATCTATTTATGTACGCTTGGAATTTCCTGGTGATGTTTACTGAGACTTTCTATGTTTTGCAGGCGTACAAGAGAACAGATTTTATACTTGCATTGAAGATTCTTATTTTTATGCGCAAAGATATGTTAGTTGCCATATTTTTGAGAACATCCCGAAAGCAGTACGGGCTTTGTTGATGTGGGCTTCAGTATCCAAATCGACACCTCCATCTGATGACATAATGCTACCCCGTTTCTTTATGGAGGATTGGATGTTGTAATGTGCGCATGATTTTGGTTTTAGCTGTATTGACTTTTAGGCCCATACTTTTTACAGTTTTTGGCCGATATCATTTAAGCTTTCATTCGTATGTGATAATAAACACACATCGTCAGCATAATCTAAGTGACTGATAAGTTCAGTACGCAGTAGTAGTCATTATGTCATCCATTTTTAGTTACCAAAAACAATATGGGTGATAAAATGCAGCCTTGCCTTAATTAATAAATGTAAATACTTTCTGTTCAAAAATATTTAACAAGTTTTCGTCCGTTTACATGTACCTAATGAATTATGCTAACTCTTGTATAGTTATTTTAAAATGTAGATACATTTTATGGAAATAAGTAGATAGTAAAAAACCAGTAAATTTATACATTACACGCGCCAGTTTATCAATTATGCAAACAGAAAAGTCCCAATCAAACTGTTGACACCAAACATATTTTAATCAAAGATTTCATCATCATAAAATCATTCTGTTTAATTGAACTAAAAGAAAACAAAAGCAAATCTCAGTTGGATTCAATAAATTAATGGAAGTTGAAATTAAAGCTTAAACAATGACCAACTGACCGATACTGATTAATAAATCTATTTTACTTAGTTGTATACTGAAAAGGCTATATTAAGTTATATGGAAATAAATTTGAATGCTGAATTCGAAAAATTATACTTTTTCAACAGGTTTAATAATTATTGACCATAATTCAGTTGGTTCGCTACATACTTATCGCAGTAAAAATTTGCTTCTACTAGTTACATACAAATTATAACTTACTAAATCTCCCCAAAACAATATTGGTAACCAAATTTGATTCCTATCCAGTTTTTTTGTTTGTTTAAAGGAGTATCCTTCAGTTTCCAAACTCAACCATCATATCTCTTATGCTTGTTTTTCCTTTGAACAATTTTATATAAAAATTAACTTGAACCTGATAAACTTTATGAAAAAGGAAAAACAAAAAAAATAATGGAAAATTATATTTTTTTTTTTTTGGAATGGGGTATTTGAATCTGTAGGGAATATTCGAGTAGAACAATTTTTTTTTATTTAAGTACACAGTGAAAAAAGTTTTTTCGTTTTCATTTTCTGGCACTTGATAGCTCTTTTCTTTTTTTGTATTTGAGAGTTCGTTTACTAAGATATGGTTTTGTTTAATAGTATGTGGGGGTTCTTTTTGATGTTTAATGCTTTGTACAGCTTCTAATATTCATTTTTAGGTTTACACTCGTAGCTCATATACAAATACTTATTCTCTATCCAAATTAATTTTTTTTACAAAAGATAATTTTTATATAGGTAAATAAATTGTTTATTAAAATATGATAAATATATATATATTCGTATATATATATATCATATATATTTACTTTATGTATTTAAAGTGGTTATTAATTATTAAAGATATTGAAATTAGTTATTTGGTTTTAAGTAATATCGGTAAATTTAATATTTTTCGTTTATTTCGGTAAATATAATCATTGTTTAAACTGTAGTTAAGTACTAGAAAACAAAAGTTTTAATTTTTAAATTATTTTTTGGCAAAATTATTAAATTTGGAATATTATTCAAACAGAAACAAAAAAATATTCAATGAAATCAAAGTAAGATTTATTAAATTGACACAGTAAGGTCGTATTTTTAATTTTTTTTCATTATGAGAAGCCACAAGTCAGTGTTCTACTTTACATAAAATAACAATAACTAGTTACGCATTTATTAATTTAATTTAGATATGTAGTTGTACTATTGAGAGTTGCACAAATTGAGATGATTGTATTCCCATAATTGAAAATGTAATTGACAATTTAATTGACTTCGCTGTATAATCTAAAATTTAGTCAAGTTAAATCGTATATTTTTAATGCAGGTGGCACTGGTTGATTTATTTTTTATTTTTTGACTCAAAGAGCTATCAGCTCGTGTAGAGTATATTTGAAGATAAATTTTAATTACAGAATAACAACTAAAATAGTAAAAGCAAAGATAAGTAAGTACTTATTTACTTAATTTCTATGTACAAATATAATTGCACTTTAATAGTTGAAATTTAAATAATAATCATTCATTTTAATTTTGAACGCTTTTAACGTCTAACTTTTTAAATTATTTCGGTTATCCATTATAGTTAACTTTGTTGTATCCATTATAGCTCTGTAGAATCTTGTTCACTCTAGAAATGGACTTTGTTGTATATAGATATACAATATTGAAAAAAATCTAAATAAAGCTTTTGAGGCTGTAAATCAGGGAATCGGCATATTAGGTGAATTTTGTAAAAAAAGCGGCATAATTGTGGTGGCTCTGATTCCCAATGCTACACATATGGCTGTAACATATGTGATGTTGGATAATAGTTAATTAAACCTAAGTACATATATATATACTTACTTACATATAGTTAGTTATGTAAAAAAAATTTAAATTTTATTTGAAATATTCATAAAACTTTAGAAATATCAGCTTGTCGGTAGTTGGACCAACTGCTGTCGGTATTTGGGTACAGCAAAAATTTACTGAATGAATACCGAACAATAATTTAAAAAATAATTTTATTTATGTATATATAACACATTATGTTTTTTAATTGTTTTTTTTTTTTTTAATAATTAAGCAATAATAATTGTTAATATTTTTAAATAATAATTAGAAAAATCCATTTCTAGTGCAACTTTTTTAAATACAATGGCATTTATCCAATCAAGCTACTAAAGTGACGGTAGCTGGTGCTCTTCCTTAATTGAACATGTTGTGAGTGCCAACTGTTTATAACTTGACAGATTGATCAACTGTTCATAAATGTCTTTTGCATGTCATACTTAATGGAAAAAGATTTTTGCATTTGGGAATGAATGTTTTTTAAGGCAAATTTTTAAAGTCTATATATATATATAAGTAGTGATACCAAATTCATAAAATATAAAATATATAAATATTGTACTTTGGACTGCATAGTTATAATATTTATTACATAAATACTTTTTATAAAACTGTATACAAAACTTACTCACTTAGAATACCAACCATATAAATCCTGAGCATGACTAATCGTGTGTGTGAAAAATTGTATACAAAATGTTCGTAAGTTGATAAAACAATAGGGTAGAGCGTCAGTTGATAAACAACATTAAATAATTTTGTATCCTTAATACGTTATCGATTACCTTAAATATACATAAATAATTTTAGCTTTCTTTTTTCCGTCGGAATCAGTATCATAATATAGTTTTGGAACAGTTCCTATAAATAATTTTGTTTGTTAACACAAATAATAATAATATTTATAGATACAACGGTGATATAAAATATCTATGTATCAAGATTGAATATTAATTAATAAATTGAACTTGATCTTTTTATTGCAAGTAAAATGATTTAAAAACTTTAAAAATTTGTAATTATATAAATTTTTATTTGTATAAGTACATTTTACAATGAAATTTTGGTATATTTTTATAACTCACAGATGTTTTATTGACATCTTTTAATAAGTTATAAAGCCAATCAAAATGAAAATCAGGAGTTGTATAGGTAGTCTAAACACTATAAATACCTACTGATGAGTTCTAGTAGTGTTTTGATGAACGAAACAATTCCTGAAAATAATAATATTAATTAGTTATGTTATAGCAAAAATCAAGTGCAATAATAAGTGGTTAAAATTAGTTGGTGTGTAAAAATTTAAAATAATAATATTATAATAAAAATAAAATTTTTTAAAGTAATAAAATACCTCTCCTTTTCTATATTTTATTAAAAAAATTTTAATAATTATTTTTTAATACGAACTTTATTCTATTTTAACTTTTCTACTTTTTTCCATTCAATAATTCCAAAATCAAATTCCATACTAACATAGATGTATCTAACAGTATATAAACACAGCTGGTCTTAAGTAGTCGTAACGTTTTAAGCCTGAAGCCTTATGAAAACTACACGACATTGTCGTCTTAGATCATTGACATAGAATGTCGCATAGCAAGTCCAATGAATGTGACATTCTCATTTTCAAACAAAATTCAAAAATAACAAAAAACATTTTTAATTTAATGATTTAGAACTGTCAGAATGAACTGTCACAGTTTTTACTAACTTTTACCACACGATAAGGTACTATTTGTTATGATGCTATTTTAAACATATTTGTTCAAATCATATTTTGCCGACAACAATGTCGTTCGTGTGGTCGGCTTTAGTTTTTTGCGACATTTTAAACATACACTGCCAATCAAAATAGCTATATTTGCACACAACTCAACTTAAAAATTAGGTTGCGTAATTTTGACAGATAATTAATTAGATTGTGTTGTGAATCATAAAAGAGAATGACAAAAAAGTTGTTTTTTATACAACCTTTTTTTAGGTTTTGTTGTTAATCATAATATCACCCTAAGCAAATTATATTTACTCTAATTAAATCTCCATTGTTTCTAATAAAAAAAAATTCAGATAACTATTGCACCATAGTATTATGAAATTTATGTTTTGAAATATTTCTGATAACTTCAAAGATTTTGTAACACTTAGGAATGTTTGAAATGAATAATTTTATTGATTAACAATTTTTATTTATTTATTTATGTTTTTTTTTTTCTAGAAGTACAAAATTCATTATGGGTAACCATTGCTTCTGTTTTATCCCGCGGTGATTTAAGTAATACCTACTACCACAACCATTATTACTGCTGTTCAAAATTTTCTAATGCTTGCTACAAGCAAATTTGTTAACCAAAAAAAAAGAAAAAAAAAACATTTTCCGGGTTCGTTGTTTTCATGTTGTTGTTGGATTTGATTTTTGTTATGGTTTTTCTTTTATTCATTTCTTTCTTTGTACATACTTATATCTTTTTTTTTCTTTATTTCATATTGTTGCATTTCCACTTTAAAATTTTTTTTTTCTGTTTGTTCTTATGTTTATTCCATAATGACCTGATTATTTTTTTTCCCTTTGAAATTAAAATTTGTTTTTTTTTTTTACATACCTACGTCTACTCAGAAAAAAAAAATTTTAAATTGTTTATACACGCATATTCCACAGAATTGTGTGTGTTTATATAGTCGCCGTCGTCACAATGCCGCCACAATACTGTATTGATGCTTTGTTGTATTAGTCGCGATTTTTTTTTTTTGTGTTTTTTTTTTTTTTATTAAATTCAATGTTTTTATGTTTATTTGGATAGAAATTGTTCTATCGTTTCCTATTTGTTTTTTGTCGATTAAAATAAAGAAATTGTTTTTAAATAACAGCCAACGACGCTGGTGCTATGGTGGAGTATTCATTTAAATTTATATTTAATACGTGCATATGTACAATGTACATATATATATATATATATATATATTAATTTCATTCAGAATTTCATTTCAATTTAGTTTGGCTTGAGGATAGCTGCTTTTAGCAATTCAATAAGAATTGAGTTGGAATGAGTTTTATTTTATTGTAATTCGAATTCGAATTGCAATGACTGCGAAATATAATCAAACACATAGGAATATATTTTGATCACTAAGTTATATTAAAAGTTGAAACCGATCCATAATTAGAATAGTGAGATACGCAACAAAATTAAAAAAAATAGATTAAATGTTTGCAAACAGATTCCGAATGAACCCGAATGAATCCGAATGAATTTACATTTTCTGTAAATTATCAATTTTAATAAACCAATGTTACACAGTCTATCGAATCTATTTTTTTTAAAAAAGGACAATAGAATTGATTTTGAATTACATGGAACCCGCACAAATTGATTAATTATGCGCAATCTGTTTGATGGAATGTTAACACAACACAAAAATTTATCTATGCTATTTTCATCATCATTGTCCTGTAACCCCATCTGTGGGACATAGGGCGGACTATGCTAATTTGGTATACTTTATTAACTGGAATATTTTTATGAAGATAATAATGAATGCTACATTGATAATGTAGGGACAGCTGATTCGGCAACAATTTTGAATTTATGATTTTGATTTGAGAGTGGTGAATTTCAATAGCGGATTATATAATTTATTTATTTATTTTTTCACCAGACTTACAGATACATGTGCAGGCCAACAGATTTTATAATATTGAGTAATTTTAATAAAGTTATTAACAATATGAAAATCATTTTTCTTTTTTGTCAACCAGCTGTTCAGCTGTTGATAGTTACAGGACTGTATTGGCATCATACGGTTTCAATAGAAAATCTGAAGTAATATCTATTGCTGTATGATGTAACCAAAAGAGACAGCATCGTTAGTTCCCTCAACCAAGCTTTGGTCGCAATAGCTTATTGTGGCTTAAAAAACAGTTAAGTTTAATATTTTAAATAGCTCTTCAGAAAAATTTCCATTTTTGATCGTGATCTTTCGTTTTCGGAAGATAAACTTCAGCGGCTGTAAAACTTAAGCATATTAGGTATGCACATAAACCGGAAATGATCTGAAATGATAATAATATATTCGATATTGCAAAAAACGCAATCAAATGTTTAGGTTTTCGTAGTCGCTGTAAGGCGACCTCCTGTCCACCTCTCCTGTGACCTCCGAAAAATCTATAAAGCTTTCAGGCTACCCAAAAGGGTGTATAACTCTCCCATATAGGCTGGCGCTTTTAACAATGTGTTAAAAGATTTGAATAAAGTTCAATAACAGTCTTTTCAATCACCAACGACCCAAAAGTAACCGTTCATCTTGCTCCTCTTGGTCATTGTCGTACAGTTGGCGCTCTCTCTCACTTTTACAGATTCTCGTTGACACAGCCCAGTGGAATTTAAATTTGTACTACCTTAACTTAATCGCTTCATTCGTCAAATACGAAGGGCAATATGTGCTCATCCCTATACCGTAGAAAATCCTAGATGGCAGAAGACAAGTTATGGAAATTCGTTTATAACCTCAACATCCCCAACGTGGAACCAAATTATATTTTCTGAGCTCCACAAACATGATCAACTCCATATTTATGACCTACATAAATGTAAGACGAAAATTAACACTTTCGTTCGAAATTGTCCTCCTTTCCTTTTATCTTCTTCCTTTCCTAATATTCCTTTCCCTCATCCCTAGCCAAACGTACCAATCGGTATAAAGGTCACCTTGTAAGTATTTTGGCTATACAAAAAATTTAATTGTATCTATCGATGACTGTTGGCAATATTCAATAATTACTCAAATATTGAACCGAATCAGATATTCGAGAGATGGTTTAAATGCACCGAACGATGAACAACAAATCGAATTTTATGATTACGATTCCTGCAGTTTCAATAGCTTGATTTGTAATTTTTTCTTATAAACAGCTAAGCATTGTAATCTTTAGTACTTGCATATCGTTTGGTTGGGGTAGGAGCTTAAACGTGGAAACGCATCAGATGTGATATGGTTCTACATTTTTCCAATAATGGAATTTAATATATTATCATCACAAATAGTTAAGCAATCCGCCCCATGACCCACGGATGGGATTCCAGGGTTACAGTACGAAGATGATGATAGTTAAGTAGATCTTAGCATTAAAAAAATAGAACAAAATTTGATATAACCAAGTAGTTAATTTGTTTTGCACAATGATTGTTATGGTTGTTGTAGTATATATTGATTATTGGGACTCATCATGTAAACACTATTCTACACAAACATATTGGGAATCGTTTATAGAAGTAGTTATAAATAGTTATAAACGAAAACTGATAGAATTTAATAAGTAAGTACAATTGAAATTTAACAAGTTAGATTATGACCACCACTGTTCTTGTACATTATATTCGTTTTTTATGATCACCACTGTTCTAATTCTGATCGAGCATATGGAATTTTTTAACGATTTTATGTTTTTTTTCTATTAAATTACAAGTAGTAACACTTTCCCATTAACTTTGGATTGCTGGGTTGATGTTTTTCCAATATATACATAGTTGAATTTAATTTTTGATTCCAATATTCATCATAGAGATACGGAAAATAGATTTCATGTGTATGCATTAATGATGGTCAACATTATAATGTTCATCATAAATAAAGAGAATAAAAGACTATAAAAAATTCTTTTCCAGATTTGGTTGTTCATGTTGTTGTTGTTTTTGTTGTGTTATTGTATGTTGTTGATTGTGTTGAACGAATAAAATTTGATGTGGAGATTTAAATAAATTGATTGAAAATAGAAATTCATGTCCATGCTATTAATGAAATTCACTGTTTTTAGGTGTGAATTTGCAATTTTATGGGGTTTTATTTTTTTCATAATTTTTTTTTTCTAAATTAAAAAAAAAGAGGAAAATTTGAAATTAATTAATTTTGTTTTTACTTACTTACTTCATGTAGTTAAATATAGAACAAAACCTTTAAATGAGATTTAATTGAATCAATAAAATCGTGATTTTGGTTGAGCTTTTTGTGTTGGAAACATTTTGAATTGGTTCAATATTGAAAAATAGAGCACAAAATAAGGTTGCTCGAGGGAATACCGTATTAAACAGTAAAGAGCTATTGTGATGATTGAGAGACAAACAAAAAATGATGTGGGAGAGAGAGGATTTATTTAATATTAATCTTTTAAGGGTTATGAAATCTTGAAATATTATTTATGTTCATTTAGTTTTGTGTCCATGGAGTTTCGGTATAACACACTATTGCTCAAAAATCGGAAAGAAAACCGATGCCGACGTGTTTGGACAGGTTCAAGTTTAGCGCGTCACTTGACACATATCCCACTATTTTTCAAGCTGAAATCTATGCAATCAGGGTGTCGTTATTACAATGCAGTAAAAGAGGGCACAAGTGTGCTAACATTATACATAATTTCATGTAGCCAAGATCTTTTGAAACATCTGGCTTTCCAAATTTTTAAACCGAAGCTTATCTTTATCTGTTATAAAGTCTTAATAAAGCCAGCGGAAGGTAACAGAGTTACTGTCATGTAGACTACTGGATATGAAGGAATACAAGGTAATGAAGAAGCAGATGTCGTTGCAAAAACATACGCGAATAATCAATTCTAAGGACCAGAGCCAAGTATTGCTCGTTTAAACGCCTACCTACAAGAAATTGTTTCCTACAAAGAACAAAGTGAGAAACTGTGCCAGAATCAAAAATAAATGCAATAGTTGTCAGAGACTTACGCAGTCTTTTTCAAACTGACTATTCACCGATTAAATGAGGTAATCAACGAGACTAAATTAAATGTCAAAATACTGATATGCTTTATCACAGGTCATTGCCTATATAAGAAAAATCTGTTTAAGATTGGTAGATCGAACATAGACAGGTGCAGATTCTGCTTAGAAGAACAGGAGTTCCTCCTCTCATATAAAAAAGGTCTAGAATGAATTTTAATGTATACGAGAATGTGATTATAACGAGAATAATTAGACATGCATTTCAAGATACTACAGTTTTACTTAAAAGTTGTGTGAAAGAAAAAAATATTGAGTTACATTTAAGTATGTTTTCCACTATTAAAATTACTTACCTTAGACCATTTACTGACTATATTAGAGAATAGGATAGATACCTTAAAGTTGAATTAGATGAAAAATATGTACAGCTATGTGTCGTTTACAATTAGCTTCACACACATATAAGTGCATGAAAAATATCTGTGGTTAACATGTGTGAGATCAATATCCGATGTCTGGTTTACTATAACAGGTGTTAAGGTGCAATTTTCTGTGAAATGTGGTTTACTCCCTGAGATATTTTTATTTTGACTTTAAATTTCTTATTTTTTCGTTTTACTTATCAAATTACCTACCAATTATATTATATTACTTACTTATCAATTTTATCAATTATTGTGTTCTCGAAATGATAAATTTTTGAACTCAGATCTGGTCTGTTTAGCTCCGCATTGTTACAAGGGTCATGTATTTTCTCACTATACGGAAACTATTTATATAATATATCTTCTATATGTATATAAAAAATATCAAGATTATTTCGCTTTACAAATTTATTGACTTTTGGCATTAAGTATGGTAGCAAAATAAATACAATAGTATGAAGAGTTTCTGAACATTGTGTTATCTGGTCAGTATACTTTCTTAACATATTTAATATACATAAAAAAAATATAACTATTTAATTAATTTTTGATTGAAAATATAAATTCAAATATGGGTTATAATATTGCCTATCATGTGCGAACAAGTGGAAACTTTGATTTTAATTTCTTTATTTCCAAAATTTTCTTCACATCAGATTCACAGAATGCATATAATCGTCATCATCACCTTCATTCATTCATTTTTTTACCATCTGTAATTTAACACATCACTGACACATAAAATATTATCTTCATCTTGAAAATCCTTTTTTCTTTTATTTATATATAACTAAGCATATAAATATATATACTTAAGTATATATATATATATATTTATTTATTTGTGTTAAATTTATTCCCTAAAGCAACCCAAGTCAACACAATGTTTCATGTAACCGCACAGTCATGTTAAAAATAAGAGAAAAATTCATGTTAAACTGCCGTTATTAAAACAATAATGAAGATTTTTTTTTTTATTAATGATGAACAACAAAAAGAACAACACCAATAGATATTATATAGCAAAACAACACCAGTGTACCACAGCACCAATGTACACATAATAATTTTATGTTATCCCAAAAAATTTATCTTAACAAAACAAATACAAATAACATTAAATTTGTATAACATGTTGTGTAGGTGTTAAGTTGTTAAAATATCAACAGAAAAATAACCTCAACATCTAAATGAGCCTCAATCTAAAATAATTTCTTTCCGCGTTTTAGAAATTTTTTTTTTTTCTTTATAAAATTCACATTTTGGACTTTGTGGAGCCAACATCAAGTCAATAAAGAAGAAGCAAAAAGTAAAAAAAAACAAACAAAAAAAGATAATAAAAAAAGAAAACTGTCTAGAAACCGCTAAGAAAATTTTAACATAACTCCACACTGTTGTTACACTTATACCCCAACGCAATAATCTGATGAATGTTGTAACCATTTTGTTAAAAATGACGTATTTTAATTATTGAAAACATTTTGTAGAAAAAGAAAGAGATAGAAATAAATTGATATTTCAGATGAAATTTTGTTTTTTTTTTTGTTTTTGGGGTATTTTGTTTTAGGTGCCTATTATGTATTTCGATCGAAATTAATCGAATCGTTCATCGTTATCGTTAAAGTTATTCGATTGTGATCGTTAGTGTCATTATGTATTTCGATGAAAATTTGATCGAAAGTGTTTAAAAATGCTGCCATTGTAAGATTCAAATCTACGATGAAAATGACATATGTTTCATTCTTTAACTGTCAAATTCAAATTATTATACGAAAAAGAAACAAAACAATAATGTTATATTTAAAATTTTTAAGTTGAAAATAAGTTGAAGTGTTTAAATAAAATATAATTATAAAATTATAAGATTTTATAAATAAAATGATTTGAGCAGAGTTAAATTTTTCAATTTCTGATAGTGCTGAAAAACGCTATCAAATTGCAGAATTAAAGAACAAGCAAACATATATTCGGGATTATTCTAATCCACTAGATTTGGAAGATTATACGTATGTTATTTAAACATAAATTTGATGAGTTATTATCTACATTATTAAAACTATTAAATTAGGACAAAAATTGAAATAACCAATAAGTAATACGTCGATTCCAAATATAATTAAATTGGTTAGTGTATTAAGATTCTGTGCGGTTTGTACCAAGCAAATGATTTTGAACGTAGGAAATGATTTCCATGTCGGACTAGCACACCTAATTTTTTTTTGTTCTTAAAGAAGTTTTATATGTATTTGCAGTTTATAATTATGTGCAAAATGGATCAAATTCCATTACGCACTAGAAGAAAAAAGCCAGGCAAACATTATTTTTATGATTAAAGCAGAATTACTGAAATAATTGGAGCAGTAGATGGAAAGCTTATTCAAATTAAATCACCGAAGCAAAACGTACAACATTTATGTTATAGTAGAAAGGGATTTTTTAGCATTAATGCAATTCTGATAAGTTTATACTTTATTGTAATTAGTTTACATTATTATAACAGTTTTTGTTTTTAGATATGTGATCATAATCAGGTAATTGGTTTTGTGAGTGCAAGATATCCTGGTACCTCTTTGGAAAATTTATAATGGTGTCACATTATTTACACTATAACTTTTCATATTGCAGTCTATTTGTAACAGGCCTTTCATTCCTATTAAAATTTATTTCAATAAAAAATTATTATGTAGAATAAAGTAAAATACCTACTTTCATTTCAACTTTTAAATTTATTTTTATTTCAAAAAATATCATAAATATAAAACAAAACACCAAGTGTCCAATATAAATAAAATAATATAATGTCCAATATAAATAAAATATATTTGTGTCTCTTTTATTTTATCCTTTCAATTCAAAATTGAAATAATTTGTACAAAATCTCTCTTTCGATGTCTCTTTCGTGGTAAAATTTTACATCGATAAACTTTATCGATTTCGTCGACAATTTCTGAACGATATCGTAATACATAATGGCAATTTTGCATTTTGACATTTCGTTCGATCAAATCGTAATCGTTATCGAAATACATAATAGGCACCTTAATGTGTTGGTTCTCAACGAAGTTGACAGTTAGGAACATTTCAATCAAATTGGGACATTAGTGTTAAGTAAAAACATTTTAAAGGTTGCACTCAATATTGGGTTCGATCAGTAGCATTTTTTAACCGGTAGATCTGGAATCCATTTTGGATCCATGTACCATATATGTATCTGGCCACTGAACGCAATTCACCACAAAAATTTACCGCAATACCAGTACCATCACCGGAAAATATAATGAGTACTTTTAAAAATAAATTAGATTTGAATGGAATAGTATTTATTATCATACATATAATTTATTTTTTATAGCTCTTAATTTAATTTTATGTACATAAATCTTCCTTAAGAATTTAAATTTTCACACTAATTCAAAAAATAATGGCGATTTAAATTTAACAACTTTCATAAAATAATACAAACATTTAATTTTTCTTACAGTAGATGTCACAACACTCAACATAAAAATTGTTGTTGTTGTTTTTACATATAGAAAGTCAAATCCATGAAATGTATCTAGAATTTTTTCAGATCCATTTTCATTAACCGGTACATTTACCACATCGTTCAGTAAACAGATCCATGGAATTGTGGATTTCAGACCCATTGGTTAATTTCAATGAACGCTACCATTGTATATATTAAAATGACGTTTATTATCATTTCCGAACCGAGTTTGCAGTTAATGGATGTGTCAAAGAAAAAAACAAATAAAAAAACTTAGAAAAGAAAAATTTTTCCATCATCAAACCACAAAAAATTATATTTTAGTGAAACAAAATCTTGAAAATGAGAACAGTGACAAAAAAAAAAAATATTAAAAATCTTGAAAAATAAAATCTTGAAAACGAAAATCTTTTAAAAGAATCTAGAATTGAATTTTGTCATTGTTAATATAGAAAATTAATAGATATTAGAAAAAATGTTTTAGAAGATTTTAAGAAATCAATTTGAGGAAAAAAATCTGAGGGAAATTAACAAAATAATTGACTCACCTCATCAAATCGATCTTCCATTTAAATTAAAAACGTGTATAGAAATAAAAAATATCGGCCCATATTTCGATAGTCATCGCATAAAATATAAAAATGACATATGTCATATCATTTTAATGATTTTTTGTGATTTCGATAGTCGAGGAAAAATGAAATGAAATTTGAAATTTAAATGAGATGATTTTTTTTTTTCAAACCGGAAACACTTTTTGTGCTTTAACGTGTTTTGGTTGTAATTAATAAAGAAAATTTTTATTGCGAACAAAAAAGTGGAGTACTTAAGTGAATTGAATTATTGAGTTATCACAAGAAGAAGGAAGTACATATTAATGTGTTAGTACCTCCTTCAGTAGCTTTAATTTATTTTTTGTTATGCCCAATTTTTTTTTTACTTTGGTTTTCAAATCATACCAAACCTGCAAGTTATTAAAAAGTGAGTACATGTACCTAACACAAAATAATAATACAAAACTTTTATTACCTTTCTCCAACCTTCACTATCACGTTGTGCTGGTCCAATAACATTTAGACGATTTGCAAAACTATCGTATTTTGATTTATATTCATTTTTGTCTATATAATGGGAACTGCCTCTAGGTAAATACTTATGTTCCTCCATTATATTTAATAATAACTCAAACTGGGGTCTTGAAATTATTTTTCTTTGAAGTTATACATTTTTTAATTTTTTTACTTTTTTCATGTCAATTAAAACATAAATTTATAAATTTAAAATAAAATACTTAACTATGATTTTTTTTGTAAGTCCATTAAGTCCATTTTGTAAGTCCATTTTAAACAATAAAATTTTACAAACAAATATGAGCCGTCATTTAACAATTTCAAAATGACAAAATTTGTCATTTTATCCGAGTATATTCATAAAACACGACTATCGAAATTGGCTATTTTTTTTGATTTTTGTAATTTTTCACGACTATTGAAATCGTAAAATTTATTTTTCATAAAAAATGGCAGTGAAATAACTATCGAAATATGGGCCATCATCAAGGATGTCGATACAAATAAATCTCTGGCTATGATCTCATCATAAGCAAAATTATACATCATCTATCGAAAAAAGCACTAAACCTGGTAAGTAGCATTTTTAATGGTTTACTAAGGTTGAGATAGTTTTGAGAGACGCAATTGAAGCCTTGGATACAGTGCAGGGCAATTTTGCGTCAAGCAGAACCTTAAACGTCTGTAGCACCAACACATAAGTAGTAAGGTTGATATGCTTTCCGCTTCAATAAAAGGTGTCGAAAATACTACTCAACATAAAGTTGACAAAAAGTCAGAGGAAACTGCATATTACAGACTGATTAGCCAATTATCATTTCTTTCAAAATTTTTTAAAAAACTGCTAAATAATCTTTTATTGTCAATTATAGAAGATCGTAAAATTTTGCCGGAAAATAAATTTGGTTTTAGAAATCAGCATGCAGCCATAGAAATAGTACATGTATTGGTAAAAGAGATAAATGAAGACAAACATTTTTGCACAGCTGCTCTTCTTTACATCAGTCAAGCTTTCGATAAGGTGTGGCATCCTGGTCTGATGTGCAAATTGAAAGAAAACCCACTAAGTATGTGATCCATAAAAAAATTTAAAACCTACAGAATGTTTTATGTGAAGGCCAAGCTTATGCATACACTGAACTATATAAAATACAATCTGGCGTTCTACAATGAAGTGTGTTAGAGGATATATTATATCTGCTGTTTACGGTTGATATCTCAACAATACCAGAGGTAAAAATCGCATTTTTTACCGATGACACCGCTCTTATGGTTCGACATCAGGACGCTAAAATATCATCCTTCAAATTAAAAGCAAACTTAAAAGATGTTCAACTAAAATGAAACGTTTAGAAGTAAATGAATCGAAGGCAAAACATATCACTTTTACTTTAAAGAAAAATACCTGTCCTCAAGTCATTTTAAATAAAAAAATCATACCACAAAAAGTGATGTAAAGTACTTAGGCATACATTTAGAAAAAAGACTAAGCTTATGTATAAATATTGCCAGTAAAAGAAAACAACTTGATATCAAATTTAGGAAGCATGTATTGGCTAAGGGGAAAGAATACACAGTTATCATTAACGAATAAGATATTAATTTATTATAAGTCATAATCTATTTGGACATGTGGAATCCAGCTTTGTTAACATCAACATCATACATTATCCACCTTACATTTTGCTTTAGATTTGAAAAATTCTTGGATCAAGATTTATTAATTCAAGATATCTTCTCAAAAACATTTTTTACATTCATTAATTTGAGAAAAATCGACTTTTTCCAACATATTTTCTTCCATCTTAAATACTTGTAGAATTTGACAATATTTGTGTTTTTTGTTGTCCCATATAATAAGTCTCTGATAAATGTTTACTTTAAATTTGACAAGACAAGATTTACACATATTATTTCTATAGTTCCCATTGGCGAAGAAACAACTGTAATACAAAAAATAATACAAATCAGATTTGGTGTGTTTTCTTAATTTTTCTATGTTGGCCGTCATGTTTGTTAATTACCAATTCAACAGAAAACATTTTCGAATGTTGCATAATTATTATTTGAAATTTGAAATTACATACAGTCTTCCCTATTAACATATACAAAAATAAAACGTATTTCACACAGAATTGAAAATATTTTTTTAATATTTATTTCTAAATTCAAATTGATACAGGTGCCTACAATGCAATTTTTATTATAATATAAAAATCAATTTTTTCGAAATTATTTTCATACATATATATTCATATTTTACTAATTTAGTTATCATTTTGCACAGCAACCATATTGCAAATCAGTTTTTCAGTGTTTCAATGACGCTGCTAATATATAAAAGGCAAAATCGTGTTGCTGTAACAGGCACAAAATCATATTATTAATAATCATATTGTTAATAATATTGAAATGAAAGAGATAGAAAATTCACTATATTATAATACAACTTACTAATAACAACATGCACTATATATTTTTATAAATAGTATATGTATATATGTATATGTGGAAAGCAACAAGCACATGTGATCTAAAACATAATGATATGTGATGACTATCATGATGTGTTGTGCTCTATTGGTACACTGCTATTATGATAGAGTATGAGAGGTCATTGAACTAAAGGCATATTTCCCTGCATTTTAAACTCTCTATTTTAAGATTACAAGAAGAACAACAAAAACAACGAAATTGTTAGTGATTTTTTTGTTTTATTTTTGTTACCTAAGTTTTGCTTTAGTTCGCTTTAATTTGCTTCGCTTTTTTGGATTACCAGATTATTAAAATTGTATAAAAGATGTTTTAAAATATAATACGAAAATTAGTATCAGAAAATTGAAATTAGTAAACTGAATAAAAATATAATAATAGTTTATACTCTCAATTCTGATGCTCTATGGATCTATGGATTAATTGTAGAGACTGACAGAATAGGGGTTTTGTAGGAAGGAAAGGAAATATTTATAAAAATTAATATTCTATTAAAAATTAAATACAAAGGAAATTTGGTGCTTGGGTTTGTGAACATTTCGGGTCAAAGCTGCTATCCCAGAAATCACCAAGCTTCAATTTTACAAAACACATACTCTCGATTTTGCTCTACGTATCAGAATCAGAGACACTGCTTAAGACAAGTAGGCATGCATTTAGGGGTTTCGAGAAGAAAATTTTATATATGGTCCTGAAAACTTTAGTGAGGTCTGGGAGTATAATGGGAAACTCTATATATGAGCTGTATATTGAAGTGAACGTATATAGTCATGAAAAATAGTTAATGTCATAGAATGTCAGTAGTCATGAATAAAGTTAACATATTAAAAATGACCCAACCAAGAGAATTTTCGAACTCAAACCCAAAAGTACAAGATGTCGAGGCAGACCAAACCTTCATTGGAGAAATTCAATATTAGCAGACATGAAACATTTTCGTATCTTCAACTCGTAACCGGCAAAAATCAATGGCGTTAATGTGTCACACTGTTGGCCATCTAGAGACGTAAATAAGTATATCAGCTGTAGAAGTTGAACGTTTTTACGAATATCAAAGTCAAAATATTTCAATGCTATTGATTTCAATACCTACGAAGATTACGTTGAACGAATCAAATGCGCTTTCGAAGTCAAAAGAGCTTTCGAACCTGGTCAAATTTAATTAGACAAATTATATATCGTAAGTATACCTGAAAAATTTTCGGGTAAATTATTTCTGTGTTAAGGGAATATAAATGAATAAAATTCAAATTTAAAAAATAATTCATTATATCTGGTAACCCTTTTTTGTATTTTTTCGTACTGATTCAATTCTTAATAAAAATAATGTACACATGTTGTAGGCATCAAAGAAAAATATGTATTAAAAAAAAAAATAAAAAAAAAACCAAACAAATTGAAAGTTACGCTTGTAATAATTATTATTTTGCAAAATAGCATATTTTATGTTATACACACATACTTAGCCGTATATTCAAAAAGAGTTAACATAAAAGAGCATAATTGTAATAAATGTAATTTCTATGCTCATTTCAATGTTAGAAAATAGTTTTACATACTTATACTTTTTTTTTGTTAAAGATAATACTCTTCTTCTATTCATAATAAATAATAATGATAATAATAATGATGATGATTGTTCCTTTAATTCTACTTGCATTCATATTTTTATCTACGTATATAAAAACAGATGGAAACTTGTGTTAAATAATGAGCAACCACGATGAATAAAAGATTTTTTTTTTTAATTTAATTTTTTTTTTTCGTTACTGTCAAAGTTTTTTGTTTCAACAGAGGAAATAAGTCAAAGTTTTCCATTCAAAAATCAGTGAATGTACTCTTAAAATATATGGCAACACCACATTTTATTATTATTATTTTGTTGTGTTTTTTTTTCTGTTTTTTGCTGACTAGAGTCTATTGTTTTGTGTTGTATTCGAACGAATGTAGGTAAATTTTGTATTGAAAGTTAAAAACATTGTCAAATTATATGAGATAGTGACACAATGAGTAGAGGAGATTATAATGCTCTACTCTCAGCAGTCAAATGATCCAAAAGATAACTTAACTATGATGAATAAGAAAAAAAAAAAATTATTAAACTTATATGACAGTCAATGCTCTATCTGTCTTTCTAAATGAAATTATTGTAGAATTTTTAAAGTTAAGTATGAATAAAAATAATAAAATCTTTAAGGTTGGTTACTTTTACATATTCGAGTATTCGAATTTTTTCTGCAGTATATTAATCCCTTGAATATTAGAAGGATTCAAAAGACACGAATTAAATTTTACATAGAAAAATTACTGGGGAATTTCAAAGTTATATTTATGTGTTGGTGTATATATAAGATCTATAATATAACTAGTGTGCATGTAATTTAGTAAATATAGTTATGTTATGTAAATATATGGAAAATAAAATCTAAAAAGTAAGAAAATTATGTAAAAGGATACCAAGCAATTTATAAATGACTTGTCAAAATATTCAGTGAGACAAGTAGTGTTGTGAAAAAGTGTTGGTAATAAAACAAAAATCGGAAAATGACTAGATCTAAATATAATATAGGTATAAAATAAAGCTTATAAAATTGGGAGATCCTCTAAATTAACAAATACAAAATCCACAATTACAAAATGCCCAAGATCTTGAAAGTTCTCAAATTTATAATATCAAAACAAAATATTCCCAAATACAAAATCTTTAAAAATTTTATTAAATCTTCGACGAAATACCAAATGACAAAATCCAAAAGCTGTTATATAGAGAGTTAAGAAGTGCCTACAAAATGAGGGAATTGCTTAGTGCGGGTTTTGGGACAAAAGCCCATCAACTTTATTAAGAAAAAATAGTTTGGTTTATTATTTTCAGTTACTGGTATACTTATATGTAATATAATATGTATGTATATATGTAAATACGATAATTTTTATTGGATGGATTTTTAGTTAGTTATAAGATCAAGGTAATACACTTTTTCCAATATATTTATATATTTGTATACGTATATATATATATATATATATATACCAATTTGGAGGGACTTTATAGTTGGTTACAAAATCTGCGAAATCAAAATAACTATACTTATACGCGTTTTACAGAAAAGAAGGACTGTCAATATAATTGTCAATAGTTCATGGCGTTGCCATATTTTTAAAATGGTTTAAGGTATTGCCATGTCGTGGCCATTTTCACATGGTTATGTGAACATGTTTATGTTCCCACATGTATATGTAATATATGTATTGTATATATATATATATATATATTCAAAATTGTGAATTAGAAAATATATTAGATTTCGTATTAGAAACGTATTTGTCAACATTGTCAAAATACATGTCGTAGATAAGTAATCAAATTCATTTGGCATGTAATGTCAGTTCGGTATTTTCGATTACAGCTTATATGATTACGATTATAGATAACAAAATTTTAAATTTTGAATATTTTTCAAGTGAAAGGTCCTAGGTTCGATTTCCGACGAAAAAAAAGAAATGTATGGGGTTTTCGACCTGGTCTAGAATCCTTTGTCATTGGTATTAAATAAATGATAAAAAATAAGTGAATAGTTGAGAGAATAATTTGGTTATCACTAAAAATAAAATGGAACTATGCTATATGATAAAGGTGAATTTACTCTACAATAGATAGTTATAACTAGTTTTCCACATTTAAATTAGTAGATATATCATAAAAATTCTAAATAAAAAAACTATTGTATGTAATTGTGTATGTGTAAAAACAGTTAGAATTTTCTATCCATAGACTTATGGGTAAAATAAAAATAAATTTTTGAATCTAGACCCGAAGGTATAAGACGTCGGGACAAACCAAATTTTCGTTGGAGAGACGCCATATATGAAACAATTGCACATCTTCAACTGGAAAGAAGTCGCCCATGACTGACAAAAATGTTGAACGTCAGGCCCAGGGTCTTTAGGGTCAGTAAATAAGCAAATATATAAGTAAAAAATAAAAATAATCTTTGCTATGGATTCATAGTTAACTTTACAAGATTTGCAATGCGATTTAAATTGTGGTAATTCAACTGGCTAAAATCATAACGATATTGAGTATTCATCGAAGAGATTCAAGCCAAGGTCATGACATTTTATAGAATACATTAGATTAATTTAATAATAAATTGTAATTGAAAATTTGTAACATTTATTTTTCAAAATAAATTTAAATAGAAAATTTGAATAATAAAATATGCAGTTTATTAAACGATATTCAAATTAAAGAATTTAAGTACAAACGATACATTTTTTTTTTAAATAACAAACGAATATTACAAACGATATATTCTAACCACTCTCTGAAGTTTTAAAAATTAAAAATAAAAATAATATTTATAATAATTTTCAAAATTTCTTTTGAAATAAGAATTGAAATATTACAATTCCTTGATGTACATGTACCATGTATATATAATGTATATATATATGAGTACTTGTATTAAAAATAGAGTATATCAAGGATATGGAAATTATGTTATATTATTAGAAACACAATTCAAATGATGGCTTAATTACAATTAATTTTCTTTATCTCTTTTTGAAAAATTATTACTTTTGATAAATTTTCTTTTCATTTTGTAAGAACTCACTTTCCAATCTATTTAAATTTTAATTTTAAAATCTCATAATTTATCAGAAAACTTGAGACGTTGTTAGAATGTGCTACAAATACATTCATACATAAGTATACATAATTTTTTATAAAAAATTATATTTTATTTGATTTTGTTTAATTACATGGGAATCCTATTTAAAAAAAAAAAAAAAAAAAACAGAACTATTTCAGAATCTCTATTCAAGGAAAAATTAAAGTTTATAAACCTACATGCATACATTTAATTATAGCTCTCTATTCATATCAAAAATTGGTTCATTGACTTAATTCTTTGAGCATTATGCATACCTACATACATATACAATATACCAATATACAATTGCAAAACTATTTTAATAGAAATGAAAGATTGCATTTCAAGAATTGAAATTGTCTGAGAATGTTATATGATTATTATTAAATTCCATATTTTCATTTGATATCCTGTTTCCTGTGTTCCTTTTTCATTATATGTACATACATACTTTCTTATATCTTGTATTTATTAAAATTTACAATACTTAATTACAAAAATATAATTTCATATTAACATACGTATATGTATATAGGATAGGCGATGCAAAAAAAAAAATAAAAATATTTTATAATTTTAAAGCATCTGATTGGTATAAAAAAATTAAAGTGATTAAATATTAAAGAAATCAACCGATAGGAATAGATTCAACAATAAGCTATAAGACTAATCATAGTTCAAGTGGTTAATAAAAGCCCAAGACCGCTGTTAATAAGAGTAAAATATAATGTATATATAAGTCATTATGACTCTGTACGAGCTTTTTGGCTTTTTTTTTTTTGAGAGAATATTACGCGAATGAATAAGATAGTAGAACGAATAATGTCATTCACATGTCTCAGATTGTTGAAACATCTGCAAATAAACTCTAAGAATTTTTGGAATAGAAATAAAGAGCCAACTTTCGTGGCACGATCACATTTTTTGTCTCGCGAAGGCTATTGCGAAATGTTTAGAATGCTTCACCAGAAGTAGGAATTACTTTCCATCTTCCAACCTCCTATTAATATGCAAGGCATACATTCGGCCTCGATTTGAATATAACTTGCATATTTGGGGTGGTGCACCTAGTACCAGTCTACAGTATCTAGATAAGGTACAAAAGATAGATATCAAAATATTCTATGATGAAGGTGTCATTCATCCCTGTAATTTAGGATCAGCCACTCTGCTTTATAAATATCTGTTAGGTAATTAGTCTGACGAAATAAAATGTATTACATATGCCAAAATACAACCATTTCAGTGGCACTCGCATCATAGCCCACTCTTACAAATTTAAAGTAGAACCTATTCGAACCAGAACTGTGATATACTAAAACTCTTTCATCAACCGAACCTCTAAACTATGGAATACCCTACCATCTGTTGGATTTGAATTTGAAATAATAAATTTATAAAATTAAAGTTAAAATACATAAATTATGTTTTCGACCAGTTAAGACA
Source organism: Argyra leucocephala (assembly GCA_963942445.1). Classification (NCBI taxonomy): domain Eukaryota; kingdom Metazoa; phylum Arthropoda; class Insecta; order Diptera; family Dolichopodidae; genus Argyra; species Argyra leucocephala. The sequence continues at coordinate 46,345,477 of OZ012678.1, read as the reverse complement.
TAGACAATTAAGGGCAATAAGGTAGCTGGCACCAATAAAACTTTATGCTTTATAAGCACTTTTTGCCCTTCAGAAATCAACATTAGTACTTACAAAATATTGCAGAATACACCATTAGAGATTGAGTCAAATCAAACAAGATTTCAATAATTTTGATGTGATAGGATGGATAAGAAGTAGAAGAAGAGGGGAATTATCTCGTCTCTAAAAATCTTGCTTTTTAAAATCTCGCTTTTTCAAAATATCAAATATTAAATTAATTATTTTTATGTGTAGCCGCTGTTGGATACAAAAAGAAAAATTTATGCTTTTTGAGAGTATTTACAACGGGGCATCTCCTTTCACCAGTTTTTTTTTTTAAATTAAAACATCATTTTGAAAAGCGAAATTTTGAATCCGAGCCAAAGCAAAGTTGTGTTACCTGAAATGGTCATGTGTCATGTGCACATGAATTATCAATTATTAGCCAAAACTACATGCAAATGAAAATCTTGAAACAACCGTAAACTCACCAACTATACAAACATATCACAGATTAAACCTAGGAAGAAAATGAAGAAGGAAAATGTTAAAATTTAATAAATTAAAATATCTCTTGAACTGTCACTCCAGCAAATTTTATTAAACATTAAATTATAAAATTACATTAATTGGTATAATAATATAACATAGTTAGATTTATCATGTGAAGTAATTATATAAAAATGAAGCAACCATCAATCTAAGACTCTAAGAGAGAAGTAATTATAATCAAATAATAATTTTTAATGTCAACAGAATAAAGGAAACCGATGAAAAATAAAATTGAAGAACATAATAGGATAATTGATATATATTTTAAGTTATAGTATAGTTATATATGTACTTAAAAAAAATGTGTACTCTATAAAGAAGATACTGTGTCAAATAAACGTAATTTTATTTAAAAAGAAAAAAAAGTATAAAATTACAACATTCTTTTCTGCATTTTCGTGTTAAAAATAAATTCATAAAACAGAAATGCAGAAAAAATTCTAAAGATTCTTTACTTTTCTTTCTTACCATTATCATTATGACTTCCTTAGCAACAAAAAAAAAATAAAAAATAGCAACGTTTTTAAGTACTCTTCCATGAACATAAATATATGTATACCCTTCCTAGCACATAAAACTAGATAATAAATTTAAGGAAAAATTAAAAATTATGTATTTGATGGCTGGATAGTGATGAAGAATAGTTTTTGGACAAGAATTCAGTATGGAATTTTTTTTTTGCATTTTTAATTATAAATTATGGTAATAACAAGGCTTTAAAGAGCAATTGGCTATTAGCAGACCAATATGATATATTCTTATATGCCAATATTCTAATATGATGGTGGTAGTGGGTTTGTATTTCAATTGAGAAATGAGTTTATTAAAAAAAAATGTTGCCGCTCCCAAACCCCGGTTACTCATTTATTGGAACCCTGTTGTTGCCGACGGCAGGTTTTACGCAGTTTTAGTAAAAAATATTAAAAATAAGCAATATTTTATGTTTAAGGTTGAGGACTGTCGGAAACTTCCGCTCCATGTTATTGAAACCTTGATTTTACGGACGACAGGAAGATGTAGAAAATGCAAGACGAAAATTTTTTTAAATACAATACATTTTATCACATTCCCTCGATTCTTTGCGATATAAATTAAAACATTTTTTTTTAGGTTTTTTGCTTGGGGGTTATTTTTCTGAAAATTTTTTGTGTTTGAAGATTTTGGGTTTGGGGCTTTTTAAAAGTCTGGGGATTTTGTGTCTTGGGGATTTTGATTTTGGGGATTTACAGTGACTCATTCAATTCAGATCACAAGAGCTTGATGTATATTGAAGGAAATAAATGAATTAAATTGATTACAAGAGTTTTAAAAAAAAAAAATAATATTAGATTTAGTATTTCAATTTTAATTTGAACGTTTTAAGTAGTCGTAAGACAACATGTACTTATTCAAAAAAATTTAGTGTGGTTTGATTGATAAAAATCATTTAATAGGATATAGGTACCACTTCATGGTAGAATAACCAGTAAATGAATAAAATAATGGCATTCACACACTTTAACAATTTATCACGTCACTTCTAGAACTGAATATGCATTTCTGTTAGACAATGTAAGCGGGTGATAGAATATTTTATTATGTTAGTAGCTCTGACACTTTTTTATTGATTATTTGTATACTTACGGGTCGATTGTGGGAGTCAATTGGTTTTTGACTTTTTTCTATTTTAGAATTGATAATTCTGAAAACTGATTGACCTTTATGAACACGCATTTTAAAATATTCAGTTTTCATTCATTTTAATTTTGTTGATAATTTCAAATTAATTTTGTTGCAAATTTAAAATAAATAAATAATACCTTCAATAAAAATGGAGCAATTTATTTTGCTAATATGTACCTTGTTTTATCTCTCAGCCATTTTAAACATTTAAACAAATCTATTTCTAAAAAACAAAACTGACAAGAGAACAATTTTTGTGCAGTATGAAATTTCATAATGCGTAGCTGACTTCGTTTTGCTAATAAATTTTATGTCATATGAACTGTAAACAAAGGTATATATAAATCATTTATGAACACATGACGAAATTAACGTCCTTGACTTTCAAAACGTCTGAAAAAAGTTGAAACACAATGTCTTGTGTTTACATTCGTCAAATCAAAATTGTGACACAATGTGTTGAGTTTATAAACGTCTAAATTATGTATTCACGACGCCTCGAATGTGCAAAGAAGGTATCGAGAATTTCTGAAAGACATTTGTTTGACGTTGATAATAATTTGGAAAACTTAAATGTGAAGGGAATAATCAATTGAGTGAGTCTTTTTATTTGTTTTAATAAATAAAAATAATAATAAAAGAAAATTTTTTTGTTTTCGTTTCTGACATTTTTTAATAGGTAAAGAAATAAACACAAGAAAAAAATCTCGCTAAATTCATGCTTAAATTTTCTTTTTTAAATGCAAAACAATATAATATTAATATAAAATATAACAATAAAAATATAATATTAATTAATATTTTTGGTATATTACTATTAATTTTTTCGTCTAATGACATTCAAAAAACAAATGATCGTAAAATTGCAAGAAGTGTTTTTTAACGTGAAACAATACATTGTATAGACTATATAATAATCACAATCGTATTTTTTGATGTTTCGAAAGTCACGGCGTATTGCATTATGTCAGAATTTATACTAATTTTAATTTAGTTTTAATATTTTTTATTTGGTTTAAGTAATTATTTAATAAGTACTTTCTGCAGTAATATTCATTTACAATGTACTTAAATTTAAAATACGATATTTTTCATTTACAAAAATTTTTGTAAATCGTACGGCTTTGGTTAAGATCGAAATAGAATTATTTTTTTTATCTGATTTTGATTCTGAATTAATAAAAAAAAATATCTTCATGATTAAAATTTTAATTATTATAAAATATAAATTTAATATTTAATTAAATATAAGGCTTTGTCCTATGGCTTTAAACATGTGTACCAGTACAATATTATTATTAAAAAAATATCTCTTCAAATTTCTATCACTTATATTCAAAAACTTTCATGAATTTACGGAGTGTAGATACTTTATATATAGTGCACACGTCCCTGTAGTTGTATTACACATAATCTTCAGTTTTAATAAATCATAACGAATGTTGGATGTAATTCTATGGTTCATGTGCGTCCTGATATTGTTATATATATTACAATATTATAGAAATTTGAGTTTTGAGTTCTGGATATATACATATATATATATATATATTTTCCTCGGATTTAAATTCTAAAAAAAGGATATTTAACTAAATGTGATATGTATATATATACTTATACTCCTTAAAAACAAATTTAAAGAAGTTTTTCTTAAAAAATTATTTTTTAAAACTATTTATAGAAAATAGGTTTGAGGATAGAGACAGAGAGAGAGAATAATATGAATTTTTTATAAAATTTATCATGGTCATTTGATATCGTATTTTTGTTCTAATTAATTTTTTGTCCTTCTTTGTATGCTTCATTTCATAGAAATGGAAATGTTTTTTAATTAAGTTTGTATAATAATTTACTTTCTTTATATTATTTATTGTAATGAATTAATTTCTAAGAACTTTAGAAAAGTTAATTGAGTCGGAAAAATTATAAAAAAATTTTTTTTTTAGAACTGGTTCGTCAAATTTGAAATATAGAGTTTAAAAGTTCTAAAAATCTTAAATTTTTTAAATAAAATAAATCAGTAAAATGTTCAGGATGTATTTAGGTATATGTCACATAATAGAAGGATGAAAATGTTTAGAGAAATATTTTTTTTTTTTTTATTATACTGTCAGATACTGCTTAGAGCAAGCAAATCAGACGTCTATTATAGACGAAAGCTTGCATCATATTGCTAAGCGGTGAGATCATCTTCCAGTGGGTTAGTATCCATCACCGTTAGTAACTAATGTTAGTAAGAGATAAAAATAAATAAATAACATGTTATAGTTAGAAGAAAAATAAATAGCTAACATGCCATAGTTAGTAGAATGTTAAAAATATAAGAAAAAAAAAAACAAATACAAAAAGAAAATAGAAAAAGACCAAATACCAATTCCATAACAATTTATCGATTATACAGCTTTAATTTTAAGTTTCTTTTACTAAGGTTAGTATCAAAACAAGCTGCTCTCGAGTTAGATTCACGTAACATTCTAGACACAGACTCAAATTTACCGTAGTCAGTACTATGGTTAGCAATATTAAACAAGTCAACAGAACGTAAATTACGCGGATTCTGTCTAAAAATTATGAAATCCATAATTTTAGGTGCCAGGATATTTCCAGCAATAATTTGGTGGATAAACATTACATCAGCCGCCAATCGACGTTGTTGGAGAGACTTCAGGTCAATCAAAAGCAACCTATCTTCGTAAGGAGGAAATTAAAAAGGGTCGGGCCGAGGAAAAGCACGTAGTGCAAAGCATAAAAATGTACGCTGAACTGCTTTAATACGTAAAATATCAACATTACGATATGGAGACCAAACTTGCGAAGCATATTCAAGTGTCGGTCTAACATATGTGATATATAAATGTTTTTTAATGTACGGATTTGTAAACTCTTTGGTCCAGCGCATTATAAATCCTAGCATAGAGTTAGCTTTATTAATAATGGAATTAAAATGTGCTTTGAAATTGAGCCTGTGATCCAGAATAACACCTAAATCACGAGTTAACTCAAAACGGTTTAAGGTTTGGGAATCAAATTAATGATAGAGCTTTGAGGCTTTCTACTAAAACTAACTTGACATTTCGATGCAATTAATTCAAGATTGTTGGTAGAGCACCATTCGGAAAAAATTGTTAAGAGAGATCAATTTTGAGAGATCAAACGTTATGTAACGTCAATATAAGTCTCTGTGGATTCTACACGTATATCCTGTGACTTCCTAGCCCTTATTAAAAAAACACAGTATTCAAATACACCCACCATTTTGAATTTAGAAATTTATTTTTCAGTAATAGTTTATTTAATTAGAGATAAAGTTTAAGCCTTCTTCCAAAATAGTTTAACTTTTTACTTTTTTCATATTTCAGTGTTTTGGAAAACGGAACATCGATGAGTAGATCGATCTTATAACTACTATGGTTATTTTCATATAACTATATATATATATATAATCATATTATAACTAGTATTGTAATTATATTTAGTGTGATAACGAGAAATAAGTAGTTATATAAATCTATAATAATACAATGAAAGCCTCTAGGTATGTTTAATTAAATTTATTAAACATCCTGATCGATTTCTGTTCATGACAAATCTATATTAGTATCAAAGGACCGAGTGAAACTTCCCCCAGAGCTTTTTATTTTATTATTTTAAAAATCGCATAGAACCCATCATCTGTTCAATAAAATTATAATTGAAGTATAATTGAACCGATAATTAACAACGCAATATCATAAGCATATGAGAATTAATGTAGAAAAATAATTTATACTTAAATTAGAATTTTTAATTATTCTTTTTCTGAATTTACAGGGAATTTAAATAAAATTCAACCTATTTTTTAATTTGAAATATCATAGAACTACTCTACTCATAACATCATCCAATATTATTATTTAATTCAGTATAATTCAGCGTAATTGATGCACTTTCTAACTAAGTATTATTATTAAAAAAAAAAATATATATATACTCGTATATAACTCTTACTTATATATAAGTATATTTTTTTTTAATATAACTAAACTTATAACTAAATACAGTATAATTGTATATATGTATATATAGTTAAGTATATATATATATTTTTTTTTGAATTATATCAACACAGTATTTTTAATATTTTCAATAACTGTACCCTTATAAAAACTTCTAGAATTTCATATTATGCAAATATACCATCACAACACAATGGTGCTAAAATTAACCGTATGTACAAACACTAATACACAAAATATTATAGCAACACAGTACAGTTTTAATAAACCAAAATTATTCGATCACTTCTGATTACTTGAGTTTTAAAAATAGCTTTTATATATTATGTAATTGCACTTGATTTGAAACATTATATTTAAAGTATTTCATAATATGACAATTTCAAAATGGGTACTAAACAAAATTCAGAAAACATAAAATTCGCAATGTACAAAATCCAAGAAAACAAATATTATTATAGTTGTGTATAACTTAGTTATAATTTTGATTTTCAATTAATTTTCAAGTGCACATTACTTACTTATTTACATAGGTGGCCAATAGACCATGTAGGTTATAAGTTTGACTCATCAATGTCCTGCATTTTTGCCGGTTACGGGTGGTTTATTTCCAGTTAAAAATTCGAAATTGTATAATGTTTGCGGATATTTCATCCCTCCAACGAAGGATTGGTCTACTCCGACATCACTTTTGGGTTTGTATTCGAAGATTATTTTGGGTGGAGCATTTACTGTAATCTCTTGACTTGACCACTGTAGTCTCTTGACTTTAATTTTCGTGACTACGTCCACCTCATTGTACAGCTCATAGAGTTCAGCATTAAATCTTTTACTCCAGATGTCATCGTCATTTTCAGAACCATATATACAGCGGTAAATTTTCTTCTCGAAGACACCAAGTTCATACCCGCTTGTCAACTTTGACCCGACATTTTTTGACAAACTGAAGTAGCAATGGTTCGCAAGAGTTATTCTTCAAATTGTGCATCCACATTGATGTCGTGTGTGGGATTAACGCTGGTTTGGTTCTATGGTAGGTAAACCTCTTAACTACTACGAAATTATATATGCCGACAGTAAAGTTTTGACCAATATGATGTTGAGTGGTTGTTTTTATATTATTACAACATTTATATTTTTATGAAATAAATTTATGTAATTATAAATTTTTATAAGTGTGAAATATTAAAATTTCCATGTCATTTTACTTTACTTTACAAGTTCGATTTATTAATTAATATTGATACAGAGACATTTTATGTCACCATTGTATCTATAAATATTATTATTATTTGTGTTTTGACAAACAAAATTATTTTTAATACAAAAATATTTTTAAACAAAATTATTTTTTTTTAAATTATTAGAATTCATCAGTAGATATTTATAGTGTTAGACTTCCTATACAACTCCTATTTTCATTTTGATTGATTTTATAACTTATTAGAAGTTTAAAATAAGTATTATTACACAATAAATTTTTCATTCGAATTTTTGGTATACAAATATCTACTAATTGAAGTGTGGAAAATTACATCTATTCTGAAGTAACTTCGCCTTCATTAAAGCATTGTTCTATTGTTATATTTTAAGGGTTGTATCAGTTTAAGGGTTAACCATATTGAATTCGAAATTATTTTCAAAAGATAATTTGAAAAACTTTTTACAACATTCATATTCTAAGCGAAGTTCAAACCCACGACTTTCTAATAAGTGTAGTCAGATAACATAATTTGAAACACCAACACTACTGTAACTGATAAGTTATAGTATTTTTGGTGAACGAAATATTTTTTAAATTAAATGTGCACCAAAAATTAAAAAAAATAATTCCGTTGGGGATCAAATAGTAAGGTCTTGTGATAAAAGTCTCATTTGATTTAATTTGTGCAATTTTAAAATTTGTATTATTAAAACATTCCAATATGCAAAAATGTATGGATATCTCGATTATAAATTATATTTACTACAGTTATACTCTACTCAGCATTTTCAATCTAATTTAGTTAAATATTCGTATGATTTATGGCTAATAAATCACTAAAGTCCTATTAAGTCCATGTGTGTACCGTAAACATAATTGGAGCGTCATTTATTTCACAACTTATACAATTTGCGTGGAATTATTCTAACCAGACGCAAACAATCAGATATGAAGAATTTCTAATCTCACTGTCACTATTAAAATACATACTTTAGATAATAAAATGTACCATACATACACTATATACATAGTACATACATATACATACACACTAAGTATGTACAGAATTAATATTTTCATTAAATTTTTAATTCATTATAAAAGGGTACCCCCAATTCAATCTATTAAATTCTTCAATTTTAATCTCATCATCACTTAAATCGCTTATGATTCCAATTCACTTTCAATAATATCAATTATCAAAATGAACAAAAACAAAAACAAAAAAAAACAAAAAATAAAAGAAAAATTAACAAAACAAAAAAAGAAAATACTGAATTGGCATTTTATATCTCTTCTCAACTACACTACGAAAGGAATGCTGACATTGCATTACATTATAAACTGCTTACATACTGTTAGTAGAACGACAAAAAACGAAAACGAAATAACAAAAATTCACATAATATCAACATCTAGAGTCTCATTCCTAGAACACCACATTTTAAATTGAATTGAACTCATATATCGGAAAAGAAGTATTTTTCGACTGCTCTGCTTCAATTGATTCACGAATCACAATGTTATCAACTTTATTTTGTATTAGTTAGTTATAATGTTGGCGTCACAAGTGAATTAACTCCCCAGATGATGTAAGAAAAAAAAAAGAACCAGAACAAGCACAAGCACAAAAACAATAAAAAGATTAAAATAAAATTTGCTAAAATTATCAATTTACAGCGAAACCTCATTGATTTGTTTATTGTGGAACGCTTCCTCTTTTGTAAAAAAAAAGTACTTATAAAGAGATTTAAACAACACTTTCGCACTATAGAAATGAAAATTTTTTTTTACACATTACCCAACCACTAGGAAAAGATTCCCTCATACAAAATTATTGTAAATTCGCTGGTAAGGAGAAAAAGGATTAGGAACGAAGTAGGATGATAGAGGAGAAAGTTGGTAGGAAAGTTAAAGACGAACCTGAAGAGGTTCTCTTAGAAAAACTACAAATTGTAGATGGAATGTTTCAATCGAAGTGACGGAACACGTGAGATGGAAGCATTCTTACAATAAATGAATTTCCCAAACCAGTTTTGAACTGGGTATTTTCACGGTGTAGAAATGAACCTCTCTAGTGTAAACAAGTGTAATTTTCAACAAGATATCTAAAAAAAAATGGAGAGAGTTCCGACATTTGTTAAGAGAACGTGTGTTAAGAGAAGTAAGGATTACCTGGACCGTGAAGTCGCCAATTAGGTGTATAGCAGGATTTTGGATTTTTTCAAAGTAACCTAATGACATTTGGGGTGCGCCACTCCATATGTTGGAATTGGTATTCCATCTAAGATCGGATATAAGTTTTATAGATATTGGACAGATCTCTTTTATGCTCTACGTCGGGAAAGAAAACCTATAGATTTGGCAGAATTCTTGGCTATATTAAAAATATTCCACTATTTGTTCAGCTGTAAAATATTTAAATTTTCAGCGCGTTGTAGATTTGCTCCTGGAAATCTCAGGCTTGGGACGGGTTGATTTCTTTTACAAAAAATTAAACAACTTTAAGCTTTTAAATTCGCGACGAGTGCTAGAACTTAAGAGCAAATGCTCAATCCATGTGTAGAATAGGGTGCCGAAGCCAATAGCCTGACATTTTCTCAGAAGAGGAGAATGTTATACTCGATTAAAGGATGTCAAAGATATCGAGAGCTGCAATCTCAATTATTGAAGAACTGATTAAAGTAGAGTAACTGTAAGGCAGCATTTACGTATTTAGTGTGATTATAGATGAAAATTTGAAAATTTATAATTCGTTTTTAAAATGGATAGAATAGCTTCTGACCCCCTAAAAATTGTCTAGAAAATTTGTGTTTATGAATTTTTAATAGTTATTAAAATATATTTGTAAGATTTAAAACGAAAAATATGGGGGTGCATGAGCAAAAGATAATCTATGGATGAATAGTTCACATAAATCAATAACCATTTGACTGCACTGCAAATTATTTGAAATGTTGTGTGAGTTTTTCATTTTTATTTATTTTATCAGTTTTTATTTATTTTATTCATTTATTTACTCAAATGAGCTCAATTGCTCGTACAGAGTGTTTTTGTGAGAAATTCAGTTGTGAGAATTTTCTCAACGACAACTACTCTATATATACACTTCTTAACTATAATCTATTGCAAAACGTAGCATGTGCTCCAAAGCAAAGTGTGCATAAGTAACATAAAGGATATCTCTAGAAGACAAATTTCAGACATCTATAGATTTATTTAGCTATTGTGTGAGATCTCGTAGAACTACGAAATAATAGACAATTATTTAAATCTAACTAAACTTAATTTAAAACAAGTTCTAAACATACTGAAGAATACAAAGGTATATTATTAAAATTGTTTTCCTCAATAAGGCGATGACAAATTTTATTTTAATATTGCAAAACTAGAAAAAACCCTCATTATTATTATTATTACCATCATAAGCATAACTATCATCAACATCATCACTACTACTTTAATGTTTTTTTATAGTTATTGTAAAACCTACAAAATGCTGGTTTATTCCTACTTCTTCTATTTTCCTCTTAAGAAGCAATTTTTATTTTTTTTTTAATTTTTGGATATTTTTTTTTTTTTTTGTACTAAAAAGATGGGATTTGATAATTTTTTTTTTTCACATTTTTGTTACGTAAAAAAAAAAATAATTTATTCTTAAAAAAATATAAACAGAAGTAGAAAAAAATATATATATATGTAATTCTAAAGGCAATTATGTACTCTTGTATAAGAGTATTTTTTTTTTTTGTTATGAGTTGCTGTAATCACCACAAACTCTGTATGACTTCGATGTACTACATAGATTCAGTGTATATATAAATTTAAGATGGAATCCTAAAGGCATTTTATTTTTTCTATTTACAAATTTTCAATTTATTGAATATACATACGTGTGTATGTATATGTGTATGGAAATATAAACAATTATCTATATAAGATATGCTAAGGTGAATAATGTGACATTTTCAGTTGGGTGTAAAATTTACAATGAATGTTTTTTTTAAATGTTTTATGTTTGTAACTATGTAATAAAAATTAGTAAGAAATGATAAAATGAAATTGAGTGATTTAGGATGACTATAGAGTAAATAATTATACATAAAGGTTTTAAATAATTACCACCTGAAAGTTGATGAAGTATTTAAATACCCTTATTGTGAGGGGTAAATTTTCAGTAAATTTGTGAGAAGTGTCAACGGGTATTTAAAACCGGTATCGTGATTATCAGTTGTCAGCAAACTACAGATAAATTTGTGAATACTGATGAAAATTGGTATTGTGAATATCAGTAAGGGTCAATTTTTCTGACATTTTAAAGCAATTTTTTTCAGTTGTAAATTTTAGCGTGACAAAATTTATATATATATAGTTATATATACATAGTTAAAGAAAAAAAAATTTTATTAAATTTGTAAGTATTTTTTGGTTTTTTTGTGCCTTAAATGTAATAATATAACTATAATACTAATACATTTTTTTAGTAAAATGGCGAAAACTTACAACAATAAAATTCAATTAAAGCGATTACTTAACTGGTTGAATTAATGGAGAATAGACAAATTATTATTCTCAAAATTTTGCGTTCATAGTTTATAACATTGTTTTCAGTTAATGCAATTCTTGATTAGTAGACTATCGTTTCTGTTGTAAGTATGCGGTGTTAAATTTCATAATAATCCTAACCCCGTTTGTTTTCTGTGTCCATTGTTGAATTAATATAAGTATACAGTAAAATTTTCGAAATTTAGAAATTCTTTTAAATTCTGAATTTGCTGGATTTTATATTTTCGAATTTTATAATGTAGCTGTTTTTTATTTAATTTACAATTTTTTTTTACTGTCACTGTCACTGACAAGCACCTCTATGATCAAATATAATAACCATAATGCTCAAATTTCAAATTTAAATCAAAAAAATTTGTTTCAGTTGCTCTTGGTGAATTTTTATGCTGTATTGGCGCTCCCTCATAACTTCGAAAACAAAAAATGACATAAGTATGATAAAAATTGGGTAATTTTTTTCGTACGTCAATACCATAAGTCCAAAAAAAATAAAATGACATAAATCCGAAAAAAATAATGATTTTTGTTTGCTTACTTAACTATGTCAATTTTGATTTCGGACTTATGACGTTATTAAATCATAAAAACATAAAAATCATGTATTTTTACATGTATTTTTTTTTATTGTATAAGTTAAAACTTACACACGTTTTGCATAACTCAGTTTTTGTTATGCGGTCATGCTTTATCTACATAATTTATTTTTTTTCCCTCTATAAATATTTGCTGGTAAATACATTTTTTTTAACATTCGAAAACTGAAAAAATATTTCATAATACCTTTTTTACAAAATTTTGTAATTTTTTTAAAAGCTTCAAATTAATATGAAAAACCAGTGTTGTGTTTACTAGACTTTGTAATTAGATAAGATGTTTATATATACATATTATTTACTATACTTATATATATATTTAAATATTTAATTTAATTTTTATTTTATTTAGTTAGTTTTTTTTTAAATATTTAATATCAGATGACTAACACATATTATTTTGTGCTTTAAAAAAAAACAAAAAAATGTTGGACTCTAGAGAGTATTTAAAGTGTCACAAATAAAATATCTGGTACGACAACGACGACGTCAAATTTTATTATCTTAATTTACCACAATATTTGTTTAAAGTTTTCGTTTTATTTAATATCATATTAAAAAAAAAAAAAATTAAAATTTATTAAATAATTTATTTAGATTATGTTAAAATTAAAAAAATTTGATTAGTTATAAACTAATTGAGTAATTAATTATTATAAAATAAAAAAGTATTTTAATATTTAATTTTAAAAACTAGTTAGTGTTAATTAAAGTGATAATTAAAATGAGCTTTTAAACATTTAGTTAGTTATTTATTAATGTGAAAATATTATTGTAAAATAGATAGTCCAATATTAATGGTTCTTCGTTTCATCAAATCAGTATCTTTCATATTACTTAATCTTGTTCAAGTATTTTCGAATTTTGATCAAAAAAGTGTCATGTCGATCCTATACTTATTAAACTATTAATTTCTTGGGTATGTCAATCGATTTTGTGTCAACTTATCTTCCTGTATTTGATCTTTTTGATAATATGGTTTTCCATACTGTAAACTTTAAGTATAGTTATTATATCAAGTCTATTTTTTTTTTCTTTATTAATTTTAATTGTAAAATATTACATTTCGAATTGCTTATACAATTTCTTAAAATAAATTAAATTGATTGATCTTAGCGATTGCTGTATGATCAAATTATTAGGTTTACAAGAATTATATATTTTTACAGAATTATAAAATAATTATATTTATAGTCTATTATTATTTTGAAAATTCTGAATGCATAAACGTTGGGTTTGTTACGATTGTCCAAGTAACCATATTCGGAAAAACTAAATTTTTGCTTTTCCACGGCACAGTTTATGGTCAATTTATATACTATACATTAACCTACACAAAAAGCTATATATATATAGTTATATAAACCACTTTTCAGTTTAAACTGTTTTAATTTTCCTATATATATATTTATTTAATTAATATGAATCATTTAAATAAATTTAGTTAAATAAAATGCTAATTAAAAATTTTTTTTTTATTTTCAGGTAAATTTACAATATTTCAACATTCAATATTTTTGTTACTGCAGTACGTGTCATCTCTAAAGAAGATGTAAAATTTTGCAATACCGTACTTAATAAAGTACGAAAAGGTAATTCTACCTAAGTGAAGAAAAACTTAATATTTATGTATTATAAAGTTCGTAAGATAGTCTTAGCTGTGCCACAGTATATAACTTATCATTTTTAATTTTTCCACCATTTATTAGGAACAAATTCTGAAAATTAATGACATCTGAACTAAAAAGTTTTTAAGATCATATATCAAAAATAAATTAACTATCTAAAACTGTATTTTGCACCAAATGTACCATAGACTATAATTTCATTTATTCACCCAGAAGAATTCCTTTTAATAAAAAATATCTTTAAATTCAACTTCAGACTGACTATACTATAGATTAGATCTATGAGTGGATATTAAAATATGCCTGACGAGTGCAATGGCATTGGAACTAGCCCTGACTTTTCTTAAAATATTTAAAAAAAATAATCTTGCAATATTTATCGTCATGATAATAAAACGTCATTTAAATAATCACAATCAATAATTAAATCAATATCTTTTGAATCAAATATAAACAAAAAATTTCAACATGCAAAAATTAAACAAAATGAACAACAGTTATTAACTCTTATCAGTACATGACATTTGAGAAACAATAAAAAAATGAAACACAAGTAACCAGTTGACATTTTTCATTTTTAACAACTAATAAATCAAAATTCACTTAACTTAAAGTGTAAATTCACCACTTTGTTTTTTTTTTCTTTTTAAAAAAAAAAATAGTTCAAAATTTTGTTTGTTTTGCTTCTTTTTTTTTTAATAGAATTTCACAATTCGTAAGAGTTATCCAACACTTATAAATTATACAAAAAAAAAAAAAACCTATTTAAAAAAACTTTAAATGACGGTTCTAGAATTCTAGATTAAAAAGTTATATACGTATACATTGAAAAATATTCTCTCTACTATAACTCCCAATCCAACTATATACACTACCACTACAACTATAAAATGACACTTTAACTGAACTGAATTGTATTATTTTTTTTTGTTTTGTTAGCAAGATGCAATTCAATGCAATTGCAAAGTACATGTCATCATAATATGTACATATAAACACCGGTATATATATATATATATATATATAGCATATAGGTATATTGTTTACATATTTGCATTTTTATTTTTTTCTTCTGAAATTATTATCACGCTTTTAGATCTTCCCGGAAAGTGAAATCTTGCAAAATAGTTCATCACAATTTATTATTCATAATTTGGGGACATAATTAGAAATATATGTTATTAGAAAATGAGAGTAAAAGAGAGAAAAATATGTTTGAAAAATATTACACCACCTAACTATATACAAGTACATTTATATATATGCATTGTAGTGCAATTCAATATATTGTATTGGAATGTATGTTGTTTGCTTTTATGACATTAAAAATTAAGTTATGAAATTATAAAGTCGAGTATATTTATGTTGACGGATCTTTGGAGAGAAAGAAAAAAATGTTGTAGTTATGTAGTTGGATTCCCTTGTACACAATGTGTAATAGAAACTTACAAAAAACCTCTAAGAAAAATATGTCAATTTGTTTTAAAATTGGTGTTGGTAACTATTAGTCTACATATCTAAATGTACTTAAGAAGCTATACAATGAAGATAGTGTTTTCTTTTTTTTTTGTGAAAGGGTGTTAATAAAGTTTGCACACTATAATTGCTTTTGTGCTGTGTGAAGGAAAGTGAAGGATATATGCAAAATCATAAGTTTTACTCCTTAATTTAAAAAGCAAAATCAGAATTATTTTTTTTTATATATATATATATATTTATATAAGAGTGTTAATAGTTAAACATTAATTAGATTGGTACCTGTTATAACGGATTATTGGTTACATTACGTAAAAGCAATACAAATTAAGGTATAAGAGATAAGACTCTACAAATTGAATGTTACGAATAGAATTTTTACTTGAATATAAAGAGTGATTCAATTCAAAATGTGCTTTAATTGTCAAATGAGTATTAATTGTCATTATCGTAGCAATTTCAATTACATAACTGTAATAAATATGGAAATTATGGAACTAGTTATTATGGAAATAATTTTTGACACTTATGTTAATAATAAAAATACAATTTATTCAGATTTACTACACCATAACACTTGAGACTGATAACACTAGAGTGATTTGAAATAATATGTTTTAATTATTTGACAAGTGTATCATTTGGTTTTGGTCCTAACTATACCCTACTGAAGATTTTGTACATCAATTAAAATCGATTTTTGTTAAAATAATGTACAGATTTATAAAATACTTTTAGAATTTAATCTGAAGAAGAGCAACTGTCAATTAGGAAAATAAGAAAACAATGGGCGTTTTCATAAAGTAAACCGTTATACTATATACTTCACATTCAGTCATTATAAAAAGAAAATTAATTAACAAAAAAAAACAAAATGTTTTTTTTTTAAATTGACAAACGCCAATAATTCAACTCCGCCCTTTGCTCCACGGATGGGGTTGCAGGACAATGATGATGATGATGAATAATTCAACAATATTATTAAAATTCAACGACTTAAATTTTGACAGATAGTAATTAGATATACAAGCTCTGCAATTTTATAATGAGTATAGAGATTACGATATGATGAGCGCACTCTGATTGAAAAAGGGAACACAATTTTTAAGTTCTGAGGTCCCTGAGCTATACAAAATGAACACAAATTTTTATTCGACAGATCGTGCTCGCTCCGATTTACATTATGATCATCGTTTTCATCAGAAACAACAGTCACAAATTCTATAACCTAACATTCAATTTTTTTGTTTTTATTAAATTTCTCAAAATGAACTAAAGAGCTCGTGCAGAGTATATAGTTACATTATATGCTTCTTATATTTATTTTAAAATGTTATGTATGATGTGTAATGCTATATGTTCGCATTTACCGATTTAAATATGATTAAGTTCTAATCTTAGTACTTATTTAAATATAATTTAAATGTAATTTATTTATTTTTTATATAAAAATAATCATACTTGCAAACCTAGTTAAAAATAAATCATGTTTATTATTATTATTATTTCTTTATTTATTATAATTAAAATAATAGCAAGCACTAGCTACCAGGGCCATCGGCTTTAAATCATGTTTAAATTAGGTTAATATTTATGTATTTACGTTCACAACCCTGTTTTTATAACAAAAAGTCTTAGAAGTTGTTTCGTTCATCACAACAATACTTGAACTCATCAGTTCAGTAGGTATTTGTAGTGTTATACTATATCTGCACAAAAAAGCGAGTCGTGGTATCAAAAAGGCGCAATTAAGTGCTAATTGGTTTTCCATAAGCAACTGGAATGGTCACTTCTACCTATTTACCCATAAATCTTGGTTTTATTTTGATTGATTTTATAACTTATTTATAGATGTTACTAATACATCTGTGAGCTATAAAAATCGACCAAAATCTTAACGTAATATCCGTTATATTACTACAAAATAAATTTATAAATTTATGTGTTTACCTGTTTTATATTATATCGTATTTTTTATCGTATTTTTTTTATTTTTGTGCAGTTTTGACAATGGATATTTTTGATGTTTCAAACAAGTAAAAATGAAAACAAAATTTATAAAATCTACTTAAAAAAAATATTGATAACATTTACAATCAAAAATGATTCTAATTTTTTTTAAATTTAAAATTTATTGAGGAATGATTCTAAATTTATTATTTTATTAATTATTGAATTCATAGTTAGTTATGGGTTTTTTTTTTTTTTTCTTTTCAAAAATATTCTCTCCACTTTATTTTTGTTGCGAAAGCCAAATCGAAGTAAAAACAAAACGTCAAACTTAACTATGATTAAATATAATACAAATTCTTTTTTTAAACCATAGTTAAGAAGCGTAATTTAAACACATGCTATAATGCACGTATAATTAAATTAATTCAAATATATGTGATGATTAAAACAATTGCTTTAAATCAAAAATAGAAATAAAAATTTATAATATGCAATGCAAACCGTTAATTTTATATTATTTTAATATTTAGGCAAAAAACAGTAAAAATAGAAATATTAATTTCAATACAACCACATCGGTTCAAATATAGTTTAATAATTAATAAAGATATAATATAACTAATAAAAAAAAATAATATAAATATGTAATATACAAAAATACCAAATAATTAATATAATTTAATAAAAAGGCCTACATTTCGAAAAGGAAAAGGACCTATAAAGTTGGCCTACAGATTTATCTGTAGGATCAACTGTTAAAATAAATAAATAAATAAATAGAAATATTAAATATAGGTAATGATTAAATTACGATATTAGAAATAAAAATTAACTAAAATGTATGAAAATGTAAATGGTTAAATTAATCTATTATTTAAAGTTTAGGCAAGATAGTTGTTTTATTATATTTTTACCTTTTTTTCTTGGTAAGTTTTTCACCTCATCTGCAAGTTTATTAAACAATCGAACTTCAGTACTAATTACAGGCTCTAACCCTTGTATATGGAAGCTAGTCGAATATGTAATATGCTGAGCTGATCTAGTTTGATATTGTTGTATCTCATTATTTTTTCTAGTTGTTTCAGTCAAGATAAATTTCAGTAAAAATAATCAATACAGTCGAAAATTTGAATAAACGACTATGTATATATATTGTTATAACATTTCTCACTGAATATTTTTTTTTTGCAAAGATTAACAAAATTAAATAATCTTTCATTTCGTTAATTTGAATTTTATTTAAACTAAAAGTCATCCACTACAAAATGCTAATGAGGACATTTATTGATTAACATATAAAATATAATTTTTAAAACAGAACAATCAAAAATTTTGTTCCATAAGACCTTGAACCCAATAGAACAAAACAAAATGACCTTAGTAATATTTCCAAGAGAGAGAGAAAAAGATTAAAAAAAAAAATTGGCATGGCACATGATTGAAAATTAAATTTCAAATCATTGCTTTATGCATTCATTTCATTACGTATATATATTCAATGTGAAAAGGATGTATATAAAAACTGCAATACAAAAACAAAATAAATAAAAGATATTTCAAAGTCCTTGAAATACCACGAAAAAATTGCGGTGAAAGTAAAACATCCCAAAGCATCAAGTGGAAACTCAATTTTTTCCAATATAAAACTCAAAATTTGTTCTAAATTTAATCTCTTGCTTCATAAAATATTATTCTTTCGTATGCTTTTTTTTTTTTTAATTTTTTTTGGCTCAATTCTCACTCATAAAAAAAAACATTA
Source organism: Argyra leucocephala (assembly GCA_963942445.1). Lineage (NCBI taxonomy): Eukaryota > Metazoa > Arthropoda > Insecta > Diptera > Dolichopodidae > Argyra > Argyra leucocephala. Next base: position 46,326,068 of record OZ012678.1, on the reverse strand, counting down.
TGAATATAAGCCAATTCTGATGTTAGTGGGCATCATGTCATGATGATGTTGATATTGATGGTGGCAGCAGTACCACTTGAGATTTTCATTTTTGTTATATTGAAATTTTAATATGAAATTAAAATAACAACTCAAGTGGTTAATTTTGTTGTTGTAAGTATTGTTTGTAAACATTTTATTTTCGGATTTGCTTGTTCATCCAAAAAACAAAAAATGAAAAAACAAAAATCAATTACAACAACAATAAACACAAATAAAATAATAGAAACACTTGTATATAAATACACTTAATGCCATCTTTTCATCTATAGATGAGAATGTTTGTTCTATCTTCTTTTATCAAGATGAATGATAGAGCTTTCGTATGACCATTTTAGATTTTCATTTAAAATATTCAAGAGTCAATATTTTTGTCTTTATTTAAATATACATACATACATACATGTATACATTATACATATTATGCATATATATACATTTTATGCTTTTATCTATAAGGGAACAATAATCATTAAGGATAAAAAAAACATATTAAAAATGTACAAAAAGCAATAATTATTGATTAACACAAACAAGTTTAGATATTCAAAGCTTTTAAAAATGTATATATATATATATATGTAGGTTCTTCAATATTAGAATTTTTCGTTTCTTTTGAATTGATTACATAATTACCAATTTTAATAAAAGATTGGAATGAAGAAAAGGATTTGATTGAAACTAAAATTGTCAGAATTGACATAAAATTATTTAATTAATACTATAGAAGAGCATAATACATTTTTATATTCTTTAACTGAAAGAGGTCAACAAGACCTATACAAATTATTTTATTTTTGGAAAATAACTATAAAAAGTACTTAAATTTATTATTTTTTTTGTTTTTAATATTTCTAGAAACTAGATCGTAACTATTTTTTTTGTTTATTTATAATACTTCACTGTTCAACAAGAAATTTAGGATTTGATTCATCGAATAGGTCAAAATTTACAATGGGCTATTTATAAGTGAATAGAAAAACATAGTTATATCGTATAGATGCAATCAAAACATCAGCTAATTTATTAAGAGCAGAGCATTGTTTTGTTAAACAATAAAATAACACCAAAGCTATAAGTAATAAAAATAATTAAATTGCCATGGACGAAAAAATGTTGTATGAAATATCCAGGAGTTAAAATATTTAATATTGGAGTTGATTGTTTTCACTATCTATTAATAGTAAACAATATTCATTTATGCATACAAAACAAATTTTAAGCTTATAGTCGTTCGTTTTTTCGCACATAAAGATCTAATTAGATCAAAATTACTGATTAGGTGAAAAAAAATCATACTATATAGAAGGGTCATCAATATTTGTTAAAAATGTAAAAAAACTTCAAGTCACATATTTACATAGATTGTCCCTGAGTTTTATTTGTTGTCATGGCAATGAATAGGGAACTGCAATCGTATGAATTGTATTTGCATATCAGTGGGAATCATTGGTATGCGTGGTATCAAAACATGTTCTCCTTTGTATTTGCCATTTATAATTGTTGCTTCGATAACATTTACTCATATATGTTTTTGACAGCATGTCTTGTCCGCTGGAAAGTCGTGGTATATTTATGTTTAGTAGCAAAATTATTGATTTATGTTATTTTTTCTGTGTTGATCTATATATATATATATATATATATATATATATCAATGTATGTATGTTTGTTCTTTATGCATTACTACACCATTCATCCTATTCGTGAGTCCGTATCCGCGAAGGTTTCTGGTATAAAATTAGACTGTCTTAGTCAAATTTATACAAAAAAGATGTTAAAAATAACAAATTTTCATTGTCTCAAAACTGGTATTGTAATAGTTACCTGTTTTTAAAAATGCAATCTTCACATATTGTTCTAATTATCGTCCAATCAAGGGTGGCATTATGTAATTTGAAACGTCGTTTTGTTTCGACTCTTTTTAAAAGGTGGCATTGCATAATTTTTTTTTCGACCATTTTTATTTTGTTTCAATCTTTTCAAAATTGGTACGACATATTTTGGTATTGCGTAAGGTTGAAACGCGACTTTTTTTACATTTGATACGACCAAATTTTGGCGATTGAAAAATAGTTGACTCTTTTAGGTAAATTTAAAAAAAATAATAAATTAATACATGATATTTTATTGGAATATTTATTTTAGAAACGCACAGAGATAAAAATTCCAATAAAATGAAAAATTAAGTAAATTTATAATGATTTTATTTCAAGAAGAAACATTTTCAGAATAAAAAAAAAATGTTGGTATTATCATTAGCTTCTTTTACTTGTATCTAGTTGCAATTTCTTTTAGTTCCATTTTTTTTTTTAATATTATTTTCTAGCAGTAATTGTTGAAATTTTAAAGTTTCACTGTTTTTTCGAGCGTTTCAAAATAAATTAACGTTTCAAATTACGTAATGCAATCCAAATTTTGTTTCGACAACATTTTGTTTCGACCGAAATATTTGAAACAAAGTTACATAATTCGACCCCAGTACTATCTGCCTTTTCCAAAATATTTGAAAAAAATTTTAAAACAAGATTAGATTTGTTCATCTGTAAAAATCATATTCTAAGCGATAAGCAGTATGGTTTTGAGAAGCTGCTTTAATAATTTCATCTCGAAAAACATGGAAAATTTATAAGTTGTGTCTTTCTAGATATTAAAAAATCTTTTGAATGTGAGGATTAAGACATACATACATTAATCTCATAATGAATAAAACTATCAAAATTAAATCTTACCTCACGCCAACTTAACTTCTTTAAAACTTACCTTCAGAACCGTACACAAAAGGTTAGAAAAGTTATGTCCTTAATAACGGTAAAATTATTTGAAAGAATGTACTACAGGGTTCAATATTGGGACCAATACTATTTAAAATGTATATTGACAGTATCACGCGTGTGAATCTAACGGGAGACAGCTTCAGTTATTTACTGATGATGCGGTTCTCAAATATGCAGAAACAATTGAAGAAGCCAAATTTTCATCCATTTAACATGATCTACGTTTAGTTGAACAGTGGCTTTAAAAAAAATTCTTACTTTTGAAAACAAACCATTTAACACAACAAAATTCGTTCAAAAATTGATACTTCGAAATTGCTAAAAATTTTAATTATTTTGATCTAATTTTAGATAGTAAGTGGAACTGGTATTATCACATAGACCGAACATAAAAAAGTAGTTATTAGTCCATACTTATTACCCTATAGTACTAATTTTATCATTTATCAAATCGTATCCCTCAAGCCGATATGTAGCAGGACTCCGCAAATATAACTGATTTACAAGCTTGATATAGCACATAAAAAATGCATAAAGGTACCTTAGGGCCACAACGTCTTAATTGGTAATCTAATCTGGTATGATTAGATGAAAATAGATCATAAAAAAAAATATTGAATGCTAAGTGTTCCATACTACAATATCAAGAGAAATATCGAAATCAATATTGAAATTGTCGAAACTCGGTAGTGCTAATTAGAAGAATTTGAATATCACAAAATCGACAGAATTGGAAAAATATTTTACAAAACTTGCAAATTTAAATTCATCAGCCACAATGAAATGATACATATTTTGACAGAGTTAATTTGGATCGTACTTCTAGATTAATGTTGGTTGTGAAATTCAATAGCCATTTACTATACAAATATAATACATATATATAAACATACACAAAATCATCCAATTTCATTATTACTAAATTTTAAATCGCTTCAACAAAAATTTCGGAGTTAAAAAACAAAAAAATGAATCTTTAATGTGACAGTAGTTGACAGTATGAAAATATCACTCCCAGTTAATTGAAAGGCAATTTTAGAGGAAGAAAAGTCGCCTATATTTTTTCTATTTTTTGTCAAAATCCAGTTAATTTCAATAAGAAAAGAAATATTATATACGTATGTACGTATGTAAGTAGGGTGGGGTTGGATTGGTTTAATAAATGAAATCAAAAAATAAATTTTGAGATGAATAAAATAATTTTTTTTTTTTTAGAACGCACGCACTGACTGAATTTCTAATAGCCTAGTTGGAATATCTTGTTATTTTCTGTTGTTTATTTTTATTTTTGTTTTGGTTTACGGTTGTTTGAAGAAATTTTCAAATATTTACGAGGCGTGTATTTTTTTCCTTCCTTTATCGTTTCTGTTTTTTATTTACAAAAAACAGAGAACCGAGAAAATTAAAGAGAATAGAAAAACATAGAAACTGAAATTGAAAAATGGCCAGGAAATGTGAGAAAGGGAAAGCAAATTTATTTTTCCTGATGGATACAAGAAATAAAATATTTGATAAATTATTCTTGACGGGGTTTGTTTATTTAAGTTATGTATTTTTTTTTCATTCTATTCCAATCCAACTGGCAGACTTGATTCACTTGAAAACTTTTTTTTTTGTTAGTGGAATCTCATTTTCGAATATAGGTTAAAGAAAAAAAGTGGATGATTCGAATAGGAACAAGAGAGATATGGATATTGAAATTTTATATTTTCTGTAAAATTTTTGCATTGATTTAAGTTGAGATATTTAAAATATAAATCAAAGTCGACTGAAATTTATTTTTCAATATTCGACTTAATTTAAATAAAATATTATTTTTTTGTATTTAGAGTTATTATACTGTAGTTAAATTGGTTTGTTTTCATTAAGTACTATGATTGAATCCTTCTGAGTGTCATTTTAGTTCTAAATGATTAACTGGATGCATTGAAACTTTATTTCGTTATTTTTGAATTATTTCATGGGTTCCAGGTATAGAGTTTTATTTGAATTTTATTTATTTGCAAATTCAGTGTTTCTTACCCGTTGTTGGAATTATTTTTGAGTTTTAAGAAATTGCAAGGATAACATTTTCAAATTATGGGTTTTAGTTTTAAATTATATGAAAATGAAACGACTTTAAAATATTTCTTAAATTTATAAATAAATAAAATAAAATAAAATATAACTAGCTAGTAATTACTTAAGGAAAATCAAAATTTTTGGAACAACTATTCTACCACAACCTGTTTTGCATTTTCGCGTTATTTCATTTACATTTTTTTTAGAATTCAATTCAATAACATTTATTTTGGGCCACTGAAACTTATTAGGTTTTTCAGGCTATTGTTTTTGTTTTTTAAACATGTTCAGAACTCAGTGTTAACAAAAACTTAACCTAAGAAAATATAATTATACAAAAAATGTAAACACGATGATAATATTTGAATAACATATAAATTTAGATAACAAGAAAAATAGAAGTAAAAATAGAATAAAAAAATAGAACATTACTTAATTTCGTTTTCACTGATTTGTTGATTTGTTTTTTATTATTTCATTTTTTATTTATTTTCTTAGAATAAAATTTTACACCACAAAAATTTTGTTTTTACAAAAAAGGTGGCTTTTTTTTAACTAATTTAATTTTAAACAAATAGTTTATTAATTTTAATTCTGCTAAGTATTTGATATATATATTTTTCTTGTCCTCTATATTAAATTATAAGTTTGGAACTTATGTGTTTTTGATCTTTATTAATTATTTTTTGGTCAAATCTAAAACCCAAAATAAATTCTAAAAAAACAAAAATAAAATCTTGTAAACTAAATAAATAAAACTTAACTTATCCTTAACTAAACTTAAAACTACTTTGTATAAGTAGTTATTTAAACTATACTAATCTATTTAATGGAGCTTCCTCCAATCACCAGTAATCAACTTCATATTGTTTGTCCCTATCCGGAATGAACATTTCAAATTTTAATTGATCCTGAGTTAAATTTTGAGGATCAAAAATAACAATTTTATATGTTAACCCGTCTATTATGAAATAATATTGAGAAATATTTTTTGTTTTAGTAACCATTCTTATCTACATAAATAAAGGCTTCTGGGGACACAAAACCTTTCTGTAGGCTCATTTTTATGTATTCATCATTATGATAATATACATGTGATATTAAGCCGTTTGCTACGTGTTGCTAAATTCTTACGAATCAGATCAATAAAAATCAAACCTGTTTCTATTACCTAATTCATATATGTAAACTTGGTGAAATAATATTTTTAAAGCCTGTTTGCGATGTTTTATTTTTCGCCAGACAAACTGTAATGCATTTCCGTTCCATTTTTATAATTTTTTCCATATTGCTATGCACTTATAATATACCATATGGGTGTTCCATATGTCAGCACTGGCCTTATAAATGTTTGATAGGCTATCAATTTTACTGTGAGCTGGATTGTTCTATTGTTAAACAACCCTTTTGCTGCCATTAGCGCTTCAATAATTTTCGAAATTGTGTTATCAACTTCATTAATGAAACTCAGATTGTAATTAAATAAAATTCACAAGTACTTGACTTGTTTTACCGTTCAATGTTTTCATTATTTGGAGTTTTTATATTGAAATTTTCCCAATTCTTTTTTAAATTGCGGTTTACTTTGCCTATAACATCTCGGAATGAAATTGTTTCGCATTCATTAAAGTTTATTATTAAACATCAGATTTTACAGTATTTTATCAGAAGATTAAACATATTTGAAGTTTTATTTTGAATTTCTCTTACTGATTTATTTGCAGAATAAATTATTCTTTATCGTCTGCGAAAGCTAAAACTGAATATAGCTATATATGTTAATTGTTTTGGTAAACTGAATAAATACGGTCAAGTGACTGCTCAGAGTTTTCAGCAAGAGTATTTAACCCACCGATATCGTGTAAACTCCTTGCTTTTCTGTAGCGTGGAAAGGTATCGAAAATGTGTTGAATACTGATTGACCTCTGGTTATGACAGGAACATTTAGGTACACCTCTTGTCAGTCCGTCAAATAAGTACTTATTCATTAGTCACGAATGTCCTATCTCCAGTTTTGTAATTATACATTCGTTCTTTCGTCTTACTGACTCAATGCTTTTCCAACCCACGGTAGACCTTTTTATTTGTTTTAGTTTATTAGCCGTAGGTTTGTTACATTTTTAAATTACTGTTTTACTGTTTTGTTTTGTAATTTTTTTGATGGTATTATAACTAGTTATGTGTTAAATAATTTTAAAATATTACGATTTTTTAAAGTAAATTCAATAAAATAATTTTAAAAAAACTTTAAATTAATAGAAATTTACTTTTGTATATTTACATTACATAGGAAAAATAAAAAAAAATATTTAAAATAAATAAAAAAATTATGAAAAATCAAATTGGAATAAAGTTTTTATAAATTTATAAAATTTCAAATTATCACTTTTCTTTTGAAATAACTTTAAAATATCAGTTTTGCTGTTGTTATTATTTGTTTTTATATAATTAATTAAAAAATCGAAAATTCTAATATTCAAATTTAAATTTAATTTTACGTAATAATAAAAAAAAAGGAATGGTTCTCAACAGTTTTAATTTATTTAACTCACTAATTTTTGAGCTTCGAAGACAGTGATTTTTTTAAAATCTATTTGTCATTTTAATTTAACCTTACCATTTTCTAGGGGATGTATAGGGTTTTTGTATACTTAGCTCAGGGGTGGCGTTGTGTAATTTGAAACGTCGTTTTGTTTCGACTATTTTCAAAAAGTGGCATTGCATAATTTTGTTTGGGCCATTTTTATTTTGTTTCAAAATTGGTACGACATATTTTGGTATTGTATAAGGTTGAAACGCTACTTTTTTTACATTTGATACGACCAAATTTTGGCGATTGAAAAATAGTTGACGCTTTTAGGTAAATTTTAAAAAAAATAATAAATTAATACATGATTTTTATTGGAATATTTATTTTAGAAACGCACAGAAATAAAAATTCCAATAAAATGAAAAATTAAGTAAATTTATAATGATTTTCTGTAAAGAAAAAAAATTTTCAGAATAAAAAAAAAAAAAATGTTGGTTTATTATTAGCTTCTTTTACTTGTATTTAGTTGCAATTTCTTTTAGTTCCATTTTTTTTTTTAATATTATTTTCTAGCAGTAATTGTTGAAATTTTAACGAAACAAATCAAAAATGGAATTATGTAAAGTGTTTCATTGTTTTTTCGACCGTTTCAAAATAAATTAACGTTTCAAATTACGTAATGAAATTTTGTTTCGACAACATTTTGTTTCGACCGAAATGTTTGAAACAAAGTTATATACATAATGCCACCCCAGATCCAATTTGGTTTCGAAGCGATGCTTCAGTTAGTTGTAATTATTAATTTTTCCCAAAGCAGATGATTATAGTCTACTATGCTACTTAATGTATAAATTCTATTTAACTATGTCGGTATCGTTAGGGTATTAATAAATTTTATACCTCATACGGAATTTCAGCTCTTGCTTATCATATTGTTCGATTAGATTTTAGTCTGTTCTATCAATTTGTCTTTAGAGATGGCTTTACTTTGGTTACTTTGGCTTTAGTTTTACTTCTGGTTTGAAATTAAAATGTGATTTCAAACTCAATTCGTCTTTATGTACATGTCAATGTAGTATTTAAAAATTGCAAAATGACACTTTAATAATTAAATGATAACCAAGAAGCTTTTGAAAAGCAATAGTATAAGAAATAGTATATGTACAACATATTAGAACGAAATTAAGTAAGTAGAGTGTGAAATAGAAGTTGGGTTCGAAATTAACATGAGATACAAAAATTAGTTATTTTTATATTTATAAAAAACAGCCTGCTGTCTTCGGTAACGATGAATTGACGATCAAGCAATTTTTGATTTAGCCAATAAACTGTCAAACAGACATGTGCATACTTTTGACGTCTTCGATATTCACGAACATAAATTTTTCGGTTTGTGAATTATTGTAATGTGTGTATTTTTTGTTTTTTTTTTTTTAATTTTTTTGATTAAGTTAATTTTTTTTAACTTCAATTTTTTATAAAGAGATAATATGTAATAAAATTACAAGTAGTATATTTTTACATACAGTGTCATCGAAAATGTATTCAAAAAATATCAACCAACATAATGTACGTATACAAATACAATATGTCAAATTTTCTGAACTGACAACATTGTATTAGTAACATAATCTACTTTGTTTACAACTCCGACCACTCTAAACACATTGTCTCTGAAATAAACATCAAATCAAATGTCAAAATATTATACTCAATTGTGGATACTTATTTTGTGGATAAATTTTTAAATTGTTTGAATTGAATATATTTGTGAAATAATATGGATAATTTCGTAAAAAAATTTTTTTTCCTTTTTTTGAAAAAAAAATCTTCTTTGTGCTAAAGCATTATGGTTAATAAAGTCATCTTTCTTCCATGAGTCAATTTTCTATCAAACTCAAAGTAAATTAAAATAAAAAAAACATTTTTAAATTTATTTTTGAAACATGAATTCACTCTTCCTTTGTTTTTTATTTATTGCTTGCTTAATAAAAAATCCAACACATTTGTACCAAACTATACTGTGTATCAACAAATTTTCGATTTGTTGAAAAATTAAACAACCCGTGTTATGAAAATGAGTCGCGGATACACTATCAAATTAATTACCGATCATGAGACAATGTAAACAAATTTTTTTTTGACATTTAAGATCATACGTCAATGTGTTGGAAACGTTGTTGAAACATTTACGATGTCACGGATAACTATTCTCATTTTTAAAAAGTATAAATTTTATATATTTTTTATATATACAAATAAAATAGCGTAATTATAATTTAAAAATAAATAACTAACGTTAATATTTTTTTTTAATTTAACTTATATAAATATTTTTCACAATCCTTCACAAAAAAATTAACAAATGACGATCAAAAATTTTTTTGCTGTTTTGTATGGTTTATATTTGTATTGCCATTTTATATAACCGAAAATATGACGATCGTCAAATGTTGTCAACTGCATAACCGAAAGCATGATGATAGTTTAATTTTTAGAGTTGTAGTGCAAACGACAAATAACCGAAAGCAGGGCTAATAACATAATTAACATCATATTTAGAGATGTATACGCAATTCGAAAATGTAGAAAACTTCGATTATCAGGGCCTGGGGTAGATTATAATATCAAAAAATTATGACATAAGCAAAGATGTTAATAATCGGTTTTGGATAGAATATAATTAGAGTAAATATAAGATACTTTAGCACTGAATATACGGAGATTGCCTCACATAGACAGGAAAATTAAGTCAAAATATTTCGCTTGTGCTAAAACTGGTATTTTGTAGGGCAGTGAGACATGAATGGATGTCATTCGAAGAAATTGTATGAGTTTGTAAATAAATGACTGTTGCTAATACATGAGGTATTATGCCCTGCAGAATCATAAATAGATAACTCGGGCTTACAACAAAATAAGAGGAAATACGAATAAAAAACAGACAAGAAAATTGAATTGGCCATTTGCGTAGCAGACCAACTAAGTCGATATTATAAACATTTAAATCGAGTTACCGGCGTAAAGAAAATTTAGTAGGTAGGTTAAAAGTAACTGGTGAGAATGAAAAGAGAAAAAAAAAATTAACCAAAAAAAAGGGAATAACCAAAATAGTTTTACCAGTTTATCGACTGAGCTTTTGTAGAGACTTTATGCTCTCAACATGGAGTGAAAAATAAAAAAATAATAATATCGATTTAATCCTTGTTCTGAATTCTAAAAATATTTTTGACGTGTACTATACTAATACATACTGAAAAATATTTTTGACGTGTACTATACTAACAAATACTGAACTAATATACATATTGTAAGTTCTACTTGGTTCATATTATTAATTTTAAATGATGGTTTATATATTTTTTAAAACATACATGCATACACTTATTTTTTTTATTAAACGAAAAAGTTTGAGAACTTATATTTTCAATAAAATTTAATTTCAAAATTTCATTTTAAAGTAGACTACTGCATTTATTAGACAAAAAAGAAACATACTGATGGAATTATTTAAAATAATTTTGTTCAAAAACAGAAAAAAAAGAAAAAAAAAAAACAATTTTTTAATGATTTCCATCAAAGGAAAAGTTTGTTTGAAAAACAAAAACATTATATATTGGTAAGTATATATATATATATTGAAAATGAAAAAAAAAATACATACAGACATAATTTGTAGGATAAACTTTAAAATATTTTTTTTCTTGTTCTCTCTCTCTCTCTCGATCTCTCTTTTCTTCTTCACATGTTAGAGAATCAAAAATTAATTCAATTTAGTAATGTAGAAAATTTTAATTGCAAATATTTATAATTTTATATAAATAATATAATTAATTTATTTAATTTAATACAAGAATGAAGAAACAAATATAAATTATTTTTCTATAAGAGAGTAGGTCACATAAAAAAATTTATATTTGAAATTTTGTGTATAGTTCAATAGACTTATGGTGAAATAGTGTATTAAATAATTTTCATATTCTGAGATTCACAATTCAAATTGTTTATCTACTATATCGGACAGTTTATGTTTTGAATTTATATATATAGTTATAACGTGTTCGCATTATGTTTAAATTTCATTTCTTAACTATGGTTAAAAAAAAAATGTTCGCATTATACTTTAATCTGCTTTAATCATATAGTTGAAAAACGATAAAACGACAAATACGATAAAAATTACGATATAACATAAAAGCCGGGTTGAGAACGTAAATCTTACCTAATTTAAACATGATTTATTTTAACTGGGGCAACAAGTATGATTAATTTTATATGAAACTTAATCATAGTTAAGTCGGTAAATACGAACGTAGCATTATATACTACTTTGTCAGTGAAATATTGCAAAATGAACCATATTAAATTTTTCTGTTAATTTGGTGAATTAAACATGAATTTAAGAAAAATTGTATTTTCAAACGAACAAATAGATTAACAATCCAATAACAATTTTGATTTGTTCATAGATTTGATAACTATATATATATAAACTCATACTAGGAATGAATCATATGAAACCCACTCTTAAACTGTCTTCTAAATTTTCAGCAAATATAAACTTGTCACAAATGTCATTAACATGAATCCAGATTCTATTAGATTATTATATGTATTCCACTTTGTGATCAAACAAGCCAAGCAAAGTTAAAAAAGTACCTTAATAAATTTTAATTCAATTCAATTTTAAGAGAAATTTAGTTTTACGCACCTGGCAACACTACACTTTATTATTTCATTTTGTTAATAAATATCCGGTATATTTTTTTTTTAATAATTTTCAATCACCTCTCGAAAAACTTATTTTAACGGTTAAGATGAAGTTAAAGCGTCTTAAAATATTTATTTAAACTTTATATTAATGTTTGTGTAGGTATTTTTTACCTTTACTTAATAAAAATAAATGTGAGTTATATTATGTAAACAAAAAAAAAACATATGGTTTATTACTTTAATGAAATTTACATTTCTTTTATATTTTTGTTTTCTTGGTGAAAAATGAAATGAATAAAAAATGTTTTGTGTTTTTTTATGTAAGTAATGCTGTTCGTATTGTTGTTGTGCAATGAAATGTCATAATTCATTACTTTTTCATTTCAATTTGACTTTGATCCAAAGTTTTAAGAACAATATTAATATAATATTTAAATATTTACTTAAACAATCATTTTTTAATCGTTTTAATTGTGAAACTGAATCAGAGAAGCTGTTAATATATTATATATTTCTAACCGGACTAGCAAATTGTAAATTATTATTAAATAATTAAGAAATATAAGAGTAGACACATTCATTTTTTACTACTAATTAGAAACAGTCACAACACAATAACTGTAACGCCAGTACACCGCGAACAACATTGCAATATTTATTCTATTCTAAACCATTACTGTTTCAATTTTTTCTATATATAGAAAATTATATTTATGTAGGGTTTTTACTTAGGTAAACTATAATTTCATATTTTATTTACTTCTCTGAGAAGAGTAAAGTTCAATTCTCGAATTAATAATTACTTCTATGACAGGTGAGTAATAATTACTTAAATGAATTTTAATTAATTATTTGTTGTTGACTTTTTTATACTCGTTTTGGTATTATTTAGTTTGTTATTATTTATTTTTATTAAAACAAAGCAAAAAAAATATATATATACATATATATTTTAATTTAAAATCCGGAATAATAAAATAATTTTATTAAATTTAATTTGAATATCTGTACATACTTGTATACATATTTATGTTTACATAATAATTATATAATAAAATTTTAATTTTATTTACATAATTTTTTTTAATTGAAAAATTTCAAGTGTATTAAAATATATGTTAGTTATTAAAAAATAATCATTAAAATATAACTTTTGATTATAGGTATACTTATTTAATGAACTATATTGAAATGGTGTTCAAAGGTTCAAGTTTGATCTAGAGTTCTTAATTTCAAAACCTGATGTATATTAATTTTTTAAATGAATATACAAGTAATTTGAGTTGGAAATTTTGTTTTATTATTGTACAATTTTTATGTATATTATTTTATTATTATTAATTATTATTTACTCAAAAACTATAAGTCTGATACATATGCAACAAGTGCTGTCAGTAAGGTTAATTAGTTTAAACAAATCTTTGAACAACCACATTACTCTAACTTGCATATCTTCGGAGCTGTAATGGATATTTGTTAGACAGTATTTTTTATAATCCGAAGTGTAAGCTTAAAAATAGATCTAAAATACTAATCATTTTCTAAAATACTCTTATGCTGAAGTCCGTCGGAATGTCAAATTCCCTTTACATTCCGCATTTCGTATGCTGAAGTCCGTATTGTATTCCGCGGTCTGCAAAGTTCATTATTTATCCGAAATTTTTAAATTTATGTATGATATACTTCGTCGGAACGGAAAATAATTTGAAAATTGTACGACAGAATTTCTCATTCGGAAGTATAAGAATGGTTCGGAAGTGAATTATAAAGAATATGAATTTTTGTATTTAGATTATTAGGAGAAGTGAAATATGTATGCGCTTCAAAAGAATAATATATTTTATTATTTTTGATATTATAACATAATATGTATGTATATTAAAAACGATACATATGTATATATTTTACTTTCTTTAGAGAATTTGAAATTTTTTCTAATGTAACAAAAAATTACTATTAAATTTTAATTTGTATACATAATACATACTACATATGTAATTAAGAAAGTTATAACTTTTACTTTTAATTTATGTATGCATATTGTACATTATGTCATATACATTAGGTATCTATTAAAAAATTTATCCATTTTTACAATATAAATAAAAAAAAACAGTTTCTTGTTAGTCTTTGGAGTTCATCCCGAACCATAGGTATGTTCAAAGGATCTTTGTTAATGATTCATACTATTTTCAATTGTTTAGTCTTTGTATAATTTCCATATTACTTTTAAGAGATACGTTTCCATAATAAATTAACAGTCATATGACCCGATTGGTTTTAAGATTGAATTGTATAGATTGTATAGAGTGAATTGTATAGTCAATATTAAGGGAAGAGTTTTTGCCAATTATCTAGTACATAACTACTATTTATTTTTAGCTCAATTTGTTCTACTTTCTTTTTTATGATGGACGATATACTTTCCTTGATCCGAGATATTTTATTTCTTTTACCTGTGGTATGGGATTCGATTTATTTTTACTGGAGCACGTGTGTGTTTATTTAGAGTGAAGGTGACATGAACACTTTTATTTTCATTTATTTTTATTTTCCATTTATTAAGACAATTTTCAATAAGTTAAATATGGTCTTGGAGATTTTTGGAAGCAATATGAGGCTTTATTTGTGAGCGAGCTCAAAGCTTAAGCTATGACCTTAAAATAACAGACCCTTTTGGAGTGCTAATTTAAATGCGATTATCATGTAGGGCATTTGAATCCAAAGATTATAAAATTATTAGACTATAATCCTAATAACTATGCTAGTAAACAAGGGGGTAAAACAAGTTGGATATAGTATTATATATGATCTTAGGTGGCAAAGTCAAAAAATGTTGACCTTTACATTTTATTAATTACTTATATTAAAATTGTGTGAACTTCAACTTGGTTTTTGTTAACTAATTTATAATTATATAAACTTTGATTAAAATAAATTTGGATTCTTCTAATATGTATGATCCATAAGGAAGTTAGATAGTTATAGAAGGTACTAGAAATACAGCTTAATACTTTCATAATCGAATTAAAAGAAAATAGTTATCTTCTTTAATTGCTTATCCTATATGATGTTATAGTATAGTATAACGTTTATATCTGGTATAACTATCAGTATTCATACTATGAAATGAAAAAAAATTTCAATACTATTTCCATAATATGCAGAGCGCACTAAAATCTCTTTTAGGTATACCAACTATTTTTAAATGAAAACCTAACCACTATATATATATATATATATATATTTAACTAATTTAAGTGCCAATTATAACTTTTAAGTTCAAAACTTGACATTCAATTGAAATTCTGAATAACTTTTGAGAAATCATATGAAAAAATAAGTGACAGAAAATCAAGCAAAATTACATAAACAGATTTTAAAACCATAATTTTAAAATTTTAAAATAATTTAAGGAAAATAATATGAAAATATTAAAGCTGTAAGATTTTTATAAAATTTTAATAAAAATATAATAGAGAGTTGGTCATACGTAGAAAATAAAATGCCAATTGGGACAAGTATAATTTTGATACATATACAGGGTGGTCCGGTTTAGAGCAAAAAGTTTTTAAGGAGTGATTCCTTGGAGTATTTTAGGAAAAAAATTGTTCTAGAAGAGGGGTCTATCTTTAAATTTACCTGGGCTACAGAGGGTTAAAGAAAATCGGATTAGAAAAATTATGTCTAAATAATATCCACTACAGTTCAGAAGAAATTGAAACTAGAGCAACATCTTCTTCATAGCTTTTTTTTTAGAATTAATACACCTAATTAACGGTATATGTTGAATGAGTATCAGACTTACCGTTTTTGAATAATAACTGCATAAATTTAAAAGTTTGCTTTTAAAAACTGAATATATAGGCCGGTGAATCACGAAACGGAATAAAATTTTCGCAACAAAGTTCAAAAGCTATCCATTTGTCTTATCGACAACCCTAATGTTAGAGCATTTCCCTATTTTATAGATATCTCGTAAATTAAGGTATTTCTTTAGACTAAATAATAACCATAAATCTATACCCCTTAAACATTTCAGCAGAGGAACAAGAGAGGCATTAAGTTCCCAACTCTACACTGTGCAAATTCCTATCTGGCTCAAAACTGGCTGTGAAAATTCATTTCCAGTAAAATTTTCTCGAATAAGAAATCACATTCCAACAAACATGTTTCCCCAATGCAAAAATCTATAAAAGTTCAAGAGAAATATTAACAAATTTATTTAAAGCGACATTTTTCTCTAATCCTCAATTAGTCCAAGCTGTGCATTCGTATACAATGATATCGTTTGAAACCTACTGTTTGGCTTAACTGAAAAAAAGAAATAAGTAAATTAAAAATGACGTGGGGGACTTCCACGATTGATTTCAACATGTTAAATAGCATAATTCTTCTTCCTCTTCTTTTTTCTCTTTTATTAAAGTTTTTTATTAAACATTAAATTTATCACAATTCAATTTTAGTTTTTTAGCGACCACTCAGTTATAGTTTTCAATATCTTATAATGTTATAATGTAATCCAAAAAAAGAAAAATGTTCATTAAATTATAATGTCTTTGGCGAAATTTGAGTTCAAGACCTCCTGAAACGACAATTTTCCTATAATGACACTAAATCCAAATGATATAATCACCACTAACTATAGCCTATGTAGTTCGATTCTGCATTCAAATAAATTTTAAAAATAAATAGTGTTTATAAAAAATGTTTTTGAACTGTAATCCTACCAGCACAATTACTCATTCTCTGAGTTCCAATATCACATTTATTCTTACCATTCAATGTTTTTTTCTTAAATAAAAAATATTTTCATAGCAATTTTAATAAAGATCCAAACATAAATTTTTATTATCCTTAAAAGCAGCCTTATAATAGCATTAAGTCTCACAAATGAACTACATATACAATAAAATATATTTGAACATGAGTTTGAGATTATGAGAACTAATTTATTATAGCAATTTTTAGATAAAAAAGAAAAATTGTTTTAATTTTCACACAATATGTCATATTTTTGAATTCTGTTGCAAAAATATAATCTTCTTTGGAAGTCAAAAATTTTTAATAAAAAAAAATTTAAAAAAAAAAATCTAATTATTTATAATAAACAACAACAACAACAGCAACAGCGCAATAACATTTTAAATTCTTTATATTAAAAGAACGCAAATTTTCAATCGTCATCATTGTTTTTCTGTAGTTGGAAAATTCTTCTTCAATACTTTTCAAAGTTACTCTCTAACCATCTGGCTGTGATCATATAAACAATAATTTTTTTTAATTTTTAGTTTAACAATTCAATTTTATATTTCTCAACTTGAAATTATTACTAACAAAATTTACTGAGTTTTATAGAATGAAAATTGCATAGAAAATTCCAAAGAGTATTTTTTTTTTTGTTTTCCTTTAAATATTTTTAATTTTGTCGTTTTTTTTTTATTTAACATTATTTAGCGACAATAGAGCTTATTGTTTTTTTTATAATTTTCGTATATTATCGTTTTTGAAATCATTTATACATGTCTAATAATTTATTTTAAATAAATTAATTTATTGAAGTCAAATTGCCTCATTCTTCTAACAACTATTGTCTTGATGCAGCATTAAAATCTTTGATGGCTTTTTTTTCTTTCTGCGCCAGATTCCTCCAATTGTTTCAGCCTTTTTCGGTCGTCTTATTGTATCTAATTTTCTCGCTTCTAATTTAATACTATCTTCCCATCTAATCTCTTGTTCTCATTGAGCTGTTTCATTCTAGTCTTATACAAATGTGAAACTTGAAAAATGCCAAACTCACTCATTCTAACTAACATTCAGGTATTTTTAAACAAAACTACTCTGGATATATAAAGCCTATGTGGCCGTAAATGTGGATTAAAACTCAAAATAGAATTATGGTTATATTACGCCAAAGTGAGGCCAAATTTAGCTTACGCATCCGCAGTTTGCTAGAAAAAAATACAGCTTAAAACAAACTTAACAAATAACAGCATTAAACTTGTTTGATATTGACTGGACCTATGCGGACAACATTTACCGCATCATTAAAGACTTCAACCAGAAGCCCTTCACCTCTTTATACAGAAACAAGCCCAGACCCACTCAGTCATTGAACCATGGTTCAGATCCACAAATGTACATCATTAAAGACTTTGCCAGACTTCACCCAGAACCCCTTCACCTCTTTATACAGAAACAAGCCCACTCAGACCCACTTAGTCATTGAACCATGGTTCAGACCCACAAATATATTACTGATGATTAACAAATAAATAAAAAAGCGGTACATCCGAATATTGCTTGCCAAGATATAATTTTTAGAAACCATTCATTATAATTATGCCCAGCAGTCTTTCGACAAAATCTTAGTGTGGTGTATTGACGGCTCTAAGAAAAAGGATGGAGTAGGATCCAGAGTATATTTACACGCTGGGTGGCGCAGTAGGTAGAGCGCCTGAACCGCAACCGAAAGGTTCCGTTCATTGGGTTCATTGGGATAAAATAAATGATAAATAGTTGAGAATGTTGGTTATCACTTATAGTTTTCCGCATTTAAAATTAATAGATACACCATAAAAGCTCTACAGATAAAAAAAGCTATTGTATGTAATTGTGTATTCCAAATTTCTATGTAAAAGCAATTAGGGTGTTCATCCCATAGACTTGGAACTATATATATATATAAAAAAAAATATGAAAAAAAACCTCAGAGCCCGTATTTACTCAAGCCTAAATTATACAAACAAACTTTTCCAAACAAACTATTGAGCATTATGTGCGAGAAAATTTAAAAATAAATTACAAAATACGTTAAATCTACATTCTGTCGCTATTCTCTAGCTATATCAATTCATGTACCATCACTTTAAAGCTAGTCTGGGATATGTTAGAAATACTTAAAACCCGGGCGAAAACAAATAAGGTTACAATAATGTACCCACCATGGTATTTTGGTATAGCAGTAAATGAAGCTGCAGATTATCTAGCAGGAAAAACATCGAACGGCCTTTTCACAAGGTCAAGTCCATTCTGTGTGCTTCCCCTGAGCATAGCTAAAATGCAGTTGAAAGCTTGGATATAAAAAAACTTAGGATTTCGGCGCAACACTCCTGCAAATCGTCAAACTAAAATAGGCTTTATAGCATATAATAAGTAACCGAAAGTTAAGATAGATTGGACATATTTTAAAACAGTACACTTTTAACAAAAGCCGTTAAATGAAATTCATAACGAAATAGAAAACAAAAACCTGCTCATCTGTGGTGAAAGCAGATGTTTAATGCAAGAAACTTGAAAGGTATAGCAATGACGTAGAACAAAAGATTAAAAGAATGTGAAAGCATAATAGTGCGCTGATAGGTAGGAAGGTAGGTAGAAGTGGCCATTCCAGCTACTTCTGGAAAACCAATCTGCACTTAATTGTGTCTTTTTGAAACCACGACTCGAGTGACCTATTTCGTATTGTCAGTTGTTATAGGTTGTCGTTCTCTTATCTTCACTCTCCCCAGGGACTCAGTACTAGAGGCACCCTGTGAGATTAAGAAGGTTGATCAGATCTCCTATTTTGCTTTCCGCGATAAAACCTATATTGCTGGGGAAAGCTACACCTAAAGGCGTCTGACTCTAGCTAATGCTGTACAGCTGCAAAAGAAGTGTTGAAAAGTTTCTGCCTCATTCTGGTCCTTGCAACTGCGACAGTGGGGATTGAAAGGAATACCTAGTTTGGTAGCGTGACTTCCTATTGGCCAATGACCCGTACTGATGGCTACTACTTTGCAGATGATAGGTCACAATTATTTTACCTTCACAATGATTCTTTTTTTATTTATTTTCAGATAGAAGAAGCTCATCAAAAGATATCTTTCGTTGTTTTTTCTAGGTGGAATGAAGTGAATGACTTTAACGCACTAAAATCATTAATACATTTTTCTAACATATTTTATAATTATCAATTGGCTTATTGTAAGATAAAAGAGTTGAGCTATGGCGCAGTTCAAACGGTTTAATTCGTTTTTGTCGTCTAAAAAAGTTTCGATTGTGTAAAAATTTTGAATTGACAGTAAAGTTACTTTTGTGGCGTAAAGCCACTTGTTTTACTCTTGTGGTGTAAAGCCACTTTTGACTGGTATGATCTTTAAATATCAGCATTGCGCAGACGTATAATGAAGAACTGACTTATAAATAAAGTTTATATAAATATGAAACAAAAACAAAACTACTTCTGAATGGAAACGAAACATAAAACCAACAAAAGCCTGAGACTACAAGTATCGAAAAAATTCAACACTGATATAAGAGGGCTTTGATTAATGACTTATGTTATGTCTCGGAGTGAGAATCAAATTATAATAATAATGTTTAATTTTATTTATCTTGATATTGCTGTATAATTATTTATTTAAATTTATTCTTTCGGCAGAATATTATGAATCTTTTTCAAAGAAAGAGTACACAACGAAAAACTATTATAAAGTTGCACTTAGAAAAGATTGCACCCGAAAAATGGGTGCATGAAAGAGCGTAGGTACTTAGAGAAATTCATGAATACAAATTGGATGAGTATAAAGTAAGAAAGAATATAAGAAAGAGCCTACTCCAAAAATGCATTTATACAAGTGGATGGATACATCCAAGAAAGCAATAAGTTGTTCAGGTTGATATGTTTTTCAACAATGCACTCTACACGAAATAAATTACGAAAATAATCTGCCTTAATGAAAACTATATTAAAAAATAATCTTTCTGCAAAATTGGATTCAAATAGTTAATAAAAAAAATTATGAAAAATATTTAAACAAGAAAAAATAAAACAGAAGACAAAATAAGCTCAGACGAATTGCATATTTTCGTTTTATTTACGAATCAATTCGTTTTTCATTGCTATTTTAAAGAATGCACTTGACTCTGATGGAATTCAATTTCATATTTTATATATCTGTACTTACCATAATATAGGAAATATTTTGAGATCATGATTTTGAATTCCTGCCGAGATATCAACAAATTTCTTTCTTTTTTTTATTTATTTTATTTTTTTAAACTATTTTTTATTATTTGTTTTTTTTTTTTTTTATAAGAATTGTCTGAGAAAATAAAAATTCTAAAGTTCCTAGAGGAAGAAAGAAAATGAAAATTGTGATAAAAACAAATATAAACAAAAACCGAAACAAGAAAAGAAAAAACATATGCCATTGAATTACTCAGGATGTGATTTATTGTCTTCTTCTCTTTCAATGAAAAGTTCTGTTCCACTGCAATCAATGATTGGTGCTGTGCATAGGGTGGTTCTTGATCTAAAACAATATTTTTTCTTAATAATATTCTTCTTTGTCTTCTATGTTTTTCTTTTACTAAATTTTTAAATTCAACACAATAAAATGCTTACTATTTTACTTATTCAAGGGTATATATAAGATATGCATATAATACATGGTAGGCTCAATAGAGTAAAGTCTGATCGTTGTTAACCCAGTGTTGTATTTTGTAGTCAACTTCAAATTCTCAGTTTGATTTATGAATAAAATTTAAATGCAAACTCGAATAAAATTTGTATGGAAGTTGTATACCCCACAAGAGCGTAAAAATGAACAAAGAAAAGTTTTTTTAGTTGAAAAATAGGATATACTCTCAGAAGGACATCAAAAGGCCTAACCGCACATGCCTCATGATATTGTAAAAATCAAATCAACTAAACCCACCAACATTTGCTCTGTTATATAACTAATTTACGTTAGATCGACTAGTGACTTATTACTTAAACTTTCTATATTAACTTGAAATTTCGAATCGAACGCAGGTTTAATTAAAGATAATTGTAAGCGATTAATTCTTCGAAAAAATATGTGACTTGTCAGGTTCAGGATTCAATATACTGTTCGAAATTGTTCAACATATGGTTACAATACAATATTGGTTCCAGGGCACAGTGAGGTTCCGGATATGTGCAATACAGATCAACATATTAGAGAGGGTACTATCTAATATTTATAAATCAAATCTTTCCGGAAAGAAGCAATCTGGGCGCACTGTAATCAACTGCTTCGCAAATATGCAATTAACGCTTAAAATTCCAGATGGGCAAGTAGACCAGAGCATATAACAACAACATCTGGCCTATTCTGAACCTGAAGAGCTCGGTTAAAACCTACTATCGGTGAAAAGGTGTGACATCAGCAATATGGTAGCTGTCATTCCGAGTCATTGTCTATTGGTAAACATATCAAAAAGCTTGGACTACCCTTAAACGGATTTTTCTGAACATGTAGAGAGGAGGAAGATGAAGAAACGGATCAGCACCTGTATCTGTATCTGCTTTGGTCTTCATCAAAAAAATAAAACCCATCCAGAAGCCTTCTTTCTAAACTCCCTGGGTGATCTTGTAGGTAAAAACTTCAAGCGCTTTGTAAAAAATTCGAAAAGGTTCAACGAGTAGATTTTTATGCAAGGAAGTAGAGACCTTATTGGACTAAGTGTGTCGACGTATTGCTGGTAACCACTATTATATACCTACATATTCTGATAAGATATTAAAAAAAATTTTATAGTTTCACATCTGTTTTCTCCACGTAAATACTTTTCGTACTCATCTTAATCTCATGTCCAGGATTATTCTCATGTATTTTGTTGGGTTTTCATTGTTAATTGTGATAATTTAGATTGTATTATTCACTATCATAATGTCAGTTCTAAGTTTGTTAATTTGAAGGAAAACGACAACCACTGATATGCGCTTGGAGAAAACTGGGTCGCATATTGTTTTATAGTGATTCTCTACAATACAAACTAAAAACCATTACCTATTCAACGAATAAGCGTACAACTGGGATAAATTTAAATAATCAAACATGTATTTACACTCCGAACCTGAACGTTTTCACCAACTAATTATCTGATAATGTTCACTAATTAATTATCAAGGTACGGTCACATACGCTTGATAAGTCACATACGCTTTGTTTAGTTCCCCTTTTATCGTTTTCCGATCATAACTCCCTGAAAATCTTTATGTTTCAAATACTTTATATTTATTTTTCTTTTCTTTTCCAGATAGAAGAAAATTATCAAGGGCCTTCATTTATTGTTCTATTTTCCGGCGAAGAATGAAGTGAAAGGCTGTGTCAGCTTTGACTCGCACTCTAAACTCCTATCCTTATCCTTCTGTTAAAATTAAAACTAGTATTTTACACCAATTATTAAAACAATTTGGGCAAAATTTGTTTGTATTTAGATCAAAACTCTGTTATACGTCGAAAACGTAGATATCCGCCCAATTAGTCAATATAGCCTGATTGTTCTAAGTCTAACTCTTATTTTTTTTCCTTAACATGTTCTTTCCATTTGAACTTTGCATCAAGTGTTAAATCAAGGTATTTTGCAAAATTTTAATATGGTATAACGACATTGTTTATTGTGACTGGAATGGGCAACTCTATTTTTGTATTTACAAAATTACAAAATATTGTAGGGTTTGATTTTACTTTAGTTTAATTATCCACCTTTTGCACCGTAATAAGATTTTGTTGTTTGCTTATTGCAGTTTATTTCTGGCTTTGTTTATGTTATGTTAATACCGCAGTATCACCTACAAAAATCTCCATTGTTACATATTCTAGCTCTGGGATATTCACCGGTATAGAATTAATACAGAATGAGAGCCAGAATGCTCTCTTGAGGTACCCCTGCTTGTTCAATATATAATATTCTTTTTGATATCTAAGTAAGATGCAATTACTTCGACATAGCCTTTAGGTAGAATAAGGTCGAACTTGCAAATAAGTCCCTCATGCAATACTTTGTCGATTTTAACTTTTATTAACTTATTTTTAATTTTCGAGTATTGTCTCATATCGAACTTCTTTGAGAAAATGAATGATTCAAAACTACTTTGATTTTACTTCTTCAATTGTAATATTTTATTTAAATATTGTAGTATATTAGGTTAATTCTTAAAATAAACATTGTCTATTGGAAGCCATTAAATATTTGAAAATTCAATTATATTTATTAAATATTCCCTCTATACTCAAATTCATCCGACTCAATTCTAAAGAATAAACGGAAGAATAAAAGATCCGTTGTATAATTATTAAAAAGAAAATTGATATAATAAATTATCACTAAAATTCCATTACGATTCCCATTAGCATTTCTCGAATTCTATTTTTATTTCATCCCCAGAAACAAAAATAAAATAACACTTTAATAAAATTGAATTTTTTTTTTTTTGTTTGTTTTTCTTTTTCCTGATGATGATAATATGATGATGACGTTCTCGTGTTTCCATATTAAATCACAGCAAAAATTTAATTTCACAAAACATATTATCATAGTTACGAGTATTCATGTAATTTGGAAATTTTCAAAGTTTTACAATATAAAAATTGGCCAAAACCGAAAAAATTTCAGATTTCAGTTCAGTTCCTAGACACTCTGAGTTATTTGAGTACATATTCAAGTTTGTTCTTCTCGCTCAATTCAATAACAAAAAAAAAATTATTTCTTTTGTTTGAGACTCTATCATATTATCTTCGTGAGTATTTGTCATTTAATATGATATTTTATTATATTAGAATCATTTATGGGATGGCATGGGGATGCAAAAGGAACATTTCCATAATGTGAAGTGATTCGTTATTATTTATTTGCATTTCTTATAGTCATTCGTTTCATTCCATTGAGAATCAAAAAAAAAAAAAACTGCTTGCTGCTAACGGACGAAAAATCCTTTCTATTATTTTTGTTTTGTTATTGTTCTTCTTTTTTCTATTTATAAATAGGCAAACATTAAATGAAAACTTTTCTTAATGATATTTGGCTAAAAGATATCGGAAAGAAGGAAATTAAAAAAAATGAAAAAAAAAGATACGATAATGTTGAGAGAAAAAACGTTATAAATTAGTAAAAATAACAAATTTTCTTTTCTTATAAAATGCTTTAGCTGCGATGCCATATCCAAGCTATAAACTGTCTGTTAAGACAAGATGGTGTAAGATAAGATGTGACATCTCGTTAATACATGACTATCAGTATCATTACGCTGAGTGGCATAGTAGGTAGAGCACTTGTCTTTCAACCGAAAGGTCCCATGTTCGATTCCCGACGAAGGCAAAAAAACATGCTTTCTGGATTTTCAGACCTGTTTCAGTAACCTTTATCATTGAAATAAAATAAATGATAAAACATAGTTTAGAGTTTTGGTTATCACTAAAAAATAAAATGGAATTATACTATTATAAAGGAGAAGTGCTCTAGAAAAAATTCTAAAAAAGCTATTGTATGCATTCCAAATCTCTGTGTAAAAACAGTTTGGGTGTTCATCCCATAGACTTCGAATTATATAAAAAAAAAAATCGTTATGAGTCGGTGAGGTATAGGGGGAAAATGGGGTTTCTGTCTTTACTGGCATCTTCAGTTGTCGTCGTCGATTGGTGTCGTCTAAGCCTCAAGATTTTCTTGGTCTTCTGATTCGATTTGTACCCTGAGAATTTCTTTCGAAAGATTGTTTGTGCGATGTTGTTGTTGTACTATCTTTGACTGAGTATATTCAATGCACCATCTTTGCTGGATTTTTATTTCATTTTTTTATATCGCTCTGTTAAAAGTGGCCAATAAGATTTTAAAATTAGCGGGACGCATCTGTTGATATTATAATCTTGAAATTTCCTGTTGATGTTCGTAAAAAATTTTCATATTTTACAAGCGTACCACAAAGACTAATTTTACATTTGTCTCAAACGGTTTTATATTGGTGTGTTTATCTGGTTAACGGTTTTATATTGGTGTGTTTCTCGTTCAATGTTTTGGTGGCTTTCTCATCTGATCGCTAAAAGCTTACCTCTTATTCTGTTTGTTGGTTTCGCTTATATTAATAATCAAAACCTAGGTTAGAAAATTTTTTATATTTTTATACTATTGGCTAGAAAGGGATGTTATAATAAAAAGAGAAAGAAGGTGGAAAAAGGTTTGGCGGGGTGTTACGAACAAATTAATTGTTAATGTTAATTTTCAACATTTTTAAACTGAACATGTAAAAATGTCTCTTGGTAATGAGTGAAGTGACACGTGTTCTGACTATGAACGAATTTCCATAACCAGTTTTAAATCATCTTGACATTTCTACTCTATAAAGGTGCGCATTTGCGGCCTATTTGACAATATTTAGTTGGACCAAATTTTAATGCCAAACTTCTGCAAGATTTATGCACGTTTTGACAGAATAATGTTTCCACTGTGTAGGGTGGGCATTTGTAACCTCTACATTCCACAACGACATTTAGTTCGATATGTACCCTGATTTTAGTTCTTCCAAGCATATGCCCAGCTTCTACAAGATTTATGCACGGTTTGACAGGAATAATGTTTCCTTTGCATAGGTATTTCCAGCCTCTTGCGTTCCTCAACCATATTTAGTTAGACGTGTACTCTGATTTTCTAATACAATACAATACTTCTAAACGTTTTGGATAGAAATAATGTGCTAAAATAATAATAAGAGGAAAAAAGCAATATAGAAGGGAAATGATTAAAAAAAGTTATTTACTTGGCTTTTGAAAACCCCAAAGTATGTTCTGCGATTCCTAACATCAAAAAATTTGAAAATAAATATAAAAAATAACAAGAGACATACAAAAAACTTTCAATACATCACACAACTGTTATTAACCTAATTTTATCTATAACATCTACATAAATACAAATTTGATTTTTTTTTCTAGATGATCCATAAATGCAAGAACCGTAACGTGATCTTATATTATACATGAATGTGGTAAATTAAGTATATATATTTGATTGAAAACCTAAACACATTTAAATTTCCAACACAAAAATATTCATCCACTTTCAAATTTTCAAGTTTTAGTTATAATTTTCATTTTTTTTTTTTACAAAATGAGTTTTCACAGAATAAATAAAAAAAATGTTGTTATGTAGGTGCGTACGCAACAAATCAATGTATAAAGGTATAATGTGTATAATTTTCATTTTTCCTGAGAATTTTCATTTCAATAGCAATAGTCTTGAATACTTTCGATTTGTAGTTGTTGTTTTTGCTGTTGTTGTTTAATCAAAATAAACAAGAAAAAGTCAGTCATATGGAAAATTATTTACTGGATTGTTGGTGACGGTATAATATTCAATATAATAACAACAACAACAATAAAAACACATTAGAGTTAGATCTATTCAAGATTATGTTCTGTTCTATTTGAATTGTTGCTACTGTTGTTATTTTTGTTGTTTTATTCTTTAAAATATAGAGTGCTTCAATTTAATTGATAGAAAGAATTTGTTTAGTACCAAAGTCATTTGTTGTTGTTGGAATATTTAAATGATGACCATCTGTAGGTTGAAATCTAAAATGTTTATTTTATCGTTTTTATTTATTTTGCTAATGAATTGTTCGCTCTCTGGTAAACATCATCGTCATCATCAATGATTTTATTATATAAATGAATTATAATTATTTAGAACATTAGGTACAAAATTTTGGAAATGTAAATTTATTTATAATATACAAGTAACTATAGTAGTAGAGTAGATATATATATATTTATTCAGAATAATTTGTTGTAAAAAGAATTTATAAATAGGCATTATGACAATGGCATGAGATGTTCGTATCTTTACTTATACATTATAGTTTTGTGAACATTTGGGATGATGAATGATTTGACAATAATAAAAAAAAATAGAAACTAAATTTGCATCAGTTAATTTTAGAAAATAGAAAATAAATTTGCCTACCTCAAATTGAGTTAAATGAAAATTTGAAACAAACTTCTAGATATTTTTATATGCAAAATTATAATGGTGGTGTATATTTAAAATAATGACGTGCCATTTAAAATAATTGATCAACAGTTTAGCTCAAAATAAAATAAATTTATTTGTTTATAATGCAATGAGGATGTTGGAAAAGCTTATTTTCGATGTTTATTTGTTGAGAGATTTACTTTTTCGATGTTATTTTATTTGCTACTAGAATTAGAAAAAATGTTCTAAAATTGTATATTCAAATGAAAATTGGTGATTGAAATAGTTTATAAAGAAAATTTTATTATTTAAAAAATTTATATCAATTTTGGTAACGTTTATCTATATAAATATCTGGATTCTGGTTTTTAAAACGACATATTAACAATATAGGTAAGATGTTTAAATGTTCTCATTGTATTTAATCTGTAAATTGAAAACAGTACGATACAAATATCTGAATCATTTCACAACCGCTTTTCATTATTATTCTTTTAAAAGATAAATATTTAAAAGGAGACGTAGCGAAAATATTTTTCAAAATTTTTTAATTTTCAATTCGAAATTTAAATTTAAAACTTAACGCCATATCTATACACATACATCTTAACATACAAAAACTTTAATTTATCAAATTTTAACGACTCACCAATATACCGAGTTCTGTTTTTTTCTCGCCAGATTATTGTCTAAGATAAATCAATAAGAAAAATTTTTGTAGTGACAAAAATAAATCGAAATAATGGAAAAAATTCATAATGAAATTAAGTATGTACGATTTTTTAGCAAATGTCCTCGAATTTCGATCAGCAGGTGAATGTAAGTAATGCTTTAATTATAAATAACATATTAGCAAAACTCTTAAATCTTACCGCAAAAACTTTCATAACGAATGTAGCTTAAGCTTAAACTATATGTCTTTTTTCTCATTCTTATTTCATATCATTGCCATGTCATTGCCATGTCATTATATAAAATTTTGTAGGTTCAAGTTCAAACCAATGTCAAATTTGTTCCGAACAAAAAAATGTTCAGAATTGAATTATACTGTACTAAGACTGACTCTCAGACAGAGATGTTGTTATACTGTAAGTACAAAAAATATTTTTCGAACAAATAATTTGACTATTCTTATGGTTTCTGGTACAAATAAATAATTTTTTATTTTGAAAAACTGTGATCAATAATGTCACAACCCCAAAATCCACAGTTACAACAACAGTTTTGAAATTGCATCAACCTGTAATCAGACAATTATTTTATAATTAATATGTGTTTTCATAATTAAAGTGAATATCGTATTTTATTATTGTTAGTTATAAACTGGATATAGTAAAAAAATGACAATTGTAGATAAATGTCAAATAGCAACTGCATATTACATTGAATGAAAAAAAACAGTATTGCCAGATTTTGCTATTATTATTATTTTTAGTTTCAATAATATTTTAACTTTTTATTATCATTTCATTTTATTTATATATTTCGTCCGTCATTTTATTTCAATTATTGCGACTGTATTAAAATTTCAAAGATTTTGAAAAATACTGTGTTTGCATAAACACAGTACTGCAAAAGCAAAATGTGCAGAAATGTAATTTTAAATGAATTAATTATTTTTGATTACTTTACATTTTTTAAAGGTAATGCAGTTGATTAAACTGCGCTCTCAATTATAATTTAGCAATTTTTGTGAAAAGTTAGCAAAGTGTAGGAACAAAATGCTTTGCCAGTATTAGCAGTACTTACTGCTTGAAAATTACATTTACTGTATCCTTTCTTATATTTTATTTTCTTATGTTAATTTATCAATATATCAAATATACTTAGTTTGATACCAATAATTTTGTGATTTCAAACTTTTGAGAACATTCTATTTTTATTTTATATTTTTCTTTTCCTTTTTCTTATAATTCGCACTTTCGGCCGAGTCGATGCTTTGTTCTTTTATGATAAAATTGAATTTAATATTACGATACACTACTACTAACTACGATTAATACTATGCGGATTCACCTGATTACAGCGGCTTAGCTTCAATGGTGATATTTTGTTGTGATGTTGTATACATAAAATTGTTGTGAACTAAACTGTATAATAATTTTTTATTATCAATTTTTTTTTAAAATTAATTAACTGGCAACACTGGAATTTTAATTGCTTACTTTTAGAGCATTTCTTATTTTCAATTTTAAAATAAATTCTTCAATTTATCAAAATTAAAAAAGATAAAAATATTAGAAAAATGTATTTAAAAATTTGTTTTCAATTATAATATATTATTTATATTTATAATTTTTAGGTACTAAATTCTGTAATTAAAAAAAAATGCTATTTTAATTTATTCAGCACTTATGTTTATTTAATTTGTAAAAACAAATATCAATTTTAACGTGTATGCGTTTGCAAATAAATACTTAAAGAAATTAGATAAATAAAAATTAACAAGTCAACTGACAAGTTATCAAGTAACAGTCAATATGATTTCGGTTCATTTAACTACCAATGTAATGAAGGCTGACAGTTATTGACCGATACATAATCAGTCCAGATATAAGTACGTACATACAATTAGCGATGAATAGAATATTATATTATGAGAAGAGTGAAATAGTTTTCTTTGATTAAGGTGTGAGAATTAATTTTTTATCACGTGTTGATTTTTGCTTAACTAATTAAAAACTAAAATAAAAATTAAATGGAATGACTGTAAAACTACTGCAACTAATTGTTTATTGTGATAAAAGAAATAAATAAAATATTTAAAAAAAAATTTGCGTTACTAAATTAGTGTTAAATTCCTAAATTTGAAATTTAATTTTAATAATAAAATTTCATATAAATTTAGTGAACTTTTGAATAAATTTTAAATTGGAGAAGTATGTTTAATGTCAATGTATTAATTAGGAGTGGGTTTAGGTAAAAATACTACTGTTAAGTTATTAACAAATTATTTGAAAACTCGTTGGATTAGTTTGATGCCATTTTGCGAAATCTCTTATTGTAATATAACCTAACTAAAACTCTTCTCGTAATTATTTTTATTTGAAACTAAGTAGTTTTATTTGGAACTGCAATTTCTGACCAATAGCCACTTTTGAAGTTTAGCAAAATCAGTCAGTCACATGAGACCCCTCAGTTTAGGACGTGATGAGTTTTTACTAAACTTCTTAGTTTTGCAGATGACTCAAAGCTTTTTACTTAGCTTTTTAGTATATATTTGAAGTTTAATCATCTGTTAAATATAATTTTAAATTAAAATTATATAAAATAAATAAAAACAAATAATTTTAAAATTGTAAAAAAATTTCATATTTACATTTTTTTAAAAACCCGAATATATTATAAAATTTCACATGTTTTATTCAATATATAAATCCCACTAGATTTAAGAATGTCCAAGATCCAAAGAATTCAAATTTGATTTATTTTTTATATATACTTATATATAGTACTTACAATACAATACAAATAAAAAACTTAATGAACCAAGTTCAAATTTTAAACTCTACTTTGATACCGGGCATGAGTTCAAAACCATATGTAAGCAATAGAATATATGCAACCTTTAGGGTAAATCTAGGGTAAAAGATCAATGAAACTCTTCTAACTACATACCTATTATCATTATTATGTTGTATAAATAATGTATACCTATGTTTGTATTAAATTACCAATCAGTATAGAAAACATTTACAGTTTTATTTCCTAAAAAAAAAAAAAGAGAAAAACAAGAAATTAAAACAAAACAAATAAAAAAAAAAACTTACAAAAAAAATTATTTCTCTGGAGTACATTTTCATAAGGAAGGAACAAAAACAAAATAAAAAAAGGAAAATTCCTTGGGCAATTTTCAAAGAAAGAAAAACATGAATTTTCCTTAAACGTTTTTTGAAAAACTTAAAAACTTCAACATTTCTGGTTTTCTTAAAAAAAAGAAAAAGTAAGAAATAATAAAATAAATTAAAAAAAAGGAAAACTCTAGATTTGAACTTTAGTCATCCTTAGGCATACATACTCGTACTTACGTTTTTTAATACTTTCTTTATGAGTATGTCCTTTTTGTTCTTAAAACTATTTTTTTATTTAGTTACTATGTAAGTTCAAATATGTTTTTTTTTTTTTTTTTTTTTTATATAATTTCACCTGCTAATTTGTCCCTCTGTCAGTCGAAATCTAAAAAATAAAAAAAAAGTTAAAAGTTAGTAATTTGAGTATAAAAATAATAATGGGCTATACGATTGTTTTCTTCATGGTAATCATTTCAATTGGACAGAAAAAACTCCCTCCATTTTTTCACATCTGTTCAACATTTTGTACTGCGGGTCTTAGAAATGTGAACCTAATTAATTAATGCAACCAATGTGATCAATCTTAGGTCTAATTTTGTAATACCTGCTGAATATGACAAATTTAAACCTATCATAATAATATCTTCGATCTGTTCTGTACCCCAATAGAAGCTAAAGGATTCAAAAGAAGTATATATATAAGTAATAAAAATTCATTTTAATTAAATCAACAACATCAGTTGAATATTGTCAAATTGTCAAAGCTAAGTTTGAAACAATGCATTTATGGTAGCGACATTTAAACCATTAAACTATAGTTTAAATACTAAGCTTTGACTTATTTGTATTTAATTAGTTAGTGAAAGGGGGTGATAAACAGTTACTGCCACTGTACACACTGGCTTAAGTATTACGATCCATAGCGATTTCCTTCATTATATCACAATACGAACTCGGTTTTTTATAGCTATTCTCCGAACAGATCTGTAACTGTGGCGAGTTTGTGGAGATTCTGTATTTTTATTAAATAATAAATGATTTGTAAGTATAAGCACTTACTATCAGTAACTTATTAGTTTTATTTATAATTTTAAATGTGACTGTTTATGGTTTAACTGGGCTTTGTTCTTATATTTATAATCCTGTCTTTTTTGTTAAAATTATATTCTTGTGGAATTCGCTTACCAGTGTTATAAGGCGTGCTGAAACGCACATATCATTTAGTAGGCTATGCTTTACATATTTTTTTAAAAATTTGTAGATATTGAAAACATCGTAAAAAACTGTGTTTTGTCATTTTGAATTTTATCCTAAGTATTTTATTTTAGTTTTGTAGTTTTATTCAAATTTGTAAATTTAGTTTGTTTTGCTTCTATTCTTGAAATTTTCTTAGTTTTAGTATTCTTATCATATTTAATACACTTAGATTAAGATTGAGTATACAAATTGTATAGAAACTAATAAGCGTCTCATTGTATATCGAATATAGTAAAATAAATAAATAAATATTTCTTATTTCTCTATCTTAACAGTTTAATTTATTAACACATTTATTTTTGGTATTGGGATTTTTTTAACCCATTGGTTAATATTACCAAAAAGAATGAATTTTCATCTATTATCAGACATCTGATGTTCTTTTTTCAAGCATAAATCTAACAATTAATATTCAATTCAAGTAATTATCTTATTTATTGTCATGTAACTGCTTTAGTTAAGAAGGGCTGGATCGAATGATAGATTTTCCGTGATAATCCGTAACTATCCAATTGAACAGTTAAAAAAAAATCAAACACATAATTTACGGTGGCAATGCTCAACACTTTGTAAACGTGTATTTTAAGAGTAGCTTAGGATAGATGAAATTGTAATAATTTAAGTAACAACCAATTTTTTAATAAAATCTATTATATATATAAAGGTAGTGATGCAAAATCTAACCTGAAAGTATTATCTTCTGTAAAACTTTATATTTTGATTATTTGATTTTATTTATATAACATAAATGAAAATGACAGTACTAGGGTTTTTTATCCAATACTAAACACAATATTCGTCACAACCGGTTTCTTTTTCACTTATGTGTTATGAAAATACATTCTTTTGCTGGCATTTCTTTCTTTCTCATATAATATTTTACCAAATATATATAATAAATAGTTGTGTCAACGGTAAAAATTCTACTTTCTTTAATCCTGATTCACGTATGCATTCATCATTCTCTTCATTTATCTATTCTATGTTTCCTTTTTTTCTATTTAAATTTATTTATTTATTCAAACTACATAATATGTTTTTTTTTTAAATAATAATCATAAAAAAACAACAACAAAAATCATAACTAGAGAAAAATCGTGAAAATGATAACGGTAACTACATATGAATTCAAAATTAAACCATTAAACAAATAATTACATAATCATTATCATTATCATCATCACCATCATTTATATTATCAAGGTAATAATCTTCTTCGTATTTATTTTGATTTGAATATAAAAAAAAAAAAAAAAACCAAAAAAAAAATAATTCCGAAAAGAGTAAAACCACATAACTAGATAAAGTACGGTATACAGTATGGTATACCACCACCAATCACCATAAGGAACTAAGAGAGAGCAAATAATGTGTAATTACAATTTTATTTTTAGGTTATGTAATTGTATAATATATTCATCAATGCTGCATATATATACACATATGTATGTAATAAATGTCTATATATATTATGTGCATTTATATATTAAGTATATATGGATGCATTTACAATATTTTAACAAAATAACTTGACATGCTACTATATATGAATAAATGAATATGAAAAAAGGTCGATGGACACGATTTGCTATATAATAATATAGCCTTCATGTTCAGAAAATTAAAAAAGACAACAACAAAACAAAAAAATATAAAAATTGTAAATTTTTTAATAATTTCAAATATATAATTTACAATTACATGCATGCATATATATATATACATATATACGTACATATATAAATTTGTTGAATAAAATATACTTTTGGTAGAATTGCAAAACATTTTATTATGTTAAGGGAAAATAATAGAAAAACCTGGAAAACTAAAGAGGAGACTAAAGAAATCTTAAAGTATAAAGAACAAGTGTAGAACTCAATAAGTGTTCTTTACCGTTTTTTTTTTTTTTTCATTATTATTATTTTTTTTTTGTAAATCCTTCGTATATTTTTTATAATTATATTGTATTTTATTGTTATTGTTGTTTTATTTTTTTTTTGTTGCTGCGTCTGAAATATTTAGCTCTTCTCCTTTCTAGAGTTCATATTGAGTTAGACTACCTTTATATCTACTTGAGCTCCTCTTTTTATTTTTTTTTCTAAGTGTTTCTGTCTCATGTGACTACAGAAAATTATTGCACAAACATAATTTTTTATTTTTTGTTTTTGTTGTTTTTTTATTATTATTTTGTATTTATAAAACTATAAAAAAAATTTGCAATTATGCAATATGAAAATTGTATTAAGCTTGCCAGATAGTATATAAAAATTTTGGGAGTTTGTTTTTTGTGGTTTTGAAGTATTAAAATAGATTTAAATTAATTGTAACAATTTTAAAAATGTAGTAAAGAGTATTGAAAGCACAATCAGTTTATTTTTGAAATAATTTAGATATTGGGTGATGTGAATAAAAAAAGAGTATCGATAAACACTTATTGTTACACTCTACTCAGCATTTTTGCCATTTTAAAGTAGATTCAATTTGTTGTGGATAAAGTTTTTATTTATGAGGTAGTACTCGTTCAAAGTTGAGTGTGATGTAGAGTACTAAAAAATTTTTGAAATAAAAAAAAAATAAAAAGTAAAAAGCCAAAACAAAAATTAAGAAATGTATGAAGCTTTTATCGAAGAGTATGTGGACATAAACTCATAAAATACAAAAAAAATATAAACTTATAGATGAAATTGGCTATATAGTTATCCAAATTGAATGTTCATATTCAAATTTGTACAATGATTTGAAATCGTTTGCATCCCTAAAACTGGTGTCTTTAGTCTTCTACTTTCGTTTTGAATATGCATCAGTTAAAACAACGGTTTGTAACTATTATTTTATAGATTAAGATCGTGTTCAAAGGTAAATGTTCTTCACTTGATTTTTACCATTAAATATAACATTATTGTATATAATACCAGGGGTGTGGATTAATTCGATAAAGCTTTATTTCAAAATTTTTATATTCTCTTAATACTTGAGGTGGATTTTAGCTGGTCAACATTATAGGATTTTAAATATTTTGTTGGCTTTAAAGAGGGAGATAACATGACAACATACAACAAGAACACTAAATATCACACAAATAGTTAAATGAGAGTAATTTTGATATCACTCTATGCTCTATTGCATTATTGAGATTGAAAATTTATCTGCAAGAACTCACTCATTTTAGAGTGTAGCTAAATTAGAGTAAGATTCAAAGCAATTTCAAGTGTGCGTTTTAAATGCACAATAAGATCATTTAACAAAGTTTTAAGTACAAATGCCGGTGATGTTAGGTTATAAAAGTTTGGCATAACCGGAAATTGGAAAAAAAAGAGCAAGTGTTTATTAGATTATACTTCCATCAGTTCAAACACAATATATTGTCATGATGATTTAATAGATTAAAATATGATGTAAAGTAAAATAAAATGCACCACCTAGTTATATGAAGAAAAATAAGAAAATATTTTATAAAAATATTTCCCATAGGTGATTACTTATAAACTGGAAGGTATAAAATAATTAAACTAATTAGATACTCAAATAAACTATACCAACAATTTAATTAGTTCATGTATTCAGAAGAGAATATAGTCTGTTATAATATACGTGCCATTATCAGAATGATGATATCAGAATAAAAATTGACATCAACAAACTTTTCAGAAATTGTTTTGCATAAATTTTAATTAGACATGTTGCGGTAACCTATTGGATCTTGAATATTGAAAAAAATTATTGGAATGAAATTAGGTCGATTGGTTTGGAATAAAATGAAATGAGAATTATTATTCGTTCCTAAACTTGAACATGTAGTTCTGTTTTGTTCCTTATTAGAACGTTGAACTACAGCTTACATTACAGTTCGATGTGAACTTTAGTCTTTTTTACAATAACTAGTTCTCCAATTAGTCTAATTTTGTCAAACTGTTCTCTAATTTGTGGTTCCTATAGCGTTCTGGCTTTTTAAATCACAAGTCCATAGCACATAATATTAAAAAGTTTACTCTGTTTCAATTCAGGGAGAGAAATCTCAACTTTTTTCGACCTTCCATCACTCAGTATAGATCTGATGTAATATTCTTTATTCTAAGTACAACAACAATAACTTAATTTATTAAACGTTTATTAAATATAAAATTTAACAGAAATTATTTTACTACATTTTAATATCGTCCTATTTTATAACATTAAAGTGTAATTATTTTTTTTTTTTTGCCATTACTAAAGACTTATTCAAATCCTGTCATCATTCAACCTAACCAGTTATTGTTCATCATCTGTTACTATAACTCATATTATACATATATTGGTTTGGTTATAGGAATTTAAATTTATGTCTGTAGTATTAAAAATAAAAAAAATAAAAATAAAAACAGCAAAAAATATCCTTATGGTGCATGAATGTCCTGTAATGACTGTAATTTTGTTAACAAAAAAAAAAAACAAAACAAAAAACAGAAAAATAAAATGTTTGTTGTTGTTTTGTTTGTGTTTACTGCATTTATTTACATATCCTTATAAAATAGTATTACTTTACTATTTTCAATAAAATATTTATATATATATAATGTATATATAATATATATATACAATATACATATATCAATAATATACATACAATATACATATGTGTACCTATGGATGTTTAATTTTATGTGAATTGACCATTTATGTCCACATTTATGAACATTAATTGGTATCTAGTCTGATACACACTGATAATATCAGAGTAACGAAGAAAAAAGAGAATATTTAAATAATAATGAAAAAGATTTTGAAAACTATAGGATATTTTTATACTCGGCCGGCATCAAAGTGCATTGTATTTTGTTTTATTTGAATGTAAAAATCTCTGAAAATCATCTAAAAAAAACTGTAGCAAAGCCCGATGTCAGATTCTTAACAACGCACACCAATTTATTATCTATTTAAACTATGTATAAAAAATTATATTATTAGATAATTTATAACTATATTTAATTAGATTATTATCTATTAAAACTAAGTCTTTATTACAAAAAGATTTGTCTCTGGCAGTTTATATTTTATTTTTTAAATTTAATAAATTCTATTAATGTGATTATATAACCACGAATATTTTAACTATGAGTAGTTATGGGAAGAATAAATTAGTAATATTCTAATTACACTAGCTTAGAAGGTTTGATTGTTTTTAGTCCACTAATCACAGCACATATTGTTAATAATTAATTAGGTCTCTTCGATATTTATATGTTGATGAACCAAATAAACAGGCTTATTTATTTTATTCTAAATCTGTCTAAATCTCTACATATAAGTGGTAATTGCGAACATATCATGAAGCATTTGAACTTTATTCCACTAAAACTTCAATTAAATAATTTTTAAAATTTATTTATCGCAAAGCAAGTAATCGAAAATGATTTACGTATTCCCCCACAGTTCACAATGAATTAATAAAATAGACCAAAAACTACAACAACAGATTGGACCAACATCCAAATATTTTAGCTCACACGCTGATGAACACGTCTGCACAGGGAAATTCAAAAGAACTTTAGCTAAAGATATTTGAAGGTGAAATTAATTACGTATTTGACTGCACCATTGGGTGTCCTACTTCAAGACAGAATCCACACAGAAAAATATGTTTGCTTATTTTATTTTAGTTAGTATACAGATTGTAAATAAAATGAAGAAGTGCCTAATAAAAAAAAATTATTTGTTTGTCACATTCCACATTATAATCACAATAATATAATTTGCGGTTGTGGTGATATAGGGTACAGATTTTCTTCCGATATTATACACATCCCCCATTTAGATATATTCCATGTACACAGTTTTATATCAAACTTTTAATAAGTAATGTACTGACAGTTTTGATTTTGCATGTAAAAAACAATACATTTTCCTAATTTATCAAAGTCAGTCTATTTCCCACAGGACTCTGCCAGTTACGTTAGTTCATTTTTTGACAGTTTTTTTCGATATTATCTTTCCAACTAATTGTTGGTCTGCATCTTGCTCTATTATATATATTGGTCTTGTTTTGAAAATTCTTTGTTGAGGCGACTTTTGTGCATATACTCTTGTCATTTTTTTCTTTACTATTCTGCTTTTTCGGTCTTTTAAATGGGTTAAATCCAACGAAGACAGTTAAACTGCTTATCCCTTTATTTTTGCTTCGATACAAAAAAAATTCATATATAACTATATAAAATATACATCTATATACACCCTTAATTTAGGATCCTATATATATTTTAGTATATGTAGACCAATCTGTAATAAAGCAGTTTTATTTGCTGTGATAATTTCGTGTATGTAAAATGCAATCAGAGAAATATCATCTAAAAATGTAATTACAGTCATAATTTTCTACATGTGGGACATCGATTTAAAATTTTAGTATTATAAACTGAAAATCAAATTTACTATAAATGGTTACTTTTTCAATTATAATTCGTAAATTTGCAAATGGATTATGCATCTACAGTCGATAAGAAAAGTATTTGCACCACGAAAATATGAATTATTCTTCTTTCAATATCGCAACAACACAAATTGGACCTTATTTGTTTTGATGGGGAGTTCTATATAGAAGCGAACTCTTCAGATATATTGTACTTCTCCGTTTGTTGTCTTAGCATTGCATGTCTATTGCCCTTGATGAACGCTATTATTGCATGCCAATGTCGCAAACAAATAGAATATGAGAGGAAATTGAGTATTGACCTCTTCTATACGCCTCCATCATTGTTTTCTAAAACTGGTAGGCATCTCTGATGTTGATCAGTGAATATGCATTACCCTATAAATAATGTTGACAAATATTTTTTAATCAATATAAAATGTTTATAATTAGTTTCCTGTTGTTTTTAGTATATTTTTTAATCAGAAAAAAAATGTTAAAAAATGTTTAGGCCCAAGTCAAAGTTATAAAATTATAAAAAATTTACAATCAAAGTTCCAAAATTATTTTCACTTACATTTATGGTATTTTAATTTGAATTCAATTTCAATAATTATGTCAAATTTACATTTAATTCCCAGAAAAAGTGAATTATTTTCTATGTTCAAATAATTTTATAATTGACTGTATACGTATTGTAATCAGTGGCGAAGCGGGTATTATGAAAGGTAAAGAAACTTCGTACTTTTTATGCACAAAAAAAAATTTTTTTAATGGTTTTTGATGAATTTTTAATGAAGTGTTTCTTTGTAGAGTATATTGTAGAATGGTAGTTAAGTAGATAGGTAAGTATTTTATACTAATTTTTTTTTTGTATATTTTCGTTATTTTATTATAACAGTTTCCTATTAATTATTATATAATTTTTGATACATACAGATACTCGCAAATAAAGGATTTTACAATGAAAATTACTTTTGAAGTTAAATTTTTTTTAGATAATACAACGTTACTTACGTATATATAGTTATATACAGGAAATTGTATTAAATTGAATAGAGTATTCTATTTTTATTCTTTTTTTTATAATATTACAAGAAAAAGAAGTTAAATGTATTATTATAAGTTACATTATAATTTTTAAAAAATTAACTTTCGTTGCATTTAGATATTTTGAATTTATTCTTGAGATATTTATTTAACTAAGTTACTTATAATTAGAATATATTTATAGGTGATTCCAGAAACCGGTGCCTTTGGCTATTTTTATTTCTTTTGTAACCAGTTTGCGGTACGAAGTAAACGTTCAAAGGGTATTGTGAGAATATTTCAGATTTTTTTTACTGAATTTACTACGAATTCGCAGAAATTAAAAAAAAATATAATATTAAAACTTTATTATAAATTAAATTAATGCAAGTAATAGAATAGAATAGAATGATAGATGAAAAAAATATGGTTGACAGAAAAAGACGCATGACAGTGGAACAGTGTTGTTGACCATTGTACACTCATTCTCCGTATAAAAACATTTTTAGGATCAAAGAGTCATGTCGTTGTCTGAATTGTTGCAATAAAAGGAAATTTTTACTATGAAAATAAAACTGATAGAATTCACAATAAAAACACATAAATTTTTATATTTAAACTTCATTTTTATTTACAAAAACAACAAACAAAGTTAATATCACAAAGTTACTTCATTTTATATTATAACTAATTAAAAAAATATATATTTTTTTTTTGTTGCAAATAATATTGCACAATTATCTAAATATCTAATGCACACAGTCATACATAAATAATATTTTAATTAACTGACCATCACATTCTAACTCAACGAGAAAAATTTACGGCTTATTCGTCGTTGAGCTAAGGTAGGCCTTTTAGCATATATCCGTTTATAAAAAGATATGGATCGCCATATATCAGAAACATTTGAACAGCTGTATTTCCAAGCGGTTGTTAAATACTTAAAAGTCTCAGATATTTTCTCGTGAAAAATATCAGTCTCATTGGTATTTTGAGGTGGTAAATTGGTACATGAAATGTTCTCCTCTATATACTTCTTCATTTTCTAGAATATTTAGAAGTTATTCCATTTATAACGGCTTTTCAGTATTTTCTATAAAATCTTGTTTATATATATATATATATATATATCATTTAATCAGTAAGACCGGCTTTTCTTGTCAATGCAATATTTTTTTATATTTAAATTTTCTTCATTATTTGTATTTGTATGGATATGCATTCTAGCCATAAAGGTTTCCAAAAATAATTTAATGTTAATCATTATTAATAAGATCATGGTCAGGTGTGTGAATAGTAACACCTGACCAAGATGATTTTAGTATGATGTTAATTGGTTTTTTAATATCATATGAATCCTAAACCATCATACATTTCAATTACGTTTGAAAGAGTTTATACTGTAAGTAACGATGTTTAAAACTTAAAATTACGTTTTCGTCCATCGGCTGTTTAAGAGAAGTTGTATTTGGGGGAGGAAATATATTTTTAACATTTTAATTATTGTTATTTTTGTGTCGTTGTGTAGGGGATAATATCGATGAACAAAAAAAAAATTAAAAAAACTTATGTTGTTATATGAATTGTCGTTATGTGGGGTGTCGTTTGCAGGGAATAAGTGTAATTAATTGGAGTACTAAGCTGGGAAAATCTTACAGTATGTATCTTAAAGTAATTTTTATTTTATATATATATATATTGGTATTTGATGTATTGTAGTCTTACTGCGGTTTATCCTGCAATAATCATTATTGAACAAATAATCTTCTGAATTCCTACTTTTGCGTTGTTGTTGCTTGATATATATAGCGAAATATTAACAACTATGTTTTTAATATTTTACTGGGATTTTAATTTTCAACGTTAAAATAATCGTGTATTTTTTTTTATATTATATTTATATTATATTTATTCATAGTTCTTACTCTCAATTATGTTATATGCATTTATGCACTCTTTACAAACAATTGAACTCATTTAAGAAATTTTGAAATAAATAAACGAAATATATAAAAAGCGAAAATTGTATTTAACATATCTCTCTCTTTTTTAAGAAAAAAACTCAACTCAAATAAAATTTTCAATTGTTTAGTAACTAGTAAGTATTTATACTACAACACTATGGCATTTAAAGTTTTGCTATATTTAAACCACAAAAAAAATATAAACGAAAATAAATAATAATAAAAAAGCGATTAAATTTCAATTAGTTTTCATTTTCAACTTTGTAACATTCAATTACAATAAACAAACAAAATTGTAACATTTTTTATTACTTTTATTCTATTTTAAAACAGACACACCCTCTCTCTTTTTATTAAATTCTCTTTCTTAAAACAAATTTTCTCTGTTTATTTATTAACTATCAATTTATTTATAACAGAATATATAGAAAAAATTAATATATAGTAAAGTAAATGCATATATGGAAAGAAATACTATTGCAGTTGATGATAGTGTCTATGGGTATATAATGTTCATTTTTAAGTTCACGTACACTTTCAATTTCAATTTCAATTTTGAAATTGAAAATAAAAAATATAAAATAAAAAATTGAGCATTGATTGCATAAAAAATAAATATAATACCTAGAATACAAAAAAAAAAATATAAATTGCGCAAGTTTTTCAAAGAACAAACAACACAACTATAACTGTTTCTTATTGATTAAATTTTATTTGCAATTTTACGATTTATTTATGTGTGTTGTAAATGCGGATGTGTGTTGATTTAAAATTTAATTTTTATTAAATTCAGTTCTTAAAATTCTAAATTTTCCAATAGTGTATTAAGTTTTGAGTCTTCAATAAGTAAAATAATAAAAATAAAGAAAATTGAAAACACAAATAAAAATCAAATTCAAAAACACAATTAAGAAAAATCGGATTGTTTTTTTTTTATATTCGTAATTCTAAAGTATTTTTTGTTTTGTGTTTTTTTTTGTTATTTATAGAAAATGAGAAAATCAAAATCAACAGACATGGTCTTATTGCTATTTATATTAAAGCTTTATATGAACTTTAAAAACTGATAATAATTTTAATTTTTTACTTAAGTAGTCATAATTTTTTAAAAACTGTAAATTGAGTCATCTTTACCAAACTATTTTTCGTTCATGTCAAATTGAAACATACTGTTGATGTAGTTAATTAAGAACGGTATATCAAATTAATAACTA
The DNA here is from genome assembly GCA_963942445.1 of Argyra leucocephala. Classification (NCBI taxonomy): domain Eukaryota; kingdom Metazoa; phylum Arthropoda; class Insecta; order Diptera; family Dolichopodidae; genus Argyra; species Argyra leucocephala. The sequence goes on along the minus strand of OZ012678.1, from coordinate 46,282,552 downwards.
TACATATTGATTTAACTGCATTTAGAGTTGAGTCGTTGCACCAAAAAATTTGAATATTAGTAGCGTTCCATTATGGTGTGTAAACTAACCATTTTTAGACATTTTTGAACACAACTACCTCTTGTTATTGTGTAGAAAAAGGTTAGTAACGATCTACTTTCCGCTAGGCACTGAATAATTATTTAGTGTCATATTTATAATTTGAATTTTGATATTGACATTTAAATAAACAAAAATTTAAATTTCAATATTTTTCAACAAAAAAATAATTTAAATATTATAAGTAACCATTTTATTATAAAATGCATTCGAATAAACTGAGTGGTCCCTAGATGAAGCATTTTAAAATAATAAAAAAGTCTTATTTTACTAAATTTATTTAATACCTTGATCGATTTTGGTTATTAAACCATCATTAGAAGGGTGCTTGAAGACTAACAGATGTTGATGAGCGATGGACAACAACCTGTTGCCAGATTTCTCCATAACTGTTGTGTTCAGTAAACTGTTCTAGAACGTTCTAAAACGTTCTAAAAGTGTTTGACAGTTAACTGTTATTGTCTAAAACTTGTTCTCCCCGATTTTATATGTGAATCTACTGAACACAATTAATATTTCCAGCACTTAAAAAAAGTTGGTATGCTGGAACGGATGTTGCTGGTATCTGATACATATGCCATTTTGCCAAGTTCAGGATGAATTTGGGAATAAGATATACAATAGGTGAGTGGATCGGTATTTAAATCTAATGTACGTTAATTGAGATATTGCGATAAATGCAGGATAATGCAGTAGAAACTTGTTCTTCTACTTGGATTAATTTTTGATGAAACTCTCATAAATTAAGTTAATTTCTAGTTCGATTTTTAGTTTCGAAAATATCACATTTTCACTACTAGTTTGTACCAGTTCATGATTATTTTCCAGATTTGTCATTTCTCATTGTTTTTTTTTTTTTTAATTTGTCTATTAATTTAACTGCTTTCGTATAACTTATTGTATTTTTGAAATGTATTTTTTAAAACCTAAAAATCTAAAAGCAAAGAAAAAGTTAACTTTTTTTGATTTATAATTATTAAGTGCATATGTACAAATTTTTTAATGCATTGTAACTGATTATAGGCTTAAATGTTTTTTAGTTTAGCTTATTGTACAAAACAAATTGTTATTTAGAAAATAATAAAGTAAAATAGAATAAATAAATAAAATTTTAATTTTTTTTTCTATTTCTAAAAAAATATTTTTTTTTGCTTCATTAAAAAAAATATCGAAAGAAAATATCGATAATAATCGAAATATATCGAAGCACATTTTATTGGAATACATTAATTAAATCAACTCTACTGAATTGAAATAAATTTAATACTAATAATTTGATCATCTTTGTACTACTTGCATATGCAATTGAAAATGAATGAATAAAATCTCTTCTTATGAATAAATTGATTTCAATTTCAATTTTCTATTTAAAAAATAAATAAGACAAAACTGAAAACAAAAAAAATAATACGAAACTGTGATTTAGGTCGAACGATAAGTTTTTGATATTTTTTTTATTTTTTTTATCTTACATACATTTTTTTTTTTTTATTGATTTCTAAAACAGAAATTATTGTTAGTGGGTTCATTCATTCAATTTAAAACCAAATCAAATGACAATCAATAATTGTAATAATTTAAAAATGTCAACCACAAAGATTGACAGGAAACAATAATTATGATTTATTAAAAAAAAAAATATGGAAAACTTTTTTTTAAAAACAATAAAATTTAATAAACATTTGTGAACAGCAGTTTTCTATAGTATGTAATTGTAATTGGTGATCAATCAATATGCTGAATTATACATTATTGTATATATACATAGTGTTAAATCATAACTTAAAAAACTCACTTCCTTTCGTGTAAAACAAATCACAATTAATAAAAAAAAAAAAATAAGAAAAGTTAATGTACTTACGTCTATTGAGTTGAGAATGTTGTAATCTTTTCAACGAGCGTTGCTTTGCAAATAATTTATCAACATATGAAGTATTATTAATAATTTTTGCGCTGTGATAAATTTTGTTCACAGTACAACATGTTGAGGTATATTATAGAAAATGTAGATTTATTTAAATATATACATATTCACGTTGTTTCACCGTGTAACGGTATTCAATAAAAACGTTGAGTTAAACAGCCCAATTTTTATTCAAACGTTTCAAGTTATATATAACGGTCTTTTATTATTCGCAATACTGATATTCACAGAGTTCTATAGATCTATTACATAACAGAAAAAATTTAAAAAAAAAATGCGCTGCTCGGTATAGCATTCTTCAATCACAAAATCTTAGTATTCATGCTTTAGTTTAATTATAATAATTATCAAGACGAAATTAGGAACTAGTTGAAATAGTTTTTGTTAATTTTTCCAATAATAAAATGTAAAGAAATTCTTAGAAAAATAAGAATAGTTATGGATGCGAAAGCTGAATTTAACTAAAGGAAGTAGTTAAAGGGCAAAATTTTCGAAGAAATTTTGAACCTATACAAAAAACAGGTATCGTATTATAATCTCTTTTTTAAAAATTCTACATAATTATAAAATAGAATAAAATCCTCTTTTTGGTGAGAATTTCGAGAAACCCGCTTTTTACAAGATTTTACATCTAAATTATAAAAACTAGGATTTTAATTGACAAGATTTTGTTAAACAATAAATTTTATAATTTGTATGAAGGCCCTGAAGTTTCGATGGTTGTAATATTACAAAAAATTGAATTTGGCCGGACAATAAACAAATAATGCGTGAGTTTATCATACCGAAACATGTACTAAGGGGAAGAGTTTCGGGTTAATAATCATTGCCTAAGACATAGAAACATCGGGAAATTTCAAATGAGTGATGTGGATGCCCCAAACCACATTTTAATACTGGATCATTGAATGGAAAAGTGTGTATGATAATTTACATTTGTCAAAGCTACAAATCTTCCATTTATAATTGATCATTTGTTGGCATATCACTTGCATCCAAATTAAAACCAAAAACATCAAAATTTGTTAACGAATCAAAACTTGAGCTGGTGTTTTCTATTATGTTTTTCAGCATTTATAAGAAGAATTTTGGATTCTCGATTTGTACAGGTTCACTTTTTTGAGCCCAAAGACAATATAGACTATACCTAAAGGACTATAACCAGAATTAATATATTTTTTGTTTTGCGGAATTCCATTAGTTTTGTTTGAGTTAAATATGGATGACATTCATCAACTTGATTAGTTGTAAAGTGAATTTTAGCCTTTTTTAAAATTCTTTCAATTTGTTTTTTTATTGAAATTGGAAACATTAATTGATTTACATAGAACATCTTCAACCAATTTCTTCATTTCTTTCCATGTATCAACATAATCAGCATTAGAAAATAAAACGGTACCTTTATCGTCGGATGAAAATTAAAAGTCACCTTCATTATAACCCATTAGCCAAGAAAACAAATACATATCCAGATATGGCGTATTTAAATATTTTTAGAGTTGTTTCACAAGCACCTCGTACTAAATCTGAACGATAACATGTATTCCATAACTTGCTTGTTATAAAAAAGTCATCTCTTTTAACAACACCTTCAGAAATTTTAGCATTGATTCCTTCCAACCAATATTAATGGCATGTTTGACAGCTTGAACAACTTCGTGCACTTTTTCATATACCGAAACCAAGAATCGGCATATTTTTGTCATTATTGAGAAGAAGATTTGGTACTTTAGAAGGCATATTCTTCATTCTTTGAACAAATTTTAACTAATAGAATACTGTCAACACTGAGCCAAAAACAAATAAAACTGTGTTAGTACTAGATATGCAGTTAGGTATTAAAAACTAAAGATGGAGTTTTTTAATTGAAAATATTACAAACGAGAACAGCCAAGCTTTGGAATGTCGCGTCAATGAAAAAGGAAAAGAAGAAAAACATCAAAAACTGAATTATTGTAGAGCAAATCGGTCGGACTACAACAATTTATTGAAAAAACATTAGACAAAAATAGCAATATTCAATAAGTAGGAGACTAAAAATTTGATTATATCAAAAATTTTACTTAATTCTACTTAAATTTAAACATGGAATTAACAAATTTATAATAAAATTTAATTAATTTAAAAAAAACAAAAAATGATTAAAAGTTGTGATAATTTTAATCAAATAAAATTACATTACAAAAATATTTGAAAATTTTTAAATTTGTTGTAATTTTTTATGTTATTTTGTTTTTTGTTGTTGTTTTTTTTTCTAAATTTACAATTTCTATTATTTATAGAATGTTGTTTTGAAATAATTATGTTGTAATTTTCGAATAAAATTCAACAAAAAATCACTGAACAAAAAAATGTAATTAATTCGATAATGATGAGATAACTTGTAATTGTTGACATTTATAGTGATCACCTGTGGTGTTCTTTTTAATATGGGCGCATGAAAAAACAAAAATTTTCAAACATTATTTTTTTTGTAAAAAATTAATTTTCTATTTGTATTACAAATTAATTAATGAATTTTAATTGAATTGTTTTAATTTTAAATTTATATTTGTAAATTAATTGGAAGAGATAGTTGAAATTGTTCGATGAGGTCAAGAATTTTTTAATTGAAAGTTATATACACCGAATTGATCAAAGTATAAAAGAAAGAATATTGATGCCAGAATTTTCAATTGATTGATTACAATTTATTTGAAAGATTAGATATCGAAATAGCTATTTCAAAAAATATATTAAAAAAAAAAAAATTAATTTAATTTTAAATTACTCAAAATGTAAATATAGATTTAGACATCTGCGAATCTTTATATATAAAATTAATTTACAAATAAAATTGAAATCTGAAATCTAATTCTGGACATAAATTTATATTAATCGAAACCAAATTTGTTAGTTTTGGTGTCATAAATTTATGTAAACCGACCATTCTGATCAAAGCTGACAAATTTGGTTTCCGTTAAAATAAATTTATGGTCAGAATTAGATTTGACTGGAGAACTGAGTAGAATAATTGGCTCTTTGACCAATTTAATTAATTTATATTAGATAAAGACAATATCTTTGCGTAATACTAATTTTTGCCTCTATAATATTTACAATTGTAGGTAAATTCAATCATTATCACTATAAGGTCTACTCATTAATGTAAAAATTAACTTATCATATAATTCCAAAACAGATTAGTCAAATAACTAATTCCGTTCGAATAGTGTCATCAGCATGCTATGAAAAAACAAGGAAATTTACCGTTTAGGTAAATATGAAAATTTCACTAACTTCTCTGAAGCTTTTAATAGATTACCAATAACACACATATTATCATCACAGAACAAATACTATCATTTGTATGAACAGACAATTATTTCATCATCATCATTCATCATGTGGCAATTACAACTCGGGGTAATTTTTTATCTTCTTCTCATTGTTTCTTCATTCAAACATGTCGCTGCTAGCAACAGTTTTCCAATTTCAAGCATTAGATATAGCCAAATCAATTAAGTATTATCCAACAATCAAGTTCGAATTGTTGTTTCAAGGTAATTGAATTCAGTTAAATCTTCAACCTTCAATATTATATTCTATTCCCGCCAATGTTCGGTTTACCAATAATTTTTGTGATCACTAAGTTAAAATGTATGGTTATTTATTGACGATTACAATTGCGTCTCACCTATATTGATTTTGTGTAGTTATTCTATTAGTGTCTATACTCAAAAATTCGGTTTCCGTCTCGTTTTTTTATAAAAATATTTTAAACATATTTTAATTAGCTACTCTATTAATTCTAAGTATTTTTTTTTCATCAAACAACTCTGCATTTCTAGGGTCAAATAATTTTCCTAGAAGTTCATTATTTATTACCACATTATATTAGTTCACTATTAATTATTATAGTTTTTTTCTATAATTTTCTGTCGCTTATCATTAGCCACAATTCACAGGTGTATATGTTAATATCGATTAAATTAGAATTAAAAAAAAAAAAATTAACTAATGAACATTGTGGGGAAAATTCAAGTTTGTTAAATTATATATTATAACAACGAAGCCACAAACATCATCCATATATAAGTACATGAAAATAATTAATTCTCTACAAAACCAAAAAATGGAAAAAAAACAACACGTAAATTCTCATCATAGTCAGTTTATTTTTATAATTGAAATTCACATAAAATCAAAATAAAAATTGAAATTCTAATTAAATTGAATAAATTCATTTTATCCTGTACGCTATATCTAAATGTACATTATCATATCGATATCATTTACATTAATTTGTTGGCATCATCATCATCATCATCTACCCATCATTGAATCATCGTCATCATAATTTTTCTTTATTATCGATATGAGGAGTATCAAAAATAAAACTATAACTACATATACTATTATAGTCATATTAATCTATAGAAAAAAATTTCCCATTTTTTTTTTTTTTTGCTCTTTCAATTCTTCCATCTCCATCATGATAGAGTTAGTCTTGGATTAATTATATGTGCATATACACGTTTGATGATTTTATTTTCAAGGATGTCAGCTAAACGACTTGATTATTCTTACAAAATATTCTAAATCAATATAAATTTATAGAACGTATGTAAAATAGTCATTCTAGTGATGCCTAAGACGATATATACAGTCTGTTATGAAATTTTATAAACAGATCACAGTAAAAAATTGTACAATAATATCGAAAAAATATTTCCTAATGTTAAATTTATTTATTAAATTTCACTTCTTCATAATGTTTGTTAATTTATAATTCTAAAGTGAAGGTGAGTAAAACAACGAAAAAGAGCTCAAAGCTTTAGATAGTTTTTGAAAATTCGGAAATTGGTGACAACATAAATACATTTTCATTCGCAGAATTTTTGCTTTTTAAAATTTCTATTTTTAAGTCAAGAAAATTAGCTTTTTCTGAAATTTTCAGTACATATTAGTGCATTAGACAAATAAATTATTGGAAATCAACAACCTCCTGGATTATAATAAAACTTAATCGAAAGAAGGGTGGATTATTTTGAAAAGTTTTATTGATTTAATCAACATCTGTAAAAACCCTAATAAATCAATTGAAATTAGATTAAATGGGGAAATGTTTCAGGTTTACTGCTAATCATACAAATTATTAAGTAATCATTTGGAATATATATATACAGTAAATATATATATATATATATATATATATATTAAGAATATGTTTTACTCAATTAGTTTTCTGATTATCTTGTAATTAGTTGAAATTAAATCAAACATAAATTTTAACTGAGGAACAAGCTTAATGTTTTTTATTTATTGTTTTGATTTTAATTTTTCTTAATACTCTCCTGGTGCACTCAGGGAAAAATCCTGTGAAATTAAAATTATTTACTATTAATTCTATTATATTTTACTATTAAAATTCGTCAATGGGACATACAATTTTAAAATGTATTAAAATTAAAATAGTTAAAATGTTGAATAGTACCATTATTTTAATAGTATTGTCCTATAAATATTATAATAATCCATCACATTATAATTTAATAGTATAATTATATATCCTATTACAATAATAGTTTTAATAGTGCTAATTTAATTAATATAATAGTATACATACTATTGTTTTAGTAGTAACTATTGAAGTGATGAAGTGGTAAACTTTTTTATAATAGGACTAGGAGTATCACATTATTTAATATACTTAATAGTACATTTGGTTAATCATATCATTAAATTCATTCTGGTAATGTTACTAAACAATAAATACTTAGTTTGTAATATTAAAATAATAGTATAATCTAATAAATAAAATGAATAGAACAGTTTTAAATTTATAGTATTTCAATTCAATTCAAATACATTAATGCTGTAATAAGTAATTCAATTACATTAATGTTGCTTACTATTAATATAATGTAATGTATCTTATTAAATCAAAACTACAAAACTCATTATTTTAAACAGAAAACTATTGTTTTTATATAAAAAAAAAACTATTGATATCCGGCTACCCCTTAACATGTATACCACATTGCACATGTTGTTTTTTCTTTCTCTTAGGTTATGTAATATTTTTTTCAATTTCTGATGTATTGAGTTTATTTATTACTAGCTATTTATTCCCGGCGTAATATTAGCCGGTCAAGCGTTGAAAAAATATTTCTTTGAACTTAAAACAAAGTTTTCTATTTTCGTAAAACAATAAATTTTTCTTACCATATCGTTCAATTTAAGCATAACATTTTTGTTGCATAGAGTATTTTTTTTCCTAATCTCCTTGTTGTTACCTCTGTGTAGTCACCGATATAACCATACTGCCATAAACATAAAACCATACTGGTTTAAAATGCGCTTTTGTATACAACGGAAAAACCATTTGAAGATGAAGCACCAATTGAAAAAATAGTCAATTTTGCTATTGATATGTTCTCGATAATATCTTGCTTCTGGTGTTTTTGCTGGAATAATGAATTTTAGCAAATCCAGTGAATTTTTAAAGGTGGCAAAGCAACATTTACCACCATGACAAAAATAGAAATAGCTATTTCTACTTCTCAATATTTTGCTTTACAAAATAAACATTCATTTGAACTTACAGATGTGCCTGCATTGGTAAATTAGAAATATTTCGAAGTGGCTCAAAGACACAAACCAGGGAAATTAAAAAAAAAAATTTAATATAGGTAATTAATTTTTTGGGTAGTTTTAATTGTTTTGACGGCATTAAAAATACTTCCAATTTGAAAAAGCTCCATATTTTTTTTTAGCTATTATTTAGATCATCTTATTTGGGTTCTTGTATTAAATATATAGTTTGTCTATATGGGTTTAGAAATTGTCTGTTTTTCTATAAATGATTTATTTGAAAGTTGAGTACAAAAATTAGTACTTTTTAAACTTTTTTTTATTTCTTAATCGGTAAGTTTTACGGTAATATTTTGAAAGCTCTTCACATTTAAATTTGTGGGTTCGTGTCACTGCTTTTTGTTTTAATTCACCTAGGTGGAAAGCTTCACAGACATTATTTCATTAGAATTATCTTAATAATTTTATTTTAAATTTATATTTACAAGTTATCAAGTACAAGTTTTGATTGAAGCAAGCTTAGTAGTTAGTTGAAAATCTCGAACTTATCTCCAAGCGAGTAAATCTTTTTAGTCTGCGTGTCTGCCGAGCGATTAGAAGTTCTGGAATTAATGCATTTGAATGGTTTTGAAGTCTGGTGAAATATGATGTTGATTTGGATGTGACTGTTTCTTTTACATATGGAATGTTTAGATCTGATCGTATTCTGTCATTCTTCCAAACTAAAAAACCAAAGGGCTTTTACAATAGATAATGTAACACTTTTGATTGAGAACCATTGGTATTTTGGTTGAACCTTTTCATAATTACTTGTAGTACCCCATAACTCAAGACCGTGTGTACAAACTGGTTTTAATATTAGCTTTTATAAAAACATGTTTTCTAGCGTTAGAGTTAAAGTTTTTGTATAATAGTAAAAAAAGGAAAATATTCGACTGTTTTCACTATTATGATTTTAATATGTTTTCGTATATAATCACTTTTCTATAAAGTGACAGTTTAGAATAACGCTCTATAAGCCAGTAGAATTGGTTGAACTTTGTTCTGAGCTGCTTATTCTTTTGGAGACATTATCAGATTATTCCTTTAGAACAATATATATGTATACTACCCAATAAATTCAAACGAAATAAAATCAAAATTTTTTTCATTTCTACTTATTTTGTAGCGTCACTTTATCACTATTCAATTACCATCAATATTCTGTTTTAAAATTTATAATAGATGGCATGGATGGATCTTAAAAATAAACAAATGACATGATATCAGAAACATTACAAATTGAACTGTCATTTTGTTTAAATAATTTTGAAACTAACTGTACCTACTCTTTGAAATAAACAAATTCGAATAAGATTACCGTTTTTATTGGATCTAATTACTTAATGTTATTAATCTGGTTTTCGTGTCTACTTTTTAATTTTTTTTTATTTTCTTTTTATAATTTTACATATATGTACAATAATATATATATGTAGATGAGTGTAGTTATACATTTAATTTAATCGAAATTACCTTTTGGTAATAATTTATTAGGTATTTTGAATCTTAAAAAAAATATTTTCAATATTCAAAACAGGTAGGTAGTCGCATACACACATATATGCATATAATATATGTATAATTGTTATGGAGATGTGTTCAAAAACAGTGTAATTTACTGAAATGTCATAAATTATCGCAAAAACATGATATTTTCGACATTTAATGATAATTTTAAATGTAAATATGTTTCTATATAATTTTAATTTTAATAGATTGAATTAACGAATCTTAATTTTTTATTAAATTGGATTTTATTTTATTTCCATTGATGAAGTTTTGAGAGTATATTGTAAACAAACCGTTTTTTATTAAATTAATTTTAATTTTTTTTATTTTGTTATTTTTTTTTAACGATGTGACTTTTTATTAATTGAATCGGCAATAAATTTATAATTAGCAAATGATTATTTTTTTTTATCATTACTTTTTTTTGATCTATTCAACTTGACCTTGATGATTAATTTCGACTTTTAGTATTTTATTAACTTCATCACATTTCATCAAAATATATGCGAAGTTTCCGACTTATAGTTATATATAAATAATAACTATTTTTTACAGTTTTTTTTGTCAAAAAACAAAATATTTTTATATTTTCTATTAATCGAATTTTGCTTTATCAGACTGTCTTTTTTCACTTCATTTTTACAAAAATTTACTTATCAATGAAAGATAAGAAGAAAAGGTATATACTAGAGCAAATAATTGGAATTTATAGAACAAATTACAGATTTGAAGTTTAAAACAATTTTCAGTTTTGACGAAATCGAACCGTCAAATATGAAAGAAATATGGAACGAAACTATTATGTAATCAAATGATTGACAGACGCGAATAAATCTAACGCAAGCGTTATAGATAGTCAAACAAGAATTTCACTGTTTCTCCTTTACTTTAGTAATCAAACGGTGTAAGTAAAAAGTCAATCATGGAGTAATTTAGTAGAATTTCTATCTACACCAACACAAAATAAAAATTATAATTTTTAAGTTCGAAAGCGATTGTTAAAATATTCTTTCTACTCATATAATTTTTCATTTTTGTATATTGAAGCTGATTATTTCCAAAACACTTTCACTACTCTGCAAGTAAAATAAAAATTATTAAAATATTAGCTAAATTGTTTAAAAAAAAACTCCTAAGTAAAATTTCAAATTACTAGATTTTCTTAATTTTACGAGTACAATATAACAAAATATTTAGTGATACATCCATTTTGAATTTATATTCAAACCAAATACAATTCGTGTGAAAATTTTATTTTTTGTTAGTTTTATTGCAAACAAGCCAACTTTATTTAATTTGATTCGATTGGTATTAAAAAAAAAAAAAACAAAAGCTTCAGACGTTAAAAATATAAAAAAAAAAAATTTATTGGCACAGTATGTGATGAGGTGTGTTGATTTGATTATGAGTATTAATATGTATGGTAGACTAAAATTTGAAAAATATCTATCTATATACAATAATTTTATTCTTATTACGTACATACGTACTTAGGTACGTAAATACAAGTATGGTAATGTAATTTTCGAATTTTCAATAAATGGGTTTAAAAAAAAAATTTCAAATTTTTTTTTGATTATTTTTTGGAATTTTATTTTTTTAAAGTAATTTAAGGTTATATTTATTATTGAAATCATAGTTGAATATTGGTAAATTTTAACTTAAGAATTTAACCATATCCAAAAATTATATTTAAATATGTATTTAATTGATTTCCTAAATGGGGATTTGATGTTTTTCTACAATAATAATTTAATGAAAAATTTCTGATTTCTTCAAAAGTATTTTAAAGAATTCCTTTGCAATTTAAGTTGAGAATAATTTCTAATTTAAGAAATACGATGCATTCCAGAGCTAAAAATTGCATTAAATAATGGTCTTTGGTATTTACGTTTTAATTAATTTTAATTTAAATGTTTCCCCCAAATTTCAAAGCATATAAACAACACCTCTAAATACCCCAGATGCAATATAGAATTGAAATCAATTTCAATTTACAGTTTATACTTTGTATATGTGTATGTATATGTATATATATATATATATATTTGTTCCCTTGGAATATTTGTTAATGTGTAATTACTTCACAAAGAGTGTAAAGCTGTATTCCACTGTAACATGGACAACAAAGTGATTTTATGGCGCATCGTCATAAGCCATAAAACTAAAACCAAAGATAATATACAAGTAAATATCTTGTAAATTATCTTTGATAAAACTGACATAAATACGAAAAAAAATTCGTCAATATGTCAATGTCATAAGTAGGAAGAATATAAAATTACATAAATCCGAAAAAAATAACAATTTTGTGCTTATGTCATTCTTGATTTCGGACTTATGACTTTGCACTCCCTTTTGTTGATAGATCTTCGTGTCTTGCCACTATATATATATTTTATTAAGCAGCCGTATATCATGTTACTCAGTTTTTAGTTTATTTCTTACTGCACTAATGTCCTCTACATAATTGTAGTCAGGTTCTGAACATAAATGTTTCCACTATTACATAATGAAATAAATTTTCTGTGAACGTAAAATATTATTAGTTGTAAACAAACCTAAATTATCAATAAAAACTTGTAAATTATTTTAAATATACATACATACCGTGAGTTCAAAATGTTTAAATACAGTGTTTATTACAATTTTAAAATACCTCTATCAAGGAATTTATTTATGATTTCAAAAATTTATCTACACTAAGTTCCATTTCTGCGAATTGACAAACAAAATTAACACAATAAAAAATTGATATTTTGAATTAGGTGATCCCCCAAATTTGTTAATTTTTAAAATCACAGAATTTACATAAAAAAAGTGTAAATACAAAACATTTTGCTTTGCCTAATCAAATTTTTCGTCAAAAAAAAAAAAATGAATCTATAAAAAAAAAGTAGTGTTAATTAAAATTAAAATGCACTTTTAAATTTTTTTGAAATAATTTTTGAAGTATTTTTTTATTTATTGTTTTTTTTACCGCATTTAATGATATATATTTTTTTCTGTAAATATGTAAATAATCATCAAAATAAATGAAATATAATTTTTTTTTCTAAAATCAGCACGGGTTTCAGGTTACAAGCAAAGATATTCAAAACTATAAAGTGTGTATAAACTTATGGGACTCACTTAAATTAATTATATAGTATTTTTGATATATTTTCAATTAAAATCAAGCTATTCCCAAACTATATTCAGTACATCCTTTAATACAAAAAATACCACCAATGATGATAAGTAAGAAAAATCAAAAAAATATTCAATTTATGTGGATTCCAAATCATATCGGCATCCATAATAATGAGATAGTCTGTAAACCAACCATACGATATCCATCACCTTTTATATTATAAAGATGTTAAAAATATATATCAAAGTGTAGAACAACAATATGGATAGATACGGACGGTAGTAATAAAATAAAAAATATCAAGCCAAATACGAAACCTTGGAAAAATCTAAGCTTACTTAATAGAAGAGATTTGATCGTGTTTACTAGAATAAGAATAAGGCACACAAAATTAACACAAATTTGTATGTACATACAAAAACAACACCACCAAATTTAGCTTGTAGGCTAATCTCACTATTGGGCGTCTGTTCGAAAATTGTATTCAATATTCAAGAATGAGGAATAGATATTAAAAAACCATAATAGTCTATTATAGAGAAACAATATATTTCGTAGAAGCTATAGTTAGAACTATGTATACAAAAAAATTTAAAAAATAAATGCCGTAAAATCAATTAAACATGTTAAGTAAAAAATATTAAATGGTAAAAAGAAAATGGAATAAAATAGAAAATATTTATTTATAATAACTTAATATAATTATTATGTACAAGAAAAATTGAACTAATAAATTATTTTATATAAAAAAAAAATTTAAAAATGTGTTATAAGAATAAAATATATATATACTTAATTAGAAAATAATAATAAAAAAAAAAAATGTATTCAGGCCAGGTCTTTACATTATTATTATTTTTTATAATGTAAAGACCTGGCCTGTATAAACTATAATGTGTTCAAAAGCTATTTAAATAATGTTATAAAAAAAAAATTAAAATTGAGTTCTTATCAATCATGCTGTTAGTAGAAGGGTAAAAGTTATAAGTTAATACCTATATTAATAGCTATACATTTATTAAAAACACTTCCAAAAGTTAGGCCGAAAGTATCAAAGCTAAAAGGAACAACAGTTGTTAGTTAGTCTCAGTTGAACGTACATTAAAACGTAATCGTTTTTTGATAGTTAAAACACTTAGTTGACGATCAAAGGAACTAGAGTTAGAATTTAATTCACGGAGCATTTTAGTGATTGGCTTGAATCTACCATATTCAGTAGGGTGGAAGGAAATGTGGAACAACTCAACGGTTATGAGATTATTTCGATTGGATCTTTCAACCAGATAATTTAAATTTTCAGGGGCTATTCAAATGTATCAATTAGGAACATTTTTCTTGGCTAGTTATGGCTAAAGACATACAAGCAAAAATTCAAATTAATAAATTAAAATTAAAATTATAATTTATCTATGAATATCTGTCCACAATTAAAATTAGTCAACTCATTAGACACATATACCCTCAATTTTATAATAAAATAATATCTAATAGTTCGCAAAAAGTTGGGCACCACTGAATTTTTGAAATAAAAATCAAAATGTCATTATTTTAAAAACTTTATACAAAAACAATTCACTTACAATTTAACATCACTTTGACAAAAAACAAATTAACACAAAAAAAAAATTAACAAAAAGAAGAAAAAAAGAAAATAATAAATAAATAAATAAATCCCTTTATTTAATACGCTATACATATATAAAAAAATTATTCCATTTTTATAAGTTAAGCTGGTGTCCTTGTGAACATTGATAATCGGATTAAAACAAGCATACAAAATTTTGTTTTTTTATTTTTTTTTTCTTTCTCTACTGATTTTGTTTTAATTTGTATTGTTTTAAATCGAATATAAATGAAGCCCATCATAAAAGCACCAATTTTTTTTTTTTTTTTTCTATTTAAAAATTAATTTCACGTTTAATCATTGATAAAAACAAAAACAATACGAAATTTTGAAATGTCATTCATTATTACCATTGACAGACTGCATTGACATTTGTTTTTTTTTTATTTTGCTTTCTTTCTTGCTGTGTTGAACTGTACGTTATTGATTTTTTTTGTTTTTATTTATTTTTATTTTTATATAACCTATAATACTTTACAAGAGTGTCTTTCTTCAATTTTGTAATTTCATTGGTAATCAACCAACACACATTTTTATAGGGAGTATATTTTCAATCATCATAAAAACAAAAAAAAAAAATACACCAAGATTCATTCAGTACTTAAGTATGAAAACGAAAATAAAAAAAATTAAATATTAAAAAAGAGAAATGGGTATATACAGGTGATTGAATATTTTGCATTTTCATAACACTTCAGTTATTCGCTGGTTCACATTAAAAATACCTACAAAACACAAGAAAAAAACAAATAAGTCAAATACGTATCGGCTGATTGAAATAGCCGTGTGGGTGCATTTTACGATTATTATATGTAAATAATCATTTTCTTTTGTTTTTTTAACGTTGTTATTGTATGTGGTCCTTAGATAGATTTTGGCCGAATGTAATGTAATTTATTCAGGAAGAGGTTTTTTGTAATAGACAACTTCTGTTGTCGATAGCACACAATGTAAATATGAACTGACTATCAAATACTTTTTCGAACAGAATTTTATTATTTAATTCTATGTTTTTATAGATTATAGTTTATAAGTATGTAATCGGATTTGATTTTAGTCATTTATTTAATTATGATTTATTGTAAGGATATTGACTAAAAATCGAATTTTCTTTAAATAAAATATTTTTTTTTTATTTGTTTAATTTTCAAAATGAGTCCATTTTTTCATCAATACAGTCACGACTAATTGGAGGCTCTCTAAAATAAATTTTTATATCTTGCTTAATTATAAACGTATTTCAACTGTCGTATGAAGAATCGAAAACAAGATGGAAAATCGCAAAAAACAGATGACTTGACTGACAAATTTAGTAATTAATATTAGGTCTTACATAGCTAAATAGTCAGATAACTTGTGAAAATTAAAAAAAAAGGTATAAAACTGCGATGTTGTATTTAAGAAATTCGATATGGGTAATTTAACTTTCAGCAGCTAAATTAGCATTAGAAGAAGATGTATATGTCAACTAATTTGGGACAGTAAAACCAAAACGATTAGCTTCAAATGAATTTATTTTTTTTTAAATTCGTAATACTATAGGGATTTTCATAAACACATACTACTGCAAAAACAAAATACGGCAGAAAAAAAATTTTTTTTTTTGACAGAGTTGTTAAAATTTGAATTCTCTACATTACCAGTTTGTGTTATAAATAAAATAAGCAACTCAACTGATTGACATGCTCTATCTATACTATAATTTTGAAGTTTTTCTTCTTAATTAGAAATGTTTATGAACAAACTTCATTTGGAGCATTTTGTTTATAAACAAAACTTGCAACATTTTGTTTGTAAATAAAACACTTGTCCGCATAGGCAGTATTTCCAATATATTGCTTGTTTATGAAAACCGCTACTGTTCTTATGTAATGAAATTGCGGTCTACAAATATGAAACTCTAGTGAAATGAACAGACTTGAGTTCAAAAATATTGTCATTGCAGGGAAAATTTTCAAATAATAAAAATTAATAATAAAGCTTTTGCAAATCATGTTTTTAAATTTTTTAATAATGAGTTGTGATTCTTTCATTTTAAAATACGAAATTTGTTACTGAATATTTTCCAAAAAATTTTTTTTATTAATTTTTAACAATTTTTTTTTTTTTTGTTACTCCTCTTGGGAGCATAGGAATTCCACTTGACATTTCTAGATTACGTACTCGATTTCTAGCTGCTAATTTCACTTGTATTTCCGAGGCAATGTCTAATTTAATTTTTAATCTGTTTGTACTGTCTAAAGTAGGGGATTGACCTACTGTAGAAGACCACTTTGATAACTCTATCTGCGTCTACGTGGTAAGACGACGTCATATTTTTCTGCAAGTTTTCGCTGCGATTTTATCCATCTTTGACGTTAAGATGCCTGACGTTACTATGCTTACTGGGTACGTCATGTTACATACTTTTGTCAGTTGTTGACAATTGTGTAATTATTATTAGTGTTTGTCCAATATTATTTATTGTGTTATTTGGTTATTGTGTTGTATGACATAATATGAGTATTGATATAGATAATGGTAGCGTTCAGTGAAAATAACCTTTGGATCTGAAATCCACAGATCCATGGATCTGTTTACTGAACGGTGTGGTAAATGTACCGGTTAATGTATCGCGGTTAATGAAAATGGATCTGAAAAATATCTAGATACATTTCATGGATCTGACTTTTTATATGTAAAAACAACAACAACAATTTTTATGTTGAGTGTTGTGACATCTACCGTAAGAAAAATTAAATGTTTATATTTTTTATGAAAGTTTTTAAATTTAAATCGCCATTATTTTTTGAATTAGTAGGATATTTAAATTCTTAAGGAAGATTTATGTACATAAAACTTAAATTAAGAGTTATAAAAATAAATTATATATATGTATGATAATAAATATTATTCCATTCAAATTAAATTTATTTTTAGAAGTACTCATTATATTTTCCGGTGATGGCGCTAGTATTGCGGTAAATTTTTGTGGTGAATTGCGTTCAGTGGCCAGATATATGGTACATGGATCCAAAATGGATTCCAGATCTACCGGTTAATGCTACTGAACGAACCCTCAAACCGATTAGGCCACGGAAGGGAGAATTTTTGACAAATAATTTTAATAAAATTATTTACATTTTACATTTTAATTAAATTTTTTAAAATTTGCAAAAATAATTATTTTTTTAACAAAATATTTACTTATTTTCTTTTATTACTTTCCATCTTTATTGTTGACTAAAAAAGTTCGGTAGACTCTAAAATATTGACATATATCAACCAATTAAAATTTAATGCATTATAACGAAAATTGACTTTTTTCTATATTAGAAAAAAGTCTATTACCCAGTAGGCTTTCATAATTGATCCCATTATGTATTTTGTTAGCGCAATTTAAAAAAAAATATCAAAAGAATCTGTTTTCAACAAAATGGATTTCATCTGTCATCAATTATTGTTATTTAAATTATTACATAAATTTCTAATATGTAGAACACCAGAAAAAAAACTAAGTTTTTACTGTTATCATTTATATGTTAAGTTATATTATTTTTAATACGCACATTTCCAAAAAAATTTTACCAACTCTGGATATGACTCCATTTCTTGTGCTTTAATTCAAAAAATATTAACGGTAAAAAAAGGGAGTACATACTTCTTTTTGAATATTTTGTTTTCAATTTCATCCGTATATGCGTTAATTCTTGCATGTTTTCCCTTTATTTTTTTATTTTTATAAATTTTACTGTTTCTTTCACGGTTTTTATTTCATGCACGTTTAACGGTCACATACGAAAGTTGATATCTTTTTACTAATTTTTTTTTTTATTTTAATTTTACTACGAGAACATTCATATTTTCTTACAAGTTGACTCTTTTTTATGACTTCTCTTTCAATAAATAACTTTTAAGAACTAATTTAAGGTTATTTATTTATTTTTTTATTATATTTTTGTTTTTTTTTTTTTTGCTTCTTCTGAATATTTAAATTAAAAAGCAACCAACAACGACGGTAACTTACACAATAATTCACTTTTTAAATGTTTACAAGTTGTTCAGTTAAGGTTAAGCATATAAAAATAAATTAGTTAAATCTATTGGCTGCAAATGAGAAGGGAAAATGACGACGATAAGAAGTTTTGTGTTGAATAATTATTGTATGACCAGTATAATTGGGTTACAAATTGAATCACTTGACATTCATTTTGGATTAGAGTTACAAAACGAAATGAAAAAATAAAAAGCAATTCCAACTTATGAGATAATTCAGTAGAATCTGAATAATCCTAAATGTAAAAAAAAAACAAAAAATTTAATATTGATCGGATTTTGAAATTATTTTTCACTAAACCAATACTTGAATTTCTGGAAAATAATTATAGTTAGTTATAACTGGAAGAAATTCAATATAAAAAAAAATGGTTTGCTTGACAGTAAGTGACAATTATATATTATTATGATTTGACATAACTGTTCGTCGTTTTTTTGAATTAGAAATTGAAATCTTCTTTGTAATTAAAATTAGGACCATTATATTACCTAATGCTATTCGTATTGTTATATAAAGGTTTTTTCCTCCCTAATATGCCCCACAGATGGAGTTACAGGACAATGATGATGATGATAATATAAAGGTTCATTCCTGAACTTATTGAAATATATACATTTTTAAAGTTGATTTGATATGATTTATACATTATAAACGAATTGCTTTAAACTAATATATGTATTATAGGGTTTCTAAAGAATACAATTAATATTTCTTTCTCTTTCTTCTACATTAATTAATAATAGTGTTGGCCACTACTCTTTTTTTTTTTAATTTAATTTAAATATTTCAGCTTACTGAATACCCAATGTTTTTTTTATTTATAAATAATAGAAAATTTATTGGACATTCAATATAGGTGGATTTCATAAAAATTATTTAATGGTCATCAAGTAGTGTGGGTGTGAAATACAAATCACTGGTTATTGTTATCATCAATTGCAACACAAAATATATATCTACATATTATACATGCTTCAATATATAAATAAATTGATTACAGGGAGTGTTTATTATGATAATATAATCAATAAAAATTAATTTACAATAGATATAGTTTCAAATTTACTGCTATTTATTTCATTTTAAAATATAATCTGTTTTGAATATAAAGTATTCACCATCTGTTGGGAAATATTAAAATTATTGAAAATATATTTTTAATATTATTTATTTAATTAAGCCAGAAGATTTAGGTATTTTTGGTAAGGTTAATTTTAATTTTTTTCTTTGGCAGATAAAAATCCACAAATGTCATAATATCATCCAATAAAAATTTGACAGTTTTGTATTTTTATTTATTAGAATAGACTTCGGGTGTATTTTTTTTTTTAAATTCTGAAGTAAAAAATATTTTGATGGGTTGAAATTTTGATTTTTGTGAATTTTTATCTGCAGATGAAAAATGTGAAAATTCAACTTTAATAATCTACCAGCATTACACAGTTGTGATTCGTTCAATTATTTTACTAAAGCTTGAAGTCCAATGAAAACGACATGCCATTGTCGGCCGTGATTGTCGACATAGGATATCGCATAGCGAATCCAATGAATGCGACATTTTCATTTTCAAACAACAAAAAAAAACATTTCGGAATTAATGATTAGGGACTGTCAAAATGAAATGTCGCAGGGCAACAACGAAAAATTTTGTATTTTGATCAAATTTTTATAGCCGACTTTGTCGTGTCATATGTGATGCCATTTAAGCACATTTTTCCAGAACATAATTTGACCATTTAAACACATTTGTTCAAAACATAATTTGACGTATTTTGTCTACAACAATTTCGCGTCGTTTTCATTAAACTTCAGTCTTAATTTATATGAATTTTTCAACTGTCTTCTCAACTGGCATGATTTTTCCTTCCAGTTGATCTAACAATACCCATATTTATACGAGGCAGAAATCTATCTTCATGTTCGAATGTAAAAAAAAACTGGTAGATTCCTGTTATTGTTGCTGTCAGATTATTCAAATATCAAGATGGCCGAAATTGAAATTATTGGCAAAGAAATAAATAAATAAATTTTTATTAATCTATAATGTTATTCCAACATTATTATTTTAAAATTTATATTTTGTTATTTGATTAATATTCGATCCGAAATTTACGTTGTCAACAACAATTTCCTTGTTTTTGCGAATAAAAAATAATAAAAATATTTTGACACTGACATATTCCGAGAAAAAAAAAATTAAATGTCAAAAATCTACTAAAAATTTAAAATTTTGGTAGATGCTTACCCCTTACCAAAATCACCCTTTACCCATAAATTTTGGTAGATTTCTACCACTTTTCTACCCGTATAAACATGCATAATAATTTGCTGGTATTTTGACATTCGTAGAAAACTAACCAAAATGTGGCGGAAGTTGCAAGAAAAAAAAAATCCTTGAAATTGATGTAATGCTGTAATGTCTCAACATCTTACTGTCTCAACATCATACTGTTGGAATCGATGTACAAAATGCTTCTTACTATATAACTATTTTTTTTTTTGTGTTTTTTGTAAAAACGTCAGACTGTAAATAATGTAAATAAATGTATACTTAGTTAAATACATGGTAATTTATGAAATGAAATAATGGATGCATAATTTGTCTAATATGAAGTATTATAACAGCAAATTTTTAAAATACAAACACATACATCACATAAGTAATATTTCGTAGATTGAAAAACATAATTTTCTTATAAAGTGTTATAGCTCAAGTTTTTGAAACGGTGTAAGTGAATAATAGTCTGTTCGAGTCGATTTTGCAATCTCAAATTAAATAAATTATACAAACTGTATAACTACCATAAAACAGAATCGATAACACTAACAATGAAAGACAATCACATATTATTTGGTTTCAATAGAAATCGTAATATATTTTCCACCCTGTAGTTAATAAATACAAAAAAGTTATGAGAAATAATTTACGAAAAGGAATTATTTATTAGTGTAGTTGCACTGAATATCAATTCGTCTTCTGACATCGGTATTTATGATATAAGTATGAATAATTTTTTTTATTAAATAAATATTTTTAAGATTCTCTAATAATTAACAACCTTAGATTTGTTATATGAAAATTTTTGGCATACAAAATATAACTAATATATATATGTATAATGTATATATAATATAATGATTTAATATTATTCAACAATATTTTAATGCTATCATTTTTTTCTTCTCCTTTCAGGTATTTATAATACAATAACTGACAGTGAGCTAATACAAAATTAGCTGGAAAATTAATTTCAGGTAACAACAAAGCAATTTAATGAAAATTTCGGTAGTTAAAAATAAGAGATGATATAATTTGTCAAATAAAAGAGCTATGCATGTATTCGAACACTACTAAAATTTATTGCCAGTATTTTTTTGAAAGATGTACTAGTCATTGAATTGTTAGAAGTTCTTTAATTACTTTTAATAGCCAATAATATGGGATGAACACCATATGTAACTGCTTCACGCAGTTGTTTTGGGTTCATACTCACATTAAAATAAGTTTTTCTTTATTTTTTAGGTTTTCGTATTTCAATCAAATTTAAATAATGTAAAAATGTAGTATAGTTCACCTTCGAATAATAGCATAGTTCCACTTTCTTTTATTAGTGATAACCAAATTGTATAGTTAATTAATAACATTTATGTCCTGATTGAGATATATTTTTATATATTTATGCTCATGGAAAATCTGATTTGGATTCGAATTTGGGACCTTCTGATTAGTAAGTAGTCAGATGATATAACCATACAACACTATGTCGGAATGATTTGTCTTTGAAATACATATCCACAAGTGTTGTTAGCGTGTCAGAGTAGTACGTTTAAATTTGTAAAAGATATTTGAAAATAGAGTACGATTATATAAAAATTTGAAGCTTAATAATTTCGAAATTTGAGTAGTTTTCCCTATTTTTCCAAATTTTCAAAAGTAAAAACAATAAAATAAATACTGTTAACTGCTTATGCAAAATTTTGATACGAAAGTATGAGTGAGAAGGTTTAGCTTTCACATAATTTACATGATATCAAAATTATCAACAGTGGAATTTTATTTTCTTTATTGAAATATTTGTGCTTTATGCAATAAGGTATATAGTGTGTTACACTATCACTGTTCTTTTTTGATTGGTTATTTGTTTTTTATCATATAACTAGCATAATTAACCGGCTTTGCCCGAGAAAGCTTTAAGTTATTTTTGTTTTGAATTTGAAAGGAAAATATAATTTCATAACATTTCCACACGGTAGAAATAATTTTCGCGATAAGAATTTGACGCTAGCTGAATTCATTTAATCTATTACATTCAAGTCCTAAACTATCATTTCTATCTTAGCATAAAACTTATTCCAGAAGTAAGTATAGCTAACATTTTAATTTTTTGTACTCTAAATTATTTGATTAATCAACTCTTGTTCCACAACATTCAAATATAAAATTATTATTTCTGTCTCAGCATAAAACTAATATAAAGTTGTCCATGGGACAAACATTTTAATTTTAATAGAGTACCAAATTATAAATTTTCAGGTCTGCAAAGAAAAACCTTTGATATTTGAAATATACTTTCGGTATTATAATAGTTGTATGGCAGCTGCCCGAGTCAGTCTCAATTTTGGAAAACGGTACACGACGTATTTGGTTATTTTCAATATAGTACCAGGTTGCTGATTTTGAGGGGTGTAACACCTTTGGTTTTTGAAATTTAGTTGATGGGTGATAGAAGTTTTATGTCACGTACCCGAACGAGTCAGGATTTTTGAATTCAACATAGTCTGTGGTCGATTCTACAGAGAGTGACAGACAGACTGTCTTTCTGTAAAATATGGTTGAGTAATAGCTTAATGCGTTTGGCAGAGTTCTTGACAAACAAATGCAAACAAAAAATCTTCTTTATATACTTACATATAAGATTGGAATAGAACCCAAGAAATAAAAAGCATATTCATTTAAAATTAATGTTTGCAAACAAATAAAAAAAAACCCCTGAATGACATAATTAGCAATATTGATTTTTTTAATTAAATAAAAAATCTGTTGTAAAATTTGTAAATCTCTGCTCTCCGTCGGGGAAAAAGAGAAGATGGAACTGTTCATCCCTACATAGAATACAAATCTCCAGCTCAAAATTGTTCATGAAAATTCGTTTGTAATCAAACTCTCTCCTATTTAAAGGGAATAATTCATCTGATATGTTCCCAACATTTAAGAAGAAATTTATTATTCGTAATATTTGAAGTGACAAAACATTTTCATATCCCAAATCCATTCATATTTTAAACTAAACACTTTGTAAAAGTTCTTAACATCATTTTTGACCATTTGTAAAAATTTGTTAGAAACGGAAATTTTGAATATGAATTGATGGAGATACTTTGATGGATATTTTTTTTGTCTTACAACACAAAATTTTGAATTTAGTCAACATTCATTTATTTTGGCACACACAGTCATAACTAATGGTGTATGCCAACTACTTATTTTATAAATTAGCTTTGCTATACTAAACTTGGACAGGGTTCCACTGCTTATTTTAGCTTTACTATACTTAATTTGTAAAATAAGCAGTTGGCATACACCATTAGTTCCACATAAAACTTCGGTAAGTACTGTATATCAAAAGTAATTATACTATAAACATTATTATTATTATATGTATAGTTAAAATGCAAAGAAATTGTAAAATAATATATTAAATTTATTTGCTACAAAAAATTTATTTGCTACAAAAATATTTGACATTTTCTAACAATTCCATAAATTTAACATTTTTGTTTTAACAACACCATCAAATCCGGAAATCTCTTTTTAAATGATATTTCTTTCTTTATCCAAACATAAAAAAACAAATCCAAATAAATAAATAAAAATAATTTTACTTAAAATGCAGCAAATTTTGTAAATTAAATACAAAATATAAAATATTATTCTATAAATAAATTTTTTAATAATCTAAATCCTTATATATGTATATTGTACATATATATATATATATATATATATATATACAACAATGAAACTAGTGGTATAAAATTTGTTTTAATAACATCATAAGTACACAAAAATGACTAACAATAATATTATACGAGCAGAAAAACATAAGTAGAAAATAATAGTTAAGAGTTTCCTAAAATATCCCCATAACATAATCAAAATTAAAACTAAAAAAAAAAACAAAACGACATCAACAAAAAGATAAAAAATAAAAGGAAAGAAAACAATTTTCCAAAAGGTTTTCCGTTTAAAAATTTTTTAATGTTTGGAATCAATTACGAAATCTTCAAAATATAGAAAGACATTTAAAATAATGTTTTTTTTTTGTTTTATACAAAGCCAAAACATAAGGTTGAGATCTTTTATGCCGATTAGTACGTCTGATTTTGGATGGAAGAAGTTGGGTAAAATGAAGGTGAAAGATAATATTAAAATTAGATAGTCAAACCGGAATGGAACCGAAAACCGAACGAAAAAAAACGAAAAAAAAACCACTATATTTTAGAAGGAGAAGTATTTTTTATCGGTTAAAATTCCATGCATTGGCCCCTTTGAATAAAAATTCTAACATGGAAAATTTTTCTGAAAAAAAAAATATATTTTCTGAACGCTTTCTTATTTCATTGTCTTTTTCATGTCATTGTCATATGTCATTATCATGTTTTAATGTCAATTCAAATTTCAAATTATAATAATTGTTCAACAACTATCAAAAACCAGTTAAACACTGGGAGTGCTAATGCTTTATCTGAATTGGATAAGTTTCTCGCAGAAAAAGAAATGGAAATAAATTGCAACTTAAATTACATCAATCACGAAAGTGAACATAAAATGACGAAACTTAATTTATCAAATAATTTTTCAAATAAATACTTTTACACTTTCTCGGGAACCAGCCAGCATAGATGTTTTACATTATTCGAAAATAATAAGTACTTCTACTCCCGAATTGGCAGAACTTGCAAAACTTATACTGGCTGTGCCAGCAACACAAGTTAGTGTGCAACGAAACTTTTCCTCATTAAAAATGATTCCTTGTGAAAGAAGAACAAATTTAAATGAAAACTATTTGGAAAACATTTTGATGTGCAAATTAAATAATAATTTTTAATATATATTTTATATTGTGGACAGTATTTTATTTTATATTGTTTTTTCTTTTCATTTTTTTTTTTGTTATAAATGAACTGATACACTGATAGTATTATTTTTATTTTACATTGTTTATTTTATTTTTTGTTGTTTCCTTATCTGGTCTTATAATTCCGGTGGGAATATGTAATAAACTGGCGCATCTCTATCTCATGCAATTGTTTTAACTTCGGTAGAAGATTTTTTAATTGAACTCAATTTGTGTAGCATAGTTTAAATAACTATAATCTTCTATATTCCAGTATGCAAATTTCATATGCAAATATGTAATGTATTCGTACCGCGTAACAAATACGCAACACAAAACTACAATACGTAGTACAAAAATGCGTTTATATTTAATATAAAATACTTACTTACTTAGATGGTCAACAGATCTGTTGGTCACGGGCGGATTATCTACAGTTGAAGATGCGAAATTATTTTAAATCCGTCGATACTTCGTCTATTCAACGAAGGTTTGGTCTGCCGGACGTCTTGTAGCCTTCGGGAATGAATTGAAAAATTCTCTTGGCTGGAGTATTTTCTTCTCGAAGACATCAAGTACATGCTAACTTGTCTTCGGCAGTGTCCATGACTCTGTCCTTAGAGCACAATACATTAGTTTTTGGGAAAGTAGTTATAGCAATACAGAGTTTATGTGTTTAATATTTTTTTCTTGGATTTTGTTTACTACTCATCTATTTTATTGCCATTCCAAATATATTTCAAATAACGAGGATTTCGTCAGTTGATAGTAACAGTAAGAAATTATCGAATAATATGACATAAGCATTTTCATAAATTCTTTTAAGTTAATGGTATAATGTTCTTGAACTTAACTTGTGTATGAATATGTATACATATATGTATGTATATGTGTATAATATATGTAAATATATCAAAAGATATAATATATTACTAGAATTTTCCGATTTTCTTTTTACCATATATACATTTTGTCCTTCTTTATCTTTTTTTTTTGTTTTTTTTTTTTCATTTTTATTATTTGTTTTTGGTTGGATTCCGTTTCCCGGTCACGTTAAAAAAGCACGAGCTCTATTGTACCTACTCTATTTTTAAGTGAATATTGTGTAGGTATATTGTAAATGATATTCGGTTCGGTGTTATTCGACTGCTAACGGTTAGATGTTTTTCTTTTTATACATTATTTATATATATATATATATATATATATATATGTGTACATATATATATTGAAACATTAATTCATTATAATATCATTAGTTTTTGTGGATATGTTGACAATTTTTTTTTGTTCAAGGAATAAAGAAAAGAAAAGAAAAAATTTGTTTTTTACTGATATTTTGCACTGGAAAAATTTTTAATGATAGAAAAATTATTGATTTTTTATGCCGCCTTCACTGCTATATCTTTTAAATGTATTCTTTTTTTTGTTTTTATTATTTTAACCATTATTTTGTTTTCTTTATTATTATTAGTGTTACTGTTATTGTTAATATCTTAATAATTTTTCCCTGCCAAGTAGGCTGGCTCTTTGTTTTGGAATTTTTTTTTTTTAAATATTCAGGATTTTTTTTTTCGAAATACAGTGGGTAAAGAAATTTGAAAATTGGTAGTCCATTGATAGATGACAAAAATTATTGAATATCAGAAGATAATTTATAGAAGGCAAATTTTCTTTTAAAACACGTCGTATTTATTTTATGATTATTCTATTCACACTACGCTCACATGTTATCAGTGTTTAACAAGTTATACAAGGTGTTATAACTAGAAATTTTCTATGTAAATGAAGCGGTCAAGTATAACATGTTTTCTCGAAAAACAAGAAAATAAGTTTTCGGTTCAGATTTCAATTATATTGTTATTTTTTTAACAACTCTAACCGACAAAATATTGTCAATTTCATATTGATGTAAAATAATTTGTTTATTTATCTTTTGTAAACGAAAAAGGATAAAAATAAAATTTTTATCTTTTATTTTTCTATTATAAAGCAAAAAAAAAATATTTACATAGATTTAAACGTCAAATGGAAATTAGTTATCCGTAATGTGAATGCCAATTTCTATAACATGCTATCAGAGCTCGATAACATGTTATAAACTCTTAGTGGTAATAGCACAAATAAATAACATACAGATGTCGCATGGCCATATAACAAAATGATTGAATTACTTTCTCTAGCCGACATATCTCTAGCTGACAAAAATCTTTAATAAGAACAACATCATAAAAAAACAACGTAAAAATAATAAGAATAGTAGCCGCGAAGAACCATGGTATCGTACAAATAGTGGTACAAACAATAAATTTTATATGTATGTGTAATATATGTATAGATAAGTTATGCCACAAATAAATAACACATAATTATTTATTTGTGATTATTCTTTGTACCTTTCTTTCTTTGATTATTACTTGTATGTATGGCACGACCGCGAACAAGAACAAATATGATTGAAGCGCTTTCTTGGTGCTGTATTTGTTATTTTGTGTTCCTTAGAATTATTATTATGTTGTTGTCACTCCAATGACTCTATATCTTCTAGCCAAGTCACATGATGACTTTTCCGGAATACTTATATCGAATTACGATTTGTTTTTAAAATTTTTTTTTTGTTTTGGGTATAAATTTTTATTGATAAAAATAAAGTTTGACAAAAAGTCAACTAACACAAACAAGAATATTTTAAAAAATGTAATACCAAAAATTAAATACAAACCCCATCAAATGTTTTGCTCAGATAAAAAATAATAAACAATAATTTACATGCGATTTTAATTTCATCTTAAAAATTTTACTGTATCCACCACTTTTATTTTCAGTGTTTATTAGAACTTGATAGAACGATTGCGGATCGTCGGATAATAAAAAAACATTTTTTTAAATTGAAAATTATTAATGACAATGTTTTTGTATTTTTTGTAAATTTTTATTTTAGCTTAGATAAAGAATATTGAATATTTTTTTAAAAATAACACTTATCTTAATAATAGATAATTCATATATCAAAATAAGATCCCTATACAAAAGACAAAATTAATATGAAAATAAGTATAGACACAATCGATCAGTTAAATGCATAGATTGCATATGTATATGTATTACATTTTTTGCTATTATATTTATAAAGAAGTCTAAGATAATTTATAAAAAGTAATATTTATAAAAAATAAAAGGTAAATAATAATGAACATAATATGGGTTGCATAAATTGAACAATTTAATCGATAAATTTAAACTTATTTTGATTGTATGATTTTAATAATAGTAATGTAATTTTATTAATTATTATTATCCTTAATGCGATAAGTAATAATTAAAGATATATAATAATTAATAATGTAAATAATATAAAATAAAAAATTGTGTGGTGTAAAGCTGTGGTGTATCGATAATTTTTTTCGATAGATTCGTGTAAAACGATAAAATGATAACAATTGTAAAAAAAAGTCATATTCTAATGAAAATATGGTTAATTTATATTGGGACAGAATATTTTGAGAAATTAGCATATTTATTTTATTTTTAGCACATTCATTATTTCTTGAATTTGAAGAAATTTCTTGAACCTGCAAAAAACAAATTACATTTGTTAAGCGCATAGTGAATACCAAGATTTTGGTAATTCAAATTTTATATTAAACCAAAGATTTTGGAAATAATTTTTTTCTTTTCTTTTTAGTGTTTAGCCAAATGTGATGATAATTTACTTTTTAGCAGAAATTTTTTTTGTTGAACCGTCTTATTATTTCTGTCTTTGATTTTATATTTTTTTCTAAAGTTTTTATTATTTTTGTTATTATTCTTTTGTGAGCTTTACTCATAGAACATCATTTTCTTATATGGGCATAGGACATCTGTATATAGTTATTTATCTGTGGTAATAGTTTATAACTTTCAAAAAGTTTTTAGAATGTTCAAATTAAATTCAAAATTTCCTCCATTTTTTTTTTTTTTTTTTTTTTTTGATTTTTTAGCTTTGAAATTTAATAAATTTAAATTTTTTATATTATTGTATTCAGAAATTTTATTTGAACTGAATACATTTCAGTACACTCTGTATTTAATTTTCCTTATATTTGTTATTGTTATCACATTGTAATTTTCTATTTTATTTATTTCTTTTCTTATCGCCTTGAACTTTATAAGGTTTACTTTAAAAGGTATCATCGATAATTAAAATAATACATAAATAACTGTAAACAATAAATAGACTGATAACATTAAATAATTTATTAATATGCATATGTATATAATATATGTATGTATATAACTGTGAGAATAAATTCTTCAGTCCTATTTGCCGGAAACCATTAAATAAATAAGTAGGGCTCGCCATATATTTTATAGGTAAATGGTAATTCTCTTTATATAATACATATATAATATATACTCTTACTGTCAATAAATACCGTTAGTAAAGGAATAAATATAATTTATTGTCTGAGTCCTTGAGAAATTAAAAATAATCAGGTGTTATAAACAAAATAATATACTCAGGTGTTTAGTATCTATGTATTTAAGTATGTATAAAAGTGTTTAATTTCAAAATGAATGTTTAATATTATTTTATGAATAAATTATTAAATAATATTATTATATATATTTTGAAATTTGAAAATTTTATTTAAAATTTTAATAGTACTTTTGTTTTTATTTAAAAGGCAAAATTGTAAACTTTAATTTTGTAAAGATACGAAAATATATTTTTGTTTTTTTTTTTGTTACTATGATTAATTAGGACTGTTAGTAGTGATTTCAAATTTATTAATTTATTTTTAAAGTTCTTTTGATATTTATATTTTTTTATTAAGTTTTCGAAAATATTTACAATCCAATGTGAAAAGAAAAAAATAATAGAGGGTGTTAATCTAATGAGTGCTATATAAATACATGTTCATTATTAGATTAGTTTTAGAACATAATGTAATAGATAGTACTTTTGATTGTTATAGTGGGGGTGGAGTATTAATTTTGGACATTTTCACCCCAAAAAAACAAAAATCCCATATAACATTTAAAACAAACACTTGCCAATAAGGCGGTACTTTCTTATTCTATCTATACCAATGTACTTTGAAAATGAGAATAATAAACTTCAAAGTGGAATATTAAATTTGAATACGGGAATATAGTAAACTTTAATATCAGAGTTGTTAAAATAAAAATATGAAAAATATAACATTTGTGATGGTTTTCAATAAATTGTTAAAACTTTACAGTACAATTTGCAGTTTCATATACGTGCTTTTATAGTAAAATGGGAAACCTCAAAAAATGTCTACAAAAATTTAAAGAATAGAAAAAGAATTAAAAAACGCAATTATTTGCCGTGTCAAACATGAATGTAGACTTATATGTACGATTAACGTTCCACAATCAACACCATATCGTTAGATATAAGAGGGAGGTATCGAAAACAAGCAAGAAGGAAAAAGATTTCAAAAACATACAGAAATTCATTTAGATTATTTTGTTGAAATGATCGAAAATAACTGCCGCATTATATTAGCGGAACTCGGTACTGCATTTCAAGCCAAATTTAATTTTCCTAACTCAAAAACAACAATATCGAAACACCTAGATTCACTCTGTTATACGCTGCAATATTTAAGGCATGAATCTGCAAAGGGAATTTCCCTAGAAATCAAACAAAAGCTAAAGGAGTTCGCTGAATACCTTTTAGAATTTCAGTCCCAAAATAAGCTTATTTTTTTTTTTTTTTACATTCTTGACAATAACTTAGGTAGAATCACCTTTTCGTGCATAATTAAGTAATCTACAATATTTCGAGTATTTATTTAACAAATTACTGGCTTATCTACTCATTAAATGTGAATTCAAAAATGTAACTACTGCTGTAAATGTAAACTAGTGCTATTGTCAGGAACTAAGCCTTCTTAAATAGCGTAGTTCCATTTTATTTAAGTTGTTAGCAGATTATACTCTCAATTATATTTTGTCATTTATTATATCCCAATGACAAAGGTTACTAGACCAGGTCTACGAAAAGCCTATAAAGCATTTTTTGTTTCATCGGGAATCGAACCTAGGACCTTTCGGTTGAAAGGCAGGCTACTGCACCACCCAGCGTGTATGGATGAATCGAATTTCAATTTTCATATTTCCAGAACAAAAGACAGATCATTGAATAGAAAAAGATGCACTACTATATAGCAGTTGATTCAAAAGGTTATGTAATGGGCTGCATAAGCATGGTAGAATTTATTTATTATAAAATAAGAAGAGGTTCGTTCAAGAAAAAAAATTCAAACGAGTGGATGAAAACCTCTTCGTCAAGCAATGGTTAGACATGTTGAAACAGTTGTTATAGTAATAGTAATGCACTTTGTCATAGTCGAATTAAAGAAGGTTTGCGGGAGCAGAAATTTCGTGATGACCGAATACTCAGACTTGGTCCCTATAATTCAATGTTTAACCCCATCGAAAACGTTTAGTCGTAAGTCTTTAACGTTAAAAGAAAATTCTCCAGAAAGTATTCCAAGAAAATTCACTGCAACTGTTAAGTTAGAAAATATGCTATATTAATAAATTTAATTTAAAATATTTTTTATGAATATTAATTATTTTTAATTAAATTAAAATAAAAAGGTTTAAATTAAATTAAAATAAAAAATTTCGTATTGGTATTTACTATTCTCATATTGAAAAATGGTGTATAATTCAATTTACAAATTCAATTACGGCTAATAGTTACATTAGCTAAGGACAAGTGTTAAATAAAATTTAATTTTCCAATTCAAAACGAAGAAAAAATCGTTCTAATCGTTCTAAAAGAGCTTCTAATTTTCCTGGGAAATGCCCGATAACTGTGCTAGAAATTGAATAAAAATAAAGATATATTTAATTTATGTAGTATCAATATTATTTTTATCAACTCCCGATTCAGCAAATAATAAATATCAGAATGAAAGTGAGTGATTCATATCTGAATAGGTTTAATTTTATTGACTAGCTTTTGTCTCTTTAGTTCTTCTGCTTTACCATAAATTCTGTACATCAAGGTCTAAATTATGGTGCATAACAGTTCACTGACACGGTAACATCCTGTAATGAATCGAATTCGAATTTAATTATTCAATGATATAAATGTGATACATCCATAATCTCTTATTCAATCACAATTTGATCTAAGTTTTGGAAACTATTGCAAATTTCCTTTTACTTCATTTGTTAATCAAAATTGTTAGTTGTCTAATTTAAAAAGTTCATAACAAAATAACTTTGTTGATATTACCCTTGTTATAAAATGTTATAAAATGCACTCAATTCATTCAAATTTGTTAACAACTATTATAAATGTCACCATTTAAATAAATTTTTCAAATCAACAATTTATTAATAATTTAATTTTAATTTAAGAATTCTAAAATTTAACAATATAAATGTCATTTCTATATAATAAATCTAAATTAATTGCAACAAAATTAATTCAAGAAAAACAACCACCATAATGACACTTTAAATGCCAAAACTATTAGCCAACGGTATTGTAATAACCACCCAAAACCAAAAAGAAAAAAAAAAATAATATATATACAATATACATATATATACAAAACTAATTTAAATAAATCATAAATGTAATTTAAATGGACAAGAAATTTATATGAATTCATTGTATTCAATTTATATTAGAATCACTTTCCCTCTTCTTCTTCTTTTTCTTTATCTTTAGATATTTTTCATGCCGTTTGCAGCAAAAATTTTCTAATTATTATATTTCTTTTGAATTTTAATTTTTATGGTTGCATTGTATTCACGTTTTGAAAAAAAAAAGAAAAAAAAATATTTTATTGCAACAGCATACGAAATTATGATGCCAAACTGCCAGTTTTTATTTCTGTTTACTTTGATTTTATTTTATACCTTTTTTTAATTCACCATTTTACCGTTTTCATATTTTTGGAATTCATTTTTAGATTATCATGATGTATTTTTAAATATTGGACGTCATTGAAGAAAAACTACACTAAAGCAAATATAAATGTTACAATGTAGGTCTAACGGTCACAGTGATATTTCCCCACTTAAAATTTAATTTACTTTTAGATATAGAACCTTAAACATTCTCATAATGCAATGCAAAATAATTATAATTTCATCTAGTAATGCTTGCAGACATGCAATTTTTAGATTTGCAACTGGCTTTATGTGTGCTTTAATATAAGTCAACAATTTGGGTTGGGTTACAAAATTAAAAATTGCATGTCTGCACCTGGCCTAACGTAATTGTGGTGTGAAATGCAAGATATGTGAAACTATTTTTAATTTCAAAACAAATCCAAGAGAAGCGCACCAAATAGGAAACGTACAAAAATTACAAGAATAATAAATCAGTCTATACGTACGAGAGTTATAAAGTGATGACTTGATGAGGATTAAATGAAAACAAAATTATTAATCAACAGAAATTTCTGCATAACCAAATGTTGAGACAAAAAATTTTACATCTTCCTAACAACAGCACATTCTTCTGGACTTTTGATAAGAATGTTGTGCGGTAAATTTTGTGAATCCCACCTTTGATTAATAACAACGATTATTATATCAGATTCAGTTAAAAAAGCAAAACATATTTGCAAAAGTTTTTGCAGCAAATTCTACACTCCCTTCTATATAGCCCAAAGTCATCCATCAATTCCTGTAGTAAACTCTTTCTTAGAAAACGTTTATTTCCAAAACAAAGCGTATAGTGAGAGTTCTGAAGAAGCTGGATATAAACAAATCTACCTGCCTGAATGGCATTCCTGCAATATCCAAAGACGTATTTCCTTTTCTAAGCCTCTGCGCAACCTATTTCATTTGTTATTGTTTTCGGGAAGATATACCCATCGAAATGATATCCATCTATTTCAAAATAAAGTTACAAAAATCATCCTTCAAACTACAGGTCAGACCTATAGATATCACTTCAATTCTCTCCTAAACAATAGAAATCTTGATCAAATATTCAAATTGAAAATCAATAACATCGATAGTCCCCGCCGAACGTTTCTACAACTTCTTTCTATTTTTCTTTTCTCTAACTAAACCTTTTCTTTTCCAAAAGTCAATCGTACGAAACTATGAAGGTGTTTGTGACCTAAATTTTGGCTAATAAGTTAAAAAAAATCAAATCCAGCCATTTATCTTTTCCGTTATTATTCTGCAAGCTTTGGTGGGAATTTTTTATCGTCTCTTATCAATTGCTAGTTTTTTCAGTTACGGCTTTTCAATTCTTATCCATCACATATACTTATATAGAAAGTTGTTTTATATTTGTATATATAATATGTGGTGGGTATATTGCAGTTATAAGTTAGTTAAATAGGGTTGTTACACATCTTCTTTGCACATTTTTATTCTAATACGGCCACTTATATCTACATGAAAACTCTAATGAATTTTAAAACTCTCAAACTAAAATCTAGAATTCCTGAAACAAAACCCAATTATTAGCTTGAGCTGATATTAAGCATCCTGTAGTAAGTTAGCTACTAATTAAGAAGTCTGTGGGGAACCCTATATGGAATATGTTGTGGGAAAAGCCAGTACCTACTTGTTTAAAGATTATTTACAGCTTAATTCTTGCGACATAAATACAAATAAACAAAATAATTGAAATTATTAGAAAGGATCTTCTTTATTGTGGAACATAGATCAGTTTCTATTAAATACGTGCGTAAATTACAAATAAACAAAATAATAAAGAATAAAATAAAAATTTAAAGATATTATCATTCGATCCAATGGAAATGAAACATTTTTGTCATCTTTTATTTTAGCAAAAAGTTGTTTGATCGTTCTTTGTACTGCCATTCTGTTGGCCTGCTTATTGCTATTTTTCTCCGACTTCATACTAATCAATCATTTCGCACCATGGTCATGTAACATTTTCAATTTATCGTAGGGCCTATATTTTGCTTGTAGTGATAAATACGTTGGTATTACAACAAAAGCTTTAAATTAATTATAATTAAAGTATAGCTATAATATAAATCAGTTTCAAATTACCACAATATAACAAAGTAAAAAATAAAAACGTTACTAAAAAATACATTCTATACATTTTCTTTAAACTGAATTAAATTTACCTGTTAAATCGATTGAATAACCTTTGTACCCAATCAATCAGTTACAGTATGTAATATATATATAGCTTCATCAATTTTCCTATATATATAACTAAAGTTTCAATCCTGTTACATAAATTTCTATCATATCCACATTTTCATATAACGGTAAGGTAATAATGGAAAAAAAATTTAATATTTCTTTTTAATCTAAAAACAAAGTCCTTGAAACCCATTTTAAAAGTATTTAAATAAAAACATAAAGAAAAAAAAATGATATAAAAATCAACTTAAAGGATTTAAAAAAAATGGATCCCAAAATTTCTTCTTATCTAATATATATCACACTCCAATAATATATAATAATAACCTTCATATTCACTCACTTTGAATTAAATAATGGTAAAAAGCTTATTTGACCTAGGTTTCAATATTATATACCAATATTGATAGGTTATATTTATATATATATCTATATGTATTTCCATATATAAAATAGATTTCCATACATGCGATACATTCATTGTAGCTATATTAAAATCTTGATAGATTTCCAATGAATCGATTTCAGTTTTTCATAGAATTAATCATACCTAAGTTACCGTTACCAATATAGCAATAATAATAACAACAAAAACAACAACTAAATAATGTAAAGAGAATAAAACTTTTTATTTATAGAAATATTGGTTGATGTGACAGTATCCCATGTTGTACCAATTGAGTATAGCATATACAATAAAACATGTAACAATCAGTGATATTTTGAAAAATTTAAAACAACTCGTTTTTATTTATCTGTACCTGATGAAAAACAGAAATCGATCCATTTAAAAGCGGCTTTGTTACGACGATATAAATAGAAGAAGTAGAAAAAATGTTGTTTTTTTTTGCGTTTTCAATTCAATAAACTTCGCGATATTTTTTTTTTATTTATTTATTTTATTAAATGTTCTTTTAACACCTTTTCATCTAGAAATGAAAAAAATAAACAAAAAAAAAAAAAAATTTCAACTTAATCAATCAGAAAATTGATGACACTCTTTTAAAAACAATACCTTAATAATTGACCGACAATGATTCTGTTGTTGCATTATAATTAACCGCAGTTGTGCTATTGAAAGAATTTTGGATTTTTGTTTTTTTTTTTATCACTACAAATATCCTTTTTCAGACTCTTAAATAATTTTAAATTTATTTTCAATTAACTTTAGATGCACTTTGACATTTTTGTTGTTGTTTGTTTTGGTGATGTTAATACAGAAGAATTTAAATAATACGTTTTTTTTTTTAAATAACAGTTCCAATTCAAATTTGTTTAATCAAGTCAAATTCTTATAAGAATTTTCTTCTGGTAAGAAAATAAGCTAAAATGAAATGCTTTATTTTTTATTTTTATTTTTATTAAAAAGCCCCACATTCCGAAAGGGAAAATGGCCTGAAGTTGGTTTGCAGATTTATCCGAATTAATAAATAAATAAATATATAATTTTGCAGATGTTGTACCGTTTACCTATCTATATAATCGTATTACCTTCCAGTTAAAAATGATATTAAAATTCTTATTCATTATCAAAATTTATTAAGATAAATTTTAGTCAAAAAAATATGAATGAAACTTTTCTATGTGTTACAGTAACTATTGTTTTTGCTGTTATTGAATTCATTTAAATTAAAATTGTAATCAATTATTAAGAGCACTAATTTCAAAGGTTTTTGGACCATTTACAAATTTTTACTGAAAATTACATTATAACTTATATATTTGTATTACGAAACATTTTTAAAACTGATCAACAATAATTGTCAATAATACCAAAGAATATCCATAATAAGAAAGTTCAC
Organism: Argyra leucocephala; assembly: GCA_963942445.1. Lineage (NCBI taxonomy): Eukaryota > Metazoa > Arthropoda > Insecta > Diptera > Dolichopodidae > Argyra > Argyra leucocephala. Next base: position 46,244,567 of record OZ012678.1, on the reverse strand, counting down.
TGGAAGATATTTTTACTAACCCATTTACAAAAAAAACCCATTAGTTAAAGAAGCAAAGAATTATTGTGAATATTTTCTTATGTATGAAGTTGTGAGAAAGAAATAGTGCGATATAAGCCATTTAAAAAACAACTTCATTTTTGCAATGTAATTTTAAATAGTCCACGGGAAACTTCATTTTTGTTTATTTATTTAGCCCACTAGAGATTTTTCATGTGTCTAGTCGTCTGAAATTTTGTGTACGAATTTTTTTTAAAATAAACGTATTAAATTTATTAGGGTATGAGAATAAATAAATTTTGAATGATTGATTTTTTACAGATCCCTACATAAAATAATATTCGTTTCAAAAACATATGTTATTTCTTAAATATCATATTATTTTATTTTATTGGCTTATAAGGGAAGTAAATTTTTTATCATTCATGAATTTTCAATATACACAGTTTTTCAGGTACTGAAGCAGGTAGTTAAAAAGAATATCAACTGGTTTTTTTTATGATTGACTCGATGCATTTTTAGTTTCTAAAAAATTAAATTGTGCATTTTAATCATCAATGAACTAATCATACATTTTATATTATAAGTAATTAGGTACCTGTTAATTTTATAAATAGGAAACAAAGTTGAATATTAATAATATTTCAAATTTGAATAAATAATATTTTTTATTTATATGCATTTTAAAAAAAAAATTAGTATATAAGAAAGTACTTAGAAAAAAATAAATGCAGAGTATATATGAAAATTAAGCAGTGTATGTTATATTTAAAAGTAAATCAACTCTAACGCTTCAAAAAAAGTTTTTGTAAAAACTATTCTATATACAATTTTTTAAAAACGTTTTGAAAATGAGAAAACATCTTCGTGTTAAGTGTTTGGTGTGCGGTGCTGAAAAAATCATAATTTGGAAATAAACTAACTAACTTAAAATAAATACGGTATTTCTTTCATACAAAAAAATCGTTCGTTCATTTTTTTACCACTTTGTATTTTGAATTTTTATCTCTCTCTCACAAATTAAATTCCTATGACTATCTATTTCCGCCAATATTGGAAATCGACTGGAAAAATGGTAACCAACATATTGATAAGTTATAAAATTTTATTCCAGTGAACCTTCTTTTAATGGATATTCTTTGATAATGCTAGCTGTATAATATTTGACAGAATAAAAATGTTGCCAGATTGAATTAACTTCGTAAAAATATTTTTAAAGTTTTAAATCACGAAAATTCATTTTATGACACCTTGTAACATTAAGATCTAAACGATAAATCTTAATTTGATATTATTTAATTAAGTTTAATAGATCTATGATAGAAACAGCAGCATTAAAGAATAATAATAGTAAAAAAAAAAGGTTTTAAGACAATGAAAATATTGAAATTATTTCCAGGTCAATTTACATCAAAAGATAATTTGTAAATGTCCTTTTTCTGTTTTTTTTTTTTTTTATATTTAATATTATTTTGCAAATTTTAATTCAGTTCATTGAGCTTTGAATTATTTACCATAAATTTAAAAAAAAATATATTAACTACATCATAATAAAACTATTTATAGCCTAATACTCAGGACAAATTTATTTAGTCATTTTAAATCGACTTTATTAGTATTTAATTAGTAAAAAATATTTTTCTTTAAAAAATCAAAAAATGTCCTAAATAATTTCCTTTAAATAGTTTTTCCAGTATTCAAATTTACGAAAATAAATTCAAATAATAAAAATTTATTGATAGTACTTAGATACAAATTAAATGCTAATTTAACTTACAATTTAAATTTGTATATATATTATATATTCATCAGCTGTATATACAGGACAGATACTATAATATTGATCGGCAATCGGCATTAATAAAAAAAATGTTAATTTACATTTTAGTATAACCAAAATAAGGATATTAAATTATAAAATTTTTAAAGGATGACATTTTGAATCTTATTTTGTTTAGTTTGAAAAAAAAAGTGAAAAACTTCATAAGCCTTAAGGCATCATACATACATACGTATATAGTATACCGTATTTTGATTTGAATTTCTAATAAAGTTTTTTTTTTGTTTTTATTCTAATGACACCAAAAGACCCAAATCAAAAATTTTAAATTGGCTTTATGTCAAATAAAGGATTCAAAAATATTTTTTTATTTATTCATTATGTTTGTTTTATGTATATGACTATGTGTTTAGCTTCTCAAAATATTTACAATATCGTATTTATTTTATGAGTAAGTTGAAGAAATCAAATTTTTGTAAATTATTAAAAGTTGATTTCAGTTTGAAAATTGTTGAAGAAAAATAATAAATAAATCTTACTCATCCCCATGTCCATCACATGGAAAAGTAATAAATTGTTTGCTGGAAATTCTGATATTCATAATACATATAGCAAAAAAGGTTGTAGTAAGTATTCAGTATTAAAAAAACTTTTTCGGTTTTATAACAGAAATGCGTGGTGGTGTATTAACAAAGAATAGAAAATATACCGCAGAGATTTAAAATAGTCTATTTTCAGCTAAATCTATATGTCATTTTTAATTTTTCGCAGTAAATAACACATTCAGACAGCAAATAGTATAATATAGATTTCTTTAGTTATATATTTTAAAAATACATTATTAAATTCGACATTTAATATGATGGATGTTACAAAGCTTGCAAACACTTTGTCCGGCGTAGTATTGTCTCTAATTGACTTTGGATTTTTTTGCAATTAATGATCTGAAGTTTTTTAATAACCACCGACATACTTAATTTCTTCAATGAAAGTTTGACCATCCGTCGCATTCCCGAAAGTTCAGATTTAAAAATTGGTTTGATTGGACCATTTTCTTTCATCCGGTTCACGTGATACGGCATTATACTGTTTATATATTCTACGCCGTCCATCTATATACAGTTTATATAGTTTTTCGTCGTTTCTTTTCCTGCAAACACTTTTGTCAGATAACGGAAGAATTCAGTGAAAAAATTCTCTTTCAAAGATATCAAATAAATTCTCGTTTGCTTTGTACCATCTAAGCGGACTAACGTTGATAGTACCATCTAAGCGGACTCATTTTCGCTTTAATATTTGAAAACATAAGTTTTCAACACAGTTCCTAAGATGATCATTATTCTTTGTCTTATATTCGACGTTGATGTTGTTTATGGGATTGGTATTCATTCCACGGTATAAATAAATTCCTTAAATTGAGTATCAACAAATTATGAGTCGGGAGTGATGTAGTGTCAATGTATGATGTTAGGAGAATTATTTATTTTATTTCCTTTTGGATGTACAATTTTAATGTTAAAATGGCATGTCAAAAGTATCATCGAAAACGACAAGGATATGGTACATTTGGCAATTTACACTTGGCAACGTACCATATTCGTGCATATTTTTTTTTCATTGATCAGTGCATATTTCGCAAAAGAAACAGTTAACAAAAACACATTCAGCAAAATGGACAGTTAGCAAAACTACATTTAACAAACTAAACACTTAACATTTGAAAATTTAACAAGTTTTATTTATATAAGCCCCTACATAAATAAGAGTTGTCAAATGTCCAATTGTTAAAGGAATCAAAAATAATAACAATTAGTTATGTCTAATATACAATTTTTTTTTCATTATTTTCACACATGTATTTTTTCAAAAATGAAAATATTTTGAACTAAATAAGTCTTCAAAAATTAAATGGGCACCTAGAAAACAAAGCCAATTCAATTTTTTAAAAATTAAATCAATTAGAAACTCAAAAATAAATTATATCAGCCAAGATTATTAACAATTGTTTAGTGTCCAAGTCGCAAACGTCCAGTTGTTAAATGTCCATTTACTAACTGTTCATTTTGCTAAATGTCTTTATGTTAAGTGAGTTTGCGAAATGGCTTTTGCTAACTGTCCAGTTGCTAAATTAAAGTTGCCAACTGGCCGGTTCTCATTTGACACACAAGTTGGTTATGAGGATTTAATGACTTTTCGTTATCGATATATTAATAATATCGACGTTGTAAGCAAAACTTAAGATCTGTACAGTTTTAGAAAGCATAAATTTTATTTCTGTTTGGACGTGACAAGGTCTCATAAGACATAAATTGTATTAGTTATAATGACATTTTAATATAACATTAATAATTTTGACAAAATAAATCTTCCAAATCATTATTTACCCTACATTTCGTACATTTTTAACATCATTTCCTGTATTTTTTTTTCTTTTGGATGTAATTTTGTTAATTAAAAGAATAATTTTTCTCATCATTAATTTTTTATTTTGTTTGTTTTTGTAGCTGTTGTAAAATAAATAAATAAAAAAATAAACATTCGGCGCACTCTATTGTCAATTGCTATAAAATAAAATGCCAAAAAAATTAAATATATTTTTTTTTTTTTTTTTTTGTATCAAAATATTGTCAGTGTCAGTGTTTTGTTAAAAGTATGAAACATTTAGTTTTAAATCTTTAAGAATTAAATTATGACATTTGCCAGTTTTACATTAAAATAATTTTGAATGCCAACAATATTTAAAAACATATAGTTATTCTTAATTTTAAATGCAAATAATCAGAAATGTTTCATTTGTGTCATTAATAAATTTTATTTAAGGAAGGCTGTAAACTTTAGATGATATTTTAATTGTAGACATTTTAATTAATCGAAATTAATTGATTGATGTCGTGTAGTTCGTTCATCAATTGTTCGTTGTCAACGCTTTTATTTTTTTTTTATTTGTTAGAAAACAAAATTATACATGTGTGACACATTGTACAATTAAATTAGACGATTAAATATCGAATAATTTAAAAATAATTCTAAAAAAGTATTCTAATAATGAAAATTCATTTGATTGTTTTACATATGTACATAACTATGTATTAACTAAATCAAAATACATGAGTCAATTTTGTTTTTACATTAATGTGTAATTTTATTCAATACATGTTCTTCTGAACATCTGAATTTTTCTATATTTATTTTTATTACTTTTTTATTCTATTTCGTATTATTTATGTTAATATTTACTATTTTCAGAATTGTATCTGAATATAATAAGAATATAAGTAAATAAGTTAATAAATAATTTAATACATATAACCGAAACTTTTAATGAATTAGGGATTATATCAAATGAAATAGATTGAGTTGAGAAAAGAAAATTAGTTTGGAAAATAAAACGAGAAAAGAGTAACTATACGTCAGACAAAATCTTAAGATGAAACCTAATAAAAAATCTGCGAGGTTGGTTGGATGCCGCAAGTAATAAAAAATACGCATTTAAATTTGTGTGCGCTTTTCAATTTTGATTCCATAGCCATGAGAATGAGAAAATTTACAGTTAAATACGTATTTTAATAAATGTTTTACACCGCTTTCTTTAGTATAGTGAGTTTTGATTTGTCAAAACAATCTGTCAAAAAATGCATCATATCAAACATTCATTCAGACATATCCAAAATTATAATTAAAATACATTTAGCATATAATTTTACACTTACCCTTGCAGAATTAAAATGTAAACTCTTTAAAAACTTAGCGCAGATAAAAGTGATAAAAGTGTGCACGGACAAAAAACTCACTGCTCACGAGTCACTATAAAATTTTAAATTTGATTGTCACTATTTATAGAAAGTTACTTTACATAACCTAAAAAGAAAATAAATAAAATAGCTACCTTCATACAATGTGTTTCTCGGTATGTATCTGTAATTATACAACTTTCTTCCCATTTAATATTTACAATCTTAATGATTTATAATTCAATAAGTTTAATAATTTTGTATATTACTGGCTTAAAGAACAGTATTCTACGACACACTAACTATATATTATAAAATTTTACAGGCAGCATTGAATTTTACGTTTCAATCTCTTTTAGAGCCTATGAATTTATTTCCAATTTACTTTTGTACTTTGTGCAATATTTTAATATTTCATCATACACTGAAGGAATCTGCAAATCATTGTGAATTAAACTATTTGGCACAAACCACAGAGCATCGACCACTGTTTTTAGGACTTTTTTCTGAAATATTTAAATTACATCAATGTTGAATTTAGCTTCAATAACCCATAGTTGAACTCCGTACGACCATATAGGTTTAAGTTTAGTTTTGAACACCTTGTTTTCCAAAAACAATTCAGATCTATTACCGATATTAACCAATATAGACTTCTCAGTTTTTGTCCCAATTGAGGGCGCTTATAAACTATGTGCACCTTTCAAAATGAATCCCCAGATACAAAATATTCCTGTGGCATAACTATACTGTTCAAAATTACTGGAGGACTGTTACCTTTCCTCAGTGTAAATATTACTTGGTTTAACTTGTTTTCATTGACTTTTATTTTCTAACTATGAAGCCAGCTCTTAAATCGATTGAGGTTCCGTTGAAGGAGGTTGAGGCCTGTAATGGATCGATGTATGAAGCCATAATTACAGTATCATCAGCAAAGGTTTCTGCTTTCGTAATTATAAAATAAAATGATTTTCTAAATATATTTCTATTCATATTACCCAAAAACAATCTATGTAACCTAAAAATCAAAGCCAGCTGATTCCAATGCATTCATAGAAAATTATATTTACCTATGCCCATGTTTATACGAGGCAGAAATCCACCTTCATGTTCATACGTAAAACAAAACTGGTAGATTTCTGCCATTGTTGCTGTCAGATTATTGAAATATCAAGATGGTGGGAATTGAAATTATTGGCAAAGAAATAAATAAATAAATTTTTATTAAATTATTATTCTAGTGTCCATGCAACATTATTAATATTTGTATAATTTATATTTTTTTATTTGACTAATATTCGATCCGAAAATTAAATAAAAATATTTTGACACTGACATTTTCCCAAAAAAAAAATTTAAACGTCAAAAATCTACCATAAATTTAAAATTTTGGCAGATTTGCTTACCCCTTACCGAAATCACCCTTCATCTATAAATTTTTGTAGATTTCTACCACTATTCTACCCGAATAAACATGTATAATATTATTATGCATCATTTGACGATTTTAAATTATAAAACTGTCAAAAAATAGAATGAAAAAAGAATGATCACGCCAGATTTTCATCAGATTTAGATTTAATTTTAAATTTTGTCCGTGTAATATATGTCTAACTGAATTTATAGAATTTCATGATTTAAATATATTTGTGTCTTAATTATGAGTAGGTTTTATAAGTTATAATTAAAGAATGCTTCATGTTTATAGAACATTTGAATTGGTACATCATACATTGAGATGTTTAGTGACATATAACTTTAATTTAGTTTTAGTTCTTCCTTGAAATATTTTTTAATTTAACGTTACTGTTGAGGTTATCTTCGTCTAATAATTTTCATTTTTCCTATTTTTCTCGTTAAACTACATTTGTCTTTAATTAAGTACTTATAGATTGGTTAGAATAGGCCTGACAACTATGAATTGATATTGGATCTGAAAAATCAACTTTCAATTGTTAAGAATTTAATCGAGTAGAAAGATTGATTCCGAAATCTCAATTTCACTGGTCTTTTGGCCTTAACTTATGTATACTTCTTCTGATTGATTTTGTCTTATTCAGAATAAAGTGCGTAACATATTGCAACGTATTGTGTAACGTGGATTAAATAAAATTTTAATAAATTATATCCTTTTTATTTGTGATTAAAGAGATAACAGGTGAAACATTTTAATTCTTCACATGTACAGGCTCTCAACCAAATCAGTTCAAATGAATAGAATTGAAAGATTTTTCAAACCAGTTGTGCTATCAAATCAAATGTGTTGATCGAAAAAAAATTTTCCTTCAGAACAACAACAAAACAACAAATGAAAGAAAAAGATAAATTAAAAATATTATTTATTTTATTAGATATTATAACTCAGATTTTGTCTAATCGGTTCCTATAATTGTAATATTAAATTATTTCGAGCATTTTAACATTTTATGAAATAACTGCATACAAAATCAAGATGTTGTGTGTAAGTTCACTTTTAAAATCTGTTGCCAAAAGTCATTCATTAATCTTTCATGGCAAATTTATTTGGCATAAATGACAAATAAATAAAAAAAATATCTATAAATAAAAATGATCAAAAATATTTTACTTGATGTCACACTAAAGAAAATACCAATAACAACAACAACAATAACTTATAAAAAATGTCTGAGAACTGTACATATTTACAGATATTTACAAACAAAAATATATTTTTTTGTAATTATTTTTAAATTTATTATTTTCAATTATACACGTCAATTAACAAAATAAAGAGGTTAACGTTTTTTGAATTGATTTTTTAAATTTATTTAAAAATTTTAATTATTCTATTCTCTTTTTTTATTCTTATTTTTTTACATTTAATATAGAAGAACGATAAAGAATGAAGATAGAACAATTTTTTTATGGTACTTACATTCGAGATACAGATTTCTTAGTCAGCTAATTTTTTAATTAAAATTTTATTAATTTATTTCAGTTGTTAATAGTAGAGTGTTGTTGCCAATCTGGCACACTTAACCCAAAAACAGTTTATTGTGACAAATTTTAGTAGAGTAGCATGCAATCACGATGTTTTACATTAAATAAAAATTTATGAATTTTACAAAATTTATTAAAAATCGTTACTCTGTGTACTCTAATAACCGCAATAAATTGGTTCGACAAAGTTCAAAAGCATGCTATTCGTCTTATTAACAACCCTCATCCGAACTGAACATCCTCCTTTATAACACTTGAAAATCATCGTATTGTTGGAACAATTTCCATATTTTATAGATATTTCGTAACTTTAGGTACTTGTTCAAAGGAAATAAAAATCCTAATAACCACCCCTAAAAATATTTTCGTCGAGAAACAAGATCAGCTTGGGACCATTCTAGTTGCTACTGTGGTATCATCATTTCTATTTCCGAGGCAATTTTATTTTTAATCTGTTTATACTGTCTAAGTAGGGGGTTGGCCACTTTGATAACTATATCTGCGCCTACGTGGTAAGACGAAGTCATATTTCCTGCAAGTTGTCGCTGCGATTTTATCCATCTTTGACGTTAAGATGTCTGACGTTACTATGTTTACTGGGTACGTCATGTCAATTTTGTATCAGATGTTGTTGACAATTGTGCAATTATTATTAGATGTTATGTCAGTGATAAGTTATTGTATTACTGATTATTGTGCTCTACGAGATATATAAGTATTAATATATGTAATTTTATTTGAATATTAATTGTTAGTAATGTGTATTTTCTAATTTTAGTTCTAAAGTTTATTGATTATTTTTTATAGCAGTTTATTCTTGATATTTTTTGTTACATTTTGTACTCCCCAAGAGGAAACGAACACGAGACTACCACATCATGATTGAAACACATTTCTGTGGTTCAACCAATTAGGCCACGGAAGCGATACAATACAAATTCTTGGGTTGTTCAAAACTGGCTATGGAAATTCGTTTGTAGTAAAATTCTGTGGAATGTGGAAATGTATTCCAACAAAGGTGTTTTTCCAAAGCGAAAATATACTTAAATACAATCTGCAAAAGTTCAAGAGTAATATTAACAAATTTATTCAAAATGTCCATACTAATCAAACAGACATTTTCCTTTACCCAATCCTCAATTAGTCGAAGCTGTGCATTCGTGTATAAAGAGGTATCGTTTGAAACTAAATGTTTGGCTTAACTTAAAAAAAAAAAAGTTTGTTTTGTGTTTAAATTGTAGCTTTAGTATTTGTATTTAAATTGTAGATTGGTACATCAGGTTATTTATTTATTTATTTATTTATACTATTTAGCTCAAACAGCTTACAATTCCATTTATTAATTAAAATACAATTAAATTTACTTAGTATACATTCAAAAATAACAAAATTCAAAATACAAAAATAGTAATATTATTTTTTTTAATATAAATTGAAAAAGTCAAGTTAACAAAATATTCAATTAATTTCATATAATTTTTGTCTTAAAGTAAAATTTATACCATTCTTATATTTATTACAAACTATTAACGCTATTAATAGGTTCATATTTACTATAATTTGTTCTGTGTAATGTTAATGTAAAAAAATTTGAATGCCGTAGACGAGTATTTGTGTTAATGATAATTGTAGGGAAGGGGAAATAATACCACCTTTAATGATTAGGAAAATCAATATAACATCAACTACTTCCCGCCTTTTCCACAGAGACTTAAGGTATTATTCATTTGGTGTGCGGTGGATCATAGCTCATCAATTACTAACTTTTTGACACTTTTTTAGCTTCTTGCTGCAGCTGTGTCTACAGCTGGTGTTTTTTTTTCTTTCACACCGTCTGTTTTTCGGTGAATCTTACCCAAAGACTGAAATTAGGTCATATTGTCATATAATTGAAATTAAACTTGTTCAGCTTCTTCTATATTTATTAATAAACAATTTGTGTAGTTAACAAAAAATTATAATAACAGAAATTCTACAACACATACAAACTTTGGATATATACTAAAACATTTTTTTTTTCCATAAAATAAAAATTCCAAAATTTATACGCTTTAATTATTTTTCTGTACTGAATTTGTAAAATATTCCTTCAAATATAGTTAAGCTTGCATAAACAGTTTAAAATTATATCCTTAGATTTTTTCATTCATTTAGCAAAAATTATGCTGCCTCTTCAAGCATAAAATTTAAGACAATTAATTTGATGTTATCATAACACTGTTAAAATTAATTTTTTGATCGTTTTAAAAAGCTTAAAAAATTCTTTCAAAATTTATTAAAAAAAAAAAAAAAAATTTATTTTTATTGTCTAATTAACTTAAAAAAATAGAAAGGAAAAAGTTATATATATCTCAAAGGTTTCATAATATCTCCTTTGATGCCGATTATCTTCTGAATTATTGTTGTTATTTTGTTTTTTTCATAAAAAAAAATGTCATACAATTTTGATTAATTAAATCTTAAAAAACAGCTATATTTAAAAAGTTTTTTTTTCTAAACTACCCATTGAGTGCAGCATTTTATTTTTTGTTTTATTAAACTTACCTGCGGTGAATAACTAACTATACTTTTTTAATTTAAAACTGTTGTGGTGGAAATTGAATTTTTTTTTTTTCATTTGTAGTCCCTGAATTGTTTGTGTCGTTTTATAGAATAGATATATATATGTATACGTAAATATTTTAATCAACTGAGATAATTATTCTCAGTTACCAATCTACTGCTTTCTGACTATTTCTATTTATTAAAAAGTTTTTTCCCGAGAGTAAAGGAAATTTTGAAAGATAACTAAAAAGCACTGAACATAGGATCAAACGCGAAATAATACGTGAAATAACCCCATACATAATAAATCCATAATGGCCTTATTTCGATTTTGAATGGAATGAAATATAAAGCATCGCATATTTTTTCGGCTATGGCTTTATTTCCCATTAAAATGCGAAATAAAACCATATCCTCTTGTAAAATTTTACGAAATAAAGCCTAAGCCTAAAGCCTATACGAGTAGTAAAATTGATACAAATTTTAATTTTATAGTAAAATAAGTGAGAAAAAAAATAGAAAACAAAAAGTTCAGTTAAATTATTTGTTACATAAACATTAATTGTTATTCAAACGTCTATATTCCAGAATATTTCTATACCGGGTGTTCCAGAACCTGCGTATCAGCTTTTTAAAAGGGAAAAGGCTGTTATTTTAAAATTAAAAAAAAAATATGAACTAAATCGAGAGTGTTCTATTGATTGGTGATATTTTCAACTCCCGGGAAGGACCGGAAAAAGGTTTTTTAAGCTCGAAATTCGCCGAAATTGGCCGAAATCGAGATCGAAAAAAAATAAACTTTTGTAAAATAATTATTTTTTTTTGTTTTTTTTAAGTACTTCGTGAGATAAAAAAATATGATAATATGAAAAACAAATTTATTTATAAAAACTATTATTAATAATTTTAGTTTACCAAAGGAAAAATTAATAATTTTAGTTTACCAAAGAAAAATTAGAAGATGTTTGTTTATTTTTATGAATTTTAAGGAAAACTACTGAGAAAACAAAAAAAAAACATTTAACATAAGTTTCCTATTTTTTATTTTAGAATCAGAATTTCCACAAAAAAGTACGTCTTCCCATTTGAAAATCTTGAGTTGGCCTTCGGCCAATTTCGGCGATTTTCGAACTTAAAAAAACCCATTTGCCGTTCTTCCCGAAAGTTGGAAATACCACCAATCGATCTCACTCGATTTAGTTATTAAAGTTTATTTTTAATTTTAAAACAACGGTTTCTTCCCCTCTTAAAAAGCTGATAAGCATGCTCTGGCACACTCGGTACATGTATATGGAAAATTGTGCATTAGAAGGAATTTTAGAGTTGATTTCAAAATCAGGACTGCCACTTTTTCTAGAATATTTGGCGATCAAAAATGGTAGTTAAATAAAGAAATAGCCTGAGTTTGTATGTATATGTGCACATTTAACAAAAATTTCCAGATAAATATTAATAATTATTTTTGTTTGAAAAATTAAATTACTTCTATTTGAATGAATAAAATTAGATTTTTAAACAGGCAACAAAGCCGTATGGTTTTATTACGTATGACGTTATTTAGCAGTGCCTCTTATCATACTATTTTAGTTACATTTAAAGTTTCAACTACAACTAATAAATCATATTTATTATTATATACTTTGTCAGTTTTGTTGGTCATTAGCTTGTGAAAATGATTCTATTTAGCAATCTGCAATAATTGATTACAAAAATATATTCCTGAAGTAGCCCTTCCTGAAGTTGCTCTGTTGTTTGTCTTTGCGAATCGCTTATAGTCATTAGAGCCGTATCTTCTGCTAATACTGCAATTTTGACCTGTGGTGTTATCGGGATGACGGCGGTATATAACATGTAGAAGTTGGGTCCGAGAACGCTTCCTTGAGGAACCCCTACTAGTATCGGGTATAAATTAGATCTTGCTTCTCCATGTGCTACTCTCCTATTTAAAATGTAAGATTCTGTGATCTTACAAATATTACCTAGTATGATCTTACGCATTTTTTGCATGAGACCTTCACTCTATCGAATGCTTTTGAAGCATCAAAAAATATTGTCGTACAGTATTTTTTTTTTCTACAAAAGCCCGTTCTATTAACGTGACCACAGATGTATCTAATCTACAGTTGAATGTTTTTCTCTGAATCCAAATATTGGATATCAGGTATGCATATGTTGATGATGGATTTCAAACGTTTAAGAATTAGTTTCTCGAACAGCTTTGATATCGCTGGCAGTAATAATATGGGACGCTAAGAGATTACTTCATTTGATAACCATGATTTAACTAAAATTGCTGATTGAAGTTGAATAAACTCGTCAAAAACTCAAAACTGTCTAATCTTAACCATATCTTTCAAAATAACCTAACAAAAGTGACCTCGAACATTTATAAGACCCAAGATAGAATATAATTTACACATTTGGTCTGATTAGAAAATATTTATGGTTTGCTTCTATCGTAGTTGTTTTGTTATTTGTTTTTTTTTTCAATTTTGATTATCTTTACTTCATTCTTTTTTATTCTTTTACTCTCTTTACTTACTTTATTTTAAGTACTATGGTACTATTCACATACTTAAAATAATTTGTTGATTATTAATTCAATAATTATTCTATCAAAAATTAGTATTATCATATTTCGTTAATCGTGTTCCATCGAATGATTGTTCCAGCAAAGGAAAACTGTGGTATATAGTACAGATTAACTTCAACAGGTCTTAAGGTTTTATTCTTTTTAATTGCCGCACTTTATGTTGTTCTCATTTTCAGTTGCAAGTTTTAAATTACCCGACTGTATTAACCTATGTAATTTAAAACCAGGTACATAGTGTAGCAAGTTTCAAATTACATTTGTGGTGTAAACTTAATTCATATTATATCGATTGGAAGAACACTTCTTAGTTCATAAGTAGTTAAGGTTAATGCGTTTATTGAAAATATTTCAGATTCTGATATTGATAGAATTTCATATTTAAATTTATCAAATATTCACTCTTTCTCTCTTTAATTTATAATTCTCTCTCTCTTAATTTCAGTCTTTTTTATTAAATTATTCCCTTCTATTTTATTTTCGTTTTATTGTTTTTTTTTTAACAAAACAGATGAATTCTTAAACTTCTCTTAAAAATTCCTTCTAACTGAAAATCTTTTAATATTTCCCGTTTTAACATTTTCATTAAACTTGAATACTTTGAATACTTGGAAATGCTCAACATGCATAAGTAAAGAATCTTTTAATTAAGTTCAAAAATGTTGTCTTAGAAAGTAACAAATCAAAAAATAACAACACTAACATAAGAAACGGGCTTCAATAAATTTCTTAAAATTTTATCAGGTGTAAAAAAGGAACAACAGCCGAAATAATCCCAAAAAAAAAAAAATCAAAATTCTTTAAGAGAAGGTTTTTAGCTGTCATCTTTAAATTTTCTAATCTTCTTTTACCTTAAGTAAAAGGAATTTTTCTAATCAAATGTTAACGGTAAAATTTTACATAAACAAAACACAAAAAAAATTGCCTTATGTTAACCTTTATTCAAACTTGTTGCGTTGTTATCACATACCGTTATTTTTTTTTCCATTAAATTATTACATAATTCGTTCAAAATTGATTGAATCTTCAATAAAATGTGAAAACAAAATAAAAAGAAAAAAGAATGAAGAAATAAATAAAAGAAATAAAAGCAGAATCCTAAATCCTTCTATTTTCCTCTTCTTTTTTTTTATAAAATCTGAAAATAAAAAAAAAATTGTGCAAATAGATGACAGGTGAAAAGGTCAAAATAAAAGGTTATATATTTTTTTTTGTTTATTTCCATAACATAAAATGTCATTGTCATTTTAATACGTAATCAATAGTTAGATTATTGAAATGTGTATGTTGTATGTATGCGTCTGCTTCCTACGTATATTTTACAAAATTAAATATAGAAATTAAAATAATTTATTTGTAATTTGTTTGATCCAAAAAGAAATTTTAAGCCAATTAGAAAGTCTTTTTGTTTTATATTTTATTTTTTATTTTATATGCATCGTGCGCGTTAAACGTGTTTTTATTTTAGTTTTTATTTTATTATGTACATCTTTTGGATTAAACCATTTTGATGTATACTGTAGTAAGATAGAATTAAGAAATTAATAGCTTCTGTAAGTTTTATCCTCATTCTTTTCTTTGTACATAGTAAACCTATTGATATCTAAAATAGGTATCCTATAGAAAATAGGTTATCAAAAATGTACATCTGCAAGCTCAGCTAAGCTCTAAACTCAGTTCTCGAAAGACCCGAACCAATTGAGAAAATATGCTTAATATTTTCTCATGTATCAAGAAGCTCACAGACCTGAACAATATCTGCACAAGTCGTATTTACACTTTGTCATGCAATAACCATGATTGTACCGGGTGTTACAGAGCATGCGTATTAGCTGTTTAATAGGGAAAGGAGCCGTTATTTTAAAATTTAAAAAAAGTTTGTTAACTAAATCGAGGGTGCTCTATCGATTGGAGATATTTTCAACATACGGAAAGGACCGGAAAGGGATTTTTTATGCCAAAAATCGCCGAAATTGGCCGAATTCGAGATTTTTAAATGGGAAGGGGTACTTTTTTATGCAAATTCGGATTCTACGTCAATCTAACATCTAACGTCAATCTAACGTCAATAAGAAACTTTTGTAAAGTAATTTTTTTTTGTTTTAGTTTAAGCTTTATATGAACCCAAAACTGAGTTAAAAAACATGATAAACAAATTTATTTATAAAAATGATTATCATTAATTTTAGTTTACCAAAGGAAAAGTTTGAGCATTTTAGTTTTTTTGTTATTAGTTTTAAAGAAAAATACTAAGAAAACAAAAAAAAAATCATTTAACACAATTTTCTTATTTTGTGTCATAGAATGTGAATTTGCTTTAAAAATTACCCATTGAAAATCTCGATTTCGGCCAGTTTCCGGAAGTTGAAAATACCACCAATCGATAGAACACCCTCGATTAGTTAACAAACTTTTTTTAAATATTAAAATAACGGCTCCTTCCCCTCTTAAAAAGCTGATACGCTTGCTTTGGAACACCCTGGTATAGTAAGTTTAAAGTAAGTAAAGAGTCCAGTAAAGAAGCGGAAAAATCAAATATAATCCAAAAACATTTCGAGCACCTATAATTTCAGTTTAACAAAAATAAATTGATTTTAACATTCCTGTTTTTTTTGTCCTTACTCCTCTTGGGAGCAAAGGGCTTCCAGTTGACATTTCCATCGTACTCGATTTCTAGCTGCGAATTTCACTTGTTCCCTGTAATTAACTTTATATATTTAGTTATTTATTCAGTCGTGGAATTATTATAAAGGTTTTATACTCATCCTTCATATGCACAATGCCTTGAAGAATTAAAAAAATCTACCTGTATACGTATAATCTACCTTATAAAAAAAAAATCTACCGGTTTTGATGGTATACCTGCAATTGTTATGCAACAAATTGTCTCCGACATTTCTAAAAATCTTCGCAACTTATACCATTTCTCTATTTCTTCATCAGGAACTTACCCGTCCTATTGGAAAGTTGCCCAAGTTTGTCCTATTCCTAAAAAAGGGGATAAAAACAATACTTCAAACTATAGACCCATAGCTCTTACTCCCATTCCTTTAGAAACGATGGAAACTTTATTCAATCAAAAATTGATGAAATATCTTGATAGTAAGCCATCATTCATGATAGTCAATACGGCTTTCAAACCCACCGATCTACCGGTGATCTCATGGCATGTCTCTGCCAAAAGCTCAACACCATCATCAATCTAGTGAATCTACCGTTCACGTTCTGGATATATCTTTTGAACGAGTCTGGCATTGTGATATTGTAGAAAAATGTAACGCTAAATACCCCTTGGCTCAACCTTTTCTAAATAAATTGAAAATTTTCTTTGAAATCGATCTATCGAAATTTCATTTGACGGTTCTTTTTCCTACCAACTTCAAATAAATGCTGGTGTTCCATATACCACTTGGTCATCGTCGTATTTTCGGAGCACTTATTCTATTTTATAGATATTTACTTGGTGTTGGCACTTGTTCCGCGGAACTAAAATCACTTCTTCTCTCAAGCAATGCCATTGCATAACACACAAGCGGCATCAAGTGCCCATCTTTTCACAGTGGAAAATCCTGGATGGGTTAATTCTGGGTATATGGCAAGTCTTCAATAGGTAGAATATCACGAATGTGAATTGTGTTCCAATCGAAACATTCACAGTGAGAGAATAGTTTTTTATTTATGATTTTCAAAAGTTTAGGACGAATATGAAAAACAATGTGTAATTAAAAAACGAATTTGGCAAAGGGTTTTCCAATAGGGATGATAAGATTTTGAAGTGACGTTTTGGCCATCTGTAATATGTCATGATCTGTCTTTTTTTTTTCATTGAATTCAGTAGTGTTTACAATTTCACCGTAAACATCGTGAATTTACTGATTTTGCCTTGGAACGGCTTGAAAACGATAATGATTTTTTTATGAAAATCATCTTCTCCGATGAGGCTCACTCACTCACTCTAAGTGGTGCGGTAAATAAACCAAATTGTCGATTCTGGTGCGAAGAAAATCTACAAATTATTCATGAAAAACATTCACCATTCACCACCATTACATTCACCTAAATTTACAGTTTGGTGTGGCTTTTGGTCTGGTGGAATCATATCACTCTTATTGGAAAACCTTATATTATTATTTAAATATTTTCACATTGATAATGTGTGCGTATATGAATTTAGTTATTCTGTCACGCGCAGCAAAATTAGGTTTGAGCACTACTTGTGTGATGAAGGATTTCAAGTTCATAATAAACACATTCTAAATTATTTTTGCATGATACATGAATATTATACGCACATGTAATTGAACCCTTATACTTCGAAATAATTTCAAATTTTAATACATTATTCCAAAAAAAAAAATTAAACACCGCTTACAAACGGCCGACTACTTATCTCTCTTACATATTATAGACAATTAACTACAGCTTCAAAAATTTATGGCCAATGTGGACGGAAGTGTAATCGAATATCGTGTAAATCGTGAATACTAGTGTGGACTGTGGAATGGTTAGTATCATAATATTTTAAATAACTTTTGAATTTCTCAATTTTTGATAACTTACAGTTATATTTCAATTTTTTTCTCATTTCTCATACTATTTGACATATTCTGTTTCATTCTTATGTCATTTGATTGATTATTTTTAAAGAAAATTATATTTATACATATAAAGTATTTCATTATCAATATTTAATATCAATATTACAGAAACTTGAAAAATTACAGCATAAATTGATACAGAACAATCTTATGTTTATTTTTTTCTTTGCTTTTTTTTTTGTTTAATTTCAATAAAATCTATTTTCAAGTAATGACAGAGAAAATAAATCATAAAACACTCCTAAACTTTGAATTGATAAATTTTTTTTTATTTAGAAAATTAATTTTTAGTAAATTAAATACTTAAAAAATTATTTTGAAGAGTTTTTTCCTATTTTCTTATCAAGTATAGAAGTACTAAATAAAACTTAAAATAAATAAAAAAAAAATATATAATATATAAGTACCTACTAGAATTTACGTTTGAAATTTAAGATTAAATGAGAACAAAATAATAGTTAAATAATTTACTGTAGATCAATTGAAAGTTTCTGTTAAGTTTTTTAAAAGATTATGATTTTTTGTAGATACTAAATGTAAAAGAAATAAATTCGAAAATAATTAATTCTAACAATCGTAACGAATGGAAGATGTTTAGGCTACAACAACACAAACTAGATAGGTATGAAAATCTATCAATACTCTATTCATCCTATATGCATGGTTACCGGCTTTTTACCTATGGGTAAGAAAACTATCATTCATACTACTTTGATAGGCGATAAGTTAGTACACTTTACTTAACCAATCATTATCATTGGGCAATTTTCCAGATAAATGGAAGGAAGCTACTGTAATTCCGATTGAGAAGGTAAAAAACACAAAACTTGGCTCTCATGGTGGATTTCCTCTTCATGGACGAACGTCCGAACAATTTTATTTTACACTATAATTGAAAAACAAACACCATTAAAGAAAATTTTATGATTTCCTCTCAAATGCGCGAAGGACTGACATTTGTTATGTAGTCAAAAAAGATTGACGTTTGAAAAATTGTTTACGTTGATATTATGAAATGAAATTCGTTGATATTATTTTTATTAAAGAAATTTAAAATTTTGTTAAGAGTAATAATGTATAATAACATTGTAATATTCGAAAAATAAAATATAGCGCTTTGCTTTTATCTTAAAATATAAATAATTTGTTAGAAACAAAATAATCTTATACTAAAAAACAAAAAACAAAACAAATTACACTTCATGCCTTTTTCTTAAAAAACATTTGAAATTCTATATGTGAATGCGCTCATACATAAATCGAGATAGCAATAAATATTTATCAAATAATTATATATATATCCTTTTATTTTACTTTGTCCTTCAGCCAAAAGTTAAAAATATTTTAACTAAGAAATTGGATGAAGGAAAGTGCCCGGAGACGATTTTTTGTGTATTTGTTGGTTAAATAAAATTTTTTGATTGGCTAAAAAATTTGTCCAGACGTTCGTTCATTAAGAGGAAACCCACCTTCAGTTTCGTCCAATCAATATGACTTTATATGTTAATCAAAAATCTTGGAGAAGATAGTTTCTGATGTGAAGTACTTAAAAAAATATGGCATAATATCTGAAAACAAATCGGGTTTTAGAAATGATCACAGCTGTGAAACTCTACTTAGTTTGTTAATTTTAAATTGACAGATTGCGATTGGTGAGAAAAGATTATTGTGGGATCTTGCTGAAAAACTTCGAAGTTACGGGATTAGAGACACTGAATTTGAATGGTTTCAATCCTATTTACATAATCGTAGACAATGTACTAAGTTAAATGGTTGATAAATCTGATAAATCTGACATGATCAATGGTGTTCCTCAAGGAACAATTATAACGGTTTTATTATATACTTCATTGAAAAGATAATTGAATTCTGCAAAATATTATTATTTACCTATGATTAGTTTATGTGTATAGAAGGGGATTCAATTGGTGATATGCATTAATACGATTAATGACGATATAAACTAAATTACCGAATGGTTGAAGCAAAATAAATTAAAATTAAACGTACAAAAAGCCAAAGCCATGGTTATTAATGGAAATTTAAATGTAATTATTTTAATTGATGATGAAGTAATTGAGTTGAGGAAATAAAATATTTTGAGTTGACAATTGGCAATAAACTTAGTTTAAATAATCATTTTAATTGTATTTGTAAAAAAATTTTTTTGGGTAATATTGTATTTTGTATTATTGTGATAATTATTTTGAATTTTGTATTTTAACTTAAATATATTATAATATTATATTGTTACTAGTAAAGGTACCCGACGTTGTCCGGGTCGAACACAAAATGTATAAAATTTATATACTTCAATAACGTTTGATTTATGAACTGAATTTAAAAAAAAATTGTTTATCAAAACCATTTTAATATGTTTTTTGCACTACGATAACAAAATCTACAATAGGTACTACAACATAAACTATACAATATTTTGGATTTTTCCTGATGAAGTATAAACAAACACGTTCCTTGCTAGAAAATACTACCCAAGAAAATCCGGCATAAATGAGAAAGAAGTCCATTAGTCTCTAAAAACAATTTGCATTCAATTGCCGACGAAGTTTTGGAAATTCTCTTTTAATCAATTCTCAATTACTTTGCATGGCTGTACTGATCGTTGCTATTTCAATTTTGACATTTAAATCTGGTGAAATTTTGCCATGACCACCAAGTTATGTTAAATTCATTAGCTTATTGCAATTAATAACAGTCGTACTTCTTAATTTTTGAAAGAGTATTTATAAGTGTAAATTTTCATGTCTGTAGACTTTTTGACAATTTTGACATTTAAATCTGGTGAAATTTTGCCATGACCACCAAGTTATGTTAAATTCATTAGCTTATTGCAATTAATAACAGTCGTACTTCTTAATTTTTGAAAGAGTATTTATAAGTGTAAATTTTCATGTCTGTAGACTGTAACATAGTTCATTTTTGAAATATTTCTAATAGCTGCTAGGAGTTGTATGGCACCGACCCGAATCAGTCTAAATTTTTGAAATCGATTACAGTAGTTTTTCTTTATCTTTGAAAGAATATTTAAGTGTAAATGTTTATGTCTGTAACACAGTTGGTTTTTTAAAATAAGTCTAATCGGTGTTAGGAATTGTACGACAGCTACCCGAACCACTCAAATTGTTGGAAAATGGTAACAGGTATGTTTCGTCATTTTTGAGAGAGTATCTGAGTACCAATTTGCAGGTCTGTAACACCTTTAGTTTTTAAAATATTCCTGATAAGTGGTATGGAGTGGTATGGCAGCTACCCAAATTAATCAAAATTTTGGAAAACGGTAACAGGCATAATTTGTTCATTTTTGAGGGAGTATCTAAGTATCTACCAATTTTCAGATCTGTAGCACCTTTGATTTTTTAAATATTCCTGATAATTGCTTCAGATTTAGAGTTATTTAGATTTTTTATTTGATTTAATATATCTGCAGACGAAACAAGAGTATTTTTGGAGAAAGTTTTTAGATTGGTTAACGTCATCAGCTGGGTGGAAATGAGTGATTACTTAGCAACAAAACAATCAGAAAATTTGCTACAAATATATTTGAAAATAATTCATTGAGATGATCTGCATTAATAGCAGGGTCGCACACTAATTCGTTATTAATTTTTAGTCTAATGGGATTCTCTACAGATTGTTTTATGTGTTTACTAACTGTCTTTTAATCTATAAAAATTAAGTATTTATTTTAATTTTAAAGGATTGTAAACAAAATTACTCAATTTTTTTAAAAAATGTTGAAATTTCTGACATTTCAAATGTTGACTGCAGCTGCTTTGTACTTTTGATCGAAAAAAAAGTTAATTATATGATACTACCCAGTATTTAAGAGATAAGTTTTGACGATAATTTACATACAAAAAGAAATAGGTAACGAGGAATACAACACAGGTAATCGACAAATAAGTGGTAACCATGTATAGTATGAACAGGGTCATATAAGTGAATATTCTTTAAAATATATTGTCTTAAAAATTAACCCAATAAATCCCAAAAAATATTAAACGAAAAATAGTGTATTTAAGTATTATATTAGATAAGAAATAAAGTAAGAGTTGATTTCAAATTCCCATTGTCATTGCATTCAAGAGACTTATATTTCATTCACATCCATTTCATTTTTTTTTTGTAAAAAAAGCACTCAAAAAACTTTTACATTTTTACTGAGTTATATTCTCTTGTGAATCAAAAAAATCTGTCATTTAAATTAAAATAACATAGAATATAAATTTATTGTTGACTAAGTAAATAAAGTTAAAAAATTTTCATGAATTTTCATAAAATTTTATGATTATTTTTGTACCCAAACGAATCTTCTCTGTTACAGTAACTTCAATGTAATGTTGTTTATAGCCAATATTGTCTGTACTATATTTACTGTAACTTCAATATTACTGTCTAAATATTGATTTTGACATTATTTTTTATTAAATATGTAATTATATATACATTAGCAAAATCAACTAACATTTTTTTTTATTTTTATTTTCTTTCTAGGTAAGAATTTTGAACTCATTTTAAGCAGTGTAAGTTAATTCTATTGAATTTTAATTATTTTATTTTTAAAATAGGTAAGTCTGAATTTCAGAAATCTT
This sequence comes from Argyra leucocephala, assembly GCA_963942445.1. Classification (NCBI taxonomy): domain Eukaryota; kingdom Metazoa; phylum Arthropoda; class Insecta; order Diptera; family Dolichopodidae; genus Argyra; species Argyra leucocephala. Next base: position 46,221,750 of record OZ012678.1, on the reverse strand, counting down.
TTATTTATGTGAATATTTAATTTCCAAAAATTATTAATAAATATTAAAAAGTAATTTTATATAACTGTTTATAACTGTCTATAAAATAAAGTCCATTCCCCTTTAATAAAATTAAAAAATTAATAATTACCTGCGTTTTTCGATTATAGTCTAAATAAATATCACACCATAAATAATAATAAAAAAAAAAATAAAAAATTGATCTACGAGTTATTGATATAGTTAAAAAGTTTCAAAAAATTACCATAAATCAAACAACCACTTGGCAACTAAAATGAAAATTATGTACATTGTGATTTTTACTTATTTTTTTTATATATATGTATACAAATTGGATTATCAATTATCATATTACGTATGCCAATGATGATCGTGCGTCCTAATTGTTATTAAAATTTTAATAAAATTTGTATTTAATACTATTATTAAAAAATAAAATTGACCAACACAATTTACTTTAATATGTATACAGACAGTCAAGTATATTAGAGTGTCCCCAATTTTTCGATTTTACAATATTGTACATTAATTTTTGATATATCAAATTACTTTTGTTAATTCAAGTAATTCCGATTCAAGTAAACATAGAAATGAAAAAACGAACTAAAGTGAAGAAACATTAGAATGTTTGGTACGTAAAATTATTTAAATTAAAATGCCTGGATAAGCTCGCTCTTCGAATGAAGTTAATAAATAACAGAAGTAATTACTGTTGGACTGTTTAGTATACCATACCGTTAAATAGAGTTAAAATTGTGTTTGCTTATTCAATTAGGATATTCAGATGATAGAAGAGAATTGTATTTGTTGCAACCAAAATTAAAGTATGTAAAAAAAAAAATTAATTTATTGATATAGTGTCAATAATAGAGTCAGTTAGAGAGTCATTCGAGTGTAACTATTTTAACTCGTTTTTAAATTCAAGTATTGGTGACTGTGGGGGGGAGGGGGATAAAATCTTAGTAAAATCTAATTTAAATGTTGTGTAATTGGTAGTAGTTTCATAAAAGAGTCATTGAAGAGTATCTGTCAAAATTTTGATTATTGTAAATAATCAAATACTGTTTTCATAAAATGGAATTTTTTTTTCATTTTCACATGAAGCGATTTTTAGTGATAAGACAAACCGTGATAAAACCGTGATAATTTTTAGCCAATCTAAATGATATTAAATTATCGCAGTGTCGAAGGTTCAATCTATATAAGTCGAATTTGTCTGATAAGATTGCTAGCACATTCCTTTCATTTTATTTTCTAAAATTTTCTTGATGGTAAATCGTTTTCTAGTCAAATTTGTTCAGTTAAAATTACCTCTTCTAAAAAGTTCGACCACTTAACAGTTAACAGTTCCCTTAAAAATAATTTCCAGTAAACGTATTTACAAGCAACAACTAACAATCACTTAACGTTTTTATGAGTAGTGATTATTCAGTTGTAAAGATTTTAATCCAAAAAAAAAAAATCAAGTAAAAATAAGGGACACCCAACCACATAACTATAAACAAACATATTCACATTCATATTATTTGTTAAGAAATTCGACGTGATTTGATGATTTAATACTTAAAAACTGAAAAATCAAAAAAAAAAAAATATTTTGTTTAAATTTATTTTTTGTAAATCTATGCAAATTCATTTTAAAAATACGTGCGAATTTAACAAAAACAAAAAAAAAATATATAAAAATAAAAAATATGTAAATTGCAATTAAATTTGCATTTGATAATAATATTATATAAATAAAAATAATTTATTTTTGCTTACCTGAATGAGACTATAATAAACCAGGTAAGTTCAAAGTGAGTATTTATTGCCAATTACATTTAAACACTTATTTGATATATATATTATGTATGGATGTATATATATATGAATTTGTAACTTATAAATATGTTATTATGTAAATTTTATGTACGTAATTTTGTACTTATTATAATTTACATAAAGCCGACGCCAACAGTTTTTGGCATCATTTGAAATGTTTTTTTTTTGTTATTAAAATAACAGTGATTTCAAAAGCTTACAAGAAATAAAATTACTTACATTACTGAGCTCGATTGCTATAGATTCGAAAATAATAGACTTAGGCATGTACATTTGTGAAATTTTATAATTTTAGTTAAATTTCTATATTTGAATTTGTACCCTATTAAAGTCTATAGGTTAGTTAGAAAAGTAGGTGGATGATTGAGTTTTGCGGCTCAATATGTTGCAAGAGATTTGAAAAAATTTATAAATTCTTGTCATTACTGGATGCTTCATAATTATGGATATACATTTTGTTACTGACATTTTGTTTAAGATGCAGCTTTAAATAATTTATTTCATATTTTGATTGACATTTCTTTGTAAGGTTGAGAAAAAAAAAAATAAAATGTAAACAACTTTGTGTTTGACAGCTGAAAAAAATATTTTTTTTCATATTATTATTGACATATTTGTGTAGGCTTGAGTCTAAAAATATAAATTCGTGAATATGTTGTAAAAGTTTGTTTGATTTTTTTAATATGTTTCTATGTCAATATCAAAATTATAAATGCATGAGTAAATATGAATGTCAAAGTATAATTTATAAAAATATCGAAAATAATCGGAATAATGGGAAAGAAATTTTTTCCTAAGTATAAACATTATATTTTCGAGATATTATGTTTGTTGTGATAACCGTAGTTAGGAAGAGCCTATAGAAACATTTTTTTAACTAAAATTTAAAAACTGTTCAAAGTCAAATTTTTGTTTTTCTTTTTTTTAATCCTTGCAGAAGAAATAAAAATTTTAATTGTTAAGCAAAATTACTCTCAAAGATTCATCTCAAATTATTACAAAAATACGAATTAAAATTTTTAAATTCATCTACACAACATTCAAACTCTGTGATTTAAGTTTGAGAACCATTGTTATTAAAAAATTTTCAAAGAAAATCGAATATTTAAATCTTATAATTGATTTTTTTGTTCCGAAAAATTCGGTCTTGTTTTTAGTAAATTTTTTTTTTTTGTTGTTTTTTCTTCCCAAAGAACTTTTTACACTTATACATAATATCAACACTTGTTGTATTTCTTTTTTTGAGAGCTTAATCCATATTACACCAAGGTAGTTTGTGTTTTTTTTTTGTGTTCTAAACCGGGGTTATTTTAGTTCAAATGTCAATAAATTAAAAAAATTTGCAAACAAATAAAATTTAAATTTTTTTTAAATATTTTTGATGACATAATTAAGTTTTCGGTTCCAAATAAGGTATTCCATTCATTTAAATTTAATTCGATGGCTTATGAATAAAATATAAATTAGCATAAGAGGGTGAAATTAAAACAACGGTTTCTATATTTAGGAATTTAAGTCAATGTTGTTAATTGATTTTGACCGAATGAGGATGATTAAGTTTTTTTTTGTTTTGTATTGAAGCAACCACCCACAAAATGATCACTTTATTAACATAATGTTATAATAAGTATTAAGTCAGATTTTCTTAAATATAAGATTGATTATAAGTTTCGAAAATAAAATTTTGGATTTATAAAGATTTGGATTTATTTTGGAATTTAAATCAGAGAAAGTAACAGTTTTGATTATGAATATGTGAATATGAATTACATAAGTAATTATAAATTTCGGAGAACTAATAATGTCAAATTTGTAAAATAAAATTGAATGAAAGTGATTTTATCTTTCAAAGAGTTAGATTTTTTTCATTTTTTCAATGACAATTCATTAATAAGTGAATATTATTTGTCAAAAATGACAGGCAATTGTAATGTGAATATGTGATATACATTTATTTATTTATTAATAAATATTGTATAAATACTAGCATAAGGGTTATTACGTAATTAATCATAGACTAGTTTAAATTTAATAAATAATAATTATACACAAAAAAAAAAAACATTGGTAGCCTCGGTAGCCGAGTGGTAAAGCACTCGAATGTAGTAATGTAACGACTGAAGGAGCACGGGTTCAAACCCTGTGAGAACCGAAAATTTTTTTCAAATGGTGAAAAATGTAATTTTCAATACAACCACATCGATTCAAATATAATTTATTAATTAATAAAGATATAATATAACTAATAAAAAAAAAATAATATAAAATAATATAAAATTATAATATACAAAAAATATATTCCAAATAATTAATTTAATTTAATAAAAAGGCGCACATTTCGAAAGGGAAAAGGACCTATAAAGTTGACCTACAGATTTATCTGTAGGATCAACTGTTAAAATAAATAAATAAATAAAAAAACATTGTAGATATTGTAGATTAGGTAGCACTATTAAGGAATTACTATTGTTAACAAAAAGAACATATTATTAAGGGCTCAAATTATATAAATATATGTAAGTATTAGTGTAAATATTAATTAGTCGCAAGCACTGATGAAGGAAGTAAGTTGCTTCCGAAATATCGATATTTTCAAAATAAATACAAATGATTAGTGAAAGGAAACTCGACTTTTATTCCATAATTTAAATATATCACTAAAAACAAATCTGATTATCAAAAACAATAACTAATATCGTATAGATATATTTACAATGTTATATATATATATATTAACATTACTGTTAATTTATGTATGCACATCCAATCATAAATCAGAACCATCTGCATATAAAAATATTTTACCATTTAGCTGTACACTGTTAAACTTACTAATGTAACAAGAAAAGAGGGCGGGTCCTAAATAACTTCACTGAATAACAAAGTATTCTATATTTTGTTTTAGACTTTTGATTCCTTCAAATTCAGTATATTGTTTCTTCTGATTAAAATAACTTTCAAACCACTTATGTTCCTTACTCTACCCATTACTCTACGTACAATTCAATTTTTCCTGTTAGTCCTTTTTGTTCTTTATTTTTTAATGTGATATTTCACATACAATTCATTTATTATGTAATTTTGTAATTTAAATTTTTAATAATACTTTAAAAAAATGTTTACATTCTAAATCTAAATATTAATTTTATAGTGCCTGTTGCATAAGCTATCTGGTCTTATAATTTTTTGACTATTAGACATGTTTTTATATAATATATCTTCAATTTTCCTAAATTACTAAATTTTATTATTGATTCGTAATTGAAATATTTTTTATACATACATATTTTGTTTTTTGCTTATTAAATTATAAAACTAGTTAATTATATGTACGTAATTTCATTTTAATCATCTTAATATTTTTATACTTGATATAAAATTACTTAATTCATTTTAAATAATCTTAATCCAAAAAAATTTTTTTTTTGTTTTAAATTGAGAATTTAGTTACATTATAGAATCAACATTTCTCTTATTTTCCTTTTAAATACACCAATATTATTAATTTATTTTATTTCCGTTGGAAATTCATTATAAATCTTTAAGCAATTATACAGGCAATTATTTTCGGTTCTGAATAAGCTTAAGTAGAAGTTAGACCTGTTTCTCGTATTGTGGCTGTGGATATGTTTCTATTCAAAATGGAATTGTGCTTGATCAAATTGTTGATAATTTTTAAGCTCTTGTTTACTAATGTTCGATAGACTTAGATACTTCCCAGAGTATGGAGCAAACTTGTTGGGTGTAATCTTTGATAGAAATTAATATATTTTATTGATTTTTTGTGAATAATTTCAAGTCTGCTAATGAAAGTTTGTGTATTTCCACTCCAAATAAGGTTAAGATATCATAAATTAAATAATATAAATGAAGAGTATATGGCAAATAATGCATTTTTGTTTAGATAGTTTCGTAGTCTTTTTATTAAAAAAATATACGGCGTAATTTTTTTTAATATCAATTCAATATTGTTTGCTATCAATGATTAAACCTATAGGTAATTAAAATTTTTCGTTACCTCAATTGGATCCCCATTTATAACAAAGCTAGTATTAGATAGAAATTTATTATCAAAGAATTACAGTTTTCTTTTTTCCACATTTAATGAGAGTTTATGCTTTTTTAGCCATTCTTGGAGAATTTGAGAGTAAAATTCAATTGCTCTTATCTTAAGTCCAATTCTGAGTTTTCAGCATATTTTAATACTGCATCATCTGCGTGCAATTGGATAGAGCCTTTTGTATTAAGTTTGAATATATCATCTATATATATTTTCAAGAGGGTTGGTCCCAAAATTGAACCTTGGGGGACTCCTTTTTTACAAATTTTGGTAGTACTATACGTTTTATTACAACGTACCTTTTGCATGCGGTTTTTTAAGTACGATGTAAAGAAGGATAACTGACAAGTATTGAAGTTCAGTTTTGAAAGTTTGTAGAGTAGGATGTTATGATCTACACAGTCAAATGTTTTTTGCAAATCTAGGAATAGGCAAGCAACGAATTTTTTACTATCCATGTTTTTAGTAATGAAGTCCGTCAGGCTCAAGCACGCGGCAGAGGTATTGGAATTTTTTTGAAAAGAAACCGTATTGTTCCTTGTTTAATATTTGATTTGAGTTCAGGAAAGTATTTAGTCGATGCTTCATTATAATTTCAAAAATCTTGGAAAAAGCTGGGAGGATAGCAATTGGACGATAATTATTAAGATTACCCTTACTACCGCTTTTATGAATAGGAGTGATGATACTTGTTTTCAGGCATTCAGGAAAAATTGAGGTTTCAAAAGATTTATTGATAAACCTGATCAATTCTTAATAAATTTACTTAAGATGTTATCAAAACATACTGCTGCATCTGTTTTTAACGAATTTATAGCTGCGTTAACTTTTACTTCATTAGTAGGAGTAAGTTCATAATTTGAGTAGATGTTACGGGAGAATTGGCTCAGATATTGAAAATCTACTGGTTCATTATTATTTATTTAGGAAAAACTTAATTACAATTCGATTAACATAATTTAAATAATTTAAAAATAAATAATTTTAACATAACATAATTTTAAAAACAAAAATGTAATAATTATAGTAATTTTTAAAAAAAATTAAAATAAAAGCTTGCAATTGTCTTTTATAGACATTTACGTCGGGGATATTTTAATTATTTATTCAATTCTCATTTACCAAATATAGTATAATTGTGTATAGATGTAATTATCATAATTTTGACATTTCTGTCTGCAGGACTGAATTTTCCAATGCAAAATAAAACCAAGCAATCGTATCCGATTGTTCGAACATGTATTAACAGTACCTACTTTATAATTTTCTATTGAATCAGTTGTTTAGATTTCCATAAACTTACATTATAACCGGTCCGATACTGCTATTATATATTATACATATATATATATATATATATACATAAGATATTTATTTTTAACTCACATCTGATGAAATTGTTTTTTCTTTTTTTTTTTTTAAATTATCAACATTATATTTAAATATTAAATTAAATTTCCTTATAACAAAAAATTATTTTCTTCTCAATTTAAATCCCCTAGTCCATTAATGATAACGATCTTTACAAACAAAACTGTAAATTAATGTAAAACTCTAAATCTCTAGCATATATATTGCACGGAAGTCATTTTAATATATTTTCTTTTTTTTATGATCTTAATATTTTGTACACATGAGATAAAAATCCTCATATAAATATGTTCCTTTACAAAAAAAAATATTTGAATAAAAAGTGATGCCTGACTAATATTGAAAAGATTAGGCACAAAAAAAAAATTAAATGTAAATAGTACTGACCTGATCTTGAACTACTTTTTATCATTTTCCACTGCTTTATTCAAAGTTTTTTTTTTTTTTTTATTTTATTTTTATTTATAAACACACTTTTAATTCACATCAATTCAAATGAAGATTGAAAGTAAAAAGGAATTGAAGTGAAAATAAAAAAGGATTTTTTTTTTATAAAAAACAGGACACACATAGAATTTACTGATACAATATTCAAAAAAAAAAAAAATAAAAAGTATTAATTTATATCGAAAGGATTCGAAAGAAGAGTAAGTTGTATGTAGACTAAGAGACTATTTCTAAAATGACTTTTATTTTATGTTTTATTTACTTAACATCCATCACATCCTATACTATGTCAACTCAATTTCCTTTTCATAGCACATATGTGTGTGTACAGTGGTGAAAAAATGAAAATCGTGCCTTATTAACTTTTTCTTCTTTCTTCACACTTTATTTATTTTTATTAGAAGTATAGTAGAAATGATTTATCCGATTCAAAAATGTTCTTCAGGTTACATTTTTATTTAAACTGGTTTCTAGTATTTATTTTCTACTGATATATTTCATCAGTTGGTTATTATTTCGCCTATATTTTTTTGACAGATTTTATCATAAAATTATATTTCTGATCGCAAAAAAAATTACGTAACAGTCATTGTAGATTTCCATATATGTACGTTCAGTAGAACTGATTCACCTAATTAACAAGAAATTTCAAATGCTTTGCATATCAATTAAACAACATTCTTTTTTTGCTTTTCCGAAATTTTCCGAATTCAAACTATCTTTGAGTGTACCAGTTTTTAATAAACTGCGTTGATAATACCAGGTGGTAAAAACTTGTATGTAAATGCATGTTCATGGAATTAGAGGTGGATTAAATTGCCTGCCTTTAGCAGGTGTTGGAGATATGTTTCAATCAAAAAGGGTAAACCAGAATTAAGAAAAAAAATAATGCTGCTGTCGTCATTCGACAAAGGAAACCATTTAGAAGGCGGGACGGTGTATTTATGCACTTTGAAGACAATGCAGGCATAATAGTAAAATAAAGTTGAAATGAAAGGTGCAGCTATAAAAGGCCTGTTGTTAATGAATGTGCAGATTTTTTTCTTCGTATTGCAGCAAATGCTGGTTCTATAGCTTAAATTGAAAAAATCAGTGTACTCAACGTATTTTAAATTTTCCTTAGCAGTTTCCTACCTTTCCTACTGAAGTTTTCTGACCGCAAATTATCTGAAAACCTTACAGATTATTCAATAAACTTATTTATAAGTTGAAATTTACCTGTTTTCTGCTAATCGTACTATTATAAATCTATTTAATAGATGTACGGATAATTGTGTTAGCGAGACTGACGAGAAAAACATGATTGACTGTTTTTTAACAAAATTATTTTCCTAATTTTCTTGCAAAAAGTTCTATACACTATATCATCTGGTAATTTATTACAGGGCTACCGGAAAATAATAATGGCTAACAATAATGAGTTTATGGCGATATAATTTTATTAATCTAGTCTTTTATACATTTTTTTTACTCATTCAACGACGTAATTTCATTATTTAGCTTTTTTAAATAAAAGATCTAAAGTGAATAACTCTGAAGAAAGAAATCCAGAATAATAGCAAAAACCTTTTTACTGCTCAAAAAAGAAACCATCAGATAGGGTGTAAAAGTAAATGCATAAAAACAAAATACTTAAAAAATTAGTAGAGTAGAAGAAAAACAATAACCACAACACATAAAAATACGCTGGGTGGCGTAATAGGTAGGTCATCTGCCTTCATTTCAACGATGAAGCAAAAAAATGCTTTATGGATTCTTCGACCTGATCGTTAATTGCTATTGGTATAAAACAAATGACAAAAAAATATTTGAGAGAATAATCTGGTAACAACTTAAATAAAATGGAGCTATTCCATTTAACAAGACTTAAACAGTAATTCGAATTGTATATAAATAATATATTAATGGCAGACAACAATAATGAAAGCTTGCAAATAAGAGGCTACTGTAATCTAAAATACTATCAAGGCAATTCAATTTAACAATGCATATTATATAATATAATATGGCGGTAATAATATAATATGGTTGTGAGGTTTGATCGTTAACAGTAAATGGTAAGCAATTCGTTGTAGAAAAAAATACTTTGACAAAATTTTTAAATCAAGAAGATTAGACAATGTAGAATGGGAAAGAAGAAGCATAGATGAGCATCTAATGCTAAAGGTGAAGATATAGTTCGTTTCATAAAGTAGAAAGAATAAGATGGGTAGGAATTATGGTTAGAATAAAAGAACAAAAAGCCAAAAAACGTGTATTCTATAGTCTCTCATATCTACCTCGTGCAAAAGGGAGGTGGATCAATAATATAGGAAATAATATTGCTACCTACATATTCTATTTTTCAGAGAACTGTTGTCAACGACCTGTTTTAATAGAGAAACATTTAATTGCTACATGATGATAAGGATAAGATTTAATAGAAAAGTTATAACATATTCGTTAAGAGGATGCAGATTGTGAATATTATTTGTTATTCTCTTTCTCTTTCTTTGAAGTATATCTTTAAAACCCAGACTTTTTAACAATGTCAACAAATTCGAGGAGCTAGTTAAAATTATTTAATGTTGCCGATGACAATAAATAAATAACTGATACAATTATACAAATATTATGGAAGTAATTTTAGCATTGCAGATAGTGAATATAGTTTTTTTAGGTCTATATCCTTCTCCTTCTAAATTACGCTGCTCCAGTGTATAGTTATTTTAATGAAATTAGGTGCTGAGCTTTTAATACACCATTGCCATTTAAATTCATTTTTTCTACATATAAAAGAGTTTTCTATTTGCTTCATCACTCATTTTCATCTATCTAAAAGACAACTAATTGACCTGTCCGTTTTTTTTTTAATATTCTGTTGAATGTATTAAAAAAATGTCCGACCAAAACCTCAAAGGATTCTCAAACAATTTTATTTTATTTAATTTTCAACCATTTCACATTTTTTTTTTTTTTTTTGAATCTTTCTTATTTATAAAACCACCATATTAAAATGCGGTTTATTCTTTCCATGACTGTACGCACGTTCTAGGTTTTTCTATATACATTTGTTTTTTTAAATTCTGTTTTAAGTCTCTTAAATAGAGTTCTAAATCTGATAAAAATTCTCATCAAAAAATTTAAATTAAAAGAAAATATCCTTGCTTTTCTTCTGAATTTTTTTTTTTTTTTTTTGTATATTTATTCTGTTTTTTGAAAATGGTCTGGAAAGAACTGTGTCAAAGCAGTTGTTTCAATAAAATGAAAAAAAACTCCCCACTTAAGTCTCAAATGTGAAATGACATAAAAATAATTTTTATTTTTCGTATTAAATGGGGGGGTGAATGTGTGAATGAAAATTTTTAAAGAGAATAAATGTAAAAAGGAAGAAAAAAAATATTTCATCCTGGTCAATTCTAGAGTTAAATAAAGAATAATGCTTGAAGAAAAAACCGGTGGGAAATATTAAACACGTTCTATTTGTTCAAAGTAATTGGCTACTCACATCATGGAATGTTTTCGACTCTTATAGGGTCTAAAATTTGGGTAATATTAAAAAATCGGATTTGTTTCGTTATCAAGATTCAAAGTACTTTTCTTTAAATATTAAAACTGTTTCGAATAACAGTACTCATATTATAATAACAGTAGTGGGTTTCATAAACAAGCAATATTAGCAATATTGCCTATAATTGACAAGTATGCAATTGTTTATAAACAAAATGTTGTAAATGAAGTTTGTTCCTAAACATTTCTAATTTAGCAGGAAAACTGCAAAATTATAGTAAATAGCGCATGATAATCATTTGTATTGCTTGTTTTATTTATAGCATAAAACTACATAACTATACTGCCACAAAAAAATAAAAAAATTTTTTTTGCTGTATTTTGTTTTTGTAGTATGTTTATGAAAAGGCCTAGTATTAAAATAAAAGTATCTAATATATAAGATAAAGTAGCATTACGCTATCATCTTAAAATTTTTGAATTAATTTCGAAAATAGTTGGAAAAACTAGTTTTTTGGTTTAACTCAAAAACTGGAGTTATTGTTAAGAGCATTGTAGAAAATATTATAATGTCAAGAGTAATTTGAAGCAATATGGAATGCTTTTTTTTATACTCAAACTGTTTTGACAGATAACAATAATTATTTTTATTACTTGAACTTATAAGTAGGTATATATAGTGTTAGACCAAAGCTATACAACTATACTGATTTATTTTGATTGATTTTATAACTTATTACCCGATGTTATGCATACATCTGTGAGTCATAAGAATCGACCAAAATTTGGACATAAAATAAAATCTATTATAGATAAAAATAAATCTTAATTTAGATAATTTTTAAATTTATTTAGATATTATTAAAAATTTCTTACGAATTTTATAATTAAATAAATAAAAAGAACAAGTCCGACTTATCCCAAGTTGTTTACAATAACAACAATTAGTTATTCTTAGGTCTTCTAAATTTTTATTTATTTATTTACGAGCTAAATTCAAGCAAGTTACAATAATTTATTCTTAATTAATTTAAAAGATAAAGTTAAACATTACAAAAATAATAAAGAAAAAAAAATTAATAATAAAGTTTAAAAAAAATTAAAAATTTATATTACAAAATTTATATTACAATAAAAATGAAAATAAATTCAATTAAAAAGACATCAAAAAAGATTTATCACAAGTTTCAGTTACACAAATATAGATTATTTATTTATTTATCAGAATCAGTGTACCTGCAGATAAATCCGCAGGTCTACTTCAGATTATTTTTTAATGTTTAGCTAGGGAAAAGTGAATGTGGGGTTAAAATGTATTACAGAGACACATTATCCTAATAATTGATTTATATTTACCTCAATTAGTTCAATGAAACTGCAAAATAACCATATTAGTAGATTTTAGTCTAGAATGCGAACAAAAATTAAGCTTAGCAAACAGTTGAGGAGACAAAATGTTGCCTTTACTTAATTCAATTAGTACTAAAATATCAGCAACTTTACGACGTTGTTCAAGAGTATTGAGATGCTATAAGTTTATTCTATACGTTTATAAGGAGCATTCAAAGCAAATGTAAGATTTTTTTTTGTTACCGGTTCGATTCTATCTATAAGAAGACCGTAAAAATTCCAAATTAGGTCTGACTAAGCATGTATAAAGAGGTAATAAGACATAAGGAGAAGTTCAAATTCTCTTACCCATGAACGTTTAATAAAACCATTTCTTATGAATACACTCACACTGGACATATAGGCACCGTTCGTATCAGGTTTTATAAAATATCGTTTAACATCGGTATATAAATGTGATTAAATATACGATTCGAACGTATGTATGTAGTGAACGTTCGGATGTAGTGGGAATTTCATAAAATCGATTGTAAAATCTTTAACCAAATCGGCGAATTATTCTTTTCTGCACCTGCTTTTCTGCAGTTCACCTTACAATTATTTTAAAAATTTATTTTGAAATTAGAAATTATTTCAGAAGATCTATCTTGTCAATATCAAATATTATACACAAAACTAAAACATTTTGATATGCGTTAATAAAAATTTAACGACTTGCTATAATGAAAACTACTGTAAAAATTTAATGATGTAAAAGGATTAGTTTTTCATCAATTTGACCCACATAATTTAAAATACGATATATACGTATATTTCGAGATTTCTCTCCAAATTTAGCTAAAAATATTCAAATGAATATTTAAAAACAAAAACTATAAAAAAAATTTATTCGAGTTAATAACCTCATAATTTACAGTTTATTAGAGAATGAATTTTTTATTTAGTATGTATGTATATGTATGTATACGTATGCTTGCATAATGTAATGTAATATTTTATTTTCTTTTAATTTCGCATGACTGATATTTTAGGGGATTACGACAAGCATTAAAATAATATCTAGCACAAAATAAATTATGAAATTAAAAAATTAATCTTTTTAAAAATATAATATTTAATAAATTAATTTAGAAATACATATATATACATTGTATATATAATATATATATATATATATTTCTATTCTTATTAATAATGTCATTTCAATTGACATAATACCATGTGTCTATTTTAAAATGTCATAATAAGAAGAAAAAAAATTACTTTTATTTACGAATTTCATTATGAAATGACGCTAATCTTCAGTGCGTATATTACAATTTTATTTTATATTGAATATTTTTTAATGTATTTTTCAATTAAAATTACATTTGACTACAAAATCAAAATTGTTATTTATGACATCATGTTATATTACAAGTTTAATTTTTTTTTTTATCATTTACAAATAAGTAGTTTGTTAATTTTAAATTGTTAATCCAATACGATTTATAAATTGATTAACTATTTTCCTTCCATAATATTTGTACAGTTATGCGGTTTCCACTGTATAGCATATTTGAAACTCTCAATATACAAAAGGGTATTCACAAAGTTGCTGTAGAATCGCTTTGTAAGCTAAATGAAGTGAACTCACCTTGTTCTGTAAATATTGTATGTACTGTTATATTAGAGTACTCGTACTGTAAGAAATGTCGGATGACAGCTTCAAGTTCTAAATAAATTCTAAATAAATGGCACATTTCTGATATTAATATTAAATTTTTAAGGAAAAACAGGATTGTAAAAATCATATTTAAAACGTTTATTTATTAATTTCTTTAAAAAAGTATAAATATAATATGTTGGTTTAAATTATCAACATTTCCTATTAATATAATATCTAAGTTATATTGGTTATATACTTTATATTCTTTAGCTGAAAACTCAATGTACGCCATTATATGCTTTTGACAGATTTTGTTTTTGTTTGTTTGGTAATTTTTCAAACAAAAATTCCATTGGCAGTTTTTATGAAGGTAGCTATTTAAAATTTAAAACTTATTATTTAAAATTTCGGAGGTACATATATTTCAAATATTAAAATTATTTAAAAAATAAAAAAAGAAATTATAAAAAAATATTCTGAAAATTGAAAAAAAAACGAAAAAGAAATATGAGTTTAATATCCATTTTAAATAGTTTTTATAAAAACTTGTTTTCTAGAGTAAAAATTTTAAATATTGTTATTTTTTAGCAAGAAATATTTTTAACAAAGTGTAAAACGCGTACATTGAATTTTCAACGCGTTAAAAGCCTGTAAACGCTGAAAAATCATCAAAAGTGTAAAACGCTGTCAAAACTTCAAAGTACTAAACACGTACATTGAGTTTTCACTTTTTCTTTTATTAACTTGCCAGTGTCTATTTATATGTTTATATGTAGGCTTACGTGATAGATTGGAATTTTTTTGTTAAGATTAAAACCAAACACTAAAAGAAAAAAAATAATTTTGTTTAAAAAATGTGAAGATAGAGTTCTGAAATTTTGAAGAGTTTTTCCTGATTAAAAAAGCAACCGGACGCCGTACTTTACAAAGCTATCAAATGACAGATTCAGGTTACTGCCGTACAACTCCTAGAATATCTCAGGAATATTTCAAAAATCAATTGTGTTACAGGAATGAAAATTTACACTTAGATACTCTTTGACAAATAAAGTAATTCGACTTCCAACGGTTTCAAAAATTTGGGTTAGTTCAGGTTACTGCCGTACAACTCCTAGCTCCTATCAGGAATATTTCAAAAACCAAGGGTGTTACTGGTATAACAATTTACAATTGGTTACTCTTTCAAAAATAAAAAAATACAACTTCTACCGATTTCAAAACCTTGGACTGGTTCGGGTATATACTCTTTCTGAAATTATAATACCTATAGGTTTCATTTAAAACTAAAAAGTATAAAATAAAATAATAATTTAAAAATAAAAATTTCTAAAATATACTTTTATCGAAACCAAATTAACCCCTAAAAAGTAGAAAATAAAACTAGTGGTGGATGTGGAGTATCTAGAACTACTATAAGATAAAACACAAAACTATATAATGAATCTTGCTGGAATATTGTTATTATATTATATATTGGTTAACAACTTTAAAAAAAATAAAATTGGAATCCAAAATTATTAATCCATCAATACATATTCATAACTTCATTTCATACAGCATTTACAATAACAACAACTTCTTCATATGAAATAAAAATATAACTATAAATCCATATGTGCAAAAAAATAACTATAAATATACATTATTAAAATACATGTGCTCAACTGCTAATAGTTTACAATATTCATATTAAACCAAAAACATATAGTTATAGCTAATCTATTTTGTTGACTGAAAAATTGAAAAAGAATAAAATATATCACATACATCTTCTTTAATGAAAGTTAAAATAAAATAAAAATAAATTGGTTTGTACAGTTTAGATGCAATAAATTTTTACGTCGGTTCACGTAGATGATTGAAAAACTTTTATCTTTCGATTTTCTTTATATATTTCATGTACTTTTAAAAATGTTTAATTATACACTTATTATGTATTAAATGGTTGTATTTTAATATAAAATATAATTATTCTTGAATATAATGTAATTATTTAAAGTGTTCATATGAATGATGTCAATAAATTGCACTTTTATTTTAAATTCGATTTAATTCGCTTTAATTCCTTCTTCCTTTAAATGTAACAACGGAATGCAAAAGATTTTAAATTAAACGTTAATTCTAATAAAGGAAAAACCAATTTAATATGTAGGTGAAAATATAACATTCATATAAAGATACTAGTTTTGTAACCCGCCATAAATGACGGAAGCAAAATAAATTCTAACATTTTTTCCTTCATTAGAGTTTTCATTTCAAGTTTAAGAAAAATACGTATTTGCTTACTAATTTATCAATATCATACCTTTAGTAGAATTATTAGAATGCTTTTAATTACCATATAAACAGAATATTTGTAGTAAGGTGCAAAATTTTCAATTCCCTAAAGTTTATTTACTCGATCCTTTTAACGACATCTTATTTGCCACCATTGGAAATTTAAACATATATTATCCTAAGACCTCAATAATTCTAAATAATCAATATTCTCAGACATTCTATTGTATTCAATTAATTATAATATAATTTAGTCAAAAAGATAATTTCAATTTAAATTAATATAGAAATACTAAATTCAAATAATATTTTTAATGAAAACAAAATCTAACTATATAATATAAACTTACAATAATTTTATATTCTTACAATCATAGCAGCGTTCTTAATTGTAAAATGAAATCAATTAAGACATAATAAAAGTAAAAAGTTTTATGGCGCCATCTAAATTTAACACTTGAATGACATGACAATTATTATGAAATGATGAGCAAATGACAGATGACAGATGATAAATGACAGATGACAGATGGCATATATAAGCAATAAAAAACAGATACTATGTTTATGACAATTACATGATGTTACAATTTGTATATATGTACATTTAAATTTGTATATGTGTGGGAGTATTCCGTCGAACTTACAAACATCCAGATAAATGCAGAAAATTATATATATAATAACGTTCATATGGAATATTGTATGGTCATTGACCTTGACGGAACATTAAAACCTTTACATATGGATTTAATTTGATTTTATTTCTATAATGTAAAACTTGACGAACATGATTTATTACAGAAAAGTATCTATCATCTGTAGCTGAATATATTGCTGAATTAAGATAGATACAAATTGTAAATGTTCTAAATTCTGATAATGCCCCTTTCTCTTTCTAATACATTGTTTGATCATTCATTTTAACTGTGAGGAGTACCTTTGGTTAAGTAATGTCAAAATCAAAAATAAAATAAAGTCAACAATGAAATTCACCCACACCGAGTGCAGAATAATAATTGATAATAATTATTAATTAAAATCATTATTTATATATAATTAATAATTAATTATATAAAAATAAATAATTATAAAAGGAAAGGAAGAAAGGCAAATGAACAGCAGGAACTATGAGCGATGGGAGAAAAGGAATTAAAACGAAAAAGGTGAATTTTGGAAATTTGTTGTACTAATAGAATTTTTGTTTGTTTATTTTAGGACATGCAGATTGGTATCAACAATATGCATACACAATAAATAATAATACATACATTTCTTAAACATACCGAAAGCGAACAGTGAGTAAGAAATTGAATCAATAACGAAATTGTTGTTTTCTTTTTTCTGGGTTAATACAAAATTATAATTTCGTTTCTTCTACTCGAAGAACATTCTTCTTATTATTAGTATTCATTCGTATAGGTCTAGCTGTTTAAAATATTTCAATATATTTTTTGTAAATTCTGTTTATCTACTCAAGCGTAATTTCTAAAGAGAAATTATCCAATTCTTCTTGCTCATTTTGGTCCTATTTACTACAGTGTAGAAAATAATATAGTGTGGTGAAGGAAACACAGTATTTTAACTTACTTAACGCATTCGAGTATAAATACATATATGTACCTACATAACGATAAATTTTATATTGTGGGTTGGATTTTTTTGTTTTCAAAATTCCTAAAAATAATAGACAATTTTTAGATATTAGCAGAGATAGACTTAACAATAAATGTTGTATTAGATAAAGTTTTGAACCTTCTGAAAAAGCATACCTTTTGTCTTTTTGTTGCCACCTAAATATACATATTTCTAACGACTTTTTGATTTTCAAATGAAATAAAACAAAATAATTTTGTTAACAATTTCTTATTTATTTTTTATTGAAATAAAACATTTTTATTAACATTTTAATAAATTTTTTTATTATAAATCAAATTATTATTATCTATGTATTTAAAAGAAAATTGGACAATATATAATGTATCAATAATGTAAGTATGAATAGTTTTTTTTTTTTTTAAAATAAAGTGTAGATTAAAATAAAAAAATTCAAAAATAAAAAAAATATTAAACTCATAATAAATTAAATTATACAAATAGTTCAACAAATTTGTTTTTAAGATAATAATTTTGGCTACAAAATCGGGAAAAATATATATAAATCTGGAAGAAAAATCAAAACACGGAAAATAAAAAATCCGAAAAACAAAATTCGGAATTTCAAAATCCGAGATGTACAAAATTATTTTCCGGATTTTGAAATTCTGGAAATTGATTTTTCGGTTTTTGTCCTTTTGGATTTTGTATTTTACGTGTTTTGATTTTTTGGATTTTGTAATTCCGGATTATGTTACCAACCAAATCATTTTTATTTTTTTAAATTAAAACAAACGAAATAAACGAAAACGAAAACAAACGATATGTAAATAAAAGCTATAAATTTTTATCCTTTTCATATTTTTCAAATTGTTTTGTATTTGAGATGAAAAATTTCCAATAGTGTAACTCCAATTTCCAAGTTTTTTGAATTGTTTCTTGTTTCTTTTCTATAAAAAAAAATATATATATATTAATCAAACGATATCAAAATAAAAAAAATAAAACTAAAATTGTCTGAGATAAAGATTAAAGGGGTGGTTTTAAGACGACATTTAAACATTTTAAGTTATATTTGGAATACGAAAAAAAAAAATAATTTTCTAAGTCGTTTTTCTATAATAAGAGTTTGTTGATTAATTTTTACTCATTAGAATATGATTGATAAATTTATGTTAAATAAAAATTGTACTAATAATTTTCCATTTATATAAATTGCGAATTTTGTAAAAATGTCTTTCTTTACCTCAAATTTGTTATTTAAGAGATTTGATAATTTGTATTCTATCTATACTGTGTTGTGAGTGTGACTGTTAATATTAGCTAATATCAATAAAATCTTAAGATTGATATTAAAACCTCCTAGAATTTGATCGATAACTGGTGGTATTTAAAAAATGGATTTCTTCAGTTTATTAACTAAAAATAAAGTTATATTATAATAAAATATATTTTTTTGCCTTTATTTGAACCTTTTTTAAAGACTTTCATTTTTTAAATTAAACAATATTATTAACAGAAATAATATACATAGTTTTATATAATATATAATAATATATTATATATATTTTTTTAATAACAAATAAAAATGTTTTGTATAGTTTAATTTTTTAATCTACACTTTATTTTAAATAAAAAAAAACTATTCATACTTACATTATTGATACCATAATAATAATGTGATTATTAGTTCTCAAACATTATTCTATGCCAGAATACTCATTTCTAATTTATGTACCTACATAATGTTAATATAAAAAAGTGAGTAAGTTGAAAACTGACTGCTTAGGATATACACAATAATTTTAAACTTTCTTACATTAATTTCATAATAAATTTTAAAGAAATCATAAAAGAGAAATAAAAATAATAATACATAGTAATTACTCACCCACAATTTCTCCAGGATTTTTTTTATTCCAAATTGGATTTTGATATTTCACCATCGCCTAGACCTAATTTTAATTCTTGAATAGTATATTCAAGATTTTCAATTTCGTTGTTTTTTTCTTCAATAATTTTGTTTGAATGTTTACGTACTTTTTCTATTTCAGACTCCAATTCCATATACTGCTGTTCTAGCGTATAGTTTTCTTGGATAGGTGGTAATCTACCATCCTTTCCAAATTTTTCTTCATATTCACCTACTTTTTCCATTAGTTCGGTGATTTTTTTTTCCATTTCGTAGTTTTCATCTTCGTAAATTAAACGATCTTTTTCAAATTTTTCTCTTTCATCGTTTAATTTATCCTGCCAATAGTGAGATGATTTTTTCGCTGACTTTTTTAATTTTTTTAGATCCATATCAATATTTTCCAATTTGGCTGTTAATTCCTGGTTTTCATCACGCAAATTTTGGTTTTCCAGCTCTAAAAATTCGATCGTTTCCATTTGATCGCTAATTTTAACAGATTCCTTTGCGACATCCATGTATTTTTTTTTATTCGCTAACATCACAATTTCATTGTTGAGTTTTATATTTTTCTCTACTAATTCTGAAATTGTATTGTTTTGCGAACTTATTTGTGATGTCAAATCACTAATTGTTACCGCATGCCTTTGTTCCAAAATTCGGATCTAAAAATAAAATAAAATTATTATAATAAACAAATGATAATTATTTATTTATATGAATTGTAATTATATTATTATTATTTTTTATTGGATACTATTTAAATTATATACAATATTAATTTGCAAGCACTAGCTATCTTGGCTATCGGCTTTTTTTTTTTAATAGATTTTCTTATTTTTATATTTCAATTTTTAATTATTAAAATTTATTACATATCATTAAAACAAGTTAAAATTATATTAAAATTATATTCTATTTTCTTATTGGTAATAATATTAAATTATGTGAATTGCATAATATATTACATATAAGAATGACAATAATATAAATTTCTTTGAAAATTAAAAAAATCATCTCAATTAGAAGTAGTTATACTCTTATGAATGAATTCATATCACTATATATATAACATATAACTTAAATAGATTTTGTAAAAGTATGTTAATAAATTATTTTACATCTAAAAACAATATATGTATATATAATAAAATCAATTTTATAACAAAATACGATTCAAATAAATAATAAATAAAATAATAATGTAAAAATAAAAATTTATAAAATATACTTTTATCGAAACCAAACTAGCCCCCTAAAAAGTAGGAAATAAAACTAATGATGGATGTTGAGCATCTAGACTACTATAAGATAAGACACAAAAATATATAAGGAATCTTGTTGGAATATTGTTGGTATACTTTTTAGTTTTAAGTGGTATTATAATTTCAGAAAGAGAATATAAGTGTAAACACTTCTGTCTATAATACAATTGGTTTTCGAAATATATCTGAGTCGTGCTAGAAGTTGTTCGGCAGTAACCCGAACCAGTCCAAATTTTTTAAATCGGTAGAAAGCGTATTTCTTTATTTGTGAAAAAGTATCTAAGTGTAAATTTTCATGCCTGTAATACAATTGGTTTTCGAAATATGCCTGAGTCGTGCTAGAAGTTGTTCGGCAGTAACCCGAACCAGTCCAAATTTTTGAAATCGGTAACAGTCGTATTTCTTTATTTGTGAAAAGTATCTAAGTGTAAATTTTCATGCCTGTAATACAATTGGTTTTCAAATATGCCTGAGACGTGCTAGTTGTTCGGCAGCAACCCGAACCTGTCATTTGATAGCTTTGTAAAGTACCGTGTCCGGTTGCTTTTTTCATCATGAGTAACTGTGCAAAATTTCAGAACTCTATCTTTAAATGTTTTAAACAAAATTATTCTTTTTCTTTTTGCGTTTGGTTTGAATCGCCCTTATTATGAACATCGTAGTCGGCCGATAAACGATAATATTTCGTAAAAATATTTGCTTTGTATTATAAACATCGTAAATTTTTAAATTTTATCGTAATCGAAAAAAGCTTTTTTTTAATATTAGTAGTCGTTTAATCTGTATTATGAAAATGATAAATTGTCAGTTTTTTATAATTTTTTAATCGAATTCAATTTTGTTGACGATAAAAAAATGATTTAAAAAATGTAAGTAAATTTTAGATGAATTTTTTTAGGAATTTAAATGTTTATTACAAATATATATGTATATGTAAATACAGGAATAAAGTAGTAAGCAATAAAAGGTAAATTGCTCGAATGGTAGAGCTTCTCGAAGAAGATATGAATCTGGCCAAAAATATATATTCTAAGGTTGTTAGTACCAAAAAATGGAAAACTTTAGCGATAGAATTAAATATTTTAGGACCACCTCAACGAGATTTTGACAAATGGCAAAGAGTAATTAATCGCCCTTATTATGAACATCGTAGTTGGCCGATAAACGACTAAAAATATTTATCGGCTATCGTTTATTTTCATATTACGAAACGGTATTCGATAAAATTAATACGTACGATAGAAATAAAAGCTATATAGCTTTTTCTTAAAAAAAATATTTGTAATAAATGTCAAATTGTTTTTAATTTAAAAATTTTTCTATATAAAATTATAAACAAAATGTCGAGGTATTTTTTTTATTTGGATGATGAAGATGAAAATTATGAACAAAATGAAGGAATTAATATACGGAGGAGCATCAGAGATTCTTCTAATCCTTTAGAATTAGAAAACAAAATGTAAATTAAAAAAAAAAAGAAATCATTCCAATTTTGACATATTTTTCTTAGATTCACACAAAACTTTAGGTTATCTAAAGAAGCATTTCGTGATTTATTAGAAGAAATCGATGATAAATTAAAAGTGACGAAAACTCAACGTGCTGTTCCTAATATAATTAAAGTTGCAGCTGTTCTCAAATTTTGTGCACAGGGAAGTTATCAACTAAGTGTTGGAAACGATTTCCATTTAGGTTTATCGCAACCAACAGTTTCAGTTATATTTACTGAAGTTTTTAATGTAATAGAGCGATTTGTGTGTTCAAAATGGATAAACTTTGAGTACAGTGAACAGGATGAACGAAGTGCTAAAATATATTTTTATGAAAAATCAGGGATCCCTAACGTTGTAGGATGTTTAGATGGTACCCATATTAAAATTATAAGGCCGAAAGAAGATATTAGACACTTGTATTACAACAGGAAAGGGTATTGTAGTTTAAATGTCTTAATAGTAAGTGTATTAAAACATTTTAGTTAAGCATATTAAAGTAAAGTCGTTTTTTTAGGTATGTGATCATAGAATGTATATACGGTACGTAAATGCCAAATATCCCGGTAGCTATCATGACTCACATGTTTGGAATTTATCAGCTCTAAAAGCAAAATTTGAAAATGAGTATTGCAATAGAGAAACTTATTTGCGATTTCTTGGTAGGCTTAATGTTTTGTACTCGATTTCAGTTTTAAAGAAAATACTTTAATTTTAGGAGACTCAGGATATCCCTTAACAATGTACTTATTGACTCCGTATAGAAATACCGAAGAGGGGTCTTTGCAAGCGCATTTTAATAAGAAGCATGCTCAAGGACGAAATATAATCGAAAGAACAATTGGGCTTTTAAAAAACAGATTTCGTTGCTTGCTCAGTGCCAGAGAATTACATTACAGTCCTCAAAAAGCTACACAAATAGTAAATGTCTGTGTGGCGCTACATAATATATGTATCAAATACAATATTCCTATTCAGAATGAAGAAATAGATGATACCTTTTCTGAAAATGAAGAAATCAATGACAATGTTGAAAATGAAGGTAATAGATTAAATGAAGCAAGAAGAATAAGAGATAACCTGTTAAGGTTTATGTAAATATGTGTAACAACTTTTCAGTCATTTAACAAAATTTTTATTTAAAATAAAAAAGATACAAAAATTAAAATCAGAATCCATTTTTTACTAAGATAAAACAAAACGTAAACTAAATCTCAATCCATTTTTTAATAAATTAAAATTAATAAGTTTTATACGAATTGAATAAATAAATATGAATTTACGAAAAATTAAAAATTGTTTTTTCTATGTACTTCCTTATTATTTTTATAATTCTTTAGAAATTTGAATTTTTCCTTTTTAAGTTGTAGCTCTTCATCTTTTATTATGTACATTTTCTTAGTATAATCTTGAATTTTCTCTACACCTTTTCTTATATATTTCAAATCATTATTTACTTTACTAAAAAATTCGATTTTAGCTTCTACTTCTCTTTTTAGTAATTGTGTTCGTTCTGTTTCTACTACTATACGTTTTCGTGGCGTTCTCTTATTTTGTTGGCTTTCGTCACTAATATTTTCATTCATTTCAACATCAGTATGTCTTTCGATAGGAACTTCTTCTAGTTTTGCAAAATTTGTTTCTACATAAGATCCCTCAAGACCAAAAGCAGAACTAGAAGAATTAGTTGGAGGATCCAATTTCATTATTTTAATAACTGCTTCTTCTACATCCGTAAAGTTGTGGAACTTATTGGGACCACCGCCAGTTGCAAAAACTTCAGTTTTATTTTCAAGAACTTTTTTTTTAATTTTATATTTTAGATCATTCCAAACCTGCAATCGTACAATATTTTTTCCTTTGATTTGGCTGAACAAATAAATTTTTACATTAATTACCCTTTGCCATTTGTCAAAATCTCGTTGAGGTGGTCCTAAAATATTTAATTCTATCGCTAAAGTTTTCCATTTTTTGGTACTAATAACCTTAGAATATATATTTTTGGCCAGATTCATATCTTCTTCGAGAAGCTCTACCATTCGAGCAATTTGTTTTTTATTGCTTACTACTTTATTCCTGTATTTACATATATATATTTGTAATAAACATTTAAATTCCTAAAAAAATTCATTTAAAATTTACTTACATTTTTTAAATTATTTTTTTATCGTCAACAAAATTGAATTCGATTAAAAAATTATAAAAAACTGACAATTTATCATTTTCATAATACAGATTCAACGACTACTAATATTAAAAAAAAGCTTTTTTCGATTACGATAAAATTTAAAATTTACGATGTTTATAATACAAAGCAAATATTTTTACGAAATATTATCGTTTATCGGCCGACTACGATGTTCATAATAAGGGCGAATGTAAAAATTTATTTGTTCAGCCAAATCAAAGGAAAATATATTGTACGATTGCAGGTTTGGAATGATCTAAAATATAAAATTAAAAAAAAAGTTCTTGAAAATAAAACTGAAGTTTTTGCAACTGGCGGTGGTCCCAATAAGTTCCACAACTTTACGGATGTAGAAGAAGCAGTTATTAAAATAATGAAATTGGATCCTCCAACTAATTCTTCTAGTTCTGCTTTTGGTCTTGAGGGATCTTATGTAGAAACAAATTTCGCAAAACTAGAAGAAGTTCCTATCGAAAGACATACTGATGTTGAAATGAATGAAAATATTAGTGACGAAAGCCTACAAAATAAGAGAACGCCACGAAAACCTATAGTAGTAGAAACAGAACGAACACAATTACTAAAAAGAGAAGTAGAAGCTAAAATCGAATTCAAATTTTCAAATTTTTGCTTTTAGAGCTGATAAATTCCAAACATGTGAGTCATGATAGCTACCGAGATATTTGGCATTTACGTACCGTATATATGTACATTCTATGACCACATACCTAAAAAAACGACTTTACTTTAATATGCTTAACTAAAATGTTTTAAGACACTTACTATTAAGACATTTAAACTACAATAGCCTTTCCTGTTGTAATACAAGTGTCTAATATCTTCTTTCGGCTTTATAATTTTAATATGGGTACCATCTAAACACCCTACAATGTTAGGGATATCTGATTTTTCATAAAAATATATTTTAGCACTTCGTTCATCCTGTTCACTGTACTCAAATTTTATCCATTTTGAACACACAAACCGCTCTATTACATTAAAAAATTCAGTAAATATAACTGAAACTGTTGGTTGCGATAAACCTAAATGGAAATCGTTTCCAACACTTAGTTGATAACTTCCCTGTGCACAAAATTTGAGAACAGCAACTTTAATTATATTAGGAACAGCACGTTGAGTTTTCATCACTTTTAATTTATCATCGATTTCTTCTAATAAATCACGAAATGCTTCTTTAGATAACCTAAAGTTTTGTGTGAATCTAAGAAAAATATGTCAAAATTGGAATGATTTCTTTTTCTTTTTAATTTACATTTTTTTTCTAATTCTAAAGGATTAGAAGAATCTCTGATGCTCTTCCGTATATTAATTCCTTCATTTTGTTCATAATTTTCATCTTCATCATCCAAATAAAAAAAATACCTCGACATTTTGTTTATAATTTTATATAGAAATATTTTTAAATTAAAAACAAACATTTATTTTTGACATTTATTACAAATATTTTTTTAAAAAAAAGCTATATAGCTTTTATTTCTATCGTACGTATTCATTTTATCGAATACCTTTTCGTAATATGAAAATAAACGATATCCGATAAATATTTTTAGTCGTTTATCGGCCAACTACGATGTTCATAATAAGGGCGAATATTAACAAAAAAATTACAACCTACCTAACAAACATATTATGAACATCGTAGTTGGCCGATAAACGACTAAAAATATTTATCGGATATCGTTTATTTTCATATTACGAAAAGGTATTCGATAAAATGAATACGTACGATAGAAATAAAAGCTATATAGCTTTTTTTTAAAAAAATATTTGTAATAAATGTCAAAAATAAATGTTTGTTTTTAATTTAAAAATATTTCTATATAAAATTATAAACAAAATGTCGAGGTATTTTTTTTATTTGGATGATGAAGATGAAAATTATGAACAAAATGAAGGAATTAATATACGGAGGAGCATCAGAGATTCTTCTAATCCTTTAGAATTAGAAAAAAAATGTAAATTAAAAAGAAAAAGAAATCATTCCAATTTTGACATATTTTTCTTAGATTCACACAAAACTTTAGGTTATCTAAAGAAGCATTTCGTGATTTATTAGAAGAAATCGATGATAAATTAAAAGTGATGAAAACTCAACGTGCTGTTCCTAATATAATTAAAGTTGCTGTTCTCAAATTTTGTGCACAGGGAAGTTATCAACTAAGTGTTGGAAACGATTTCCATTTAGGTTTATCGCAACCAACAGTTTCAGTTATATTTACTGAATTTTTTAATGTAATAGAGCGGTTTGTGTGTTCAAAATGGATAAAATTTGAGTACAGTGAACAGGATGAACGAAGTGCTAAAATATATTTTTATGAAAAATCCGAGATCCCTAACATTGTAGGGTGTTTAGATGGTACCCATATTAAAATTATAAAGCCGAAAGAAGATATTAGACACTTGTATTACAACAGGAAAGGCTATTGTAGTTTAAATGTCTTAATAGTAAGTGTCTTAAAACATTTTAGTTAAGCATATTAAAGTAAAGTCGTTTTTTTAGGTATGTGGTCATAGAATGTATATACGGTACGTAAATGCCAAATATCTCGGTAGCTATCATGACTCACATGTTTGGAATTTATCAGCTCTAAAAGCAAATATTGAAAATGAGTATTACAATAGAGAAACTTATTTGCGACTTCTTGGTAGGTTTAATGTTTTGTACTCGATTTCAGTTTTAAAGAAAATACTTTAATTTTAGGAGACTAAGGATATCCCTTAACAATTTACTTATTGACTCTGTATAAAAATACCGAAGAGGGGTCTTTGCAAGCGCATTTTAATAAGAAGCATGCTCAAGGACGAAATATAATCGAAAGAACAATTGGGCTTTTAAAAAACAGATTTCGTTGCTTGCTCAGTGCCAGAGAATTACATTACAGTCCTCAAAAAGCTACACAAATAGTAAATGTCTGTGTGGCGCTACATAATATATGTATGTATCAAATACAATATTCCTATTCAGAATGAAGAAATAGATGATACCTTTTCTGAAAATGAAGAAATCAATGACAATGTTGAAAATGAAGGTAATAGATTAAATGAAGCAAGAAGAATAAGAGATAACCTGTTAAGGCTTATGTAAATATGTGTAACAACTTTTCAGTCATTTAACAAAATTTTTATTTAAAATAAAAAAGATACAAAAATTAAAATCAGAATCCATTTTTTACTAAGATAAAACAAAACGTAAACTAAATCACAATCCATTTTTTAATAAATTAAAATTAATAAGTTTTATACTAATTGAATAAATAAATATGAATTTACGAAAAATTAAAAATTGTTTTTTCTATGTACTTCCTCTTATTATTTTTATAATTCTTTAGAAATTTGAATTTTTCCTTTTTAAGTTGTAGCTCTTCATCTTTTATTATGTACATTTTCTTAGTATAATCTTGAATTTTCTCTACACCTTTTCTTATATATTTCAAATCATAACCAAAAAATTCTTTTACTTTACCAAAAAATTCGATTTTAGCTTCTACTTCTCTTTTTAGTAATTGTGTTCGTTCTGTTTCTACTACTATAGGTTTTCGTGGCGTTCTCTTATTTTGTAGGCTTTCGTCACTAATATTTTCATTCATTTCAACATCAGTATGTCTTTCGATAGGAACTTCTTCTAGTTTTGCGAAATTTGTTTCTACATAAGATCCCTCAAGACCAAAAGCAGAACTAGAAGAATTAGTTGGAGGATCCAATTTCATTATTTTAATAACTGCTTCTTCTACATCCGTAAAGTTGTGGAACTTATTGGGACCACCGCCAGTTGCAAAAACTTCAGTTTTATTTTCAAGAACTTTTTTTTTAATTTTATATTTTAGATCATTCCAAACCTGCAATCGTACAATATATTTTCCTTTGATTTGGCTGAACAAATAAATTTTTACATTAATTACTCTTTGCCATTTGTCAAAATCTCGTTGAGGTGGTCCTAAAATATTTAATTCTATCGCTAAAGTTTTCCATTTTTTGGTACTAACAACCTTAGAATATATATTTTTGGCCAGATTCATATCTTCTTCGAGAAGCTCTACCATTCGAGCAATTTACCTTTTATTGCTTACTACTTTATTCCTGTATTTACATATATATATTTGTAATAAACATTTAAATTCCTAAAAAAATTCATCTAAAATTTACTTACATTTTTTAAATCATTTTTTTATCGTCAACAAAATTGAATTCGATTAAAAAATTATAAAAAACTGACAATTTATCATTTTCATAATACAGATTAAACGACTACTAATATTAAAAAAAAGCTTTTTTCGATTACGATAAAATTTAAAAATTTACGATGTTTATAATACAAAGCAAATATTTTTACGAAATATTATCGTTTATCGGCCGACTACGATGTTCATAATAAGGGCGAAACATATATATATATATACATATATACATATATATATATACATATATACATATATACAAATATGCATATATACATATATGCATATATACATATATACATATATACATATATACATATATACATATATACATATATTCATATATAAATATATACATTTATACATATATACATATATACATATATAAATATATACATATATACATATATACATATATACATATATACATATATACATATATACATTTATACATATATGCATATATATAAACAGCACTGGCAAGTTAATATAAAAGTATATAATAATACAAACCACTTCGTTCAAGCAACATTTGTACTCCCAATCATCACTGCTTGTTGTCTTTTCCTATTCTTTCCTATAAGGGTTTTTAGCCTAATGACTACAGCACGGCGGAAATAGATTATTGTTGAAAAATTTAGAGGCGGAATTAATGATAAAACAAAATTTTGAAATGAATTGTCTTCAATTTCAAAACTATTTAAAAGAGGCCGGTTCATTGCTTAAGAATATAAAATCAAAAGAAAAATACCGTTGATATGAATTAATTTCTATTTTATTTTTTTAAAATTTCTTATTTTATCATATTTTATGTTTCTTATGTTGAAATATTAAGTGTTTAGTATGTTGTTGGATGAATTAAGTATTTTATGTTGAATTAATTTTAATTTTTTTTACTAATTGTTTTAGAATTTTTGATCTCATTTTGTGTTTGTATTACTGTTTTGTTTCGTTATGTTTTGTAAATTTATTGATTTTTCATTTTTTTTTAATAAAAATTTTAATAATTGATATTATAATAATATAAAATTAAATATTTTTCAAATTAGCAATATGTAAATCTCAAAGATGGCATCCCTGCTTCTAAAATTCTTCCTACAATTGTTCAGCTCACCACAAGCTATATTGTAAATAATTTTCCTACAAAAATTTAAAAAAAAAATAAGCTTAAAATACAACAAATTAAATTAATAGTAAAAATAAGTATGTAATTAAATGCATCAGATATTTTGATAGTTTGTTTAAAAAACAAATTAAATTCAAACATTCAAAAACAAAAAAAAAAAATACATTTCTAAAACTGTCATTTATTCTACATAAAAATTAATAATAATTGTTTATAAATGTATTCAAATATAAAAAGTAAATATCCATACTGCTGACACAAAAAAGAAAAAAAACCTCAATATGCAACATACATACATATGTATACAAACTAACACCATATTATATTATATAATTATGTACACTTATTTGATGTTCAATATAAGAAATGTATTGTAAAATTTAATTTTAAATTTTTGAAATATACATATACATATAATTAAAATATTATAATGTATTTTAAAAGACTTACATTAAAATTCATATCATCTTTTGTAGATTTTTGTTTCCGTGTCCAAGCAAACAAATTCCTGAGCATTGACAATGCTCGACGTAATTTTGTTTTATTTTGTTTTGTTTTATTTTCTTCAGCCATTTTCAACTTTATTTATTTTATTTTCAATATTTTTATTAAATATTTTGTGTATCCAAAAAAATCCAAATTAATATATTTATATTTATTATTTTTTAAGTATTTTATGTTTATAGAATATGTATTTATATTTATTATTTTTTTTAGTTTAAATTTGATTTTTCAAATTATATGTAATATTCTCAGCAAATTCATTGACAGAATGAAATCTGAAAACCTACTTAAAACGAATTTTTGTTTTTCTAATATATATTTTTTCATAAGAATCAAAGCAAAGCCTACTATGACGGATTTTTGTTTTTCTAATATATATATATTTTTTTTTTGCTTACAACTTACTCATTTATTTATTTTAACAGTGGATCGTACAGATAAATCTGTAAACCAACTTTATAGGTCCTTTTCCCTTTCGAAATGTGGCCCATTTTATTAAATTAAGTATATTAATTATTTGGTATATATTTTTGTATATTATATTATATTTATTTTATTTTTATTAGTTATATTATATCTTTATTAATTAATAAATTATATTTGAACCGATGTGGTTGTATTGAAAATTACATTTTCAGTAATTTTCACCATTTGAAAATTTTTTCGGTTCTCACGGGTTTGCAACGCTTTTCGATCGTTACATTACTACACTCGAGTGCTTTACCATTCGGCTACCGGGGCCACTAAGTATTTATACAGAATTTTTATGAAGTCTTTTTAAAAATTGTCTGTAATTGAATTTTTATTTTAGAGTATAGATGTCGCTCAACTTGGAAATAACCGTTATTTATTTGGTATAACTATTTTAAATGTTTTAAGCACCACCAAGAACTTACTAAATTTTAATATTTTTGTGATGTAATTTAATATTCAGTTATTCTTTGCCTTTTTACTCCCCACGTCGTTCATCTTGTATATTATATATATATATATAAGATATTGCATTTTTCTTATTGAATTTGAGCATTTAACTCTAATTCTTTAGATAACAGTATACCGTAACTTATATTTCATTTCATTTTAAAACTGTTAAATTGCATAAAATAAAATAATATAAATTGTAATTATAAGTTTTTAAATGAAATAAAAAATTATTATTAAGTGTATGGAAATAAACTACAGTAATTATTAGAAATTACTTATGTCTTGTTGAAGTTATGCTAAAAAATAGGTTAAAAAAAAAAAAAACCCCAAGAATGAAATTCAAGGTGCAGGCATTCTGAATAGTAGTTGAATAATAACAGCTGATGAAGTTTTTTCTAATATTGTAAATAATAGCATTTAAAATATCACTCAATTAATATCAAGTAAAATAATAAAAAATCACATCATCTGTACTTTCATCTTACACATTTAAGTACATTTTTGCTTTTTTATATAAAATATTACTTAAATTATAATTAATAACTTTGTTCAGTAAATTTAGAACAGAATCGGAGAGAACTGTTGTGGACAATAACAATTAAATGTCAAACATTTTAGAATTACTTATAGACCAGAAAAAAATACTGAAAACTTTTTTTTATTTTTTTTTAACTTTAATTCGAAAAAGACAGTAATAAAAAATGTAAGTGGTAAAGAAACAGCAAAAAGCAAACAATTTATATTTGTTCGAAATAAATTCAGAAAAAAATTTCAATATTGTAAACACAGGTGTCAATTACTTTCAAATATGGTACGAAAGATTTGGTTATTTAAATGCTAAAAGTTTGAGTCTACTATTTAAAAATAAGAAAGCAAAAGGGTTAAATTTAAATAATAACAAAAATGTTATTGAGTGTTAAACCTGGTGTTTAAAAGGCAAAATTTGTAAAATACAATCAAATTCAACATATTGCTCTAAAGGTATATTAAATTTTTTTTTTTTAAATTTATTAATCGTATTTATTTGTTTTAGTGATAATTTAAATTAAATAATTTAATTGTTGTCAGGTTTCCGTTCACTAATAATTTTTAATATTTGATTGCAAATATATCGATATTTCGGAAGCAACATACTGTCTTCATCAGTGCTTGTGACTATAACTATATCATAACTAAATATAGTTAGTCACAAGCACTGACTATTATGTCCTAGTTTCACTATTAGTGAACGGTAACATGACAACAATTAAATTATTTAAAGATATATTAGAGTTAGTGCACGACCACGTTTGTCACCCTATCAGCACGAGGTCAATTGAAGGTGAAGTTTAGTTTTTAATGTTTATTGATGAGTTTTAGTGTAAAACATTTATTTACTTTCTAAAAGATAAAAGCAAAGTATTTAATAAATTCAAAAAAATTTTTAAAACTTAATTGAACAACTTAAGTAGATGACCAGATGTGAGGGGTGATGTTGATGATCTGAAAAATGGTTTGAATCAATGACAACTTAGTAACATTAAAACATATCAAATTAACAAAATCACTTAGTCTTTCATAAATTTTTATTTTTGTATTTTTTGTTATTTAATTCCAATTACAGTATGTTTTTCTAGGGATAAAGTGTTGATTTTTTTCTAATATTTTTATAATACTTACCAATTAAAATATCACTCAATTATATCAAGTAAAATCACACTGTTCATATTGCATATTTAAGTACAGTATTGTTTTTATACACAAAATATTGCTTCAATTATAATTAAAATAATATTAGTTTTAGTTCTAAGTAATAGTTTTGAATTAAATAGCCATTTGAACAGTCGATAATATTAGATAATTCTCTTATATCCGTTTCACCTCAATAACAACAATACCTATCGATTGGTTGCAAAGACACATAGAAAGTATCATAAAAGATTTATAAATAAATGGTCATAACTGATTCTCGAATAGTAAAACTTTTATAATCGCTCCTTTTTATAATGATATTATAATGCCAAAGTTTCCTAAAATCAGCTCCAAATCGTATATTTAAAAAAATTAAAATTTGAATTTCAAAATTCAAGAAAAAATACCTCATCCAAATTCCATAACATTTACACCAACATAATAAAAAACACTTTTATTACACCCAATTTACATATATATTATTATGAAAAAAAAAAAAAATGTGATTTACTTTTACTATCGCACCCACAATACATAATTTTATACATATAATAATCAGACCAGAAAAACTTTCTTTTTAAAATTACATGTACGTCATTAATTTTAATACAATAACTCAATACAAAATAACAAAAACAAAACAAAACAACCCCACGAGCCATCCATCCTTTTTCAACAGTTTCTTTTCAAGAAAATGAAACCTAAATTCTCTTGAATGCAATATAATGATTCATTTTTCTTTTCTTGTTTTTGGTTAATCCCTCTAGAAATTCATTTCCATAAAATAGGGTTTTTTTCTCAAACAACACTACAACAACAACAACCAAAAATGAAGCAAATTTAAATTGTATTTTTTTTTTTCATATTCACAATCATATTTTACCATTTTGAATAAAATTACTTACTTACCATAATATAAAAGAAAAAAAAAATCCTTAAAAAGGACTCCTCTTATAGGACACTTCATACACATATTTTTTCCTTATGTGGATTACACTACAAAAACTGAATAACAAAAAAAAAAAAAGTAAAATAGAATTTCAGTAGAATTTTAGTATGTAGTACATATAAACATAATTTTAAAATAGTTACTATTCGACATATTTAAGAGTGGCATATGAATAAGAGAGAAAGAAAGAGAGAGCAAAGAAAATGTAAAGATAAAAAACTAAAGATAATCTGAAATATAAATAAAGCAATGACAAGCCAACAAGTTTTTGTGAATTCAGTCACTTTTTTGCCGTCACGAAATTTTATTATCGTGTTGTTGATAATGTTTTGAATACAAGTTATTCAGGTGAAACAGTATCCTAGGTCATGAAATCGCAGAAAGTAATTTGTGGTATTAGGAAAATTCATACATCAAAGTTTTTCGAATGTGGAAGCGTATTTAAAAAAAATTATACAATCTATTTAGAACAAAAATGTCCAGATAGAAAATAGAAATCAAAGTTTTAAACAAAAAAAATTATCAGTATTAACAAATAGAATGTTCCAAAATTAATAAAACTTAAAATAACGGCTAATATATTCGGGCGTTTTCAATGTAATATCTTTTAATAGCCGCCATAAAAAATGATAGGCTTCAATAAGGTTGTCCTGTTAAATTTTTTAGACTTGTAAAGGCCTTCGTGTGCATAGAAACATTTTTATAATGCTTGAATACTAAGTATGAGCTATACATATATATATATATACGTCAACAACGATATACTAACTAAAGTACATAGGAATAAAACGATATACGGTAAAAATAATTTCCGATAAGGTGACTAGTTACATCCAAAACATGTCACACAGACCGCCATATGCTCAAAAAAGAATATTACAGATAAGTAAAAGAGAAAAAATTACGTTTTTTTATTTTTATTTTCTTTTTCTCAAATGCGCTCAATCGCTCGTATACAGTTGTAAAACTTAGTTGAAATGGTGGATAATGTCGAGAAAAAACTCTGAAATATTTTTTTTTTTTTCATATTATTAGCCAAAACTAAGATCACAGAAACATTTATACTTTCGTACCATTGGCTTTTGGAAGAGATAAGTGACAGCTGGAGATAAGAAAAAAAAATAGTCGAAAGATTCGACGGGGGGTTGAATGCAAACTATATTATATTGATGTTTTTTAATTTTTGTAAGTCAAACACATAAAAACTATCCCTTCTTGGAAATGCTTGTAGTGCAATGCGATTCCATATTCTAAAAGTTTTGATTATAAACAAATATCCATAACCAGTCTTGAATCATCTTGGTATTTTTACGATATAAGGGTGGGCATTTACAGCCTTTCGCGCTCCTCGACGACGATTGCTTAAGAGATGGAAGTAGTGATTTCAATTCTTCTGAGCATGTGCCTACTTCACAAGATAAAATAAAGTTAGCACTATGCGTACTCTGCCGAAAAGTGCCGCTTAGTTCATTCTTTCAGGCGCCCGCTCTTAGATGTAAATTATACACCATCTTGGATCGTATGTAGGCTTTATAGATATTAAGCAGATCGTTAAGTGAAAAATATTCCTTACACTGACTTCAAAAACCCAAACATTTTCCGAGGCTTTTCGCAATATCGCTTAACAAAACACATTTTCTATTTTACGGGATTCATTCTATAATTATAACTTGATGGCTAAAAACAAAAAAATTATATTGGTATGACCACGTAATATGTAGTAAAGAAATAAATCCAATTACAAAAAAATTTGGATAATTAAATACACCATGATCCAACTGAAAACGAGGAAACACTAATAAATAACTTATGTTATGTCAAAAGAAAATAATTTGAACAGCGACACAACTCAATCAATTAGAAAACATCAAGCGAAGTCAAAGTGCAAGCAAAAAGAAGAAGAAAAAGTTTACAAACCAAATTAATGAAATAAAAATTCTTTTCCACCAATTTTCAACAACGCTACCACTGCAAGACCTTTTTTACTGACCCTTCGTTTCTTTTCTGTACCTCTAAAAAAGATTTCATTTACAGTGTCTAAGACATCATTCTGGGAGCACAACTTAGTGAGTTTAATTTTTTAATCATGTACCAAAATAAAAGATAAAAAGTGATTTGACCTGAATAGATATTTAGTTGAGCGGATCACTGTTAATCATAACTGCTTTGGATCATTAAACGA
Source organism: Argyra leucocephala (assembly GCA_963942445.1). Taxonomy (NCBI): domain Eukaryota; kingdom Metazoa; phylum Arthropoda; class Insecta; order Diptera; family Dolichopodidae; genus Argyra; species Argyra leucocephala. Next base: position 46,185,281 of record OZ012678.1, on the reverse strand, counting down.
CCCAATATCAATGAATAGAATAGAATAAAAAGAGAATAATTAAGGAGGTCGAAAATATATTATCGAATTGTAGTTGGGGCATAACACAAAAGAAATATAAAAATATGTACAAAGTTAAAAATATAGAGAAAATAATAAAAATGAAACAAGGAAATTAAAGGTGTTGTGTTCAAAAAAATAAGGACATCATTTAAAACAGTTTATAGCACATATTTTAATTTTATTTTTCCTTTTTTCCTTTTTTTTTAGTCTTATTATCACGACAGAAAATTAAAATGAAAGAAAATTTATTTAAAAAGAAAAATTTCCCCTTCTTTATTTCAAATTGAATAAAAATACGACAACCGTAGTTTTTTTTTGAAGTTTTTCCACCTTGATAAACAAAACTTCAGATTTGCATTTTTTTATTTTGATTTTTTTTTATAAAGTTTATTCTGATATCTTTTAAGTTCTGAAGAGTTTCTTAAATTGCATTTCTTAAAACTCACTCACTCATTGTGAATTGTAATGTCTACAATAATTCTAGACTTTTCATTTATATTGCATTTCAATCGAATATTTTCCATACGTTGTCTCTTTCTTTTTTTTTGTTCAATGTAAAACAGTACATATAACAAAAGCAAAAGAAAAAATTGTTACTATTTTAACCCTGATGCAGTTAAAGGAGAAATTAACTAATGAAGAAAAGTTTATCAGGTACGTACTGTTAAGATTAGGTTAACTGATTAAGTTAATATCTTTATATCTTTATATACTACATATATTCAGCATTGACTTAAATATAACTCGCATATTTGGGGCGGTGCACCTAGTACAAGTCTACAGTATCTAGACAAGGTACAAAAGAGAGCCATCAAACATATCAATGATGGAGATGTTACACAACACCTAACATCATTAAGTCATCACCGTAATGTACGAGAAGCCCCTCTGTTTTATAAATATCTATTGCGTAACTGCTCTGACGAAATAAAAAGTATTATGCCCAAAATACAAAACTTCTAGCGTAATACTCGCGCAGGGCAGTACTCGCTCACAAATTTGTAGTAGAATCTCTAGCAACCAGAACTATGAAATATAAAAATTCTTTCGACAACCGAACCTCTAAACTATGGCCCACGCTACCATCTTTTGTGTCCCAACAAACATATAACTTAGAAGTTTTCGAAAGACGGGTTAAATATATTTTAACTTGTTCATAAATTTTTGTACTAATTCTTCTACTCTATTCTATTATAATTCTTTTCTAATTTTATTTCTATTACTTTTTACAATCGTTATTTTTCTTTCTTTCATCTTAATATGGCTAAATTCTTATGGCTAAAATTCTGCGAAGGCAGTTAGGGTGACAACATAACCCAGCTAACTGAGACGTTTAAATTTGAAATTTACCATACATTTTAATTCTGCCTTACACGCTGGGTGCGCAATAGGTAAAGCAGGGGCAGTTTCAACCGAAAGATCCAAAGTTTGGTTCCTGATAAAGTAACAAAAATGGTGTTTTATGGGGGTTTTGACGGTTTTTGAGTAGTTTTAAAAAATAATTGAGAGTTTTGATTATTATTATCTATAAAAATATAGTGAAACTATGCTATTATGAAGGCAAAGTTACTCTACAATAGCTGTATAGTTTTTAACATTTAAATTAGTAGATATATCAAAATCTTGAAGAAAAACTATCTGGGTAAAATCAATTAGGAACCATAAACTTGAAATTATAAAAAAAAATATATATTTCCATATCACCGTACATCGTTCTGCATTTTTCATCAGTGAGATTCTGTAGATGTAGATTAAAAAAAATATTTTCTTAACTATCTTCCGCTCGAATGAATCTACTTGCTATTGTGATAGTATCATATGAGGTTAATGATGTAATTCAGATTTTAATAAAGTCTATAAATTCTATTTCTCAGTCTATGGTGAAATACTTTAAAGTAATTATAGTAATTTGAATTAATTTTGTTTATCACAACTAATCAGTCATGCAACGAGAAGCATAAGGTTTAGGCAGACATGTTATTTTTAGTTTTGCAACTGTTTGATTACACATTTGTGTTCCATTGACTTATATGAAATCGTGCACACTTGCAATTGATTTTCGGTGAGCGCGTTTTCACATAAGTTAATGGAACACCAATATGCAATCAAGCAGTTGCAAAATTAAAAATTGCATGTCTGCGCCTAGCCTAAATCATTTTATTTATCAGTTTTTTAATTTTATTTTACGAATTTTATTCCCACAGTAATTTGGGGGATTGATGAAATAATTTTAAATATTTTGTTAGACAATTGGTTTGCCCGCGAACTAAGTGTTAACTAAAATCTTTTGACAGTATTGTTTTCAACTTCATGCATCCATCTTTATCGTGGTATATGTACTTCCTGATGCTCTAGTATTGATTTACACTTTACAGAACTGCGTTTAGTATTATTTCTGATATTATTCATCCTCACCGCATCTCCTGTCATTATCTGAGGTGCCTATTATGTATTTGGATCGAAATTAATCGAATCGTTCATCGTTATCGTTAGAGTTATTCGATTGTAATCGTTAGTGTCATTATGTATTTCGATGAAAATTTGATAGAAAGAGTTTAAAAATTCTGTCACTGTAAAATTCAAATCTACGATGAAAATGACATATGTTTGATTCTTTAACTGTCAAATTCAAATTATTATACGAAAAAAAATCAAAATAATAGTCTTATATTTGAAATTTTTACGTTGAAAATTAGTTGAAAGTGTTTAAATAAAATATAAGTACAAAATTATAAGTTTTTATAAATAAAATGTATATTTAAGTAGAGTTAAATTTTTCAATTTCTGATAGTGCTGAAAAACGATATCAAATTGCAGAATTAAAAAACAAGCGAACATATATTCGGGACTATTCTAATCCATTAGATTTGGAAGATTATACGTATGTTATTTAATAATGAATTTGATTAGTCTACATTATTATTTACATTATTAAGGTATTAAATTAGGGCAAAATTGAAATAGCCAATAAGTAGCACGTCGATTCCAAATATAATTAAATTGGTTAGTTTATTAAGATTCTGTGCGGTTTGTACCAAGCAAATGATTTTCAACGTAGGAAATGATTTTCATGTCGGTTTATAATTATGTGCAAAATGGATCAAATTCCATTACGCACTAGATGATTAAAGCAGAATTACTGAAATAATTGGAGCAGTAGATGGAAAGCTTATTCAAATTAAATCACCGAAGCAAAACGTACAACATTTATGTTATAGTAGAAAGGGATCTTTTAGCATTAATGCAATTCTGATAAGTTTATACTTTATTGTAATTAGTTTACATTATTATAACAGTTTTTGTTTTTAGATATGTGATCATAATCAGGTAATTGGTTTTGTGAGTGCAAGATATCCTGGTACCTCTTTGGAAAATTTATAATGGTTTCTCATTATTTACACTAACTTTTCATATTGTAGTTTATTTGTAACTGGCCTTTCATTCCTATTAAAATTTATTTCAATCAAAAATTATTATGAAGAATAAAGTAAAATACCTACTTTCATTTCAACTTTTAAATTATATAAATATAAAACAAAACACCAAGTTGCAAATAACTTTTTATTTTATCCCTTTAATTCAAAATTGAAATATTTTGTATAAAATCCCCCTTTCGATGTCTCTTTCGTGGTAAAATTTTACATCGATAAACTTTATCGAGTTCGTCGACAATTTCTGAACGATATCGAAATCATAATGGCAATTTTGCATTTTGACATTTCGTTCGATCAAATCGTAAACGTTATTGAAATACATAATAGGCACCTAAATCTCGTTAGTTTTTAATTTATTTTTACAAAATGTAAGTCAAGTAATATTGCCCGAAAATATAGCAAGCTTTCGACTCTAAAGTACGGTTGTTTTTAAATGAAAACCTGCAGTCAATCTACATATTCTGAATTTATGAAAACACTTGTGCTGAATGCTGTTGATGAAAACACACTGAATGCTGTTCATAAATGCAAACTGATAATCTACTAGGCGTCAACTTAACAAAATAAATTTTTAGTATGTATACAATTTTTTTGAAATAATTTTCTTTGTTGCGTTGTTTTGACTAAAATGTTATTTAAAAAATATAAGTACATACTCCATATTTTTTAATTATATTACAAAAATTTTAAATAAAACATTTATTGTTTATAGGAGTAGTGATTCCGAAGTTAGTCTGACTACAAATCGTCAACACCACTTTTAAAATTGTTAATTTCTACGAGATTTGCCATGGAAAACGATTTTAAAAGTGGGAAATATAAAAAAACATTTGAATTAAAAGACATACCTATTAATTGAACAGAAACTTTGCAAAATATAGATATAAAGTTTGTTTTCATTATTGCAAAGTACGCCATTTTGGTGTCAAACTTGTTATCAGTTTGCAGTATTTATGAAAACACCCTATGTCTGATCTACATGCTCTAAGCATTAAATCTGACAATATTAAGAGGTTGAGATTTTATTAAATTATTACCATAATCCTGAAATTGATTATTGCCTTCAACTAATTTAGGGAAACACTAATGATTTATATGCGAAAGGGTTAAACATTATTCAAAATCTCTTTAATACACCACTATTTATATATACACAACTTAAAAAGAAAAGGGAAAATAGAAATTTTTTACTTCACAGTTTCTTTATAATGCCTAAGGAAAATGTAACAAACGATAGAAAGATAGAAAGAGAAAGCCATAAAGCGAAAATAAACTAAAAAAAACATAAAGAGATTTCTTACCAACTTAATGGAAAAAAAAAATATTTTTTATTGTTTGAATAAACACGCATTGTGCTCATAACCAAGTTAAGAGTACATATGTCCTTTGTGTATTTTATATAACGATAACAGGAAAATATATTATATATACATATCTATATATATTTACGTGGTACATTTGTATTTATATATTTAAATAGAGAAAAAGAAAGAATTATTATTTTCTCAACATTGACAGTTGACTTTGAGAAGTATAATGTAAAGAATATATGTACATAATATACACGTGTTTAAAAGTACATATATATACAATATACATATAGATTTTGTAAAGTTGAATTCAAATACACAATGAAATATGTTTACATTTTTTATACATAATGTACATTAAATGATTCTAAAGAAAAACAACATAATATTTTCATTTTTGTAAGTGGTTACATTATATTTATATATATACATACATATATATAATATATACATATATATATAATATAATATTTGAAAATATTATTATGAAAATTAATTTGTTTAAACTTTACTTTATTAAAATAGAAGCTTTCACAATTTCGATTTTTTAATGTATCCATTGTTATTTATAATGTGTATCAGACGATCAAAGATTTGCTGAAATTAGATATTTTTTCTTGTAATTTTTTTAGTTTTACATTATATGATGGTGAAAATCCTATTGTAATTTTTCATCCCTCTCAAAATTACTTCGATGTTCGTCACAATTGAATGGTGCCATTTTAAATATTTGCCAGTCAATAAATACTCAAATACTCAGGTCAATAAATAATTTAAATTTTTTAATATTAACTAATTTAAACATGTAAAATTATGTAATTTTAAAGTATCTATGTCTTTGTATTTATCTTATTAGATTACATTAGATTAGGGATTTTCCGAAAGACTATATAACCGTAGCCGTAAATGGGTCTATTGTGATTACCCATATTAATGCTATTAATCATCTGAGTCCTTAATGATACCTGATTTTATTGTCAAATTCAGAATATGCAATGTATAGTAGATAGCTTCCATTGCTCAGGGACGCTGTCCCCAGGTGGCGGAGTCTGCTAAGATTGAACCCTTCGAATTAACAGAGCAGATGTTTAATAGATTTTTCCTTTATTTCACATGTTCTGCACAAGTTTTTTTCGGTTAGGTCTCATTTTATAAAAATGGTTCTTTATTAGACATGATACGTATCTGTTTTCCATTGCAACTTAGAAGAGTTGTAGTTTTCTTGAGTATGAGCATTTTTGCTTGACAAATTCCAGAAGCGTTGATCCACAATCTCTAAGTTTTTTTGCTCCATCCAAATTTTCAACTGCATCTTATTGGCATAAAGTTAAATGGCCCGATGCTTTGATAATATGCGGCTTTGTTTCTTGCTATGCCATCAGAATACCCTGGTACATACTTTATTTATTTTCGCCAGAGCATTTCTGAGCAATTCCAGACTAACTTTGATGTGATGGTATATATAAATTGATAGCTAGTATGATTGCTTTACTATCCGAGGAAATGTAGATTTTACTTTTTTTGTAATTTATTTTAAATTTTCTGCCACGCAAACTTTAATAACCGGGTGTTCCAGACCATGCGTATCAGCTTTTTAAGAGGGAAATGAGCCGTTATTTTAAAATTAAAAAAAAAAATATGAACTAAATCGAGAGTGTACTATTGATTGGTGATATTTTCTACTCCCGGGAAGGAAGGGAAATCGGTTTTTTCAGACCAAAAATCGCCGAAATTGGCCGAAATCGAGATTTTCAAATGGGAAGGGGTACTTTTTTATGCAAATTGGGATTCTATGTCAACAAAAAGTAACTTTTGTTACGTAATTTTTTTATTGTTTTTTTTTCTTTTGTTTAAACTTTGTAGGAACCCAAAACTGAGATAAAAAATATGACAACATGAAAAACAAATTTATTTATAATTATCATTAATTTTAGTTTACCACAGGAAAATATTGGAACATTTTTGTTTTATTGTTATTAATTTTAAAGAAAAATATTAAAAAACCAAAAAAAAATCATTTAATATAATTTTATTATTTTTTGTCGTAGAATCTGAAATCGCATTAAAAAGTACCCCTTCCCATTTGAAAATCTCGATTTCGGCCAGTTTCGGAGATTTTTGGTCTTAAAAAACAGGTTTTCGGTCTTTTCCGGAATTTGAAAATACCATCAATCGATAGTAAACCCTCGATTTAGTTAACAATTTTTTTTTTTAATTTTAAAATAACGGCTCCTTTTCTTAAAAAGCAGATACGCATGCTCTGGAGTTTTTGGTATAAAAGTATTAAGAAAACAATCCATATTGACTAAGAGCTGTTCTAAGAATCAAGATGGTTTCAAATTAAAATGTCTAATGTTTTCAAGTGGATTTTATTATGTTTAGTTTAGATTCTTTTATGTGAGGATTGGTCCTTTAATCTCAATGTCATCAGGGCTGTTAAAACTATTGTAATTTGTCTCGATTTTTTCAATGAATCTGAAGATATTTTTTTAATGAATTGAATAGAAGTTTTTCTGGTTCAATATATGCCTTTCCAAAGAAAAATAATGTTTTGTTTAAGATTAGCGTTTCGCCGCTTTCACACAAAATGTGTTTTGTAGTTTGTTAACTTCAAATTTACAGATTTCACAGATTTTAGTAGTTGCAATGCTTATTAACAGTTAACAGATATCTGTGCAGATTATGTTTATTAACAGATGTCTGTCAAGATGTCATTGTAGATTTTAGACTGATCTTGTTGTAGAATTTATCACTTTAACCTGTACGAAAATTCATTATTGTGTAAAACTTCATTTCTCTTAATTTTTTTTTTTTCTTTATTTATTTCACTTCTTACTTATATCTCTTATATCTTAACTTACTTATATCTAAAATATTTACAAAAGTAATATATTTATAATTATAACATTTGCAATATATTTGTAAAAAATTTCTACGAGCTTGCAAACAGAAAGGTTTTGATTTTTGTGACATTCTTCTGTAATAATTTGTCAATTACCATTTAATTGTGTTTTCACCTAGTCTTTTAGCATTTTTTTTCCTAAATGCTGTAGAACTCTATCTGTAGAGAATACAATAAAAAAAAAATAATAGATTTCGATAACCACGCTACCATTCCAAATTTAATAAGCCGACATATTTAATTTATTTATTTAGTAGTGTTATTATATTTTTGTGCAGTATTAGAATCTTATACCAATCTGGTGCACACTACTATTTTCTGTCTCTTTCTATGAACGAATGGATTCATCGACCTTTAAATAAAATTTAATTCGATTTTATTATCTGTCATTTGAAATACATACAAAGATGAAAAATTAAATTAATAATTAAATTGTTGATAATCCATGAATCCAAAAATTTCTCAGACGCCGTTGACCTTTTAATACTTACATATACATATTTCAAAACTTTATGTTTATTATTTTTGTGTTTTTTTTTATTTTCGACTATCTTGAGTACTTTTAAATTAAATTCCAAATTAACTTCAATTACATAATGAATTCATTTAAAATGAAAACAGAACAAAAAAACAAATACATAAAAGACACCCATTATCAAGAAATTTCATTTTAAAATTACATCACGAATCTTACTATACTCCCAGTTATTAGAAGGTTTTTTTTTTTAAATGTACAAAAAAAAAATCTCGGAACATCACGATTTTAACAAAAAAAAAAAAAAAACAGAAACTCCATTTCAACTCCTTCAATTTAAAAATTTCAGTTCTAAACTATAAAACTAAATATTTCAATAAATAAAATCCATTGAGTAAACCTTTTTCAAAGATTTTTTTTATATTTAGATTCATACACATTCTACCGCCGCAGCACTGTCACGGTCAACTTGGGTATTACAATGAGAAAATCTTAAAAAATAACAATTCAATTCTTCTTCTGAACATATCGTAAAACTTCTCAAGTGAAAATGTGTAACAAAAAAAACGAACAACAAAACAGATAAGAAGAAGCTTCAACAGTCCTAAGTCCCAAATGAGAAAAAAACAGTAAAGAATTTATCCTTCGACTATTGTACATAAGCATACTATTTGTTGTTGTTGTTGTTGTTGTTATTATTGTTATTGTTACCGATTACTTGATGTTTCAGATCTTATCTTTTTGCAATTTACAATTTCTAAAGTTGAGCCGAGACAAAAAAAAACAACAACAACAATAATAATAACCACAAGACAAAACCCAATATAGAGAAGATTTGCTGGACAAAATCTTGATATCATCATTTCTGGAATATGTTTTAATATCTGTTGTTATTATTGTTGTTTTTGTCAATGATGATGGTAGTGGGTTATCATCTTTGCTATAAATAGAATACAGAACTGAACAACTGAAACAAGTTATTCCCGCGACGTCATTATTTATTCCCTTTAAAGGTTTTCTAAGAAAATATCCATTTTTTTATTACCATCATTCGTTTTCCTTTTGAACAATAAAAATAATCTCCAGAAAATTAATTGAGAAGGCTACAAAGTATTTTTTTTTTCGTTTTAGATTATTTATGTTTGGTAAAAAAAACAAAAATAAAACAAAATTGTTGAGAACTACTACTATACAAAAATACTATTATACAGCTTCTTCTACGACCACTACCACAATAAATTTTAAAAAGATTACCACAATCTTCGTGGTTTTTATATTGTAACTATATATATACATCCATACATTTTTACAAAATCTTTTGTAGATCTTGAAAGATTGAATCGTTAATTGTGTTCTTAGTTGTTGTTGCTGTTGTCGTCGTTTTTTTTTTTTAATTTCTTTTCTCATTATGGAATCATCGTCATCCCTAGAGATAAAGGATGAGTGTCTTATAGTGCAAAATTGTTAAATACAATGAATGTATTCTATTCAAGATGGTTTTACTTCGTAGTTTGTAATTCATTCAGTACTTGATAATAGCTTTTTATTAGGAAAATAGTAATAATTTTTTGTTTTGTTTTTAATTTAAAAAGGTGTTGTTATAATAAGGTAAACTGTCAAAACTAAAATAAGAATATTTTAAATATATTTTTGACAGCTGATGAGAAATTAAATTTTATAGAAAATGTTACGATAACTAGAAGTAATTGTGTTGTAGGCCCAAAGGCCCCTAATAATAAAAATTACTTTTTTAAAGCCTTTTTAATTGAAATGGCATATCACTTGGAATTATTGGGATACGAGGAATAGAAAAAGTAGGAGAGAGTACCTGAATTCCAATTTTGAGTTCTATAACATCTTTCGTTTTTAAAATATTTCTGATGGGCGACTGGGAACTGTCGGGCAGCTACCAGAACCATTCAGATTATCGGAAAACGGTAAAATTTTTTTTTGTTAATTTTCCATAGAGTATTATATAGAGTACCAATTTTCAAATAGTAGATCTGTAATATATTTGGTTTTTCAAATATTTTGGTCGGATGCTAGGATTTGCGTCGAAACAGGTACCCGAACTTCTCAGATTATTAATTTGATGTTCTGAAATGTTAATAAAAAATAACTACTTACTTACTTGAGGATGGGGGTACAAGGTTTGTCGTTCTTTCAACGATACCACGTGCATACTCGCTTGCTTTTGATAATGTCCACGATTCAGTACCATATAACAGCACCGGAAGGTTGAGCGTTTTGTTTATTTGTGCCTTTGTATTTGGAGATATTCAACAAATATTTACTATGTCTTACATTCGAAAATCAGTTTTTACAAAACATTTCCAGAGAAATTGAAAACGACAAATCCATTGTGTACAATTTGTGTCGATTTATCTGCGATGTGAAAAGGCCTTAAAGCTTGGTATTAAACACTTCGTTAACTTTATGGTCATATAGTTAACGAAAATAATAAGTTATGTAAATAAAATTATTGACCAGAATTTTATCTGTCAAATTTATTTTTAATAGTTAATTATCTGTCAGAATTTTTTGACATCCCAGAAATTTTCAGATTTTTCCTGCAACCAAATTTGAATCTGCAATTTAATATTGATTAACGGTATCCCCAGAAAAGATTTGATGCAGTCAATACTTTTCTCGTTAACTAGTACATAATTAACTGCATAACTACGATTTTGCAGAAAACTAAACCAATGTATCGCAACATTAAACAAATCATTATGATCCACGTATTAAAGGAATAACACCAATTTTGCCTTTTTCATACATTTTTTTTATTTATTGCTTCTCTAATCATATTTGAATCTGCAACTTCTAAAACACACTATAATATACATTTTAAAATGTGTTGCAGATTTTCTATAGAATAGTTATCAATAATTCTGTCGAAAAATCAGATAGTATTACTAATTGTACTAAAACCAAACGGAATTCGTTACAAGATTATGAGTATCAACTCTAACCTATACATTATAAGACCATTTAAATAAATTAATATCATTATAGACAACGGCACAACATATGGCTATTTGCACCTTAAATTCACCTCATATATCTTCTCACATAACCCAGCCACATAATCCTATTAAATTTAAAAAATTTTCGCTGCAATTGACAAACTTTTTAATCAAAAGAACTTTTGTGGTCGTATATCCTATAACTATAATTATACAGATTTTTATTTGTGATTATTCTTATTACATATTTTTAATTAATTTTCTTATTTGAACACCCAATAGAATATTTTCTTTGTCATTCTTGGACAAACTGATCACCATGCGGAATTGGAATTATCATTGTTTTTTTTTATTTTAAAGTGCACTGCTGATACTTTGGTTTGGGTAGAGGATCATCAAAGTTTTTGTGGTTTTAATTTCAAATGAAATTCCTCAAAAATCAACCCAAGACAAGTAAAAATAAAAGAAAAAATATGTTATGGATTTATAGTTGTCAGTTGTCATTTAAATTTTAATAAACCTGAATTAATAGAGTTCAATTTTCTGAATCATTTCACATGTTGGAAACAAAAAAGTCGATAAAAAAATGTCAGATTGAACATTGTTGAAATATTTGTGTTAAATGATTTTGTACGAAGAATAAAAGAGTAAAGCCATGGAAATGTTTAAAGGATCATTCATCCACTGGTCTTAAATTTGATGAAAGTAAAATTAACAAGATTAAATTTAAATATCGTTGTTTGATTATTATTTTAGTTCATACGTCAATTGGTTAGTTTTGAGAAAAATGATTTTTAAGGTTAACTTATAAACTAAAATTTCGTTGTCTTAAAAAATAAAGCAAAATTACCATTTCGTAGTTTTAAAATATATTAATAGTAAATAAAACTTCACTTTTTACTGTTCGCGCGGGCGATGTCATTTTCACAACCTTTCAGTTTCACTACTAAACTTCAAGCAAGACTAAATTACGTAAACTAAAACATAACAACATGTTGTTACAAGTTGCAAGTAAACATTTTCCACACACTAATTTGCAAATAATATGATTTATGTCATCGCTTCATTATTATTTTGTGTCAAACGCAAATTTTTATATCGACTGTGTGGAAATGACTATAATAATACTAGTTTTGTAACCCGCCATAAATGACCGAAGCAAAATAAATTCTAGCATTTCTTCCTTCATTAGAGTTTTCATTTCAAGTTTAAGAAAAATATGTATTTGCTTACTAATTCATCAATATCATACCTTTATTTTTGTATTATAACGCTTTTAATTACCATATAAACAGAATATTTGTATTTTCAATTCCCTAAGGGTTATTTACTCGATCATTTTAACGACATCTTATTTGCCATCATTGGAAATTTAAACATATATTATTCTAAGACCTCAATAATTCGAAATAATAAATATTCTTGGACATTTTATTGTATCAATTAATTATAATATAAGTTAGTCAAAAAAATAATTTCAATTTAAATTAATATAGAAATACTAAATTCAAATAATATTTTTAATGAAAACAAAATCTAACTATATAATATAAACTTACAATAATTTTATATTCTTACAATCATAGCAGCGTTCTACTGTAAAATTCAAATTGTAAAATGAAATTAATTAAGACATAATAAAAATAAAAAGTTCTATGGTGCCATCTAAATTTAACACTTGAATGACATGACAACCATTATGAAATGATGGGCAAATGACACATATAACAGATGACAGATGACAAATGACAGATAACAGATGATACTATGTCTATGACAATTACATGATGTTACAACTTGTATATATATTGCAATTTGTATATGTGTTGGAGTATTCCGTCGAAATTGCAAACATCCAGATAAATGCAGAAAACTATATATATAATTTTGGGTAAATATTTTATACTATGTAGCACGTGGAACAAAATATGTAATAATAACCAAAAATTTTAACTAATTTTTGCTTGGATAAATTTAGATATTGCACAAAATACGATAAATTTAAAAAAAAATTTGGATATGAAACAAAATTGATGTTAGGTAAAAGCTAAACTATGGCAGATAGAGCTACCGGAGTAAGCGCATTTAATAGAGCGGCCCCCTTAAACCAAAACCTCATTATTAGTTTGAAAATATAAAAATTGGTGTATGTTCACTCCAAGTTTTTCTACTTGCACTTGCTTCATTCACTACAGTTTAACGTCACGTTGTTTTTGGACGAATCTTTGACCCTGCGGATTCTATTCAAGAAATGCTTTTGTGATTCCATTTCCATTGTTTAATGATTTTTCTGATTCCTTCAATTTTTGTTCGTTTCCCAGAATTCCTGGTTTAGAATTTTTTCTATCCATCTCAAACATTTGTTAACAAATACCTGAATGCGTGAAACGATTCTTTCTGTTGTTTTCTATGTTTCACACCCATATAAAAGAACTGAGAAAATGTTAGATCTCAAGAATTGAAATTTCAGGTTACGTGAGATGTTCGGAGATCTCCAAAAAAATTTCAAGGTATCATATGCTGAGCGTGTCTTTCGGATACGGCTTTGCAATAAAACTGCCAAGATTGATAACAGAATAACGTTAACTCCACTACATTTTAATCTCCGATCTGTAAGTTATACGGGATTGCTGTGCTGAGTCACATTAATTTTGTTTTGCTTACATTTATCAGTTATTCTACTTGTGTCCCATATTTGCTTAGTGATTTAAGCTTATTTTTCATGTCGGTTTTGATGTGAGTGAGCAAGCAGATATCATCTTCAAAATCGAGGTCGTGAAGGTCTCTTGTGAGAGTCCATTAAACACCTTTTGACCCAACATTTATTGTCTTCAACAACCAATTCAGAATAAAAATGAAGAGTAGAAGAGATAAAATAGAGCCTCGTTTTACACCTGTATGAACATTGAAAGCTTCGCCAGTTTTTTTCCTCCTATCACACTACACTTAGCTTTTCGTACAATTATTGCTCTGACCAAAAGAGATTTTTTGTAAAACGATAAAATGTCTAAAGATTTCTTAGGAACTGACACTGTTAAAACCTGTACACCAGTTACCTTGAACAAGTTTTAAACTTTAATACAATTCAATTTGAAGATGATGTTTATATAGAAAAATTAACTTAATGCATTTAATTTCACGTTCTAAATACAACATTAATATTTTTTTTTTTATGGGGAGTTCTATGCAGACGCGACCTCTTCAGATCTTTTTTACTTCACCGGTTGTTATCTTAGAATTGCAAGTTGATGGACGGTATTGCTTTGAATGTATTGCGGGAAATGTTGTCTTTTTCGAAATATGGGTTCCCAAACCAATATATAAATAACATTTTAATGAATATACCTCTCAAATTAACCGCAACACGGTTTGTATACAGTTAGCCGAATGTTAAATTGCAAAACGCCAATTCGCCTAATATCTTTTAACAAAAAAGACATTTCGCAACTTTCCATTTGACATATTTGACCATTTTACAAATGTTTGTTTGGCATAATGAGACACTTCGCAAAAAGATATATTTGACACGGGGCAAGCATATATTTGTCAAATAGTATTTGGAATTTAGGAAAATGTTTGCAGAATAAAATCCTCCTAATTCAGATTCTTTCATATACATGAATATATATAAAAATTCTGTAAAAGGCGTAAAACCCTGATTTTGAATCCAATTCTAAAATCTTTCCTAATTGACAATGTCACATGTACATATATACAAATATTCTGGAAAAAGGGAAGACCCTGATTTTGAGTCCAATTTTAAAATCCCTCCTAATTCGCAATCTCACATATATATATAATATATATGTATATATGTATTTTTAAAAAATCGTATGACTCTGATTTTATTACCATTATTTGTTTTTGAAATCATCAAAATTCGGCCGATTCAAGATTTTTTTTCAAGATTTTAAGTCACTCGAGATTTTGATATTTTCGGGATTTTTGTTTCAAGATTTTAAGTCACTCGGGATTTTTTTTTCAAGATTTTAAGTCATTCGGAATTTTTATTCGGGGATGTTTTTTTCAGTAAAGTGACCGTAAAATGTTTTAATAAAAATTATTATAAAATCAATCCAAAATAACAAATTAGAAAACAAAACTGTTAAACTCGTTTTTGCATTATCATTAATAATGAATTAAAATAATTATTACTTGCATTGTTGTAAATTGTTAAGTAGATTTTTGGGAAAAGTATTAGTTGCAAAGTGTCCTATTTGAAAAATAAACTATTTGCAATACGGTAATTTTGCTAAAATGAAATTTGTGAAATACGAAATTATGCGAAATGGGAGTTTGATATATAGATTTTGCGAACAGGACCGCTCCCCCGCAACACAATGAAATCTCTCCTTCTCTATTTGCTTTAAGTCTTATTCTTATCGTTTATCACAGAAACATAGACATTTTTTTGTTTTTCATACTGAAATTAAATTTCTATGAATATAACACACCAAATTGTAAAGACAAAATTGTATGTCAATTACTGATAAGCAAGTCTACTGATAAAAAAAAGTTTCATATATTCAAGAGTATTCCTCCTCCCATGTTCTTCCACAACCTCATTTTTAGTTATCTTAAAAATTAATAAATTTATATTGGAATTTAAAACTTTCAATACTCAGTAAAACCAATTTATGAAAACAAAGTGCCGCCAAAAATGTTCTTGTAATTATCAGCAACAACACTGATAAGGAAAACCCTTCCCATTTACTATGTATATTAAACTTGATTCGTCACTTTTATTAATAAATAAGTTTCTATTTGTATTTGCAAGAAATTATTCATTCAGATGAAATGCTTTATCGGCTGTATGTATATGTACATACATTTCAGTTGCATACCTTCAAATTCTATTGAATTTTAGAAATTGAAATCTAATCGACTTATTGATTGAACAACCAACAATAATGTTATCATGTATAGACTCTATATTGCTCTATAGAGCAGATAAGTATATATTTTATTTAATTTTAGTCCCGGTAAACCAAATCCTCGAAATATTGATGGAACTTAAACAATTTTGAATGGTGAATAACCATTCCAAGATCGGTGAAAATGAAAGGTGATGCTAAATCAAGCTTCGAATTTACAACGTTTTTAGTGTAGATCGTGTAAGTAAAATGTTTTTTTTTTAGTGAGACGCAAAAATTCAAGTAAAAAAAAGGAGAATTTTTTTCTTTTAAACTAGCACCGGAAATGGAAATTAATTTAAAGTTACTAAAGAATAACAAAACGACTAATAACAACAAATAAAAAATCGTTCAAAAAACAAATTCAAAACAAAAACTACAAAAAATGGCATTCTTCCAACAAAAAAAAAACAATTTTTTTTATTCCTTTTTTTTGTCTGGAAAATTAAAACAGAAAAAAAAACCTTAAACATAAAATGAACAAAAGCAAAATCCAAAAAAAAAAAAAAACGCGCAAAAATTGAATCCAAACTTGTTACGAAATTCTCAACCAGATGGGAATAATGTTCTACATTTTTTGATGGTTCCTGTTTTAATAATTTTCAGTTGTTTGGATTTTTGTTTTTATTTTTTTTTCGTTTTTTTTTTTTTTGTTACAATTTAATGAGTTTTCTTTATAAAAAAAAAATAATAAAAAAAAAAATCTGCAAGATACTACTATCTTATAATAAAAGATATTCTAATATCTATTCATCTCTTATGTTTTTAATATCTCTCTGAATCATTGGTACGAGAGTTAATATAAGTTTATTTTTTAATTCATTTTGTTTAATTCACCTGCTCTAATGAAAAACAGGTAGAAAAAGGAAGGAAATTTAGTAAATTATTCTCAAGGTAATTTTAATATCTTCTAAATTAATGATTTTTAGTTTTCGTTTCATAATTAAAATTGTTGGGTTTTAACACACACATATAATAGGTTCTGTATTATATAAAATTAATAGTATTATTACTCAAAATGAAATAAAAAAAAATTTAAATATATTAGAACTGAAAGTTTATTCTCGTTTCTGTGATTGTCCTGATAGCCAGTGACTACTTGATATAAGTTCGGTAGAATACCAATTTTTTCTTAACTCTACACCATAGAAATAAATTTTTGATATAATGGGGTCAATCGCGAAAGTCTATTGCAAAAAATATAGAAAAAGTATATTGAACCTAATCATAGAAGTCTATTGGAAAAAAATGTCTATTTTTTTTTAGATAAAATAGACTTTTTAAAGTCGTCGACATTTTCTTGATAGACTTTGGAGGGAATTTTGAAACTAAAGAATAATTAATTTTTAGTTTATTATGTTTTATAAAATTTGTTGTTTTTTATTTTAAGAAAAGTTTTATTATTATTATTAGCCCTTCTATTTCCCATAAAAAAATTACACATGGTGTCTTCGGGTCATAAAATGATCCAGTTTTATTATTCAATAAATTTCATTAACATTATTAACAAGAAGCACAAAATTTCACAAAAATCATAAAAATAATTAATTACTAACAGGTTATACGACATGTTGTTCACAATAGGTGGTGGTAAGCGTTGTCGTATGGCGATGTGTTGGATACACAGCAGTGTTGATTATAATACAAAAGGTAAAAGTTTTTTTTCCGCAAGTTTTATATCGTTTACGCTTACTAGCATTCTGTTTGTTGGTAGGTGGTACAGATGATGCTGATGTTGACTTCTCGTCTTGAATACGATGAACAAGGTCAGCAGAAAATGCAAACCTGTTTGTATAAATTTTTGTAATTCCAATTTTGGATGAATTTCAGTCCATAATACAAACACATTAAGAGCATAAATGTCAATTAAATTACAAAATAAAGCCACTGGCCAACGTTTTATTTGACGCTTGCAAGAATTGGTGCTTACCATTTGATACAGCGTATCTTCGCCGCCTTTCGTAAAGTTGTAATATGCAATTATCCTTTTAGGATGTTATGGCAAAATCTTTTTATCATGATGCAAAGTACTTAATAAAATAACTAGCTTGTATTTTTTTTGGAACATATTGTACAATCATTTCTTTGCTATTAAAAAAGTAAAAAAAAAAACTTGCTTGAATATACCGGAAGCATGCGAAGTTCTTTGAATGTGGCATGAATTGACAAAAATGTTTTATTTTTTTGTACTGTTGCCACAAGAGTAATTTTCCTTTTTAACAGTTCTAACACCCAAATTATGGCTAGAAAAAAGTTGTCGATTGTAACGTTGTGAGCTTGATATTATAATATTAAATCTAGCACAACTCGTTCAATACAAAATATACAAAAAAAAATATATACAAAATAATTGTTAAATATACAAAAAGAATTACATTTGGGTCATAGCGTGACCCGAAAGACACTTGTCACTAGCGTGACACTAGCGTGACCCGAAAGACACAGATAAAACAGATTTGAATTAATTTATGAAAAATATGCTTAAGTCCGTGCGAAAGCAAGTTAGTATTGTATTTTCAAAATAATAAAAACTGCTATTTTGAACTAAATGTAATAGCATTTTTGTGAGTCTATTAGTTTCAATAGAGTTCCGTGATACCAATAAATTTTTTGATAGACTTTTATAAGGTCGTTTCTATTGAATATAAATAAACTTCCGCGATTGACCCCAAAATATTTTCCTTAGAACTATTTTCACTCCGGACATGAAGTCCTCTTTGATTATTCTAAATTTTTATTTCGTTGAATATTGTTGCGGTGAATGATTGAATATTGTGAACAGTTCATGATCTCCATGATGTCCCATGATATCCCATGATGAATTTCTAGATCACCAAATGAAAGTAATAAAAATTAAATAAATACAAGAAGATGTGAGGGATTTTAACTTGGGACTTTCTGATTAGGATAATATAATTAGGTGGGCTTAACCACATTAAATACCCAATCGTATTATTTACTTTACAGTTTAGATCAATTTCAATCAAATATTTTTAAGCAACGTAAATGATGGGCATTTTCATAAACTAAATCTGTAAAAGCACGATCTATCAAAAAGAAAAATGTATGTTAATTTTGTAGCTTGGAGCACTCAAAGCGTAAAAATTATCTTAATTTTTTCAATCAGAGTGCGCTCAGAGCGTGATCTTTATGTTTGTTATAAAATTGCCGAGCGTATATTTCAAATTACTATCTGTCAAAATGAAAGTAAATTATTGACGTTTGTCAATTTAAAAAAAATTTTTTTTTGTTTTTTGATAATTATTTTTATATTATTATAATATACATATGTATATATTTATGTAATGTTCTGTTTGATATTCATAAATACATAGTTAAATTAGTGTAGTATGAAGCGGTATTATTGTTTTGATATTTCTAAGTGCTTTTACTTTATAATACTAAGGAGGTGTTTTTATTTTCACATTAAAAAAATTTTCATCAAAATTAAGAAAAAAAGTAAGTCTATTTTGTTTCTTTTTTTTTAAATTTAATTTATCACCTTTAACTCCTGTGTTGTTCATTTATTAAATCAAAATGCTCTGGGTATGCTTACAGATCAGATTACTTTCTGTATGCTCTGAGACAGTGTTTTGAGCGTATATGCTCCGATTTACTTTATCTTTAAACTCATCGTGATCACTAAAAAGGCGTGGCCATGCATCTTTCGAAAATATGAAAACTTAATGATTTGAAATGAAAAGTAGCACTAAGTAAGTAAATATATCAAGTGATTAACACATTTCACCACATAAATCCTACACTTTATATCATTTTACAATTTGCAGTTTTAAGCAACGCGATGGAATTTTTTAACATTTGTACGAGTACAAATCACTTATATCTACATGAATAAAATTAAACCTAGAAAGTACTTGAGGGTTAGGAAGGTGGGTATACAGAAATAAAATTAATAGAGCACGACCGGGCAATATAATGTATAGAATATATATAGTTTCATTCTCAAGCATTACTCAGATTTAATTTGAAAAAATCAAATTCGATAAATTTAAAAAATTTATAGAATTCAAATTAAAAATTCCAGAAAACTGAACTATTTTGTGAAGTGTCAGTTGTCAGTAAATATCTGAGATGTGTCAGCAGATATTTTGATTATCATCAGTTGTCAGCAAACTAAGTACTGAATCGTGAATACTGGTAAAAATTGGTATTGTAAATGTTAGTAAGAGTCAGTTCTTCTGACATATTAAAGTAATTTTTTCCAGTTGTAAAGTTAAGCGTGACAAAATATATTGTGTTAAGCTACGTATGCTGTTAGTATTTTACTTACGATTTATTTTATTTTTAAATAGTTTATTTAAGATAATAGATAAATTAAGGAAAGATAGATTAATTAATACTAATTTATTTAAGATAAATAGTTGGATTTTATTTTCAAGCGTTGTTGATTGTCAAATGAACAAATAATGCCACCTGTTATTGATTAAACGATTTCTGATAAAATTTTGCTACCGATTTTGCAGTAGTTTTTGTATTAATTTTTTGGCAGGCAAAATTTTTTAACAGCATACTTAGCTTTAAAGAAAAACATTTTTTTTTCTTAAATTATTTTTTTATTTTATTTAAATTGTTATTTATTTTTTATGTAAGTACTTAAAGGTAATAAAAATATATACTTTTTTAGGTAAAATGGTAAAAATTTACAGCAATAAAATATAATTAAAGCGGTTGGTTGAATTAATGGTGAATAGACAAATTATTATAAAAAAACAAAAATCGGTATAAAACATATTTGCATTTTATTACTAAATCACTTTAATTTAAATAATTATTTCTTTTCTAAAAAACTTTAAAACAAACTACAACTTTCAGTATTCACAATTAAAAAAAAATTGTCAGTATCACTTCACAATAGTTGTGTTCATTAGTTTCCAATACTTGTTCTTTTTTGTTCGAAAGTGTTCTGTTTTGTGTTCATTAGATTGTGCGAAACTGTTCTAAATTGATCTTTTTCGTTCTGAATTTTCTGAGAACAGTTTTGGACAACTTTTTTTGTTGTTGTTTTTTCT
This sequence comes from Argyra leucocephala, assembly GCA_963942445.1. Classification (NCBI taxonomy): domain Eukaryota; kingdom Metazoa; phylum Arthropoda; class Insecta; order Diptera; family Dolichopodidae; genus Argyra; species Argyra leucocephala. Next base: position 46,164,206 of record OZ012678.1, on the reverse strand, counting down.
GTAAATTTTGACAGTTAAACAAAGAAATTTGGGAGTAATTAAAAATTAGAACAAAAAAGTTCAAAAAAGGTGTTCAGTAGATTTTTCTGTTCTAAGTGGTTCTAAAGTGTTTGACAGTTAACTGTCATTGTCCAAAACTATTCTGTCCGTTTCTGTTCTAAATCTACTGACCCCAACTAATAACAAATAAAATCTCAATAAGTGACAAAATTTCTCAATTGTAATAATAAGACCGTAAATCTCAAAAAATTTTCAAATCCTACAACACAGAAATCCAGAAACTTATCACCTTACATTTAATAAAAATTAAAAAAATTTTCAACAAATAAACAAGTCAAAAAAGAAAATCTTTAATGAAATTCTTTCGAAAAACAAAAAAGAAAAAAAAAATTTATTTGATGTGATATAAAAAAAAAAGCTCACAAAGACTTTTAATTGCCGGAGTTTTTCGATATAATCATTCATTAATTTTGTGATTGCTCAACTTTGTACGAATTGTTAAAAAAAAAATTAAGAGAATTTAACCATTATTATCTTAGCTGACAGATAAGAAGTAATTAAAATGTTGAATAATGTCATCGAAACTCACAAATAAGTAGATTATATTATTATACATATATATACCTATACTATATACATATATATACCTACATTAACATATTTTGTATTTAAAGTAAATTTATCCTCTCTACCCTAATTTCTTATTCTGATCCTCAAAAAAAAAAAAAAAAAAAAAATGAACTCTTGATTTATGTGACGTGATAAAATAATTTTTTTCTTAATAAATTATTTTATAATAAATTTATTTTTAATGAAATTATATAAATTGTCTTTTAAAGTAGATATTGTTGATAAATTTATTTGTTAAAAGTTTATTTTGGATTTTAAGACGGACATGAATTTCTGAATATTTAAAAATTATTTAACACAAAAAAAAAATATGGTGTGAAATAATTTAGGAAACTCAAAATGTCTTCCAGTGAGCGCGCAATGATAATATCAAAAATAGAATAAAAATAAATTGATTTTTTGATTCACCGCTTGCTTAATGTATGATAGTTTCTAAATTATTGAATTGTTTGATTTTGGAGGTTTTGGAAATTGAAAATTAAATTGTGAAAGCGGAATGGATATTTGATATAGGCTGGCTGTTGCCGTACTACGATTGTTGTAGATCTACTACTATTTTATCAGTTGAAAAAACTACTACGCGAAAACTGCTCCCTTTTATCCAAATTTGATAATATACTCCTGTTTTAAATTTAGTTCGATTAACCCATTACTGCCTATTGGATATTTAAATACCCAAAAACCGTAGTGCATTAAAATAGCTATATCTGCAGTTAGGTTATAGATATTGAACTAGTTTTGATTTTATTAGAGAGAAACAAAGTGGAACCATAATTCGTTCTCAATGAGCTAATCGAAATTCTCAAGAACTGTCGTTGTTAATGGAAGTTCAAAACTAAGGATTTTTTAAACCCCAAAAATTTCCATAAAAATTTGTTTTTGGGAAATTGAAAAATGGAAAAGTTGGGAAAATTTGCAAAGATAACTTAGCCTCAAACTTTCTAAATCTAATAAAATACCGTTAAATCTAATAAATACCAACCGTCTAAAGCATTCATAATTCTTATAAAAATTAGTGAAAAAACAATTTATATTTTTGTGAAAGTAAGGCACAATTCACAGTGTTTTATTGAATAAATCTAAAAAAGTATTTAAATAATAAATGTTTTGTAAATTATTTCGCTTTCTTAATTATAATTTTGCTTCATCAAGTTAAATTATTATTATGAAAGCTATTTGGGATGCAAAGTAATCGAACACTTTTTGCAACCAAATTGTGTTTTAATACCGCATTGTCTACAAAGACTGCTTTAGGCATTTTTTCCACTATATGGTCGTGCGTTTTGCCACTTGTTGGGCATTAACAAGTACACGTCTATACATGGACGGCTGACTACTTGTGGTAGTGTTACTAGTGCTTCCACCACATTTACTCTGAAATCGAATATACACATAGGAGTCACACCTTTATACCTTGCGCAGAAAACATGCAAATTCAATGCATTCACCACTGCGGCATCAAATGCATTTGTGAGCAATGGCCAATACCATTTTTTACCACGAACTTTTATTCGATAACTGTTCATAGCATTATCAAACAGATCAACACCACCCATCCGTTTATTATACTCATGACTGAGCAGTGGCTAATAGAAAATAATAAAATGATTCATAATGATTGTACGACGGGATTTATAAGCCGGCTTAATGGGTTAAAACGCGAGCAAAATTTAAAAAAATTTATAACAATTTTATATCCATTTTATATACACAAATCCAAAATGAACCTTTTATAAAACTTATATGTATAATTTCGCAAAATATTTCGAGTGTTGAATTATCCGAATTCGATTTAATTATAGAGTAATCGAGTTGTCAAGAAGTTTTTCACTTATTATACGCTGTCCCATTCAAAAAAGTTTGCTCTTGACTTATGTTCAAATGAACTACAATCATCTTTTGATTCTACAGCTCAGGGTGAGTCTTAATCTTGTTTACAACTTTCATTCATTGTTCTTTACCTTGTGTAACTGTCCTATATTCGTTAACTCCAATTATTTCGACCACCGTTGTTCTCGATTTCGTCCAGTTTTCTTGATTTTGATCTCCATCTTGCTTTAGTATTGTACCACACTGCGTCTAATATCTTTTTGGCCTCCTTTAATCATTCAATCTCATTACATGATCTGCCAATCTTATTTCTTGGGCCTTAATAAATTTTACAATACTGTGTTCATCAATAAATAATAATAACAATAATAATAATTGTTTAGAACATCAATTAGTGCTTCTAGCTAATCGTTTCATATTATTTCGTATTTGTTATATCATGTTTTATATTGTTCAATTTGTAACATTATTTAATCATTATTTTTTTTTGTATTACCACAGATCTCATTTTTAGTCCCTTCTTGACTCAATCTCCTGAATTATATTTTTTTATCGCAGTAATTACCTAGCAGTTTTTTATCTCATTTGTTCTAGCAAATTGAATAAAGACTTGTCATTTAATTTGATTTTAACTCTTCCAACTTAAATCCTTTACCTTCTTTATGTTTTTAAATATTCCACAGTTAATTTCATCATCATTAAATGAAAACCTTGAAAACAGCAAAAAAAAAAAAAAGAAAAGAATAAAAAAATAATATTTTTTGTAATTCCAAAAAATGTTTAAATTTATTTTAGATCCGAAATAAATTCATTTTTTTGTTTATGCTTTTTTAATTTTAAAGATTCATAAATTTTACCAACAATAGGTAACAACAATTTAAGTGATGATGACTCATACCAAAATAACATTTTTTTTTTTAAATCCAAGTCAAATCATTCAAAAGTTTCCATAAAGGTCAAAATATTATTTCACCTTTAATTTTTCTGTTTTATTTCTTATTATTATTTTATTTTCGTTGTTTTTTTATTTTTTTTATACCTTTTTTAAAAATATAAGCAATTTAAAAACAATCTGAATTGTTTTAGTTTTTTATAGCAAAATACATACTATAGCTAGACATTTCAGTAATTAAGTAAGTAAATTATCACGTTTTTATGTTTAGTTTTTTTTTTTTTTTTAATTACATATTCTATTGTCATTGTTTTAGAGAATATGGAATTGAATAATTTTCAAAATTTTATTAAAATTCTCCGCAGCACTCAGTAATTTAAGTATAAAGTGTGCGTAATTTTTTTTTTATATTTTATTAATTTATTGGTTATATTATTGACAGCAAACTGTCATATATGTTATTTTTAAAATTTAGAACTTGACTTATGTCATAAGTATAAATTTCAAATACAGTTTATTCTTCAATGACAAGACAAGTAGCACTATAAAATGAAGAAAAGAGAGTGACAGGGATGAAAAATAAAATTTAATGCACATATTTTGACCTACAAAGAACGTGTTGTTTATGGTATACAGAAATAATTGTAAATGAAATAAAACAAAAATTGAATTTTTTTCTAAATTTCATTTTTTAGCACCTCATTCACTTATTTATGTATTCAAAAGATGAATATATAATAAATATATTTTATATTTGAAAATTTATAAAATTACTTTTATCAAAACTTTCAATTACCATAAAGCAATTTATCTAAAAATAGAATATTTTTGAACAATAATGCTTTCAAACAGTCTAAGTAGGTTTGACAATACAATTGTTAACAACCGAGATATTCATCTCAACATCCGAATTTGCTTTGTTTTAATCTATGTTCATTTAGTAGAATATATGGAAATGTGGATATTGAAGATCCCAACAAAGAGCACGCTTGAAGTGTTTTCGGTGTGGAATGAATAAAAAAACATACTGGTAAATTGAGTAAACAATGACAGAGAAATTCTAAGCATAGTTAATAGAGATTGTGATTTACTTTCAACAATCAAGTGTAGAAAAATTTGGTCAAATATTGCTAAGGTTTGAGATACAAACTTTTTGTTAATTATTTTGCAAGGAAAAAATTTACTGTAAAATGTCTGTTGGAAAAAATAAATGTGATTACTGAGAAATAATTGAACTCAAGATAGGAAAATTTAACATAAAAATTTGTGTTGTGAATATAATGGGACTAGTGGATCCACTGTGCAATTGCACAGAAGTAGTTCTTTCAAACACAATTTTATGTAAAAAGAAATATTTGTTTTGGTATAATTGTAGTGGTTTTCTGAATCGCTTGATTATTGAATATATATATATAATGAAATTAAAGTATAATACCTAATACTTTATGACGAAATTAACACTAATTTCAATATAATTTTACACAATAAAATCTCACTACCCTCAACGCAGTAGATCGATATATTTTAATTCGTTTATAGTCAAAAACATTTGTAGTCACAATTCTGTTATAGCAATAGGTCAACAGTGAATTTTTTTATTAAAACACTGATCTATATATAGTTTTTTTCTGTTCTTTATTACAAATATGTATATTTTGTGATTACATAACAGAATTGCTATTTATGAATAAAATAAAGTTTAAAATTGTTATACGAAAGATATTTTATTGAATTTGATTTTGTTTATAAAGATGCAATTTATTTTTTGACTACGCCTATAGTCACGGACGGTTATAGTCAGAAATATTATTGAAATTTAGCGAATGACTAATCGTGTTTTACTGCATATATTTTTTTTAATGATAGCAGAATGAACAAACATTTATTATATCATTTTTGAAGAGTATGATCTGATCTGATTTTTGTTTTTCTGTTTTGTTTTCAATTTTTATTTGTGTTTTTGTTTTTGTACTTTTTTCTGTAAGTTTGTGTGTTTATTTAAAATAACAGAATTTTTATGAAGCTTTTTTAAAAATTTCCCGTAATTAAAATTTCTTTTAGAGTGTAGATGGCGCTCAACTTGGAAAAAATCGTCACTATTTGGTGTAAATATTTGAAATGTTTTAAGTATTCAGACCAAGACCCACCAAGAACTTGCTAAAATTTTAATATTTTTTGGGTGAAAATAATTTACTATTCAATTATTCCTGCTGTTTTACTCACCACGTCGTTCATCTTGTGTATTATAATATAAGCTATTCCCCACATGGCCTTCCTTGTGTAATGTATATAAGATATACAGCTTTATACAACCATGCAGAAGAAGATATAGTTAGGTATACTTTTAGTAAATATCAAAATTGATGATTCTTTGTTGAAAATTTTTGTATTTAATTTTAGCGTAATTAAACTTTTCAATTAATTATTTGCATTTGTGATTAACGTTTACGAAAATTAACATAACGATTGATTTTCGCAAAATTTTTTGAAAATTAAAGTTTGAAATTTTAATATTATTATTATTATTATTTTTTATTGAATATAATTTAAATTATACACAATAGTAACATACAAACACCATCTGCCAGGTTATCGGCTTTAATTATTGTTTTGAAATAAATCGCTGATGAGGCTACAGTAATGTATAGTACGTATAGTGAACATTTATATAAAGAAAAAAATAAAATATGAAATTCAACTAATCCTCAGTACTAAAAAAAAAAGCAAGATTCTAAATATTTAACAAAACAAAAATTTAAAAATATTTGTTTTAATTCCTTTTCAGTCGTTTTAAGCAACACCGAACAATACAACAAAAATTAAGACAAAAATTTCGACTTTCCTTGCAGTGGCAATAAAACTAATATTTTGTTGCGTCACTTTCTACAAAAAATTGTCACTCAATTATGGAATTTATGACTGACACTTCAAAAACGTTTATGAACTTTTGATTATGGTTATTGTCGTTTTTTTGTCGTTTACCGAAAGTACCATACGTATCTAGTACCACAAAAAAATTATGGCACCAAGCAATATGTGAATATAGTTGTCAAAATGTGAATAGTAGTCAAAAAATCATTAAGTTATATAATAAAAATATATATATATATATATATATACTATTAAGCAGGTAACGGTAATGTACAATAACGGTAATGTACAATAACGTTAATGTACAATAACGCTAACGTACCATACACTATATTATATTAGTATAAAGAATTATTGATGTATCCATTAATTTAATTTCAACTGAACTCTTCGAAAGCATATATATATCGTAAATAATCCATTCAATAATATCAATAAATGACAACAAATTTAATTTTATTAAGACACTATTGAATATGCGAATAATACGTGATATTTTAGTTTAGGTATTAATATACAAATCGTTTCCATAGACTAATATTTATGATAAATGTACTTATGATAAATATGGAATAGGGATAGGCAGAATTACATAAATTATATTTTTTGCAATTCCCAAACCTGGATAGACCTAGCTTTAAATATTTGAGTCAGTACATATTTCATAAACTATGATATAATATATTTAATATTTCTATACATTTTTTTACTAACAAAAATATACTCGTCAGTTAGTTAACAATACAGTTTGAATTGCAGAAAATCAATATGAACTGCTACATGTAACATAGTGGTGTTACAGCAATATATGACTGTCATATTGCCCCATTTTAAACTATAACAAACCAGCTGATGTGTATAATAATGAGATACGTTAACATGATTTTTCATTAAAATATATTTTTAAATTGATAAATGTTCGAATGAGTTCTCAGTTTATTCAATAGATTTTAAATCAATCAATTTGTATTTTAATTAGAATTAAATAACACTTAAAATGAACCATCTTATTGTTGTTTTGTTTAAATTTTTCTTAATTTTTTTTTCTTTTTTTTTTTTGTTTATTTATTTTAACTTTCAGAATAAACGATAAATAGAAATACAATTTATTTTTGTAATGTGTTTATTGTATGAAAAAAAAAATCGTGTTTTTAAAATTAATTCTAAATTAAAACAGAATAAAAAAAGAACAAAATTTGTATTTAGCGATTATTCTAGTTATTGTACTAAAAATAGAATTTCACAATATGTTTATTGAAATTAATTAATTATAATGAATTTTTAAAAAAGTAAATAAATTTCTAAAATACACACATACACAATATTTTGTGAATTTTAATTCTTTTAAATTGTAATTCAAAAAAAATTCTGAAAAAAAAGAAATAAAGTCTATAGCAAAAAATTTTTAAATAAAATAAAATGCAGTTCATTTGAGTTCATTAGATTTGAATTTATCTGTTGTAGTCAATACTTAATATTTCGATCAAAATTAGAAAATTTTTATTAATCATTATTCAAAAAAATGTTTGGTGAAATTTTGCAGATATTCTAATCGTAACTAATAACATAATTTAGCAAGAAGCTAAATATCTGTTTGCACAATTCCGGTGAAGTAAATACTGTGGCTCTGGGTCTGGATATTTCTAAAGCTTGCGATCGAGTGTGGTGCATAGTGAATTATTAGCAAAATATCAAGCCATAGGTCTAGGTCTTCTTTCAAATGGATCGAAAGTTTCTTTTCGAATGATACAATTCAAGTCTTAGTTGATGGATTTAAGTTCAATATTTTTCAAATAAACACAAATGCTACCCAACGAGCAGTTCTCTCACCTACGCTTAAAAGTTATATTTATGAATGACTGCTGGAAACCACTTTCAATCCAATATACAGCTTTGTAGACGACAGCACTCTAGTGGCATATTACGATTTTCATAACAAATCTGCGGTTACTTCTATCGCTATACCAACCCAAAGCTAAAATCATGGCAAGCTCCCTCATCAATGATTTGGTCGCAATAGCTAATTGGCCTTAAAAAGCAGAGTTAAGCTTAATACTTCAAAAACTCAGAGTTGTCAATCATCTCACTCGTCTTAAGACATTATCGTAGCTGTCAACCTTTTTTTTATAGATATCTCGTAGACACGGGTACATGCTCAATGGAAATTCAATCTGTATTACCTCCACTTAAACCGTAGAAATCCCTAGATGGCTAAAGACAAGTTATAGAAATTCGTTTATAAAATCAACATCCCGAATGTGAAACCAAATTACATCCTATCTATGGGAATACTAATCCCCAAACATCAAAATCGATATATTTATGTCTTATGACCTACCCAAATTCAACCCGAATATAAACACCGCATTCGTGCGTAATTATCCTGCTTCTCCTTTTACCCTCCTATAAGTTGATTATGGAGTTTTTTGACTTAATGTACTATCAAATTTATAAAAATTCATATTAATCGTGACAAAAATATATTATGGTTAGCATTAAATTCTATAATTTTACGTTTCATATTTTGCAATTAAAAAAAAATAATTTATTCTGGCAGTAAAATAATCATAGAAACATAATGAGTACCTATTTTGTATCCAACTATTTGTTTTATTGTTTTTCTTTTTCTTTTTGTTAATTTTATAAATTAATTTACTTACCATTATTTGAAATAAAAATTAATAATTATTTTAAATTTTTTAATATACATATCTACCTTATTTAATCAGAAAAATAATAATATAAAAAAAAATTAAGTAACCTTAATAAACCCCCAAATACAAACCACAAATCCCTACCACAATAACCACATTACCATTACATCACAATTTCAAAATAATAATACAACTGTAAATAGTACAAAAACAAAATATAAAGTAATCACATTTTTGGTTTTATCATAATCTACATTATGTTAACTTTAAAATACGGGCGACAGTGTAGGCAATTCTGAAACAAAAGAAAATTAAATAAAAACAACAAAAAAAATATTACAATAAGAAAAAAACAAAATTATTCAAATTTTTCTTATACACACATTCACATTTGCAAAACGAACGACAATGATTCAGGATTTGTTATGCAAATTTACTCAATAATAACAAATAAAAAAAAAAAAAAAAAATTAACATAAAAACGTAAAACGCCTATACATTTTAGCAATTTTAATTTTTTTCTTCTTTTTATTTTATTTACTTTTACTCATCCCGAATATTTATGACGGGATGACAACGCGAATTTCAATTTCTATTAAAATATTTTTACTACAGTGAACGACAACCTCAGGAGCTTTGAATTACACTATGCACTAATTTACTTTAGATGCGGTCTTATAAACATTGAATAAATTTTGTTTTCGCTCACTATTAAAATTAAAAAGTTTTGGACAATAAGCCTTTGTTTCATCAACATTGAAAAAAGAGTCAAGATGGGTTGAACGGTGAATGACAAAAAACCAAATTATATTCTGGTGTCAGTAAACGCAGATAGTTCGCGAAACACATTTTTGTTTTTAATATTTGGACATTGAAATTAGATATACAATGGAAATTAGTGAATCCACCATAGACTGCTAGCGATTTTACATTTCATACAAAACAAATATGGCATTAAGGTTATATTGTTTCTTTTTTTGTGATTTTTGTAAAGCCGTCAGACAAATATAGGTCTGTATGTTTACTTTTATTTTAAAAAATTTGCAAACGAAAGGAAAAATCACGTGATTATAAAATTCTGTGAGAATAGTTAAAATGTTCTCTTTCGCAAACAAAAGTAGACATACGCAAAATTTGCACAAATTTATCCAAATTTTTTACAAAGAAATTTCATTTGCAAATATTTATTTAAGAGAGAGCTCTGACGTCATGTTTTAAATATAAAATTCTCTTAAATTTCTCAAAAATTTGTAAAGAGCGTGAAAACAAAAAAGTTGTTAACATACAGGAATTTGGATTAATTTATATAAATTTGCGAATTAACATACAGACCATATATAATATATATACATATATAATATATATAATATATTAAAATTTTGTAGTTTGTTTATATTTAGCCTGGATTTTAACCTCGCAAATTTACATAAATTTGCCCTAATTCATCCAAATTCCAGTAGGTTTATTGTTTACTTTTCTATTTGCATGGTCTTTACAAATTTTTGAAAAATTTAAGAGAATTTAGATTACAAAAACATTAAAAATTTAAAATTATAATTCTTACAAAAAATTTCATAAAATTACTTATCAATTCTAGTTTAAAAAAATCTCATAACCTAAAAATCAGTTAATTTTTGAGATTAAAAATTTGACAATTTTTTCGTATGTTTACTTTTTTTTGTAAATGAGATTATTTTCCCTGTTCTTGCAGATATTTATGACCACGTGAGTTTTCTCTGGAAAAGAAAAGTAAACATATATACCTACCTACTTTCATGATAGTAATGTTCAACCTTTGTCACAAAGTTGAGCAAAGAAACCAAAAGTGCAAAAAAACTTCTTGGTTTATTTATTTTATCTCATATAAAGAGCAATTTGATCTTTTTCATTATTTATAATTTATAATTCAGTGTTTTTAAATTACTCAATGAGTTTAAGAATTAAAAAAAATATATATATATATAAAAAATAATCAAAAAAAAATATAGGTTTAGAAGACTCTGTAGACTAATGATCGAAAATTATATTATGATTGTCACCACTGTCTATATATATGTATGAAGACATTTTCCTCACAATTTATCAATTACTAATGCTTATGTGCTCTTTATCATTATCAGATGTTAAAAATTTTCACAACAATTAATTTATTTTAAAACAAAAAACAACAAACAAAAAAAAGCACAAAATAAAAATAAAATTCATGAAAATTGTGCTAAGTTTATTTGATTGCTCCATCGCGATGATCGTTCTAAATCTTTTGTGATATGACCTTATAATATATACTTATGTTTATGTACCTACATCTATAGGCATAGAAAATTTTTCAGAATAACAAAAAATGTATTTCAAGGACTCCTCCTTTCTTCTACTTTAAGTTTAATAATTTCATAATATTTTATTAAAATTTTATTTGTTTATTTATTTTTTATTTTTTTGCGTTTTTTTAATTTAAAATTAAAAAAGGATATGAATTTTTTTTCTCTTTTTTTTTTGTTATTGTACATGATGTACTTATATTAAGGATGTTTGTATATGTAGATGTGTGTATTTAATATAAATATTGAAAATTGCTTGAGGGGATAATTAAAAAAAGATTTTTGTGTAAGGTGTTAAGGTTATCTCTGAAACCAACTTTTCTATATAAATACAAAAAAGAACAACAAAAACAATAAAAATAAGAAAATCAAAAATAGACAAACAAAAAAAATTAACAAAAGTCAAATAAAATTTTTTTAATATTAAAATATTTACAATTGCATATGTATAATGTATGTATAAACATGTATGAATGTGTATGCGTACTCAAAAATATGTTAATGATGACATTGACGTTTGAAATTTGAATGTTTCAAGATGATGAATTTGATAAAATGTAAATTGAAAATTTTTCAAAATATTAATTTAAAATAACAAAAAATCTAAATGTAATAATTAAAAATTTAATTTATATACTCTTAAATTATAAAATAATATATACAGGATGTTTCAAAGATTTGATATTATTTTTTGGAGCGTAAGAGGTGTATCGGATGGAAAAAATTATAAGAATTGAAAACCGAAAATTGTACTAGTTTACATTACTTACTTACTGTTACTCTTATTTCTTGATTAGCCTTAAAATAACATGTGTTTATTAAAATGATTTTATACAAAAAAAAAAAAAGTAAGTCAATATTTTTAATAAAGCTTTTTGGTTAACATAATAGGTTTGTATATTTACTTTTATTTACAAAAAATTGCAAATGAGAGCTAAAATCACATGATCATAAAATTCTGCGAACATAATTTTCTTTGGACAAAAAAGTACGCAAAAAATTTTTAATGTCAAAAACTAACTGATTACTTTTTCATTTAAATGAAAAATATGCAACAATATATTTATAGCAAATTTTTAGAAAGAAGAATAGAAATTTCATTTGCAAAAGTTCTGACGACACGTTTTCAACTCTAAATTCCCTTAAATTTCTCACAAAAAAGTAAATATACAGGAATTTGGATAAATTTGCGCGTTAACATACAGACCTAATATGTCTCTATATGTATGGTGAATCCAATAATGCTTGTGTTTATACTTGAATTTTGCATCAATTGTAATCAATATAAGCATACGTTTCATACGCATACCCTATTTCCAAGAAACTAATTTTTGTGGAGGGGATTTTACTGCGGAGAAATTTCGACACAAAAATATTTTGGTCGAACGTGATGTTTTTTACTATTATTCAAAATAAAAAATTATTCAAATATTTACACATACATATAAAGGAAAATCAGTTAAGTGGATCAAAGTCTAAACGTAAGTTGTGCAATAAAATCAAAGAATTTATAGTTAAATTATAATATACTATAGGGAGAGTTAAGAAGTTGTAAACTAAAAAAATAATAAAATAAAATATATTAAATTTCAATACGTATAACATCTATTTTGATAATTTTATAACCTTGAACTGGTTTTGGTTCTCATTTAAAATTAAAAACAAATAAATGTCTTTTTACTTAGCACGTTCTCTTTAGCTTATTGCATTAAGTATTTAAAAGTCTGTATTCATATGGTATTTTCACCTGAGGTTGAATAGCATAGACTAGAACTATGGAACTTTCATCCTTATTTTGGAATTGATTTAACGGATAAGATCGTTAACCCTATAAATATTGGGTTTGGATTTGAATTTAGAATAATAACGTGTAAATACAGCAACAGCCTAAATTCTATTGTCGTAAATGACTTGTAATTAATACAGTTTTTACAACTTTATTTTGAAATTTCAGAGACGACTTCGTGAATTTTAATCCAAATCTAAATTTTACAACAATTTTTATCATTTTGACAGTTAGAAAAATAACTGTTTTTTATATAATGTTGTTAATATATTTTTTTTAATTGTTTAAAGTTTACTCATTATATTGAAGTTGATTTCTACATAATACTATTGTATTACATGATATTTATCCATATATCATATTCTTGCTCCTGTTGACTTTTCACACTTTCATGCAATTTATTTTCAACATGCTATAATCGATTTCTTGATGTTTCAGTCAAAATTCATAAATACTCAATTCATACACACGTACTCATTACTCATACTCATTACTCGAATATTATTATACAAGAAACTCCTTAAATTTTACTTAAAGTTAATTGATGAAATAAAATAGGATCGAACAAAGAAGTGATCTTGATGTATGAGTATTCTTTCAATTAAATCTCATTTAAACTTAACCTAAATTCTGAAATATTTTCATTATTTATTATTCGTGGAATTTTCATTGACTAAAGTATTATGAATGTAACATTTTTTCTGTTTAATATTATTATGTTCATTTTACAATATTATAGTCATAACAGATTTTGAAATTATTACAACAATGTATCCGTTTTACGCAGAATTTATATATTACTTATATTTTTATATTATTCATGTTTTTCTCTTAAATCTGTTCTCTTTACGTACAATTTAAATAAAAACCAAATTTTAAAAATATATTTTAATAAATAAAAATGTCCTCATTTATGATCTAGGACAGAGAATGAGTTAATATTAAATTCAAAATATTCAAATTTTGAAATTGAAAGGAAAATTAGTTGAAAATATGTAGAAAGAGAAAGAAATAATATTTTTTATTCAGCTATTATTAGAATTCTCATTATTATTCAGATTTTCTTGAAACTCTTTTTTTTTTTTTTTTTATTAATTTTTTGTACTCGCATGTATTTACAATTAAATAAGTAATTTTGTCGTGTTTCTGCATAAATTTAACATTTTAAAATAGAATCCTTAAGAATAGCTAACTGGAAATTAAAAAAAAAAAAATATCTATAATCAAAAGTTAAAATCGTTTAAGTCAAAAATGTCTTCTTTTCGAACAGTATGATTGCGAACCAATTTGTTGTTGTTGTTGAACCATGGTGGTGTTTGAATATATTTTGTGCTTAAAATGCTTTTCAGAAAACATTTTTTTAAAGTCGGTTCATAAATAAAGCTTTATTGAAGTAAATTTTATACATTTTGTATTGACCTCGGAAATTAAGAGTATCATTTACATCAAACTAGAGAGCGTCAATTACATCAATTATATCAATTTTATTTTGTTTTTATTTCCCTTGTAGTTGTACAATCTATCTCAAATGGAGACATTCAGTAGTTTGTATGATATTTGTATATGTAAGCAACAAATAATGACTTGCGGATGAAAAATCCAATGGTAAGCCATAACAATCTAGTTATATTCTGCTAGTATCTGCTGGTTAGTTGCAGAATGTTGTGACGTTTAAGTCGACTAGCATCATTTGAGGCCAACAAGTTGTTACTTGGGTATTTGGATGAGAATAATTTTGGTATTTGTTTTCACTTCTGATTTCCTCCCTTATGGGTTTCATCTTTATGTCTTGATGTAAAATATCGTTACTTACGAACCATGCTGTGCGTGCTATTAATTTTAATACTTTTGATTCGGTTCGCTTTAGATAATATTTCAATATTAAAATTGCTGGCTACTCTCCACAACTGAATTCCGTAAGTCCAAATCGGTTTTAAAATAGCTTTATAAATCAGAAGCTTCTTTTCCAGCGACATTGGAGAGTTGCTAGCCGTATTTATTACATTTTATTAAATTTCAACGCCAGTGGTTTTCTTTTGCTTTCTGCTATCTAAATGCATGCCTATGTACTTATTTTATTTAGCAGCACCGTCGGACAAGTTTTTCTCTTCAGGGTAAATGTGGCATGTGTTAATTTTGCTCCATTCACTCTAATTCTCTACTTCAGAAACGGTTCAATGACTGAATTTTATTTATGCTGTGTTGCAGAATCACTGTACTGGGTTATTATGGAATGCCAATATGGCCGTACCATAAGCGAAAGTGGCGGTTGTTGTCTAATTTGTTGTTGGTAAGTCCGCAGTATAAATCAGGTATAAGACAGGATTTAGAACGCTTTGTGGTACGCCTGACATCATTTTATTGGTCTGTGTACCTTTATGCTTCACTAAAATGTACCTTTCGATGAGGTATGAATGCAGTAATAAATAATAGTTCTGTGGAAGAAATTGTTGAAGTTTATACAACAGTCCTTCATATCATACCTTATCAAATGATTGACTAATATCCAAAAAACCACAGAACAATATTTATTTTACTCTAATAGGCTTAACTTGATTACATCTACTATTCTGTGTATTTGCTCAATAGTTGCATGTTCATTTCTGAAGCTGAATTAATGCTCTGGAATTGTTTTGCCTTTTTCCAAAATCGACTTTAGTTTTTCCAAGAATTCATGTCAATTTAATACAAGTATTTTACGTTTAAATTTTTAAAACTAAATCAAACATAGTTTTTTACGTTCAGTCGACATTCGTTCATCTGTTCAGGATATCAAAAATTTTATTTTTTACATCTAAAACAAAATACATGCAACTCAATTTTTAGCTTTATATTGACTTAAATAGTTTTAACTTATGAATTCAGAGATATAAGAACAAGAATTTGATTATCCTTCGATTTTATAATTTTATTGTAATATTATTGATGAGAGTGAGTATACCTACATACAAAATGGAGAAATTTAAGAAAAAAAAAAATAACAAATTCTAGACACTATTGAAATTTTATTAAAGAATAATATTTGAATTTGAACTGCATTTTATAAAAAAAAAATATATTAGAAGAGAACTAAAATGAAATACAACACACACAAACATAAATATTTTACATAATTTCAATTCTAGATAGAATATTGTAAAAAAAAAAAAAACGTTCGATGGGTAGTTGGCAGAAATTGTGATAATAGTAATAAAGAACTAAAAATTATATTCAGTAATTATTCAATCGGAAATGTTTTATTGTACATATTTGTATGTATGTATATTTTCTATAGAAATATTTTTTTTTAATATTTAATTGATTTTAGTCTAGAAAGTTGTCATAATGTCAATATGAAAAATGAATTAAACAATTTATAACGCATTTTCAACAGAATTTCACATTTATTTATGGAATTTTACGCATTTGCATTGCATGTGTGGAAAAAAAAATAAAGTTATCGTAAATCAATTCATTCAAGTGTTGTGATGTGAAAATTTCAGAATAAAATTAGAAGAGCCACAATAATAATATAAATATAGTATTCAATTTGTATGATTCGTATAAAATTCAATTGTTTTAAATCTTTTTGTATATATACAGTGAAATTCAAAAAAAAAAATTAGAGATGAATTGCTGTTGTCTTTTTTTTATTATTATATGTATTTATATTTGTATATATGTTGTGGGGGAAATCATTTCAATTGTGATTTCTATTGATTAAATCATTTTTTTAAATTTAAATATACATATATATATATATACATATCTTAAAAATCAATAAAAAAATATTTATATGTAAATATTGAAATGTGAATACAAAAAAGTCTAATTTAATATGGAAGTGGAAACTGGCATTTTTCAATCTTTAATAAAAATTTTACTAGAAATTATACTAAATAAAGAAATCAGGATTTTAAGAATTCAAATGGTGTTAACAAACCTGCTATTTATATTGGTATAGTAAAAATATATAATAGAAAAAAATAGTAAGGAAAATTAAAACAAATTAGTTCGGTAATTTATTGACTATTGCAGATAACTTGCTGTTTTCTTTGATTATGAGAACGTTATCATGTATAGGATTAGGATCAATATTCTTTCGGTTTGTGTATTAGATGTAGATTTTCTATAATGTAACTGGCAATTTAAACAAAATTGAAAAAAGTTTTTATACTATTTCATTATAGTAGACATGTAAAAAAATTTAATACAATCCAGAAAATATCGATAGAGATAATATGAAATACATGATGTCTATACCGGATAAAGACAAAACTATAATCGTTGGTGGTCAACACCTTTGTAAAATCGGATAAATTAGATAAAAGTGAATTAAAATGTCTAAATAAATTTGTAAATTCTTTAATTTGTAAGAATAATTCAAGTAGTTTGAAGAGTAGGTGTAAGTTTGGTTAGGATGTTTTTATTAATTTAATTATTTAATATTTTTTTTGTCATATTTTTATACAAATCAATTTAAGTATGGTTATATTTAAAACATTACACCTATATTAAAATAAATTAATTCAGGCGTGCAACCACTACACCACGGAGCCTTACACCTACATATATATTTATTTATTTTAACTTTATAGGCCCTTTTATTTATTTTTATTTTATTTTTTTTATATTAATTATATTTTTGTGTATTATATGTTTATATTATTTTTTTTTATTAGTTATATTTTATATTTTTCACTTTTACTGAATCTTATGAAAAAGTGTAAGAACGAAATCTTAAATTGAAATGCAGAGTTCTCATGCATCGTTGCATTCAGATATGCATGCACATCTGCATATTTTATATTTTTTTGCCGCCAATTAGATATACAAATACAATTTGTTTGTATATTAATAAAATACAAAATCAAATAATTGTTGAAAAATTGTAAAGTTAAAGCTAAAAGTTATTAAAAAAGTTTAATAAAAGTTTTAATTTAATAATTTTTGAAAAAATTTTAATCACATATTTTGTTATATGTCACTATCATGATTGTAACAAAACATAATTATATGAATAAATTAATGCTAGTTTGTTGTGCATATATTTTGTCATATCTAAATATTTTAAAAATTTATGATGAATATTGCAACAAAAAAGAAAGAAAATCTAGACTATGGACTATAGTTTTTCTTCCATTAACTAAATAATTTAAAATAAATTTTTACAAAATTGGTTATAACCTATTTACCACAAAAAATAATAATAAATATGTAAATATTAAATAACTTTTATGACGTTTGTCATTATTTTTTTTTTAGTATGAGTAAATGACAATTTTTACAATCTTTCGTGTTGGTAGCTCTGCCGCTGAGATATCTTGCATCAAAATGCACTACGTACAGAATTACATGTAATTGGTTCCATATAAAACCATACATTCTAATTTATTTTTGCTGCGATGCATGCATAATTCTGCACATGTACTTCAGGCATAAGTTTTATTAAATTTTTTCATAACAGTAATTCATAACATAAAAAACACGATTTGCAAAAAATAAAAAAACATAATAAAATAAAATAACACTAATTCGTTTTTTTCTGTAATTTTTTGGTCGGGTTTGGCAAAAACCCCAATAGCAAAAACATTTTGGTTGGGCATGGTCTTGTAAATTTGAAAATATGCTTGTCTATTGTAACATAAGAGCTAGTTGGTAATTTATTTTACAGTTGTTTTTAAGAATTTTAAATATTTCTGATATGGGTGCAAATTTTATTTTGTTTTCTTCATTCAATAAAAATTTGAATTGGTTTTCAGACATTGTAAATATATATTATAAACGAATTCCATAATAGCCACTATTAAAAAGTATAACATTAGAAGTCCTATTAAGGCATATAACTCAATTACTGTAATAAAAAAATTTAACATAAATCAACAAATTGGTTTTTTTTTTTACCGATTGACTAGGCATGTACGCATTTGCGTACATCAATTTCCAAATTAAATTCCCGCGCTTTTTGTGAATAAAATTTAATAAGAGATTATTTATTACGAAGAGAAAATAATATTCTCTCTTCATATGTCAAAATAAATTATGTAGAAGATTGCAATAATATTAGTTTACTTAAAATTCTAAAAGACTTCGCAAGTGCAATAAATTGTGCAGGTGAGCGCTTTTGAATTATTGTTATATTTTACTATTGGTATAGTTAATTACATTCTAGTGGGTCTTTTTTTATTAATTAAAAGTAAATTTTTTAATCTTTCTTGAATTTTAACCTAAAAAAGTTAATTTTAGTGAATTATTAATACCTAAAACAAGATGTACGCGTTTGCGTACATACATAGAGAAATCTTACGTACGCAAATGCGTACATGTCCTCATTTGCGTACAAAACAAGTGTATTGCATAAAAAATTATGTGAATACTTATATCAATACTTTAATTGTAGATATGGAATCGAATGTAGGTCTTTCAGAAAAGGACATTGTTTCAATGTTGGATGCAATTGATTCTGATTTAGAAGTTAGTTCTGACGAAGAAGTAAATAATAATACACATGAAGTAGTATTAAATAATAAAAAACCAAATTTAATTGATCTCATAATGGGATCAGTTAAAAATGCAGATTATATGGAAATGGACGACGTTGAGGATGAAAATGTAGAACAAAATATAGAATTTATTGACCAATTTGAGAATTACACCACCACGGAAAAGGCAAATATACAATTTCGGCGAAAAGAATTTAACCTTCATAAATTTGATTTTGAAAATGAACCTATAGTTGAAGTAGATGACTCCCTCAAAACTCCGCTATTTTATTTTTCCAAGTTTATACCTAATGAGTTATATGAAAGAATGTCAACTTTTACAAATTTATATCTAGAACAAAAAAACGTCCATGTTCGAACATGCAAGCGTACAACCGCAAATGAAATGAGACAGTTTGTTGGAATTCATTTACTCATGGGTACGCTCAAACTCCCTCAAATTAGAATGTACTGGAGTAAATATTTGCAAATCGAATCTATTTGTTCTGTTATGTCTTGTGAAAGGTTTTATCAACTAAGAACACATTTTCATTTAGTCAACAACTTAGAAATTCCAGCAGATAATGAAGACAAATTTTATAAAGCTCGACCTGTGATAAACAGTGTATTAAATTATTGTCGAACAGTTCCCGTAGAAGAATTTGTAGCTATTGATGAACAAATAATTCCCTTTTCAGGACGTCTAAATATCAAACAATATATAAAAGGAAAACCAAATCCTTGGGGCATTAAAGTTTTCTTTTTATGTGGAAAAAGTGGTTTTCCTTATGATTTCTTCTTGTACCAAGGAGCTAATACAGAGATTTCTAAATTTGAATGCTCCAAATATGGATACGGTGCAGCCACCGTGCTTCATTTAATAAAAAGGATCAGTAACCAAGGACATCAGCTGTATTTTGATAATTATTTTAGCTCCTATCAACTATTTGAAATTCTCCATCAAAAAAAAATTAATGCTGCAGGTACTGTTCGCATAAATCGGTTTAATAATCCTAATTTTATTAGTGACAAAGATCTCATGAAAAAAGGACGGGGAAACTCAGATGAATTGACCAGTCGAGATGGAAAGATAGTTGTCGTCAAATGGCAAGACAATAAAGCTGTACATCTGGTTTCAAATTTTGTTGGTAAAAATGAAGAGCATGTTGTTCGTCGTTTTGATAAAAAAACTAAACAATATACTGAAATTAATCAACCAAATATTGTCGCTCATTATAACAACGGAATGGGTGGAGTTCATCTGCTAGATCAACTTATGTCATATTATAGAGTATTTATTAAATCAAAGAAATGGACTCTACGTGTTATATTTCATTTTATTGATATTGGAGTCTGTTCCAGTTGGATTCAATATCGTGAAGACATGACAAAAAAATGTATTCCAAATAATCAGATTTTGCAGCTACTAGATTTTAAGCAAAGTTTGGGAAGAACACTTACCCAAATTTATCGCCAAAATGGAGCTAAAAGGGGCCAGCCATCTGTCCAAGGAATTCTGGAAATCCAGCAACATTCACCAAAAATTACAAAATCTGAAATTCGACCTGTTCTCGACGTTCGGTATGATGGTTTTGGTCATTTACCTTCTCATGATAATGCTTCAGAATGTTCGCGTTGTAAGAATAATAAATGCAAAGGTCGTTCCAGAGTTATGTGCATCAAGTGCAAAGTGCATCTTTGCCTAAATAAAGACCGAAACTGTTTCTATGATTTTCACACGAAACCATAGTTAGAACCATAATAATTTACGTACATATTTTTGAAATCAAGTTTTTATTTTTGTAATAATAATTATTGGCTGTGAAGTAAATGCCTTTTTTTTATTTTTTTTATTAGTTTTAAAAATAATTACAATAATATAATGAAATTGAACTTTGAATTTATTTTTAAGATTACTGTATAATTACTGAATACATAAATAAATTGTGATATTATTATTTACGTTTGAGCCTTTTTTTCACTTTTTAGATAATCTATTAAGAACTGAAATACCTGTTCAGTATGTTTGTACGCAAATGCGTACGTTCCACAAAAGCTAGAGGGGGGGTGAAAATTTCTAATTAAATATATTTATATTATCTTGGGAGATATATAACACTAAAAAGTTAAACAAATAATTTTTATTTCGAAAATTAATAATTCCCGAGTCAAAGGGTTAAATTAAAAAATTTATCCAAATTTCCATTGTTTTAATTTTGTATCCTAAATTAAATATATTTATGCTACATTTATATTAAATTAAATTAAAAAACTTTAAATTTAAATTTGATAAATTGTTTAGAAGAATGTGTTGAAAAAAATCTATTTAAATATTTTTTATTTTAGTTCATATTTTAGACTCTGAATCCTTCAAATTGCTAAAATTTTACTCAATTAAATTTTTTTTTTCATTTTTTTACTCAAATAAATATATTTTTGCATAACTGATATTTTGTTGAATGTTTTTCACTTTTTGTTGCACAGAAGGTGGTGCCAGCTGTGCTCAAGTTTTTCTGTTCTTCGTTCCATTTTTCCTTGAAAAATAAAAATGATAATTAATTTATATGGTTTCCATTGGTGCAAATAAATTTATATTTTTTAAATTGAGGCTTAATTTTTAATTATTTAACTTTATTCAAAAAAATAAAACCTACCACATCTCGAGTATATTGAGAAGCAATACCATATTTTATTGCACGCAGAATATTTCTGTAACCACAATCACACTCATTATGACCGCTAAGTCATTGACCACCACTAGCATTATTTATTAAAGGCAAAATTTAACCAATAAATGACAAAACAAAATAAAACATAAATAATTTTTTTTCTTATTCTTAAAAAAACACCGCCATATGACTCAATTATACAAATTTATTAGAAATGAATCCATCTATATAATATTTTTGTATATAGGTACAACTTCTACTGGCACATCTGTTCAGACAATTTTTGTAAAACATGTTTAAACAATTCACATCAAGAAATAAAAATTGCAAAAGACCACAACAATGACATTAATTTCTATTTGACACTTTTTCAATATTATTATATAGAAAATAATGTAATAAATAAATAAAAAAAAAAAATTTATTAAATACCATAGTGCCAGTTAATTCATACATTTAATGTTGATGGTGATACAAATATATAATTGTATATGTATATATTTTTGTGTTGTTCAAATCAGTGGCTTACAAAAGGTTATCTGCGAGTCAAATTTTAAATCAAATTCCAAAATATATTTTGATGTGTTTAGTTTAAGTGATTCAAATATGCAATCCAAATATAGATCGAAATAAAAATATTCCTTAAATATGAGTGAGTGAACTGAAAAGTATAATTAAAATAATTTTGAATATAAAATCGACTCAATGGCATTGAGAAAAGTGATAAAATGTTGATGTAGAAGTCGTTCATTTACATTTTAAACAAATACTTAAAAGGCACAAATAGATGGTGTAGCATGATGCATGGACATTTATTTTTAACACACACGTAAATTATGTTCGAACGTACTTCAGTTTTTATTTATGATTCAAAATTAATAGAAATGCGTTTGCGGCAATTATTTTAGCGATTTTTATTTCCACAGTTCTACAAAGTTAATCCAGAACTACAGCTTCGTTTAAAAAAAATTAAAAACCAATCCCGTAGCACAAAAACATTAGCACACACGGAAAATTTTGTATTTGTTTCATGTTCGCAAAATGAATCTTACGCCGTCTAATTAGGTAAGAGCCGATGAGAGGTAAAAAAATAGCAACAATAGTTAATTTATCTGAAAGTAACAAAAACACGCCTTACGAATTTAACTAACTTACCCTTTTTCATTTAAATAGAAATTGTAAAGCTCAGACTACTTTTCGTTTCCTAATGTAAAAAATATTATATCGTAAATTATGACCTTCAAAATGCAAACATTTTCATACAAAATAAATAACAAAAATATAACACGAGAGATGTTTTTAAACAATATAATGAAATACAAGATTAAAAGATCGTTGGCTCAATTTTTCGAAGCATAAACTTTTTTATAACTAACTACTCTTACTTTCATCATAGAATGGTTAAAAACTAAATTCGTATTGTACGTTATATACAAAAATTGTCTTGCAACTCATATACTCTACAATCTATACATATATAATAATTGCAAAACTGAATAAAATTAATAAAATCTTATATAGTACAAAACTTCACGGCTAGAATATTTTAAAATCTTTAATGGTGAAGTTGCATTTTAATATACAAATTCAAATGCTCAGAAGTCCGTAAATATAAAGCTTGAGTAGTTGTGAGCAATTTTGTGCAAATTTGAGTAGTTTGCTCAGCTAAACAAAAAACGTAACTATTATCTCTAAATTCTTCATATATCGAAAAAATATTTTTAACACAAACCAAATGGTCAAATTAGTTTAAAAATCTTTAAATTAGGTTACAAAATTTAATGTAGATGTTAGCTGGTTTGTTAGATTAAAAGGGGGTGGTAGCCACTGTATAAGCATTAATATTCAAATTAACCACATCTCCAGTGTAATTAAAATTGAGAACCACTGTTTAAATAGACTAACTAAATTATATTTTTGTGTTTGTGTGGTATCACAATCAAATCATCTATTCAATACTTGCAACATTTATTTATACAGAGTTTAGAAGAGTACATAAAATAAATACACTCTGATACAATGATAGTGAAAATTTACTGTTATAGTTTTTACTGAATTTTCTTTTGTTTTTCTGTTTTTTGTTTTTTTTTTGTGTCTAGTTACAGACACAATTTACGTCTTAAGTGGTTTCTTTTTACTATCAATCAAAGAAAAATTGAAATAAAAGAAGAAACATTGAGGTTAGTTTCGCCATTTTTTTTTTTTTTTTATTATTAATTTTCCGACACTAAAATGTAAGTACAAAGTTTTCATATTAAAGAAAATTTAATTTCAATGTTTTTCCTTTTAAACAAGAGAAAACTACAAGATTTTCGTATATTGAAAAAAAAATCAATTATTACTAAAAAACGAAAACCTAATGGACCAAGTCATTAGCACACAAGAATATATTGTGTAGTATAGCATATCCTATGAATTCTACATGTATATCGTTTTGAAATTTTTTCATCAAATACTGATGTTATGCTCAAATATGTAAAAAAAAAGGAAAACAATTAAAATGAAATTAATTGTTTCAACTTCATTCTGAACTTCAAATTAATAAATTATGAGCAAAAAGTCTATCAAATAAAAATAAGAAAATAAAGCTGTCGAATGTCAATATTTTTGCAACATATATGTTTTATAAATTACTATTCTTGCTATTCATTCGAACAGTATAACTATATTAATTATGATAAAAATAAAATAAAGAAAATCTATTTTACTAAATTAATATTTTGATCGATTTCTATTGTTATCCCATTATGAGCCACTGAACCTTAACTGGAGTTTTCAAGCCTTTTTGCTTTTTTAAAACATGTCATGTCATTAGTAGAATACTGTTAATTAATATTTATTGGGTCTACCTAGTCGTTTATTAGATTTTTCTGTTGCTTTTGGGTTGATGAAACTTTCATATACTCATCACAGCTATGCCAACCAATCTGTTACACTTTGTATATTCAAATTTTGTTTTTCGTTTATAGTAAAATTCTTTAAATTAAAAAGAAAAAAAAAACGCATGATTCCTTTTATTTTACTAAAATCTTTATTTGTTTATTTTTACAAATATCGATATTTCGGCAATAATATATTGCCTTGTTCAGTGTATTGGCGTAATTGATTTTACGCCAATTTTCTACAAAATGTAAAAATTACAAAATATTATTTATTGTACAATAATTTATTTATTATCTGTTTCACTATGTTTAATTCATTTTATTTTCATTAGATGCAGATGGTAATTTGGTTTGAAAACTTTTTCCCAATCATTAGATTTAATTCGATAAACGCACTATCGATCTATAAATGATATTGTTGTGATAATTTTATTATTGACTAGTGATTGTGGTATACTTATATTCTCTTAACATTATTAAATTTTTTACCGACTTTCAATGGTATTGACTATCACTGCATTATGAAAAAAAAAAACCGTTTATGAAACTATATTTGTTTTTAGGAATTACCTTCAAAATGCATTCGTATAGTCATCATATGTCTCTCCTCCATTCGCAATCATAATACAAGATAAATTAAAATTTTGTCTCAAAATTTTTATGAATTTCAAACTAAGAAGTTATTATGTTCGAACTGTGAACAAATTCATTTTAATTAATACCGTATAATACAAGAATATTAAATTAAAAAAAGAAATACAATAATATATTATAATAAAAAAAAAAATTATTTGACCTAGGCGTCCATAACTCCAGTTCAAAAATAATCAGAAAAATTTTTTTAAATGTTTGTAATGTAAAAACTCTTTAATAACTTGTACTTAATTTCGTAAAAATATTAAAATTGTTACTGTTTTTATTGCTCTAACAATTTATTTAAATTTAATTTTAACACAATTAGCTATGTATATATAACTATGTATTTTTTTTTTAACAAGTCTTCAAAATCATATAAATTTTAAAATTTAACAAGACAGAAAAAAACAATAAATTTTCTGATGACTGCTTGTCATTTTTAACTAATCTGAAATGTCATCAAAGTTAAATTAAACATTCTATTTAAAATATTTCAAAATATAAAAAAAAAAAATGTTTTAAAAGAGAAGAAAAAAAAACAATTAGCACTAATTAGAAATATCATATAAATTAAATTGCAAAGAAATTTAAAAGCTTTAACTAATTTCTTAATTAATTAAAAGCTAATTTTCAAGATTTTATTTTTAAATATCTTCAGAATAACTTCAAAATGATTGACTGGTTCTACTTTTATTTTTATTTATTGTAAAAATATATTCATTTAATATTGTACATATATATACATAAAATTATGTACCTATATATTTCATACAGTATTTATACGTACATAATATAATTTGGATTATATATATATATATATATTACATGAAATATATGAAACAAGCTTTACTCATTATCCAAATTTATTAATTAAAAAACTATACTTTGATTTACAATAATAAAATAGACATATATATTTACTGAAAATTAACAGTTAAGTAAAATAATAAAGTGTCACATTTGACATAATATTGAAAATGTCGTAGAATATTTTTGAATAAATTTTTCATATGTTGACATTTAATTAATTGAATAAAATATCTTAAGAACCAGAAATGGTTGATGAGATCGAAAGAGGTTCATTGAAAATACGAACATTTTATAGGAAAAGAAGTTTAATGTCAAGTCTTTAGAACTAATGGACTCTTGAAATTTATTTATGCCTCGATCGTTTACATCTAGTCTACTATGAATTGTTCTTGAAATTTTTTTATGCTTCGTTTACATTCTAGTCTAGTATGCATTGTTCTGCTAGTTTGAATATAAGAATCACATATCACTTTTATAATATGTGTACGAATGAGTAACAATAATAAAGTATAATGCTTACTCAACTTATATTAGATTATTACTACAACTTAACATCCGCTAACTTTTACTTTCTCGTCGCAGAAGCAGTCACACAAAAATCAATTAACTTTCGAGTTATACTACTGGCAGACATGTAATATATCGATATTATGATATCAGTATTCTATTGTCGTAATATCAAAAGTAGTATGACAGACGCAAACGTATTATTATTTATGACATGTATTATGACATGTAAATTGGAAGATAAAATAAAAAAAAAAAAAATGTTTAAATTGTATTTAAAATTTGCTTCTTCCTTTTATTTTCATCCATTTTAATTTGATTTTAGAATAAAAGAAAAGAAATCTTTAAGTCAAATATGTTTAATTTTTAAAATATATCAAATTTAACTGTTTGTGAGTACTAAAAATTAAAAAAATTATTGACGTGCTTTCCATCAGACTGCTCTGATGAACAACATTGGCGTGTTGATTCGTAATACTATGCCTCTGTTCGTAATATCAATACTATTACAATAATATTTATCATGATATTAGGTGACACACCTATTGACACATGTTAGTAGCGATATCATATCAGTGATATTACGTGTCTGTTAGTAATATTACATTAGTTTATTCAGTTTAAAGTATATACAGTCATTAAGCAAGTAAATATTCAAAATCAATACCAAAATTATGAGGATTACTTTTTTTAATAAAATAATTATACAAATTCAAATTTTATTTTGTTATTATTAATTATTTTATCATTATTTTGTTGTGTAAAACATTTAAGCAATGACAAGAAATTAAAAAAAAAATAAATGTGGCATATAAAACCAAATAGAAGTCGGTTGACAAAAGTCATTCATTACCAAATTTGGATATGCTTTACTCAATATAAGTATGAACAACTCATTTCTTGCTTTTTATTTTTTTGTAATTTTTATTTATTTATTTTTTCAACCAGTTTTAATGTGCCTTCACAATAATTATAACTGAAAATTAATTTGTTTTTTTTTTTTTAATTTTAAAAAGGGCGTTGCGCCATTTACAAATGGCATATCTATAGCCAAATGTATCAACTATTTATTAGAAAATCAACACATTAAAATATAAGTAAAGAAATTTTTTAAACTTTAACTTTAACTTAATTTAATTTCTATGATTTATATTTTGACATTAAGTTGACATTTTAGATAAATTAATAATCTATTTATTTAATTATAAAGTTATAGAAGGTTAGAGGCGCCATTGATTATCAATATTGTTTTTTATCATTTTGATTTTGTTTTTGTTCTATTTTTTTTTGTTCTTTTTAATTACGACATTTGAAACTGGTTTGTTTTTTTTTTTTATAGTTTTAATTTAGTACTTAATCAGAAAAAAAAGAATATGCGTAAACATAATATTGTCATATAAAAATTTATATGTCAAATCAGCAGCTGTCAACTAAATTAATTTAATATATAAATTAAAAGAATGTTCTATAAGTTAATTTGTAGATCCATTAGTTAATTGAGTTTATTATAGCAACTAGTATGAGGAAAAATAAATTTATATATTATTGTAGGTATACATATATTGGTATGTGATGTAACTCAGAGAAAAACAAAACACTTTATTGAACACTAAACACCAACTAGAAAATATTAAGCAAATTGTCAAAAATCCAGGCCAAAAAGCACAATCTATCAATTAGGTTAATCTCTAATCTTTAAATCATAAGACCTTACATACATAGCGTAATGGTTATATCATTTAACATGAATGACATGGACATAAAAACAAAATTAATAAGCATAGAATTGTAGAGTAGAGTAGAGTAGAGTAAGTAAAATTGAATAGTATTTCCACAGTCTAATATTAAGTTCAATAATAGCCCACCACATCATTTGAAATAATTTTTTCTACAGCTCCAAAATCTTATATATCACTTGTTACCAATCCAGCACATATAGACCTAAGAAGTTAGTAGTTGTGGTACCATGAAATGAAATTTCCTCGCATTAGGGTCACATACTCTTTAAATCGTTTTAAACCTTTTACACAACGATGGAATAAAAATAGATTATTCAGTTACTTTATTTACTACAAAATTAATAAAATGTAAAATTTACAAACGTATGAAAAATTAGTTATTAGTTTGTAAAAATATATAGTTTTAATCTAATTACTAAATATTAAAATGGAAATAAAATATCGGGATAAAAAAAAAATAACAGTAGATGTAAATACAAAGTACAAGATCTAACTAAAAGTAAACTCTGGCGAAACTAAGGCGAAATAAATAATAATAAATAGTTTTCATATTATAATTTTTCAACAAATAGTTTAGTTTTGTTTTACTAAGTGAGAAATTTGCTCAGTTTTTATAACTCACATATGGATTTATTTCGAATATATATTATATCAGTTCTAATCAGAATTAAAATGGTTGGATCCAGTATTAAATTAATTAAATAATAATTGAAAATTAGTAAAATAAATTTATTCCAATAATTTATAATATATTTTATTTTATTTATTTTTATTCAGTTTAAGAATTTAAAATAATATTGACCTACGTAAATTTACAGAAAAATGTTATATAGTTAGAAGACAGAGAAAATAAGATAGTTACAATAAGTATAACATTTTTTTTTATTTTATTTTTTATATTCAATAAAATATTTGCTTAATTCCGTTTTAAATAAATAGTGTTATTGATTTTTTTAAAACTCATCAGCAGCTTGTTGTATTCTTTAACAACATTATTGTAAATAGCAAAATTAACACTAATTAACACGTGGAGACACAAAATTGTTGCAATGTGTAAGTACAGTACATTTTAAATTTTATAAGCTTTGTATATTGGAATTTTAGTATGAAAATTGATGAAAGACCTTTTTTAAAACACATATATAATTTTAATTGATAAATAAAACATTACTAATTAAAATATTTAATTTTTTAAAATCTGAATACCCTAAAATATAACAAAAAGATGGAATTTTAACCCATCGTTTGGACGAAAGTTCAAAAAATCAATATAGTTTTCGAGTTATAATCCGATTTGTAAGTGACCCGCAATTTTTTCTAATGACTGTGTGTATTTTTTTAAAAAAACAGGCCTGCTATTGAGCTTTCCTCTGTTAGTGTCCCAGCCTGTTAATTATAGTGTTAACTTGGTAAATATAATCATTTCTCATATACCACTAGCAACCCTGATATAATAGAAGCACATTTTCGCTGTCAATTCTGCACTGAAAAATATGCTGAAAATCGCACATGAGTTCATTTGAATTTATACAGAGCGTAAGGAAAATTTTCAGCACAATTCTCTTCCATTATTATACAAATACTAATACATTCTCACATAAATTTTCAGCAGTAGGCGCATCTGTAAGCACATCATTCAAAAATATTTTCAGCACACATTTATGCTTCTTTAGGAGCAGATTTTTTAGCAGATGTAAAAATATAAAATTTGTTATTTCAGATATGGGATTTTTAAATTTGAAATTCATACCATAAATTGTAAACTAAAATTTATCTAGTTAACATTTATAGAATAATTATAAATATTAACTAAAAAGATGAATATTAGTTTAAAATTTGTCATATAAATTTGAATTTGTCATATGAACTGGTTCACCAGTGATTTCGGTTTTGATCTTTTCGAAACAACTTATGAATGATGATATTCTACAGAAAAAATGCTTTACTCGAAAATACGCAGTTTGTGCTAAAAATTTTCGCACCAACAGCTTATGATTTCACAAATTCCACATTTACTAATTTAATCGCAAAATTTTACTGTGTAAAACAATTTTTCTCTTTGATAATGTTTGTAAAAGTAGGAGAAGTGTTGAAAATTTTTTATCAGGGAACTTTTTACTTGAAGCAAATGCGATGTTCTATTATTGTGTTGGTGTATTTCGTTTGTTATTTACATTTGTATTGATGCTGGTAAGCATTTGATGTATTTGTGTGCAGACCATTTTTTTGTATAGAGCGGTCATATTTTGTGTGTTTTAAGTCCATAAATGTTTTTTATGGCTTTGTTTTGAATTATTTGTAATTCTTTGTTCATATTTCCTCATACCACAATGGCATATACAAATGAACTATGGAATACGCTGAAAAACTGAGTTCTCCTCTTCCATCATTGAAATTGTATCCAGGGTTCTATTCTTCTATAAATATATCTCCTATTTTTCTACCTTTTTGTATTTGAATATTCATTTATCTTTTCCAGCTCAATTCAGCATCTATTACGACTTCTAAATATTTATATTCGTCAGTGTTTTGAATTTTAATGTTTTTGTATAGCAGATTCAAGGATTCAAAATGTTTAGACTTAAAATAGATATACTTTAATAATGTTTATAGTCAATTTGTATTTCATAATTCATGTTCATTTCTAAATTCATATTAATATTAGCGCATATACAACTACAAGATCACCAACATAAAAATATGGTTTTTCCCGTAGAGTTAGTTCGACAAAACTGTTTATATAGCAATTAAAGAATGTAGAACCTAACAAATTACCCTGTATTATTCCGCAGACCGTTTTTTCGGTTAGACTTATGTACTTTTTTGTATACATGCGAATTACTTCCTTTCAGTTAGAAAGCTACTAAACCATTTTTATTCAGAACCACTTATTCCATATTCATATAATTTGAGTAGGAGAATTTTCCTATCTATCATATCGAATGCTTTCTCGTGAGATCAAAAAACATCACCACCTTTTTCTTATTCCCTATAGTCTATATTGTGAATATTGGGTAAGACATCAACTGCGCTCGTGTTGGAATTTTTAAACCCCATATTGTATTTTACTTGTTATTTTTTCAAAGTGTTTATATATTACAACAAATACATATAATATTATTATTACATTGCATTATTTGCATTACATTGCATCAATTTAATTAAATAATACAAATAATTTTAATATCGCATCAATGTATATAGAGGATAAAGGATAAATAAAGGATTGTTAAATTATGAAAACAAAAAAAAAATATCCTTGCAATTATTAATACTAAAAAAAAAAGGTTAAAAAAATTAATTAATTTAATTATTAAAGCAATTAAAATGAGAATATTAATTAAGTAAATAAAATTAATTAAAAAAAAAAAAAATTAAATAGATTTTTATTTTTTTTTGGTTGTTGCAAATTCTTTTACAACTTTTTTTTTTGTTATTAACCTTACCGTAATTGAACAACAAAAATAAAAAAGAAATTAAACCATAATGGTTAATAAACAAAAAAAAAATAAAAATTTAGGCGGTAAATATACAACCTTTATTCGCATTAAATAAACCCTAACACAAAAAATAACATTTAACATTCAAAATATGCATTGAAATTCTTAACAGCCTAGGTAGGAGGTCTTTTAAAAACTTTTACTTCCATTCAAAATTATCATGAAACCATAATAAACAAATTTTATACATTATCATAAGTAGGATGTAATCTTTGTGACCCATTGACCTTTATCATATTTCTTGTTTTTCTTTTTTTCCTCTCAATTTTCTTAAAAGTTGTTAATTATTCTTTTGATTACATTTTTGTTTTCATTCTAACTATCAATTAAAACCTTTTAAAAAAATACCCAAAGTATTGGTCCTACTAAATTAAAAAGCAACATTATTAATTATATTGGAATAATATAAAATTGGGTTTGAATTTCAACTAGAAATAAGTAGATTAAAACCATATAAGTATCATTACTAAGTAAATTTTCGTTTTCTATGTCGGTTTAATTAATTTCCCAACTTTTGTAAATCATAAATAAATGTTTATTTTATTGTAGATAGGTCCTATTTATTATTTTTTCTACAAATTTAGCATAATTTTTTAAATATACATTTTAATTGAATATTTCACAAAAATAGAGTGATTGAAAAAGCATTAACAAAATGTCATTTTAATGTCAATTAATGTCAACAAGTTTACTGCTATGAATATTATTGCAGCTGTTTATAATCTAATTGTATATTAATATAAATTTATTTAAAGTAATTTAAAAATTATTGCTAGCTAATTATTTTTACAAAAAATTATTTCTGAAAAATCATAAAATTGATTTATCTTCCGATATTCTCATAAAATTTTGAATCATCTGGAAATGTTTACCATCAGCAGAATTAATAATTTTTTTTTATGTTTTTCCTTTTTTTTGTTTTGGTTTTCTATTTAAATAAATAATATTTTGTTATACATTATATAAATGTATAAATAATTAAAAACGGAAATTATATATGTAAGTATAATTAAATAATATTTTTAGTTGAAATTTTGTAATTAATTGCCATTAAAGGAAAATAAGAAAAAATGTAGAATATGTATTTGAAACGGATGTATAATAATTAATTAATTAATTAATATTTAATTTGCGAGAAATAAGTACATAAAAGATTTGTTTTTCTTTTTTTTTACTTAGAAATTCAATTAAGAAAAATAATTTATGAAAATAAAAATATTTATGTTAAGTATATATATCGGAAAGAATAAATATTTAATATTAAGTAATAGATAAATTCTACTTAAATTATATTTGTAAATATTTGCAAAAAAGTTTACCGGTTTGCCAAAGTTTTTTTTATAATGCCAAATTTATGAATTTTAAATGAGGTTTTTTTAAATTTTTAAATGAGGTTGGAAATTATTAAATTAGTTTCATTTTTGTCTAATGTACTGAGATAATAAGGTAAAAGTCTAGTTCTTAGTTTAGCTGATGAATCTGTAATATCAATAAATTTTAACTCCAAAATCTGGAGTAGTAGTCAATTTGGTTTTGTATATAGCAGTTAATATATTATATTTTTTTCGAACGAAACGAGGTTGTATCTTTCCACCCATCTCGCAAGATCGCGTCAAAATATCTCTGAAGAGATAGTTTTGTATTCTGTTAGACACCACAGACGCGATAGCTAATTGCATGGCAAATGTCAAAACAGTCTCGTGAGTAATTTCTGTTAGACCTTTGACGAGACGCGATAGCCATTTTTTATCTTGTCAAAATTTGTAAACGATAGAATATCTCGTCAAAATATTTTGTATTTTTTTATCAAAAAATTGAATTGAATAAATACATTGAATAGATAAAATAGTTAAGTAAACATCAATCAACAATTTTTCATTATTTTTTTTGCGTTATTATTAAAACTTTGTTTTTGTTTTGAAAAAAAAATCTTTACTTTTACTACTGTTTATGTACTAAACTAAAAAATATTTAAAACATAAATATATTTATATTTATTTTTTATTT
This sequence comes from Argyra leucocephala, assembly GCA_963942445.1. Classification (NCBI taxonomy): domain Eukaryota; kingdom Metazoa; phylum Arthropoda; class Insecta; order Diptera; family Dolichopodidae; genus Argyra; species Argyra leucocephala. Next base: position 46,130,014 of record OZ012678.1, on the reverse strand, counting down.
AAAAAATATTTTGAAACTAAACCCTACTGAAAACGTACTTTTATACTTTTCAAAAATTTTATAAACCATATTTTGTTTATATAGCAATAATTTTGGTTGACAGTAAAAAATGATCAGTACTACCAACAAATAAAATGTTCTATCGCGCCGCTTACAGTGTCTAACAGAAATGCATATTCAGTGAGACGAGACGAGATGAATTTTTTATTCTCGTCAACGATGGGTCTAAGAGAATATGGGTGTTCGATTTCTAAATTACATATTTTAAAACTGTATGTTATAAAATTTAAGAAAGACAGGAGGATTTTATGTATAGCTATCTTGTTTTATTAATATTTAATTAAATGTACAAATCTACAACAAATTTGAGTAAATAGATTTTTTCCTATTACTCCGCGTGGTAGCATAGGGCTTCGATAGTGAACCTCCATTCCTCTCTGTTGAGTACTACTTCCTTAATATCGTCCCAGGTATAATTGTTGATTGTTAATTCTTGATCGATTGTGCGTCTCCATGTGTTATATGGTCTGCCAGGTCTCCTTTGTCCTTGTGGATTCCACTCTAGAGCTCTTCTTGCTATATCACTTTCTGATTTCCTTAGTGTATGACCTATCCATTTCCATTTTTTCCTATTTATCTGTCTGTTGATAGGTTCTTCTCCAGTTATCATCCGAGTAAATAGATTATCTTTAATATAGATTGAGTTTTTTACCGTTTTCTCATATGATGGAAGAGCGCTGCGAAAACAAACTTAAATCTGGTACAAAGAAAACAAAATACAATCCTAAAATTAATCTTGGTTAAACCTTTTTATTTTTCCATCAACAGATAACATAGCAAATATTAATACTGTATCCAAAAAAATATAACAAAAATATATCGTCTGCCTTTCTAAAGAGCTGTTTAAATTCAACAAATCCGCTAATAAGAGCAATTGTAGATTAAGTTTTAACCAATTAGGTTTGTTTTTCTTTGTTTTCTTATAGTTAGTTAGTTTTTAAGTTTTAGGATAAAAATAAATTTATTTAAAAAATTTTTCCATTAAAAAATATATATACATAAACATAATATATATAATACACAAGATGAACGACGTGGTGAGTAAAAAAGCAGGAATAATTGAATAATAAACTACACCGCTAAAATATTTAGCAGGTTTTTTTTGCTGAATACTTAAAACATTTAAAATAGTTACACCAAATAGTGACAGTTATTTCCAAGTTGAGTGACATCTATACTCTAAAAAAAAATTCAATTACGGACAATTTTTAAAAACGCTTCATAAAAATTCTGTCATTTTAAACAAACACACAAGCTTATAAAAAAAACTAAAAAAAGTACAAAAACAAAAACACAAACAAAAATTGAAAACAAAACAGATAAACAAAAATCAGATCAGATCATACACTTCAAAAATTGTATAATAAATGTTAGTTCATTTGCTTCTGCTATCATTAAAAAAAATATATACAGTAAAACACGGTTATAGACATTCGCTAAATTTCAGTTATATAAAATCGTACCTGAAAGAACTGCTTCTGTGCAATTGCACAGGGGATTCACTAGTATACATACATATATTATTAATAGAAAAGTTCAGGTTAGTCTAAGTAAATTAAAAGTCATAGATGTAAATACATTTTTATAAGCTCTTAATTATTGAAATTAGAAATAAGAAAAATTGTACAGTAAAATTAAAGTATACAATAAATAAATAATAATAATAAATAATAGATTAAGTAAATGTTTTCTTCTAAGATTTTATTCTTTATTGATCTTCAAATCATATTCCAAACTAATGTTAACGAAATATTGAAGTAGAAAACTTTGTTTGAAAAGTTCAATAGTAAAACTAATTCGTGCCATATAGGAAATCAATTCGATCAAAGTAAACTCTATATTGCTTGGGAAGAATCTACCTAGAGTTTGAAGTCGGCCTTTTTTTTCTGTCTGTTCTGAAAATTTTCTGTCTCGTGTGCAATCAATTTAACAGCAAAACAAAATAGCATTTATTTTCATTTACTAAAATATATTAGATTTTGAACAATTTTGATTATGAAAAAAATAAGAGCTGAACAGAATATTTAACTTGGCTGCGTGACTTTATATTTGATCAGTGACCCGTACTGATCGCTACCGCTCTTGATACTTCTGATTTGCAGTTAGATATCACAAGTATTATAATTTATATGTAAAATATTTTATATCGACGGGTGATTATAACTATCGCGATATTTTAACCTTTTTCTTAAGCTTTTCATTTATTGTAAAATTTTGGTCTATAGCTACACCTTTGGAACTATGCTATTGCAAAACAAATTTATGGTATAAAAATGAATTGGTTGAAATATGTTCCGCCATGTTAAATTTTTTAATGGCTATTGATAACAAGATTGGTGTGTTTTTATCAAATAGGCCATAGGGGATCATTGTAAAGATATAACCTTCAAATAACATTTTTTATTAGTTTTAGGTAACTATTACTTTTTTTTATTTTCCTATTGTAATATAATGTAATTGTTTGTTTTGTGTAATTGCTGTAGTCTGGAAAAGTTTAATTCTTGATAAACGAAATAAATTTCATATTAATTACGGTTTTTTAAGGCTATATGACCTTGAATCACAACAGAATCTTTGTGCAACAGTTGAAAAGCCAAATAAGAGAAGCCACATATGTCCATTCCTACACAGTAAAATTACTTAGATGGCATAAAACACGTTACGGAAATTTGTTTATAGTTCGAACTTCACGAATGTGGAATTATAACGCTTCTGGCGTGTTTCGATATTTAAACAACACCATAGTGTATAACTTACAGAAATTAAAAAAAAAACATCAATTGCTTTATTCTGCGAATTCCTGCTATTCTTTCTTCCGATTATGACCTATCCCAAGCGGTACGTAAGTACTAAAGATTTTTCTAACGCTTGGTTGTTTATACAAAAAAAATGTATATATGTAAATTAAAATGGAAAATCCTATGTGATTTGAATCTGCACTTCTGCCTTTTTTGATTATTTCTATAATATAGTGTTGTATATCGATCATTCAGCTCAAACAACAATCAACAGAGCTTAGGATGTTAAATGCGCACATTTATTAGTTTATTGAAATTCCTAGAATTATTTAAAGAAAGGTTTTCTTCAAAATAATTTATCCTAATTTATTCCACATTCTGAAAAGAATTTTTTTTTTGTATTTTTCAAAATCCTTATTTAATTAAGGAATTTGACCAATAAATCTATATTGTACCTATCTTATATCTTATACTTTTAAAAATTATACGTACGTGTTCAGTAATGAAATTGATAAATAAAAAAATAAAATATTTTCTTTTATTCATTTCCCTAATATACCTTAATAACTCATTTTATAAAGCAGACTCTTCTTCTATATACCTCAAAATCAATCAAATCACTAAATTTTTCTCATTGTTTGGTGTTGTTGCTTATTTGTTTTTTTTTTTTTTTCGAAAAGTTTCATTTTCCAATTCATTGAACTGTAATATACCAGTAACCACCATATTATGGTGAAATTTCGCAATTCTATGTATAAACAAAATATTATGTATATTTTATATTATGTACATTATAAATACAATAAATATGTTGAGGGTGTGCTAAAAAAATTGATACACTTTGAAGAATTAAAAATTGAAAATTTATTAAGATCTAAAATTTCGCTTAAATATCAAAAACTTTACTCGTATTATAGACTGCAACATTTGAGTTGTATTTGCATGTTGAACAAACTATACTCAAACTAGCACAATATTCAGTTTGGTTAATTTTCACAAAAAAAAAATATCAGAACGGCTTGTTTGGTCCAAAAAAAAAAACGACGATTAATGTAAGAACTAATCAAAATTTTAAAAAAAATGCGATTTTTATTTAGTTAGCTCTTGCTAAATTTTATGTAGTATTAAACAATCCACAACTGTATAGTCCAAACATTCCGGCTAAAGATAGATTTCATGTTCTTTTCATGTCCAAACTTCAGGGCAAAACCATTTTTACACTATAATCTATTAACAACTACATAAACAATTTTTTTTATTATTTCCTATTAAAGCACGAAGGACTGAGAACTGACATTTGATATTTGACATTCAAAAAGGTTATTGTGGAAAACTGCTGCTATTGTCAGGAACTAAGCAAGCCTTCTTAAATAGAATAGTTCCATTTTATTAAAGTTATATTCTCAATTATTTTTGTCCTTTATTTTATCCCAATGACAACCAGTACCAGTTTATCCAGAACCCTGGACCAGGTCGAAAAACCCATAACTCATTTTTTTTGCTTCATTGGGAATCGAACCTGAGACCTTTAGCTTAAAAGACAGGCGCTCTACCTACTGCGCCACCCAACTGCAAAATTATAGTAAATGGCGCACGACAATCAGTTTTGTTGCTGTTTTTATTTTTTTATTACAAAACTGCAAATGTGGGAAATGCAAATTTTAATAACTCTGTCAAAAAAAATTTTTTTTCTGCAATATATTGTTTTTGCATTATGTGTTAATGAAAAACCCTACTGTGAAAAGCCTTCCATTTTCAATTTCCAATTTCCATTTTTTTTGTTTTTTAACTTTAAAATTATTATTAATTTTCTTCTCAGCTATTTTAAATAAGATACGACACGATATATTATTGACACTTGTTTGTCATTGCATTTGTAACATAAACATAAGCCAGATATGTACGTGTAATGTACTTTTGTCTAAATTATATAGCATTCCTTTTCTATTACTTCAGCCTTCAGTCAAAAGTAAAAAAAATTTTTAACTCAGATTTGGGATGAAGAAACACTCCGGACTATTGTAAAATAAAAGTTAAGTAAAAAATTCTGATTGGTTAAAAAAATTGTCGGCCCTTCGGACCTGAAGACCTTAAAACCTAATGAATTATTTATTCATATAAATCCGCAGCACATACAGAAATGACTCTATAACTGGAAAATTAAAGTCAATGAGAGTAAAGGTGTTCATCTAACTTTCTCGTTAAAGAAGAGATTATGCTCAACAGTTGATATAAATGGGGTATTCTGCTCTAACTATTCAAGATTAACTTGGAAGGAGCACATTACCGCAAAAAAACAGCAACTAAAATTCAAGACGATTATCAGCATTTATTGACTTATTGGGGAAAATTCTACATTAGATTTGTTACACAAAGTGTTGCTATATAAAACCATTCTGAAACCGTCTAATGGGTGTCAGATAATGAGAAAGAAATTTATGTATCGTGACCCAGCCTCTCCTTGCTACCTTAGGAATATTAATCAACATAAAGCTTTGCATATACCCATTTTTAGAGAAGAACTGGAAAAATGTAAAAACAGATCCAACACCAGACTAATCCAACTCCCTAACCCTCACGGCGAGAGATCTTCAAAACATTTCAATATCAAGCCGGTTAAAAAAAAATCGCTAGCAGTCATGTAAGGCAGAAAATTGGAATCAAAGAGCAAATATGAAGTGTGAAATCAATGGACTAGACCTTCCTAGACTTTTTAGATCGTAAAATTTTAATAAACCACAAAGGTTATAAATCATTGTTAATTTCGTTTAGATTTAATAAATTCAGTTAAGAGGGGGGGAAAATTTATCCATTAACCGAATTTGGTTTGATATTCTTATCGTTGTAGAGTTGCATTTCACTAAGTAATATTTTTATTTTCTTGCAATTATCGGTATTTCAGAACCAACATATTTTAGTCATCACGACTTGTGATTAGCTTTTTGGGTTGGTGAGTAAATCCACAAAAAACAAAATCCATAATGGCTTTAGCCACAAAAAAAAATCCACAAAGAACGATCGAAAAACACAAAAATCGCCGAAATAAGGAAGAGAAGGTTACAAGTCTGAAAAAAAATATATTGCCCTTTTCCAGAATATTAATAAATAATAACGGAATCAATTTATTTAAATTTTTATATTTATTTCCGGACAAGGGCAATATATTTCTTTTAATACAGTTTGGTAAAACTGTCTTAGTTAAATAATATTTTTTTTTCTGGATTTTAATTTGTGGATTTAATCACCAACCTTAACTTTTAATTACAAGTTTTTTTATTATTGTTCATCTTTATGTATTGGGATACACAATTGCGTTTATAAATTGTAACTACCTATATTTTTCAAATTATGTTCATATTAATTTATATAACATTGAGTGTATGTTTCCTAAATTACATCATTGTTCAGTCTATCATCTACATCAGTTCTTTGGAAATTACTAAATTTTCATATGTATCTAATTTGTTTATTTCTTGTGCCTCATTTATTGAAGCTTGATGTGATTTATTTATATACATACATAAATATAAAACTTAAGGACATGATATCTTACATTATGTATATCAATATAAATTCTTCTTTCCACATTTAATAAAAAGCCAAATCAATTAAAATATAACAGTATTATTTGCAATGCAAAACAATTGAATACAATACAATTTACAGGCAGCAAAATTGTGAAAATACTAACTTACAGCACAATTATGATTGAAAAGGACATTGATTTAAATAATATTTTTTTGAATATTACAAAATCTGATGTGAAATTCAAGTAACCAACAAAATATATATTTTTATTTTTTTTATTTTTTTTTGCTTTGTTTTTTTATACTCGGTACATCCTGTATTTAAACTGCCTACATTTTACCACAATACTGTGGTTTTCGGTATGTGAAACTGTAATTTTCACATTTTATGTTTGCCATTATAAACAAAAATAAAGAATAAAATTTTCAAAATTAATCTTATTGAGACAAAAAGTCCTTGAACCTTATTAAACCTTTCTTATGAAAATTTTATGAAAATTTTGTTATTATTTTTGTTTTTCCATTTATTTTCATTTTGCCTTAATTTTGTAAAAATGTATATAGTTAACAATAAGTTTCCATGATTTTATGTTTTTAGAACAAATACGTGTAAATTTTTGTTTTTTTTTGGGTAAAAATTTAAAAAATCCCTGAAAATTTATGTAAACATAAAAACTTTATTTTATTTTTTTTGAATTTAAAGCTTTAATTGAACACCCTTAATTTTGATTCAGTGATTGGGGTTAAAATATCAAAAGGCCCATTTTTAATAGGATATTGTAGTAATGGTTGTGTACCATTATTTTATTTCAATTTCAAATTATTTTTTCTGTTAAAATTAATATTAAATTTATTAAATTTTTACTGGATAGTTTTGTTACAAATTTAATTTTTATTTTATATACTTGAAAATAAATTTACAGTGTGTAACAAATGTGAGTAAACAAATTTTATTATTAAATTTAAGAATCAAAACTGTTTCAAGTGTTGGAATGATGGTCTTACATTAATTTTGGTGGTTTTCGAAAATTTTGAAATAACATTCTAAACCGTTGCACCACAGCAAAACCAAATCGATTTATAATGCTTACGAGCACTATAATTTGAAAAATATTATATTTTATTGAAAATATTTGTTAAATGAAAAGGCGACCCAATATTATAGTGATGAGAATTTAAACCAAAAATTGTTTATTTACATGTTAAGTTAGAATAGACATAACGGACACTGTGAATATTGAACCTAATAGATGTAGACGGTGCTACCTATCGTCTAATACTTCTATATGAATTTTATTTTTCAATAAATTTGAACTTGTGCTCAATATATATGTATAGCTTTCAACAAACAAAATTTGGTCAAATGAATAAAAAATGAATTAATTGTTCTAATTTCTGCACAATCATCTAAAGTGTATACCTGTAATAGCTATGAGAGAGTTTAAAAATAACTTGATAAAAACATTTCTAATCATTTACTGTTACAAAGAAATCACGGAAAACTGAAGGGGTCATAGAACAATGATGTTGATGAACACTGGTTCAGTTAAAAATTTTCTTTTAATATTCCCCATGCGGGGACATATTTGTAATTTAACTTTTTTTCCACAGGACAGTAAATACTTATCATAGACACAACTTACTCCAATGCCATGGATCAGCTTGACGAATTCAAATAACAGTCTATTTGAGTAACTTAACTAACCAGACATTCCCAGACCCCGATAATATTCCGGATATAATTTTTAAAAAATTGTTCTGAATCACTTGCTTACATTGTCAATTTTTTATTTTTTAATAGTTTAATAAGTCGCATTTAAAGACGACTTTGGATTCCAAAATTTTGGAAATATGCTTGATATAGGCTTGATATACCGGTTCACAAGAAGGGTTCAAAGTATGATATCGCAAACTATAATCCAATAACTAAACTGTTAAGTTCTTCTCTACATGTTCCTGAGCAACATGGTTTTATGAAGAGAAGATTAACCGTAAAAAATGTAGTACGTTTTTGAAATCGATGGAAGCTGGCTTCCAGACTGATGCCGTATATATACTTATTTAAGAAAGCCATTTCATTTCTTACCTCTTATTGATATTTTATTAAAACTTCAGAAACTAGATTTCCCAACATTCTTGTTAAAATTAATAGAATTTTATCTATTGTAAAGGGCTTATAATGTTCTCTTTAGACGTGCAATTTATAGTATTAAGGATGAAATCTATTCACGGTACATTAAAAGTATGGTAAATGCCCATACTAGTTTCCTTGTCCACACGGTTTCGTTCAGTGAGCATTTTTAATACGTTTTATTATCGGACAAATCAAGGGGAAATATGGACATATTAATGGGATGTTTATGTTAAATAAAAGTTACCTAAATAGATCTTTCACTAAGGGAAAAAGAACTTAAAAATGTTTTATTGCTACAGTTTTCTTGGTATTAAATTTTTGAGTTAGAACTGCAATACAGAAAATGTGGTACAAACAAAAAAAACTCATTCTCGATCAAAACTCATCATCATCACAATTTGTATATACTTTGCGCCAGTATATACATATTGTGTATATCACAATACTCTGTCAAGACGAAGTTTAGTTTACCCTCAATCTTCTTTTCTTTTGTAAATTCTTGAGCACTTTGTTCAGAATAATTTTGTTAATTATTAATCACTTTTATATTATTTATTGTAATCTCTTTAATCTAAACAAGAAATAAAATAGTTATATTACAGAATAAGGTCTATTTCACACAATGTATGTAACATGACATATAACAAAAAGTAATTAACAGTTAATGTTGTACATAAAGAAATACTTTTATGTGGATTTCTTTTACTTTTATGTTTTCCTGAAATGTGAATTGTCATCATATGGAATTTGAGCCTGAACCACCTATGTTAGCTTACATTCTATAAGTTAGGCTACTCGGCTATCGCAGGCACATTGTCTTTAATTTTATAACGTTTTCTCAAAGAAATAATTTACAAAATGCATTCTCTATTCGTCAAAATAGAAATCATCAAAAAATTTCATTACTCAATTTCGACGCTCACTGTAAATAACCCACATGTAAATTAAAAATGAATCCTTTTTTTTGTTTTGTTTTTTTTTTTTCTTTTATAATCTGCAACAATAACTAGATTTTAAACAATATTAGAAGATTATACTCTTATAAATAGAAATCAGTATTAAATCCTTAAAATTTAAATACAAAAATAAAATGTAAACAGTTAACTACTTAACTACAATATAAGCAAAGCAAAACATAGAAATGAAAATATGGAAATTAAATATAATAAAAAAAAGAAAAAATCATTTATCCTTCCGGATACGGATAATCCTTCCAATTTCATTTCCTTATCTTTAGATACAAAATTTTACCTCTTTTATTTTCTTCAAATTAAATTTCTAAACTGGCAGACAAAAAAAAAACAACAACAATAAAAACAAAAAGGAAATTTTAAACCTCAGGAAGAGAAAATATTAAAAATGATATTTTCTTCTTTGATTTTTCAATATTAGAACTGAAGAGATTAAAGTATCCAGGTGGAATTTACCAAAATTGTCTTTTTTTATATTTCACTTTCAAAAACAAAATAAAAACTGCAGACATTTGAAATGAAAATGTCAGGAAAATGTCCTTAAAGCAAATTGTTCGATACTTATTTATAAATTATTATTAAGTCAATTTAAACTGAATGATCTTTAATTTTTGTAATTAATTTAAATTGACCAACATTTATTGGCCAATTATCAACAACACTTTCCCTTTGTATTTAATATGTAAATAAAAATGTTTATTAATCGTCTGGGTAACTGAATAACTATTTCAAATCAATTGTAAAACATACCAACTGATAATGTATGGGGTAGGTAGGTAGTTGTGACAGTACGCCGACATAGGGTGAAATCAAAAATTAAACATGAAAAATTAGACTAACTCCATGTTGTTGCAAAACTTGTGTAACACATGTTGCGATGGTTTCATAATTAATTTTACAACACTTTTGACGTAATGTTGGAGCTAATTGTGTTTATTTTTGAAATTACAAAAAAGTTAAAATGTCTGAATTTTTAAAAATATTTTATTTAAATTTTTTGTTGGATGAAATTTGGAATCATGCGAAAGTCGTTTAATGAAATATATATATGTATACGGAAAACGAAAATTAACTAAGTATTTTCTAGTCTTAAATAAGAGAATAAAGCCTAGAAAAATACCAAAAATAAGAAGTTATTTGAAATTGATAGATAAATATCCTGACGATGTTTTTATGAAATTCTTTTTTGCAATCTTTCAAAATTCTAAGCAACAAAACACTCTTATGCGATCCACATTTTTTAAAATCTTCTACCATTTGAAACCGACACAATATTAAAAACTTTACCATGTTTTTTCCACACTTCCCTATAAAATTATATACAATAAAAATAACTTTAATTTTAATAATTTTTCGCTTTCTTCAAAAAAAATTCAAATTACTTGTAGCAACATAAAATTTCATGTTGTTGATATTTACAAAATGTTGACCTAATGTTGCTACTACAGTGTTGCATAAATGATTATATTGTTTGTATATATGATTAATTTTGGATTTGATGACCTGCAACATAATTGCAACACTTTCGCAGTGTTTAATTTGTAATTTGTCCCATACTTAGACCAGTAAGGTACATTGTGATATCACGGGAACTTTCCTCACATAAGACTCTACTCGTTGAACCATTTCCAGTTTATTACAAAGCGGTGGTAATTTTTGATTTTAGTATTTTCAAAGTCATCCAGCGAATGTACAAAGAAGGCTCATCGATGGCTTTTCCTTTTATGATAAAGTCCGGGCGGGTACAGGGTAGGTGTTGGACAGTTTCATTTTATTCCTCCTCTCTACACATTCTGCAAAAATCGTTTGAGGGGAGTCCAAGTCTGCTGGCATGTATACCAATAAGACAATAACCCGTAATGACCTCTATCAGAGTACTGATTACACCTTTTCAAAGATAGTAGTTTAAACGAACCCTTCAGGTTTATCATATGCCAAATTTGCTTGGTGATATTGTAGACCCTACTTGATAATCTTAAATTTGAAGCTTTTATTGCATCTTTGCGAAGTAATAAATAATGTATTGGTATTTGGCCATTCAGAAAATTATTAAAACGCATTGTTCTCCACATACTTTACATTATATTAGAATGATGCAATATTTTTTTTAAATTGTGTTCAAGTGTGAAGCTGAGAAAAATAAATCCCCATCATATAAGTTAAGTTATTGAATAACTATAATAGCAAACTTAATATATTTGAATTTCGGAATTTCACAGAACAGCCAGTATTTTAGTGATTTTAATATACACTTGCGAATTCATATTTTGAGACGAAAATTGCGCACCCGAACCTATTTGAGTAGACAATAAAGTAGTATCGTTTCATAAAATTACGATAATGATTTTTAATCCTATGCCTCGCGGATGGAGTAACCGGACAATTGTGATGCTAATGATGAATAATTCTTAAAATACTTCAAAGTTATATATAGTGATAAGAATGTTGGACGAATATTTGTTTGATGACAGTACATACAATGGTCTTCAAAATTATTTGTGAAAAAAGCAATTTCGTACTTAACAGTGCATATTGGAAGCAGTGCATTATTTTTTTACGATAATTTTGAAGTCAAATAGATTAAATGTTCAACAGTTGACGTTTCAGTTTTTTGTTTTGAAATTAGGGTAGGGTCTTTTTAAGTGCGAAAGTCATCACAAAATGGCTAAAAAGCGTGAATGATCGGTTGAAATTGGAAGTGCAATTGTAGCAGACATTTAACCAACAGAGTAAACATTAAAACATGTTTTGCACAAAAGAAGCCATATATTTCTGAAAAAAATAAGTCTTGAATTAAAATTTGCTAAAGAACACATAGATAAGCCTGCTGAATTTTGGCAACACATGTTTGAATGTTTATTTTCAATAGACGATACATGCGCAAGAAAATTTTATCATTCCACCAGCATGGAAAAGCAAAAAAGAATGTTAAAAGATTGAACAAGACAAACGAATGGTGGGAATATAACGGTTTGAGTAGGTATTTCTTTATATTTCTTTATTTCGGTAAATACCACTCGTTCAAGCTACCGAAAACAGTTTCATCAAGTACTTACCTTGATGTCTATCATTATAGAGTTTTGAGTATTTGATAAGCTCAAATTTTATGCTACAACAAGATAATGGAACGACACACACGGCTGCTATTATTATATTTTATTTGAAGTTAATTGGGCAAAATGGTTTAGACTGGCAATCCTAGATTCTGTCCTGATTTTTATGTAAATTGAGAAGATTTTATATTATATGAAAAATAAAGTACCACAGAAGAAACTGGAAGGTTAGAAACAGAGACTATAAACGTCATTGAAAATACCAAGGAATCAATAGAAGTTTCAATTTTGAAAAATTTAAGTGATTCAATACCTGGTCGGCTCTAGGAGGTTATAGAACCGAAAGGAGGAAATACGTATTATTGGGTAATATAAAATAGATCCTATATAATTTCAAACCTTTGAATATTTTCAAAAAACCATTTTTTTCAGTTATTGTTTATGCATAATAAACACGTGCATACAAATTTTTTGAGACGACTATAATATATTTTTTTTATTCTGGAGAGTATGTTGACATCGTGAGTAAAATCTAGCAATTGAAGTATATAAAATTTTATTAAAAATATTTAATAATTCTCATATATCCTTACGTAACGGATTCTTTTCTGAATTTAAATACTGAAAAAAATCACTTTTACTTTCCAGTTCTTCTGCCCTCCAGTTTTCAGTTTTATTTGAAAAATTTCCCAAATAAAACAAAAAAAAGTAAATTTTTTTAAAGTTTTTAATTTTTGTTCAAAAAGAATTTTTACTGTCGTCTTATTCACCTTCTAAGGATGAATATCATCAGTAATCATAATCAGAATATTTAAATATACTGTCAAATAAATAAAAAAAAAAAATAACAATGTTGTGACAGCATATTCAAATATTTTGATATATGATTACTTATGTTCATCCTTGGAAGTTAATTTTGCATCAAAAATTGTAGTGTGAAAAATTACAGCTTTCTCAGACACTTTATTACAAAAATTGTTTTATAAAAGCAGAGATTTAATATTTGGCAGTGACAATATAGACCACAATCACATTTATTGTTGTCATTTTGTTGTTTTTGAACTTTAAAGGTACAACAAATACTTTGAATATTTTTAGGTCAAGTTTTTCAAAGATATTTGACCAAAATGAATTTTTCCCTCGATCATTTTCAAAAACGAATCTGAACAAAATTTTCAGTTCAACATTTTTATCCAGAATTGAACAGAAAAAATGTGACCAAATAAATGCTTTTAGGTCAAATTATTCGGTCACGGTAACATCGACAGTGTTCCAAACGTATTTTGAAATATTGTTTTTCCTTTTTAACTATAACATACAGCGTTATTTGGTTATTTTTTATCCTAATGTCATACTAACTTTCATAACGAAAAATAAAATTATTAAAAAAAAATTTTTAATTTTAACAAAATTTCAAGAAATTAAAATTTAGACAAAAAAGTTATATTAAAGTTCATATACTATACATAGTACATATACATACATACATATACTATATAACATGGTAATAGATGTAGTCAAGAATATTAAATTGAAAATATTAGAGATGTTCACGAATGAAACTTGACTACTCAGTCCTTCAAAATCTGTTAATGCATAAACGTGTGTAGACACGTAAATAGCTAAGGACAATTTTACTAAAAAAAATTTCAAATTTTTTTTTTTTTATTAAAATGTCAATTTGAATACGTTAGAAAAAACGTGAAAAAATTTTGTAAACAACGTAAAGGTGCAAAAAAAAAATTATATAGAATAGAGATGGAAATAAATACAATAGAATTGAATATAAGACGAGCATGAGTTCTTCTCAATCATCATGTAATGAAATCACTTCCATTTTGTATTTTGTATAGTTTAAATTATGTTAAGGTGAATCTAAATGCAATTTGTTCATTCCGTTAAAACCATTTTCATCCTATAAATGTAAGCATATATTTTATCTTTTCTGTTCCATACTCTACTGATGAGATTACAGGATGATGATAATGATGATGATGATAATGATGATGATGATAATGATAGTTTATTCTGTGATATTATTGTGATATACTTTTCAGACAAAAGTGGAACTTAAATTCGTTATTATTTTGTGACCATTTAAAATTTCATTTAAACACTATACTGCACTATATTATAGAAAAAGCACTAGAAGGTGACCAAGCCTGCTCAGTCATGTTTCTCAATGTCCCTCAAACCTTTGACAAGGTTTAGGTATTAGGTCTTATAAAAAAACAACAATATTTTACCTAAACAACGGATCAAGCTATTAGAATTCTACACAACAAGATAAGTATTCGGAATTGAAAAAAATAAGAGGAGGAGTTCTTAAAAACAGGGTTCTGGGCACTGTACATTATTTATTATATACGTGTGATCTGCCTGCATTAATAGCTACATTTGAAGACAACATTGCAATTCTGACTGCATGGTGAAAGATATAAGCGAAGTGTCAACAGAGACGTTAAATGGACAATGAACTGGCGTATAAGGCGAAATGAATAAAAATCAGTTAATATAAATTTTTCTCGCAAAAAGCTGAAAAATGAACCAACTATAACCATTATTGGTAGAGCTATAAGGATGGAAAACACAGCCCAGTATCATGGTATAATACTTGACGCTAAACTTAATTGTAACGCTCAAGCTCAAAGTACAAATGAAGAAAGAAGAATTAAATGGAACTATGCCATAATGAAGGCGACGTACTCTACAGTAGATATAGTTTTCCACATTTAAATTAGTTGATATACCATAAAAATTCTATACAGAAAAAACTATTGTATGTGATTGTGTATTCGAAATATCTGTGTAAAAGCAGTTAGGGTGTTCATCCCATAGACTTGGAATTATATAAAAAAAAAAAATAAAATAAAATATCATAAATAAACACATGCTCCTAGGTACTATAGAAATATCGCCAAACACCGATATCTACACATCGATCAGATGTCTGTAATAATTTAAAAAAAAAATTGCAATAACACATAAAGCAAGATTGCTTCAACACATATGCTTTACAGCTCTTGGAAATCACCAACTTGACACGAAAATTAAAGATAGTAAAATACACCGAATTGGTATCATAAAAAGAAAATGAATTAATGTGTAAAATAAATATAAATATCTTATACATATATACTAATTTTGTTTTTGTCTGAAGCCTTTTATAACAGCAACAATAATAAAAAAAACATTTCATTATGAATGAAAGTATATGAGAATTGAGATAATAAATAAATTTTTTTAATATATTATGGAAAAAGGTGGTAGAAGTCAAATGTAGGTATAAAATTATATTAATGCATTATGATGCGGGCTGATACATATTTACTTTACATTGGTGTTGGTGTTTTAAGTTGTAATGTGTTTGTGTATTTATGTAATAATATAATACTTTTTTAAACTGCATCCAAACTTTACTAGTTTAGCAATGGCCATTATACTAGTAGAACATAATATTACTTAATACTTAATTAAAATAGTAAATGTTTTAAACTTTGTTATTATGTAATCGCTAAGTCTTAAGTAAACCGCTGGGTGTCCTGAAGCCATTTATTTTATGTTAAAAAAAGTAGTGTTAAATCAATGGTTTGTTCACAAGACCATCAGTTTTAATATATTAATATAGAAAAAAAACAAATATTAAAGTTAACTGCTTGATTTAGGCTGAAAAGAAATGAAAATAAATATCGGAGCTACCTAAATAGTTAACACATAATAGTTTCTTAGATCGTTAAAAAAAAATGATAAATGGTAAATTACATTGACCCCATGATTAGTTTTAAAACAACAATAGTACTCTTCTGCTTAACTATTTCAATTTGAGACTCACATCTTTTACTGCTACAGATAACTCTTAAGTGGTGTCGAATTAGAATCCCTTCAGTGCAGTAGAATCGCTCTTTAGAGTAACAATTTTCATTAATTCTTACCGAAGTTGGTTTTTTTCAACATTGTTGATCTACCTTTTTTATTCAGTTTTAATATATGTTACTTTTCTTCTCATTTCTTTCATTTTCTATTTATCTCTATATTGTTTTATTTTTCTTTCATTATTTCTAAGTATAATACAGAAATTTAATAAATTATATTTTGTTGAATTTAAATTATTGAGACAACAATATTATTTCCTCCCACTGATTTATGAGATTTGTAAGAATAAGACAACAAAAAATTGATTATTTGCCTTTGCTTGTTATTTTTTAATTCTCTTTTATGAAAGTGAACTATTCGCTTTCAAGGATTTTTTTTTATAAATAAAGACTAGACAAAGATGACAACATCATAGTAAAAAAAAAAAAAATTAAATATTTTTTAAAAAACCAACAAAAACACACAAAAAGGATATCGAAAAATAACAATTTTTTATTTTTTTTTTTTGTTTTTTTTTTATTTCTTAGTATTTTATTTTGTAAATTTGTGAATTATATAAAATTATATATAAAAATATATTTATAATACATAGTTTTAATACATTCATACATATTGATGTATGTTTCTGTATTGAAATAATTGTTTTAAGAGTTTCCGCTTCAAGAAGCTATTTAGATTAATAATTTCCTTGTAAACAAAAATGAATTTTTAATTTTACATTTATTTTGGAGATTTTAAGGAGCCAAATTCAAATGGAATTAGCAATTTTTCAATTCACATTAAATACTTTATAATATATTTGTATATATTTATATATACATACGTGTTTCCGCAATCAAACAATAACAGAACAGCTAGTTATAATCTCTAGAGAGACAAGTCAAACATTAACCGTTTTTTGCTTACACTACCTGTTAATTTGTACCACACTTTCCTTCTTCCCCTTACTTCTCTATCACAGCCAAGAGTTACCTAAGTATTAAAATTCCTATCCTAGCGTGCGGATGTTTATAAAAAAAACAATAAAAATTTAAACAAGATTTAATATATTTGATAATCATGTGAATCGGGGTTGGGTTCGTTACGTTATTCCAAACCAAAAATTCCAACAAAAAAAATTCAAAGCTACAAAATTTCAAAAATTACAAATCTGAATATCTGCTTTTTCTAGAAATAAAAAAATAGTTAAGGTAAATATTCTGTAAAAGGGATATATCCCCCTTTTTGCATCCAACAGCGGCGACGCATAAAAATAATGAAGCTAAATATTCTGGAAAAAGGAGATATTCTTTTTTTTGTATTTAACAACTGCTACGCACAAGAACGCAACTTAAACCCCTGATTTTGAAGCTAACTCTAAAAGCATTCATACATGTTGGGAATTTTTGTTTGTGGATTTTTTTTTGGAATTTTTTTTTTTCATTGTTTACAATTTTGTAACTTTGGAATTATTTTTTTGGAATTATAGACCATCACTGTGAATTGTTTGTTTAATCACAGCATTTTTAGCTTGATTATTTTATGGAATCATATTCAGGTATTTTAGAAATATTTCCCGTTGTGCTAGAGACTTGAAAGTTTGGGTATCCTGTGACAAAATTTTCTATAAATTTAGGGGCTAATTAAGCTGCTATTTGGACCAAAATTCATTATTTGATAAGTAATGGGCCTCTGTACATCGCTATTTTCAATTTTGCTATTCTTTCCCTGACACACCTTTCGACCTACAAACATAAGAGCTTTACGTGTTACTTTAAAAAAATTTCAAAATGTCTGGTTTTCTCGGGCCGTTTTTACTTATACATACAAAAAAGCAATAAATAAAACAATATATATGGATCTGCGTTGTACATAATAGACTTATGATGCTTATCTCTTCAAACCAAACTTAAAATTATATTCTTACGCACACATTTAAACATCTCAAGCGTTGGCTGTCACACAGCCTACATTACAAATCGCTATAACATTCAAGCAATAAAAGCTCAAAAATGCAGGCCTTATAGGGGAATTTACACGCAATCTTATGGAAAATTATAGTGGTATCACTGCAAATCTTGAAATAACGTAAGAACTATACCGATTTTTTTCGATTTTGTTCAAGGGGGGTAATAACATTCGTCTTTTTTAAATCATTTAGTAAAAAAATATGCATTTGAGAAAATGTCTTCCAACTATTTTTCTTATTTTTCAAACATTTTTCTCTCACAACACATTCACAGTGTTTTGAATGTCATAGCTTGTAATTATTGGAGGCTGTTATCAAAAATACTAATCATTCACGGTGTTCACCAATTATTTACAAACATTAACGGTGTTTTGAATGTCATAGCTTATAATTATTGTAGGCTGTTAATAAAAATAACACTCGAGCGACGGTAAAATAACAGGCAATGACAATACCAATGTACAGAAACACAATAATAATTCCAAACCTATTCACTTCGCTTGAGATAATGTAGGTTTATGATGGAAAATGAAATGAAAAATGTATCCTGGAGTGGAATTTTATAAGATGATATATTGACAGTGACGTGACCAAAAGTAAAAGTGATCAGAAATGTTACTGAAAATTTTAAGTATTTTGTAAGGTGATAATTTTTAAAACTAACAATTTTTACAATTTTTACAAAACAACATAATCTAAAAATGTAAATTAAAATCCAAGAAAAACATATTATTATATATAAAAAAAAAAACATATATAATTTTATGATAAGTATATATATGTGTATGAAATTATAGTTGTGTAAGAATAAAAAAAAAATATTTTGTATGGCAGTGACAACGAATTTGTTGTCACTCTCAATTTAATAAAAATTGTCGCTTTCATAGTGATGAAAAAACCTTACAAAATGTCAAAAAAAAATTTAATGTTATAATTATTTTTTGTGACTATCACATTATAAAATACTAGTCCTGTTTCATCACACATTTAATTGTCTTCGTATGATTGAGACTGCATGATAATATTAATATTATATTTTATATATATGCAATTTTCACGTTTACCGTTCGATTCTAATAACAAACCACAATGAAATTTTAATCACATTTTACGGTAAACATATTATACGTTTTCATCTTCCATCATAAGTGCCAACATTATATTAAATTAAATTAACAAATTTATTTAAAATTAAAAATGGTTTTTAATCGAAATTTTTAATTATTTTTTTATACTAAAATTTATTTTGCATTTATTTAATTTAATTTTTTTCTTTTTTTTACAGGACATACCATCAAACACATTAACAGTGTTCTATTATAACTCAAAACTTATCAATTCAAATTCATTTTATATCTTTAGATCTACAAACAAATAAATTAGCATAAATGACGCCGAAATCAAATTTTTTAAAAATTTTTAAAAAATTTAAAATTGATTACAACAACAACAATAGCAATTATATTTCTATGTGAAATTATAAATTAAATGAATTGGATAACACCATCTCTCAATTTTTGAGTAGAAAAGTTTAAAAATTACGTGTTTCCATTTCAAAAAAAAAAAAAACACAAAAGAAAAACAAACAACAAAAACCTTATAGTCGGCTGCGATATCATCATTTTTATTTGTCATGGATCATGCCGTAAAAGCAACAAGAGGACGACCATGGAATACATTAAGATTCGAAAACGACGAATTAGAATGCCTGTATCAACGTTACACATTAAAATTACAGAGATTTTCTGTAATCGGTGTTGTAGCATTGGTTGTCGTTTTATGTGGTGTTATGGCTGCACTTAGCCTAACATATAATCACAGTCCAACATTGCATGTAAGTTTATAGTATCTTAATATTTTTCATTTTTTCATTTTAATAATTGATGATGAAAAGTGAACAAAAATTTAATTGTAAAATCAATATTCAAAAACTTTAACTACTTTCAAACTTTAGGAGGCTGTTAAAAAAAATCGCTTGTCAAAAAATTGTAATAATTTTATGGTATATCAATATTAAAAAATGTATTATGGTTAGCCGATCAAAATTTCTAAATTTTGTAAATCGTACAAAAATAAAACAGTTGTGATAAAATATAAAAACACGTTTAGCCGTTTAGACGTTTAGCAAAAGAAATTGAACTAGGTTTAGATAATGTCGTTTTCATTCTATATATATATATATATATATGTACATAGGTGTATACTGCTCTACATTGACAAGTGTTTTTTTTTCTCATTCAAATTCATTCAAAATATTTCTCATTCACTTTTCATCTCTTTTACGTTTTATTTGATATATTTTTGATAATTTTTTTTTGTTGTAATTTCTTGCATTTCAGAATGTCTTCAATTCCGTAATGTGCCTCCTATTTGCTATTATATTAGCTTTATTGCAATGTCGTGTCATCAAAGATCATCATCTTCCGTTTTTATGCTATGGTATATTATTTTTTACTGCTTCTATATGTTTTGTTTCAATGCCAACTGTAGGTAGTATATTTCCAGTTGATACAAAAGAGGTAAGTTAATTTATTAATATTATATAATATGATGTTATAATGAGACAAGAGACAATATTACAAAATGATGTTCAAATTCATCATAGGGAATTCATTTTATTCTCTTTGTATTCTCTTAATAATTAAAGTGTGGTAAACGGTAAATTTCTCTCTTTTGTTCACTTTTTTCTTTTCTTTTTTCATATACGCGAAATCACGTTAGTGGCGCCAATTTGTTATTATTTATAAAAAGTGAAAATAAAAAATATTGCCCTTAATAAAGGACAAAAGAAATCAATAAATGTCCATTTTGATTTTTCTTTATGAAAATAATGAAAATTTGTTGAAATCCAAAATTAATTATAAATAAAGTTTTCAATTTATATTACGTAATTTAATAATAGTAAATACTTAGATGTGAAGTTGTATGAAAAATTAATTTTTATTGGATATTATATAGAGTATTCGAAGATTCTGTCAATACACGTGCTTGTAAACCGCCATAGTGTTGAGTATTAAAAAAGAAAATTGGAGTAATTATTTTGAAAATACGAAATGAATTAGAATGAATTAAAATGATTTCGTTACATACCTCGTAAAAATTATGTCGTGCTCTTTAACTGCCAGAAATTTTAAATTTATGTATAATAAATTAAGATGGTTAGTACCGAATTCGATCAAACCAGAAACTAGAAGCACTAATTGATGGACACATTATTGTAAAATTTATTAAGGAACAAAGACTAATATGGACATCACAGGTGGTAAGAATGAATGATCAAAGGATGTCAAAAAGAATATTAGATTAGTTAGACCAAAACAAAGATGGATGAAATCGAGGACAGCGGTGGTCGAAAGATTGGAATAAATGGATGGAGAACATTTGCACAAAATAGAACAGAATGGAATAAAATTGTAAACGAAGTTAAGGCTAACCCTGAGGTGTAGACTCAATAACTAGATAATGACGATGATGGTATAATCAATTTAATACTAATGCAGCACTGTTTGATTTAGTACACAATGCTCAAGAGTTCATTACCAAAGGGAAAAAGTGATTTAATGAAAGTCCTTGATTATGTGAATAGACCTATTTTATTAAGAATGGTTTATGAATGTGAAGTTGTCGGGGAGGAGTATAACTGGTTCAAAAACTATTTTATGAATAGAAAACAATACTCAGCATGTGATAATGTAACATGCCACTATGATAATATTGAATATGTAATACAAGGCTCGTTGGGACCACTATTATTTGCGTGTTATGTTAGTACTTTCTCGAATTCAATTTAAACCGCAAAGCGTTTATGTATGACGATATGTTGATAATCGTATATGCTGAAAACAAGGACAATATTGCCGAAGATATATGCATAAAATTTACAATTGGATGACACAAAAAAAGCCAAATGCTAATTAAAGCAAAGACTGCTAATATCTCGGTAACATTTAATAATACTTCAATTGAATCTACAAATATCTTGGTGTTACAATTAGACGAAAACTTTAACTGGAATCAACAACTTGAAATCAACTGAATTGATGACTATAGAACCAGAAAAATTGGCAGGTGTTTTCAGGAAAATAAGCTACAGAATTTCTGAAATCTTTAGCTATCAATTAGTAAAATTCAATAAAGTTCAATAGTAAAAATTCATATGATATAACAGTTTGGGCAAATATATTTGAAAAAACTTGAAATCTCTGCTACTTAATAAATGAAATAAAAGAAAAAATAATGAAAAATGTTTGGTCAATTATTTATAATATATTAACATATATTTTTTTGACAGCAATATAGTTATAAATCAACTCTTCAATCTATTAAAGTTTTTGTATAAATTGTATAAACAAATACATACAAATAATTTATTTTAATAATTTTCGACATAATTAAATGAAAATATTTTGTTACCAAATAAAAAAAAATGTTCAAAGTTGTCCGAACATTTCCGACTATTACAATTTTTGTATAATGTTTATTGATTTCCTGAGTGTATTAATCTCCTTAAATAGCGTTGTAAAATTGGTTAAAAAATAAATAAAAGCTATTGAAAATAACTTAATGTTTTTATACTTATAAATCCTGACTTAATTTGATCATATTTTTATAATACATCAGTTTCTTAATAACAGAAACGTCTTCTCAAAATTACTTCTGCATTGTACATCTACATTGTATATTCTAAATTTCATTTATTTACTCTAATATTCATTTTCATATTCAACAGCTGTTCCTGTCAAAACTGAAACTAAAGACTTGACAATTGCTGAATTAAGAGATAAAGAGAAAATTCATTGTCATAAAAATATTTAAAAAAATGTACTTACCATACCACCTGTCAAATTTCAATAAATTTACTTCAGAAAAACAAAAATTAAACTTATTAGTTATTATTCATAATAACTAATACATAACAACTAATAAGTTAAATTGTTTTGATTAAAAATGGCAACTAACAAATTTTATTTAAAAACAAATTTAATAGATTTTTATTAAAGGGAATTTAAAATTTATCTCATGCTCTCATATTCTTCTAATGAGATCCTAAACCAAAACTACCACACTTTATTAATGTTTTTTCCATTTTATTTGTCCTTGATTTATTTATTTATAAAGCATAATTCTTAGAGCGCAATTTTTTCTCTAAAAAAATTCTATTTTTTTGTTGTTTTTTTAAACAAAATCTCATTAATTTTATTTTTTGTTATTTCTTTTTGATTTTTATTTTTAATTAAAAAAAAAAAAAAAAAAAAAAACAATATTATAGGTTATGGCTGAAGGTGTGTGGCAAATTGTTTTTGTAGTTTTCTTAGCATATGCAATGATGCCACTACAAATATGGGAGGCTGTGTGTTTTGGTATTATATTACCATCGGTACATGTTAGTTTAACTGCATATAAAATTTTCACGAATACATTTCAATATTTGGAATATAATCAGGTGAGTAATATTATTATTAAAAATTAATTTAAATTTTTGTTTTTTTCTTTATCATAATAAAAACAATTTTGTATAAATAGTATAGAAAGTTGTTTTGTATAAATATGCATAAAATAATTGCATATATATGGATTTTATGATGCTCCAGAAATTGTTTTGAATAAAATGATTTTATTTTGTATAAACCTATACATAATAATGTCTGTCAAAAATATTTATTTAATTTTTATGCAACAGGCATAATAAAATATTCCTTTATTGTACACAAATTATTTATTTTTGGTTTGTGTTGATTTTGTGTGCATATATAAATACTAAATTTTTTATTACAACGTAATTTACTATGTTAAATAAATATATTTTACCAATTCTTATATGACTGAGTTAAATTTTAATTCGACCGACGTAGTGATATGAGTTGATGTTCTAAAAGTTTGCATTTCTCGGCTTAAAATTTATTATTTTCGAACAAACTATAGAAAAATGTCAAATGTTAAATCTAATTGTACTATCCACACTATCACGATGTAAAGTCTATTTTTCTCCAAGGTCTAATATCTATAAGATTTATATCCGACCTAAAATATCCGATGTTTATATCTTACACGCCTGTCTTTCAATCGAATTGTCCCAGGTTCGATTCCCGACGAAGTTAAAATATGCTTTCTGGATTTTTCAACCTGATACCCTCCATCATTGGTATAAAACAAAAATAGTAAAAGGTTTTGGTTATGACTAAAAATAAAATTATGAATGCGCAGTACTCTACAGTAGATATAGTTATCCACAATTTAAATTAGTTGATATACCAGAAAAATTCTACAGAAAAGCTATTGTATGTGATTGTCTATTCCAAACCTCTGATGTGTAAAAGCAGTTCATCCAATAGGCTTGGAATTAAAAAAAAAACACAAATATGGAGTACATTTCTCACATACGGGCTGACGCTTCCGAAACGTCACTAAATTACCTAGACAAAATCCAAAATCGCGCTCTACACGCCTAATTGGTGACTCCACCGTCCAGGTAACACTTACTCCTTTTAGCAACACGTCGCAACGTTGAAGCTCTTTCTCTCTCTCTTTTATAGATGATATCCTGTTGGAAATGACACTTGTTCTACTGAAATTAAATCAATAATGCCTGCCAATTCAAACAACTCAAGCGTAACACTAGGGAGGCTTCAAGTGCCCATTTTATATACCGTGGAAATACTCAGGTGGTCCAAAACTGGTTTCAGAAATGTATTTATTGTAAGAACTGGAGTGGCCTTCTGTATTATGATAAACGATAGTCACCCTTGCGATAGTCAAAGATGGCACTAAAAATTTTTGGTAATCTGTATTGAGATCACTTGAATAATTTAAGAAAACGACGATTTTAAAAAATACAATTCGGAAATGGCAGCACAAGTATTTTATTAAATGTCAAAGTGTCCAAACAATATCAATATTATTTTTATCATGAGTGACACCAAATTAGCTGTCACCCTAAAATCATAAAAAAAAGCGACTATCACTGTGACAATTACCATATAGAATATCAATTATTGATATGCGACATTCGCAGCATTTTTTTAGATTCCCTGCTAAAATCTGGAAAATACTCATGTGTTTTCCTCCGATAGCTCCATTAAGCTGGATTTTCATTGAGCAATATTTAGAATCTAAAAAGTTTTATTCGCTCTAAAAAGGGAGATAGCTTATTGAATGTTTATGTTAGAAAAAAATAGAACGCTGCAAAGAATTCTCAAAATTTTTATTTGGGAAATTTATTTTATACACAAAAAAACAACAATTCAACCGTCAAAACCATCTGTTGAAAAAAATTATTTTTTTTACATACATTTACTCAAAAAATAGTTAAAAAAGTGTTGCCAGTATAAAGAAACTATCCCCGATATTTTAAAAATATACTTTATCAAAGTATAGAAATCCAAATTTTTTGAAAATATCCCCAATTTTTGTAAAAATATCGCCGATAAATGATATTTTCTGTTCTTATCGTACGCATTGAGCTCTCATATAAAATAATGTCATTTCATGTTATCTCCCTTTTCAGAGCCGATAAAATTTTTAAAATTTTAAATATTGCTCAATGAAAATCCAGCTTTATACAATTTGCAATTTTTCAAAAAAAAAACCTGTTTAGGTTCGTTTCCAACTTACCTACCAATTATCTTCTATCATCCTTTTTCCCTTACCTGTATTTACAATAATTTTGTGTAAAGGAATCTTTTGCTAGTATATGGGTAGTGTGAAAAAAAAACACTGATATGCACTATTGTTGACTAAAAAAATATCCACACTTAAAATGTAGTTTGTAAGTAAGGAGGTATGAAAAGCATGCTTTTTATGAACATATTTTAATTCAACTAAGTATATAAATAAAGCGCGATTTTTAGTAACAAATACCATAAAAATTTGGGGATCTTTTGAGCAAGCAACCTTCGAATGTATTATAGGAAGTATTTTCCCTTTGTAATACTAATAAGTTCAGGTTGTGGTATAAAACCGTAGATCAATTTTTCTTCCAGTGTTTTGACAATGTGCAATAAAATATTTTGCGAAGTGTAACAGCAATCAAGTTACTTAACTCTATAGCTTGTAAAATATAATTTCCTTTAAAGCATTGATTCCAATATTTTTTTAACATTTGTTTTAGTATGTAACATTTGTTTTAGTATGATAGATTCTACTAAAATACGAATTAATACATTCAAATTTTCTTTTGCTTTATATAAATCCTGTTGAGAATCTAGAAGACGTGCAGCTCTTTGTGACATGACCTGTCATTAAATTTCTATTATTTTTTATTGCCTTTGTAATACCTATTCTTAAAATCTATAGTGTGGACTGGTACATTCTACATATTTTTATTATGTAATTTAAACGTCATCAAATTTTTTGAAAACTTTGATTTTTTATTTTACTCCTGTTTTATTTCAACCGAAATTATGTAATTCAATTTTTATTAAAATCTTAAATTTTACTTGTCCCAAATCAATCAACAAAACACAATGATTTTGAAGAAATTCAGAAAATAATTTCCATTTTACTTCAAAATCGAATAAACGAGAGAAATTTTTTTTTTATTTTTCAATCTTTAATTTAATTTTATTGAAATTGATCCAAATATTCAATTAGTGCTGATCCGGTATATAGTTAAATATTTCTTTACGACATCGTGTTAATGATAAATTGAAAATATTCAACAAACAAATATACAACGACAAATAATTTAAAATTTTCATTTTATTCTATATGTATCTATCAGTATAGATAAATACTTTAAACAGAAAAATAAAAAAAAAATAAAAACAAATGTAAGTGCAACGCAATGGAACGAAGACATATGAATGTACTTGAGACTGCATTTTAAAAATGTAGCGAATTGTATAAAAAAAAATCGTAACCAATACATTAACAAATACAGGGGAGTATTGTCCAGATAAATGTGAATATTGATAGAATACTGTTTTAGTAGAAGCAATTTATATTGACACAATCAATGTTGAAAATATAATGACAACACATTTGACATGACAGTATATACATATAAATACAGATATCACAATATAATAAAATATAATTTGTATTTCTCGGTTATTTTCACATTAATTTTTTTTTCGATCCAGCTTAATGATATATAAACCATCAATACCAATATGGATAATATCATTAGAAATAACTTCTTATTTCAGCTTGAACAATATAAAAAATTAATTCTAATTATTTTATTCATACACTGGTATTGAAGATTTTTAGCTACCGTTCACATTGGATTCTTGAAGCTGTTGTTACTTTGTATATATGTGTTAATTTTCAAATGACATTTTAAAAGAAAATTGTATGCAAAATATCAGAAAATTATAGAAGACTAATGTGAAGTGCCAGAGCAAAATAAAAGACCTACAATTTTAGGTGTGACCGGAAATGTCAAACTAAGATCAAATGCATTTGCAGTCTAATCAATTAAGCAGTTTGATTTGAATCATGTAATTTTTAATGTTCATCTTGCACTTTTGCAGTGTAATCGAATATTTAGTGAGACAAAAATCATCTAATCGAAAATGTCATTTACACGTCATTTGCGTCTTGTGAATTTTGTAATTTTATAAAAAAAAAATTTGAAGGGCCTAAGTCCGTTTTCTAATTTGTTTTCTTTATATTTTAGTAAAAAAAATTCATGGTAAACAGATGTAATCGTTTAAATTTTTTTTAAATTAATTTCTTAAATTCTAATGGTAAAAAAATTGCGACAAACGTTAAAAGTCAAACTACAACAATGCATTTGAAAGAAAAGCATTTTTATCAATGTTACCAAACTTTTGTTGCTTATCGTCAAAATGTTTTTGCATATGATCTTAGTTTGACATTTCCGATTACACCTTTTGTAAACTTCTATTTGTACCAAAATGGATTACGGGTAAATTGATTTACAATTAAAATTATTTTAGCACCAGTTTAACTTTTGATGAAAAAAGTGTGTCTATTTGTAATCAAATAAAATTATTAAAGAAAGGATAGCCGACTTCAACGAAAATACGATTAAAAGGAATCTGTCACAAATTTCGAAGAAAAAATTAAAACTCAAAATCCAAATTTTAAAATTGCAACTTTCAAAATTCAAACACATCAAAATCGGAACTGTTAAAATCTAAATGTAAAGAAAATTAAAACATAAAACCTCCTCTACCCCATTTTATTTTTGCTGACATTTAATTTTTACCAAAATTAAGTCTATAACATACATATATAAAAATGGTCAAAAGCTTGAATTACGAAATATTAAAAAAAAAAAACAAAGCCAATATTTTGGGGTTTTGGTGCATGGTTGTGTATTTGTACTTTAAACGTGAGTCCTTAATTGATTATGTAGAATATAACTACCGTGAGAGTAAAATTCAAATCTCACAGATCGCGATTCACTTTGTCACCGATAAATTAAAAAAGGTATAATTCTCTATATCAGCGGTGCTATCAAATTGTACTGCTGTAAAGAATCTCCTGAAAACGTTCCGGGAAAATTTTTAAGTTTTTTGTACCTCCCTTAAAAATTAGAATAAATGAATGGGTTAAAATTTTTGAAGTGCATCAAAAACCAGTTCACAGTTGTTAACAGTTGAGGAATATGAAATTTTTATTGATGTGATTTCGGTTCCCTCACTG
Source organism: Argyra leucocephala (assembly GCA_963942445.1). NCBI lineage: Eukaryota > Metazoa > Arthropoda > Insecta > Diptera > Dolichopodidae > Argyra > Argyra leucocephala. The sequence goes on along the minus strand of OZ012678.1, from coordinate 46,101,096 downwards.
CAGTCAAAATTTAAAAAATTAAATTTGCCGGAATTTTGGTGCTCTATTCAAGAAGACTATACAAATTTATTAAATAAATAAGTTTAATATCCTTTTTTATTTTCCTACTACCTATATATGTGTGAGTCTGAATTTTCATCTTAAGCGCCGACGAAAAGTAAATACCGCAATAAAATTAACACAGATGTGTTCTTCGACTGCTGACGTGTTCTTCGCATTAAAACTTTTACATTTTTAGTTTTATTTTTGTTATTGAATTTTTTGTTTCTAGAATAATAAAATATGTTTAATTTTTTATTTTTTTTTGTATTTTTTGTTAAAAATAAATTTAAAATAAAAGAATGTATCTAAATACAATTTAATGCTGTTACACATATCATATTTAGAAAAAATTAGTAAACAACTAGGGTTCCATATAAATCTATATGACTTTAAAGAGCTCACCAACTGCAAAATTGGAAAACCACTGTTCTATATGAACCTGTCTATTTGTGTTGTTTGTGAATTTACAAATGCACATGCATGCAAAGAGGGCTAGGATCTTAAACCTTTCGTTATAGCTTTTGTACATATTCAGAAGGAAAATAAAATTTAATTGTCTTTGCCATTTCATGTGTGTCTTAATAATTTTGTCAATAAGTGTATATGTGACAAGTTTACTTGCACTTGAATATATATGTATATCTATTTATTTGGCTCATGTCATTCCATTTTATAATTTATTTTTATTTATTTTTTTTTGTAATTTTTTGGATACATCCGAAAAATATAATATGACATGCAACAAACATTTCTACCCTTCAACCAATTCTAATAAGAAAAATCAAAAATTAAAGCAATAACAAAAAATAAAAAAATTGTTTTTAAAATTGCATTTACAAGTATTTACATTTTTTTTTTGTTTTTTTGTTAAATGAAATATTTGAACTTTTTAATTTGATATGAGAATTGAAAGATTTTTTATTTTATTTTAATTGCATCCATTAGTGATGAATAAAAAGTTTCATCACTAAAATTTTAAAAAGAAAATAAATTAATTTTTGTGCTTTCAATGATTCTATAATAGTGATACTTTACTTAAATTTCAAATCATTAAATATATATATATATATATATATATATATACATACTCGTACACATTGTATATGATGAAATAAATTATTTTCTTGTAATTAAAAATTCAAAATTAAAACTTTACAATTTACGCAATTAAAAAAATCCTCAAGCTTTTCTATAAAATTCAAAATGTTTGCGTATAAGAATATGAAGCTGGAAATTCATCATTGACTCTTTGTGGATGTTTGTTGAGATCATCAATAGGTTTTCAATATTGGGTTTGAGGAACTCAATATTGGGTTTGCGCCTTAAGTTTATCCCAGTTTTTGTTTGTTCTTCCAATTTCTTATTGAAAATTATTTCTGCCCAAAATGTAACTGTAGAATCATCCGTCTCAGAAATTTATTAACAAGTTTTTCTACATGCGCCGGCTTCGTTCATTACTGTTCAGCGACACGTTGTTTTAGGACTTCCATGCTTTCTTTGATCCTGCGAACTCCATCCATGAGCTGCTTTAGAGAAATCTTCTATTCCGATCAATTCTTTTTCGTTCCCACAATTCTTTGTTTGGAATTTTCGGATTCGGACGGATTCTGGCCAGCATATCTGAAGAATCTGTCTCAGATATTTGGTAATTTTGTCCCGGCATTGTTTCACCAGCTTAGAGCAAATAGTGCTATAGTCTTACTTTTGATTGAAATCGTTTTAATATTTCAATATTAGAATTGATGGCTACTCCTACAGTTCCGTAAGTTCATATCGACTTCAAAATAGCTTTATAAATAATAAGCTTGTGCGACATTGGTGAGTTGCGACTAATCGTCCTGCACATTTTATTCAATTTTAACCCCCGTTGTTTTCTTTTGATTTACCATGTAAGTTTTTTATCTAAATGCATGCTCAGCTAATTTACTGTTTCTTTGTGAAACTGCTTCGTTATTTAGCACCACCATCGGACAAGTTTTTCTCTTCAGGGTAAATGAGACATGTGTTGATTTTGCTCTATTAACTCTGATTTACCACTTTTTTAGCTATTGATGAATTTTATTTATTCTGCGTTCCAGAATCTCTGTTGCATGTACTAGGTTACTATGCGATGTTAGGTTATATTGCGTATCATCATTGAAAGTGACGATGGTTGTCTCATTTGTTGTTGGTTAATCCGCAGTATAAAAGATTTATAAAACAAGACTTAAGTCTGTGTATAGATATCTTGACGCTTCGCTAAAAAGTGGCTTTCGATGACGTATGACCGCATTAATAAATAATAGTTCTGTGGAAGAAAGTTTGTTTAAGTTTGAAAAGTTGTTTAAGTTTGTACCAGCAATCCTGCGTGCCATGCATTATCAAATGCTTGACTAATATCCAATTGGATATTAGTCAATTAAATAAATAGCTTGAATTGATCAAAACGATTTTGATTTTTTAGAACCTTTAAAATGGCTTGGAAGTAGTTTGTAGTAAATCAAGACAATACTAAAATAATAAGACAATTTATGTAAACGTAAACGTGTAATTACCAAATACAGATAATTGTAGAAATTAATATGTGAAAGTATATGGCCATTTTAAAAATTTGCCATCTACTCTTACAAAAAATTTCCAAATTTCCGTATTCATTGTATATTTCGATAATTTCGAATATTTAAAAAAAAAAACTGTTATTTTAAAATTAAACTCATAATATAGGAGGTATCATAATATAGAATTTCATAAATAGTTATATTTCATAAGACCTTGAGAAATAATTTAAAAAAATAACAAAATATTAATGAGAATACAACTTTTTTGATTTTTTAATGCCCGAAAACCTTTGTTTTTTTTTTTTTGGTAAAATTTTAAATTTTTCTGCTGATTTTTAATTAATATGCTTAAATAAATATTTTAGTTATAGAATTTTTGATTATACTTATATACTATAAATAATTTACATGAAGTTTACAATTAATAAAATGAATAATATAAAATATTTAAAAATTGTAAAAATGTTTGAAATCTAACAGAGTATCACAGTAAGATAACAAAAAATAAAAAAATATGATGTTTTCTTTAAATTTATTATGAGAAACATCCTACACAATTTTTTGACTTCTAACCCTTTAACATTTTTTTATTTTTTCTTTTTTATATATTACTTGAATTACATGGATGATACAGTTAAGAAAATATCCTTAAGGTAGCAGCACCCCAAACCCAAAACAAAAAACTATATTTTGAAATAAGATTTGTATATGAAGTACAGTAAAAGAAATTGAGTATAATCTCAGACTCTCACTTATGTTTGTGTTATACATCATTTCCGAAAATTTCCTTATTTTACCATATTGAGCCATAATGATTTCCATAATGATTTCCTACAAAAATGTAATTGTCCATTCATCGTATATGATTATTTCTCCCCTATTTGTCTTCCACAATTCAATATTTGTTTAAAAATATATAAACTTAAATTATTATCATCTCGATCTTATCATTCCGCAAGACAGCACTGGCAATCAATTGTTAATTTCCATACTGTGCAATGGATGGAAATATATTTTAATGGTGCAATGCAATGCAAGTGCATGATTTCGTTTGATTTCGATCAATTTTTTTTAATTCAGTCATATTCTTAGCAAAATAGGGCTTCTCCGAATAATGAGTTCTACTTGAATTCCAGTCAAGAATAGTTTCATGTTTGTTTTTGCAGTATGTTGCCTATTTCAATATCGGTGCATTGAACGCTTGTATTCTATATCAAACTTTTTGTGTAACAACATAGTAATATCAGCATTATATGGCCATCTAAGTTTTCCGTCGTAAAGATTCACTTACACAGAGAGAAAAGATTTTCTAATTTCAAGAAACACCGATTCATAATATATGAAATTTTGAAAAAATACATATTTAAGAATTTTAATCTTGATACTAGTAAAAAAAAACTTAATTAAAGAATTTTATTCTTGTTTTATACAATTCCAATCGATTACTTTAATTTAGGTACTTAGCCGAGTCCAGTCGCATTTTTGTAATATTGTGCTTCTCCACGTAATATGCCATCGACATATACCTAGTCGTACTACCTTATTAATTTCAATGTAATTTCAATGATTTCAGCAATGTTTTACGTTTATTTTAGCTATTGTGTCAGTTTTAAGTATTCAACTTGAACTTGTCAAACATTCATTACGTTTTATATACATTCAGTATTTGATTAAATCGGTGCAAATATTTTTAGTATTCGAAGCATCTATTTGCAAATATTTTCTATTTACTATATTTACTATTTTACTATTTACAGTTATTACATTAGATTCAAACATACATCTTCCGTTTAGATCAGGCTTTCACCAGAAGTTTGACAATATTTTGAATATTTGCTTAGCTTTTAAATTCTTCTATTCTACACATCAGCTTCTAATTCTTCAATGTTTTAATGTTTGCTGCCAATGTTGCAGAATGTTTAAATTTACTAATTTCATTGTCTTAATGGTAAGAGTACATGGTTCCATTCATGTTGATTTGATTTCTTGACATTTATTTTACGTATACGATTTGGTCGCAATTTGTATTGAACGCTTGTATCTATATCAGCCTTTTTATGTAACAACATAGTAATATCAATATAATATTTCGCCGTAAAGATCTACTTAGCTCTACAATGTTATATTTGTAATTGATCTTTTTTGTTCAAAATTTTTTATTCTATTGTCTATAACTTAAGTAGAATACATATTTGTGTATTGTGTACTGTACTGCAATTTATTACATAAAAGGAAACGAATAATGCTTTTACAGTATTTTTTATTATTGGTATTATTTTTATTACTGGTATTATTAAATGTGGAAACTTATTTTATATTATCAGGAACTAGACCTTCTTAAATAACAATAGCTCGTGATCGCTGTTACCTTTAAAAATTAATGTAGTTACCATTGACCTCCGAGAGAACATAAAAAAATAACTCGATAAGCTATAAAAAGTTGTAATAATGATAATTTTTTTATGTTCTTGACAGCAATTTACGTGGAATTTTCACTGCAAGCTTGTAATACAATTCATTTTACTACAATGTTTTTGGAACATTTATTTATCAAATTACTGGTTTGATTGGTCAAGAGGTCAAAGTCATCAAAAGGTCAAGGTCATCATATGTGGAAAACTACTGCTATTGTCACGAACTAAGCCTTCTTAAATATAATAGCTCCATTTTATTTAAATTGTTACCAAATTATACTGTCAATTATTATTTTTTGTAATTTATTTTATCCTAATAATAAAGGGTACTGGACCAGGTCGACCAAACCCATAAAGCATTTTTCTTGCTTCATCGAGAAAACCATGGATCTTTCTGCCGAAAGGCAGAGGTTCTACCACCTAGCATTTATTATATAACATTTATATTATTCATTCATCAGTTCCTTTACCCTCTACGAGTACCGTAATCAGACAATTTTTTTATATTTAACCTACTTTCAAATTTCCATCATTGTACGTATATGTTTCCATAGAATCCTTTCATATAGAAAAAATATATAATAAATAGGTTATATATAAATATGCTTTCTTAAAGATCATGACAGCATAATTTGTAATAAGGATATTTTTCTGCTTGTTAACATTTTTATAAAATATGAAAAATTGCTTACTCGTACTTTTCTAAAACAAAACAAAAAAAAGCAAAAAAAAACAATTTCAGTTTATTTTCATACCAAAAGTAAAATTCAAAATTCCAAGAATCAAAAAAGCTTAGTTTATTTATTTCTTTGTTTTTTTTCGAATTTTAAAAACCCAAAATGTATTCAAATTTATTCTAAAATTATTCATTGAAATTTTTAACAGTTTAAATTAATGGAATATAGCTAGGAGTTATAAAAAAAGAATTGAAATTAAAAAAAATTATTTATTTTTTGTTCTATACATATTAAAAAATGTATTCCCTTTAAATTTTCTTCAAATTTTTAAAGAAACAAAAATCAATTTAAAGATTTGAGTTCTTAAGGGTTATACATATAGGAATCTAATCTAAAAGAAAATATGTTTTTACATTTTTTGTTTCATCCATTATAAAGAGTTATTTAATTACATATGATTTCATTTATAAATTCATCTTAATGTCATCATGTGATTCTCTTTATAAACTAATAATAACATTGGAGAGCTCTCAACATATTCTATTAATTAGAACAAACTCCGATGTTAATTTTTTTTACAACTGCACTTTTTATTTTAAGCGATAGCATATAAACACTTCAGCCATATTTCAGCATCCAACCTTAAAATAAAAATACTATTCACTGAATAGAGCCTAAAAATATGCTAACTGTTTTATGAATATATCACATTTTTTTTAATTAGATTTATTTCATATTTATTATTACTACTGCACATATAGGTACTACAATAACTACAAGAAAAAAATCAAAAAATAGTGATTAAAAATATAAATCCGTACTAATTTATTCTTATCCATTACTATACGTAAGTTCTATCTATTCATTATATATAAAATCACATTTTTGGATGGAGCGGAACAAATTTACCACAGCAAGCTAAATAGATTACATCAAAAATACATAAAAATAGCTCACGGCTATCCTATCCTATCCTAAATTCTATACTGATGGTTTGTTTAGTTTTTCAAATACTGTTAGCCTACAACTTCCAGCAATCGCATTCAAAATTTTTAAAAATCAAATTAAGCGCAGTTTCTAATCCAGATGAACGAACGAAACACTACAACAATAAAATAATATTTAACGATAATTATTTAGTAAGAAATTAGAAATTATAATACAATTGTTATATACATAATCAATTCGTCTAAAAATGAAGTGTCGAAGTCGTTGAATAAATAAAAATTAACCCTTTTTATATATTAAAAAATAGGTAAAGAATTTTATTAGTGTATGGCGGTTTTAAATTTTACTCTTTTAATTATCTTTCTTGCCTTCTTTATTTGCGAGTTGCTTACAGACTACTTAATAATAATTTTAAGATTAAAAATGTACCTTATTGATAATACTAATTTATACTACTGGTCTATTACTATTACTGGTTATTGTTTACAGAGAGAGAGTAGTATAACATTTCTACTTAATAGTCAAAGAGTATGGTGCTGTTTTTAGAATTATTATCAATTTTTTAAAAGGGAAAAGAGTCGTTATTTTAAAATTTACAAAAAAAAAATATTAACTAAATTGTGCGTGCTCTATTGATTGGTGACATTTTAAATCGGAAAGGAACGGAAATGGATTTTTATTTATGATGTTTTCTTATTTTTTAACATAGAATCTGAATTCGCATTAAAAAATACCTCTTCCCATTGAAACATCTCGATTTCGATAAATTTCCGGTTTGAAAAAAACCAATTTCCGGTTTAAAAAAAATCAATTTCCGGTCTCTCCCGGAAGTTGGAAATGTCATCAATCGATAGAACCTACGATTTAATTGTTAAATTTTAAAATAACGACTCCTCTTTCTCTTAAAAAACTGATACGTAAGCTCTGGCACACCCGGTAATCGCTATATTATGAAATATGTATTATAATATTTTGATATTTTGATAACATCGCCACAATAGTCACACGTTTTTTGATTTATGTCAATAATTATTGTTGGTTAATTTTTGCTGCATAACAAAACAACCTACTATACTATAATCTCTTTCTGTTTCTCCATTTCTCTATTTGTTTTTTTTTGTAATTTTATAATTAATATTTATTTCTAAATTTTTTTTTATTTTATATTTTTAAACAGTTGATTGCTAATATTGTTATGTTTATTGGTGTTAATGTTGCTGGTGTTGTTGTTAATATTATGATGGAACGTGCACAACGTCGTGCATTTTTAGATACAAGAAATTGTATTGCATCTCGTTTAGAAATTCAAGATGAAAATGAAAAATTGGAAAGACTTTTATTGTCCGTACTACCTCAGCATGTTGCAATGCAAATGAAAAATGATATTTTATCACCAGTTGCTGGTCAATTTCATAGGATATATATACAAAAGCATGAGAACGTTAGTATTTTATTTGCTGATATTGTAGGCTTTACTGTGTTAGCATCACAGTGTAGTGCACAGGAACTAGTAAGACTGTTAAATGAATTATTTGGAAGATTTGATCAATTAGCCCATGTAAGTATATACTTATTATTTATTATATAATATATTGTATTATATATATATATATATATATATATATATATCGTATATAGGATAACCATTGTTTGAGAATAAAAATTTTGGGTGATTGTTACTATTGTGTGTCAGGACTTCCGGAACCTAGAAAAGATCATGCAAAATGTGCTGTTGAAATGGGTTTAGATATGATTGATGCAATAGCGTAAGTATATCTATATTGTTAAAAAAATATATGTATTTTAATTTAATTTTTAGATTAGTTTTAAAAACTTGTGTCTCCAGGAAAAACTTTAAACAGTCCTCCTGTCTAATTGATTAAGTGATTTTTGATGCCGTACTCATTTACAGAATTTTGTTCTAAACTCACAAGAGTAACGCATCCTATGGTGCTTTGCCAATTTTTCCACTATATTTTCCCCAAAACTTTTTTAACTGAAAACTTGCAGTTTCTGATTGAGGCATGTTGGATATCAAGCAAGTTTCACAGTCTTATATTAAAATAGAGTTTATACAGAATCATGAATACTCTAAGTTCAGTCTTTATGGACATAATGTTTCTTCATATCGACTTAAATCTGTTCATACTTTCTTTAGATTGTTTTCTACACTTTCTTAAGTTCTGATTGTAATTGCATTATATATGTAACAGAAGTAATGTTTCCATTTCAACTTGATGTTTTTTGCACTGCTGTTGTTTATTCTCATCGCTTTGGTTTTCTCTAAGTTAATTTTCAATACTATTCTGATAATTTGTAATATTATTTATTGGAGTTAATAAATACACAAAACTATATTAATGAATTTAATACTGTCTTCATATGTTTTGAATATAATCCTATGCATCAATTAATATTATTATTTAAAATATTTTAAATTTAGAGAAATGAAATCAAGAATGGGAAAATTTTTAGCTCAAATGAGAGAAAATTTATCTACTTCTACTACAACTACTGTGACTGTTGAAGTTACTTTACCCAACAGGTAGGATAAAGACCATATGTGTTCTTTAGCTAGTTTTATAACATCGTTTTGTATTATCGTTCTAATGAAATAATTTGAATTTCGTATTGTTTTTCGTTTGTTTTGTTTTTTCTTCCAGAATATTTACAGTATTTTATCCTTAATTGTATAAAACCATACAAATTGTGTTAATTATAATAAAATAAAAATTCACATGTGATAATACTTTTACTTAAAAATTAAAATTAACGAATTAATTACCAATAATTTGTTGACTGGATTCCATTTTACTTCATACCATCATTTTTAGTTTCAGAATTACGCTTCAATAATTGTAATTTAACTTAAAAATATACCAAAACAAAAAAGTGTACGAATTAAAATATAGATTCAGTCAATGAATAAAAATCAAATTAAATGTAAACGTAATTATAATAATCTGTGTTAATTTTAAAATTTAAAACCATATTTTAATACATAAAATTTTAATAAAACTAAACTGTTTTTTTCCAGTACTGTTGTTGAAGCAACTGATGTTATACTTAATATGCGTGTTGGTATCCATACTGGTCGTGTTTTATGTGGTGTTTTAGGACTTCGCAAATGGCAATTTGATGTTTGGTCAAATGATGTTACTTTAGCTAATCATATGGAGTCTGGTGGTGAACCGGGTCGTGTTCATGTAACACGAGCAACATTAGATTCATTATCTGGTGAATATGAAGTTGAAGCTGGTCATGGTGATCAAAGATCATCGTACTTAAGAGATCATGGTGTTGATACTTATTTTATTGTTCCTCCACCCCACCGCAGAAAGGTTATTATTCATACATCTATACACATATACAAAAACATTTTTTTTAATAATTTAATTTAATTTCAATATAGCCACTTATGTTAAATACACTTGGTGTACGTTCAGCTTTGGGTAGTCGTAGAAAATTATCATTCCGTAATGTATCAAATGTTGTGATGCAATTATTACATACGATCAAATTTTCTGAACCTGTACCATTTTCAAATATGGCAACTGGTTCATATCCATCATCAGCTGGTAGTGGGAGTGGTACAGCTGCAGGTGGAGATAAAAATAGAAAGGTATGTTCATTTCAAATATTTTTAATTAAATTATTCTTTTTTTTTTTTCTTTTTTTTTTTTGAACTAACATATTTAAAACACTCTTGAAATTTTGAATTTAATCACACAATTTCAATTATAACATTATAATTCAGTAATAAAAACAAAAAAAAAGAACAAAAAAAAATAATTTTATGTCCAAAAAATTAACTTTATTAATTGTTAGAAAAAAGTTAATAGTTCATTGCATGATTGATTTTGCTCGTTGATTTCCAACAATTAAAATCCAGAAATGAATTTTTTTTTTTTTTTTTTGGTAACCCTAAATGTTACATATATAATTTAGAATTAATTAATTAGAGCTTATTAAATAATTAATCCCCATAATTAATAGAATTTTTTTTACTTTTGTTTTTGTAACTTTCCTATTTTACATTATGATTTTTTTTTTAATTTTCCAGGATGCGGTAAGTTTTTCCCCCATTATGAGCATTTTGAAGAGAAAAAAATTAATTTTTTTTTCCAATAGAAATTTTAATATAATATTGTTGTTTTAATAGAATAAAAATATTCTATATAGAAGAATATTTAATTAAATTGTTAATTAAAAATTAAAAAAAAAAAAATATTTCAAAAAAAAAACAATTTTTTGTTTTTCAAATTAGAGTTTAATTGTTAAAATTAGAAAGAGAAAGCAAATAATTTAATATATTTATTTTGTAATAAAATTATGAAATAGAAAAAGACAACTATATCCAAAAATATAAATAATTTTCTATATTCATATATATATATATTTATATATACATTAACATAATATTACATATAGATTAGACTTTAATGTATGGTAAGTAACAATGGGGAATAGTAAAGTAAAGTTTGGAAAATAATTTGATAAAATTTTTTAAAATAAACTAATTTTTAACTAATATTCATCTTATAATGACGCAAACTGGGTGACGCAGTAAAAAGAGCACCTGTCTTTCAACTTTTAACCTAAAGATCACAGGTTCGATTCGTGCAAAATGGTTTATAAGGTTTTCAATCTGGTCCAGTTCCCTGCGATAAAATAAAAAATAACAAAAAAAATAATAGACCCACATCTTGAAAGGAAATTTGCCTAAACGTGCATATTAATATACCAGATAAACTATTATATAAATAAATAAACTTATTATAACGGTTGGAAACATTGGATCTTATTTTGAGAAGCTAATTTTGCGATATGTAAAAAAAAATATATTAATTTGGTATTCTAAGAAATGAAAAATATTTCCTATTTGTATTCTTTCACAACGTTTCGATTTTGATTTTATTCTAACGCGATTTTTACTGTCATAAAAAATTCCAAATTTATCACTAAGAAAAATTTTATGAAATGAGAAAGAAAGAACAAGTTAATAAAATTAAATTAAATTAATGTTAAAATTTTTCTATATTTTTCTTTAATATTAATTATTAAATATTATTTTATAATGTTATTATATATATACTTAAAATATTTTGCAGACCGTTATCTTACTAGATATTATATCTAATGTAAATAATCAATATATAAAACGGTTTATACACAAAAATATGAAAACAACAAAGATGCTTTCAAAGGTCCTTTTCGTCCTTAAAAAAAAAAGATGTGCCATTAAGGATATATATTTTTAGAAAGCTGGGAACACCAGGTATCCTTGAAATATAGTCACTTAGTCCTACACGGATACAACATTTGTCCTACGCGAGTATAGTAATCTTTTCGGAATACTTAGTCGGTTTGGTTTATTTATATTAATTCAAATTTAAATTTTTTCAATCGTTTTTATCTCATAGTTTTATTAAATAAAGTTAAGAAAAATTTACCACCGAATTTACGTAAGGGAGTTTTCTCAAAATTTGACTTATTTTGAAAAAAAGTTTATAATGCAGAATGATAAAAACATAAAAGCACAATTTAAATGGAAAAATTTGCAATAACATTACCAACGCTAAAACACAAGTTTTTATAAAAACTATTCAAATTACATTATTTTCCAAACTAAAAATAAAAATAAAAAAAAGTGGTGTGTTTTTTTTTTGTAAATAATATCAGAATTATATTAAATGTTTAATGTAAATTTAAAGAATAAAATTAGTACTTTATATAATATATATATATAATACATAAAACAAACATAGATTATTATATTATAATTATTGTTATTAAAAAAATATTTTAAAATAGTCCTTTAGCAATTTAAATTATGTTGTAATTAAAATAGAAAATTTTAGATTTTTTTTTTTTTTTTTAACAAACAATTATTTGTATACAAATTTATTAATTTAATTTAAGTACAAATTTAAATAATTTATTTAAATTGACAAAAGAAAAAAAAAGAAGGAAACACAATAATAGGAAAAAAAAAAAGAGACAAAATGATTTTTTTTTTCACAAAAACAAAATTAGAAGTTTATTTTCTATCTATCTCTCTCTCTCCTTCTCTATCTCTCATTTCTGCATTAACATGATAACAACAGGTTGTAAGGCTACAAAAAATTTTGCACGCACCAACTACCCAGTGTGATAGCGTGTCAATAGGATCGTCAAATATCATGTCGTCTTCTAATCGAAAAGTGAGCGTTTTGAATTTTCCAAAAATTATTTAAAAAATAAAAACAAAATATTTCAAAAAATATTTTCAAAAAAAATTTTTAAATGTTGAGCTAGAATATTTTCTTTTTTTTCAATAATTTTTATATACATACATATATTTTTACAAAGTTTTGTACTTTTATTGTGATTTTGTAATTTCGTTTCGTTTTTTTATTTTATTTTAATGAGATCGTGTTTGTTTTTCATTTTTCGTTTTTTTTATTTTGTTTCGTAATTTTCTAATAATCGATTTTGAAATTTGTCCTTTTCTTCGAAAAAAAAGTTTACTCCCCAATATTGTTTTTGTATCGAATAATTAAAATTTAATAAAATATATTGTTTATTTTTTAAAGCTTTTTACTAATCATAATTTTTTATGCAAAACTTTAAAATTAAAAATAAACAGAAATTTCTAATATGCAAGTATTTTTAAAAATTAACCCGAATTCACAATGTAACGCGACGTAACGCAAAGCAATGCATTATTTTTATTGAATTCTAAAAATCAGTAATGAACTTTTGAAAAATAAAAATTTATTGTGAGTAAAGACAAATTAATGGAAGCTATACTAAATTCGACAATATTTTCTATAGTTATAGGTAATATAATTATTTTAGCGTGCTTAAAAAGTTGTTTTGAATCATTTTTATAATTCATTGGAATTTTGTATTAAAATATCCATCGATATCTCTAAAATGACTAAACATTTTTATTTTTCTTGATTTATCTTTTCTTTTAACTTCAACTATAACTGAATTATTAATTCATTTAACACATTTCATACTAATTAGTAATTATTAACTATTTTTAATAATAATTTAAACATTGATAATTATAATTAACTATTTAACTAGTCTTATTTTATTTCTTACTATTTAATGTTAATGTCAAAAAGTCGAAACTGGATGTGATCAAGTCAAAATGGATAGAACAGTTTTTATAATAAATCCATTACTTTTCATTATGTTGCTTTACTCAATTTAGTTTCGCTTTGCGTTGCATTGCATTATATTGTGAACTCAGGGTGAAACTAATTGTTTACATTTCTAAAACCAAAAATGATCGTCAAAAATAATAATTTTAACAGTTCACATTTCAAATCATTTGACACAAAGAAAACAAATGTTAAAAATTCTAACAATTTTTCGTCGTCACGGCAACGTTATCATTAAATAACAAAATAAAAGGATACTTCCATTGTTCAAATTTAAATGTATTCATATATTAACATACATATTTACATAAAAATTTTATATAACATAACATAATTGATACAAAACTCAATATAAGGGGAATTATATATTATTGCTAATAATTAATTTTACATTTTTACATGTACAGTTTTTAATTTTCATTATTTATCTAATCGTGTTAATTTTTATTTTAAATACTAACTTAAATATTAGTAAATTAAAATCTAATTAAATCATTAACAAATTCACAATATCGTTTTTCTTCGTGTCGTTAAATTTCCTGCACAATTATTTTTTTTTAATTATTTTTATTTTTACTTGTTATAAATGGTCGTCTCTTTTTCACATCAATAACTTAACAAAAATTGCTAGAAAAATTAATAGAAAACAACAACACGTAAATTAAATGTTATAATGTCGTAATTTAAGTTTATGGAATTTAGGGTGGGCTGATAAACAAAAACAATATTTATTTAAATTTTGTGAGTGTAAAGTTTTGTTAAGATTTTTATGAATTTGTTTATTATTTATAAAAAAAAAAAAATAAAAATAAAAAAAATTATAAGATTTACATACTGTCAAATTATATATACATATATATATAAATAATAAATTTATATATATATAAATAATAGAGTTCAAAATTTTATTTGTAAAGTATATAAATAAAATTATTAAATATATATATATATATATACATATCGTAAATTTTCCACAAAATTACTTAAAATATCTTAAATAAATGTACACTATGATAAAATGGCAAGCACATTCATTCCTTCCTTTTATTGTGAAAGTCATAGTAATAAAAAATATTCCCAACAGAGATGTAAATACAATTGATATACCAAATCCAATTTATAAAAAGCCATGATTATTTAGAATTTTCAAAATCAATATTTAATATGCACCAACAAAAATATTGAAATAAAACCAAATTTAATATGTTATTAAATCTGCAATATGAGAACAACTTGTATACAACTTTTATACAATTACTATTAAAATTTCTATTTTTAGCGGGGTAGTAGAATAAGTGAAAGAAGTATTGAACGTCGATTTGCTTCCTGCTGTTCAACTTGTTGGGTAAGCTATATATGACAAATAAAATAATGTAAAATAAAAGTGCCGAATACTTATATTTATATGTATATCCTTTAACCACGCCAGCAATATAATACTCGTAGTAAAAAAAAAATATTTTTATTTATTTTATTGTGAATCAAATTCAATATAATATCAATTGAAATAAGAAAATAATCAATTAAAATGCATAATTAGGCACTATGTATATTTTATTTTATAAAACAAAAAGTCAACTATACAACAGTTAATTTTCAAAAAAAAAAAAAATTGATAAAATTTTAGGACACAAAAAATATGCACTTAATTGAAAATCCAGTTTGAAATAAAAATAAATAATAATATGTAAATATTTACCAAAATAATATTACATAAAAAGAAAACATACATACTTGTTCCCTATCCATTAGATAATATTTCAATTTTTAACTTGAAATTAGTTAAAAAATTTAAAATTAAATGGGTTTTAATTTAAGATATTCAAATTTCCACATCTCAATCTAAAATTTTAAAAATGGTGGCTTAGCTAAATGGTTAGTTTTTGCAGTGTTAATATGAGAGATTTTAAAACATATTTATTAATTATTATAATTCATTGTATGAAAATCTAAGAAGGTGTATCTTCAAATTGACAAAAAATCAATGATTTCGATATTTAAAACATTTTAAAAAGATTTATTTTAACACAAAAGTTTATATTCTAAATTATTTGTTAATAATATTGTGTATTCGTTAAAACTATCTATACATATAACTACATACATAAATATATAATCATTTCATTAATAATTAAATTACAAAAATATAAAACATTATTTAAAACATTTTGAATATACACACATGCATATATATAAATTTAAAATAAAAACAAAAAACTCAAAGTGAAAACTCATTTCATAAAACTAATTTAAAATATGTATATTCATATATACCAAAAAAGTAAACAAAAACAAACAGAGTATTTTAAAACAAAATATTATATGTATAGAGACTGAGTCAAAACAATTTTGTTTGATGTACAGTACATTATCACACATTTATCTAATCACAACAATGTAGTATTTTTTTTATTGACAGCTTTATAAATAATACATTATATACCACCTAGCTCTTATAATACAAATCTTAACATTTTTATCAATTATGGAACAAAATATAATGCATGTATTGGATTTATGTATTTTCTGATCTAAATAATAATTTTATTTGAAAATTTCACAACAAATTAATCACTTATACTAAAGCTTGTACTAAGAAAATTAAAAACATATATAAATAATATGTATATAGCTACATATACATATTTTATTTCTTTTAATAAATTTTCAATAAATAAAAAATGTAAAAATTATTTATCTAAAAATAAAATATTAAGCTTTCTATTAGTAGTTATATAGTATGAATTTAATAAATTATTGTTAATGTTATATAGTATGTTTGTTTATTTTATAAAATAAATTATATTAATTCATATAATTAAAAAAACAATTTCTTACCAAAATAATTAAATTTGTTGCATGTTTAAAACAAATAAAAACTATAATCATAATTTTTAAAAAAATAAATACAAATAAAAAAAAAACTATCAGAAAATCATATCTATAGTCTATGTTTTGTAAATGGAAATATTCTTTCGTAAAATTCTAACATTATTAAAAAAAAATTCAAATTTCAAAACTTTGTAAATTAATTGATATATTTGAAAGTAATTTAATTAATATTAATTATATTTTAAGTTTCCTATGACTATATTTAATTTTAGTTTATTGATTTTTTTATGTACCTAAAACTGTCAAACTTTCAATGCTACCTTTTTAAAGCATAAGATTAAAGACATATTTTGATTTTTCAAATATATAGATAATAGATTCATTACAGATTAACCATACTGATTCGAATGCTATATTTCAGGTTTTTCATTATTTACTTTTTGGTCAGTTATTAGACTCAGTTTGATTAAAAAATAGGAATAGAATGAGATAAAACAATAAAATATGACATAAAAAAATCTAATAACGTCAAATTAGAAAGCTTAAGTGTAAGCACTCATAATTTTTTTATCCATTTTAGCTGCTGTAGGTGAAAAAATGATGACAAGCATTTGATGAAAACCTGAACCCAAACACCGCTTCAAGGACTTTTCTTTTACCTTTTAAAACAGAGCAATTCGTGTGGGATTTTGCCAAACCAAAATTTGAAGCTTTGACTTCTTCAATTTTTTGTCTCCATTCATTTCTATTTATTGAATCCAGTTACATATGATTATATTTTAGATCATTTCGGAAACTGTTTTTGCCAACTGTACTTTGATTTTGTATTGTGTTGTTATTCGTCTTTTAATAATTTACATTGAATTCCCTTTTCTTTTAGTCATGGCACATCATGTTGAAGATATTCAAGGTATTTTAGCTTGATAAATGTAGATAAATTTGGTTCATTTTATGTGATTTCAACGGAAGCGTAACGAGATCTCTAGTATATTAAAATCTCGCTTTTCAAAATATCGTTTGAATTCCAAAATATTTATATCGGGGTATCTCCTTTTTCCAGAATTTTTATGTACTTAAAAAAACGATATTTTGAATAGTCAGATTTTGTTACCGTTTTTGAACCCGACCCAATTTCATCATATAATTTTGATATCAAAATCAAAATAATCAAATAATAAAATATTTACTTAGTATAGGAAACTTGAAATATTCTCATAACTGTCATTTTAAATATTTGAATTCTATTAATTTGACAAAATTCACACAAAGGTGAAACACATCAGGTGTTGTCAAAAATAGGTACTATACATTTTATAATGTCTGCCAATTCTACGTGCATGGCTATTTAAATTGTTCAAACTCATATTGCGACGGCTTTAGATTAGTTAAAAAAAAATATTTTTCCTATTTTTTAATTGTCGGTTTTATTTTTGTAATATAAGAAAAAATATTTCCATATTTAAAAAAAAAAAAAAAAAAAAAAAAACAACAAAACTGATTTAACAGCAACTAATCTGGAAAATCTATTTTTCAATATTGCTAAGATTTTTTTCTAATTTTTTTTTATTTCTTTTTTAATTTATTAATCATAATTTAATAATTTAAAAATTTATTAATTAAAAATAAATGTTTTTTTTTTTGTTTTTTGTTTTGGCTCCGTATTATTTTCCTGCTCATAAAAATATTTAGAACAAAGTAACTGACAAATTTAAGAGACCATTTCGAAAACGTCATTCAAGCGTTCATCATCAACCAACAAATCGTGTTAATCGTTTCTTATCACAAGCTATAAATGCACGTTCTGTAGATCGTGAAAAATCAGCTCATGTTGATCGCATTACATTAAGATTTCGTGAGAGCGATAAAGAACGAGAATATCGTAAAGATTTTGATTTAGGTTTTACAACAGCTATGGTATGCAGTTTAATTTTATTGATATTAGGAGCTGGATTACAAGTTTCAGCATTACCAAGAACATTAATATTATTATTGCTGTTTTTAACAGCATTCATATGGGTTAGTTCAATTTTAATGTTATTATTGGCAGTGCGTTTAAAATGGATTGCATGGGATTTATCAGAAAGTTTTACATTAAGACTAGCAATTACAGTATTTACAATTGTTTTACTTTATTCTGTTGGTCAAGTGAATGTTGTAAGTATTAAAAATTTTATTTTATATTTTCGAACGCTAATACAAAATTACAAAATTTAATTTTTAAAGTTTACATGTGTCTCAGATCATCCGAAAATATGTAATTCAACTGTTTCAAATTTAGATGAAGAATACTATGGTCATAGAAAATGTTCATTGCCTCAATATGTATCTCTATCAGCTGCATTTGCATTTCTTTCTGTATCAGTGTTTTTACGGTAAGTTTAATGTGCATTTTTTTCATTTATTCTATGCAATTTTTTAAAAAGAACTTTACTAACTATATAAATAAATATATAAATTTGTTATTACTTTAATTAAATTATATAAAAATTTCCGGAAAAAAAGTATAAAAAATTGTATATAAGATGTAATTTGAACGTCGAAATAAGGCCTTAAATTTAAATCAAACTCATTTTTCTAATCGAGCTAAATTGAAACAAACGTTGTAAAAATAAAATTGAAAGAATATGCGATATTATAATTTAACAGTGTTAAATTCAACACTATTTTTTTTAAAAAACATATTTGCATTGTTTTTTATAAATTTATAAATATGTAGATTTAAAAAAAATATATTTCTATATTAAATGAAAAAATAGGTTATTTTGCATTTCATGACAAACTATTCAAAAGCAAAACTATCCAAAAATTTTGAGTCAATCTTTATTTTACAAAATAAAACCAAAAAAAAGAAAAAAACATTTTACAGAAATCATTTAGAATTAAATAGATAACCTTTGCTGCTTAAGCCCTACTCTCGTAAATTTCAAATCTTTGGAATTAGCTAAATTAACTTACAAATATTACAAAAAACAAAATAACAAATTTTGTATAACACAAAATTTGGTAAATTATAATTTCGTAATTCAAAATTTCAAAATTTCACATTTTGTAATCCAGAATTTTTAAATTCAGAATTTCGCCCTACAGAATTTTGTATTTCAAAATTAAGTACCCAATTCTAAAATACTATTATGAAGCCTTTTAATAATTTATTTACATTACTCAAACTACATTATATATGTATATACATAATAAATATAATTTTATTATATCAATATAAAATCAATATATTATTAATAATAATAAATTAATAAATCTTAGTTCTATTTTTATATATTACATAATTAGATATTTACTTTACATTATCTATATATATATATATATATATATATATATATATATATATATATATATATATATTATATACACACTTATATATTTTATAAATTTGATTATTTTCTATTTCATTTAATTCAACAGATTGCCAATAATAATCAAGACCCTTTTGGTTCTATTAATGGGAACTATTTACGCATTATACATTGAACTATCACATTCAAATATATTTGAATGCTATGATACTCGTGTCAAGTAAGTATATATAATTTATACATAATACATTACAAATAATATATCAATAATAATGTTGTGCAAAAAGACCCCGTGCGTAATGTCCTGAAAATTACTTTAATTTTTTTTTAATTTTTGATAAATTTATTGAATTTGATTATGATTTATTAAATTTTTCTTCCCTTTCAAAATCAATCCACATAATAAAATAACATACATTTCTTTTATTTACTAAAATTTCCCCTTTGAACAATGAATTTTTATAGGACAGGAAATTTGATAAAAAATGTATTTTTTTCATAAATCGGATTTGAATTTAGGTTTGGATTTAAAATTGAATTTATGGTTTTAGTTTTGAAATTTCAAAATATAACTGTAAAAACTGTTATAATTTGAGATATCTGTTATATTTTACATTACTAAAACACTTCAATGATCTGATAACATATTATAATAACCGTAATCCAAAAAAAAAAGAAAAGTGGATTAACTTTTTGTTGGTGTATTTATAAATCCAAATCCAATCAGTCATAAATATTATTTTATATAGTTTTAAATTTATCTTGCCAAAATAATGGGAAAGCAAGCACCCTTACAACAGTACAACACAGATTTTAAAAACTACAATTGAAGTAATGAGTTTTAATGTCATACTGGTTATGTGGTTGAAAATTAATATTGAATTGTGTTTTATTTATAATTGATGTGTACTGTCAATTAGATTCTTATACAAGTTTGAAAGGCTTGGCTCTTATTTCGTCAATAACAACAGAGATATTAAGTAAATATTATGAGACGTAAATGATGTCTTGCAGTATTTTGTTTTGAAGTATTTTTATGCTATTTAGCTACAGGATTCAACCCAACATCTTGCCAATCCAAGCAACCCAATCTTACAGGATGCAATCCAAAAACATACAAAAATGTTTAGTTTTGTTATTTTACAAAGTATTAAATTAAACTATACATTTCGAAAGATTATTGAATAGTAAAAGTCCTTCTAATATTTTTTTTACCAACTTCTATTATTTACTGGATTTAATGTATTATCGAATACCTATCTGATCTGCCTGAATCCAAATTCATTATTTTGAATTAGTTCAATCCACTCTATGATACGCTTAATTCTCTTTAATAACAACCTTTCAAACAGTTTTGAAATGACTATACATATTGCTAACTATATATGCTTATCAAAATCTGCAAATGATTCTGTCGTAATAATAAATTGTGATAAGATCTACCTTGCTTGGATATTACGCTATGACAGATAAAATAAAAATAAAACATTTTTTATCAAATAAATTTTTATTAATTTTTTTTTTTTTTTGTGTTTTTGTCATTACAGTTCACCAATACCTCTACATTTGATTTCAATGGCAAGAATTGCTATTTTTATGATAGCAATACTTGTTCATGGTCGTTTAGTTGAATGGACAGCTCGTTTAGATTTTTTGTGGCAATTGCAAGCATCTCAAGAGAAAAAAGAAATGGATGTTCTACAGGAATCAAATAAAAGAATCTTACATAATTTATTACCGGCACATGTTGCAGCACATTTTCTTGATAACCAATTTCGCAGTAATATGGTGAATATTTCATTTTTAATTGTAAAAAAAAAAAAAAATTAGATGTTTTTTTCGTAAATTAACAAAAACAAAAAAATTTTAAATAAGTATTTGATAATTTTTTTGTCTTTTTTTTAGATTTTTATTATTCAGTTTTTTAGTTCGAATTGGCTGGATTTTTTTTATTTTAAAGCTTTAATTGGAGTTATTTCATAGATTTTATTTTTTCTTTTTTGAATTATTATTTTGCATAGAAATTTGTATTAATGAATGCATCCTTTGACATTCGCATATCAACTTGTAATTTATATTTTCCTGAATGAAATTGAATGAACTTTGACAACTTTAAAGCTTATACATTTTATTAATTCCATTATTCAATGTAATTGACATTCAGAATACCAATTTATCAATATTCCTATAAATCATTCAAAAATTTTGATATTATTTGGACTAAACACATAACTTGTTTGTTTCTGCTAAACCGGTTTGTTGCTATACGGTCTGATTATTTAATATTTATATTTTATTATTTTAACAACTTTCGGTCAAAATGTAGTTCGGTCTAAATAAATTTAAATACATTGTATGTATTTTAATATTGCACCTATTTTTACTTAAAATTTTTGGTACGTATGGTTAACTCGCTAATTTGCCAAAATTTGAAAAAATTTATGCACATTTTTGTATGTTTACTTTATTTGCGTTCTCTGTAAATATTTTTGATAATTTGGAACATCAGAGGTTTCTCTTAAATAAATGTTCGCAAATAGAATTTCTTTTTGTATAAGAATTTGCTGCCAAATTTTTTGTTCTTATTTTAGAAATCAATTTTCTGAAGTAATTTTTCATTGAAATAAACAGTAAAATTTTCATTAAAAATAAACCATCAAAAAAATATCAATTAGAAATTAATATACATATTAATAAAAAATTATAGAAAATTACTAATAAACTTCGACTGTAAAAGAAAAGAACTCACAACCGAAAAATAACCAATTTTTAGCATCAAATTTGTTTTTTTAAATTAATGCCAGAAAAGCATAATGAATGAATTTTTTAAACAGATAAAAGGCCTAATTATTATGTTAAATTTATACAAATTATATAACTACATAATAATTTCTTAATCTCAAGTTATAAATTTGGTTAAAAATATTTCTTGCAAAATTTTTCGTTACTTTCGTAAAATATTGTAATTAAGGTTAGGGTTAACCTAATCCTTCCTTGATCAAAATGTCATAGGCTATATTAGAATTCAGCTTTGGAGCTAAATTATATCCTACCATACTGCTATTTGTTTTTTTTTTTATAGCTTATATAAATAACAAATTTTTATGATATTATTTTATAAAATTTTTTTAAATTATTCACAAAATTTTTAATTTTATTTTATTTATTTTTTTTTATTTCTGTAAAATTAATAATATTAAAAGCTTTCAGAATTAATAATATATGGGAAATTTTACAACGTTTATGGTGATTAATCCAAAATGTCAAAGAAATTTCATCAATTTTCATTATTTAAATTGAAATAATTTTATAAAATTTATTAAAATGAAAAAAAAAGTAAATTTTTTGGTCATGATGTTTTCAATATGCGGTAGTAGATATTAAAAAAAACATCAAAATATCATTAGCGCAAACCTAACTACAATAAACTAATGTAATTATAAGTTCAGTTATCAGTTTTGTTGACAGAACTGATAATAAGTTTGTTCAATAGATTTAGCACAGAATCGGAGAGAACTGTTTAGAATTGTTTTGGACAATGACAATGAATTACTTAAAACAGGAAAATCTGCTGAACACTTGAATCTTTTTTTAACTTTTTTGTTCTAATTTTTGTTTGCTCTCTTTATTTAACTGTCAAATTTTAAAGAAAAAACCAAAAAAAAAAAATTGTCCAAAATTCTTCTAAAAAAAAATTTGAAACAAAAAAGATGAATTTAAAATGATTTTTGACAATTTACTGAACACCGATCTAAATTCAGAACACATGGATTTGGACAAAAAAGTTCAATTAACGGAAATTACTAAACACAAAAAAAGTTTTTTGTTTTTACTTTAGATCGTTCTAGAACAGTTTACTGAACAAATCAAATGCATAGATACTACTAAATGATAAAATGTCAATCGAAACTGACAGTTAAAAAAATAATGACTGAACTGATAATTGAAAAAAAAAATCAAAAATTATATTACCAATCAAATATCTAATAAATGTCATGATAATAGCACTATATATTTGTGAAATTTTATAATAGAAACTTTAATAACATCACTACAACTTTTTATTCAAGTTTTATAAAATTATTATCAAATCAAATCAAGAATTTGAAAATCCTAGTGAACGGATTTCTTAATTATTATTTTTTTTTTTAATTAATTTTATATTTTCTCTTTACATTTTTACAATTTTAAGCAATTTGAACACATTTTTTATTTAATTTATTATTTATAATCCACATACCTATACATTTATATACTAGGTAGTCTGAGCAATTTACGTAATCGTTGGCAAAAAGTTTATTAAATTAATTTAACACTCTAAATTTAAGTACATGTTAGGTCAGAATATTCAAATTCCTGTATGTTTACTTTTTTATTTGCATGATGCTCTTTACAAATTTTTGAAAAAATTTATGCTAATTTAGATTTTAAATAGTGACGTCAGTTCTCTCTTTTAAATAAATTTTTGCAAAAAAAATTTGTAAAAATTTGCTGTAAAATTTTTGTTGTTGTTTTAAATGTCAAGTCAATATTTTTTATTTAAATAAAAAGTAGTCTAAGGCCCCTATTGCACATCAATCAATGATCAAACAATGGTCAATATATTGACCGTTGATTGATGAGAAATGATTGATGGTGGTTCTATTTTCATCAATTTTGCTGTCAAAATCAGCGGAGGTAAAAAAATGCCTTTTCAGATATTATTTTTGGAATGTTCAGATAAGGTTATAATATTAGTCTATAATGTAATTCTAAATAGAATTTAAGAAAATTTTTTTTATTAATTTTAATAGTTATAGAAATTATTGCAAAAAAACAATTGATACATTATTCAAAATGTGCAAAACAATAATTTGTTGTTTTTATACACAACATTTACTTTAAAAATTCGATTTAAACTGAAGTCAAAAACATTTATCCAGAAATTATATTTTCAATATTCATATATGTTTCGAAATTATCAATATATTCAGAACACTTCCACAATATGCCCTTGCAAAATGTCAAAATATGGATAAAAAGATTGATAAGTGCATGATTGATGTGTAGTCATTCTTTTCATCAATATATTGTCAATGTATGGACAAGAAGATTGATGAAAAGAACGATGTGTTATAGGCACCTAACTAACTTTAAAATTTAATTTTATACTTTTTAATGAAAAAAATACCAAAATCAAAAAAAATATTTAATTTAATTTTTT
The DNA here is from genome assembly GCA_963942445.1 of Argyra leucocephala. NCBI lineage: Eukaryota > Metazoa > Arthropoda > Insecta > Diptera > Dolichopodidae > Argyra > Argyra leucocephala. The sequence continues at coordinate 46,075,975 of OZ012678.1, read as the reverse complement.
ACAACCATTAATCAATTGTAATTAAAAAAAAAAGTCTCATAACATAAAAATCAGTAAATTTTTGACATAAAAGAAATTGTAAAAATTTGTGCAAATTTTAGGTACGTTTACTTTTTTTACAAAAGAGATTATTTTCACTGTTCTTGCAGAATTTTATGACCAAGTTATTTTTCCTGCCATTTGCAAATTTTTGCAAATAAAAGGAAACATACAGTCTTACTATGTTGTACAACTATGTTTTCGTGGGCTTGCTCAATCTCCCTAATACATTATCCTTATTCCTTCCTATACATATACATTCAATTTCGAAATTCGACAAGAAGCTTTTCTCAAAGAATTGAAACTATAGAATACCTTAAAATATTTGGAAATTTGAAAAATCTTCTTAAATGTCAAATCCATAATTTGACAAATGTCCTCATTTTGATAATGAATAAACTATTGTAACTAGTAAGTTTAATTAAACTGCGCCAGAACCAAAATATGATAATTCTATTTTAAATATTTCGTTTGGTTAATGAAAAAGTAAATTATTGATTAGTTTGCGTACAAAAACAAAAAATTCATAAACTTTTTGTTGTTTTTTTATGCATTGAAAATTACATATAAAAATAAAGGTCCACATTCCGAAAGGGAAAAGGACCTGTAAGTTGTCCTACAAATTTATCTGTAGGATCAACTGTGAAAATAAATAAATAAAAAAATGAAAATTACATGAAATTTTCGTGAAAATTTTTTAAAAATTTATGAAGTTTTTTGTATGTGGACAAACTTAATATAATTTTGGCAAGTACCTAATACTTTAGTTGTACATACTTTAATATGTTATGTACATAAAAAATGGACGTGTTTTAAAAGATGTTGATTGAATTCAAAAATCGATACAAAAACTTAATATTAACTAAAGGTTTTTTCATTTATAACTGTTGACATAATTAAGATTAAAGAATGGCGAATTTCACTATCTTATATTTATTTTGCTACGAAGTATAATATGTATGTATAGCAATAGCTTTTGTATTTCGAATTTCAATTCAAATAACTTAATTTTTTATTAGCAAAACAAAAAACTAATCAATACCGAATGAATGTTGAATACTGCAGTTTATTCTGAAAACAAACATTTAATTTAATATAAACATTTTGAGAAACAGAAATGAGTTCTGGACACAGATCTAATCCCAAATAATTTTTTATTATTTCTTTCTTTTCTAATTTTAATTTAATTTTATACATATTTTTTTATTATATTTCTTAAATGAATGTAATAATAATCACAAAATGGATTCAAATCTATTTCAAAAACACTATACAAACACATACCCAAATATGTACATCCATGTATTTTTATATATGTATATGATATATGTATAATAACAAATTTTATTGCATTAGTGTGATATTTTCGTTTTTCATTTGTATATTACTCGTATGTAAATCTATGGTATATAATATAGATATTCGTTAATTGTGATTTATTGAATGTGGTTGTGTCCAAAAATGAATACCCCCAAAGAAATTAATTTTTATGAGGTTCTGGTTTGCTAATAATTACAGGGTAATCTGTCACAGGAGCTATATCATCAAAGTTATTCAAAAGTTGGTGTTATATTTGCATCAGTGCCGAATTTTCATGAATTTTATACAGAATTAGATGGATCTGATCAGGGACTAGAATGTTTAAGATTATTAAATGAAATAATTGCTGATTTTGATGAGGTAATTTAATAATTTTATTTTATTTTTAAATCTATTATATAATTATTATGAAAAATATTAATTTTTGAATTTTCTTTTTCTTTTTCTTTGTACTTTTTTTTATTTTTTTTTTATTAGTTATTGAAAGAAGAACGATTCCATGGGATAGATAAAATCAAAACAGTCGGTAGTACTTATATGGCAGCTGGTGGTTTAATACCAGGTATACATTATAATATCATAGTAAAATAATAATTTATTCAAATCATGTTTATTTATTTAATTTTCAAATAATTTTTTTTTTTAATAGATTATAAAATGAATCCGAATGATCATAGTTCTATAAGACGTCAAATGACCGCATTAATTGAATACGTGAAAGCAATGCGAGTTTCTCTACAAGAAATTAACGATCATTCATATAACAACTTTTTATTAAGAATAGGTAAATTTATAATGACATACATATATACATGTATACAATATAATATCAGATTTTATTTTAAATTATAAATTTAAATTCTGTTAAAAACAAATTAAAATAAAAATAGTTTAGAATTTAAATTGCATAAAATTAGAAAAGTGTTGTTGATAATTTTAATTTATGTGCCCGTACTAATAAAAATAATCATACAAAAGATTTTCGTATACATAATTTTAAAAAATTGATTGATATGACATTAGGCTGGAATGACAATGTAAAGAGATTTATATTGACAGTAAATACTAACAGAAATGTCATAATAATTGATGTTTTATCTGGTTTTGTCGGTCGGCATACTTTGTAATGGTTTATACCTTAATGTTTTTTCTGACATTGATAAAAGTGATTTTTAAATGTCTATTATTATTAACGGTACAACTACTTTGACAACTTTTTAATAATATTAAGATATTTGAGCTTTTAACATGACATTTTTTATTTGTTTTTCCCTTTTTAACGTTTGATTTCCTGTAACGGGGTGTTTTAAGTATATAATGCATATTATTTAAAAATTTTAAAAAGGGGGGGGGGGGGGGGTTATTTTAAATATAGCTAAATCTTTGCAAAGCGAACATGATATAACTTATAAATAATTAATGACTGATAATGGGCACAAAGTTATAAAATAAAATTCAAAAATTAAAAAAAAAAAATTCTTTGAGAACTTATTTTTATTTAAAAATTCTCTTTTTAAGGAATAAATGTTGGTCCAGTTGTAGCTGGTGTTATTGGTGCTAGAAAACCACAATACGATATATGGGGCAATACAGTTAATGTTGCAAGTCGTATGGATTCTACAGGAATTGCTGGTTATACACAAGTTACTCAAGAAGTTGTTGATAGTTTGCAAGGTTCTCATTTTGAATTTAGGTATCTAAGTGTATATACAATATTAGTAATTTTAAATTTTCTTTTCAATTTAAAATTGAATATTTTAAAAATTTTCTTAAAATTTTATTTCAGATGTCGTGGTCAAATTAAAGTTAAAGGTAAAGGTGATATGATAACCTATTTTCTGATTGAACAACAAAATAATGCATTAAATGGTGAAGTACGTAATGCAATGTTGGGTAATAAACCACAACAACCAAATCATCAAAATAATTATTTACAACAACAACCACAACAACAGCTACAACAGCAACAGCAACAAGCAGCTAATACTACACAACCTCAAACACAACAAACATCACATCAAATGCATCCAGCTGAATATTATCAAAAGCAATCACAATTTAGTGAAAAAAATTATTTACCAAATATAAATACAGAAAATTATAATAATAAAAAAGATAATTATAATTATGTAGATAATTCAAATAATGTATTTAACAAACAGCAACATCAGCAATTGCAACAACAACAACAACAGCAGCAGCAACAACAACAATTACATCAACAACAACAACAACAAATACCATATAATGATGATCGTTTTAAATTCAATAAACAAAATTTAAATAATCGTGAAATTATGAATTTAGAAAGAAATCGAGAAAATAATCAAAATTATTATAAAAGAGATTTAATTTATAATAATGGTAGCACAAATAATGGTAGTAATACTACAACAACAAGTATTAATTTTCCATCACAAATACCAGCTAATTTAAATAGTAGTAGCGTAATTGGTGGTAATTGTGTTATATCACCACAACAACAACAACTTATGTTAACAAAATCAAATTTTAATATAACAGAAAATCCTAGTATTATAAATGGTGATAATTATAACATTAGAGAAAATTATGGACAAATTGAAAATTATAATAATTTAATAAGACGAGAACATTTAAATATTAGAAATCAATTTAATAATAACTATAATTCATGTCGGGAAAATGAACCATTATTGCATTCAGCACCAATTGCAAAGGTAATTTATAAAAATAAAAATATAAATAATTTCACAAAAAAAAAAAAAAATTAATTAAATGTTGCATGAAATTTAATCTGAATTAATCAAATAACTTATAAAAGTTAAATTCTATATTTGGCGGAAAAATTATTAAATATGTTCATTGTACACACATGCATATAGTATGTAATGTATGTACATTTATATTCAATTTACTAATATTCTTAACCATTTAATTATCTGAAAGTTTGCTTTATTTATGATCAAGTGAAAATGTCATTCTATTTTTTTTTTCATTCAATTGGCGATGTCATAACTTGTCAAAAAAAAAATTTGTTGACATTTAGGAAAATAAAGTAGCTGACAAATTATTTTTTTTTTTCAAAATAACTGAAAAATTGGATTGATTGAACTTTTGCCTTGACAGCTGCCTATTAAAAAAATATAAATTTACAAAATAAATTCAGCCTTACTCGTCCACGTATGTTTGACAAAAATACATCTGTTCTGTGGCTATAAAAATCAAATAGGAAGTTTCCCTATATTATATTTGTCAGTTTATGAAAATCAATGTTTGCGCAAACCATTGGATCATATATATATATATGTATATATTTTACCTCCTAATTTAATTTCCAACAGTATATACTGCATAAAATTTTCAATAAAAAAATTTACATATTTTGGTTGCTACAACAAATCAGATACAAACCTAATTCGTTGGTTAGCTAAAAAATTACAATTTTGTTATTCTAAAAAATTAATTTCAATCTATGAATCCAGAAATGAATTTTATTTTCTGCTTAATACTAACAAAAATTTAAATATGTACTAGTTACCCTACCTCTCCTCCTCCAGTCGAATTAATATTATCTAATTCTTAAAATGTAACTAAATAAAAAAATATATATAAAATATTCCCACTGTGGAAAATTCTATACGATTTATTGATGTTCTTTAATTTTAATTTAATATGGTTACGTACATATATACTTTTATAATATATGTACGTATATATTTGTTAAAAAGACATTGGCTTGGCACATTTTATTTTTGTAAACTAATTTTCTTCATAATGTATGTATATTTTCTAGTTTCAATAACTAATTTATTTTTATTTTTTTCTATTTTCTCATTTAATTTTTATCATTAATCAAACTATATGTAACTGTATTCTTCATACTTGCATGATTCACATTTTAAATATGTGTAACTAACCCACCATTGAAATAATATGTATGTATATATAACACATATAAAAAAAAAAAAATAACAAAACCGAAAGGTAATGCCACGCCAACAAAATCCACCAAAATATGAACCACCTCGTTATACATGTTCATCATCACCAATGTCATTATTACAGCAACAACATATGCAGCATCAAGAGCAAATGCAACCATATCCTCAACAAATTCCAACACAAATACCACAAAAAATAATATTACAACAATTACAACAACAACAGCAAATGATTCAGGGTTCAAATATTCGCAGTAATACACCAGTTTTACGTAGCTATATGAAACCATTACCAAAATTACCACCCGATATTGAAGAGACCCGTGAAATGTCATCAACAGATGATTTAAGTTCACGCGCCCATTCACCAAGTATGAGTTCCTCAGATGAAAGTTATTCAAAAACTACAGAAGGTGAGGGTGAAGATGATAATTCACCACGTTTAGTCGGTGGCCATTTATCAAAAAATATTAATCCATTACAATGGTTATATCCATGTGATATTCAAGTTGATCCTACATCACCAAAATTGAGTCCGGCTGATATTTCAAACTTAAAAGATTTCGAAGCTAGTTCAACAACAGAAAGTCAAGGTCAAACCGCCACAACACATAATAAAGGTGATTCCTGTAATAGTTTTGAATATCATCATGATAGACTGAATGGATGTGGTAATATTGTTGGAATAAATGGTTCTGGAGGTATCATTGGTGCAATTGGACATAGCAATGGTGCTAACGTTTGCGGTAATGGTAGTAGTCAATTAGCTGGAAAATCACCATTTGAAAGAGAAATTCAAAGACTTTTAAATGAATCAAGTCGGAATCATTTTAATAATAGCTCATCAAATGGTCATATAGCACAACAACAGCAACAACAACAACAACAACAACAGCAGCAACAGAATAGTCGAAATAATGTAGAATTAAGTTATTCAAGTAGCAATAATATATTAGGAGCCAATAACAATAATAAGACTAATAAATATGAATTAGAATCGATTGATAAAGGTTCAAAAATGGCCATTAGTACTAGCTTTATGATTGCTAAACATCCAGTTGGCTTAGAAGCAATCAAAGAAATAACTAGAAATAAAAATCCATCAGAATCAAGTCAAATGTAAGTTTAAATTTTTTGTCTCACTTTTAGCTTTTTGTATAAAATTTTAATAATCCATTTTCTAGGCAAACATCTGATACAGAGTCATGTGAGATTTTACATGAAAATCGAAATCCGATGAGCTTACAAATGCTTGATTTAGCCGCTACAAATAAATCAAATACCAAAGATCATAATCAACATCATCATCATCATCATCAACATTATATGGATAGTGCTGGCAATCGAATAAGACGATGTCAATCGAGTGAATGTGAAAATAGTCGTGAAAGTTTGGATGTTAATGGAGAACGGGATGATACAGAAGATAATTTGGATGATGTTGAATTTGATGAAGATGATGAAGCTGGACGTGATCGTAAGCATAGATTAGGTGATCATAATGGACAAGATTGTGGTGGTAATGGTGGAGGTGGTGGTACAACAACAGATGGTGATGGTGATGATGATGTTGAAGATGATGAAGATGATGGTGAAAATGATCATAATAATCGTTTACATTTAAATGACAGACATGATATTAATGTGATAAATGATGAATTAAAATTCGGTGCTGGACACCATCATCAATCAATGGATTCGAATCCAGTTGAAAGCCAATCAGAATGGTCTGATGATGATTGTAGAGAAGAAGCAACTGGTAATATAAATATTGTTTTTTTTTTATGTTGAAATATGGTTGAAATATACTTAATTTGTATTTAATTAAAAAAAAAACAGGTGGTGCTGAATCAACTGGCTATATCACGGATGAGCCAGGTCTTGAAAATATATCATTATTAAATGAGGCTGGTCTAACAGATGCTGAAGGTGCTCTCTCTGATGTTAATTCTCTCTATAATGCTCCAGATGTTGATGATACATCAATATCAAGTCGTGCCAGTTCACGTTTATTAAGTTTAGATTCATTAAGTGGTCTGTACGATTGTGAATTAGATTCTAAGCATGAAATGGCAATTGTGAATGTTTCTCATAAAATTACAAGTAAATTTGGTCCATCAAGTTAATTCAATTATATTAGATGTATATTTATATATATGTATATATGTATCTACATATATATACACTTAGAATCAGGTAAAAAATATTTTGTTTGGATTAATTTTAAAAATCAATTAAAATACAAAAACAAATTACTTAAAAAAAACTATTGTGAATAATTTGTAAAATAAAAACAAAACAATTACTGAAAAAATTAACATTGTGACTTAAAAATTAAAGAAAACTTTAAGCAAACAAAAAAAAAAAAGTTAATTAACTTTACGAAAACAAATTAAATTATAACAAAAAATACTTAAGCAAAACAAATGTATTAATTTCTATATACTTACATACATATATATAGATATATATATATATACAAACAAACTAAGTTATTATGGATATATTCAATTTGAGTTGAAAATTCAAATTCTATTTGTCAATTAAATTTGACATTTTACAAATGCAAATAACGTTTTAAAGATGACATTATGACAAATCTAATTTGTGAGCAACAGCATTTGCCATTTTTAACAGGAAATGTTATGTACATTTTTTAGATAAAATATATGTATGTATGTATGTACACTTACGAAAACTTGAATGTGTAAATTACTTATATTTTCAACTTTCGAATTTAATAGATATGATATTAATACGCAAAACATTTCATTATTTCTAAATTTTTTTAATTTGAATTGAAAATTTCCATAACATCATAGTGATAGATAGTTAGCGCCCATTGTTTTTTGTTTTAATTATATTTTTAATTTTTGAAACTTGGTACTTTAAGAAAAAAAATTTTGTTTATATTATAATATTAATGATAATGGTGTACTATAAAAAAAAAAAACAAAAACAAAATGTATTTATTAAGATTTTTAATTTTTTATTTACAAATTATATATTTATATTTAATTATATAGTTCTTAAATTTATTTTTTATTTTATCGTAATAAAAATGAACAAATTAATTAAAATAATAAAAAAATCTATGTCTTCAGTATTTCTCTTTTACTCTCTCTAAATCTATTATTGCCTCTCTTCGTCTAACTATTATTACATTATATGTACAGGATGTCACCAAAATATTACTTACATTTCGTACACTTTTGTTTTATATTTTTGGGCTCCAACTTATACAAATTCTTTGACCAAAAGATGTTGTATATGTAAAACAAAAAAAAAGTTAATTTATTGAATTAAAAATTTACATAAGGCAGACGTAGATTTTTTTCAGTTATTCGGAATTCTCAATTCTATAGTGCCATTTCTGCAATTCCAAATTAATCCAATTAACAACACCAGTCTCATAGTGACAATACTAAAACAATTGTCACATTAAAGTTTTTCCAATTAATAATTCCTATTTTATACGTATATTGGACTATACTTCAAATTTATACTTATAATTACAGTTACTTAGACGGTGTGGTTGATTTTCATTCTGTTTAAAACTACGCCTAAATCTATTTTCAAGCTATTTTCTAACACTTAAATGTAGAACTTTATAACAATTTAAACAAAAAATATTTTTTTTGTCTTTCAAAGCTTATCCAATCATACTACATTACATATTTTAAATCAGTTTCATTTAAATATTTATTCAGTTACTGAATTATGAAAAATTAATTTGTACACAGTTTTTGCTGAGACACACCCTGTATATATAAATATATATTAATTATTATTATTAAATGTCTGTTCAAAATTCAAAAATTCAAAATTAGTTAAAAATAATTAATTTTCTTTTTAGTTAATATTAAAAATGAGATTTTTTTTATAAAATTAAATAAAAGTTATTTAAGTTTACAAAAAAAGAAAAAAAATAAAATAAAAAAACAAATACAAAAACAAAAACACAGACCTATTTCTTAAGAATGAAAATTTAAAAAAAAAATAAATAAAAAAATAAAATAAAAATGTTACAAAATATTTTAAATATGTATTTAAAAAAAAACAAAAAACACTACAAAAAAAATTAAATAAAGATAATTTCTCAAAAAAATAATACATTTTATTATTTGAATACCAGTAATCCCATAACCCGTCATAAAATAACGTTCCCACAGCTGAATTAAAATAAATTCTAGTTTTGTTTTTGTTTTTATTAGACTTTTTTATAATTTTAAAAAAATCTTTACATATCCATTAATAAAAATTGTGGTGAAAAAATTGACGTCTAAACTCTAAATCGCATTATCATCGATTGATTTCGTCATGACTTCACAAATGCTTAAGTAGGTATGTTTTTATGGTTTGGTTTTTATTAAATGTTGTGTATGATCTCATATTGCATACATAAATAATTGAAATGTGATTTATTGCATACTTTCAGGAGGAATCTATTTTAAATTGTTGATAGTTCACCAACACTTTGTTGTTATGTGATGTTTTGTTTACTACACAAACTTTACATGCACATACTTTTGCAATCTCTAGTGGTGAATTCACTATAAACCGGACAGCAAATATGGTATGAATCACGGTACACATGTGTTCCAATTATGGTATACATTTGCAAATATGATATACATTTGTACAGGTATTCCTTGATTTACAACTCAGATAAATTATTATTGAATTATTATTTAAGAAGCTATTATTAAATTTTCAAATCAAATTAATAATTCAAGCTTATTTAAATTAAGAAAAAAAAATATTATATAACAAAACATAAAATTAAGAGTTATTTCATATGCTGCATTTGAACTTATTGCACAAGTGCAATCGTTCAATCGATTGAACTACCTCCCAGCAGCACAAAACGTAGCGCTTTTTTTTGGAAAAACTGATCTAATATTGTTTGTTTTAACTGTCCCCGCTTTCATTTCATAATAACATTCTATATTAACTACCAAACTTACTTTTGAAAACCAAATCAATCAAACAAAAAAGTATTAGTGTTTTATATGTTGACAATCTGAATTCAGAAGTTCCAAAAAACGGAACTTTCAATATTTATACTAAGTTAAACATTAATACTAGTCGACCCAACCTTTCCATCTAACTCAAAAATATTTTTAGACATCATTTGTCAACGCTGCAAACGAATTTCTTACATGCAGCAAAACAAATTAAAAAAAAAGAAAAAGGTTTTAGTTTCTTATGGATCCAAAATCAAAATATTCTTTTACGTGTGGTAAGACGAAGGCCTCAACAAGCAAAGTGTACAATATCAACAGTTGTAATGCCATCAACAATCTTAAGAAAGCTAGCTTTTTAATTTGTTATTCTCTGTAGGTGGATGTATTACTACTGGATGGTGTAGGTGTAGGTTAGGAGGATGTATTACTATTTATTTACTTCTAACATTGACTACACTTTACTCCTAATAAATATTAACATAATTTTTCTTAATTTTAAAATAATATTGAAATTTATTATTTTATTTAAATAACGTATTAATTTATTTATCAAGAACATATGTATGTATATATAATTTTAAAATCATTCTCTTAATTTTATAACTTTTAACTCTTAAAGTTTCATATTTTATGCTTTTTAAACAAATTAAAAAATTTTCACTATCACACTCCACTCACACACCACCCAAATTTTCTTTACAAGTAATTCAAAAACAACATGGCTTCACATGCCATTTTTAAATTAATTTTAATATATTCAAAAAATGATCACTAAGAAAGCAAATACAATATATTTATATTTATTCCCCTATAATCACTTTTTTTTCAAAAACAATTTTATTACATGCTGTACTTGTAAAGGCTAACGCATACGCTACGCACGGCTTAAGATCTCGTATTTGACTAAAGTTTTTAAAATCAAATTAATGATGTGCAATTTATGGATAATGTAATGGATATACTTAATTACTCTTTCCTAACAATTAATAACGTTAACGCAAAAAATTAACGCTTTAATTTCTACAGTAATTCTCCTCCATTCAAAATACTAACGGTTTTTAACGTATCAGCTGAATTTTCACGAAAATAATAATTTTGAAGAAATTATTTATGTAAATTACTTCTCAGAGGTTGACAACCTTCCATTGAGTACCAACTATCAAGTATAAAAAGAATTTAAACATAATATATTTTTATTATTATTATTATTATTACTATTATTATTATTATTATTATTATTTTTGAATTTACCATAATTTGAATTATGGTCATTTTTATAAGCTCCAGCTGCAGAGGCTTTCGGGTTAATATATTTTAATATTTAAATCTTACGTAACAAACTATACAATATCGAAGCAATTGAAAACCGATATGATATTGACATCCATTGTAGGATTAACAGAGCTTTGGCTATTTGAACAAGGAACAAGTTTGATAACCTCTTAAGACTTAATTGTTTCTTCTAAAATGCGTATAAGAAAATATTTTTAGTACTTTTGTTTCCAACGCAGAATACATATATTAAGTCGAACCTTTTAGTTATTAACTTATACGAGTTAAACCTAAATCTAATTGTTATTTTTATATTAGAAATAGACAGAAGGAAACCATATGAAAAGGATTTAATAATAAAATTATAAAAAATTATAATAATTTTGAAAAAATAAAATGCAAGAACAAAACAAGAAAAAAAATATTATATAAAAGCAATATATAGAAATAAAGCTTTATAGTTCTATAAACCTACCTGATAAATTAAGAGATGATCAATGGGACATTTTAAATGGAAACAGCCAAGCTTTTAGATTTTAATAAACCTTTTCGTTCTGCTCGAATATTTAAGGGTAATAAATTATAAAGTCTGGGAGCAATGATATTGTAAAAATGAAAATGGATCGTGCGTTCTCTAGGCACGACTACAATATTTCAATGGTTAATTCTAAGACTGTAATTTAAAATTAAAAGAGATATATAGATAGATATATAGTCCAATCTTTAAAAAAAATCTTTAATGTTATCTAGCAAAATAAATGCCTAAGAGGAAAACTATTTAATTTCACAAAAAGAGGTAAACTAGCACAGTAACAGTTCTTATCATACAGATAATCATAATTGCATGTTTCTATATTCTTATTAACGATTGTAATTTATTCATATAAGTACCACCCTAACAAGATAAAAACCATAGAGAAGCTTAAAATTGAACATAACATGATAAACAGTTTTAAAGGATGTGAGATGAACAGTAAACGCTAGGTGGCGCAATAGCTAGAGCACCTGTCTTTCAACCGAAAGGTTCCAGGTTCAATTCCTGATGAAGCAAAAAAAAATGAATTACGGGTTTTTCGACCTGGTTTAATACCCTTTCTCATTGGGATAACACAAAAGATAATTGGGAGTGTAATCTGTTTAACAACTTTAATAAAATTGAGCTTTTCTATTTAAGAAGGTTTAATTCCTGACAATAGCAGTAGTTTTCCACATTTAATGAGTTGATAAACCTAGTCATTTGATAAATAAATGCTTGCTATTGGTGATTGCGAAAAGGTGATTCTACCTAAGTTACTGTCAAGAACATAAAAAAAGTACAAATTCTCTTATCTTACTGTGATCATTTTTTAATAGGAAATATTGTGGTCTGAACAGTTATGTCTTCTTTCTAAAATTAAACCTAAATACCTAAATGATACAGTTTCTACTATAAAACAGTTGTTATTACGCGAATTTGATTCATAGAAGGAAATATAATTCTCTAAGAATAGAGGTCTTAGTCGTTGTTTGTATCACAAATAAAGTTTTGTTCTAATAATAAAAAAACCAGAAAAACAAAATTGGACCAAGAACTGAACCCTGATGTATGAGAATATTAACTTTTGTTAAGATTATCAATAACATTAACACGTTGCTTCGAAAGCTAAGGATGGAACCAGTCAAATATAAAACCACGAAAACCTGCGTTGTATAATTTACTATACAAAATTTCATGACAATTAGTATCAAATGCTTTAGTAGTGGTAGTAATGTTTAATGCCAATAAATAAGGAAGCACAATAGTTATTAAGATTATTATAAATAAATTGTATGTGAATTATTTAAAACATTAAAAAATAAAAAATAAAAACACCTTTCTTCGTTTGCATCCATTTGTTCATTTTTTGTCCCTGCAGTCCCTTATTAATTTGGTTGACAATCCAAACTTATTTATTTTGTCGTGATTTTTGTTTTTTTTTTGTATCATTTTTTGGATTACTATCACCTGTCCTCTCTGCATTGTAATTTTGTTCTTCAATATCCTATAATTCGTAAGATTATCCACTTCGAATACTATAAGTTGGTTAATGCTATCTGAAGCTGCTGGCTAAGCTCTACGATTGTAATTTGATCAATGTTCATTTCTTTTTCAATTATTGAACTAGTATTCTGCTTCGTATGCTAACATATTGTTTATCGCAGAAACACAAGTTGGTCGTAAGTATTTGGATTTAACAAAAATTCTTTAGAAACACAATAGACAAAATATGAAAATTATTAATTTTCAAAAAGAAAATTATAGTAATAATAATTCTGCTAATAAATTATTAAAAAAAAATATTTTTTTTTTAAATTACTCAAAAATACTTTACAAGGTGATCAAAAACCAATGGTTAGTTAAAAAAATGTTGTTAGGATGACGAAATTATTTATAAATTCAAATTAAATAAACGAAAAAGTACGAGAAGCAAGTCTTTACGAATATCAAATTTTCTTTTAAGTTTAGTAGATTAGAGTATTTAACGTTTCCCAATTGATTGAAATATGTACTTACATTGTAAAATTTAATAAAGATAATAAAATATTTAATGAAATGAGATTGTCATCACTAAAACTGGTTCCCAATAATTTTCATGTTATCACAAAATGTGTCGCTCTTCTATATAAATTAAGTAAATTAATCTTTAAAACGAACTTTGGATAATATTTCATTTACACTTACATAGTCATAATTGATATTATATAACTATATCGCTGAAAATTAAACGCACAGAAAATTAAAATACAGTTAAAATAAAAACTTTACACAGTTAATAAAATTAAAATTCATAGTAAAATATCTTTTTAATCAGTAAAATATTAAACGCAATACAAAATATCCACTCTCATAGTAAACAATTTAAATGCACAGTAAAAAAATTAAATATACTCAGCAAATAAATTGAATTCACAGGAAATAAATTAAATTTACATTAAAAGAATAAAAACAAAAAAATTACTTTTTAAAAAGGTTTAATTTTTTAGTAAGTAAATCTGCAACATAGTAAATTTAGACGAAAGTTACGGTTAGTTATCTTAACTAGCTTTGCAATAACTTCAAAATGCTTCAAAATTATTTTTGAAAGTTTTGGGGATAACCTTACTTGAATCAATACAGCTCGTAGTGGATATCATCTCTTTCCAGAAGATTTAACACAAATTTGGAACGATTTGTTACAATGTTGGGAAAGATAGAATATATCCGCTTTCTCCAGAAGGTGTAACAAAAAATTTTAACCGTTTTGTAAGATTCTGGAAAAGGGGTAAGCACAAATTTGGCACGGAATTCTAAAATTTCTGGAAAAACGAATATATTCTCTTTTACCAAAAGATTTAATTAAAATTTTTAGCAACATTTACTGTGCGTTTATTTTATTTATAATTCAAAAACTAATTTTTTACTGTGCACATTTTACTGAGCAAAATTATTTTACTGTGCAAAAATTTTTGTTTTTGTTTTACAAATAGTCATTTTCTATTGCGCATACTGAAAGTATTTTATTTAGCATTTAATTTTTTTACTTAGCATTTCTATTTTTTATTTTTAGTATTTTGCAATTTTTTACTACCTCGTTAAATACGAAGACCTAGAACCTGTCTCCCGAACTGAAAAATAGACAGTTTTATATTGGTCAATTTTTGTTTTTAATGAGCTATAGAAGAATATCATGAGCATATAACAATTAATTCATTTAGTTAGATATTAATTGGCATAAGATATTTATTAATTTTATATATTTTATCTAAAATCGTTTAAAATCGTGTGAAAATGTACAAATAGCTTGTGATGGGCGATTCCAATGAATAGACCACTTTTATCAAGAATTAATACTAATTTTAATATTATTTATATTAAATATTTATGACTCTACAGTTACTTACAGAATAGAAAAAAGAAAACACTAAAAGAAATATAATATAATTTGATTTTAGTTTTAGAACCTACTTAAAAGATCTTGAAGCGTTTTAGTCTTCTTTTATGGACCGTATTCAGCAGGTTACCTTGTGACCAGTTGGTTTAGATCTTTCGCGGTATCTTATGCTGGGCCTTGCCACCACCTCTTTCACGGAGCACATGTTTAGATCCTTTCTTATATTTGAATTGCTTACTTTAAAAGTAAAATAAAAATTTAAGCAACCTGTATCCTAATATGCCATAAACATTTTGAACTGGACAAGTTAAATCTCATGTCATTCATATTTTAATTTTGATTCATTCACAAATTATTTGTAATTTGAATGGTAAATTACCATTCTTATGTTCATATATTATGTATATACTATATATGTATGTATATTTCTGAATAGAAAATTATTAAATTGAGCAATTTATTAAAATTTAAGTTATTTCAAGTTAGAAGTATATTCTTTTGAAAATTCAGTTCCTATTATTAAGAACAGCCTTTAAGATGAAATGCGGAAAATTTGTATACAATAAATTTTTTTGGTATTTTTTGATAATTTTTTTGCATAAAAATAAAGTAAATGGTGATAATGTTAAGGAAATTTCTATTGGTAAGTGTTTTTATTTTTTTATTAAAATATTTATTGATTAAGAATAATAAAGAATAAAAAGTTGATTATGCAAAATGTTAAAAGAGATTTATGTAACCTTAGCTTAGACTATTATAAATTTCAATAAATGCTTCAATATTTTTTGCCACAAATATAAGTAAACAAGATATTTTAGGAATAGGAATAATTAAAGCATAACATATCTTCTAAATATACATAGAAGTGAAAACATGCACCCATAAAGGTGTCCTTCAATTATCTTCCGATCCTTGTCCTTTAATGTGTTAACAATTATCCAAAAATTTTTAAAATATAGTAGAATAAATTAGTTTGCCGCACTTCATACATTTGTAAAATTTCCTTGCATATACAACAAAATTTTCATAAAAAATTCCTCAACCAAAATTTGTGTTGTTTTGCTACAAGTTAAATATGTAGCAACGTGCTGGAAACAATTTCAATTTTTATTTCTATGTTATTTTGCCACATATAGTTATTGTATACAACGTGAAGCAAATAAAGTTTGTTTTGGTTTTGATATTATTTTGCCGCAAATTTTTGAGGTATATAAGTCAACAACAACTGCATTACTACATACATCGATATTATTATCGAAATGTTTTTAACTTTTAATATAATTTATCGTTATACAAGACTAAAATGATCAATACGCGATGTGTCAAATTCAAAAACACTAAACATCCTTCTCAGATTGAGATTTTAGATGATGAAGTTCACACCAAAGAACTGAAGGCTCTTATAGTAGGAAAGTGATATTGATCGTTATAATATAGATCCTACACACTACGTTATTTCCTTCGATTTACAGTCAGTGTTTTACCTTGCCAAAAGGATTGGCGTCCATATTTTACTATAAAACATAAAAACAAATATATATACAATTTAACAATTTAGCAAATACATGCTTTTCTAATAGTACCCAGGAAATTTACTGCGTTTTATGGGATGAAACAAAAAGTGTACGCCTTCATATTTGTATGTTCCTGGAAAAGTGTACCTGTAGATGGAAAATTAAATTCTTCTCGCGGTAATTATTTATGTCAAGTAAAATTGGAAAATATTCCAAGATAGCTTTTTGAGTAAACTTCCAAATTTATTTTGGTAAATGTAGGACAATATAAAAAAAATCAAGGTGGAAGTGATAGAATTTGATATTATGAGATCAGATTACAATCTTACAATCTATAATTTTACACCAGCCATAACATTAAAACTTCTTGGAAAGTTAATCTTGTGTGAGCACTAAGCAGTACAAAACACTAAAACGTTTTTACCAGTGCATATCATTGTCAAAGCACTTCATTAGCTTTGTTTCATTACAAGGAAACAATTATTGTACAGTACGTGCTGAAAAATTCAAGTTAAATGGTTAGGTTCTTTGTTACGTATTTTGTTTTTATAATATCAAAAATATGGGATAAGAAACCCCCTAACTACTTTTCACATAGAAACAATTGGCATATACACCATCAGATAAGTATAGTATTTTCTTTTGAATTTGAGATATATCAGTAAATTTTATAATGGTTATAACTTCATCAATTGTATTTGTATAATAACTTCACCTTCATACAATAGCACATGTACTTCCATTTTATTTTCAATGATAACAATAACAATAAAATGTATTCCAAATTAATTAACTCGTGATCTCCCGATTAATATTCAGCTAATATAACTTATTCAATTTCTAACCATATTGATTGATATTGCATCGTGATAGAAAAAATTTTACAGGTCATCCGAGAAAGGTTTCGTATGCATACGAAAGTCAAAAAGGGAGCATGTGCATATACTGGATCAAATGTGATGTGAACGTATTCTTGCGAGCGTCATACCAAATGTTGACCAGTGGTTTATTTTCGAATCTAATTGATAGCTCTACTTTTAATGCAGTTTTATTGTGGACCGAAAATCATCCAAATTGAAACGACAAAAAAAATACAAATCTCGTTTATGTCTACAAAATTTAACAAAATGTTTTGTTTGAACACACATTTCTCGTCGTAAACTCCCTCCATAATCTAAATTTTCTTCATACAAGGTTAAATCATTTAATTCTTCATTTTATACAAAATGCTAGTGAGCGCAAATGCTGTGAAAGGTATGTGAACAAAGTTTACCGTATTGTATAGAACAAGAACACCCATGTGTACCCAACACATCACGATACAACAACACGCAGCACTATACCACATATTATGAGCAACATATTGGATAACCTCAATAATTAATAATTTTTATTTCTTTATGATGTGAATTTTCACTGTTCTTTTTAATAAATTTAATAAATTTAATGAAGTAATAAGACTGGGTGATTTTATGACCCAAATGTAGCATGGGTAATTTTTTTTTCAGAGAAATATTTTCCCATTAGACCCACCTCCAAGTAAAATTTCGAATAGTTAAAAGAAACAATTATATGACATTGTTTGAAGTTTGCCAATAGCTTTTCTCATCAATCAAAATTGGGCTTACTCTGATATTTTGTTATCATTAAGTTTCAATACTAGTTTTTTTTGGGTTGAAGCATTTTTACTATTAGCTAGTCTTTTGACAATTTGTAACGAACAATTCGTAATAAAACCGATTATATCTGGCTACAACCATGAAGTTTTTGAAATTTTTACCACCAATATGATGCTTAGAATCTTTCTAACTGTAATTTTTGTATTTTATTAATTGATTTTAAGATCAACTTGCTATCTCTTCAATCTGAGTTGTGCTTATTTATTAACACAAAGAAAAAAATTTAATTTCAGGTTTCCTAATAGACTCAATTCAATCGCATATTAAATCTGAAATATCAACAATTCTAAATGAAATTGAATTAAATGAAAATTTTAAAATTAAAGCCAATTATGTAACAATTGACTATGATAATAAAGATGAATCGATAATTCAAGCAGAAGGTAACAAATTTATTTAAAAATAAAAAATATTACATACGAATATGTGTAGAGTTAAATTATGAGTTTTATTTTTAGTTTGTAAAACAATTTCTGAACCCAAATCATTACTAATTGATTTGAGTTATTATCCATGGGATGATGTTTTACAATATATTCGTCTATCAAAAATTCCATATTTGCGTGTAGACATTACAATAAATCAATTTCTAAATGTCTTAGAAAATTATTTAATTGTTAGGGAGGCACATGATGCCTGTTTAATATTTCAATCGGAGTATGATCTAGAAGATGCAATTTATTATATGGTAACAAAAAATGTTGAATTACGTTTAGGACTTTTGAATGGCATGGAAATGGATTTTATTGAAAAATTAAAAAATATGAGACCTTCACCCTCATATTATGGAATTTTTGCAACAACAGAAAATATGAATAAAATAACAGAGAAAGTAAGTAAAATAATAATTTTTGTGACTAAAAAAAATTAATGAATATGAAATATTTTTTTTGTTTTTATTACACTTTCAGTTATATCAGTCCAAAATATTAAAATTACCTGATAAATGGCATTTAGTATTTCTGGATGCAAATGATGAAAATTTTAAAAATGAAAATTATGATGAAAAAATCACTAAAATTACAATTGAAAAAAAATTTGCTTGTAAATTTTCTGAAAATTCAAATAATTGTAATTTGCCAGAGTTGTTTTCGGTATTTGTACATAAGAGATTGAAACAATCAAATTTATTTTAGATGTAAACAATTACAATATTATTTAATAATCTTTTTAAGTTTCAGAAAGCAACTCTTAAAGAAGTTCTTCTAAAAACAATTACACAATTGGATAATTTAAACTTCAAACCTAGTTCATTTAATTGTGATGAACATACAATTGAATCATTCGAATCCTCAAGCGATTTAACAGATTTATCGCATTTATTTAATAATGATATAAAACTCAAAAACGAAAATGGAACTGTTACATATTTCTTAAATTTACAAATTTCGACATTAAAACAAAATAATGAAAATTCAAACATACTTGCTTCGTGGGACTCAAATCAATTAGTGAATGTTTCAGCTGTTGTCAGACCGGCTCGAAGATTTTTTCGTATAGGAACAACAGAGGTTTGGATTATAAATATATTATGTACATACATACATCTATATAATTTCAAAATATGTATTTTTCCTATTAAAAACAAAATCAAAGGCCATACCATGGTCCTATTATAAACGTGACCCAAAAACAAATGAATTAATACTCGATGTGAATAGTAATCCTATTTGGGAAGGATATTGTATTGATTTTATAAAAAAACTATCGGAAAAGCTTAATTTTGATTACGAAATTATATCACCAAAACGTGGAAGTTTTGGTGAAAAGCAGACAGATGGTAGTTGGGATGGTATTGTTGGTGATTTAGTGTATGGTTATACAGATATAGCTGTTACTTCATTAAAAATGACTTCAGAACGTGAAGAAGTAATTGATTTTATAGCTCCATATTTTGAGCAAACTGGAATATCCATTGGTAAGTTCTATATAAGGTATATATCAATAAGGTATATATCAATTAAATGTTTTAGTTTAATCCTTCAAATTTAATATGATAATTTTTTTTATCTCTATCAGTTATACGAAAACCTGTAAGACAAACTTCATTATTTAAATTTATGACTGTACTACGGACAGAAGTTTGGTTTAGTATTGTTGCTGCTCTAATTGCTACAGCTATAATGATATGGTTTTTAGATAAGTATTCACCATATAGTGCTGCTAATAATAAGAAAGCTTATTCGTATCCTTGCAGGTAAGAGTTTGCATACATAATTTAAAACAATTTCTCAAATGAGTTAAATAATTCTTTTAGAAATTTCTCCCTAAAAGAAAGTTTCTGGTTTGCATTAACCTCATTTACACCCCAAGGCGGTGGAGAAGCTCCAAAAGCTATTTCTGGACGAGTTCTTGTAGCTGCATATTGGCTTTTTGTAGTTTTAATGTTAGCAACATTTACAGCTAATTTAGCTGCTTTCTTAACCGTTGAAAGAATGCAAACTCCTGTTCAATCTTTAGAACAATTAGCAAGACAATCACGAATAAATTATACTGTTGTCATGAATTCAGATACTCATGAATATTTTATTAACATGAAACATGCAGAAGATACTCTTTACAGGATGTGGAAAGAATTAACTTTAAATGCAACGGCTGATCAAAGAAAATATCGGTACAAAATATCTTTTTTTTTTTCTAATTACCGTATTTGAGGTTTTAGTTTATTATTTTTCTTTTGATTTCTCATTAAATTAATATAAAAAAATTTGTACGGTGGTAATTTCTAATATAAATTTTATTTTACAGAATTTGGGATTATCCTATTAAAGAACAATATGGTCATATTTTACTTGCAATCAATTCATCAAATCCTGTAAAAAATGCTAAAGAAGGTTTTCGTAAAGTGAATGAGCATGAAAATGCTGATTATGCCTTTATACATGATTCAGCTGAAATAAAATATGAAATAACTAAAAATTGTAATTTAACTGAAGTTGGAGAAATTTTTGCTGAACAACCTTATGCTATAGCAGTGCAACAAGGAAGTCATATTCAGGTTTAAAAATTTTATGAAATTATTCTTATATTCCATTAATACATACATACATATGTACATAATCAAACTCAAATGCATATTTAAATTTATTAGGATGAAATAAGCTACGCCATTTTAGAATTACAAAAGGATAGATATTTTGAAAGTTTGAACGCAAAATTTTGGAATAGTTCAACAACAAAGGAATGCTCAGCTTCTGAAGAAAATGAGGGTATAACATTAGAAAGTTTGGGTGGCGTTTTTATAGCAACATTGATTGGGTTAGCTTTAGCAATGATTACCTTAGCAATTGAAGTTGTTTATTATAGAAATAAAGCTAAAAAACTTGGAAAAATTAGGCTTGTCAAACCAGCAGTTATAGAAAAAAACATATTTGGGAAAAAAGTGAATATTTCACCACCACCTTCATTTGAAAAAGCAGTATTAGATTCAAAAAAGATACCACACCACATAACTTTTGGCTCGGAAAATTTTAAACCAGCCAGATTGCGAAACACTGGAACATTGATGTCAATATCTTCAAGAAATCCAATTAGATTTGAAGATATTCCCCCATATTACGAATAATAAATAAAAATAATTTAAACTGCAATAGAACAAGTTGAACTTACAAAAATTTATCAGTAGATATACATAGTCTGTTCTTAGTAAATAAAATTTATTAAATTCATTTTTTTTTATGTACATATTTATATTATTAAAAGTTGCCTTTTAATTATATTCACTTTGCGTATTTTGATTTGTTTTCATAATATCTCCATATACCTCATGATAACTACTAAAATCAAAAATTATAAAAAAATTTTCTATTTTTTATTGAATTTGCTGATTTCCTACCCTTGATTATTAACCCCATTTTCATCATCAGTTTTAATATAATTTACAATATTAACATTCTGTGGAAGACCATCTTCGCCAATTATAACTGGTGGGTTACCGCTAACAGTTACCGCACTAACTGTAACAGCAACGGTATCAAGGAAATGCATAAATTCATCTTCACGAAACTTTTCATGCTCTCTTTGACTTTCTTTCATCATTTTGTCATATTCAGCTTCAATTTCTTTAAATTCATTTATTTCATATTTATTTCTAGCTATTATATTGTTTTTAAAATAATTATGTATGCACATTAAGGAATTTTGAGTCATTTGAAAATATCCTTTTTCTAAAGTTAATATGTCTAAATTTGTACCCCTAATATCTTGATTATTTCTAACATCGTTTACTTGAATTAATAAATTTTTCAGAAATTCATCAACTGCATCGGTCAATGTAACAAGAGCTATATTCGAAGCATCTTTAAAATAAAAATTTTTATTTTTTTAACACATTTTAAAATTTTTCTAAAATATTTACCATTAAATCCAGCAACACGTAGAAGGCCACAAACGGCTTTTCTTAATGCTTGACGGCATATTTCTCTATTCACTTGTGGATATTGTTGTGGTACTCCTCTAAGAAAATCCGTTTCAATTGGTGGTATAAACCAAAGTGGTTTAGCAAATTTATCATCTGATAATAGTTCAGCTGTATTTTCTGGTGGAAAATCAACTTGTGGTATTACTTGACAAGGGTTTAACAAATAATTTTGAAATCCCTAAGATAAGAAATAACGATAAATACCAAAATATTATACATAGTTAAATTTAATTATTTACCGATTTGTTGGCATATGTATCAATTAGAGTTTGAAGCATTTCTGTTTGATTCATTACTTCAATTGTTTGTGTTACTAGAGGATTTTTAACTTTAACCTTTTCACTAAAATATAAATATGTATGTATAATAATTTTAAACATTATTAAATTATTGTTGCATTATTTACATTTTGTCTTCAGCTACAACAGTTATATTTTTAATTCTTCTAAGCTTATCCATTTTAGCCTGTGGTGTAATAATTTCATCAGGTTTTGTTTCTTTCTTTAAGTCAGACTCATCTTCAAACTCTCCCCAAGTTCCTGGAGCTTTAGTAAATTCACTAAACATTTTATTAATATTATTTTTCTTACAAATAAACTTTTATATTTTGTTATTATTTATAACTTGTTTGCACTAAATATTTTTCCACTTCTGTTGGTTATCTGACATTATTAAATAAAGTCATTCTCAAACTTTTTAGAATTGATAATTTACACATGTACAATTCAATATCATACAAAAATTATTTGAAAGTTTACTTAAACTGTAGAAAGTTGATAAAAATGTACAAATATTCGAAATATGTAGGTAGATTATTAAAATTTCACACAATTATATTTTATGAATTAGGAATTTGTTATCTGTAGACTTTAAGCTTAACGGTATACGTTATTGTGCAATTAAAAATTGCAAAAACATACTTATGTATTGTATTTATTTATTTATTTATTTTATCAGTTGATCCTACAGATAAATTTGCAGGCCAACTTTATAGGTCCTTTTCCCTTTCGAAATATGGTCATTTATTAAATTATTGATTATTTGGTATATATTTTTGTATATTATATATTTATATTTTTTTATTAGTTTTATTATATCTTTATTAATTATTAAATTATATTTAAACCGATGTGGTTGCTTTGAAAATTACATTTTTAGTAATTTTCACCATTTGAAATTTTCGGTTCTCACAGGTTTTGAGCCTGTGCTCCTCGATCGTTACATTACTACACTCGAGTGCTTTACCACTTGGCTACCGAAGCCACCGAGTTTATCTGAAAGTTTTGCAAAAAAGAAAAATGTTTGTTGTAAACCTTGAATTAATCTTATTTTATGAAAATTTATGTTTTAATTTTCAACCCATTCCCATCTTAAGAGTTAATAAGCTTTAGTAACTTTTTCACTTCTTGAAAAATTTACATCTTGACTTTGTTCTAGGTTCAAACTGTCACAATCAAAATGAAAGAATAAAAATATTTCGGTTCTGTTTCCACGTTTATTCTTTCCTAGTTAATTTATATCGGGCACGTAAAGTACGCTCTGAGCGCACTCCGAACGAAAAAAAAATACAAATTTTAGGCCTGAACGCTCTGAGCGAAAAAAAATACGAATCTTTTTTTGACAGTTCATGCTCTGCTCTGAAGTAAAAAAAACACGCGAAATGTATTTGTGTTTGAACACAAAAATTTTATTGAATCATCATTTTACAGAAAATTATCTCCACAAAATACAAATTGTGTTTATTTGTATGCAAGTTTAAAACACATTTAAAGCTCTCCATTTGTTTTGATTATTTGTGCAAACATGCCCATGAAGTTCGAACTTAAATAGTTTGACAATTACTGCATAAATTTTATCCATAATGACATTTATGTTTACAAAACCCAATCAAAACAAAATGACAACTTTAATTGGCTAAATATCAGCTGGGCTGATAATAAATTCTTATTCTTTGTTATTAAGTTAATTGTTACCGTGATTTGTAAGGGATTAAAATGATTTACTTTTAGTATATTTTTCTTAAAAATTATTTCAAAAATATATTTTGTTAAATTATAAATCTTAAATTTAGTTTTTAAAAATTAATTTATTTTAATTTAGATAAAATGAAAACAAAAATTGAAAAAGTTATAAAGTAATAAATGTAATAAATTTAGTAAAATGTACATGCGTTCTAAAATAAGTATTTATTCATACAAAAAAAAATTGGCATTCTATTTTTATATTTTTGTCAATCTTTAATAAACTTTTTAATATTAAAGTGTGACTGCAGTGCTGTGAAACAACAATGAATATTTAATAACACACATAAAATTGAACAAAAAAGAAATATTTTATTTTAGAGGACAAGTTTTTAAAGAATTTCTAAAAGCCTCAAAATAATAATAGCCCAATACTTTTTGAAAAATTTAGAAGACAGGTAAATATTATTTTCTATTTACTAAAAATATTTTTTAAGAAACAAAATAAAATTTTCATTGCTTTCACTTAGTTATTTATAATGTTTTATTGTTTTGATGATTTCATAAAAGGTTATTTTATTATACCATATACTTCTAATTAATTGCATATTTCATTTATTTTTGTGATTATGCATTAATGACAATTGCTAATGGTTTAAAATATGAAGACACTATACAAATTTGTTTTAGTTATCAAAGCATGTGCACCTTTTATTCCAAATGAATACATATAGTGTTCGAATTTTTCATTAACTTAGAGCCAGAGGTACCTATAAATAATGCATTTTATATAATGTTTTTTTATTTGAAACTATTAATGAAGGACATCTAATTAATTTTATATTAATTCATCTTTTTATTTAAACTAATATTGAAATCGTAACAATATTTATTGGCTAACTACCAACTTTAGCGATCATTTATATGACCTAGAGGGAAAATTCATCAAAAATAATGTTAACGTATTTTTAGGTACTTCAGAAATTAAGTATGTTCATAGTTTTAATTAATTTAAATTATGAAATATGCACTTGAATTTTCACAGTGAATGTAAAAGTTATTAGTTACGCATATTTCTTTCATTTAATCTATGTAGGTGGGTGGGATAAATGTCTTTTCTTCAAAACATATTTACGTCGTCATTAAACAATATTATATATGAAAGACTGAATATCGCATTTACACTTACTGATTAATTTTGGTAAAGTTTGTAAGAACAGTAATCTTAAAAAAAAATATTTGATGTCGAAGAATATTATAAATTAACAACATAGTAATATGAATGCATATTTTTGTTTTAAATTTATTCAGGTGAATTTGCAGTGAATCTGATAAATTAAAATAATGATCTCAATGAAATCTTCATCAAGCGTTTTTCGGGATATATTCAACCAAGCAAACTATAAAGAAAAGGAAGCTAGAAACAGATTAATAAACAGCACAAAAGGTAAAAACTAAATCTAATTTCTGAATAAGAGTGAAGACTTTTAAATATTTTTAGATAGCTTAGAGTATGTTCAACGTTTAGATCTACAAACAGAACTTAATGTTCATACGGGTTGTGTTAATTCAATTGCATGGAATCAAAACGGCGATTATATTTTATCTGGAGCAGATGATCAGCATATTACCATAACCAATCCGTTTACAAGCGAAATTCTAGTCAAATTTAAAACTCTTCATAAATCAAATATATTTAGTGCAAAATTTTTACCACAATGTAATGATCATGATATAGTATCATGTTCTGGTGATGGAATGGTTATACATACAGAACTAACAACAATAGGAACAAAAGGGATATTCGGTTGTGAAAAAACTGAAATCTCACAAAATTATTTTAGCTGTCATAATAATGGAACAACATATGAGGTGATAACTTTGCCTACAGAACCAAAATCATTTATGAGTTGTGGTGAAGATGGTACTGTTCGTTTATTTGATCTCAGATTATTATCAAATTGTCATAAAACATATTGCAAAGATAATATTTTAATTTTGAGTCCATCAGCTACAACAGCTATGTGTTTAGCACCAATTTCACATAATTATTTAGCTGTCGGTAGTTCTGATAGTTTAATAAAAATTTATGATCGTCGTTATTTATCTTTAATGGATTTGTCTTCTTTACCAAGTTCAGCAATTGTAACATCCTTTGTTGGAGACAAATATACTGTGCCAGTTAAGGCTTTTCAAATTCCTACAGATACGAAAAGAAATTATCGTGTTACTTCGGTACAATATAGTAATGACGATTCTAATTTACTTGTTAGTTATTCTTCAGATTATTTGTATCTTTTTGATGCAACTAAAGATGGTATTAGTTTAGATATAAAACGTGATAAAAAAGTGAATAAAAAATCATTTTTGGACTCTTCTCCTCCACCAGTAAGAAAATTAAGATTACGTGGTGATTGGTCTGATACAGGACCAAACGCACGACCTGAACGTGATATAACAGGTCGAGTTGAAATTGGACATGTACGTCCTCAATTACACGGCACTATAATGCACAGAATGACAGAAGTATTGTCTCGAATGTTAAATGATCCTCAAACACGTAGTGGATTAAGTGGTCATACACCAGATATTTCACAAGACAATCATGCCTTATTTGATTCAGCTGCAAGAGAAATTGAAAATTACAATAATCGTGGTGGTAATTTTATAATTTTATAATTTTTTATTTTATTAATTAGTTCGAATTCTTTATAGATGAACCACAACCTGGTCCATCGGGTTTAAGTACTAATAGAATTAATGATCCTAATTTAAAATCAATTGAAGATATGGAGATAGATGATGAATGTTCAGAATCTAATTCAAATAAAATAGATGATCAAACTGCATTAAAAGATGAATTAGAAAAAATTGAAATTAATGCCAAAGAATGTATTTATAATTATAATAAAATGAAGTATGAAGGACATAGAAATGCTAGAACTATGATAAAGGAAGCAAATTTCTGGGGAAATAATTATGTAATGTCAGGGTCAGATTGTGGTTATGTTTTTATATGGGACCGAAATACTGGTAAACTAGTCAACCTATTGCAAGCCGATCAACATGTTGTTAATTGCGTTCAACCACACCCGGAATTACCTATTTTAGCAACATCTGGAATTGATTATAATATTAAAATTTGGGCCCCGAATCGTAATCAAGGATTTTTCGATGAAGATGCTGCTAATGATGTAAGTAAGCCTATCATCGTAGTAATTTAACAATAATCGTTATTTTATATTTATTTTAATGTTAAATATTTATTTTTAGTTAATGGCACGCAATGCAATAATGTTAGAAGAAACAAAGGACACCATAACTGTTCCAGCAGCTTTCATGATTCGTATGCTTGCTTGTATTCATTCGTTACGTAGCAGAAATCGTAATAACGATCAAAATAATGGTAGTCAAACCTCTAACAACACAAATAACACAAATAACAATACCAATAATAACAACACTGGCGGTAACAATGATATATAGTGATTAAAATTCTAAATTTTACTGCAAATTAAACTGTAATTTTTCAAAGCTTTAATAAATTTCGAAGACCATTCAGATAATTGGTTTAATAATTCAAGTATACAAGTAGAAAATCAAAAATAAGGATATTTTTAAAAAATATTAACAAAAAAAACCAAATAAAAGATAACTAAGTGGAAAACAATATTAAAATCACTTTTATATACACGTAGTAGCAATTTTATTTTATTTTATAATTTTAAAAAGAAAACACATTTTGAACAAAATTTTAAGTGATTATATACTTTTATATATGCTTATACATATATAAATAGAATACTTTAAAATTATAATTATGTATTGTTTTTTTTTGTTTTTTTTTTTTTGCCATTAAAATGTAAATAAATACTATTGAATTATATACAAAATTTAAGATAATGTACATACGAACGACTGTTAATACAAGTCATTATAAAATGAAATTTTATGACTGATTATATTAAAAAAAATATTCCTCGTAATATGTAAATAATTATAATTTTGTTTTTGTTTTTTGCTTTTATAATTCTTTATCCTGTTAACCTTCATTCCTTTACTATTAATAATATTAAATAGCAAAGATCACTGTCTGCTTACACTATTCATAATACTTGAAGTAACCATTTTTTAATAGCATTTATTTTCTATTTATTCCCTTTTAAAATCGTAACATTTTTTAATTTAAACATAAAATTTTATTTGTTTAATATTAATTCGATTGAAAGATGGAAATTCTCTGATCTCAAAAAACTTTATACGCATCCCAATTCTTCAAATATGTATCTTAATTTTAGCCTTTTATAAATCCATACATTTTATATCGAAATCAATTGTTTACAAAATAATTATATGTTTATTTATAAATTAATATGATTAATAGATAAATATACATATATGAAAGGGAAATTCAAAAGATGTGATCAAAAGACAAGAATTCTCCTTTTTTATCCTTTAAAACTGCATCATTGGGGCATAAAATGTTGAAACTCGAATTGATTTATGCACATACTACGGGACATAAATTTATTAATCCTACTCGTTTTAGATAAATACAAGTATCGAAAATATAGTGTTGTCTTTACCGTTTCTTTGTCCTCACAACTTCAGTTCAGTAAAATGTCAATATTGATTAACATAAAGTCATAAATCGTGATTACATTTACAGCTGTGCTAAAAATTTAAAAAAACATCGTAATAAATAAAAAACGAATTAAATTAATTTAAAAAATATATATGTATATGTTTAATTTCTTACATCTAAATATATTTTATTTTTTTTATGTATATAAACACTCTGGCTTTTTTATTTTATTTCACATAAATTTTTCAAAACTTTAAATATCTTTAAAATAGCACTTTTACATATAATATACAATATATATTACTATACACATTTTACACTTATTTTTTAAAAATTAATATGAATACAATATAAAAAAAAATAACAAATGTATGCACAACTTTTTGTTCTTATTATTTTTTTTTCAACAAATATGTAATATACTTAAAAAATACCACAAAAAATAATTTTTTAAATATTTTTACGTTATGTAATATGGACAGGGTGTTGCAATAGTTTTATGCAACAATCTTTATATTGAACAGCCTTAAAGTTCAAAAACAAACAAAAAAATGTTAACATTAACAAAATAAATTTCACTATGTTACATTATAATTCTGCCGTTTCTTCATTTGATGCACAACATAAATAATTAATAGAATAATAACAATGGCAGCTAAAATTGCTGAGACTATAATATCTAAAACAAAAAACAAAATTAAAAATTATCATAAATTTAAAAACAAAATTTTAATCAAAAACTTACTTGTTAAATATGATTTACTTTCAACTAAAATATCTTTAACTCTATCAAATGATCCATCTGTGTTAATTTCCAATTTTTCATCATCAATTTCTAATATTTTCATAAATAGTTTATATAAATCAACAGTTTCAAATGGATCAATTTTATGATGAGATTTAATTTTAGGGCCCTTTGCCATAAAATATGCATGCATTAATTCATAATCGTTATCATATCCATGTAATCCATATGATGAATTGATGGTAACTAAAAATATATCATTATTTTTATTTAATGAAGACAAAATCAATTACATATTATTATCTATACCTAATTAAACATAGGTTCTAAAAAAAATACCACAAAATTAATTAAAACAATGAAGTACCAGTTAAAAGATAGGCAATTCATACAACTAAATTTGGAGAAGCTCTTCTTAATTTTAAATAAACGCTCGTTAAAAATTTTAAATTCAAAGCAATCGTTTTCTCATCACCTTTATTGAGCTTTTACTTAAAAAAAAAAGTTATCGATAATACAGGTCAAAAATTTTAAATAAAAAAATGTTTATATTCATATCATATTAATAATGACCTCATACTTCCTAAAAAAAAAAAAAACAAAACCTATCAAACGTTCTAATAATTATACCCTTGAACAAACATAACACATACATTTTCAATATTTTATTAAAAAATGCTAATGAAATTCACTTATTATTATTTATTTATTAAATTACTAAATTCTATTTTAAAAATTTTCTCTGCTATAACTTAATAAAATTATAAGAAATCAGAAAAATCAAAATCTTTCTAAAAGTGTAACAATAGAAAGCTCTTAAACAACGTTCTCACCATTAAAAAAAAGTAATAAAAGAAAATGCAAATAAAAAACATACTTACAAAATTATAACATCTCTAAAATATTTATATATTTTTTTTACGTTTTAAAAATTACTCACATGGCACCTGATGTTTATCTTTATAATATTGTGCTGCTGAATACATATCATCGAATCCATAACCATAATTTGCTACGGCAATTATCGGTCCCAAACGTCTTGTATTGTTCGCATGCCAACGTTCTAATATATCATTATTTGTATAAATCTTAAAATTCTTATTTTCTTCAACTGCATTCTTTAATCTTTCATAAATATCGTCAAATTTTCCATTTTTAGGTACAATTTGTAAAACTGGTGAGGTACCATAATATTCATATGAATTAGGTTCTAAGTAATTTGTTAAATTTATAAAAAATGGCTGAGACGCAGATGCCATACCATGATCACTTAAATGTATAACATTTGTACGATTTATCAATTTATTTTCAATTAATTTATCTTGTATATATTTTGTTAATAAATCCATTTGTGCAACCATTTCAGTAATATTATTTGAATCAGGTCCAACCATATGCGCCAATTTATCTGGTTGTTCTGAATAAAACATTACTAAATTTGCTGGATTATCTTCTTTTGTTAGCCATGTTATCATTTGATCAACGCGATCAATTAATGTAATTGATTTATTATAAATCATAACATATTCACACGATATATTTTTATATTCAAAATTAGTTCCAGGCCACATAATACATGCAGATTTTCCTCCAGTCTGTTGATTTAATGTCTATAAAAAAATAACTATATCTATACATGTATTTTGAATACGTACATATATTATTATATATTAATTTTACATTTGTCAAATATTTAAGTTAATATTTAAAATTATACTTTTTATTATTTTATCTTGAATTTGAACTACTAATTGTATAACTTTGAAATTTTTTATTTACGTGCCGTGCCGTTTTTTTATTTTTAAATTAGAAATGTAATGCTTTTAAACTCAGAACTAATTAAATTTTAAATTGTTACTAAATCGAGGTTAATTTCTTTTTAAAACTTACCCATATCGGTACAGCTTCAGAATTATAATGGAATAATTGTGATGAATACGATAACGGGCCCTCAATAGTATCATATAAGCTGTTTGCTAAAACTCCGTGTTTATCAGGGTATCTAAAATTTTTTATTAATTTTTATTATGTGTAATTAAGAATATCAAACAAATTTAAATTTATTTACAATCCAGTTGCAATAGAATGATGATTTGTAAAAGTTTTTGTAGGAAAAACATTTTTCATATAATCTGCATATGTACCTAAAGAAAAATAAAATTATAAATTTAATTTATTTTTTTGGTTTTATTTTATATTATAATTTATATTTTTAAATAAAATCTATGAAATTCGTAGAATTAAACCTTTTTTTTTAAACTTGTTATATAACTTTTTATATGATATAAAACATACAAACTAAGATCAACTAACATTGGTTAAGGTAATTGGGCAAAAATGCCTTTATAATCTTTTCAAAATTATGCTGAAGCAATCTTAAAATTTGAAGAATATGGTTGATAAAAAATTAATGTTGAAACAAAAATAAGGAATTGTTTTCAAATTTCCATCATACTTCAAAATAGTTGACCTTATAACAAACAAAAGTACGCACAACGTTTACATTCCATCTTAATGGATAATTAAAATTTATCTGTCTACTGTTCATCCTTACCACTCACTTTAGTTTCTTTTATGTAAATAAATATGTGATTAATCTACTCTTTATATCGTCTACTATTTATAACTAGAAATTATCAAAAGAATTTGATCTTGGCAACACAATAGAAAATAGATAGCATTAATTTATTCCAGTATTTTTATTCTTAGTACTTTCAATTCAAGTATCAACCAATAATAGATATTCATCTTAATTTCATTTCACATAGCATAATATATACAATTATATATGTTTATATATAGTAAGTAGTTAATTGAATATTGGTGGGACGATTATAATTTTAAAATCAACAACAAAACAAACTCCTTATACCATAACGACTCCCAGATAAATTATAAAAACCTCTCTAATCATACTTTTAATTATATTTTACACAATAATAATAGATAATTTCAGAAAACTGGAAACAATTTGTATATAATAACTTTGAGTTATCAAATAATTTTTCATTTATTCTTTACGATTACGA
The DNA here is from genome assembly GCA_963942445.1 of Argyra leucocephala. Lineage (NCBI taxonomy): Eukaryota > Metazoa > Arthropoda > Insecta > Diptera > Dolichopodidae > Argyra > Argyra leucocephala. The sequence goes on along the minus strand of OZ012678.1, from coordinate 46,042,631 downwards.
TTACAACTAAAATTAACAAAAAAAAAATAATTATAAATAGATGAACAGCTATATACGATTCGAATATCGTATTTTTCAATGCTTTTTATTTTAAAACTTTTATTACAAATAATTTATTCAATTCTTTTTCATTTTTAAATAACTCTAAAAGGAAAGTGAATTTTCTTGTTATAGATATTCAATAAAATAAAAAAATATTACCTATTCCAAAGTCAAGGGAAAGTGACTATAAAAAAAACTGTGTAAAATTTCTCAAAATTTTACAAAAAAAAATGTGTCTTTTATTTATTTATTCATTCATTTCTTACCATTTTCTCTAAAGTCCAACATATTTGGTGTAACATTTCTATGCAAATATTCATTTCTAAAACCATCATAACTAATAATAATTAAGATTGGCTTCTCCTCTATTTTTGTTGTTTTATTACTGATTTCATTTTCATCAGTGTGATATTCATTTAATTTTTCATTACTTACCTCTGATGTTTCGATGACATCAACAGGTACACAATAACAAAATTTATAAAAATATATTGCTATTAAAATTAGTTTTTGTTTCATTCTGGTGATTATAATTTTTAATTTTATATATTTTATATTCTTCGTAGAAAACAGTTAAATAATGCACCTTCAATTAAAATTACTTAAAAGTTATATATTCAACAAAGTAACAACTTTAATTTTTATTTGATTCATAAAGATAATACGATAAAGAATTTTTATAGATTTAATACATATTCTAAATATATCATGAGATTAAATTGAGCAAAAAAAGAAAAATGTACAATTAAAAATAATAAAGAATTTTCAATAAAAACAAAAAATAAAAAGCTTAAGATTTGCTGGCTGTTCAACCTGCCGCAATTTTACATTGAATATTTTCACTCAAATTACGATGCGATATGCGAATGCGACCGAACTCTCACAAATTTTCAAAACAAATAAAGTAAAAATTTGTCAATACACAAAACAAGTTTTTATGTTTTCTTTCAAATTGAGTCGTTGTTGAATGTTGATTTCAGTTTTAAAATGTTAAAAATCACCTTGAATGTTGACAATACGCCGGCTTGTGGTCAATGCTAAATGCTTTACTAACTGACAAATGACATATTTGTACTAAAAAGTTATGTTTTGTAGAATTATCGCTAGATGGGTACCTAATAATAAAAAATATAATTAAAAAAATTTAAATAAGCTTAAAAATGTTAATATATTTGATATTTATAATTTTGTATAACCATATTAATAAATACCACATGTATGCAATTGTTGCTATGATTATTAAAATTAATATAAAAATTGTTCCTTGTTAAAGTAACATATTAACATTATCTAAACATTCCAAAAAAGTCAATTTTTTTCATTAGCTGATTTATTGATGAGATTGATTGATGTTTCAGCATCAGCACTCAGTTGACTGAATTATTGATGAGAATAGAACCAGAAGTCAGAACCACCATGAATAATTTCTCATCAATATATGGATAATATATTGCCATTATAGCGACAGTATATTGTCAATATTTGAATAATATATTTATCATTCATTGATGTGTAATAGGTACCTCATATAAAAAAACGGAATGAGAAAAAAACCAATCAATTAATTCATATTCTTATTTTTATATGGTGTGGTGATACACTTATACCTATAACTGTTTTATTTTTTAATACCTTTATATGTTTTCTCAAATAAAAAATTAACAAATTTAATTGCGTATAATAAAAAATTTGTACAAAACATCACTAGAATTTCATACATAGAAAAATCATCCGTGCGCCGCGAACATATGCCACAAAAAATGTGTTCATATGCTGACAGTTGAAAAAAAAATTGACAGGATGACTTTATTTGTCACAGTTTAGATGGAATTTTGTGAACCAATTTGACAAAAATTTGTAAAAAAAATCTGTAATCAACTTGTTCTCAATAATTTGTGAATAATTATTTTTAATACTAAAAAGAATAGTTTTTGTACATAATCCTTAATTTTCTGTTAAAATAATAGATTTACAGCAAACATATTTGTTTATACCTTTCCTACTACCATGAAGTAAATAATAGATTATTTTAACATAACTGTATATTATCATTTCTCATTGACTTAATTGAAATTATTAGTCCTGGATACACAGATATGCTGGCATAAATAAATACGATAAATAAATAAATATTAAATAAATAGTTCTAGCTTTCTTTTCTAAAAAAAAAATTAAAAATTAAGAATATTTTTTGACAAAACAAGAAAGTCTTTGATACATTTTTGGTTTAATTTTATTATTTTCCTTTCTGTGCGCGTATTAAAATTACTAACTCTGCCATAATTTCACTTAAAAAAAAGATGTCAATACACCTTTTTTAAACGGAATTATTGTAGAATTTCCTTCACGCCATCTAGTTTTTGATAGATAAGTTTCACCTTTAATCTTCAAACATTTTCGATTTCGCTCATAGTATAATACTGCCAATACTACTTTTTTCACTCCAAACTATCAGCCAAAAAAAATATAAAATTAATATGTATGAGATTTGATACTATGTTTTCTTTTCAAGTATGTTATTTACCTATAGTAAAATAGCATTTGACATTTTATTTTTATTTCACTGTAGAGTTTAAGCGAATGCTATACTTTTTTATAAAAAAAAATTATAATAAAATACAAATTTTTTGTTCTTTCGATTAGTGCGTGTAAATCGAATAAATCATTCTAAAAATTCTAAATGCACGTGTTTGCACGCCTTCTTGAATTTCTCTTCGTTTAAATAAAATTTTTTGTAAGTAAACACATATGTTGGGACATTTTGTTTTCATTAAAAAGAAAAACTAACAAATTATAAGCACAGATAAGTAATTATTAATTATATAATTACTTATTTGTATTGCCTTAAAAACCGACTAACAATAGGTGGCACCATATATAAAGGTATACACATATGTAAGGTATACACGCCTAAGGAATTTGAATTTTTTTTAAATATGTACATTATGTAGTTGTTAAAAATTATTAAATAAAAACAAAAATTTTATTTTTGTTATAAGGAATTTTAAAATATTTGTTTTTTAAAGTTAAATTTATATTTTCATTGTTAAAAAAATAATCTATATTTAATTGGGTTGTTTCTGTTTGTTGACTGTGATGACATCGCAAACGCAAAAAATTTTTATTTATTTATAAATAAATTTAAAGTGAAAAAAAAAATTTAACTGTATTTATTTTTTAACAAAAAAAAAATTTTATATGAAAAGCTAGGTAAAATGAATTTTGATACAAATCAAAGGTTGGTATTGCAGATTCCATTTAATATGTCAAATAAATGGCCATTTTATTTTATATGAAGTTCGGCAACATAAATGCCAACTGAATTAAAATCTTTTATGTTTGACAAATGGAAATGACATTTCAGTCGTTAAAAAGATTTCGTCGATGAGAAACTTTCTAAAAAGGGAAGAATAATAAAGTTGGGAAAAACTATTCGAATTTAAAAGTTTCAATTAATTTGCCAACCTTAAAATAATCGAAATAAATGTAATTTTTTTAAAATTTTTATTGTAATTATTTTCTGCATATTTATGTGTGAACAAATATCAAAAATTAATAAGGAAAACAGTAAAGAAAAGGTTTTTCTATCCACAGATTTAAATTTTCATTAATTAGTCTGTTTGAATGTGTATGAAATTCTAGTTAGCAATTTTTTAATAGACGGGAATGAAATTGGATAATTTTTTATTTGTGAAAAAATATAAGGCATTAAAAAAAATAAAAAAAAACTATATTAATATGACTGTTCAAAATTTATAAGTAAATTAAAATTGTTTTCAAGATAATTAATTTAAATTTTTATATAAATTGCATGTCTATATTAGATTTTTTTTTTTTTACCTCAAACCCTGTATAATTGTATTTGAGGTTATATCTTCTATTGAATTTTTTTTTTTGTGAAAATTGCTTGTGATTAAAGAAAAAGCAACAATAATTTTAGAGTTTTTAAGTTTTTTTTTAGTAATGCAAGTCTGCTGCTATAAATAATATTATCAAAATGAAAATATCAATGAATTATTAAATTAGAGCTAAAAAGTTTTATGATTTAAAATAAAGAGTAAAAAAAGTTTTATTGTTTAAAAAAAAAAAAAAATCAAGAATTTTTCCGAACAAAAAAACAAACAAAAAGACATTAAAATTATAAAAAGAAAAACAAAAACTAAAACACAAGTTTTCTATTTGACGTCAATTCATAAAAATTCTTTAAACAAAATAAATTGGTTTTTTTTCATTATAGATATATATGCATGTACATATATATCCATATGTATTTATATATATATATATATATTTCAATTTCATTCCGCCAAATAAAATCATATAGCTAATATAAATATTTTGTGCCCAATTATCCAGTTCCTAAATAATAAAGCAAAAAAAAAAATCTACAAAAAAAAAATAATTTTAAAATTTCATACTATTTTTTATTTTTGGTTCTTGCAAAAATTAAACAAAATTAAGTTTTATCTAAATTTCTATCTTTTTATATACAAACATATAAATAAAATTAAAACAAGTAACAAAAATCAAAATAAAACAAGTGTTTTTATTTTCGAATTTTAGTGATAGCAATTAAGTTTTTATTTTATACAAAAATTATATTTATAAGTAATTAAAATTTAAATAAATACATGCATGTATTAATTATAATAAATAAAAATAATACAAAAACTTAATTTAACTTTAGAAATTTGATAAAAATTAGAAATTTTGTAGTTTTTATTATAAAATTAAATTTAATTAGAATATATAAAATTATATATTTATATATTTAATAATATACGAAAAAATAAGATATAAATTATAATGCCATTATTCGGTAAATCCCAAAAAAATCCAGCTGAGCTGGTAAAAGCTCTTAAAGAAGCTGTCAACTCACTAGAACGAGGTGATAAGAAAGTTGAAAAGGCACAAGAGGATGTCAGTAAAAATTTGGTAAGTTCTTTCGGTAGTTTTTATATTTAATAATGTTTAAATAAGTACATAACTAATAACTATGTAATTACAATTTTTCTCAAAGAAAGATAAGAAAATTTCTATTTTCAATAAAATTGAATAATTATTTAATTAACTTATTAAATTGCTACTTCTCTTAACTTGTACATGTTTATTGCTAATGTACCTGAATATCTAAATTACGATTACAAACATGTGTATTTTAGTATTAGTTCAATTTTAGTAATTAATCAATTTATAAAAAATAAAACTTAAATTTTTTTTAATAAGTTAAAATTTTCTTTCATCTACTATATTATTGTCACCATTTTGATTTTAATTTTTGTTTTATCGTTTCTTTCCACATTTCATTGTTTTCTTTTTAATTTCTATTTTTATTTGACGCGTTTGTTTTTTATTTTTGTTTAATGTGTAAGGGAAAATCTAAATATTCTACGTGCCATTATTTAAGTGCATTCATCTTAAGTCTTCAATCAGTGATGGTTTAAAATAAAATGTATTTAAAAGTTTTAAAAATTCACCAGCAAGCAAGCACCACTATCATCATCAGACAGAAAACGATTCTTAACCAAAAAAAAATCCAAAACTAAAAGAAAAAATTATTCAACAATGTATAGTTACATATTATAATATCACCAATACAGACAGATTTTTAATCGATACTTGAATAACAAAAAACAAAAATCGAAACAAAATGAAAAGTAACCATACTGTTCCATACAAAAGAAGAATGCATCCTTTGAAAGCAAAATAAAAAATGTAAAAGTCTGACCATGTCTGTTTTTCTACTGACTGCAAGTAAAATGGTACTCATCAAAATTTTTTCAGTTATCGGTGTTTTTGTTATTTTCTTAAGACAAGTAAGTAAGTAAGGTTGGATTTTTTCATTTTTATATTTTTTTATTCCACTTTGTTTTATTTTTCTTTATTACACCAAGGAAAAAGAAAGACAAACTTCAGTTAACATTAACTAACAGAATTTAATGGGAGAGATCCTCAACACTTAAATATTTTTTGTCTAACGAAATTTATTAATTGATTTACTCGACATAAAATTCTCAAATTATAATTAAGTACCTACTTACATAATATTATTATTTTTAAAACTAAATCGTAATTGAAGCAATAAAAATCGATATTGATTATTGAATTAAAATTTGTAATGATTGAAAGTATAAAACAGTTCTTGGGACGAAATTACATAATTAATTATTAATAAAGTTAGAACAAATTAACTATAAGTAAGCATAACTGCTTAAGTATAACCTCGAAAATGTTTCTCTAAAAAGCTATCAAATTCGTTTGTGATTTAATTTTAACATTTTAATTGAACCATAATTGATAAAGAAAAATATTTTTCAAAAGTAATTATTTTAATAATTGTAATTGAATACTTTAAATTTAAATTTAACTTAAGGTTAATTAGTATAATTTATTACAATATAATGTAAAATATAATATTATAAAATACAAATACAAATTTAGCTAACTAAAAGAACTTATTTGTTTTGGAAGTTGAATGGTAAGAATTCAGTTATAAAATTTACTAATCGACGTATTATTTTTAAGATAAACTCGCAAAGAAGTGGTCACCAAACAGTGTTATCCGTATGCATAACATTTAAGGTCGTAAAAAAACACATACATGAATGGGAATGTATGACTGGAATAAATGAATGAAAAACTCTGAGGGAGTTATCCACACAAAAAATTTTTGTACAAGAAGGCAATGATCCTGGAAGGGTACTAGTTAGTGGGAAAATTTTTCAGAAGTAAGACATAATATACAGAAGTACTTTGTATTATGAAAGGTGCTAGCTAACTCGACGTGGAGTCCTAGTATTTTTTATTTAAATTACTAGTTTTAACAAGCTAACTATAGTTACTTAACCATATTTATTTACATTTCATTAAAAATTCAAAAACGATGCTGTATACTTACATAAGTATTATATTGTTTTTTATAAGTTGTTGGTTACTTTAGTTGTCAATTAATTTTAACTTGTAATCCCAATTAGGAAATTGTTCAATATTATTATTCAATCTGTGTTTGTTAAAACAAATTATTTACCTTTGAATTTTATTCAAATTGTATATGATTTTTCTCTCAAGGTTTTTCAGCTGCAGATGTCCAAAATTATTTCAAATAATATAGGTGTATATTGATATATTTATACTTAAATATGTATATATAGTTACTTATATTCATTTCATCCTTTTAAACTATTAATTTTGTTTATTTTTTATTCAAATCTTCTTGTGTTGGTTTGATATGATGAACCTTACTCAATAACACAACTATAAAGTACTTACTTTAAAATTACTTTGGTTAACTATACATATATATGTATAACTGCTTATTTATTGTGAAAATCCTTAAGGTTAATATTTAAAATCCATTTTTGTCATATTAACTATTTTTGTTTTTATTTTTATTTTCGTTTGCTAAAATGACTTATGTTTCAGTAAACATTCATGACTTCCTTCTCCTTATAATAGTTAAAACAAATTTCCCATATATAACTAATATTTACCTCTTACTTATTTATAATAATATAAATATGTATAACTAAATTATACATACTTATAAGTTTTAAATATAAGTTGTATTATACCTACATACTTATGTATTATTACAGATGTTAATGTATATAATATACTTAATTGTTTCTAAGGATAATATTTTTTTGTTTTAATTTTTTAGTTTATTGGAATTAATCCAAAAAAAAAAAAAAAAATTCAATCGATAATACCGTATTTACCGATTGTTGTTATTTTTTTTCTACAAAAATATTAAAAAAGGATTTAATATTAATATTTAAATTATTAAAAATAACATTCATATGCAAATTACTTACTTTTAAAACCATATGGATTAGTGACACATTTCGCCACACTTGCCTAACAAAAAATTGCAGATGATAGTGTTTTTTTTTTTTTTTTTTTTTTTTTTATAATTCGACATGATAAATGTATTTTATTTTTTATTGGTGAATATTTGGCAAAGCGGTTATATCTTGTCACCACATAATTTTTATATAAAAAATTATAGGTACTGAAGTAGGTATGACTTATATACATTATAGTGTGTATTTAAGAAAACTTCAAGAATGAAAAATTGATTTATGTTAGATATCTAACTAATACAACCTTAAATTGGCGACGCATAGCATTTTAGGATTTATGGGTCGGTACAGGGCTTGATGCTAAAACAATATTTAAAATTTTTATGCAATTTGTTAATCACAAATTTTTGTTGGTTTTTTAATTGAAACAACATTTTTATACTTACTTCTGTATTTGACATTAAGTTTATCATTTTTAGTATTGATTCATTGTAACGACTCAATTTAAGTATATGTTTTCCAAATTTTATTGAATTTAAACTTTATTTATAATAGTTGTGTTCAGTAGATTTAGAACAGAATCGGACAGAACAGTTTTGGACAATGACAGTAAACTGTCAAACACTTTAGAACCATTTAGAACAGAAAAATCTACTGAACACCTTTTTTGATCTTTTATGTTCTAATTTTTGATTACTCTCAAATTTCTTTTTTAACTGTCAAAATTTAAAGAAAAAACAACAACAAAAAATTTGTCCAAAACTGTTCTCAAAAAAATTCAGAACAAAAAAGATCAATTTACAACAGTTTCGCACAATCTAATGAACACAGAACAGAACACTTTCGGACAAAAAAGAACAAATAACGGAAACTAATGAACACAAAAACGTGTTCTTTTTTACTCTAGAATATTTTAGAACGTTCTAGAACAGTTTACTGAACACAACAAATATTTACTACTTATGTATACATATATATATATAATGTGTATACCATACGACAAATTTTTAAATGTATGAATAAACTGTATATATATAAAAGATTAATGGACAAATTTCCTAAAAATTTTAGTCTTGAAAATCACCATAGAATCATATATATACTTATTTTAGATAAATTCTCTTAAATATTATGTGTATGACTATCTTGTATTTAGGTATCTTGTGGTTAGTCGATATTTAATTGATAAGAAATGAGTACCTATTTAACTAATAAAAAATGTACAAAAAATGTGAACTTTTTGTAAAAAAAACAATTAGTCATTTACTAAAGTGTTTACTTCGAACAGAAAAAAATGTGTCTATACAAAAACTATACACGTTTACGTATATAGATATATATGTATAAGTAGGTGTTAATTATCAATGAAATGATGACTAAGTAAACAAATTAAAATATTTACGTACAAAAATGTAAACAAAAAGATACTACGTTTCTGGTCATGTAGGGCATTGATAAATTAAGTAAGAACTTTGTAAAAAAAAAGAAATAACTTTCTAAAAAGTACACAAGTACATGTATATGTATAATTATAATTAATTTTAAAATTACACTCAATTTCATATTATCTATAATATTGCGTTGTTTAATAATACATATATTTACTTACATATTATTATTATTATTATTATCATTATTATACATGTATCCATTCAATTTTGTTTATATTTCAACATTTTTTTGATAAGAATTTTTTTTTAATTTTTTTGTTACCACAGGTTATAATTTTTAATAAAACCTCGATAATTTACCTGATTAGAACATTAATTAAATAGTTCAATGAGTTGTCTATGAGGAAATTGTATTAAAAATGTACTTACGTACTTGACTACTTAACTACTTAGTTAGTATTAGAAAAAAATCCCATTTACATAATGGTAATATTGATCCACTTTAGTATTCACGAATTCTTCACTACACTTCCGTCTACATTTTATTCTTGAAGCTGTAATTATTTTATCTCTTATTTCATGGTTTTTAAATATAGAGGCGTTGAAATAACAATAGCTTAAAATTATTTTAACTTTAGTCTAAATAGGCAATCCAAATTTTCAAGTTTAGTTAAGTATGCTAAGACTTCCAAAATGAAGTGAAACCGTAAAATTTACAAAATAGCATCTTCCAAAATGTGTATCAAAAGCTCTTGACTTTGTACACTTTAAAATACGTAGTGGAAACGTAAAATAAGAGTAGAGTGTGTACTGATGTAGCAAAAAAATTTAGACTACATTTTGTGTACATGTCACAGATAAAGCTATCAGAATTAATTAATTTATTGGTCAGGTTATATATTTTCGGCGGAAAATAAGTTTATATTGTCAAATTGTAGCAATTTATTTTAATAAAATATATTTTTCCGTCAAAAACATGTGATGACCTACGAAGATGGTCATCATATTAATTTTCATGTAACGAAAAACCAAAGGTAAATTTATCAAAAGTTAATAAAATCAGATTAAGTATTATCGATTTATATATTACAAAAACAAAAAATTTATATATCAAAATTAACGAATATGTGTTTATTTATATATGTGATTATTTATATTGTCAAAATGGTATTCCAAAATGTAGCAAAAGTTTTATTATTTAAAACTATATTTAAAGTGTATTAAAAATTTTTATACTGTATTTTGAAAGTCACCCAGTGTCTAATCTAATAGTGTATTCTCATATACATACAATATTCTGAATTATTTGTTAGTTAATATAATAATTAGTAACGTTATAGTTAACCAATTTCAGCTATTAACTTTTTTTTTATCTATTTTGATGAACTAAAAAAATTTTAAAATTTACCTTAGTTTCGCATATAAATTTCAAAAATATATATATAACTATATATATATATTTAAAACTTTACTAAACAAACTTACTTACTATACACGCAGCTCATCGGTTTCATAACATTATGCAATATTTTGTTTTTAAACAAACAAAAAAAAAAGAATAAGAAAATCAAGTAAAAAGTGCAAATGAATATCATGGAGTAACTAATAAATAAATACTTAAATAATAAACTAAATAATTTATTTACTTAAAATATGATCAAAAAATAACCAAAAATTTGCATAAACGTATTAGAATGTATTAGTATATATATATATATATATATATATTTCAAAAGGGTATGTGTATATTACATAGAACATAAATATTATACTTAATTAAAATAAATTTTTAAATGAAATTTTAAGCTTTTTAGGTAATTGAAAATATTGTAGATATATATATTATTTATTTTTGTTCTTTTTTTATTATTATTATTATTATTTATTATGTATTTAATTTACTTACCATATCATATATATCACATGTCCTCACAAAAATCAACCAGATGAGGTATACTTAGCCGCTTATAAACATTGAAAAATCAGAAAAGCTCTTATCAGATGTGATATTTTGATAAAATATATTTAACTATTGTTCAACTTAACTTAGATTATACACATTGTTAGAGACTAATTGTCTCATTGTATATACATGAAACATAGTAAATAAATAAATAAATAAATAATAATATAAACAAACTCATGTATTTAAGTATATTATGAACTGAACTATTTTACTGAACTATTTTTGTATATACTATCTTCAATCTTCTCACTATTTGATTATAAATTTTTATTTTTATTCAGATCTATAGGATTTAAGGTTGTTATTTAATTTGTTTTATGTGAGTTATTCAACTGCTGTAGCTATGTGTTACGCTTTACTTTAAATTGCGAAAAATATTTTTGTTATTCACCATTTTGATTCACATAGTTTGTACACAAAATGGGTTATACTGTTATACGAGTACGTGGTGCTGTTTATTTTGCAGGTGATCGTTATCGATTCATATGTTTCCTAGTGGGGTGGATATTATTTCCCTTTTTAAACTAATTATACATATATTAAATAAAATTTCAAACTTCTAAGAGACTAACAACAACTTTCCCATCATACATAACTAATATACTTTTTTGTTTATTTCAATCCTCTCTCATACGTTAAGTCTACTCGGACAATTTCATTATAGTGTTCATATATAATAAGTACGTGTTCTAACTATTAAGTACATACTTATTCAGAGAAAATTTAAATGTTTAGCTTCCAAAGTTATACAGAATGTTCTCAAACGTTTGTATATATGTGTGTTGCGATATGTTGCAAACGTTTGTATGATCCAAATTCTGGTCAATTATCAATTAGATTTTTTATTTTAGATCCTTAGGTGAATTATAGAATAACCAATTTTCTCTCAAAATCTGCATAAGTATAAAAAGAAAAAAATTTTAAATAGCAAAATCTTTACCAATAATTTTTCGTTTATAAATTTCCTGTAAATCTCTTATATATATAGTTACTTGTATAAGAAAATAAATATTGTAAACAATTACGGAATTTCAAATATCATCAGCCACCAAAAATAAAAAAAAAAGATTTCATCAAGACATCAAAGCATGACAAAAAATAAAATAAAAAAAAGAACAACAATTTAGGCAACATTTCTTTAGGCCTCAGGGTATTGTTGTGTTTATTTATTACCTAACTTATAGTATCTATCTATATTTACTTTTAAAAGTTTATCAAATTCTAAAACGATAAGTTTAAGTGTGTCGGCGTAATGTCGGCAGCCACTACTATCTACCTCTCTAATTAATTAACTAGAAATATTAATTTAATTAACTACTAATATTAGTTAAAATAATTCAATAGTTAAGTAGATTGTTTTGAATCTTAATTTGTAGCTATATGTAACTAGTACTTCTATTAACTATGAACAATTTTCAATTTTATCGTACCCACTGAATGTCATCTCTGGTTCCTTTACCATACTAGTTAACTATACAGAATAGTTTTTGGTTTGTTACGATTTAAAATAAAAAAATTTATTAAATAAAATTTAGTACTTACTTATTAACTACAATGATATCTACCTAAATTTTAAAATGTCCTATTAAATTTATTTGGTTATATATATATACGTATGAACACTAAACATATATTTATGCATTTAAATAATTTTTTTTTTTTTTAAAGTTCATCAAGTATATAAATTTTATTTATTCAGTTGTTTTTTTTTTTTTTTTTTTTTTTGTAATTTATAAAAAAAAATTCGTTAAGCTATTATACCAATTGAGAGCAAGTAAAAAAGATCTAAAAATGTTTTTGTTTTTTAAGCATGTGGTGTGATAATGTCAGATCACAAAATAAAATAAATTATAGTTAAAAATAATATTGTAATCTGAATTGTATTTTATTAAAATTATATTGTAATTCTGAGTCATCGAACTTATAAAAAAATACTTAATTGGAAATTACTAAAAAAAAAAAAATGTTTTTATTTTGTTTTAATATTGGCTTTTTGGTATGTTGGTTTCATTAGTTGATCTTTGATTTGTTTTTTATCAACATTTTACTACGCCATGTATTTCGGCATTTTTCCTTCCTTTTTTTGCTTCGTCAGTTTTGTGTCTGCTTAGATATTGCACTTGTTGATTTCTTCAATGTACCCACATTCACATTTATATATACTTTGTTATTTTCATTTGATTTTACTTATTCCCTATATTGAATTAAAGAATTTATGAAATTGTAATATTTCTTATGTACTTATCAAAACTTATATCAAAAATATTTTTATGAGACAAACAGACTTAAACCACTTTTGTATATTTAAAAATAAAACTAAATTATGACAAACGTCTTTATTCGCACACAACTTTAATTACAATTTACAATGAATTACAATGATAAGTCACTTTGCAACCGGCTTACAATTCGACCATTCTGATCATAATTCAACCTATAGAGTCACTTTAATTCCATTAAATTTATCAATATTTTTTTTTTACAATTTGAAATTTAAAATATTTTTATTTTATAATTTTAAAAATTTAATATAAAAAATTTAATTAAAAGGGTGAAGAAAACATTAAAATTGATCAATGCTTGAAGTTAAAATGTTTTATAAATCGAAAATGGAAGAATTCACTTCTTGTCTTGGTCCATATTGTATCAAAAAAGTGTATCTTCAATGTAAAAATAATCATATTAGTAAAGAGAGCACACATTTTTTTTATTGCAATGATGATGGCAAGTGGTCTGGCAAGCCATTATTATGTTCACCAAAATTCACAGAATTTTCATATAAACTTGAATTGCACATTTCGGGATCAAATAAAATTTCCAACATCTTATGTTGAATTTTCTAGAAAAAAACTTGAGTTGAAACTGAGCTCAGCATTTTTTTATGAGTAGTCATATGACATAATCAGAAAATGGAAAGTAGTCTAATTTCTCTGACATGAGCTATTAGTTTACTTATATTTAAAATATTTATTTGATGGTTAATCGATTTTATTCCGTAGATAAGTGCATATATATATATATATATATATATATATATATAAGTCGTTTATAATTTTAGTCCTTACGATTCGGTATGTTTCCGCTTGTGGAAGTTTTTCACACTTGTGTACTAGATTTGTTGGAAAAGTTCTATGTACAATTTTTTTTATCATATTTCAAAATAAATCATAACGAATCATTCAATGTACATAATGTTTACAAATCAAATTAATATTTACTAGACTAGATAAAGTTAAATTTCGGAATCTGGGTATATTTTTCTTATCTATATCATCGCGATTTCTTTAAAAGACATATAAGGAGAATGATAATTAATTTTTAAAACCTCATAACTATGCTTTTATAATTCACAGAATAATTACTTAAATAGTTATTTAGTTATTTAGTTATTAAAAAATTATTTTGTAAAAAAATAAGCCAAATCTGAACCCTAAAATTACTTATTAAAAACTCTCAAGTATGTTTTTAAAAGTCCTACAACTAAAGTGTGTTAACTACAATTTCTGTTTTGTTTTACTGAATATAACTAGACATTTTTACTTATTTTTTTTTTGATTTAATAAAATAATTGGAAAAAATAATTATAAAAATTGCATTCAAGATATAGGTATATATATACTTAGTTACAACTTACTTAATAAATTAAACTATTTACTTAAGTAATTAAATTTTAATAAACTAGTCTATATACTAGGTCTGTCAAAGTTTATCAGTATTAAGGTTAATAAAAAAAAAAAAAAAAAAAAAAAAAAAAACAAGAAAGGTGGACAAACTCAAATTGATACAAAAAAAATTACCCCTCCTATACATTTCAATTATAAAATATAAATTCTTCCATTCATAGGAATCAGAATTTAAATCAATGAAACGAATTATAAATATATGTATATTTATGTATACTTATATATTATATTTGAATATCAAACAATACAGGGACTACTAAAAGTAACTAGATTCAATAGTATAAATACTTAAACACAATTTTATATTATCAACACGATAAATCCAATCAATTATAATTTTATTTTGCTTATTTTTTTTATTCTTCTCATTTAACTTAATAAAACTCATAAATATAGAGTCATATAAAGTTTAGTTATAATATGAAGAGTATACATTTTTATACACAGTAGTGAAAACAAAATTAGTTATATTTGTAATACAACGATATTAACTTTGAAATTATATAAATTCGAAATTATAATTTAAAATTACATTTAATCATAACTCAATGTATATTTCGAATGCTATTAAATTTAAATTACTTTCTCTATATAAATATAGTATGTTCAGGATATTCTTATGTTCCAGGTATATTTCAGGATAATAATACGTTAACTTTCGTTTGACGTTTTGTTTGTGAACGTTTTAGATTTTTTTGTTTTTGGTCATGTTTGAAGCAATAATTTACAGAATTTTAGGTATGTAAATAATTGAGTCATATTATGACATTGTGATATTTTGATTTAAAAATATTGTTCTTACGGATATATAAACGAATTAAAAACAGGGATGAGTAACGTAATTTTAATTTAACTTTGTTAAAATCTGTTGTTGCAATAACTAGTATTTACTCAGTAATTCATTTACAAAAAGTAACTACATACTTAAAACTAATAATTAATAAGTAGACATGGTATAGCTACAATGCTCAACTACAAATATTGACAAAATAAAAAAAAGAAGAGATGCCAAAACAACAAAATCAATTTGTAATTATAATTTTGATTTTATGTCTATAAAAAAATAAACGAGATTAATTTTGAAACGTCATTATCAAATCATGAAATTCGAAAGTAAAGTAAAC
This sequence comes from Argyra leucocephala, assembly GCA_963942445.1. Classification (NCBI taxonomy): domain Eukaryota; kingdom Metazoa; phylum Arthropoda; class Insecta; order Diptera; family Dolichopodidae; genus Argyra; species Argyra leucocephala. The sequence goes on along the minus strand of OZ012678.1, from coordinate 46,026,623 downwards.
TAAAATATTTAAATTCTTATCGGAACTTAGAATTAAACTTAGTTACTAATTATTTTATTGTTATTTTTTTAAATTGTTTTAAATTATCGTATTTACTTTTAAATTACAATATGTTCCATATTTACTTACTTCTTGGAATAGTTACTACAGTTCGATGTTAACTTTGACTTTCGTTGTATTACTATTATATATATATATTTATATACATTATATTATTTACTTATTTAATTAATTCAGACTCGAATTTAAGTAACTATGTAGTTAATTTTGTGAAATAGAAATATAAGAAAATATATGTAAATAGAAAAAATACATAAGCTTACTAAGTATATAAGTAGTTAGGGGGATACAACGGGACGAAAGACTTAAAATCTAAGGATAATTATTGTACCTATGCGACTCCGCCGCGTATATATAGCAACAGACATTATAGCAACAGTATTTTGTTTAGTTTCATTTATTGTGTGTTCAAAACTATTCACACGGTATAACATGGTATAATAAATAAATGAATTTTTAAAACTCAACTAACTAATTAAATTGGTTCAGTTAAAATAAACACTATCTTGACATTGTTTTATATAATTCTAAAGACCTGACTAGTCGTACATAACTTAATTTATTACTTTTCGTTAAACTTACGTCAAAACTTAAAGCTACTTCAGGTTAACTAACCGACTTAAATTACGCCTGGTAAAACTTCATTTTATTTGACAATTTGAAAGAAGAAACATCATTTTCAATTTTATTTATGGATATTGATTTTTATCCACAAATCGAATATCATTTTATTCGAACATAATTTTTCTTAAGCAACCTACGAACTGAATTGTATCAACTTAAGTTGAACGAAAAGTAAATTTTTTAACGAAACTGAAACTTAAGTTAACTTAAGTACGGCTAGTTGATTATATGCAAACCCCTAAGAGCGTACACGAGTTTGACATTTACTTAACAAAAGACTTCAAGTTAAATATGAGAACTGAAAATATGAAAATAAAAGTAGAACTACTTAATAGTGGAAAGTGTAATTGAGTTTTTCATTTACACAATAATCAATGAAAATGAGTTTTTTTTTTCATTACTGTATATTGTACAACTTGCACATGTATTTGTATGTTCAATATAAAAATTTGTTTTTTCAATATAAGCTACATTAAAGTAGCTTAAATTTTTTTTTTTCATTAAATGATGGCCTTCGTCAACATAAACTTTATTGCAAGTAGCCGTTTGATTTGTTTGTTGGATTTCATTTTCGTTGTTTTTTTTTATTTTTATTTTGTCTTATTTAAGTTTAAAAATCCAATTTTTCTTTTCTTTAAAGTCAAATGATATGATTTTGAATTTAATTTTAATAAATATAAATAACTAGATATATATAAAAAATGCGTATATATATAATATGTACTTATGTAATTTGTATATAAATTTCTATAAAGAATTATAAATTATAAACATTAATATTTATGCATGTAGGGAAAAGTATGTTTAGGGAGATGAAGAGGGTTAAACTCCTTTAAATGAAGTGAAATGAAATTTAATTAACATGAATCATAAAACATTAACATTCACATGGCATATTATATTGTAAAGTATAATGTATAACGAAAATGTTATGTATATATATATATATATATATATATATATGAATATAAGTATAATAGGTACAATTTTATCACTTCTATCAGAAATTGATCATAAATTATATTATTCGAATTAATTTTGGTTTATGTGTTATTTTCTTCGTTTTTGTTTATTATTTTTATTATTAATTATATTATTATGGTTATTATTTTTGTTCTCATGTAGTTGTAGTCTTCGAATATCGATGAATGTGGCTGTGACTAAGTAAACAAATTTTGTAAAAGTTCATTCATACGGTTTAGCATCTCGAATATAATTTTATTGTAACAAGCAAAAGTTAAAAAACAAATTCACGATACTTAATTAACTATAAATACTATACGAATAACGAAATATGTAAGTATATAATAATTTTATTTTTGTCTATCTAGCTGTAAATTAAAAATTGTAATAGTAATTAGGTAATGTTCTTAATTAAAATGATTTGTTAAGATCATATTAATTTACAACTGAACGCTGTATTTATATAACTATATTATTTAAATATAAAAAATCTATCTCACGATAATTAAATTACAGTAACTATAGTTAGTTACTTAATACATTATACTTTACTACCATACTTAATAGTTAAGTATATAAATTTGATCTGATCTAAAAATATCGAAAAGATTTTGTACATAAACTATTACAATTTGTAATTCTTTCAATTTTCGTTAATTCTTGTTCAATTTTTCATGTTCAGTTTAAATTCAATTGAGGTAAAATTATATAAAAATTAATTTCAGAATATTTCAAATAAATCATACAGATATTTTTATTGTACAAAAATATCAAATAAAATTACTTAATGGATTTATTTAAAAGCAAGGAATAATTATATTTATATTTATTATGTTATAATCAATGCTATTTTCTAGCCGAGGCACACGAAAATTTTTCCGGAATTTACCGAATTACCATTTCGTTTTAAATTTTGTTTTTGTTTTGTATATAAATTTATTTTGATAAAAATAAAATTTGCGAAAAACGTAACTAATACAAACAAGAATATTCTGTAAAATTTATATCCAAAAATTGAATACAAACATCATCAAAGGTTTTGTTCAGATAAAAAATAATAGCTATGTGAAAATGCTAAAAATGAAAATGTTTTTGTATTTCTTGTAAATTTTATACGAATTTAGATAATTAATATTGAATATTTTTCTTAAAAATGACCCAATATCATAATAACAGGTTATTAATATAGGAAAATAAGGCCCCTATATACAAAATACAAAATTTAGTGGTTAGTAGTATAGAGGCATTGCTATAATTATAAAAAAAATATTATAAATCATATAAATAAATATTAAACATTATTAAGATCAAGTTAATAAACTTTTGAGAATTTACTTTAAATTTATTTTGTTATTAAAGAAAATAAAATAAAAAATGTCAATAAAAATTTTTTCCTTAAATTATCCTTTTTTTCTTTCAAAAAGAAATTCTCATAAAACTAAATATTTGTTTACTACGTACTTAGTTCGTTACAAATAAAAACATTAAAAAAAAATCCATGATTTCTACAAAATAACTACATATACAATATACATATATATATATATATATTTGCATGTAATATATATACATTTAAATATGTACTTTACTTACATATTCTTACTACTAAAATTTAATTGTAATTTGTATCTTACTAAAACAAAAATCAAATCGTATTTTAATGTACATATAGAAAATTATTTCAAATAAATTTCGGCGACATCTTTCTGGTAACTACTAAAAGGATTAATAAAGATCAACTGAGCTATTTTGCCCAATATACTCGTGTAATAAGAAATCTGGTTAAATAGTGAATTACTCACGCTGCGTGCCGTAGTAGTTAGAACACCTATCTTTCAAAAGTAAAAAAAAATGATTGACGGGTTTTTCGATCTGGTCCAGTATCCTTTGGTCACTAGAACAAAATAAATGATGAAATATAGTTAAGAGTTTTTGATTAAATTACTAAAAATAAATGGAACTAATGCTAATATGAAGGTGAACTTACTCTACTATAGTAGAGTATAGTTTTCCATATTTAAATTAGTAGATATCTATCAATCTGTATATAGCATAAACAGAAAAAAAAACTATTTTATTTAATTGTGTATGTCAAATATCTCTGTTTAAAAACAGTTAGGGTGTTCATCCCATAGACTTGGAAGTAAATATATAAAAAATATGCTTAGCTATAATAATTAACCATAGCAGTGTTTTTTTTTCACAAATCCAAATCGGATTTGAATTTGAATTCAGAGTAATAATATGTTAATATACTACTACAACAACCTAACTATATTCTTTCTTTTTCAAGATTTGGATTTATCTTTGTAGTTATTATATTTGAGCATAGAGGCGTTTATAGTGTCAGGTGCTTTGCCTATTACATATCAACGTTCTCATCAATATTATTGTCCATATATTGACAATATAAGTTGATGAACTTTTACATATCAATGTTGAACTCATCAATATTTTTATTTGTATTTTGACGTTTTGAAATGACATATTGTGGAAGTGTTCTGAATATGTTGGTAATTTCCAAACATATATGAATATTGAAATTATAATTTTTTATATGAGAGGAGGAATATTTTGATTTGAATTTAAATATTTTAAAGTAAATGTTGTGTATAAAAAACAACCAATTATTTTTTTTGCACATTTTAATAATATATCAATTGTTTTTTACAGTAATTGTTATAATTACTTATTAAAATTAATATAAAAATTAGAATTACATTATTAATTAATATTATAACATTATCATTATCTGAACATTCACAAAAAAACTAGCATAATATTTTTTTTTACCTATAAGCTGATTTTGACACATAAATATTGATGAAAATATTGATGGGAATTATTGATGAGAATAGAACCATCATCAAAATTTTCTCACCAATATTTTGAAAATTACTATATTGTAAATATATTGACAAGTATTGATGAAAACATTGATGTGTAATATGAGTCCTGTAAAATATAATAATTTTTATAATTTTTAGCAAATTCAAAACGCTCACAATCCACATACCGAAATGGAATAGGACTTACGCCAACAGATTTATATGTAAATATTATATGTTTAAATAAATAAATAAATAAATTTAGCAACTTAAATTCAATTGTATAAAAGAGATCGATAACTGTCACGTTATACTTAATACTTATATTTAACTATACAAGTACTTCAATATTTTTTTGAAAAAGAACAATAAAAACTGAATAAAATTATTTTACTAATAATACTTAAATAAAAAATATAAATTATTAATAATCAATTTAATGAAGATTTACCCGAATATGATAACGTCGATATTTTAGTTATGTCGTTTCAACTTCCGTATTTTTTTTTATACTAAAATTACATTTGAAAGAAGTAATAATTATTGACAAGAATTGAACCATATTATAAATCTTTAAACAGAGGGTTTCTTTACAATGGTATTATTTTTCACAGGTGTTAGGTGAAAATATATAGAAATAAATAGTTATGGCTCATTCTGGTACAGAAACTGCATAACTATAACATTGTACAAGAAATAAAAAATATTAAATTAATGTGTTTTTATTCATGTGGTGTTGGTTGTATATAAGTTAGATATATAATATAATGTTTTTGTTACTTTCACATAACAATGTGAGAGAAATTAAAATTTTTTATCTATATTTTAAAATAAAAATAAAACTTATTTTCTTTCTGTAGGTACAGATTTCAGTATATTATATAGTTATATACATATAAGTACATATATAAAAATTTAGGTTTGTGAAATGAAAAAATTATTTATTCCTATTTCTTAAAAGAAAATCTCCATAAGTATTATGGTAAAATATAATATAAAATTTAAGTAGAATTTTTTGTTGTACTTACATTACATTTTATTGAATTTTTTTTTTTTTTTTTTTAATATTTTTACTTGCATGAAATTTATTGTAAATTACCATCTATATAGTCAGTGCTTATATTTAAAAAAAGAAAAAATATACAAAAATAATCTGACAAACACCAGACCAAACTAGAATATCTGTGGGTTATATTATTATGGAATCTCTCAATATATATACGTATTCGTCTTTTATAATTTATGTTTCTTGCTTTATATTTGCTATTTATGTGAAAAAGAATGTGAATCTGATCTTTATTATAATTTAATTTATAATTTCTATTATCTATATGAATATATATGTCCTATTCTATCATTTAAACATATTTATATTGAGTATTCTTACTCATTTCTAGGTTTAAAGAATTCTGTTTTAATAATCAGTACGTAAATATAATAGAAAAACCACAATCATATTAGCATATATTATTGCTACGACTAATTTGTAGATTATTTTAAATTTTTTATTATTAATTTTTTTTTCTTTTTTTAGTTTTTAGAAATATAAAAATACCACATTCAAAAAAAAAAATTCTAAAATATATCGTCTTGGAATTAAAATAACAATAACAAAAGCAAATAACTATTATCTCTCAATTGATTAGATTTTCCATCACATATTTTAACCCTTGTATTCCTCTTGAAATTAATTACGGTGATTGACAAATTACGATGAATACTGCTAAAAGTTTTTCGGAATGCCGGATTAACTAAAAAATTGTTTCATAAGTAAGTGTGAATGTTGTACAGTTTTTAAACTGTCATTTTGCTTGTTATTTTTTCAAGTTCAGTACTTGATATAATATACTGGGTGATCCATAGTATCAGATTTTTAAGAGAGGAAGGAGCCGTATTTTAAAATTTAAAAAAAAATTAATAACTAAATCGAGGATGCTCTATCGACTGGTGATATTTTAAACATCCGGAAAGAACAGGAAATAGGTCTTTTAAACCGGAAATCCATGTAAATCGATATTTTCAAATTTGAAATGCGGATTCTATGTCGAAAACTAAGAAATTTTTGTCTTAATCATGTGTCTTTTTTTTGTTTTTTTTTTTTAGTTTCAGGTTTAAGCTTTCTAAGTACCCAAAAATGAGATAAGAAATATGATAATATCAAAAACAAATTTAATTGTTTATAATTATTATGATTAAACATGTAAATGACCACTTTATATTCTATTTTTTCATTCTATATTTTATTTTTTAAACGCAGTATTTATTTTACCAAATAGTATATATATGTACATATTTTACAAAACAAAAGTAGAATGAGAAGGGGTTAAAAAAAAAATCTCAAATTAACTCGTATCCAATTTTAAAATTATTTTCTTAACTTTTTATCAAAGTCAACCTTAAAAATTTTTAATTAATAAGAACCATAACCTTGTTTAAGTAAATGAAAGTGTAGTAGAAAAATATTTTTTAATAAAAAAAAGGCAAATATTTCTTTGATTTATTTATAGCTTAAGGTTTATTACAAGTTCTTATTTTTGTTTTTGTTTTTTTTTTTATATATTTTCAAACTACCGAATTTTAAATTCCGGACAATTGAAAAACAAGAGAAAACAAAACAAAAATGATCAACGAAGGCGACATCTATCTTGATTAAACATAATTAAGAGAAAAATTTCGTCTATCAATGTAAAAGAAGAGAGCCCATTCGTAAATAATGTGACTATGTGAGATGTGTCTGACCAGTTTAAGCTACAAATATATCGGTTGACTCATGCAAAAGAATAAAAAAATTCAATAAACAAAAATAAAAATAAGATACAATACAATATAAAAAATGTAATGTATTATGTAAAGTATGTACCTATATATAAAGAAAATCTATTCTCAATTACAATAATATTATAGAAAATAGTTTGTGATTTGCTTGAGACTCATAACATTATACTTGTATACATAATTTTATTAAATATTTTTGTAGTTTGGTTTTTTTTTTAATATGATTTTAAATTAAAGTATTAATATTTTTCTTTTTATTACAATTTTTTCTATGTATTTGTTCTTAAATATGTATATCTTTTTATTATTATATGAGATATTATATATATTATTATATAATGTACACACTACTAAGTAAAATTCACTACCATACGAAATAGGTATAGTTATACTAATGAGTTATCGTATTTTTTGTATGTCATAAACCTATCAAGTTTAGATAACTTTCAAATATAAAAATATATTTTTTTTTTGTCAGTCCATTTACGTTTTATTTTTATTTTGTAATTTTCTATTGCTAGACCCCAATGTTACTTTTATCATCATCATCATTGTCATTCTTATAATCATCATTATCATCAGCCTTCCCTGATATGTTTGGATTTAATACGTTTCTTATATGCATTTCCTTTGTTTCCCGTTTATAATCTTTCTAGCATGTATCTATGCCTGTCATTGTCATTACACAGCATCGAAATATTTAACCAAGATTTAATCGAGATTTTACACCATCAAATTCATATTCGTTAATGTTTGTATTTTCATGTTGTTTTTTTTCTTCATTTCTGAACATCTTTAAATAACTATTTAGTCGTTTTCATTTATTTGCAAACTAACTTTCAAGGTTTATAACTGTATAGTTATATAGTTATTGATACTAGCTATTCCCAGCGTAACATTCGCCGACCAAGCATTAAAAAAATATTTATTTCCTCTTCTTTTAAATATTTAACTCAAAACAAAGTTTTCTATTTCCGCAAAACAATTAATTTTTCTTAGCACGTTGTTCAATTTAAGCATTTTTGTTACATGCGGTATTTTTTTCTTTCTCTCATCTCCTTGTTAACTTCGTGGAGTCAACAATGTACAACTGTCCATTCTGGTTTAAAATTTTATTTTGCATACAATATGTACAGATGAAGAAGTTTAGAAATTTTCAGGACCACCTTGATAAATTTTCTATAATTCTATAATATTGTACTTTTGGTGTTTTTCCTATAAGACGAATTTTTAGCACATATGGTGAATTTTTGAATGTGGGCAAGGCCAAATTTACTACCATTCCAATAATAGGAATATTTTTTTTTGCTTGTCAATATTTTTTAATAACTTTACAAAATAAGCATTCATTTAAACTGGAAGATGTGCCTGCAATGGTCAATTAGAAACATTTCGATATGGCTAATTCAAAGAACCAAACCAGGGTAAAAGTTGTTTGTAGGCATTTTATTTTTTGGATAATTTTAATTGTTTTGATGATTTTATAAATTTTATTATGTTTTGCTATTTTGTTCTTGTATTAAATATATAGTTTTCCTATGTGGGCTTCGAACTTGGATATATTTTCTATAAATGATTTATTTGAAAGATGGGCACAAAAATTAGTATTTTTTAATGTTTTTTATTTCTTAATCGGTCATTTGATTAATGTTGACGAAGGTATTCCGCTGTTGATCTGAAATTCCCTTGATATAGATTTCTATAGATATTGTCGAATGCTTGTTTAAATTCAATTAAATTCAATCTCATGAAATATCTATACAACTCGTTCATATGTTTTACAAAATGTCTCAGGCTGCAGCTTATGCAATTAATATAAAATAGTTATACACGGAATATCCCAGGCACTATTTAACTTCAACAAGAAAAATGGTAGGAAATCTTGGATTAGGAATTAATTTTAATAAACAGAAATCATTAATTTATGTATTCCAAAATAAGCGTTGAGCTTATATACAAATAATGTTGTTTCAATTAGACAATTGATAATCATTTGAGATTTATTTGGTGACTTCCGTGAGCACATATTCTTTCAGAATTTTCATAACTACACTTCACGTTTCCCCTTGTATTCTTTGAATGATTTTGTTTATCTGTGTGAAAACTATTCAAATAAGAAATAAATACAGCGAATACATACAATTTTTCTAATCTTACTCACAATTTTTATTAGGTATTAGCTATGTATTTGTGTAAGAGGGTATGAAATGTGTGCTAAAGTTGCAGTAGAGAATACTTGTGGAAATATGTCCAATGAGTTGAAGGAATTTTATTCATCGACAGAGAGAAGAATAAAGTGAATTGATAAGTCATCATCATTAATTAATTCGATCTATAGGTTAAATGCTGAACGATATACTTACGCAATTAAAAACTGTTACTCTGTTATTTTGTTTTAGCATATTTTAATTAACGACATTCTGTGCAAATTCTTGTGTAGTATAACTCATTAGAATTCGAGCTATAAAAAATCAATTAATTACCGTTACAATTTAAGTAACACTTGTATATAAATAGTGCAAATTATTTTTTTTGTTTTTGAAATCATAACCATTTAATTAATGCATTATCCTATTAAAATACTTGTAAGTCAAATAATCAATAATAAAATTTAGGTCTTATAACATTTAAATTTAAAAAGTATTCCATACAAAAATATAAAAATAATTTTGTTAATTATTTAATTGAAATTTATGGATTCATTTGAAAATAATTTAATTTAAGTAATTTAATTTTGTCTTGCTCAAATTAACGTGCGTCATCATCACTTAAATTAATCGTAGACTAAAATAAAATTACAACTATTTTTTTGTTATTGTTTTTCTTGTGCATTGTACTATAACAACACTGCATTACAACTGTTTCACTTCATTACTACTAAACTAAAAAAAATAAATTCGCCTTAACCTTCAATTTATATTACTACAAGTACATAAAAAAAAAAAAAAAATGTTTTGAATTATAAATTAAATTATTATTTTTGTTTTTTAATTCAAAAGCTAGATACCAAAGATATTTTAAATTATTTCCAGTACAAATGAACTTGACTATACTTTTAAAATTTCTTTCGTGATTTTAATTACTTAAGATTGCAGTATATGTACTTTATTTACATTTTTGTTAACCTAGTCTAACAGTTAAACATTCGTGTAGGTTAGTTTAGATTATTTAGTTAACTCTATGGAAAAACTTTATTCATACTCATTAGTCATTAGTTTACTCACTGACTTAAAAATATTTGTTATTAACTAATAATTTCATTCACTTATATATATTAATAAAAATATATAATTTTTTCAACATTATGTCGTCCTTTTAATCTTAATTTTTTTTTTTTTTAAATCTACTTAGCACCAACGATTTTTGGATTCGTACCTATACAATATAAGTAATTAAATTATTAACTGCTTAGGTAACATGAGATGGAAACGGTCATTTCAATTGTTTCGAGAAAAATATTAAGCACTTAGTTATGCCTTGTTGATGCCATGACTTGAGTGATCTTGTCATTGGTTATTTTAGAGAATTACTACTAGAACTTACTTCCACCGTTGAAGAAGATAATTTATTACAAAATTGGCGGCCTCGTGTTATGTAGTATATCGGCTGTCACAACCCGTAATTGTGAATTAAAATCAAGTATAAAATACAAAAACAAATTTATGTATTAGTTTACTAACTTTGCTCCCCGAGATGAGCCCCTCATATTGTAATTTTGAAAGGGCTCACCTAGAGTACGAAATCAGGTTCTAACTAAAACTATGGTCTGCTGCAAAATAAATTGTCAAGCGTTTCCTTATAGTTTACATCATTACTATACGATAATTTATTTATTTTATTTATTTATTTTACTGTATTCGATATACAACCAATCTCTACAATTTGTATAATCTAAGTAATTGTTTAGAATATGATAAGAATACTAAAACTAAGACAATAATAATGGGAGTTCAGAGGAATATTTAGCTTGACTCTGTAATGGCCTTCTATCCGTGTCAATCACTGTACTTTGATATATCAATATGAGAGCTCTAGTCAGAAGGTGTCAAATATCGATATATTTCCGCTCTACACCCCACGAATGGTCGTACAGGACAATAACAATAAGTTTTAGGAGTCTTTTCGCTCATCACAACACTACTTGAATTAAAATCAGTAGGTATTTGTAGTGTTAGACTACCTATACTACTACAACTCCTGATTTTTGTTTTGATTAATTTTATAACTTATTTATAGATGTTATTAATGCATCTCCGAGTTATAAAAATCGATCAAAATTTTAACGTAAAATCTATTACCATAAAAAATATTACTATAAAACAAAATTTATAAAATTATAAATTTACTTAGAAGTTATTAAAATTTCTATGATGCATTTAAACAAATAAACAGGACAATGATGAAATATCAATATTTCGGAAGCAACAAAAAAAAACAAATTAGTATGACATAAACGACTTCCACTAGTGAATTTCAAAATGGTTTAAAAAGTTAAATCCATGCGGTTAAAATGAAATGTACCGGATTGATAATCACTTCTATCCACCCACAAATGACACATGTATGATAGACAATTACGCAAACGAAGTTAATATTTTTTTAAATAATTTAATTTTAGAAGAATAACAAAATAAGAAGAAAAAAGGAAAAGGAAAAACAAATAAAATAAAAAAAAAATTCCAGGGAAATTTGTATACGATCATATAATTAATAGGAATCATTTCTTACACTATTTCTTCTTTGTTTAATTCTAAATTTAAGAATAGAATAATTCTTATACATACATCTGATATACAATATTATACATCCAAACATTATAAGTATTCTATAAAGGAAAAGAATTCCACAAAATTTTATTCAATCTTTACTTTTTTTTTGTTATTATTCTTATTATTATAATCTTACACCTTTCAATACAGGTATAAAATTAACAACAAAAAAATTCAACATGTAGATGATGATGACTGAGTATATTTTTTCATCATAAATTCTAATATACTATATATATATATTATACCTTTAATATATATGTGCATATATTCTCATGAAAGTACATCATATAATAATATAGATATGATAAAAGGTATGAATATGCATAAGTATAGCACCTTGTACCAAAAGAAGAAAGGTGATATAATTTTTATAGAAGAAATAAAAAAAAAAACATAAAAACAACAACTATAATAACTATATAGTAAGAAATAAAGAATGACACAGCGGCGTCGTTGGTGGATTTTTTTTCTCATGCTCATCATCGCCCGTAGTCGAAGTCAAAGTCGTCGTCGTAGTCGTAGTCGTCAACGGCGGTATTATAAAGTTAGATTAACTGTGTCAAATGAACAAAGAATGAATGAACTAAAAATAAAAAAATTAGACAACAAAAAAAAAAACTGTCCGAATTTATTATTTTTTGTTTTATTTTTTATTTGTTTCATTTTATTCTGCGGCGTTCTGATGTTTGCATAGAAATATGTACATGTGTGTTGTGTACCTATAAATATATAGGTACAAATCTATATTTTTGTGTATGTGCATAGGAAAGAATGAAATGGGATATTATTATTATTTTTTTTTGTTTCATTTCTAAATGTCAATTATTTTTTGTTTTTGTTATTCTAATTTTTATGTTAGTTATATTGATGAAAATACGCAATGTACAAAAATGTAGATTTAAGTTCAATATCCGATGTGTAATGTACATTTAATTTTAGAATATACAATATATTAATATAATATGTTACGTATTTATATAGGGTATAATAATTATGTTCATTCATATTTACTTAGTGTTTTTTTTATGTCTCTCTCCTTATATTATTCTTGTTTTATTTTTGAATACCTACTAAAAAATATAAAGAATATTCAAAATCCCAACACGAACATTTTTTTTGTTAATGAAAGATTTTCGTTTAGTACCTTTAATTCCTATCGAATTATAGGTATATATGCAATTTCCCCCCGATTATACTTACCACGTGGGTACATTATATCTTTAGTTTTTAAACCCTGATATTTGTTTAATTAAATTTTATTGCAATTTTTATTTCGTACAAACATTCCTGTCTGCGAATTTATATGATATTACAATTATGGTGAAAATTATATTGTCAACTACTTATAAAAGAATTTTATATAAAATACGAGATGTATGTTTATCCCAAAATTACTAGTATAACTATCTAACATACATGCATCCCAAAATTATATACATAATCTATCCCAAAATTTCACTGTTTGTTTTATTGTGATCTGCTAAGCTGTCAGTTCCCGGTACGGTATATTTTTATAATGATAATATCATTATCAAAATTTAAATTTTGTTAAAATCTTGTAATTGAATATCTATCCTTTTCAATCTTATCGTATGCCGTTAAAAAATTATTCGGGTTTATCTAAAATATTAAATCTTATCAAATTTTATGAGATATCTATAAATCAGTAATGTTTTTTAGATCCTTTTCCATCTTATCGGATAAATTAATAATAAAATATAAAATGTTATATTTTACTATATGAAATGTCAAATCTTATCGGATATTTTTCGGATAAATTTAGTTTGTTAAAATTTAGTGATGTTTTTAGGGAAATAGGTGTAAAAAATTAAAATTCGGGTTTTTGTTTTGAACAATCCCAGTACATAAATATAAGTACATCCTTAGATATATATCCTTGCCGAAGACTAGATACGGTTAGTCTTTAACATTAATTTGTTTATTTTGCTATACAATTTTCTTTTTATTCGCGTTTTTGTATTATATCAATAATTCGGTATTGTCTGGTTCACCAAGGATTTAATCGTAATTTACTAATATTATCAATTTTTGTAAATTACGGTCAATTTACGGTCAATATTTTTTTTATTGTCTGTTTTGTGTATAATTTTTTTTTGTTTTTATAAAATCTAAGAGAAACAATAATATAAACACAATAATAAACAACAATTTACATACGATTTCAATGTTGATAAAAAACAATTTTGTTGAATTGAAAGTTATTAATTTTTTATCCGTTTGATTATTGTACTTGCAAAGTTACCCGACGTGTCTAGAATGCCGGATTTAGAAGATTTATATTTAAATGTTTTAAGTCTTATTTTAGTGATAGAAAACAAAGAGTCAAATTGAATGGAGTTTTTTGTGATACTGTTAGTATAAAAGTAGGTGTTCCTCAGGGTTCTAATTTAGATCCAATCCTGCTCAGCTTTATTTTCATTGATAACTGCATCTATCGATTTGTATATATGGACGCCCTAGAATACTCTGCAGTATTTTCTGATTAATAAAATAAATTATCACATTTTTGTAGCTAATTCACATAGCCATTTCCCATAGCCATGTAAATTTTTTATACTGATTCCTAAAATTTGGAAATACTTTTCATTCATTTCTTCAATACTTTGTATAATTGTACTGATCGTTGCTATTTCAATTTTGACATTTAAGTCTTCTGAAATTTTGGCTACGAAATAGGTAGCAGTCGTATTTCTTTACTTTTCAAAGAGTATCTAAGTATAAATTTTCATGCCAAATTGTGTTCAATTGGTTTTTGAAATATGTCTGAGACGTGCTAGAAGTTGTACGGCAGCAACCCAAACCTGTCATTTAATGTCTTTGTAAAGTACCTTTTTTTTACCATGAATAACTGTGCAGGATTTCAAAACTCTATCTTTAAAACTGTGGGTGTCTATAGCGAACAAACAAACAAACAAAGTTTTACTTTTATAAGTATATATAGATTAAAACTGGCCTTACTTATGGACCTAAACTTAATTTTACACTAGTTTTTGTTTTAATGAACCCAGTGGTTCCCTTAAGATTTAAAAGTTAATTACAGAATTATAAAAAAATTCACATTTTAATTAAGAAAAATTATTATTCCAAATGTTTTTATTAATTTAAGTATTTAAGGATTTCTCTTGTTTTAATCAAACACTCTACTTCTTTCGTTTACCTATATTTTCATTTCTTTTTCTCAAGTACATTATAATAATTAATTTATCTGTTAACGTGGTGGTGCTCACTAACTACTATTTGAAAATGTAATATAATTTTACTAATCAATTAAAAGAGTTTTTTCTATTTAAACATAATTTAAATTCAATTAAAATTGTTACAGTACAGTACATACATATACATACATACTTATATTAACATTTTCCTTAATATATAAAAAACAAAACAACTTGGCATGTCATTGATATTAAATTTTTGCTTAAAACTACTGAAACTTAAAATAGATTGAATTTAATTAACTACACCTCATAAATTGATATTTAATAATTCATATCTCCATAATTTGATTATACCAATAACACATAAAAAAAAAAAATGTGGAAAGAATAAAAAACCAATTAATTTTCATCATATTTAAAAAAAAAAATTGTTTTCTTAACAACTGACTTTTTCCTTTAATTTATTTTTCTATTTTATTAGCTTTTATTTGTTTGTATGAACATATATGTATCGACAAAAAAAAAGTTGTTAAGTTTGCGAAAGATGATGAGCTTTCTCTTTTGCAAATTTACGTCATAGAATTTTGCTTAAAATCAAATTCTTTAAAATTTATTTTTTTTTGCAATATTTTAAATAAACGTCAGCGTAAATTTTTGGATCTTAATGTATTTTTATTTATTTATTATAAGATATACTCACGTTTACGGATGTAACTGACCTAATAATAATTTTTAATTTATTAATAAAATAAAATAATTATTTTATCATAACTGTAGTAACGTACTTTTATTTTTTCGACTTTATAATGTAGGTCTAGGTGGATTATTTTTTTACATTAGAACAAAACAAAGTACGTAATTATT
This sequence comes from Argyra leucocephala, assembly GCA_963942445.1. Lineage (NCBI taxonomy): Eukaryota > Metazoa > Arthropoda > Insecta > Diptera > Dolichopodidae > Argyra > Argyra leucocephala. The sequence continues at coordinate 46,010,558 of OZ012678.1, read as the reverse complement.
AGGTGATTTTTTTTTCAATAAATGATTATTGTCGAGCTGTGAACAACGTGATTACTGTTTTTGTCAAATTTTTAGGTTCTTTTTAAAATCAAATTATTTTTAGAATTATAAATGCGTAGTAATATGTTAAACATACCTAATTGTGAAAATTTAAAATATTTATTTTAAAATATATAAAATGAGTTTTAAGATAATTGATGTAATCTAATTTTGATTTTTTCAATTTTTGTCGAGTAAACCAGGACTAACTTAAAATTAGTTGTCTTTTTGCTATTGTTTTTTTTATGCATGGTCAACACATTTCGTATAGAGAACTTTTTTATACCAATTGACGCATTTGACTAGAGTGGGAAAGGAAAGTTAGAAATGGAGGAGGGTAAAAAGAAAAGAAGGATTAGGAGAATTACGAACGTACGGGCTTGAATTTATGTAAGTCATAAATATAGAATTGATCATGTTTAGGAAACACATAAGATAGAATTTGGTTCCACATTCGGGATGTTGAGATTAAAAACGAATTTCCATAACTTATCTTCTGTCACCTATAAGGGATTTTTACGGTGCTGTCCTTCGTGCTTCACGAGAGAAGTGCTTAAGTGGAGGTAATACGGATTTGATTTCCAATGAGCATGTGCCCCTACGAGATATATCTATAAGAAAGGGAGACAGAGAGCTCCCAGTATACGACGATGTCAATTATTTTTTATCATTTATTTTATCCCAATGACAAAGAATATTGAACCAGATCGAAAAACCTATATGTAAAACATTTTACTTTTATCATTTCATTTTCATTTGTTCAAATAGCGATTGAAAGTAATATTTTCTTCACCAGTTAATAAACTTTGAGTTGACCTATAATATTAATCACAAACATATAACAATAAAGTTCAACACAATACAAATAAAATAAATTTTTTGCATTAATTATTTCCAAATAAAGTTTAGAGTATGGAAAAGCACTTCTAAAATTTAACATAACAAAAATATAATGATAACTCAAATTTGGTTTCAACTATATGTAGAGTACAAGCATTACTCATACTACACTCATTACTATATATATACATATTTATATTACTCATTTAATTTATTTTAAGTAATTTACATTCTCTTTTTTTGTTTTGTTTTCAAATTATGCTTTAAAAATAGATCATTAATTATTTAAAAAATACAAAATTAATTATACTAAAACATTAATTTCAATTAAAGAGATTCGAAATAACGGTTTTCTAGTTTATGATAACATTTATTGAATAATTGGAATCCTGGCTACAAACATATAGATCATGTCGAAATGATTGTAGTGTTCTACGAAAGTTTAAACTTCTATGTATCAGAAAAACAAGTTAGAAGTTTTACTTAGACTTAACGAAGTTGATTAATAGAAGATTTGTTCGTTAGATTTGTTTTACGATTATTTGTTTATTTAAGTTTATTTTAAGTTGCGGTGCACTTCCTTTAAAGAAAGTAACCGGTTTTAAAATGCTTCCGTTTTGTTAAATGCTTTACTTAAATTTTGATTTTTTTTGTTATTAAATATGATTAAAGTGAATAGAAGTGTTGTAGGTGTAGATCTACAATAATTTGTACGAAGATTTCGAGAACGCACCCTTATACTTTTGATGTTGTACTAGATGTAGAATTGTGACAACGGTTTGTTTATATTGAATTTAATTTATAATTATAAAAATAAGTGAGAAACAACTTTTCTTTTTTCACTTGTAACTACATTCATATAAATAATTCTATTAAAATTTTGTTTCGATCCTCTGTCTTTATCTGAGCCATTTTCCAAATATCTTAGTTATTATGACTTTACAAAAGTCAAACTTATAAAGTACAATACTAAGGGTACAATAGGTTTGAGTCTTGTAAAAGTCTTGTAGAATATTTTTTCCAATTAAAATTGGAATTTAATTTTAAAAATGGCAATACACTTCTACACCTAGTACAAGACTAAACCTTCAATTCGTGAATACCCCTATTATTTATTAAAAAAAGATATGTGGCATTATAGGGGTATTGTAAATTAAGTTTTAATTAAGGAGTTTTAAGCATTCCCATATATATAAGTATGTATGTACATTTTTCTTTTTTTGCTTGCTTTTTGAAATAAATAAATTGTAAATGTTCATAATTTTTAATTAGTTTTTTGACGTTATGACTTTCGTTAAAGTTATCGATTATTTGACGTTTTTCAAATGTATTTTAAAGTAGTATCATAATGTCAAAATTTCTAAATATAATTTTTTGTTTATGTGAATGTGTGTAAGTTGTATAAAATTTTTAAATTATGAAATTTTTTTAAATTTAATTTGAAAAATCAAGATGTCGTGATACTGAATACTTTGTAAAGTTTTTATCCATGAACTTTAACATTTTTATTTTGTTTTTTTTTTCTTTCATAAAATTTGTTATTTACTTATATACATAGCTCAATTCGATTATGCATTTATCTATTTTAATCTTATATTTTTAAATTTTATATTTAATAAAATTTTATTTTTAAATAACTTTGAACTTAATTTTTATTTAAAAGTTTCGTACTGTGTAAATATTTTGCAATAAAGATGTACATACTTATATATATATATATAATATTGAAACATATGGTTTGTTCGGATAAAAAAGTTGTAAAACACAAACAGTTTTCGTACAATAAAATGTTAATTGCTGAAGAATTCACTAAATTCATTACAAATCACTACAACAAATTTTTGACGTTTATAAAAAACAACAAAAATTATTTAGGCCGACTAGTCGTACTTAAGTTAAGTTAAAACTACTTAGGTTATCTAACCAACTTAAGTTACGCCTGGTAAAATTTCATTTGATTTTTCAATATTTCAAATTGTAAGTAGATGTACATATTAGGTTTGTATGTTAACCAGCAAATTTGTATAAATTTATCCAAATCTTTGTATGTTAACTTTTTTATTTGCATGCTCTTTACAAATTTATGAGAAATTTAAAAGAATTTTGCGTTTAAAACGTGACGTCAGAGATCTCTCTTTAATAAATTGTTGCAAATGAAATTTCTATTTGCAAAGATTTGTAAAAATTTACTGTCAATTTTTTGTTGTTGTTTTAAATGTCAATAGAATATTTTTCATATAAAAAGTGATATACCTAAAATAAATAAAAAGTTGTATACCTAACCTGAAAACTTATTTATATAACATTTTAATGACAAAAAGACCAAAACCACGAAAAATTATTTAATTTAATTTTGTTCAACTAAAACATTCAATAATTTTACAAAAAATTTAAAAAAATTACTAAATTAACTCAAATTTAAAAAAATCTTATAACCTAAAAATCTGTTATTTTTGACATGAAAAAATTTGGGCAAATTTATGCAAATTTAGCGTATGTCTACTTTTTTGTAAAAGAGAACATTTTAACTATTCTCGCAAAATTTTATGTTCACGTGATTTTTCCTCTCATTTGCAAATAAAAGTTAACATACAGAACAGACATATTATATTATATTTTTGTTCTCTTAAAATTGATTATATATTTTGTTCTCTTTAGAAATTTTAGAGAATTTGAATTTTAAAAATTTAACGTCAACAGAGGTCTCTCTTAAATACATTTTCACAAAGGAGATTTGTTTTTGCAATAATCTGCTGTCAAACTTTTTTAAATCATTTTCATTCAAATAATATGTAAGTATCATGCTTTAAAGTTAATACAAAAAAAAATCAATTAAAAATTGAAAATTTATATAAAAAATGCTAATTATTCTCTAAAATAAAAAATAGTCACATACAAATTTTATATAATCTATTATTATGTTTTAATAAGGTACCATAATTTTTATATTATTAAAGCCTGTGAACACGATCTTAGAAATAATATAAAATAAGCGTCAAACTTGTTCTGACACAGAAATATGTTCGTGTCAACGAAAAGCTTATTTTTCTTCATGAAAATAATTCAAATAACTAGAATCTTTTCTATGATTAAATGATAAGGCAGGCTTTCGACAGGCTTTTGATTATAAATCACAAAAATCAGATGAAATTTCAAGGCTATATTTTGCTCAAAATTTAATTTCCATTGTTTTATTGACATATTTTGGCTCAAAACTGCTCATGAGCGATTCACAAGTTAAAAGGAACACAACTAGTTACATATTATTATTATTCAGTTTGAAATTTTGCAATGAGTCATTTTATCATTCCCACCAATCATAACTTATTTTCTTGAATATGGTTATGTACATGAATACTAATTCTTACACCTTATTTTATTTTATATGAATTACATACATACCTACGTACAAACATAATTATGTCGGTTAATTTTTATTCCTTTATACTTCTTTCCACATTTTATTTCATATAAGACATGTTAGTTCATGTTCGATATTTTTAAAATGAGTTTATATTTAATCGGTAAACAAACCATGTGTTAAAAAATTATCCTTTGAAAGTGTAAAAAAAAATTACAATAATAAAAAACCAATGCCTCTATATCTTCTAGCCTGGTCTCTGGGAGAGTAACTTTAAAAATGGGATCTTATTTTCATGTAAATTTTGTCTTTTGTATAGGGATCTTATTTTGCTATATGAAAAACCTTTTTTATTGTATTGTGTTATTTTTAAAAAAATATTCAATATTTTGATCTAAATTGGTAAAATTTACAAAAAATACAAAAACTTTTTTTTAAAATTTTCAATTTAAAAAAAAAAACCTTTTTTTTTATTATCCGACATGGAACCTACATCAATTTCTATTGAACATTGGAGACTGAAAATAAAATAAATTTTTCGAATAGCACACTAATGGATTGGTGGATATAGTAAAACTTTTAAGATGTAATTAAAATCGCATGTAAATTGTTGTTGTTTATTATTTTTTATCTGAGCAAAATCTTTGATGGTATTAAATTTTACAGATTAAAATAAAATATTTGAAAATATAAACAGTCATTATTTTATTTTTTTTTAATAGAAAATTTTATTTTTTTTTATTTTATGTTTATTGTGTTTTTTTTAAATTATTTACATCTTTACATTCATGTTTAAAATTCATTATTCTTATAAAAATATATTCTTAAATTATATTCATTATTCTTATAAAAATATAACTCCTAAATTTGAAATATTATTTCAAATTCAAAAACCTAAAAATGTTAAGACATTGCATTATTAAATTTTTATCTGAAAAAAAAAGTTAATTCCGTAATAAAAACAATTACCTCACACTTTCATATCTTGTTTAATACTGAAAAAGTATTGATCGCAATCGTATACAAAAATCTTGTAGACATTTTTTTGTTGTGTTATTAAGTGTTGTTCTCTCAAATTTTATAAAAAAAAATTTATCCACAAAACAAAAATAAAATTTAAAAAAAAAATCGTAATTCGATAAATTCCGGAAAAATCTTCGCGTGACTTGGCTAGAAGATATAGAGGCATTGTAAAAAACTAAAAGTTCATATACATATGTAATATAGATTATAGTAGATATAACCATCTATGTATGTCTAAACGAGGACGAGATTAATGTAAAATTTAAATATTGGTAATATTAAAAATGTATCGTAAATTGAGTTGTCAATTAAAAACAAAAACAATCTTTTTAATCGAAAAAATTAAAAGAAAGTAAGCGCATACTTTAATTATTGCGATGGGGGGTGGGCAATGCAATTCAGAGATTTCAAAGTAAGTTTTTAGTAGAAAAAAATTATTTTCAGAATAACCATTTAACAATCATTGTTTACACAAAGAATAATCACTAGTTACACAATTAAGTCAGACATGATCGAGAATCGAATCGTGATCGTGAACAAGATTAGAGAAAAGTTTCTGCTCTCAAAACGTTTTTGATTTTTGGAATTAACTAAATCTCACTAATCTTTTGTTTTATATTTTTATATTTTCACGCTATTTTTATTTTCTTAACATAAACTCAATTTTACAGAAAATTTTCTTTTTATTACTTAATATAATACTAGAAGAAACCCCCGGATAAATACCCGGCCGAAAGGAATTCTAGCTAACTAGTAGCTATTTAGCTATGTGGGACTCTAACCCACTAAAACCACCGAAACCATTTACCAAAACCGATATTATTGACCGATTAATTGATATTAATTTTATTATAGATTTAATTTTCACGTTATTTGATAAAATATTTGTTGGAATATTATTAAAAAATAGTTTCCGAAAATTTTATTAAACTATTAATCATAACTATGGCTTAGTACCATTACCGTTTCTCAATTATTATGAACGAGTTTTAAAATTTATTATAGGAAAAAAATTGGAAAAAGTGTAATATTCTAAAAAAACCTCCTGGTATGCAACATTGTCAGTTACAGTGTCTCTGTTAGTAGTTTTCCCTGTCTAAAGTTCTTCTAAAATTGTAATTTTTAGAGCAGAGGATTGTGCTGCCCTTGACATTGCTGTGTAGAGCTGATTATGGGTAAGTTCAGGGAGCTAAATTCCGAAATGTTTGACCTTGTGATTTATTGATTGATATTGTATATGCAAGACTTACTGGAAATTGATGTCTAATAAAATCTTATAAAAAAAGTTTCATTTTATCTAATATTTTTTTTAAAATTTTATAAATAAAGGAGTTTAGTTCCATCATTTAAATTTATCCTTGGTAGGCACATCCTATATTTTATTTTTGTATTCATTTTACTTAAAAATAAAATTTTTTTTAAAAAAGATGTAATTTTGCTCCTAAATGTAATAAAAGGAGACTTTAAATATATATTTAAAAAATAATGATGAAAATCGGTTGTTAGATGTTTAAGATTTGAACTGTAATACTTCAATTTGCAAATTAAGTATAAATGATGTCTTTTCAAATGACTACAAGTTACAACATTAAAGAAAGTATTCAACGCATGACTATTCATATTCACCACTAAAAGTAAGAAACCTCAAGTAAATCATGATAACTGTTTAAAATATTAGCACATATCTTTCCTTTTTATTAAAAATAAATATTATACAATCTATTAAATAAATTTGAACAATAAAATTTTAATAAAGGTTCGATAAACATAATATTATATCACATAATTTTTGCTATCTCTTTTATTGGTGAATACGTTTCTTTAAAATGAGTTAATCTGTAAAAGAAATATTAGTTAAATTATATAAATTATATCTGAAAAGGAAATACTTATCTTTTATAAATTTTCCTTTAAAACTTATATTAATGTTATCCTACTGATTAATTCTTTTGTCCTACTAAAATTGCAAGAAACTAAATACGATAATCCAAAAATAATACAAAAAAAAAACTAAGCTAACATCCGATTAAAATTCTTTCACCTAAATACAGCCATAAAATAAAATTTATTTTGATACCCACTCCTACGGCCTACATCATTGATTGATTGAATGAATAAAATAACGAAGGCACACGAAAAACCACGAAAAGTATGCCTTCACTAATCGTGCTCTTGTGTATTATAATATGTACCTATGTACCTAGATTATGTTTATGCATACAAGAAAATATTAATTTTTGAGTTCTTAAGGCGGGAGTACATTACATACTATCAGTTTTCCCATTAGTATTAAAAAACATTTTATCGGTTCATATATTTTGCGCATATATCTACGTATTTCCGAAAATTATTCCAAAAGTATAAAAATTGAAGGAAAAACTGATAAAATAGAAATATAAATGTAGCGGTAAAACCAGTAATGACAAAGTAAATTTTTGCTAAAAAAAAAATTTGTTTTTATGAATAATCACAGAAACGAACAGTGAGATCAGCAGACACAGAAGTTTTGTTGTTTTTTTTATTTGCCTCTGTCTGTACCAGTTGGAAATAAAAATGTCAAATTTTAAATGTGACAACCAGTTTGAATTTAAAATTTGTACATGTTTTGTTCTTCTCAATAATTTTGTTTTACATAAAAAAAATTGAAAGAAAATTTTTATAATTTTTTATTTATCCTGTTGTCTGTCTAATTTTAAATTTGTCTGCTACTAATGCTAAATATTGTCTTGGAAAGCAGAAATTTTTAAAATTCTGTTTCTATTCTGACAACATCTATTTAAGCTCATAATAAAGCTAAAATTATACAAATAAAACTTTACAGGCATGTACAGAGTACAGACAAACGAGGTTTTTTTTCAACTCTTTTTAAGAAATTTTAATGAATCATAAATACATAACTAAATGAATATCAATTTGTATTTACATTTATTCATGAATATTTTTATACATTCACATACTATACCACCTAATGTATGGAACAATGTGTAGGAATTTGTAAACAATAATATTAAGGAAGGAATTACATGGTGTAACATTATATTTACTTTCATCACTTTTCTATACATATCTTCATAATTTTCAATGATGGTCTTTCCTTATTCCTGTCAATTTCTTATTTTTATTTATTTTTATTTATTTTTGTTTTACATAGACACGTCAAAGGAAACGCACCTGATGATAAAAAAAAATAAAACAATACTTTTAATGAGTCATAGCTAGACTTTTACGATAATGTATATTATACCAGAGTACCAGTATAGTATGCATATACTTTGAATGGCAATGTATACTGTTTTATATCCTATAACAGTTAAAAGTCTAGAAACAATGTATGTATATAAAAATAATATAATCTATATGTTGAATACCAATTTTCATTTGACTAGATGTACATATATACGTAGGTCGAAATAGAGGGTGTATGAGCAACGAATCAACGACATTAAAAAAACAATAAGTATAATAAATAAAACAAAAAAACAATAAATATAAATTAAAATACGTGAAAATATTACGTTGGTATTTTTTAATTTTGAATAATTTTAACTGGCCATTTAAAAGAATTATTAATAATTTCTACATAGGTGTAGTGTATTCTAGAAATGAGTATTCATACATGACTTTATTTAAAAAATATGGCATTTTTTACTTTGTTTTTTTTATTTTTTTTTAATTATATTAAAGCAGAAATAAGATCAAAAGTCGCAACCAGCATTATTTAGGTAAAATGATTAAATATTTATTGTACCAATTAGTCAACAATATAGTCATTCCCTGTCATTGAATATTTTGGTCAATTTTATTTAATCAAAGGTCATTTTTGGTTAATCAAATAATTAAAAAAAATTTTTTTTTTTTTTTAAAGTACATAGTACACAATTGAATGGGTATATATATATGTATAAAAATTAATAAGGTTAAAAATTCACTAGCACTTAATGTTAATTGAACTGCAAAAAATTGAGCAAATAATAATTTCTTTTGTTATTTTTTTCGTTTTTTTTTTAATTATGTTAGACATTACGTGTTTGAATTCGCGTGTAGTTGTACTTTATACTCAACTACATATTCTAATTTAAGAAACATAAAAATCACTTATAAATCTATTTTAAGAAATTTTAAAAAAATTTAAAATATATTTTAAAAAAATTTTATTTTGGTTTTTTCATTTTATTTTTAATTTAATAACTAAATTAAAAACCAGGAAGTTTTCGTTAAGTCAAAATAATAAAACAAAACAAAAAATAAAATTTAGAAGAAATGTTGGCAAACGTTATGGATGAAGAATATGAAATTTAGTAAGTAAATTACTCAATTACACATAAATATATATATATACATATATATATATTAATGTTGCATATGAATTCATACATGTACCTTAAGTTCTTAAAAAAAACAAAAATGAGGTGAAATAAATATGTACATATGTATATAAAAAAAATTTTTGATAAATTTTCTGATGAATTTTAACGAGGTGATAAGTTAAAAAAGGAAAAAGAAATTTGTTAAATAAAAAAGTAACGCAATCTACTTATAATTAAGGCAAGAAAAAAAAACTTTCAACAACAACAGTGACTTCAATGAGGAAATTGACAGCTAATTGATTCTACACTTTGAGGTTTATCTAATTTTTTTCACTATTAGCAGTGGTTGTCAAAAATCACCACAGTTAGCATAAAACGATTCATATAGCTATCACAGAATCAAATAACGTTTCCTCGCATGCATCGTACTTGCCAGAACCAATTCGAGCTTGTACAAAACGATGAAAGCAGTTAATTTTGTTACCTGGTAGTTATAGTAAAATCATTGGAGGATGCATTCCAAGTCCTCTGGAATGCCCAGTAAATAAGTTTGTAATCATTGTGTATTTGTGAAACAATAGGTTACACGTATATAGCTAAAGGTGTGTTCAGTGTATCTAATTTTTGTCTGGCCATTTTTGTGACAGCAAAAATCATGCTAAATTTGAATCAGTTTAAGACTTCCTTTACGGTTATTATTAGTTCTGCCTGAAAAACACTGCAATATTTTGGAAAATTAAAAAATAGGATAAATAATATCAGAAGTATGAAAATACATTTTTTTTCACATGTTCTTGACAGTAATTTAAGTAGAACTACCTTTTCGTACTTAAGTTAAGTACGGTTCAGCAAGTTTTTACTACAATGTATTTATTTATCTAATTGCTGGCTTCAACTCATTAAATGTGGAAAACTAACTAGTGTCAGAAACTAAGCCCTTTTTAAATAGTGTAGTAGTTCTATTTGACTACATTACCTAATATCTTATTTTGGAATTTTTAAATAGTTGGAATATAGCACACTCTTTAGCACTACATCGTCATATTTGAAAAACGTAAACCCAGACTGACATCAATACTTCGTTATAAATATCAAAGCATTGTTATAGGTTGGAATTCATGATTGTCGCCAAATTAGGAAATATATATTTTTTTTATGTGCACTAAAACTCTTGGTTTTTGTTCTTGGCATGCTCTTTCTATTATTAAATATTTGGTATTATTTTTGTATAAAATCATTATTGATTTTAATTTTTTTTATTAGTAAAATTCACATGAATGAATTTGGTTTCATTTAATTTAATTTTTCATTTGTCTCACAAGTTAAAAATGTCATTATTAGTTTTTTCTTGCAACTTCTTCTACGGTAGAACACATTGCCAGATCGCTTCTTCATTTGCCAGAATTGCTTTTGTAATATTTTCTACTTACAAAATATATAACTTATGCATAACAAAGAACGCTTGTGTAGAATTAAACTGATATTTATTATCATGATGAAGAATAAAATGAAGTTAGAAGATAAAGTATGTATAAATTTAGTTAGACTTATGCTTAATTGACGTCAATAAAAAGAGAAAAATAGTTATGTATTTATTAGTTATAAAACATAATCATGTCACTAACATATTTTTTAACAAAATTTAATTTATCATATTTACGTTACTCTTTGCGTTACACTCTTAATTGAGTTAGTTTCTATCAATCTATTTCTATTTAATTTGGATTCAATTCTATTCATCTATTTTATATTTAATTTGGTATTAATAAATTCTGTCATAATATATGACCGAATTTGTTGACAGAATGTAAATCCGATTCCATTTACATATATTTAAAAAATTATAAATCAATTATTGTAGTTAAATTACCTATTAATAAATTTTTTGATTCCCCTTTTTTTTTTAATTTCTTCAGTACGTAGAGTTATTTATAAAAAAAAAGAGATAATTATATTATTTTCACAATGTATGTTGTATGTATAAAAAACAGAAATTATTTAAATGGAATTTGTAAATTCATTAATGTTAATTAAAAATTATCAAAAATTAAATTGTAGAAAAGAATAACGAAAATAAAAAAAATGTCTTACTTGAAAAACAAAAATAAAAAAAAATTAATTAAATATTTTTACAATTTTAAAAAGTGATAAAAAAATTCGTTTTTTTTCCAACATTGTATATAGTTAATTGTTGTTTTTATTTATTTATTATTATGTGTGTATCTATGTTCTGGAACAATTTACTCGTGTTATCTATTTCATTGAAAAAAAGAAAAGCACAAAATAATAAATTTTAAAAACGCTAGCTGGTGGCGATTTTTTTAAAAATAGAATTAAATAAATTTAAAACGAAAGAAAAATTATATTCAGTTAAACGAATCATATACAAAAGAATTTCTTTAAATAAACTCCAGGAAATACTCAAATTTAAAAAAATAAAATAAAAACCAAAATAATAAAAAAATTAAGAAATTTTCTATCATGCATAATATGAAAGTAATTTTTCACTTAAATCTTATTAGTAAGTGAGTGAGATTTAATAAATTTTTAAGCGTTTTTTGAGTTGAAATTTATAAATTTAAAAAATCAACTGAAATTATTAAACAGTAAAGTTTGTTAATACTGATGATTTGATGAACTATTTAATTCTATAATTTCTTTCAATTGTAAGAAGCCATTATAAGCTTCAGGGAGGTATTATAATATTAAGACTATAATATATATTATATATATTAGTCTTAATGTTATAATTAAAAGGAAGACCCTTAAAATTCAGTCAGTACAAAATCCCAGTCGCACAAAATCTAGTAGTTTTTTTTAAAAATCTAGTCCATAAAATCCATTAAAAAACCCAGTATCATAAGATCCCGAAAAAAGGAGTACAGTAATAATGTATAGAATTGCTATCTATCTATGGGTTACCTATGTTTGCTTATTAAGGCAGCGACAATAACAAAACAATTAGAATAAAAAACAAACTAGAATAAAAATATTCATCAATAAATTATAATAAATAATCTTAAATTTTCAAAAATTTGTTTTATCTAATACTATATATACGTACTTATCTGTATCTCTGTTTGTACCACATCTCATTTCATAATATAATGATTTATTTGAGTGTATTAAAGTACATATTTATATAATGTCTCATTTGATTCAATTTTTTAAAATTAAAAAAAAAGTCATACTTAATTACCGAAGTATTACATACATACATATACATATGATATGATATATCTATTTTTGTGATATAACTATAAAAAATTTATAATCCTTGTAATATTTCGCCCTTTCAAATTTAAATAGACGTTCTTCAAAAATTTTCTTTTATATTTTATTCTAATTACACTTTTGTTATTTTTTCTGGTTTTATCCGGTTGTTGTGGTCTTATTTTTACATTTTGCATTTTAGTTATTTGCATGTATTCTGTTATTTTATATGTGGAGGATTAAGGCTTATTATTTTGATTTTTTTTTTTGCGTTGTATTTTTCCTAAAACATACTGATTTATTTAATGAAGCTCAGCTAAATATACTTTTCAATGGTTTGTGTACATTTGTTTTTGTAATTTACGAAATTTTTTATGTAAAACAATTAAAAAATAATTGATTTGTTTTTTTTCATAGAAGATATTTTGTTGGAAAACTCGTTTAATTATTACATTATACATTATAATATTATTAAACATTATTGTATATTGTTATAACCATGACAACCAAAAATATGCTCTAAAAAATCCATTTTAAGCACTTAATATGCCCTTAAAAACTGCAAATATACCCTGAATTTAGCAATTTCCATAAAAAAATATAAATTTTTGAGTTTGGAAAAAAATATATCAAAAATATTTTTTTAAATGCTAAAATATGCAAATATATGCTTTTTAAGAGAAATTATGCCTAAATATGCAGTAACAGGCGTTATATGCAAAAATATGCTCTTACAAATAGGACTTAAAATGCATAACTTTTCATGAAACCGATAAATATCCAGTCCATTTCTCGATAACACTTAAGAAAAAAAAAACATGTTCATGGATGCTTTTGGTTACCCTGGTTATAACATATAGAAGTTGGCATATGCTCGGAAGAACTAAAATAACCAATTCCATATTAGAAACAGCAATTGAATATCATCGACTACTCTATAAAAATATTGCCAGTAGTTGGTTCGATATTGATTATGGAAATTCGTTTATAGCTAAAATGTTTACAATATGTTTTCAAGAAATGACATTTTTCTTGTGTAATCTAAAATAAAATTCAAAGTATCAACATAAAGAATATAACTATGTAGTTTCGTACAAATTTTATGACTACTTAGAACAGAAAATTCTCGTGAACACTTATTTTGATCTTTTTTTAACTTTTTGGCTCTAAATTTTGTTAACTTCCAAACTTGTTTAACTGTCAAAATTTAAAAAAATAACTACAAAAAACTGTTCTAGAAAAAACTCAGAAAAAAAAATCAATTTAGAACTGTTTTAGACAATCTACCGAACACCGACACCGAACACTTTTGGACAAAAAAATTCAATTAACGGAAACTAACTACTGAACACAAAAAAGTGCTTTTTTTTACTATAGATCGGTCTAAAACAGTTGACTGAACAAACCTAATATATGAATGGTATATGTAGTGGCAAAGTTAAGATTTTATAAGATAATTTTTACGAGTAATCATTTATTTTTTATTAATTTATGTTTAAAAAATTTATATCAGTTTTAAGCCAGTCTGTACCAATTGAAATATCATAATGCACAAATTTTGATTTACTAAAATTAAGTATGTTAAATTCATTTAGTTTCCCAGAGGCTAATAAATTACATATTATAATTCTCCTTTTTAACTCTAATTGTTTAGTTTTAACTTTTTAATCTAAAATTTGGAATCATTGACATTATTTAAAAAAAAAATATTGACAGTTCACTAACAATGATTTCACTAAAATATAAATTAACGTTGACAGAACAATATTTTATAGGAGGAGAATTTTGATTTATATTTGACCACCTTTAATTACATTATAATTTTATTGCATTGTTCTTTCTAACTAAATGCTTTTTTCATGATATGTACATAATACATACATATACATAAATATATATGCATCTTTATAGCTATTCAGTATTGTATTGAAATTCAGCTTTCTTTGGAAAAGCATTAAGTAAAATTGACATTTTATTTATTAGTAGATAATTACATTATTTGTAGTTTATTATTTACCATTACTAATTTGTTTTGTAAAACATTAAATATTTTTAAAAGTGTAAATTAAAAGAAAAATTTTCTACATAATTATTTTTAATAACATTACTTAAAATTAAAAAATATAGATTTGTAAGTTTTTAATATTTTAAAGAATGCCATACCCTTTAATAATTTCATATTCATGACTTTATTATGTATATTAAACATTTCTTGTTATTGTTTTTTTTTTTTGTTGTTTAAGTTTAAACTAATTAGATTGGCACGAGTTTTTAAAAATTAAACATTTTAAGAAATATTTTTAAAAATATTTTCTCTTTTTTAATTAATTTAATTAATACAGAGTGTACATAAAAATGATATGAAAATTTAAGTTGAATTTGAGTTATGCTTAACTAACTGCTTCAGAATATAGTGTTTTTCGAGCAAAAAAAAATTAAACAGTTGAAAATTGATATTTGAATGATTTTCAAATTTTTGTTTATTTCAATCTGGTAATTTTTTTTTATAAATCCGTTCTGTCTGGATTCTAATATTAACTTTTTAAAATGTGATAAATGGCAAAAAAATTAAAAATGGCAGCAAAAAAAAAATTGTTCCAAATAAAAAGTTAAATTAAATAATTAATTGTTGTCAGGTTCACAAATGTATCGCTAAAAATAAAAGTTCGATTAATTAATTTAAAAAAAGTTAAAGTTAAATCAAATTTTTGTCGGAAGAAAAAAATGCTCCGAACTTTTTTAAAAATTGAGAAAGTTCAAATTTTCATAAAAAAAACATGCACTCGTTTGTGTCCCGAACAAATATTCTGAAGCGGTGAATCGTATGTACATTAAATATTTTTGATTATATGTAAATCATTATTATAATGTAATTAAATTATAAGTTATTGCATCTAATTTATTAACATTATACATACCTATTATTTAAATACATAAAATCAGATTATATTTTTAATATTGTTATACCTACAAAACTAAGAATATTATGTATAATAGAAATTGATAACGTATTTTTTTACGGTGGAGAAATACTATGTATAGATTGAAATTTTTCAAGTCTATTGTACATGTACTTCCCCGTTTAATTGTTTAAAATTACAGTCAATGTCTTTGACGAATGATTGCATATAAACCTGTCCTGATGACGAAGAACATTTGCATATAAACTTTCGTATACAACTTTTGCATACAACCCGTTGACAACTACTTTAGAAACAAATTAATGTTAAAATTTAGATATTTGACGTTGTTTTGAACTGTATGCTGTTTTAAAATATTTAAATTAAATATATAAAATAACTAATCGTCAATTTAAAATACATATATACATAATGCATTTACATTAAATAATTACTTCAAAATTCATTTTTCAAAAAAAAATTTCAACAAAAACACATTTCGCACTTGAATATTTTTATCTACACATATGCTTAAAATTTTAAGCATATGACCTGCGTATAACATTTGATATTTGTTTTTTGCATTATTGGCTACACTACAAATGTGGCCAGTGCTGACAACATTAAAAGTTACAATGGGTTCGTTCAGTAGCATTAAACGGTAGATCTGGAATCCATTTTGGATCCATGTACCATATATCTGGCCACTGAACGCATTTCCCCACAAAAATTTATCGCAATACTAGCGCCATCACCGGAAAATATAATGAGTACTTGTAAAAATAAATTAAATTTGAATGGAATAATATTTATTATCATACATATAATTTATTTTTTATAACTCTTAATTTAAGTTTTAAGTACATAAATCTTCGTTAAGAATTTAAATTTTCACACTAATTCAAAAAATAATGGCGATTTAAATTTAAAAACTTTCATAAAAAATATAAACATTTAATTTTTCTTACGGTAGATGTCACAACACTCAACATAAAAATTGTTGTTGTTGCTTTTACATATAAAAAGTCAGATCCATGAAATGTATCTAGAATTTTTTCAGATCCATTTTCATTAACCGCGATACATTAACCGGTACATTTACCACACCGTTCAGTAAGCAGATCCATGGATCTGTGGATTTCAGATCCAATGGTTAATTTCACTGAACGCTACCAATGGGTTCGTTCAGTAGCATTAACCGGTAGATCTGGAATCCATTTTGGATTCATGTACCATATATCTGGCCACTGAACGCAATTCACCACAAAAATTTACCGCAATACTAGCGCCGTCACCGGAAAATATAATGAGTACTTTTAAAAATAAATTAAATTTGAATGGAATAATATTTATTATCATACATATAATTTATTTTTTATAACTCTCAATTTAAGTTTTATGTACATAAATCTTCCTTAAGAGTTTAAATTTTCACACTAATTCAAAAAATAATGGCGGTTTAAATTTATAAACTTTCATAAAAAATATAAACATTTAATTTTTCTTACGGTAGATGTCACAGCACTCAACATAAAAATTGTTGTGTACATATAAAAAGTCAGATCCATGAAATGTATCTAGAATTTTTTCAGATCCATTTTCATTAACCGCGATCCATTAACCGGTACATTTACCACACCGTTCAGTAAACAGATCCATGGATCTGTGGATTTCAGATCCAATGGTTAATTTCACTGAACGCTACCAATGCTTTTGTCGACTGCAATATCGATTAACATGCAAAAGAATTTGACGCGCATATGACATTATCGATTACATTTCTAGTGATAACCATAAGGCTTAGCAATTATAGCAATACGTAATATGAATACGTAGAAATTTTGCAAGCAGCAATAATTGGAACTGTATTTGTTTTTGCCATTACCAAAATTTTATATTAAAATTTTGTATCTACCGCTGGGTTGACTTTTAAGTTTACTAACAGTTAACTTGATTAAATCCTTTATAAGATCTACGACTTCTAATTAATCACTTTCATATAAAAAAAAAATACAATAGAGATTAACTGAAATGAAGTATAAAAAACATTAAATATCAACCAAGACTGAGTCGCAGAGGAGCAAAAAAAATGATTTGAGTCACTTACGTTTAAAAAAAAATTTTCAAAGTGGCATTTGAAGTTAAAAAAAAAAAAATTCAAACTAACATAAACATTTGATTCTTTGTCATTGGTAGAGTTCAGTAAAATTAACCATTGGATCTGAAATCCACAGATCCATGGATCTGTTTACTGAACGGTGTGGTAAATGTACCGGTTAATGTATCGCGGTTAATGAAAATGTATCTGAAAAAATTCTAGATACATTTCATGGATCTGACTTTTTATATGTAAAAACAACAACAACAATTTTTATGTTGATTGTTGTGACATCTACCGTAAGAAAAATTAAATGTTTATATTTTTTATGAAAGTTTTTAAATTTAAATCGCCATTATTTTTTGAATTAGCGTGAAAATTTAAATTCTTAAGGAAGATTTATGTACATAAAACTTAAATTAAGAGTTATAAAAAATAAATTATATGTATGATGATAAATATTATTCCATTCAAATTTAATTTATTTTTACAAGTACTCATTATATTTTCGGTGATGGCGCTAGTATTGCGGTAAATTTTTGTGGTGAAATGCGTTCAGTGGCCAGATATATGGTACATGGATCCAAAATGGATTCCAAATCTACCGGTTAATGCTACTGAACGAACCCATTATTTTATGAATTAAGAAATTTATTTACAGTACAGATAGAAACATTGGAGATAGAGAGAGAGAATTATAAAAGTGTCATTTTAGTAAATAATGTTGTAAGGTACATACTTATTTTTTTTATTTTCATAATTCATTTTCAAATGCATATTAAATGCTGCATACTGATATAAATTTATTTAAAATATTTAAAAAATGTAATTTTGTTGTTTTTTCATTATTAAATTTTACTAGAATTTTTAAAATTATTATACTTAAAATGCAATCCATCCTTTCATGTCTATCAAAAAAATATGTACATATGTACATATGTAATGTAAATTTAGATTGTCTTCTTTAAATTGTTTTCCTTTACAAATAAAATCTCTTTTAATTTACAAAATAAAAAACTCTAAAAATATAAATAAATAATAAAATGTGTATATATGTATATATGTATGTATGTATATTTATATTATATTGTATTTATAAATAAACAAATCATTTTAAAGAGATGTAAAAACAACTTCGTATCGCAAAATTTATATAGTAGATATAATATTATGTACCTACATTATAAATGCAAACCACAATCATCATAATATTCAATATAATATAATATGTGTGTTTGTATAAGGCTCGTACTCATCATCAAGGTTGACGTCGCGCCAATCTTTACGCCAACGTAATTAAAAAAGAAAAATCTAAAAATATTCAACTTAGAGAATGTTGGCGCTTAAGAAAATTACAACCGAAGAAAAACTAAAACAAAAAGGAAAACACAATATGTATGCATACAATAATACATATTATGCATAATATATATATAAATATAACACTATATATTATATACGTACAGATACAACACTCATACATAAATATTTTTAATAAATTATTTTGTATTTTTTTTTTATTCCAAACTAATTAAGAAATTAGTTTAATTCTTATTCGTTTAATTAAATTTAAAGAAAGTTCATGACTATATTGTTTACCTATTCACAATAATGTCGGCTATGTATTTTGATAATAAAAAAAAAAAAATAAAAAAAATTGCTAGAAATTAATTTAATAAATTTAATAAAAAATTATAAATTAACAAAAAAAAAAGAAAAATTCAGCTTTGCCTGCTTCTGTTGCTGCAGCATAAAGAAATCACAAGAGAATATACTTTATGTATTTACATACATACATACGTTGTTGTTAAATGCATGTTAAATTTACAAATGAAAACGAAAAAGGAAAAAAAAATTGGCTCATTTTTATATTAATAATTGCGATTCAATTAATTGAAATTTAAAATGAATTATTACTTAAGCGTGACAAAAAACTTATGTTTATGCATACATCACAGAACCAATCAGAGGGGAGTCAAGTTTGTTTTCAAAATTTATGCAGATATTAATGTATTTCTGCTTTGGTGTTATAATCGAATCTCATGCTCATGTATTTTTAGATTAGTTTCTAATTTCAAAGATGAAGTCTTGGTCTGTCTTGAAAAATAGCGAGATACACCAAATTTAAGTGTAATACAATATTATTTTTTTGTAGTTAAGTTTTTTATTCCATTTAATTTGTACATATTTTAGTTAGCCATAAAACATTTAACAAAAATAGCATTTATTACCTTACAATTGATATTAACTTCTTTTACTAAGACTAATATCAAAAAAAGCTTCTCTCGAGTTAGACTCACGTAACGTAACATTCTAGACACAAGCTCTAATTTACCGTAGTCACTTCAGTACTATAGTTAGCAATACGAAAAAGGACAACGAAACGTAAATTACGCGTACTCTCTTTAAAAGTAATTAAATCTCTAATTTTTGGGTGCCAGGATATTCCCAGCAATAATTTGGTGGATAAACATAATGTCAGCCACTAACCGACGTTGTCGAAGAGAGTTCAGGTCTATTAAAAGCAAACTATATTCGTAAGGAGGTCAAACCATGAAATAGTATGTAGTGCATTGCGTAAAACTTTACACTGAACTGTTTGAATATGTGAAGTATCCACATTACGATATGGAATTCAAACTTTTTAAAATATATATGACATTGTATTTTTATTTTTATTATTTTCCCATTTTATTTCATAAATCTTATCCTAACTAATTCTGATCTTTAATCATGGCTTAAACTAACTAAATCTAATACATAATGCCATTATTCATATCAATTTATGTTTTCCAACCTACAGTAATTTCTATTAATTTGTTTGTCCTGTATTGGCACAAATATATCACATTTCAAATGAGTAGTTATATATTATTCGGATTATAGTCAATGATTTTGCATGTGGACCCGTCTATTATAATGAAATAATAGAGGGACATGCTCTTAATTTAATATTAGAAATGTATTTAAATAACTGTTAATAAAAAATAAAATTTAAAATATTGATTGCCTCGAGTCTCACTTCTGTTTCTGAAAGACCCTGAATGAATCCATATATATATATAACTATACATCATAAATGCAAATATTTATCGAATTTATTTATTAAAAAATTATCAAATGATCAAAAAAAAATTTGTATTTTTCTTTTAGCCAACAATATTTTAATTGATTTTAAGATTGTTGTAGAATTAATATTATAATTAATAAAAATTAAAAAAAAAAAAAAAAAAATTGAAACAAAAATTTATTTGAATTCTTTTTAATTATATGGAAGTGAATGTCACATGGGTTATTTTATTATATTCTATATTTACTTTCATTCTTTCTTTTTCGTTTTTTATTTAAAAAAAAATTGTTATTTTCTTTCAGTATTTTGTTTTCTTATTTATCCAGTCAAATTTGTAACATTCATTGTTTTATTAATCTCATTTGGTTCTAAATATCCTTCTTATAATCTACCATTCGATATCATAAACTTATATCCAGTCCACTCTGTTGATTTTTTTACATAACAATGTTTCCCTCTTATTTTGTATTATATTGGTTTTTTCACGGATTATAAATTGTATTATTTTTATATTACTGTACTGCCTTCTATTAAGTTTCATATTATTAAATTATGACATTAACATGCCTTAATGTTGTTCATTCGAATTTGTATATCATTTCGTAAAGCGTTAACTATTTATTAATTATTGGTATCAATACGATCGAATAACACTCTTCAATTGAAATTGAACTTAAGAAAGTGCAGTTTTATTATAATTATGGTATGTTCAATGGAAGATATACTTAGCTTAAGTTGTCATATACTATAAAAAATTTTGAATAAATATTTCGCTATTTTTCTACAAAATGGTAAACGCAATATTTTTTTTGTTTCATTCAAATATTAAATGTGCTCTTATTAATTTTTTTTTTTTTTAAACAATTACAATAATAATAATCAGTTGGTGAACTTATGTCTATTAATTGCAATTTAACTGAAAATGTTAAACTAAATAAAATATCGGTCGATATTCGATTCAAAATTTATTGATTAATCCACATTTTTGATATGTATAAATTTGAATATTGGAGTAAGATTTATCTATGAATTTCATAAAATTTATCTATATACTCTATTACTACTAATTTAAATTAATTAAATATTATTACCAAAAAAATTGTAAATTGTAACACTTACGAATTTATACTTATTTATTTAAATTAAATATTTGATATTACATATACTAATATTTATAATAATTTAATTTTTTTTTATTTATTTATTTTTTAGGTTCAAATCAAAAATATGCTGTATGGTACATCAGATGTTGAACCACAAACAGAATATGTAGTAGCACAATTATCACAAGAATTGTATAATAGTAATCTGTTACTGTTATTAATACAGGTACATTTTTTTTAAATTCTATTTCTAATTAATCGAACTGATTTGTTTTATATTAATGCACTTAGAACTTAAATCGGATCGATTTTGAGGGTAAAAAAGATGTGGCTCAAATTTTTAATAACGTTTTACGACGACAAATTGGTACAAGATCACCAACTGTTGAATATATATGCACTAAACCAGAAATTTTATTCACATTAATGGCTGGCTATGAACATCAAGAAATTGCATTAAATTGTGGTACAATGTTAAGAGAATGTGCACGATATGAAGCCTTAGCAAAAATAATGCTACATTCAGAAGAATTTTTTAATTTCTTTCGATATGTTGAAGTGTCGACATTTGATATAGCATCAGATGCTTTTTCAACATTTAAGGTAAATATTATTTTATTTTAATTTTTTTTTTAAAGTATTTATAATATTATATTTTATAGGAACTATTAACACGTCACAAAATTTTATGCGCTGAATTTCTTGAAGCAAATTATGATAAAGTTTTTACACATTATCAACGATTATTAAATTCAGAAAACTATGTTACAAGGAGACAAAGTTTGAAATTGCTTGGTGAATTATTATTAGACAGACATAATTTTACTGTTAGTTTAACAATAAAATAATTCAAATAATTATAAAAATTATTAAATTTCTATTTTAAATCAATATCAGGTTATGACAAAATATATATCGAATCCAGATAATTTAAAGCTCATGATGAATATGCTTAAAGAAAAATCAAGAAATATACAATTTGAAGCCTTCCATGTTTTTAAAGTAAGTTTTTCTTTAATTATTATTACATATTAAAAACTCTAATTAATATTATTAACATATAGATTAATTTAATAAATATTATATAATATATTATAAGTATGTACAAGTTATTAACAAGTTTAAAAAAAAAATTTTTTTTTTAAATAAAATTGATATAATTAATTTAAAAAAAAAATATTTAATTTTATAATTAAAATTCTATAACTATTATATAAATAAATGTTGAAACATATATAATTTTCCAGCAATTAAATATTAATTAACATATTAAAATTTACTTTAATTTTTTTGTTTTTTGTTTTTGTAACATCGTTGTAGGTTCAACCATAGAAACTTTTCTAATTTTGTTTTTTTTTATGTTTTTTTTAAAAATATTCTAATATTTTTTCAAATTTTACTAATGAAATTATTTTTATTATTTTTTTTTTATTTTTTTTTTTATTTCTATTTAATTGATTCATAGGTTTTCGTTGCGAATCCCAATAAACCAAAGCCAATATTGGATATTTTATTACGAAATCAGGCAAAATTGGTTGACTTTTTAACGAAATTCCATACAGATCGGTCGGAGGACGAACAATTTAATGACGAAAAAGCGTATTTAATTAAGCAAATAAAAGAGCTTAAACCACTTCCTGAACCTCAGTGATATATTAATAATTATTTCTTATATTATAATATTATTAATTATTAAAATGAAAAATTCAAAATAAAAAAAAAAACATTAAAAAAAATATTATACATTTAAATTTAAATTAAATAAAGCAGAAAAAAAGCCACGAAAACTGAAATAAAGTTGTTTTATTTTTTATAAATTAGTTATAAATTTTTTTATTAAATATGATTTTTTATTAAATTATTATAAAATAATAAAGAGATTAAACCATTTCCTGAACCTTAGTGATATATGTATTAATAATTACTTTTTATATTATAATATTATATTAGCTATTATTAATTAAAATAAAAATAAATCGAAATTGAAAAATATAAAAAAATTATATATTTTAGTAAAAATTAAATAAAAAAACAAAAATTTAAATAAAGTTGTTTTATTTCTTAAAATTTTTCATTTAAATGGAATTAATTATCGTTAACTGAAAATACCATAGATATATGCAAATACGGAGAAGTTAAAAAAATTAAATGCACGTTGAAATTTAAAGCAATTTGGACTTGAGGTTTTATTTTAATCAAGTGTAGATGTCGCATCCATACAAATTCATCAACGCATTTTTTTCTATTATTGAAATGTCTAAAATGACAGATGACTGCCATTATTTATAAATTCGGCGCGAAACTGAGTTTTTTTGTTTTTTTATTTTATAAAAATATTTTTAAATCAAAATAAAAATATTAAAATTAGGTATTGTTAAGGAAAGTAATGGATTTTACAAGAAAAAGTCGACAGCGTACAGAACGAAAACCAGAATATGAAAATCTTGAAATATTATATCCTTTTAATATATTATTATATCGCTTACCACCTTTAGAAGAAATCAAAATTCAAGAATTTGAGGATTTAGCTCTTGAACGACTTAAAGTACTACGAATATTAGAACAAGCTGGTTCAAGAAATTTACGATTTCTATCCGAAGAATACAAAGAGAATGTTATTAGTGAATTGAATCGTGAAGGTTTAAAAGGATATGTCAGATTGTTAAATGGAGGTAGTAGTACAAAAAAAGAACTAGATTTACAAGCTAGACGAAGAGATTATATTTCACATTTTATTTTAAGATTAGGATATTGTAGATCACAAGATTTAAAAAAGTAAAGTATTCTTAAATAAATCTATATTTTCAATTAAATTAATTTTTTATTTGAAGATGGTTTTTATCAAGAGAAATGGAACTATTTCGTTATAAATTTTCATCATTAATGCCAAATGAAATAAAGCAATTTTTAACTTTTAATAAAATGGATTATCAACCTTTGAATCAAGATGAAAAGGATGAAGTTAAAGATGGTTTATTCGATTCTACTTTTGGCAGAAACTTTCATACAATTGAAACAACAGATTTTTATAAAGTACGTTTTACAGAAGTTTTAGATCTTGTACGATCAAGAAAATGTTATTTGAAAGGTGGATATGCTTACGTTAATGCAAATGATTTTGTTTCAATTGTTGCGGCAAAACATCAAGCAGAAATTGAATATGGATTGACTTCTTGTCAAAGATTATTGCCGGAAGTAGAAAACGATGAAAGGTATAAAAATTTATTGAAAAATATTAATATGCGTATCATCAATCACAATTTTTTATTATTTTCAGGATTTATTATTTATTAAAAGGTTTACATACTTCATATACTGGGAAAGACTACACACTTACAAAAAGTGGGCAAGTTCCAATTGAATCAATAGACCAACTATCAAAAAAATCGTTTCCGTTGTGCATGCGAGTATGTCATGAAGTTTTACGAACGACACATCATCATAAACATGGAGGAAGAATGCAGTATGGTTTATTCTTAAAAGGAATTGGAGTTACTCTGGAAGATTCATTACGGTTTTGGAGAGAAGAATTTATTAAAATGATGGATATAGATAAATTTGAAAAGGCATATGCATATAATATTCGACATAATTATGGCAAAGAAGGCGGTATGGTAAATTATACACCTTATTCATGTATGAAAATTATAACGGGTACAATCGGTTCAACAACATACGGTTGTCCGTTTAAACATTTCGATCAATCAGCCTTAAAATCTAAATTATTAAATTATGGTTTATCAGCTGCAGGGGTACAAGAAATTATGAATTATGTCCAGAAAGGGCATTATCAAATTGCTTGTGGAAAATATTTCGAAGTAACACATGATATAAAACTAGAACATGGAATAACTCATCCAAATTTGTATTTCGAAGAAAGTCAAAAAGTTCAAGGAAATAGAGAACCACAAACAAATAAAACCGGATCTGCAATTAAGAAAAAAACAACTTTTAAGAAAAATTCAGAGGCGCTTTTAATGAATGCTGATGATGATGATGAATTATGGAATATGGCTGAAACTCAAGAAACTGAAATCATCGAAACACAAAAGAAAGAAGCTTGGGGTAATGATGATGATTTTGATGTGACTCAAGTTGAGAATATGGATTTGTAAAAGATTAAGTATATTTCTTTAATAAATTATTTTTAATGGAAAATTCACTGTTTTTTTTTTTTTGTTTAATCAAAATATTTAACTAAAAAACTTGCAATATTTTGTTAAGTCTATCTTTCCTTTGGTTTCCACTTCAAATCAGCTACCAGTGCAATATGATCAGATGGAAATACAACTGATGGTATAGCTATATGAGCCTTAATTTCTTCGTCTGATGGTAATGGCACCACCTAGAATAGATTTAAAGAAAATTATGATTAAAAAATGGTTAAAATTTACTATTTCACAATCATACTTGGTGTACTTGAAGATTATTTTTTTTATAAAATATATAATCCAAACAGCCTGAAAACAAATGTGTATAATTTGTATAAGTTGGACAACCACAAGCTGAATCAAATTCAAAAGGTTGACTCAAAGCAACATTCTTCACTGCTTCTTTTTCGTCTAAAACATATTTCAAATTTTTAAGGTCTTATTAATCATATTTTCAATACAACTTACTACTTGACCAGTCAATAAAATTTTCATCAACATATCCTTCTGTCATTAACTTATAAATACCACATTCTGGGACACTATTAAAATCTCCGCAGAAAATAATTGAAACTTGTTCGGCTGATAATTGAAGTTCTTTCAATAATTCTTTATAAACATTTTCAACGTAAAGCATTGAAAAACCAATTTGTAATAATCTTATATGATCTGCATCAGGATGAAAATATAAATGGGTATTTGCTATAATTAAATAATTTCCTGTATCTTTTGATTTTAAAATGACTACTTGTAATGTTGTTGCTCTATCTGAAGCACGATCCATTAAAGGTTGATTATTCTTTATTTTAGAATACAATTCATTAAAAAAATCTAATTTGGCAATATTTTCTCCTATATTAATTGCCATTTTTTTCACCAAATCAAATTTTTCAGTTTGATAAAATACACAAACTCCTTCAGCAGTTGATCCCTTTCTCTCAAGAATTCCATTAAAATTTTTTTCTTTCAACATTGGAATGAGGTCAAATTCGAAAACCTTAGAATCAAGTTCTTGTAAACATATAATATCAGCATTATATCCAATAATTTCTTTAACGAATAGTTGTTTTCTATATTCTATATGTAAAGCATATGGTGGACAATATGGAAATAATTCTTTTCTAGAATAATCACTGTCTGCATAATAATCAGCTAATAGATTATAACTAACCACTCTAAACATATCACTATTTAGTTTTGATTGTGTGAACGAATGACGACTTTCAAAAGGACAATGTCCAGGACCAGCTTGAACTTCAGTTTTTGATATAACTTCAATGGAAGGTCCAAATTCTACTTCATTGCCAGGGACTAACTGAAATTTAATAACATGTCCAATATCTTCATTGTTAGTGTGATAAGATAAACCTTCACCCAGTTGTTCCCAGTTTGTTTTTGTAATATCTTTAGATTTTGGCTATGATTAAAATTAGTTAGGTTTACTACTATTAAAATTTAAATTAGAAATTCTTTACTTACCAGAACTCCCTTATACCAAAAGCCCTTGGAATGATTTCTAGTAGCATATTGCATTTCAAGTTTGTTCGGATATAAAAAATAGCCAGCTAATATAACGGATGGAAGAGATAAAGTTATTATCCAAGGTTTGTTGTATTCAATACAAAAATAATCATCCAAAACACGTAGCACCAATTTTTTTTCTTTTGAATTCTCTAATAAAGTTGCAAAAGTTGTTTCACTACTAACAGGTTCATTATTATGTAAAAGTTCAACTAGAATCTGAAATATTTTATTAATTTATAAAACCATATTTATTATATTGTATGAACTACAATATGTGTTTTCAATATACATGTTATAAAATATATATCAGTTTATAAATAACAAACCTCGGGAGTTATATTAGTTTTCGGAAGTGCATCGTTTTCAACTTTATTTTTTTTTTGTTGTCCTTTCTTCCATTTCTTATTGAATTCTTTTTCTACATTATTTTTAATTCGATCTAAGCATATTGTAATATTTTCATTGAAATTTCGGCAAAAATTAAATTCACGATCAATTTTAAATTCAGGATTTTTATATTTAAAATTTATTTGTAACTGAGTCTCATCCGGATTTAGTCGAAAATAGACTTTATTCATTTGATATAAATATTTAGTGTATTTTGTACAAAAAAATTGTTGATAAATTTTAAGAACTTTGTGTTGACTCAGAAAATTTAACATGACACGAACTAAATTTACCTGTGCCTTTTATTGAGCTTTTGGGGTTATGTACAGAAATAAGACACAATTTTGACAGTTTCTATTCCAAATAGCTAAATATTTATAGAATTTTTATTAATAGAAAAAACAACTTTTATTTATATTGCAAATAATATTTATTTCCTTTTCCAACTTGAATACCATTCTTTAATAGTTCGAATGTTTTTATCTAAATCATCCATATTTTCACATTTTAATTCAAATACAATGTCTTCGTCATATGACTCCTTAGCTTCATCCAATATAGTTTGAAAAATTTCACATTCAATATTTGAATTTAGTTTTTTATCATTGTAGTCTCGTTCTTTCAATCGATCAAATAAAATAGTATTATTACATCTAATAACATATACTACATCAAAAAATCGTTCTGGAAAAAAGTCGCATCCATGATAGTCAATTATATTTCCACCTTTAGCAATTATTGGTTCCAAATGATCTAATAACTGAAAACATAATTTCTGTTTTAAATACAATATTTTTTAAATTACAAGTTGTGGATATATACCTTTTCTTCATCTATGATTTCACATTCATATTCTTCGTCATAGCTTTCAACCAATTCATTGTCCTTCGTTATTTTTGATACATCATGCCAATCAAAATTAATTTTTTCGGAGAGTTTTTCACAAAGAGTTGATTTACCTACACCAGGTGTTCCTTAAATTTTGGATACACATAACACATTAAAGAAATTTTATTTAAAATAAACTAAAATTTTGATATCCAAATGATAAATACATACCAGTTATTAATATATTTGGTTTCTTTAAGGCAGGCATTTTTTTAGTTTCACTTAATTTCCAATTCAAGCAAATAAACACAACAGCAACAAGATGATTTTTTTAATAGCTATTCAAAGACCAAACTCAAACAATCTTGAAACATAATAAAAATGAACATAACCTAAAAAAAGTTATCAGCTGATTGATGTTGAATTAACGTCAAGTTTTTAAAACTTTACTCTTAAGCTAAACCTAAAATACAGTGACTACGACCACTAAGGCTATCATGATTCGTGTACATATCATGTACTCTATTATCGATATCGTGATACGCTAACTTGGCGTATTGCTTTTTTAATTCAGAGAACAGAGAACGAAAACAAAAATTTAGAGCGAGCTCTGAACAGAGTGCTAATATTTTAGTTCTGAGCGCTCTGAGTCCATAAAAAAATACGATGGAGATCGAATAATTTTTTGTAAATAAATTTATTTAAAGGAGCGTTGAAATCTTCCTTCACTTAAATACTAAAATAAAATAATCGAAACATATTTAATTTAAAATAAACCATCAAAAATATAATAATCTAATAAATCCATTTTGTGATGAAAAATTAATTTTTGTTATTTAACATTCAAACGCTCGGGCTCTGTTACCGCAAAAATAAATACGAATTTCTGAAAGCTCTGAGCTTCTCATGCTCTGCTCTGAACTTGGCTTGAAGCTGCTTCAAGCTAAAGTCAGTTTGATTGTTCTTTATGGTTACACAATGTGGGCTATATTCCACGAGTCGTGCATCGTCAACATACCTTTCATATCTTTGGCCTACAAGCTAAATTTGTAAAGAAGATTTCTTGTTTTTGAAGATTTCTTGTTCTTGATTGGTTGTTCTTGAAGTTTTTAAACAGATTTAAATGTGGCCTATTACGTTTACGAATAAACAAGTTGGAGCACGACAATCTGACAAAATATTTTTTGTCAGCGAATTGTGTCCGATTTTAAAGGGTTTTTTTTTTGTTGAATTTATTTTTGACTGTACCTTTTGAACTCATTCCGACGTTAAAACAAAAGTATATAATTCATATAAACAAAAAATAATTCATATTCATAACAATTCTAACATTAACAAAATTATTTAACTTTTTTATTTGGATGGTTGGTTGGTAATATGGGTGGGATAAATTTTATCCGTCGCACTGAGGCCTCGCGACCCGTTGTACCCCTTCAACAGTTCACTTCACTTCTGGTAATTGTTATGAAGCAAGCTGTTCATACATTCTTCTCAAACTTTAAATTTCCTTAAGTAATACAAAAGTTGTCAAGTGCCCTTAAATTATGCACTTGACGTAAACACATTACATAATTTCAAGTTTTCAATATTTTATGAATCAAAATATCGAAAACATATCACATAACTGTCTGGGATATCAAAATATTTCTTTAAAAACGTAACACGCTCAAATTATAAAAGTAGCGAAAGCGTCACCAAATGCACTCAAATGCACTCATTAAAAGAAAGTTGTCTAGACAAAACGTCCATGTCCAATGTCCATATCCATAAGGACCATAGTAAGTACATTATAGCTGGCTGATTATAGTTAAGTTAAATTGTATAAGTTAAAAAGTGTAAAAGAAAATAATTTTAAAATAATAAAATATTAAAGAAAAAAACCTAAATAAAACCAGTGACTATATCAGTTAAAGCATTTGCTAATTGTATCGAAAAAAAAGTTAATCCACATTTTTTTATAATAAATAAAAAATAGTACATTTAAAAAAAAAAAACAACCAGTTACATACCAAAAAAAAAAAACACTTTTGATAATAATAATAAATTATTGAATACTGAGTATTCAAAAATGGGAAAGAACACCAATTGCTTAATGTCTGCTGAATCTAGCACACAGTACTTAATAAGACATAAACTACATAATATAGAATTATTTAAAGATCTATTTAAAGAACAAGAAAAAATATATTTAATACATTAAAAAAAAGTGATAACAAGCACCTAGTATCCTGAAATAGAAGGAACAATCATAACATCAACATAAACTCAAACTGATCAACCAGCCTCATATGCAATCTGGTCGATCGATCGACAAATTCAGCGATCTAATCCAAATTCAACAAAACAGGAAATGAAAACGTAAGTCAACAATCAATTAAAAAAAAAAAAATTCCTGTAAACCCAAAGGGAGAAAAAAAATGCATATAGTTATTGTCATATGTATAAAAAAAAATTCTGAGTTTTATTATTAATTTTAAGCTATGTATATTAATATATGCAAAAAAAATTTTAATTAATAATTTTAAATGTAAAAAAAAAAAATTTTAAAAATGGGAAATGTTAATTAAAAAAAATTTTCTGTAAAAATTTTAATTTCATTTGTAATAAAACGCTAATAAAATAAAAAATATTTTGTTTTATGTAGTTAGTTAGTATAGTATGATATTACTTTTATTAAAAAAATTTAAATTTTTGTTAAGAGTAAAAATGGATAATAACATTGTAATATTCGAAAAAATAAAATATAGCGCTTTGCTTTTATCTTAAAATGTAAATAATTTGTTAGAAACAAGATAATCTTATACTAAAAAACAAAAAACAAAAAAAATTACACTTCATGCCTTTTTCTTAAAAAACATTTGAAATTCTATATGTGAATGCGTTCATTCATAAATCGAGATAGCAATAAATATTTATCAAATAATTATATGTATCTGTCCTTTTCTTTTACTTCGTCCTTCAGCTAAAAGTTAAGTTAAAGTCAAATAAAAGTTAAAAATATTTTAACTAAGAAATTGTATGAAGAAAATACCCGGAGGTGTATGTGTTGGTAAAATAAAATTTTTTGATTAGTTAAAAAATCTGTCCGGACGTTCGTCCATTAAGAGGAAATTCACCTTTAGCCTACCAACCAAGCAGAAAAGTAAAAAAAAAACAGAGATTGAGAGAAAGAAAACAAAAACCCCAAAAGAAAATTCTTAGGGATTGTACACGTCTGCTGAGAACAAATTTGTTGAAAACAAAACAAATTTAATAGATATCGCCGAAGATTCTGAAATTACGGATTGCTTTCAAGGAATAGAAAATTCATTTCAGAAATCATTGACGATAGCACGTTCACCTCTAATACACCACAAAGTTTCCAGCTGAAGTTAACTATAAAGAAAACACAGCTTACCTAACCAACCAGAAGTGTGAACGAAACAATATGAAACCACAATTCTCTTCAACCTTTTTAGACTTTAAACATTTTTTTTAATTCGAATTCTAATTCAAATTCTAATCCTGACGATAATCCAGAAGAAACAACTCCCCCATCCTTCCTTAAAAATACAAACACCACAACACTCAAGAAAGAGAACGATGACTTTTTTCGATTTGACACAAGCGATGAAGATGATTCCAGAATTTAATGGAAATCCAAAAGAGTTGCACAGGTTCTTACAACCCACGGTTATCCAGCATTAAAGGTTAAAAATTGATATATTTCTTTTTTTTTTTTTACACAAATACAGAACTTAGAAAATCACCTTTTCGTGCTTAATTAAGTACGATACTGCAATTTTACACTACAATCTACAATATTTCGAGTATTTATTTAACAAATTACTGGCTTATCAACTCATTAAATGTGGAAAACTACTGTTATTGTCAGGAACTAAGCCTTCTTAAATAGAATAATTTCATATTTTTGCCATTTATTATATCCCAATGACAAAGGGTACTGGACCAGGTCGAAAAATCCATAAAGCATTTTTTTTGGTTTTGCTTCATCGGGAATCGAACCTGGGACCTTTCGGTTGAAAGGCAGGCGCTCTACCTACTGTGCCACCCAGCGTGTAAGAATCAAGATGAATCTGATT
The DNA here is from genome assembly GCA_963942445.1 of Argyra leucocephala. Lineage (NCBI taxonomy): Eukaryota > Metazoa > Arthropoda > Insecta > Diptera > Dolichopodidae > Argyra > Argyra leucocephala. Next base: position 45,977,632 of record OZ012678.1, on the reverse strand, counting down.
TTATAGACGTGACAACCACTAAGTTAACTGGGAGAGCATACAATCTGGTACTGCGATACCTTAAAGGATCAATTACATCCCATTTTAGTAAATTACGCTCAGTACAGTTAATAATGGGTAACGTTTTTGGTTTTTCGCAAGAAAGTAGAGAGACCATCATCACCATCAGACATCAGTAGAGTAGAACCGAACGTTTGTTTGACGAACTAAAGATGTCTACCACGTCAAAGCTCAAATCAAAATCCGTTGTAAATAATCAAAAATACTGTGAATATTACAGAAACACGCAGAATCCGTTATTGAGCTAACTAATACCTTTTATAAAACGAAGTATATATTTTTGTAGGTTTCTAAAATCGCACTTTTGAAATATTTTCCAAGTAATTTGCGCACCCACTATAGAGGTTAGTTTACACAAACCGTAGCTTTGCAGCATATTTCCTCGATAACGGGTGCCCTGTGCATACTCCTGTATAGAGTCGTAAATCCATCCTATTCAGTGGCATTATAATTTTTTTTTTCGCATCCGGGTTTCCTCAAAAAAAACTTTTGTGGATAGCTCTCAGAGTTTATCAATTCATTTAGTCCAGTCACACGTTCCTATTCCGTGTTCTTTTACGGCCTACTTTTCGTGTGTTCTTTTACGGCCTACGGATAACCCTCTCTGGTCCTCATTTCTTTTGAGTTGACCTGCGGCTCCTTCTGAGTTGACCTGTTTTTAGTTTAATAGTTTTATTTGAATTTTAATATTTTAATATTTATTTTATTTAAAAGCAAATATTTATTTTTTATTGCATACATACGAAATGAATTATATTGACTTGAAAAACATAGATACATACATGATATACATATAAACAAAATTTCACGAAATAATAGAAACGCTGTATATATAGCTGAAATTTCGACTACATTTCAAATGAATAAATGGTGAATAAAAATTGGTTATGAATTTTAAGCTATGACACCTATCCAATAACACATTTTCATTTGATGGTAGCAATAGTAGTTGGTAATAGTAACAAAAGAAATTCATCTATAGTTTATTTTCATTTATGTGTACATGTTACTTCTTTTACCTTTAACTTCTACAATTATTTTAATTCTACTATTGCGATCAAAATATTTTTTTTTTGATTTTCTTAAATTAAAAATTTCAATGTATTTTTTAAAAATCTCCAATCCCAAAATTAATAAGCTAAGCGAACTCCCAATTGCAAGTACATAAAAAGATAATTGTAAATCACGAAGGCTTAATACTTTTACCAAAGAATCTTCATCATGTGTTTTCTTCAATTGTGAAATAGATTCGTCAATTTTCATTTTTTCAGTCCAATGATTCAGCAAACCACTTGTTAAAAAATTCAATAGCAAATTATTTATTCTTTCGGAATAAGGAGAGTTTTTTTGCAAAACATATGATAACATATACGTTTTTGGACATTCTGGTACAATATGCAAAATCTTTCTGGTAAAATAAAGTGAATCGTATAATTGCAAACCGTAAAATCTATTAACGGAGGCAAAATTTTTTTTTTCTGCCATTAGTGGTAGAAAGCTCTCATTTTCAATAAATATCATTTTATTATTTAAGACATCATAAGTTGATGAAACATTCTTAGCAAATAAATCATCTTTCATCATTTTATATTTGTACAAGATGTTATAACCTTTATTAACCAATTGTTCCAATGTATTAATATCAGGATAATGTAACGGTTTTGTATAAACAGTAGCTAAACTTGATTCAAATATTGCGCCAAATATAACACTTACTATAGACACAGATAGGATGAAAATTCGTCCAGATTTAAAATTTGGTAATTTAATTAGTCCAACTCTTACCCAAATAATCCATGTATCAATATAAATCTGAAAAATTTCTTTTGTTCCGCAAATTTTAAAATTAAAATTTAATACATGTGCCCAATATAATAGACTTAGAATTGTACCACATGAAAATGCAACAAGTACATATAATATCCACATATCATATCCAATAGAAAATAATGGTAATATTGATGGTGGAATTCTTTGAGATTTTGGAACATAAATACAAAGCTTATCTTCATATACACCAACTGTATTTTCGATAGCTCGTGAATTATAATCTTTTATAAAATATCCTGTCATTACAAGATCTGTTTCATTTCGAATTAATAATCCAATTCCACCAGTAAATGATCCATTTGGTAGCTGAAATCTATAATAATGAATAAATCAAATTTTTTGATAACTGAAATAATTTAAGAAATTTAAATCAAATTTATTAATTTAAATAAAATTATAATATTTAAAATAAATTTATTTGCTAATTTTTACCCAAAATAATCCTTAATCGGTTCTTGTAATATTATTGTAAAATTCATTTTATCTCTTAATAAATATAAAACTTCTGCATCTGTTCCTGCAGCGCTAACTATTTTTTCTGAATTTTTATCTATTATTGGTTCAGCTAAAACTGAAAGAAAAAGTTGTATCCTTAAAGGATATCCATTTAAGTTTTTCAAAATGTTTCCTTTAAAGTCGAAATCATTTTCAGTAAATGGTAAAATTTTTCCCCATTTATTTTCTTCGTTCAATTCAAAAGGATAAAAAATTTTAACCGTATGCAACGTTAATAAATATATCTTATGAATTTCACAATATTGCCAATATTTTTGAATATTCTCAACAATAGTTTTAGAATTATTCATTTTTCTATTTTCGATGAAAAAATATGTACCAGATTTATAGAAATCACATTTTGAAGAATTTAATTTATCCACAGAGGTAATGATTCCGAAACTATCATTTGAAATTCTATTTGAATAACTACTATTTGTTGTAAGAATCGGGCAGATAGTTTGTTTTAAAAAAAAATTATAAATATTTTCAGTAGAATCATTGTAATCAGATATATCAATAATTAAATGATGTATATTTAATAAAATATTTAATAAAATAATTTCAGTTCGTCTAGAAATATTTTCTGTTGCTTTTGATTTTATTTTGAATTTGGTAATATCAAAGCTATTAGTTCTTTGATTTTGACTTGAAACCAATATGAGATTTAAATTTGCTAAAATTACGCAAATTACAAAAAAATAATGAAATTTATTTAAACCCATTTCTCTTATTGATTGTTTAATATTTTTGCAAAAAGATTTAAAAAATTATCGTTTATTGAAAATGTAAGAACCAATATTCAGAATTATCCCTTGGGAGGCAAAAGTAAATATTGTAATAGTCAAGATATCAATTAAATTCAATTTAGTAAAAATAGATTTTCTTTTCTATAGTTGAACCTTGGGCTTTAGAGACAATTTTTAGTGCAAATAAAATACATAATAAAAATAACGAAACCATCAATAAAATGGAGTGACGATTTTTATACAAATTTGATAGGGGTAGGTTGGTTTTTTTTATAATTTTAAGTCTATGTGATTCCGTTAACTATTTTTGCACAGAGATTTGGAATACACAATTCATACAATAGTTTTTTCTTTAGAAATTTTATGATACATATATAATATATCTTCCAATTGATGTGTTTAATGTGGAAAACTATTGTAGTAATTGTATAATATCTATTTTAGAGAGTTAATGATAACCAAATTCTATTCTAAATTTATTACAAAGAATAATTGAAAAAGTTGATAACATGGCATTGGTCCTGAAAGAGATTCGAACTTGAGACCTCCTGATTAGAATTCAAATGACATAACCACTACACCATTTCGGTGAGTTATGTTATATTCATCTGACACTTACACTTAGATCTCACAACCAATTAAACATCCTCTCAGTCATTTCACTTCTGTTACCCACCAATTTCTAGCAATTGTGAAAACAAATTTAGCCTTAAAAACTGATGAATCTTGACATTTTCCTTATTTTTACTTTGAGAAATTTTGGCATTAATAATCTTCCAGGATTATGTGGAGCATACCCAAAGTACATAAAACACCTTTATAAAAGAAGATTAGTTCTTACTAAGAAACCGTGCAGAAAGGTCTCATAATAACAGGTGCGCTGTATGGCTATATATATAGATAGAGTCTCACATTAGTAATTATACAAAGTTATCGGAAAATGCGTAATCTCAGACAAAAATCAAGGAAACTATATAACCATGCCTATAAAGAAAATAAGGAATCCCAATGGGAAAGCTACAAAGCAGTTTTAACATGTTACAAATTTGAATGTACAATGAGAAAAAGAAGAGAGCCTAAAAAGAATATACGGAGCAAATAGAGAACACGAAGTGTCTAGACAAGTGTCTAGACTTAAACAAGTCTTATCCAAGTCACACTCACAATCAGAACTGATTGAACGAAATGACGCATCAATAACGACAGATATGAAAGAATCACTGGAAATACTGATAAACAGTAGTTTTCCAGATCAGTTTAACATCCTTTCGAGTTTCGACTAAAAACTTTAGAAAGAACTGTTGAAATTGAAATGAGAACCAAGACAAGACTGACAAAAACATCAACGCATGTCAACACCCCTATATCAAGGGCAGATCACTAGACTCTGCACTTCATAAATCGATTGATAATCTGGTGGACTGCTTTCGAGAGAAAAAAACACATAAAAACACTTACACATATAGAACGCCAATGCTGCTTAGACATCACTGGTGCAACTAAGACATCACTGGTGCAACTAAGACAACAGCTGCAAAATGCTTAGAGACTATGCTGAACATAACACCTGGCAGGCCATGAAAATAAGTACGATAAAGTGGGAAAAAACCACACAATTGAATGCCTGGAGAAGCTCTGAGGAGGCGGCCAGAATGGGCTTTATAGAAAACAACATGTGCAGAGGATGTAAAGAAGAAGTGGAAATGGTGCTACACGTACTTTGCATATGTCCAACGCAAAGAACGAGGAGAGCGAACATCTTGGAAGGTTACTACTTGGAGGACTTCTCGGAAGTGAAAAAGTAAAAACCGGTAGAAATTGTTAGATTCATAAGAGGTATTAATTGGCTCACTGCTGGAGTCTGCTGGGGTGGCATTGTGTAACTTTGTTTCAAACATTTCGGTCGAAACAAAATTTGGATGACATTACGTAATTTGAAACGTTAATTTATTTTGAAACGCGCGAAAAAACAGTGAAACACTTTAGATAATTCCATTTTTGATTTGTTTCGTTAAAAATTCAACAATTACTGCTAGAAAATAATATTAAAATAAAAAAAATGGAACTAAAAGAAATTGCAACTGGATACAACTAAAAGAAGCTAATAATAATACCAAAATTTTTTTTTTTTTTTATTCTGAAAATTTTTTTTCTTTACAGAAAATCATTATAAATTTACTTAATTTTTCATTTTATTGGATTTTTTATTTCTGTGCGTTTCTAAAATAAATATTCCAATAAAAATCATGTATTAATTTATTATTATTTTTAAAATTTACCTAAAAGCGTCAACTATTTTTCAATCGCCAAAATTTGGTCGTATCAAATGTAAAAAAAGTAGCGTTTCAATCTTACGCAATACCAAAATATGTCGTACCAATTTTGAAAAGATTGAAACAAAATAAAAATGGTCGAAACAAAATTATGCAATGCCACTTTTTGAAAATAGTCGAAACAAAACGACGTTTCAAATTACACAATGCCACCCCTGAGAGGCGGAGGTGAAATTGCTGAGAGGGGGTACAACGGGCCGCGTGGCCTAAGTGCGTAGGGGATAAGACAGTCGGTTGACGAATTCTTATTTCCACCCTGTTAACTAACCAACCAACCATACAAAGTTATACAAATTTTAATGTAGAAAAAGAATGTAATTTTAATTACAAGTTTAAACTCATAAAATTTAGTGAACTTAAAAAAATTGCTTAAACTACGTAGAAATCTTATAAATTAAATTATTATTAAGTATTATTACAAAATTATATTTTGATTTTAACTCAAACGTTCTTAATTCTATTTTTTTAACCAAGGCCACTTCGATATATCGTTGTTTCCAACTTTTTCTAAAACTTTATAAATATTCAAAGATTCTCCTTCTGGTATTCCATAACCATCTTCTAAGCCATGAGGATTCGACGGAGTTTTACAATCTGCACTTGATTCTTTTCTTAAAGCTCGATCAACTTCAACAGATGAGAAAAATGCTACCGATTGAGGTAAGTCATTCAAACCAATACGACTTGCACAAAATGAACGTGTTAATAAATTTGTAACATGTAATGCCAGGGCTGCTTCGTATGCTAAATTTTCTTTTACTAAATATCGTACTTCATCATGAAAACTTAAGCAGAATCTAATGTTATCTGACATTAGCCAACGCATTGAAACTAACATTAAATGTAAATAATCAACAGCGCCGCTTTGAACAACCCAATTTACGCGAGTTGGTAAAAAACGATCATCGTTCATTTCACCTTTGTTGTTATGTTGTGGTTCTAATGCCCTACTCAAACGACAATTTAAAAATGGTGTTGCGGGATCTTTACTTTCAGCAATTTCTTCTAATCTATTGAACATTGCACTTTCTGTTCCGTTTTCCCATTTAGGTCGCTCAAATATTTCTGATACTGATTTTCCATTTGCAGCCGCTATTCTTAATGCTTCATAGCCGGTAAATTTCTTATTTTTATACTCGCTCTCTTGATTTGTCTCCTTTAACTGGTAAGTCTTTTTACCTTAAATTGAAACTAATTTTTAGAATCAATCGATCAAAATTATAGTAAAAACAATTTACCTTTGGTTAATAAAAACATTTTCTGAGCTTTAGATTTCGCTTCAGCGTTTGAAAACGTAGGATTGAATTGTTTTAATAATGTTTCTGCAAAATTTTGTCCAGCTCCATAAATTCTAGCATAATTAATAATTTTAGCATGATCTCTTGATATTCCAACTGCTTTTGCTGTTACGGAATGCATATCAGTTCCATCTGACTTAGTACCACTTAAAGTCATCCAACCAAGAGGTGTTGCACCATGCATTTTAAAGGAACTTGCATCTCCCAGAACTGATGCTATCCATAATTCTTGAGAATCCACATCAGCTCCAACGACTCTATAACCAATAGGAGCTTGTACCATAGCTCTCAATTCTGAACCCACTCGTTTATTTTGAGCATTGCTGGCAGTCATCCACGTCGGCTCCATTGCTCTACGTGTAAGGGTTCCGCATACCACTACTTGTGGTATTATAGCACCATATTCCATTTCTCCTCCATGTTTCAAGTGTTTTGGCAATTTTTCACGTGGTAACCAAACAACAAGTTGATTTTGAATTCGATCCCGATTATTTCTCCAGTAAGATAACATTTTTGCTATTTCAATAACACGTTCTGCTGTAGCGCCTCCATCTCCAGATAAAACATTTTCTGAAAACTTATTCAAAAAGTCTTTTGCCATAGGATTTCCAACTCGATACGATGGACCATTTTTATGAGGTAATTTGAAAAACCAGCAAACTCCCTCTAGAATTGTATTACACCAAATTCCAGTTCCTTTATATTTCCCAAATGTTTTATCTTTTTTTGGTTTTTTTCTATAAAAATCTTTTTTACTAATATTTATTTCCACATCTCTTTGAAGATTATTGAAAGCGTATTGACTCTCATTTTCTGAAGCTTCTAAGTCAGTTTCAACAACAGGACACTTTTTGATTAATTCTTTAATCGGTATTGTTGCATTTTCATTTTCGGGATGCTTTTCTTGAAATGGAACTAAAAAACCCCATCCATGCTCTTTTATATAATGTAAAGGATATCCTTCCCAACAAAGTGATAACAGTTTCGGAACTATTTGCATACCAGTACCAATATCATTCGGACCTGGTAACCAATCAGATACTTCTGGTTTTGAACAAAGTTTTCTGTACCAATTAGGATAGCCTGGTAATAATGGACGTCTAACCGGAATATAAGCTTTTTGATCAAATAAATATTCGAATTTTTTAGCCAATAACTTATCCTCTTCGTTTTCAATATAGTTTTGATCTACAATTTCAGTTAAATTATCAGTCGTTTTCAAATCACCTTTTTTAATTTTCGTAACGGTCTTTTTCATTTTAAAACTATTTATTGACCAGTCTTGATCCCACATCCATAAATCTTTTTTATATTGCTGATCGTGCAATAATTGGCATGCCTCATTAGCACGTTGAGCTAATTGGCATTTAGCTTCTATGTCTAAATCTTGATATGACAGATTTGCTTCTTCAATATATCGGTTCCAATTCGAGTTAACTGGTAAATAGGCTGTTCCTAAATTTATAAAAAAAAAAATAAATAAAAAAATGGTAAAATAATTTACTTGCATATTTAACCAATTTCAAGCATTCCAGCTAAAGTTACTGGATGAGGAAATCTATTTTTAAATAGAGGATATAATTCTTTCAATATATTATGAGTTGCTATAACATCATTACTACAATAACTCATTAAAGTATGGAAATTTTCTTCAACATCTTTTAAAGTTCCTTTGACAAAAATTTCTCGTTCTTCTTTTTGCAATTCCTTTTTGCAATATAATTTGTAAACCTCTTTTAAACTATTTAGAGAACTTTGTGAAGACCAAACTTTTTCTTCTTCGTCAAGATCTTTTGTCGATTTAAGCATAGCTCTTTGATAACTTGTTATTCCACTAATACAAACATGTAGTGACATTGTATCTAAAAATCTAATTCCAGTATCTTCTATTAAATATTGTTCAGAAATTCTCGCTCTATCATAGGATACATTATGTCCTACTACAATTTTTGATATCTTATTTTCTCCCAAAGGAATTAGATCGCTTAAAGTGTATTTCTTAGATTTAACATTATTTATACCACTTTGGTTTATAAGAGCATCTGAAGTCCACGAATACCAGTAATCCTTACTTACAGCACATGCTAATGTTGGTGCAAAACCAGCTGACATACAAACTTCAACATCAAGAACTAAAGAACATTCCTCTGGATAATTAACAGAGTCATATGTTCCGTCCGACTTATATCTGGTCCAGCCTGATTGAAAATTCCACTGTTTCGGAAGATCAGGAATATTTAATAGTATATTTTCTATCAACGGAGTATATTGTTCACACTGTTCTTTAGCTATTTCATAGAAATGGTCCTCAATTGAAGAACCTTTTAACTTGGGCAATTTTAATATTACATCTTCTAATTTAGGACTGTTTTCGATTTCAATATCAAATTTCTTTATTTCAGTTAGGCACTTTTCTATTATTGCATTGTTTACTAATTGTGGTTTTTTATTTTTAAATATTTGATGGAACAAATTTTCAGATATCATCTGAATTTTCATTTTATTCTCCCTGTATTCTTTACTCAATTTTAAAATGTTGGTGCAAATTTTTTCTTTCTCTTTGGTTATGGGATCAATTACTGATTCCTTTAAATTGTCTGAGCAATCCAATGAATGATTCTTAATTATCTTAATAGTAGAATGTGGATAAAATTCCTCGGAAGTTTTATTACATAATCGTAATAATATTCTCATTTTTAATTTTTAAAAATAACTTATTTAATTAAAAATTAAGAAAATAAAACAATAACAAACTAATATAACAGTATTTTGTTTTGACTTCTGCTGTTGAGCTGCAGCTGATCCAGTGAAATGTACTAAATTAAGTACTAGAATTGACAACTTAAAATGTTTACTTTGATTATAGATAAAACGGGATCACCTTTTATTTGATTTGCTATTACATAGTTCCGAAATTTCGTAAAAACGTATATATATATACAAAATTAACTTAGGATAATTTACAATTTACATAAGCTTAGGTGCATTGTGTTGATTACTATGATTGCATGTACATATATACCAACATTTTTCTGTTTCTTTTTTTTTATTTTTGTAATTTGATTGTTACAAGTATTTAAATCGTTAGTTTATATGATGAGATCTATCATGTTTTAACGTCGGAAGAGGAGAGTGTAATCTATCTAAATAGAAGGTATATCAGAGATAATTCAAATCCATTGGTATAAAGTAAATAACATTAGAAGCACTCACATATTTTCAATTTTATTTTAGTTTTTTAAAATATTTTCGGATATCCAAAGAAGCTTTTAGATTTCTTAGAATCATTGAAAACAATACACCAGCAGCGACACGTTCCTTCTCCTCTATAATAAAATTAAGAGCAGAGCTTCGCAATGATTTTAAAAATTTTTGGAAGCCATATTTGTCCGAAAATGTTAAAATTTCCAAGGACAGAATCGAAAAAAATGAAATAAAAGAGCATTTTTATTATTATTTAATTTAGGTTTCCAGGGTTAATTGGGTGTGTTGATGACACCCACGCCTTAATAGTTTCACCAAAAAAAAACGAAAAACACTTTTACTAACCGTGTAGTTTGAGGTAGTAAGTTTTATTACGTTATAAATAACATAAATAATGTTAGTTTATTACAGGTATGTGATCTTGAAATGCGGATACTGTCGAATTCAAGTCAACTGGATACTCATTTGAACGAAAACCATTGCCGTGCTGAACGCAAAAGTTACCTAATAGGTATTTATTAAAAATCAAAATAGAATATTTTACTCTATTATTACCTTAGGTGATTCCGGCCTTAAAGCCTTTCCCATGACATCATATAAGTCGAGCGCTCGAAGTAATTACCATCAACATAAGTACAACGAAATAGATTCAAAAGCCAGAAACGTTGTAGAGAGAACAATTGGAGTATTAAAAAATAGATTCAGGTTTATTTCTTTTAACTTTAAATTTTCGAAAAGATTCTTAACGACTTTGTTTTCTTGATGTGTACTTCAGGCGCGGCAATTTATAAAGCTGAAAAGCGTGTACATATACTTTACAATTTAAAAATATTAAGTTTTTTTTTATATAAATATATATGTATATGTATATATTACATAATTTTTTTATTAAGTTAATTGAAAAAAGCTATTTGCCAATTAAAATAACACGTTAATGTAAAAGATAATTGCAATTAGTTTTATTTTGTTTATTACTTTTTTATACTTTCTTCAAAATTTTCAAAAGATGATAGATGAATAATAACATATTCCATTATCTAAATATTTTTAATTAGCCTGTTGAGCGTACTGTTTCATTCTTTCTTCTATTTCTGGTCTAAAATGTCTAATAAGGCCTAGTTATAATAAAAAAAAATAACATCATTATATAATTATTTAAAATGATCTAAGTTTTTATTTCATTTACCTTGAACTGGCCATGCAGCACCATCACCTAAAGCACATATTGTATGGCCTTCTATTTGTTTGGAAATTTCCCAAAGCATGTCGATTTCAGCCGGTTGCGCATTTCCGGAAACAAATCTATTTTTCAAAAAATGGGTATTATTTATAAACTACAAATAATTGACATTATACCTATGCATAATTTTATTCATCCAGCCAATACCTTCTCGGCATGGTGTACATTGTCCACAACTTTCGTGTTTATAAAACATGATTAATCTAGAAATTGCTTTAATGATATCTGTAGATTTATCCATAACGATAACTGCAGCTGTTCCTAAAGAGGTTTGTGCAGCAATTAAACCATCAAAATCCATCAAAACATCATCACAAACATTTTTTGGTATCACAGGCGTAGAAGAACCTCCAGGTATAACTCCTAATAAGTTATCCCAACCACCAATTACGCCACCTGCATGTATCTCAATTAATTCTTTTAAAGGTATAGACATTTCCTCTTCAACAGTACATGGTGTATTCACATGTCCGGAAATATTAAATAATTTTGTTCCAGAATTACGTGTACGTCCGAAGCTTGCAAACCAAGCTCCACCACGCCGACAAATAGTTGGTGCCACAGCAACTGTTTCAACATTAGTAACGGTAGTAGGACAACCAAAAACACCTACATCAGCAGGGAATGGAGGCTTTAGTCGTGGTTTACCTTGTTTTCCTTCTAAGGATTCGATTAAAGCAGTTTCCTCACCACAAATATATGCGCCAGCGCCACGGTGCATAAATACATCAAAATCATAACCAGTACCACAAGCATTTTTACCAATTAATCCAGCTTGATAAGCTTCTGCAATAGCTAATTGCATATTTGATGCTTCATTATAAAATTCGCCACGAATATAAATATATGCTGCTTGTGCACCCATTGCTTTTCCAGCAATTAAACATCCTTCAATTAGTTTATGTGGGTCATGTCGCATAATATCACGATCTTTACACGTTCCTGGTTCACCTTCATCAGCATTCACAACTAAATATTTTGGTCTTCCATCAGAGGGTTTATTCATGAAAGACCATTTCATTCCACTAGGGAAACCAGCACCACCACGTCCACGCAAACCAGAAGTTTTAATTTCATTGACAATCCAATCAGCACCTTTCAAAACAATTTCTTTTGTTTTATACCAATCACCACGTTTAATGGCACCTTTTAATCGCCAATCATGACGCCCATATAAATTTGTAAATATCCGATCTTGATCAGCTAAGGGTCCAAATTTTGTTTTAGTTTGAGGAGGTGGAGTTCCTGGAGGTGGCGGACCTTGAGTTGAATTGCAACGAGAAAGTTTTCCACCCAAAATTGCAATCCAATTTACTAAAACAATTAATAAAAATGGGAAATTTATAATACTGAAATAAAGTTCCACAATAAAATGTAAATATTGCAGGTTATTTAAAATATAAAATTAAAGTATATGTACAAATAGGATTGAGAAACAATTTTGATGACATATTAGGAAGACCAAATGTGTTTCAAAATATTGTGAAATAAAATTTAGTTAACTTAATTATTGAGTTATTCAAAGAATTTAAACGTTCAGAAAATTATGTCTAAATTACATAATAAATGAAAACTTTGAAAAATATTCAAATTTATTGTATGTGAAAACTAGACAAATACTTTTTGTTGTTTTTTTTTTTTGTAAATTTACTCCAAATATTTAAAAACTAAAAATGTAATTAACTTACAATTAGATTGTTTTGGTATAACGTTAAATCGAGTTAATGTTCCAGCCATTGGGAATCTTCTATAGCTTAACCAGCAGCCCGAAAACTGAAAGTTAAAAAAGTCAAAAAATTATTTTGATGGGTGTCATTTTTGACAAATTAAAAAAAGCGAAATTGCATACATTTTCTATAAAAATGCAACACAAGAAACTTATCGTTTATAATTAGGTATACAATTTTTATAGTATGTGCCTATGTACTAAAATATAAAATGTATATATATTCCAAATTTTAAAAATTTACCTAATTAATTTTATTACCTAAATACTGAAGAAAATTATTATATAGCAAAGTTAAATATTTTAAGTACTTATTATTTAGCAGGTGCATAAAATTGAAAAATTAAACGAAATGGAAATTTTATACCTGTTTGATTTTGAATCATAATAATAGAGAGTTCAAGTTCAGTACGATCAAAAGCAGTTTAAAGTGAATTTCAAACGACAACAAAATAAATAAATTTACCGAAATCGAAATGTCAATACAAATTAGAATTATTTTACTTAAAATGTTTGTTGTTTTAGTAAAAGAAGTTTATTTGCAAATTTTACCAATAACTCCATGCCCAACAATTTTTCAATATCAGTTTGATGGAATTAATTGGTTTGGAAGGTTAAAACTTGAAAATTCTATAACGACAATTGATAGACCGCTGCATTTGAAAGTTACACTTTCAGTTCGTGGAAATCCATTGACAAATTATTTGGGTGAAATAGAGCTACTGACAAGAGGACCACCGGTCGAGACTAATTCTCCAGTGTTTTATAACGTAAGATTTCCATTGACTTCAATTCCACCAAAATTAATTAATGTGATTGTAGACAATCGTACTATTTGTTCTGGACAACGAGACTTTGGTGTTTTTGTAACATTAATTCAATTGGAACATACAAGGGAGTTTACATTCTTATCTAAATCGCAAATATCACATTCAACTGATTTTTCCAAACCTGAGGAAAGTAGTAGAAATTTTTTTATAAACACGTCAATAGAAAATCAGCAAATTATTCTTCAGCAAACATGTGGAAACATAAATAAAAGTCTATCAGAATTAAAAGTTAAAGATGATAGCTTGCTTAGAGGATTTTGGCCGTGGCTGACTGCGATTTATGTAAATAATTATACATCTCTAACTTATATATGTGGCGGTTCCATTGTTTCACAAAATGTTGTAATCACAGCTGCGCATTGTTTTCATCTTTATCAGAAAAAGTATTTTGCAAATGAAGTTTTAGTGTTTTTAGGTCGACATAATCTTCAAAACTGGAATGAAGATGGATCTATTATTTCTTCTGTAGATAATATTTTTATTCACCCAGATTATGATAACAATTTAAGTTCGTATGATGCTGATATTGCTCTGTTAATACTAAAAAATAAAATAAATTTTAGCGATTTCATAAAACCTATATGTTTATGGAATGATACACATAATACTGGATATACAGAAGGTGATAATGGAATTGTTGTTGGTTGGGGTTTTGATGAATATAATTTACTATCATCTACTCCTAGAAAACTGCAAGCTAATATTGTCAATAATAAAGAATGCATAAAAACTGATAAAAAATATGGCAATATCCTTTCTTCAAGAAGTTTTTGTGCTGGTGGAGACTTACCTTGCGTTGGTTATTCGGGAGCTGGTTTAATGTTGTATAAGAATAAAAGATGGCAACTTAGAGGTATCGTTTCATCCTCTTTACCAGGCTCATGTAAATTCAATAAATATGTAATTTATACTGACTCTAGTAAGTTTCTAGATTGGATTTATGCTTTTATTATATAAATAATTTTAAAAAATAAATTAAATACCATAATAATTTTTTTAAATATAAGTTTGAATATAACTTTGTAATAATTTATTTAAACTAATATAATTTTAATTAAAATTAATATTTTCTTCATTGTTACAAATCCTTTTTTTTTAATTAATTATGCGTTGCAAATTAACTATCTAGCTAGCTGGAATATCTAAATAACTTCACAAGTAAACTAAACAAATACAATTTTGTATAGATGGAGATTTCAAAAGATTTTATTGTGTTTTAACATTTTTGGCAAAATTAAGAAAAATTGGTCAAATATTCAATCTACTCTAATTGAACGAAATTAAATTTACAGTATAGACTTTTTAATTTTGTCTAGAACGTTTGATTAAGAATTTTAATTGATTTTGATTTAAATTAACGATTTCTAATTTGAACCGAAATTGTTTTTATTTGCCAAAAAAAAACGAAATACTACAGAAAAAAATTTATTAGTGTTGAGATATGTGGCAATTCTGATTTATCGCCCAATCAACAAAAAAATGTCAACTCAACACTACTGATAACAACACAAACAGCTGATATTGACATATATTGATTCAATTAGCAAATAGTAATTGCAAATAAAAACAATCAAAAACTAAATTAATGTTTTTTGTTTGCTTAAAATCAAATAATCGGTTTTAAAATAAAATAAATAATTAATTTATTATGGATTGTTCACCAGGTTTTCAACAGGAAGCACCAAATACTTCTACATATTCACAAACACATACAGTTGCTAATATTTCAGAGGTTGATAGTGAACAGGTAATTTTGGAAAATTGAAATAGGTTATATCCAAATAGATTTTTTTTTATCTCAGAACAATCTAGTACTTTTACTAAATAAATATGTAAAAACCAAATGGTGTAAAAAACATTAAAATTATTCCAATTAAAATGCATTTATTGAAATTAACAAAGTTTATTAAAAAGTGTTCCAAAACTCTAACAACTACATCTACAAGTAAATTTCATCCTTTAGAAGGAATAAGGGTTCTTGATTTAACGAGAATTATTGCTGGACCTTATTGTTCAATGGTATTAAGTGATCTAGGTGCAGAAGTTATTAAAGTTGAAAGGCCAAACATTGGTGATGAATCTCGAAAATGGGGCCCACCCTTTTTAGATGTTTCAAAAGATTCTGTATATTTTCAATCTGTAAATCGAAATAAAAAAAGTATATGTGTGGATTTTAAGAAGGGGCAGAATATTTTGCATGATTTAGTAAAAAAATCAGATATTTTAATTGAAAATTTTGTTCCAGGCACTTTAGAAAAATATAATATGGATTACGGAAAACTTAAAGAGCTTGCACCTCATTTAATATATTGTTCTATTACAGGCTATGGTAGTGAAGGGCCATATTCAAAAAAACCTGGTTATGATGTAATTGCAGCTTCTATAGGTGGACTTTTGCATATAACAGGTCATGAAGATGGACCGCCTACTAAAGTTGGTGTGGCTGTAACTGATATAGCTGCTGGTCTCTATGCACATGGAGCTATTTTAGCGGCTCTAATTCAACGCGAAAAACTTGGCAAAGGACAGAAAATTGATGTTAATTTATTATCAACACAAGTTTCTTGTTTAATTAATGTTGCAAGCAACTTTCTAAATTCGAATAAAGAAGCGCGTCGTTGGGGTACCGCGCATGAAAGTATTGTACCATATGAAAGCTTTAAAACAGGTGATGGTTATTTAACTATTGGAGCCGGAAGTGATGACCAATTTCAATATTTGTGTAAATATTTAAAATTAGAACATCTGTCGACTGATACAAAATTTTCTACAAATAAAGATCGTGTAGAAAACCGAAAAGAACTTATTACTATTCTTTCTAATATTTTCGAGAAAAAATCATCATCATATTGGATAAAAGTTTTTAATGATGCACCTTTCCCAGTAGGACCAGTAAACAACATGAAAGGAGTGTTTTCGGATGTTCATATAAAAGAAATAGGGTTGGTTAAGGAACTGGACCATTTGACAGATGGAAAAATTAAGGTGGTAGGTCCACCTGTAGTTTATGAGATGGCAGAAAATAATGCTAGAACAGCACCACCTGTTATTGGACAACACACAAATGAAATTTTAAGAAGGGTTCTGGGATATAATGAACCTGAAATAGAAGATTTAAAACAAAAAAAAATTGTTCAATAACATAAGAATAAAATTTAGAAAATTTAAATAAACAGCATCTAATTGTTTTATTTTTATATGTTACACTTTAGAACGTGATGAGGAATGCTTAAATTATTTCTTTATTTTTAGGCTCCAGTATTAAGACTAAGACTACAAAAACCTAAAAACACCAAAAAAGTAGCATGGAATAGCAATACCGTTGATAATGAAAATATGGGAAAAAAGAAATCAAAGTGTAAGTTTGTTGAAAAACAACTGATATTAAAATTATATAAAATTTTATTTAAAACTTTAAAGGTTGTTGCATCTACAAAAAACCAACTGTTTTTGGTGAAAGCTCTTCTGAAAGTGAAGATGAATGTGAACATTGTTTTGGTCATCCCGAAAAGAAAAAGAAAAACTGTCCAGAGCATAAAAATAACAACACTGAAAATGATCCCGAGAAATGTCAATAAATTAATAACACGTTAATTTGATTTAAGGTGATATTTTTACTATATTTAATGTAAGTTATACTATATACATAAATATTTTGTAAACAGAATAATTTTATTGCCCTACATTTTACAGAAAATTTGCAGATTGAAGTGATACAAAAATTGCATAAATTATTTAAGTGTTATAAGTTATATCTTAATCCCTAATCCGGAGAGTACAAAGTCCGGGAAATCCGGAGTGTAATAATTTCAAAAATATTCAACTTTGTGTGCGTACATACATACATAATAAAGAATAATATAAAATTATAAAATAATTTCCTAATCTTTTTATTAAAATAAAATTTAAGCTTTTGTTTCTATATTTTATTAGACAACAAAATTAAACGTTCCAAAAATCTACAAATTCTTGTAGGAAAAATTTAAAAAAAATGAAATGAAATTGAAAATAATGGTAATTTTATGACAAAATCTTTCAGCATATCTTATCGTTTTTTTTAAATTTTGTATAATAATTTTCGAAACACTTCTATTTGAATAGGATTGAAAGTAAATATGACATGACAGTCGATTTGATAGTTCTTCTATTACTTAACCAAAGAGAAAGAACGAATTGTAAATAAAAACAATTTCATATACTTAATTTCAAATCAATAAAGCATAAATTAAATTAAAATGGCTCAAAGTCGTTTAGAGAAAATTGGAACTATATTTAGCAGGTTATTTTAAAGTTTTAATTCTACTATATCAAATATTTGAAGATTCATATAGAGTTACAGGTTTATTAAAATCGGGAGCAATGAAACTTGAGGACAAACCATTGTGGTATGATGTGTATGCTGCATTTCCTCCAAAATTAGAACCAAAGTTTGATAGACCAGCACCTAATATTAAACTTCGACAAATTTTTTATGAAGAAGATGTTGCCAGAGCGTATATTTAATTGAAATTATTCAAAATAATTAATAACCTACATTTTTTTAAAGGTATTTTCATAAAATGACAAAGTCCCCAGAAACTATTAATTTAATGGATATAAAAACAAATAGCCAATCTCAATGTCAACAATATGTAGAAATTTACAATTTATTAAAGTCACAAGGAGCGTTAGACGATAAAAAAATTAAGGAAGTTGCATATGATATGCTCAAAGATAAACTAGAAACAGGTGAAGACCAAAAAAACGCAATTAGTGAAAACATACAAGTACTAACAGTAAATAATGAAATTTCTAAAGTTAATTTGAATGATTTATTTAAAGAATAGTTTTTTTTTAAGATTATTAAAATTGTATTTTATAGTAAATTAAAATTTTTCAAAAATGTTTCATAACCTAAAATAAAAAAGTCGTTTTACTTAATTAATCTTTATTTTCATCTTAATTACAATTTCAATTGGAAAAAGTATCACCACAAATACTCCATTACAACGGTTTAATAGATGCGGGTCATGAACTCCAATATATTGAAAATATCACTAAGATTAGACAATTTAAAATTAATTAATAATTTTTTTTATATCATCAATAATGGCATCTGCAGAAGGGAATTTATTAGCTCTTGGCGGACCTTTTTTTATTCCCGACCAAATTTGTGTTCGTTTTTCAATTTCAATTGGTGCTTTACTTATGGATACTTCGAAAGCACCACGACGAGGCGCGCCATCTGAATTTAAGAGTAATTGCAGCTTGCATTCCTGTAGTTGGTCGATAATATTTTTGTGCAAATCAATGGCACGCCTCTTGAAAACTGATCATGATTTACAATGTTCAATATATAAAACAGGCTCTGAAATATTTAAATGTTCTGTAGGAGAATTTTCAGCATTATTTGGTTTAGATTTTTTGGTGCCTGATATCTAGATAAAATAATAAATAGGTATGTATTTCGAATAAGCAATAAATAATTAATTAAACCAAAGTAATAATATCAAAACTTACTTTTGAAACTGGTGGAACGAGCTTTCTTTTCCGTTTTGGAGGCATTTTTCTTTTCGATCGAAATTCGAAAAAATTTCTATTTTCGATTAATGAAGATGAAATTTTAATTTAATGCGTGCAGTGGTGCAGTTTGTAATTTTATTTTGAATACAAATTATAAAAATTAAAAATTTAGCGGCTTATGTTTGGCTGAATAATTTAACTTAAGCTAGAGCTGCTGAATAAAGTGTTTGTCGCTGAAGAATAAGTTGAAGGCAGTTTCAATTTTACCGTTTCGATTATAATTTAAATTTTATTCCAAAAATTTTACATTTTTATAATTTATCAAATCAAAATTATATTTCAAAATCACATACTTGATTAATAATTTACGATTACACTTGAAATTTAAATTTTTAGTATGTAATGTAAAATGTAAGTATTTGTATAAACAAAAGCGAGCATATTAGTAGAGAGAGACATTATAGAATACAGATTAGAGAGTATGTATTGTTGTGTCTTTCTTATCAGCATTCAGCAAAGCAAACACCAAGTTTTCTGAACGGACTTGAAGATTTTGACAGTTCATATGTTATTTGTCAATTTAACACGGTTATGATGACTTACGTCTAATGTCTATCAATAATATTTTTTATGTGGCTACTGTAAAATTACAGTCGACAGATAAAAAGTGAATATGAAATTTTATTGTATTTTTGTATTTTAAAGAAATAAATAATGTAAAATATAAATTATAAATTTATTGGTTAATAAAATAAGTGAAAATAGCTTTAGAATCTTTTTTGTGACATAACTTTTCAATCTGTGATGGCATTATCAAGAAAATTAACATCAAAAATATGTAAGTTATAAAAAGGAAGAAAAAAAAATAAAAAGATTTTGTTTGATTTTGTAATTATAAAAATAAGAAGACTCCTCTTAAAGTAAAAAAAAGTTGTTTAATTGTAATTTCTAAATTTGGAACTGGATTATTACTTAAATGTGAAAGCGGGGGCTAGTTAAATTTCTTAATTTGAAATTAGACTAATAAAAATTCATATGAGACATTATTTCTTGTTTTCTTATTTCAATTAAAAAAAAATAGAAAAATTATAGGCGGTAATGAAATAGATATAAGTGGATAATTAAAAGAAAGTGAAATTTTTTTTATATTTATATCTGGTCTGCAATAAAATTCGAACAAAAAGTTTAATACTATTCTAATCTAGAATTACAAATAATTTTATTAACGAATTTGAATAATACAAATATATATAAATATCAAATTATAATATTATAGATGAAATAAAAGCTCACAATGGAAAGGTTACTAGCTTAGATTTGGGTGAAACAGGACGTGTTCTAGTTACAGGTGGCCAAGATCGAAATGTTAATTTATGGGCAATAGGAGAATCAGAATGTTTTATGGTAAGAACAAAATCATTTATATTAATATTTTTAAATTTGTGTAAAAAAAAAAAATTTTTGTGGTTAAAATTAAATTTTTCTTATAAATAAATAATTCCTTACATTTTTTTTTTAAATTCAAAACGTAGTAAAACTTTTTAAAAGAAAAATTGTTCGTTTTTACTTAATCATTCATTGTATTTTTTGTTTTAGTCATTGCCTGGTCATAATGGAACAATTGATTGTGTAAAATTTGCATATAATGATGATTTTGTGTATTCAGCTGATGATATTGGCATTATAAGAAGATGGGATCTTAACGCTCAAACAATTTGTTCAACTCTTAATGGTCATATGAAAAGTGTTCGAACATTAGATTTCAATCCATCTGGTGAATATGTTGTTTCCGGTAGTAATGATACTACAGTCAGGTGCGTAATTTTTTCTAAAGCTTTTTTCTTTGGTTTACTTTTTAAAAAAAAAAACAAAATTGAAATTTTTAGCAAGCTCTTAAAATATTGATTCGCCTACGCGTATCAAAAATCTAAGGTAACAAAAAACTAACTAATAACGTTGTATTTGTATGCAGTATTTTTCTTTCTTTTTTGTTACCAAAGGTGTATACAAAATACATTTTTTTGTTATGTTGATTTTAAATAGTCATAATTTACATTGTTGGTTGAATGAAAATGAAGATGCTTATAAAATATCTCGCGTACTATTTGATACATTTTTTGATTGAATACTGATAAATTATTTTCAAGGTCTTATAGTTTTAAGCTTCTCATAAATTTTAAAGTTTGTTTAAAACTATTGAAATATATATATATACTTATTATATCATTAACATTTTTCTTACTCTTATAAAAGTTATTTAAATAACTTTTTCCATTTTTGTAAAAAAAAATAACAAAAATAAATCAAAACAATATTAACATTCAAATCTAATTAGATATACGAGCAAATTTTTATTATTTTACGACGTATGAGTAACTTCATTATCACTTTGAAGAAATTACTTTTATTTTTTAAATAACAAGGACATTATTGAAAAAATTAAAATAAATTAAAAATAAAAATTGAATAAATATTTTAAAAGATTTGTTTATCAAATTTTTATTTTGATTAAAAGTTATTTATTAATTTTATAATTTCATAATTTAGATTATGGGATGTACGAAATCAAAATCGATGTATAAAAACATATCGAGGCCATATAGCAAATGTTAATTCTGTAAAATTTTCACCTGATGGTTTATGGATTGCTTCCGCTGGCACAGAAGGTTCAGTTATTATTTGGGATATCAGGAAGAGTAAACAAATTATTGAATTTAGTGAAAAATCTTCACCAGTCACATGTATACAATTTCATCCAAATGAATTTTTGTTGGCAGCTGGACGAAATGATGGTAGTGTATACATTTATGATTTAGAGAAAAATGTCTTAATATCAAAAGCAGAGAGCTCCAGTCCATACGGACAAACTGTTAAGTGTATTAATTTTAGGTATGTTTACATAAAATTTAATTATAATTTGGATAGCAAAAAAAAAATTGAATAACACTTTTTAGTGAGAATGGTGAATGTTTGTTTGTTGGAACAGCGGAAGGAATTTCTGTGATTGGTTGGGAGCCTACAAGAGAGTTTGATAAAATTGATTCTACTTGGAGTTTTCTAGGAGATATTAAAATTGTCAACCGGGAAGTGGTAAGTGAAGGAAATTAATTTAATAAAATTAATTTAAAAAAAAAATGTTTTAATATTTTTAAGATTTGTGGAGCTTACGAACGTGACGTAGTTACTGTACATACAATGCCTATAGATAGAATTAGTCCCTTTTATACACCCTCATCAATTAAACAATTATCCAGTCACCAATCAATAACACAACCGGTTTCAATACAATCCGTGATTGGTTCAACTTCTCCGTTTTCTTACAATCAATCAACAAGAAAAAGTTTTTCACGTGGAACTCATAAACTTACTTTATCTGTAGAATCAAATAACAAATCAAATAGCTTAAATAATAATAATAATATTAATAATAATAACATTAAGAAACCAAGTATGGTAGTTGAAGAAAATGAAGATAGTCCAAGCCCTAGTATAGATGGTGGTATGTCATCCTCCCCAAATCTTAGCATTGAAATAATCGATATTGAAGATCCACCAATACGTCATACAAATGTAGAGCCAAAAATGGACATTGTTTGCAGAAATTTTACTCAATTCCCATCAGTATCTCCAGTTACAAGTGAAAGCCAAAGTAGCGGTTTTGATGGAATGAGCAATTTTAAGGTTGCTGGTGAACGTGATATTAATAAATTTGACAAATATAATAATTTTGATTCATACTGCAATAATTTTGATAATGACATCGGTTCCTTTCCAAATGATAGTTTTAATGATAGTAATCCTCCAATTATATCGAATTATGAACCAGCTGAAACCGAAGATTTTCCAGTTAATAATGCAAAAATGCCAGATTATGCACCAAGACTAGATAATTATCAGTCGAATTTACAAACATCTAATAAATTAAGTACTAGTAATAAATCTATTAACAAATCAAAATCAACGGTGTCGTTAATAGCTCAAAGAAAAAATAGCCAACCTGCGATTCCAGTTAAAATACCAGATCGCTATTCTGGTGGAACATTTTTTGGAGGTGGTCCGAATCGTGTGTCATATATGCATTCGGTTAGTTCATTAGATTTGCATAAAATGGATGAAAATATGTCAATGACAAAGAGATCAACAACACAAGTGTCGATTTCCGCTAGAGGCACGAGGAGGGACACATCAGCAAATAGTGAAAATAATTTTATTCATAGACAGCAAACTAATGGTAAAGATACAAAACAATCAAAAGAATTTACAGTTCAAATATTTAATAAGAAACAATCACAACCTATGAGATCAAAAACATCAATTGATTTAAGAGGTAGATCAACTACAGCAGCTATACCACCAACTCAGGTAATATTTTTAATATATTTATTTAATATTTATTTATTTTCAAATGTATCATCTTATTTTTTCAGAAAACTCCAATATATTCTGCTGATGATAATACAGATGTACAAATGTTAACAGCGTATCATAATCAGGTTTATCAAGAATTAAGTAATAGACATGCAACATTACAATTAATTAGGAATTCTACAAGGTTAAAAATTTGAAATATTTGATACAAAAACAAACAATTTAAAATCAACAAAATTATTTTTAGGTCCCAAGATATTGTAGGAGCTTTGAAACAGGCTATTAAAACAGGACGAACAGTTTTTGTTGATCTATTAGGAGCAATTTTAGAGAAATCGTAAGTAATATACATATATATTTTTAATTCTATTTTATAAAATAAAATAAAAAACAAATCATTTTAGATCTAGTTGGAGCTTAGATCTCTGTTTACTTTTGCTTCCTGAAATTTATGAATTACTTCAAAGTCAACATAAATTGTAAGAATATTTAATATAAAATATGTATTCGATAAAACAGTGTACTTTTTTTTTTTTTGAATATATTTACAGTCATCATACTCGAGCTTGTGATACATTACGTGTTATATTGAAAAATTTCTTGCCAATAATACAAGAAAATTGTGATCCATGGTCATTGGCAAACAGTCTGGGTGTGGATGTTACTCGTGAAGAAAGGCAACGTAAATGTCTTGAATGTCAGGAATGGTTAATAAGAATAAGAAATTTGCCAACAGATACAGAAAATGCTAGTACATCGTTAGCTCAATTACAAAATTTAATAACGTTTTGACATAAATCTCGATTTATATTATTAGATAATTCAACAACAATTTTCGTTTGATAGTAAGTTTTCGATAGTTAGTGATATTTAACAAAATAATAATAAAAAACAAAACAAAAAAAAAACGAAAAACTAATTCCTAATTTATTAAAAGACATATTTTACTCTTAACCAATTTATCTTATTATAGAAAAAATGTGAATTTTATTATATTATTAAATTATTTTTTGATTGATATTTTTTAAATTGATTGAGCAAATATTTCTTTTGCCATAAAAACATTCCCTTTGAAAAATTTTCAATAATTAAAATATCTAATAATAATTAATAGTTTTTGGTGTAAATGAGATTTATTTAATTATTTATTTTTTGTAAATTTTCGTTTCTAGTCAGAAAACACATTCAAAATATTGTATTTATATTTTTGGTAATATTAAAATGCATTTTAATATGAATTGATATTGTATTGATTTGTATGAAACTCAAATAGAATTTTTTTTAAATCAAAATTGTAATATATTCGTTTTTATTTAAAATCAATCTTGATTTTGTTCATTTTGAAAATTTTAAACCTTTACCATTTTTATTTATTGTTTATTTGAAAAAATGAATCATCCATTCTTATCTTACTTTTAGTTGTATACTTTTAGTTAGTTGTATCTAATCTTTTTTTTTTTTTAATTATGATAAATTATAATTTATCTACAAATTTCAAAATAATGAGTCGTCATCATAGTAAAATATGTATGTAAAGCAAAAATATATATTTATATATATATACATACATATATTGTTTTTTTTTTTCATTTTTTACGTAAATAAACGTAAACATTGTATTAGAAAAATTTCCAATCGTTAAAAAAAAATACATAAAAAATGGAATTTAAATTTTGGTTTCAAAATTAAATTATTATTTTAGTTCCGGCTTAATTTTTTAGTTTATTATAAATTTCGTTAGCATAAAAAAAAATGAATAGTGAATGTAAGCGTCGTGTTTGGATAAATAAAAAAACCTTAATCAGATCTATGAACTAGAATCTGGTTTATTTATTATTAAAATTTACAAGTAAAAATATTAGCAAAAGTACATACTACTATTGTTACTGTTAGAAAAACTTATTTCATTTAGATCTCTCGACAATCAATTTGACAATCAAAATTTTATTTTTAATATAAATATTTTCACATTTTTTTAAAAAAAAATATTTCCTTTTATTATTACGTTCATCTCTTCTTGTCTTAGGTTGTTTTTTAGATTGAAAATAATTTAAAATAGAAAAAAACAAAAAAATAATTAACGAATTTATATTCGAATATTCAATACTTAATAAAAGTATTCTTTTTAATTCAGTTTAATCCAGAATCTAAATTATACTGGAAAAAATTACTAATTTTGAGATTTTAAAATCAATTAATAACAATAAATGGATAAATAATATTGCATAGTTTTTTTTTTTTTTTACTGACCTAATATTTTCAGTTTTTAGAGAAATAAACTTAAATGATATATTGATATATACTCAAGCTGTATTTTTAAATTTATTATTTGCGGAAAAAATCAATTTCCACAGATTTTAATTTGAAATTTAATCTTTATTCGTCGATTTATAGGAGACATATTTTCTTATAACGAAACTATATCAAAAATATTTTATTTATTAACTTTAATAAAAATGATAATACGAAAACATGTAAAATGGGGTTATATGATTGCATTTACAACTTCCCTGTTCCTGAATGATTAGTAATTTTGTCTTGTGTAATTGAGATTAATTGTATATTTTGTAAAAAAAAAATTGCAACTGCCTTTAATTAATGGATGAATCTTAATTAAGTATATTAAAAATAAACATGAATATAACTATGTAATGATAATAAAGATAATAAAAAGGAAAAAGAATACTCCAACACGTTTTTTTAAAATTATAGAATTAAAGAAGTAAAGATGTGCGTGTAAATTAATTTGTTATTAAAAAAATTCTTTGTAATTAATTAAAATTGATAATATGTAAATATATATTTATAAACTTAGTATGTATTAAGAACTGAATATTAATTTGAAAAGAACAATATCCAATTGAAATAACTTATCTATAATGTATCTTGATGGTCAACTTGCCCTAAATTTGTTAGTTTATGAAATTGAATTTTAATTAAATTTTTTAAATATAAAACTATGTACTTAATATTAAATAAAAAATGTATGTTATATCAAAAATTTGTATATAACATAAAATAACAATGATTCGAATTCAAAACTAATTAAAAATGTAATTATTGCGGTTTTTAATAAAATCGTTTTGACCACAGGACACAACAGTAATACATGGAAATACTATTCTATTACATATTGTTTTATACATGAAAATTCATTCGTAATTGATATGATTGGCATTATTCATAAAAAAAAAAGATTTTGTTGTGTGTGATTTTTTTTTTTAGTTATATTTTTTAGATACTTAAATTTAAATTATAAAAATTAATGCGTGGATTTCTTTTACGTAATCATAGTAAAATTCTTTATTGAATACTTAAAAAAATTAAATTATCATATTCTTTTAAAATAGGGCAGCAATTTTATTACATTACATTATTATATTACAATTTAATATAAAGGTAAAATTAAAGTTAGTTAATTTTTTATTTTATTTGAAAATTGAAATTACGTTAAAGAAATACATATTACAAATAAATTGTATACCCAAAAATCAATAAAAGACCAAATTTAAAAAAAAAAACAAAATTATTTTTTAACTAAATTAATTATATACATATAAAAAGATTTTATACATAAAAAATAAAAATTTGAAATAGTTGATTAAAATTAATTAAAATTAATGATTTAAATTAGAATTTTACAATATTAAGAAAATTAATTTAATTATAATTTTAAATTTAATTATTAAATATTATAGCATAGCTAACTAAATACATATATATATATATATATATATATATATATATATATATATATATATTTATATACAACATAATAGGTTTTTTTTTTATTTAAAATAATTCATAAATTAAAAATTTAAAAAGTTTTCTAATGTTTTTTTTTTAATATTTAACCGTCCGATTTTATAAATAAGAAATGTATATGTATAATAGATACATATATGTACACTAATGAATGGCTAATTTTTAGCTGAAAAGTAAATTTAATATAAAAATTAAAAATGAAGTTTTTTGCAACTTTTTAACCAAATAATGAATTTTTATAATTAAGAACTTATATAATATATTACTTAATAAAATGCTTATATAAAAGATAAAAAAAAGTTAAAAATAATAAGTTTTTGTTAATATTACTAATTAATAAAAAAAAAAAAACAAACAAAAAGCAAAACAAAAACAATAATAAAAAAAAAAATAAAAAATAATTAAATGAATTTTGTTCCTTTTATTCTTTAAATCATTTATGGTATTATTTTTTTACAGGTGAAGTTAAAACTAAGTTATCAAAAGTTGTATATGTAGGTACATATTAAGACTTAGGTCTAGTAGTTTAGGATTTTGGAGTTGATTCTTTGCAAATTGTGTTTCTTTTATGATTTATTTCATACCTCTTCCTATCCTGTTTATGAAAACGCACTAAAACCACCGTTTCAGATATGAATGAATCAAAATTCATTAAGGTTTTAGAAAGTAGGTATTTGTCAATGGTACTTGTTGATATTATATTTTTATTCTGATTTTTATTTTATTTATTTTTTTTTTTTTAGCTGTATGTCAGTTGATGTATGTAGTTATGTACATATGTAGAATATACAATGTATACAAATTATTTTTCCATGATGGATTAACCATCCTTTAGATATATTTCAATATTTTGTCAAATCAAAGGTTCAAAATAAAAAATATAAAAAAAATATAGACACAATCGTAAAGTAGGTAACCTATATTTTTAAATTTTCAGCAAAGAATATTTTTTAATTTTGTCTGTTTCTATTTATCAATCATGTATAAATAAGTATTTACACATAATGTAGATACAGATATGTACATATATCTGCTTAAAAAAAAAGAACAAAAATGGTTTGTTGCTGTTTTATATCTTCAAAAAATAAAAATACCAAAATTAAAATAGAACTCTGATTTTCAACCGCAAACGGTATTCTGTAGACAGTAAGTTCACGGTTTGTATTGTAACGCATAACTAATAAATTTTATTCTTTTATTACTATGACATATTTTTATAATTTTTTCTAGATTGGGTGATTCTATCATTGAGTCTATTATTGTATGTTTAATTACATACTTATTTCAATACATATTATTATTATTTAGGTATGTAGCTATATGTATATTCATACACTCCTGTATACTGTAAAATATAATTATTTCATAGAAAGATAAAAATAAATAAAAATGAGAATTTTGTTTTCCTGTTTTTTTCACCCCTTTTTCTGTTCCACCATGGTGGGTCCTCATATCAGTAGTACAAAAAATTTTCTTCAAAAATTTATATGAGATAAGGCTTCTTATTAATTTAAATAATATTCTTTGATTCTACTTCTACCCATTACGCTTTAGAGAAATTTGGCTCTATGAATAGCTGGCCAAAACAATATCAAAAAAACATTGGAAATTTGAAATTTATTTAATTTTAATATAATTTCTCAAAGTATAAAATAAAAATACATTTGTAAAAGTTTTTTCATAGTTACTTTATTGGGATGATGTCATAATTCCAAAAGAAATTCCAAATAATGAAAAAAGTCCGCAAACAAAAATTTCATGCATGTATGCAAGATTTTAGAATTGGTTTCAAAATCAGGATTTCAAGTTGCTTATGCGTAGTAGCTCTTGATATCTCCACCTTAATTATTTTTATGCCTAGCTGCTATTGGATTCAACAAAAACTTGCAATAAAATTTTGAATTTTGGAATTATGTAAATGGAATTTATTTTTGGAATTTCTTATCTAACTCTTATTTATCATACGGGATTGAATTTAAATCTCAGCTTTATTAAATAAAGGTGTCGTATGACGTATAGACGTAGATGAGGAAAAAAACACTAAGATAGTATGAGTGGTGGGAGGAGTGAATCGAAAATATATATTTTTGCTAATCTTCTGAAACACAAAGTTTAAAACATTTTTTTTGCAAATACATTTTTTCGAAAAAACAAAAGCGGTATCTGACCTTGAAAATAAAATTGGTTTTTTCTTTATATTTTTTTACTAAATATACAATATTTTTATATTTCTAAATATTGGTATGTTCTCAACATTTTATAAAAACTTAAAAGTGGAAAAGATGCACAAAAATTATTTGTGAAAAGTTATTTCGGGGGCGTAAAATTTGATAAAGTTCAAATGACAAACACCTATTTCACCTAAGTTCACTTATGAAAACCTTCATAATTCAAAAAATCAATTAACAAATTTATCACTTAAAGAATTTGCAATTCGCAAATATCCATTTATCATCAAATTAACAAAAAATGTTTCTTTTTAGCGAAAAATTTGTAAATTAACGTGTTAATACTTTTGAAAATTTGTCGTTGTTATCAACAATCATAGTTTTACTGGTTTTACTCAAGTGCATCCGGGGGTTTAGGGCAGAAAAAGGAAATATCTCCTGTATCTAGATTTGGAGCCGTATATTTAAGTATACAGATTCAGAATTTGGAGGATATTTAAAGTTGGTTACAGAATATTTATGTATATAATTTATTCATGTTATTTGATTTGTTATTCTAAAATTTGCCAAACGGATGCAACGTAAAAATTTGAAATCTATCTTTTTTGACAAATGCGTTTTTGTAAAACGAGTTTTTTGCTAAGTGATTTTTTGCAATGTGATGTTTTCAATGTGATGTTTGCAATGTGACTTTAGGTCAAGTCCGCACCCAGTTATTTAATATCTAATTTTTAAAAAGTTCTTTCACTTTGAAATAAGCCTCCAATTTAGATTGTGAAATAGATTCTTAAATTCAAATTAAATAACTCCCCAATTTTATACTCAGATTCACTCATTATATATCAATATGTAACTAATGAATGGCTAATGACGCATATAATCCTAATTTTTATTATTTTAACGTTATTCTAAAAAACATTTGAATTATGTACATTAGCTACATACATACATACACATTTACATATTTTGTTTCAATAATAATTATATGATATTTAAATCAAATAATATGCGTATTAAGAAGAATAAATAATAAACAAAATTTTCTTTGAAGAACACCGGTTTATGTTATTACTACCATTCATTGTCCAAAACAAATGCTATGAATCGGGAAGAATCCAAGACTACAAACAAACTAATAATAAAGGTATGAAAGTAATTTACCATCTGGTAGGTCAATTCAATCATATTTCTTCATTTTGATGCACTAATATTTTAATTTTTACATACCTGAGTAGTGAGTGAGTGAGATATATAATATGTATGTACGTAAAAGTAAAATTGATATTTTAGAAAAATTTTAAAAAACAAAAAGGATGCGCCTACCCCGCCTTCTACAGAATCAGTCCTTTTTGTTTTCAATTTTAATTTGAATTGGTTGTAAAAAGGTTAAAAAATTTCATCGAAAATCGTTATTTAAAGTTCCAAAATAGTCATAAAATATCATTTAATGCTCATAAAATATCATTTATTGCTCATAAAAATATGATAAAAAAAAAATGAATTTTAAAAATAACATATTGTCCAAAATGTTGATAAAATTAACAGGAACAAATTGAAAAACATAGTTGAAGAATGAATTCAGGACCGAATTCAGGAATATTTTATTATAGAGGAACCTGTTATTGTTTATTATGAAAATCATAATATAAGCAAATTGACGAATCGACCAACAGGAAACTGATTCAATTATATCACAATAGAAATTAAAAAGTGGTTTTAGTATAAGTGTATAAGATAAAAATAATTTATTTAAATTATCGGCGAACAGATAAATTAGGTTAAAATTCATTAGGAACTAATGGTATAAAGTTGTAATAAATACTAGAATGTTTTGTGAAGTTAATTCTAATTTAATCGTTGATCGCTACGTAAGTGTTTTGACTGTTTAGATTAATTCTTTTTTTTCTCTAAATATGGTTACAATTTACAATTTATATAAGTACAATTCATAACAATTATTTATTTGATTCATTTCTCTAAGAGAGCAACTAGCTCGTACAGAATATAAATTGCATCCTAAATGCTTGTAATTAGCTTTGCATGTTGTTTTTTAATATTTTTAAGTTAACGACTAGTTCAACTTGATTTTTAAAAAAATGTTAATATTGTATCTAATAACTGTCGGTTTGATCTACTCTACAGCATGTTCTTTATATTATTTTCTAACGGATTTGATGGCTTACTAACCCCACTAGATTGAATATGATAGATATATTGCACAAAAACATAACTATACCATACCATATACATATTATGCATAACAATATAACTTTTGTCTCTAATAAACGTCTGGTGTCAGATGTGCTTGCTCTAAGCATTGCATTTGACAATATTAAATAATGATTAACGAATTTGACTATATGATCATATTTTTAATGTATTATTTAATAGCCTCCTCAACAACATAATTTAAAAAGTGATCCTCAACTGAAGGCGCTATACTTTTTAATTTCAAAGATTTCATAAGGAATTTTTTTCGTATTAATTTAAGTCTCGAGACTAGCCTGAAATTTTATTTTGTACTAATGTTTTGAAGCCTGAAATTTTATTTTGTACTTTGTTGAAATAATAAAATAATATTTTCATTTTGTAATATGAACCAATAAAAATACATTTTTTCTTTTTAAATTTATTTTATATCATATTCTAAAAATTTTAACAGGTAAATAACATTTAGAAATAACGTGTGTCGGTATTTTTATGTCACATAGCGTATAAAAAAGACCTATTTGTATTATAAATACTTGTGATAATAAATGAATACAACATGATATTCAAAATATGTGTAGATATGTACATTTTATACAAATTTTATTGCATAGTAAAAATTTCGATCAATTTTTATTACCTTAAGATATAGTTTTAGTTGAATCTACATATATACATACATATATATTTTCAGAATAATCTATTCCAAAGGATATTAAAATACAGTTAGGTCCAAAATTGTTTTATTGATATGATATCGTATAGTTATTTTTAAATTTAAACATTTAACCATTTAACTATAATTGAGTCTATTAAAGTTCACAACACAACAAGGTAATAAAATTCCAATAAAAAATATTGATGACTATAAAAAAATGTATAACTAAATACAGTGTATTTTGTGTATATTTATTTATTTATTTATTTATTTATTTATTTATTTCAAGCTTAAATCAAGCAGTTGCAAATAATATTTACTTAAATATACGTTACAAATTTACAAAAAATTACATAATATAATTCTAAAAGAGTGAAAATAAATTACAAATAAATTATTTTTAAATTCTTAACATAAGTTCTTAATACTAAATGAAGGTTTAAGGTGCAGGAGTGAGAGTTGTTTAGTTTGTGTATTGGTGCAGTGCAGGTTTTTTTTTTTAATACAGCCTTTGAATGAGAGGATGGGAAAATAATATGGGAAATAAATACATGATGGGAAATAAATACAATTACGCATTGTATTTATTTCCCATTATTACATTATATTAATGAATTCAAATCTACCATAATTAGTTCTATGATGAACCAGGGTGAAAAGATTAACGGATCTAAGTCGAGAATTATTGTTAATAAAATGAATGATTTCGATTCTTCGTATATATGAACATCATAGAATGGAGACCATTAAAGTAGAATCGAAATGGTAAACATTTTTGTAAAGGTCTAGCTGTTTGAAATATTTCAGTATATTTTTTTGTAAATTCTGTCTGCCTACTCAAGCCATAATTTCTAAAGAGAAATTATCCAATTCTTCTTGTGATTTCGGTCCTATCTACTACAATCTAGAAAATAATATAGTGTGGAGAAGGAAACACAGTATTTGAACTTACAATATTTCAACTTACTTAACGCATTCATATGTACATACATATGTACCTATACATAACGATGAACTTTATATTGTGGGTTGGATTTTTTTGTTTTCAAAATTCGTAAAAATAATAGACAATTTTTAATTTTTAGATATTAGCCGAGATAGACTTAGACAAATGTTGTATTAGATGAAGTTTTGAACCTTCTGAAAAAAGCGTACGTTTTGTCTTCTTCCCCTCCGACTGTAAAAATTCCACCTAAATGTACATTTTTAACGACTTTTTGATTTTCAAATGAAATAAAACAAAATAATTTTGTTAACAATTTCTTATTTTTTTTTTTTATTATAAATCAAATTATTATTATCTATGTATTTAAAAGAAAATTGAACAATATATAATGTATCAATAATGTAAGTATGAATAGTTTTTTTTTATTTAAAATAACATGTAGATTAAAAAAAAAAAATTAAAAAACAAAAAAAATATTAAACTCATAATAAATTAAATTATACAAATAGTTCAACAAATTTGTTTTTAAGACAATAATTTTGGCTACAAAATCGGGAAAAATATATATAAATCTGGAAGAAAAATCAAAACACAGAAAATAAAAAATCCGAAAACTACAAAATTTCGAAAAACAAAATTCGGAATTTCAAAATCCGAGATGTACAAAATTATTTACCGGATTTTGAAATTCTGGAAATTGATTTTTCAGTTTTTGTCCTTTTGGATTTTGTATTTTACGTGTTTTGATTTTTTGGATTTTGTAATTCCGGATTATGTTACCAACCAAATAATTATTTTTTTTAAATTAAAACAAACGAAATAAACGCAAACGAAAACAAACGAAATGTAACAAACGATATGTAAATAAAAGCTATAAATTTTTATCCTTTTCATATTTTTCAAATTGTGTTGTATTTGAGATGAAAAATTTCCCAATCCAATTTCCATGCAAAGTTTTTTGAATTGTTTCTTGTTTCTTTTCTATAAAAAAAAATATATATATATATTAATCAAACGATATCAAAATAAAAAAAATAAAACTAAAATTGTTAAATTGATAAAGATTAAAGAGGTGGTTTTAAGACGACATTTAAACATTTTAAGTTATATTTGGAATATGAAAAAAAAAATAATTTTCTTAGTCGTTTTCCTATAATAAGAGTTTGTGGATTAGTTCTTACTCATTAGGATATGGTTGATAAATTTATGTTAAATAAAAATTGTACTAATAATTTTCCATTTATATAAATTGCGAATTTTGTAAAAATGTCTTTCTTTACCTCAAATTTGTTATTTAAGAGATTTGATAATTTGTATTCTATCTATACTGTGTTGTGAGTGTGACTGTTAATATTAGGTAATATCAATAAAATCTGAAGCATCACTGATATTAAAACCTCCTAGAATTTGATCGATAACTGGTGGTATTTAAAAAATGGATTTCTTCAGTTTATTAACTAAAAATAAAGTTATATTATAATAAAGTATATTTTTTTGCCTTTATTTGAACCTTTTTTAAAGACTTTCATTTTTTAAATTAAACAATATTATTAACAGAAATAATATACATAGTTTTATATAATATATAATTATATTATATATATTTTTTTAATAACAAATAAAAATGTTTTGTATAGTTTAATTTTTTTATTTTTGAATTTTTTTATTTTAAACTACACTTTATTTTAAATAAAAAAAAACTATTCATACTTACATTATTGATACCATAATAATAATGTGATTATTAGTTCTCAAACATTATTCTATGCCAGAATACTCATTTCTAATTTATGTACCTACATAAGGTTAATATAAAAAAGTGAGTAAGTTGAAAACTGACTGCTTAGGATATACACAATAATTTTAAACTTTCTTACATTAATTTCATAATAAATTTTAAAGAAATCATAAAAGAGAAATAAAAATAATAATACATAGTAATTACTCACCCACAATTTCTCCAGGATTTTTTTTATTCCAAATTGGATTTTGATATTTCACCATCGCCTAGACCTAATTTTAATTCTTGAATAGTATATTCAAGATTTTCAATTTCGTTGTTTTTTTCTTCAATAATTTCTTTGGAATGTTTGCGTAGTTTTTCTATTTCAGTCTCCAATTCCATATATTGCTGTTCTAGCGTATAGTTTTCTTGGATAGGTGGTAATCTACCATCCTTTCCAAATTTTTCTTCATATTCACCTACTTTTTCCATTAGTTCGGTGATTTTTTTTTCCATTTCGTAGTTTTCATCTTCGTAAATTAAACGATCTTTTTCAAATTTTTCTCTTTCATCGTTTAATTTATCCTGCCAATAGTGAGATGATTTTTTCGCTGACTTTTTTAATTTTTTTAGATCCATATTAATATTTTCCAATTTGGCTGTTAATTCCTGGTTTTCATCACGCAAATTTTGGTTTTCCAGCTCTAAAAATTCGATCGTTTCCATTTGATCGCTAATTTTAACAGATTCCTTTGCGACATCCATGTATTTTTTTTTATTCGCTAACATCACAATTTCATTGTTGAGTTTTATATTTTTCTCTACTAATTCTGAAATTGTATTGTTTTGCGAACTTATTTGTGATGTCAAATCACTAATTGTTTCCGCATGCCTTTGTTCCAAAATTCGGATCTAAAAATAAAATAAAATTATTATAATAAACAAATGATAATTATTTATTTATATGAATTGTAATTATATTATTATTATTTTTTATTGGATACTATTTAAATTATATACAATATTAATTTGCAAGCACTAGCTATCTTGGCTATCGGCTTTTTTTTTTAATAAATTTTCTTATTTTTATATTTCAATTTTTAATTATTAAAATTTATTACATATCATTAAAACAAGTTAAAATTATATTAAAATTATATTCTATTTTCTTATTGGTAATTATATTAAATTATGTGAATTGTATAATATATTACATATAAGAATGACAATAATATAAATTTCTTTGAAAATTAAAAAAATCATCTCAATTAGAAGTAGTTATACTCTTATGAATGAATTCATATCACTATATATATAACATATAACTTAAATAGATTTTGTAAAAGTATGTAAATAAATTATTTTACATCTAAAAAAAATATATGTATATACATATAATAAAATCAATTTTATAACAAAATACGATTCAAATAAATAATAAATACAAACCACTTCGTTCAAGCAACATTTTGTACTCCCAATCAATGTTTTATAATATAAATACGAGATATCTAGTCTTTATATAAATAATTTTTTATTGTTACTGCAGAAGATGTTTAAAAAAAACATTCGGGCTTCTCATCATTTTATTGAAGACTAAATTTAGTCTCTTCTAAACAGAGTTACCATACGTCCATGGGTGGGACTCCCCCACGGCAACACCCGATATTCCCGCGTCCCACACGCGAACAAATTTTCCCACAAGTCTCTCTAAAACTAAAAAACGACTTATAAAATTTCACATTATTATTATAGACAAAATTAATTTTACGTCTGAATTATTTAAAAATAAGAGTTCTTAGGTGGTTTTTTGTTTTTAAGGATGATTCTGCATAATTTTTGCAAGACAATTTTTGTAAAATGCTTAAATTTCAGAATGCTTAGGTAATATTCAAAGGCCTTATGTACACTTGTTGTTTCACTGCTTGTTATCTTTTCCTATTCTTGTCTATAAGGGTTTTAGCCTTATGACTACAGCATAGCGGAAATAGATTATTGTTGAAAAATTTAGAGGCCGAATTAATGATAAAACAAAATTTTGGAATGAATTGTCTTCAATTTCAAAACTATTTAAAAGAGGATGGTTCATTGCTTAAGAATATAAAATCAAAAGAAAAATACCATTGATATGAATTAATTTTAATTTTGTTTTACTTTTATTTTTTTTAAATTTCTTAACTCATAAAATATAATAATTTCATAAAATATAATAATGTTTGTTATGTTGAAATATTAAGTAAGTATGTTGTTGGATGAATTAAGTATTTTATGTTGAATTAATTTCATTTTATTTTACTTATTGTTTTAAAATTTTTGATCTCATTTTGTGTTTGTATTACTGTTTTGTTTCGTTATGTTTTGTAAATTTATTGATTTTTCATTTTTTTTATTATTTAATTTTTTATAAAAATTTTAATAATTTATATTATAATAATATAAAATTTCATATTTTTAAAATTAGCAATATGTTTTTTGTTTCACCATTTTTTGTCCCGCACATGTAAATCTCAAAGATGGCATCCCTGCTTCTAAAATCCTTCCTACAATTGTTCAGCTCACCACAAGCTATATTGTAAATAATTTTCCTACAAAAATTTAAAAAAAAATTAAGCTTAAAATACAACAAATTAAATTAATAGTAAAAATAAGTATGTAATTAAATGCATCAGATATTTTGATAGTTTGTTTAAAAAAAAAATTAAATTCAAACATTCAAAAACAAAAAAAAAAATACATTTCTAAAACTGTCATTTATTCTACATAAAAATTAATAATAATTGTTTCTAAATATATGTATTCAAATATAAAAAGTAAATACATATCCGAATCTGCTGTTACAAAAAAGAAAAACAAACCTCAATATGCAACATTCATACATATGTATACAAACTAACACCATATTATATTATATAATTATGTACACTAAACACTTATTTGATGTTCAATAAAAACAATATATTGTAAAATTTAATTTGATTAAAATATTATAATGTATTTTAAAAGACTTACATTAAAATTCATATCCTCCTTTGAGCGGGATTGATTTGTAGATTTCCGTGTCCAAGCAAATAAATTCCTTAGCATTGACAATGCTCGACGTAATTTTGTTTTATTTGGTTTGTTTTCTTCAACCATTCTTCACTTTCTTTATATTATTTTCAATATTTTTATTAAATATTTTGTGTATCCACAAAAATCCAAATTAATATATTTATTTTTATTATTTTTTAAGTATTTTATGTTTATAGAATATTTATTAATATTTATTATTTGTTTTAGTTTAATTTGATTTTTCCAATATATATAATATTCTCAGCAAATTCCTTGACAGAATGAAATCTGAAAACCTACTTATAACGATTTTTTGTTTTTCTAATATATATTTTTTCATAAGAATCAAAGCAAAGCCTACTATGACGGATTTTTGTTTTTCTAATATATATTATTTATTTTTTTTTGCTTACAACTTTATTTAATAATTTTTTTTTCTAAATTTTATTACCACCACCATACATGGCTCGAATCAATGTTGTGTACAGAGATTTTTAAATATGTATAGGGATCAGAGAATTCTTTATAAACTCTAGCAAAAAAATTGGATTTATTTATAATGCAGTTGAAGTGTAATTTAAACGTTAACTTATCGTCGAAGTACACTCCTAAATCTTTAATGGAATTAACTCTCAGCATTAAGTGAATAATTGTAAAAGATTGGTTGGTTGAAAAATTTCATATCATCTGCATAAATTAAAATTTGTGCATTAGATCACTATTTTTAATTACATATCAGATGCAACATCATTCACAGAAATAATTAATAGAAGAGGACCCAAGTGACTCCCTTGGGGAACTCCTGAGTTGACTACGAATGATGTTTACGTAGACGACCTAAATAGGTGTGAATACATTGGTATAAGCTCTTTTATTGAAGTTATTGAAATTAGAAATAAGAAAAATTGTATATTAATTTTATTTATTTTTTTTTCATGATCTCATAAGAGCTATTAGTAGAGCTGCTGTTGACTATTTAATACAATTTATTATAAATTTTATACAAAAAAAAAACTAAAACAAAAATATCAACCGTTTAGCTTTAGACAGTAGCAAAAAAAATTAAAAAGTAAAAAAAATTAATTAAATAAAATAAAAAAAATAAAATAAAATTAGTGAAATTAAGGCATAATAAAAAAATAATATTAATAATAAAATATTAGCTTTAATTGAAATTAATATTATTTAATACGGTTTTTAAAATTTTCTATTATTTGTGAATTGGACTATGTCAGCGGCGTATCTATAATTTTTGTTGTTTTTGGTACCATTTTCTTTCATTCTGACCTTAATTAACAACATTAGTTGTTTTTCATCAAAAAAATCCCAAAGATACAAAATCAGAAGGAATCATTAATATTTATTTATATATATAGATGAGATTCTTAATTAGGAAAGATTTTAGAGTTGGATTCAAATCAGAGTTGACCCTTTTATATATTATATAAAAAAAAATGCTTTTAAAACGCGAGATTTTATTGCACGAAATTTGAAAACACGAGAAATTTTTTGAATTTTTATTAGGACCTTTTCGTTTTTGGTTTTAGTGAATTTCGTCCAGCTGTTCCGTCATTGAATGACTCCCAGAACCATAAAAATTTAGTTTAAACCCAAAATAAAATGAATACAAACATTTTTCTTTATATTTCCAATATATCGTACCTAAAACAAAAATCTTTTTCTAGACAACAGTAACATAGAAAGCAATAGAAATGACAATATTGTAGCTCGGTGGTGTTTAATTTTTATTGATAACAAACATTATTTTAAATTTTTTTAATTTTTTTAATTTTTAGTATTTAAATGCATAAAACTTATTATTTTGTAACTTGAGATTTTGGACCCAACTCCTCTCTATGTATCTCTAAATAATGCATATGAGGACTTTAAAAATTTAACGTTGGGAAGTAATGATAGGAAGTTGTTTTGTTGTATAGGAGGACGTACGTATTATATTATAGAATCTTTCTTAAAGATATACAGAAGAAAGAATAAACTCAGAGTTAAATAATTTTTGTTCAGTAAAATAATTGATGCTAGCTAGCATTTGTATACTGTATTGTGTGTTGTATACTAATACCATTTTTAAATCTACAGATAAATTTATTCGCAAATTTTGTACATACATACGAGATTTTCTTCTTGTCTACTCTTGTTCTTTTTATTCAAATGGATAAAGAAATTTTAAATTCTTATTAATCTAGGATATAAATTTAATCAGGATATTATTTTTTATACATATGTATGTATGTACATATTTACCAATTTTTTTTTTTTTTTTTGTACAAATTTATATTGATTTTAATTTTATATAGTTGTTATCCTACAGTTTACCCCTTTTATTTTTTAATTCAATTTAAACTTGCAAATAAAATAAAACTTTTAGTCTGAAAGTGTTAGAGGGCAAATAATTATATTAAAGTGTAAATAAAACTGCAGGATAAAATAAATCCCGCTAGGTATGTTTTGCTCCTTTCAAATCCTTTTTTTCATTTTAAAAAAAATTGAATTAAAAAAAATTTTTTTTTTTTTCAGTTCGTTGATCTGGAATTGACGATTGTTATTGAAATATTGGCAGGAATTTGAAAGTCAATAAATATTTATGTATTTACAATTAGTATATGTGATGTAGTGTATAAAATGTACATTACAAGTATTTAGGAATGGAATAGATTAGATTTTTTTTAAAAAAAATTCGTTATGGTTTAATTTGAACCATAGAAAAATTATTTTAATTTGAAAACCATTGATAATTTTTATTTAGGCTAAATTAGGAGAGGTATAAGCCATCATGATATTATAGATTTAGTTTGTTCACATTGATTTGGGAGACACTTCTTTCTTTTAAATGTTTTAAGATAGGATGAATCATTTAAAAAATATATATATATTATGTAAGTGTACTATTATTATATAGGAGTATATTTGTTTTTCTTAGGTAATATACATTTAGGTTAGATGAGATTAGATTTAAACTTTTCCGGGAGGGGATCGCTCCCCTATACCACCGCAGCCGCAAATGGGATTATTGTGATAATCCGTGTTTATTAGTTATTGTAACTACTGTCTGAGTAATTAACAATACCTGATTTTGTGATAACACTCAGGCGGCGAGTGAGCCCTTTGCATTCACAGAGCAGATGTTCAATAGATTCTTCGTCTATTTCGCATATTCTACACAAGCTGTTGTCTATTAGACTCATTTTAAAAAGGTGTTTCTTTATTTGGCAGTTGCTTGTTATTATCCCTGCCAGAATACGTACCTGATTCCTATTGAGGCCAAGAAGAGTTTTGGTTTTCTTGAGCGAGTGTTTGGGCCTGAGGATTTTTGCTTGACGATTTCCAGGAACGTTGGCCCAAAAATCGTTAGCTTTTTCCTCTACCCGGGCTGTTAATTGCATTTTCGCTGTGCTCAAGAGAATCTCACAGAACGGACTTGGTCCTATGAAGGGTGTATCCGCTGCTTACCTT
This sequence comes from Argyra leucocephala, assembly GCA_963942445.1. Classification (NCBI taxonomy): domain Eukaryota; kingdom Metazoa; phylum Arthropoda; class Insecta; order Diptera; family Dolichopodidae; genus Argyra; species Argyra leucocephala. Next base: position 45,936,007 of record OZ012678.1, on the reverse strand, counting down.
GCTAGATGATCTGCAGCTTTGTTTCCTGCTATGTCAGAATGTCCTGCTACCCACATTATTGTGACATTATTTGTTTTTGTCAGGGTTTTAAGTACTTTAAGTGTTTTAAGTAAACAATCCCATACTAACTTTGACGTGATGGTCCAACTCCACTCATCTTCTTGGAGCCATGGAATATACATTTGGTTATACTTGGAATATACATTTAGGTTAGAACAAAATGATATCAGAATCAGAATCGAAGTAGGATTATTCCACTGTTTTTTTGTTTGGAGAATCGGCGGTTCATAACAAATGTCGTTTAAAGTCAAGTACAAATATATAGAAAGTGATATAATACGGTTATTAAATATATTTCTTATTAAATGGCTAAAAATTTAGGTTAGAGTAACTGATATATATCAAGAGTAGTAGCCATCAGTACGGGTTGCTGGCCGATTGAAAGTCACGCTGCCAAGTTAGGTGTTTCGTTCAACCTCGCCATTATCGCAGCTGCAAAATTGAAATTGAGATAAAAACTCTTGAACACTTTCTTTGATGCAGTTGCCCAGCATTATAGTTAGAGTCAGACTTCGGACTTTAGGTGAGGCTTTTCCGAACAATATAAGTATTATTGTGGAACGCTAAATTGGCGATCTGATAAAATTTCTCAATCGCATAGAATGGATATAGCACTGAGTTTCTTTGGAGAGTAAAAAATATCACTCTCCCATTTTTTACTAAACAACAACAACAACAACAGCAACAAATAGGTCATTCGAGCCGTGGTATCAAAAAGACAGAATTACATGCTAATTATATAAAAAATTAGTTTTCCAGAATAAACTGAAACACTTCCATCTACCTAGATATATACTTTCACATAAGAAGGTTGACCAGGAAGCATAATAATTAGATAGTAATAAAATAAAGAAGAAGAAAACTGATTCAGTGAGCAGCTGTGGACTATGATATTGTTAAGGTTCACTTTAAATTGTTGAAAATTTTTGACGTAGTCCTAGTTGAAAATTATTGAAGTGGAATACAGCTCCAACATTTTTAGATGTTCTGACAATTAACGAATTTCTATAAACAGTATCTAATCATTGTATTTTTACGGTGTAGAATTGAAGTAACACGCGTGTCACAACGAAATTGCTTAGGAGATGACAATATGTAGAAATTTTAGTTCTCTCGAACATATGTATGGCTACTCCTAAATATGTTTCCGAAACAAAAATTTTGTTTTTAATAAAATGTAAATTAGTTATGTAATTTTCGTGTTATTAACAATTCTCTTCAAAATTTCTTTAGTCGAACTCTATGAGCTGTATAATAATGAAGTGGACATAATGAGGAAAATTTAAGTCAAGACTTGAACACCTAGAGCGCATGAATAAAAAGTTCCAGTCAAGAGAATTTTTGAATTTAGAACCGGAAGTTCAAAACTTCGGTCAACAGAGATGACATAATTTTATATCTTCAACTGAAGGGCAGAAATGGAAGCGGTTTAGCCAATTCATTCTAAGTTATATTAAATAAATATTTTTGTTCAAAATTGTAAACACAATTTAATTTCTTTGATGTAAAAATGTTTTATTTACATCATGCTTACATTTTTTCTTGTGATCTTGATAAATTACTTAACATTTTGCAATTTCTTTGGGATTTTAATTATCTAAACTAATTCGTATAATTTTAGATAATTTGAATTTTTATTCAAAATAGCAGAACAAAAATATTATGAAAAAATAAGTTTGAAATGCTAATACATGCATATTATGTGTGTATGTGGTATATATATATATATAATATATATATAATATGTAATAATTATTGTACCCTTTTTGAATGTTTATCTATCTACCTTAAGTGGCCCATGTCAAGTTAATAAACAACTGTGGATCACTATGTAGTAGTGTTTAGATTGTTGTAATGTATGTAGAATGTTTGGTCAAATAGAAGATGCAACACATCTAATGCGAATTCGTGGGCTAAGGTGTGTTGAGGCGATTTCAAACAAAATGCTATACTTATAGAGAAGGTGGTATTGTAAAACAGAGCTTCAGAATTTATGGACAAGGTAAAACACAACTTGAAAATACTATATAAATAAATGCATATGTTATGTACCTATATATGAGCGTGAAAAAAAGATACACAATACAGCATGAATAGATACAAAAAAAAGTATGTAATTATCAGTTATCACATTTTCAATTCAACTATCAAAATTCAAACAAAAATAAACTGTCACATAAAATGTCAACATTCTTTTGCAAAAAAAAATATAATATTAATCCTATTTTTAAATTTTTTTTTTTTAAATGTACAATAAAGGACAAATAAAGTCCTTTAAATTTAAATTCTAAAAAATATGTCAATTACATTTTTAATGAAAACAATTAATACAATTTCTCTATTGTATAGTTTTTATATTGTTGTAATATTTAAGAGAAGAGAATTCTAATATGTAAGTAAGTAAGTATAGTTAGAGAATTACAAAACAAAAACAAAATTCAAATAAAATCCTTCAACCTTTCTCGTATTACATTTGTAGAATTAATTTTTTTTTTTTTTTTTAATTCAATTCTCTAAAAATCTATTTAAAAAACTAAAAATATATCATTATACTAGATTTAAATGCCTAAAATGTACACAGTGTTGTTGAATTATTTAATCTTAATACCTTGATACATGTACATCTGAGAGAAGAATGAATACCAGTAGTTTCGATCTTAACGAAAAGAGAGCAAAAACAAAAGTGCTATTGTACATGATATTTTGCTACTTTTTGTCAGTTTCTATTTATTTTTTTGTTTTTATGCAATAAGGATTTAAATATTAAAATCCTGAAGATGCACCAACAACAATAACAAAAACAATGAAACAATATTTTGCTAAAGTATAGTAATCTAAGGTAAAAAGAAAATATGCCGAAAAGATTTATCAAATGAGCCAGAAAAATATTAAACATATATAAATTGTACTACTTGTACTAACTTGAAATAGGGTATCTTTTACAATTATTTAAAGCTGATGATGCCTTAAAGTCTCTACCGACATACATAGATTATTTTTAAAACAAAAAAGGAAGAAAAAATGAATAAAAGAAAATATTTGAAACTCAGCATCACTTGAGTAATAATTGATTCTTTATGAAGATTATATATATATTGTATATATATGTTATTGTGATGAAAGAACGAAAGCAAAACAAAATCCAGATTTTAAAAACACAAACTGGCCAAAATCCAGGCGGAATGAAATCCAATTGGGATACGAACGATCCAGATACAAAAATGTAATGTAATCTGGTTTGACATAAATTTTTTCATGAAATATTTGTTTTGCTTTCATCGGGAAAAGCAGGCTACCCTACCTATTGCGTCACTCAGCGTGTTAACACTAAAAAACATTAATAGAAAATGTGTCTGTTGCGATAAAATGGAGAATGGAAGGTGAAAATAAAAATGCACTGCTCTCAAAGTCATAAAAAACGTTGGTCATCCCAAAAGGCAACCCAGCGTCGAACAAATGTTGCTAAAGCTACTACGCTACGTTTACTACGCAACATTTGTTCGATGCTGATTTTTTGAGATACCAAATAGATAATGCAAACTTAAAGTTTTTACGCAAAATTGTGTAAATTTGTAGAGCTGCATGTGATATTGAAACATGACAACAAAACCATCATTAATGAAATAAGTCAAGTAATGATAAAATATTACAATTATTGTTCTAAAAGGTATAAGATTGCAATAAAAAGTCATTTATATTGATAAAATAACATCTAAAATTAATTGTGTGTCTGTCTAGTTGATATCAAACACGTGCACACAGTGTCTTTATCTTAACATTAGCGATGGAAAGGAACTTTCAGAACAATATAAATTGAAAATTAGTTTAAAAACAAACCAAAATCTAAACAAAAAAAATATAACTGTATTTTTTCTGCAAGTAGTACATCTTCTTTAGTGTTTTGTTTTCAAATAAAACAGTTTTTTTCTTAATTATTTTATTTTTTAAAGTGTGTTTATTATATTTTCTTGGGTTTTGTCGCATCCAGATTTTATATGTCTGGATTCTGTCTTTCTGGTTTTTTTCTGTTTGGATTATAATACTAACCCTAAAGCACATCTCTAATAATAAGTACATATTTCAATTTAACAAGTGATGCTCATTGCTCAGGTGGTATAAAATTCTTAGAACATGAAAATTAAGACAAAAAAAAAACAAATATTTAATCGGGTCTGTGAATCTGAATAATAATAGTAAAAATTATTATTTTAAAATAATAGTTAAGAATTAAATGTTTATTTAAATAATGTTATGAATAGAAAATAGATTTTTTATGTACATTGTATACACATATAAATATCAGCAAAGATATAGGATTAGTTGAATTTAAAATCTATTGTTTAAATAATTTCTGTAATGCTCTTTCAATTATAGTTTATATGAATTTAAATTTGTTTGATCATTGGGCTACAATATTTTTATAAAACTAATTTAGATTTATAATACATGGGCTTAAGCTAGAATTTTCTTTAATATTTTGGGGGAAAGAAAAATTTTATGAAGTCATGTTATGTTATCGCTTCGTAATTTTATGTATCGATTTTTGATGTGATATACATATGTCTATGTTTATGAATTACTAGCAAAGTCAGCCGACGTTGTTCGAGTCCAATGCAAAATGCTCAAAATCTTATACATTATTTGTTGGACCCACACAACTCGGGTGATTTCACTTTCTATAGTAAATTTACTTCAATAAACTTTTATTTATGCACAAAATTTCAAAAACCTATTTCTGAAAAATATTCTAAAAGTTCCATAACAGATATTTAAATACTTGGGTCCGATTGAAAATCTTTAGTATTAGGTTTGAAAATGTTTGAATTTGTGTTTCAATAACATAAATGATGTAATACTTTTATATTTCAATTTTATTATATATATATCTGGTATTATATATTTATGTTTGCTGATTTATTAGTAGAAGCATAGCTGGACCTATACTACTTTTGGTTCTGGCTGGTGATTAAGCAAAATCAAAAACCTTGGGAAATACAAAAAATTTAAAAATTTCATTGGATTTTCTTTTTAATTTTAATTAAATTAAAAATTTAAAAATAAAATGGAAAGTAAGTCATACACTCATACCAGCTCATACCATTGATTAGGAATACTATATTAAGCTGGATTTTCATTGAGCAATATTTAAAATCTTAAAAATTTTATTGGCTCTAAAAAGGGAGATAACTTATTGAATTTTTCTGTAAGAAAAAAATAGACCACTGCAAAGAATTATCTATTTGGGAAATTTATATCATACACAAAAAAAAACAACAATTCAACAGTCAAAACCATCTGTTGAAAAAAATTATTTTTTTTTACATACATTTACTCAAAAATTTGTTAAAAAAGAGTTGCCGGTGTAAAGAAACTATTCCCGGTATTTTAAAAATATACTTTATCAAAGTATAATATCCCAATTTTTTTAAAAATATCCCCTGTAAATGATATTTTCTGTTCTTGTCGTACGCATTGAGCGCTCATATAAAATAATGTCATTTCATGTTACCTACCTTTTTAGAGCCAATAAAATTTTGAAGTTTTTTAATATTGCTCAATGAAAATCCACCTTTACTATTCAATAGTATTACAATTCGTAATCAATGGTCATACGTATTATTATATATGGATGCTCTGGTTTTTTTTTTTATTTAAATTTTTAAATTGTTACATTTTTATAATTGCAATCCCGATCTTCACTGGACTCCTAGTCCCCTATAGATATTTTATTAAACTTAAATTTTAAGCCATTTATTAAAATTTCAAGTATCACTCTGAAAATTTATTTGAATAAATAAATATTCTTAGTAAGCGTCAGCAAGCATTGGTAAGCCTCAGAAAACACGTTAGAATTACATATGTATGTGTATATGTATACACTGCAGGACATTACATAATTTGAATAAACAAATGCAACAATAAATTATCAAATATAAACATCTAATGTAATAAAATATTACATATATTCATATATGGATGTGTATATATAACATATATAACATTATGTAGTAAACTTAATATATGTACACTCTATTTGATGAGGGTATAAATAGTGTGACATCCTATTATAAGGGCTTCCTACTTTTATTAAAAAGGGGTGTTTAAAATACGAATGTGTGTTATATCGATGAATATATTGGATGGTATTAACTGTATTATATACATATTATATACAACTGTATTATATATTTGTACATTCCCATATGGATTATATATACATATTATATAAAAGTACATTCACTTACAATACAATTTATATATTTATTTAAAATTTATTATTATACAAAAAATATTTTACGATAATTTAAATTAGCAGGGTTGATACGAGCAATAATAGGAATGCATTTTTTTTTTATAAAAATTTAAATTAACGTCTTAGATGATTTAAAAGTATCATCTGATAATCGTTTCCTGATATAAGTATTTAAATTTCCCAATTTTTAAATTATTGGTTATACATATGTATAATTTGAAAAAAAAAAAAAAACATCACGACCATGAATCAATAGAGTTGATGATGTCGATTAATTAGAAAAATTGATTAAGAAAAATTTTAACTCACTGTGAGAGGGATCATGTACTTGGGAAGAATGTCGTTCACCACGAGCCAATATCAATGAATTATGCTGATGAAACTAGAATAAATAAAGATTAAGTTCTATAGATTAAAACACGTTTCTTCTCTTCATCTCACAAAATTTCAATAATGTATTATATAAGTAATGTATTATAATGACATAACATAGCTGGTTTTATATGGCAGAAAAAATAGTATTTATCTATACTACTTTTATATACCGCATATGTTTATATGATGATATCATACATAACATATGATCTGAGTTAATATGTATATTAGTCACATTTACCACATGTCCCCATATGAATGCATAATATAGAGGACATACATAATTACTTAGAACAGAACACTCGACTCTCAACTGACGTGTATATACCTTTTTGATAACAGACAGAAGTGTAATAACCTTAACCTATAGATGTTCTTGTGATAAACAGCTTCAAATTAATAATAAAAAAAATTTCAATTTCTTTTATTATTAAATGTTACACGATTGTATTATCATTATTAAATGTTACATGATTGTTAAGATTCTTTAATGAAAATACAGAACAAACGAAAGCCATCAATTCATTTAGTTCATAAAAAAGTTCATGAGTGTGTCGTATTCTGGTTAAAAGAATGTTGATCAGAAAGTACTTTTTAAATGTTTGTATTCGTTTTCACTTGTAAGAATAAAAGACCGAATACAACATTATCTACTCAATAAAATGAATGGTTTAAATCACCTGGAATGGAATACATATACGGCAATTGTTTGCGAATCTAGATGATAAAAAGTTTAGAAATTGATATCAATAAAAGCACGTTGTCATATCTAAATATTTCTAATACACTATATTATTCTAGAAACTCTCCTAATAACAATAATTATTATTTTCACAATAGGTATTCTTTCTATAACTTTCTAGAGAAGTCTTGCGCTTCAGTATTTTGTAATCACTAATTTTTCATTATGTTGATAGCTTATAGCATAGATTATTGTTGTATTCGAATATCTTACCTAATATCGGTAACCTCTGGTCTAGTTGAAGAGATTTGTATGACGCATGACATAAAGCTTAGCTGGAAAGAACACGTTGATATGTTCTAAATAATACGATCTTACTGTCTGTTCAAGAAAAAAAAAAATTAGAGCCAGATCTGGAATACAAACATTTGTATTGGCTAATTGGGCGGACATCTACGCTTTCGACGTATAATATCAGATATTAAAGCCAGTCTGGCTTTCCAAATCATACGGTATTCAAATATGGCGGTACTCAATAAAGCCAGTCATACCATACGGTATTCAAATATAGCGTTGTGCTAAACAACTATATATTCACTATCCAAACGTTCCAAAACAATGTGTTGCGCAAGATTGTTAATCGAAAGATTGGTTTGTTCGCAATGCTGATGTTCATAGAGATCTCAGGATCCCTCTCATAAAAGGCAAAATAAAAAAATTGGCTGTACGCCATAAAAGTCGTCTCTCTCAACATATCAATGTCAAAGTTTACGTTTAACTGACAGCCAAAACTTTGTTAGAAGACTTAAGCGAACGAAACCGTTCGAACTGTGTTAGAATAACAGATCTTTTATCTTAAAATCTTATCCTAATGGAATTTTGTTTTATCAAAGATATCTGAAGCAATATAGCCAAAATTGTATTGATGGTTAGTCTTAAATACCAGTTTTAATTTAAACAAAAGGATGGGAGTTTTTGGTGCGTTAAAGTCGGCACAATTCTTCACTTTGTTCATTCTCGGCACATAGAACAGAAGTAGAAGGTTCTTTTGATGATTTCTTCTATCTGAATAAAAAATTTTTTTTTTTCTGTGTTCCTAGTAATTAGACTATATGGAGATTATATTATAGATCTATTCTACATTTTCCATTTTAATACATGGCAAGATAAATTTCGTTTTTTAAAAACATTTCAAATCTAATATACACTAACATTCTATTTAACTTAAAATTGTATTATAATTGTAATTTCAAATACATTATACCTACGTTTGAAACGGGGGTTTTTTTTAATGATTTTTAAGAGGCTAAACAAAAGTGTCATGTTTCAAAAAGTGAAATTGACATTATTATTGTAGAATATATATATTTGTTTTGAATGTACATATATATATATATATTTGCAAGAAGATATCAAATAAGATGTAGTTATATATTTTATAGAACTCATGCATTAAAAATGAATGATCAAACAAATAAAAGGTAAAATTTTCGCAGGCTTGTCAAAATTACCTTTTTTTTTTGTTAAATATGACACCAAAAGTGCTGCAAGGAAAATTCGTCCTAACTATACTTGAGCAAAAAAAAAACATTTTTTTGTTTTTAGATGAAGATGGCTTAACTTAACATATTTTTATTGAATAATGTAACATTAGACATAGAAAAAAAAGTACGGATAGAAATTTGAGCTTAGTTTGGTTTATGTCAAAACATTGCTGATTGAACTTAAATGAAAGTGTATATATACATACGTAACGTGTACATATTGATGGTATGAAAGAGTTTTGATGTCATTGTTATAGATTTTAAACAAGCAAAATTCCTTGAAGTACATTCATAATACATTTTATGTGGCGCTTTTTTCCTGTAATAATTCAATTTGGCTTTTGTTGGAATAAAACAAAAAAAAAATCTTTTTTTTGTGTAGGATAAAATAAAAAGTCTGTTGAAGTCAGCAGGAAATTTAAATAATTTTTGAGTTGATGCAGAATTTTTTAATTAACACAAATGTTTAATATTTATTTTTGTTTTTGCTAATTAAAATTTTTTATGGAAAGTTATGAAATTGCAAACAAATGTTAAAATACTAGTAAAAATTTATAATTATTATGAAATGAAAGTTTTAAAAATTGTGTTAAAACTGTCAAAGAGAAGGTGGGTGGTACAGATTTTGAAGAGCAGATATAAAGGTTGATTCATACATATCAGTTCAATCTCAGCTCCATCAGTTCAATCTCAGTTCAGTCTCAAATATTCATATGTACACATATTTCAGTTCAGTGTCCTTTTTATTATTTTAGTAAAACAAGTATGGGTGATTTTTCAGTAGAAAAATTAAATGATTTTACTAGATGAAAAGAATATAAAAGAGAAGCTGAAAAATATAAATTTTGGTTTCATAAAGCTTGGCAGAAACGCGATATTGAAGGTGAATTCATTACATCGCATAAAAAACTTGAAGATAATGATAAGACGAAGTTTTTTGTTTATTTCAGAATGTATACTCTTTTTATTTATCCTACTAGCAAAATCAAACTTAGTTTTAAAAAAATAGATACTCACTGCAGGAAGCCCATTACACCAAAACAACAATTGACTGTTTGTTTGTGTATAATCCCTATATATTTTGTATTCGACAATATTCATATAAAACTAAATTTTACCGTACACCAATTCAATCAGTTTTTTGCAGTGACTGCAAATAACTATATTACCGATCAATTTTTTAATGAAAAAAATCATTCATAAGGAGTTATCGTAATATCGAATAAAGTATATGTATGTGATCGGTAAGAGGTCTTTTATCGATCTCATAAAAGATCCAAAAAATTTCAATTTATATAAAAAAAATTAAAAATAATAATTATTCTTAATCAAAAAATTTTTCGCTCACATGAAATAGTTAATTCTCAATTTTTATCGTTTTCTATTAAATACTTTTAATTGTTACGAAATAATTTTTATTTTTTCGACTACCGGTTATTGTTTGCGATTAAAAATAGTTCTTGTGAACAATTTTTATTTTTTTTCGATTGAAATAAAAATCATTTTCTAATTGTGAAGCTATTCCAAATCATATCTTCTTGAAAATTTGCATCGAAGTAGCACCGAGTGAAAGAGTTGAAATCATATTTCTTAAAAAATCAAATCATGGCTTCTTTCTTTTAATCATCACGTTATTGAGAACCTTTTAAATCTATTAATTTGAATTTTTGTTTTTTAATTGTATAACTGCTTAGTGCTTTTCTCACTGATTTTATTTTGTAAATTTTATTTTAATTTGTTTTACTGCTGAATTTTTTCATTATTATTATTTGATTTATATTTTAGTATATAAGCATTATTTTTTCTTTATAATTATTCCAATTTTGTTTGTTTTTAATTTTCCCCATCTTATTAAATATGTTATTTCTTTTATTTCTTTTATTTCTGTTTCGTCACTTATCTTTGGATAACAGATTGAATCTAACTTTTTCATTTAATCAACTAGGTTAGTTTTAAATTTTTATTTTACTATATTTAATATTTTTTGTTTTTATAAATTTTTAAGTTAAGTCTTAATTGGTTTTGATGAAATAAAGTCTTTTATTATTATTATTTATATTTTATTCTTATAATTAATACTTTCGTATATTTTTAAACATATTTTATTTTAATGCTATTTTGTTATCAAATGGAAGTAAAACTTTGTAGTGTGTATAAAATAAAAGTGGAATATTTAAAATGTAAGTATAATTATTATTATTTCTAACTATTTTAATAGTTAGTTATTAATTTATAAATACTTAGTTATATTTCAATTTTTATAAATATATTAGTATGTTCTACATTTAAAAAAAAAATGCTATTGCCCATTTTACACTAAAATTATATAATTATATATAAATATTAATTTTTTTCAATATAATTTATAGTCTATAGACTCTACAAAACAATACAAGTTTTCATTTACTTTTTAATTGGCATTTCCAAAATATTGGATTCATTCCTAAAAATATTCTACGATGAATTGCCACTTGATACACAATACCACAATATGTATTTATCAATTGCAATTAAAAGTAAACAAAAAGATTAATGATAATTTGAAATTCGTTTATTTGCTTTCGAGCTTGATGTGCGGTACCAATGTATTTTACATTCGGATAGCAAATTCAGAAAATCTTTGGAATTCGAATTTCATACACGGTAGGGGGGGGGGGCCTCAACTGAAACTGAACTGAAATATGTGAATAGGACTATTAAAATTTGATACATACAATCATTTTAACTAAAAAATTGGTAATGAGACTGAACTGATATGGATCAAATTTTATTTTTGATTTTCACCAACACATAATTGGACTAAATTAAGAGAAAATCATGGTAAAAAAAGAAAAACTATTCAATCTATTGAAATCTCATTAATACCAACGGTTTAATTGTGATCACACTTATATATATATACTTAGATTAAGTAACATAATTAGTTTTAAGTAAATCCATGGTGGTAAGTTAGAATCGTTAAACTCCACCATTATCCTAGTCTATTTTATTAATATGTAAAATTTTTGAGGTAATCATATACAATATACCTTAGAAGAAAACATCTTAATTTATTCTTCTATGGGAATTGATCCACCTGCTTGATACAAGCTCCCTGATTTTAAAAATATGTTCTCAAATTAAAAAAAAAAAATAATAATATTTTTGTAAATTTTTTCATTAGGGTAGATTTTACTTATTTATTTTTTTTTTTTAATTTTCGTTTTGTGTTTGAAATTTGTATATAATATGTTACAATGGTTAAAATTTGTACAATGTTTACTAAAAAGCTTAATAATAATAATAAAGATTTGATGCAATTAAGGTGTCAATAATCCTTTGAAATTGTTTATGTGTATTACAAAATGTGTTAAACTATAAAACAAAACATCAATGCTTTCCAAAGTAAAATAAAAGTTTTACATGTATAGTTTTAATTTGAAATAATATTGTTTATTGTCAGATTTATAATAGATCGGATTAAAATGTTTTGGTAGCAAGTGAGTTGAGAAAATTAACATATTGTTATTTGGAAGTCGTAAATATGCATTTCAAATTAAAAGGAAACGTTGTTTGAACATTTGAAAAAATATATAGCTATATATATTTGTTAAGTAATTTGTTTTATTTGTAATAATTTAAAACTGTATAAAAATTATATTAAGTATAGTAGTTCTTTTTATAAATATTTCTATATTAGCAAGAAAAATAGCATTGACATCTCAAATTTGATTTGAACACCAACAAATCTCGGTAAGTGATAAAAATCTATTTCAAGATTTTTTAATATATTTTGATGATGATAAGTAAAATTCATACAATGGCCTTGTTTCAACAAGTGTTCTCCCTACAACACATTTTGCGTTTGTGTGAAACAAGTCCAATGTATTTTAGAATACAAATAAATAGTGCTGATACAAGTTGTTATGTGAAAGGCAAATTCTAGAAAATATATTCCAGTCACCTGCAGTGAGAGCTAAAATGTAAACTTGGTTGTTTGAATTTCAATCTTTCAATTCAAATAACAAGTCAAAAAGAGAAAAATAGTTCAATCGAAATAATCATATATGATGTATATAAGTCGAAATTATACAACTTAATGTACATAATAAACGGTATACTTAATACTTTCTTATAGTATCTTTAATATTAAATTGAAATAAATTATATAACTTCAGTGATTTGAATTTTAAAAATTTGTCTGATCAACACAACAAAATTATTAATAAAGACCATATTCACACCTCGAACATTAACCTGAAATGAAGTCGGTCATGAAATTTACAATTTGTTCTCTTGTAAATTCTCTGGTGTTCTAAGCCCAATTTAATTTATTTAACTAACAAATTAATCATCAAATTTAAATATCCTAAAAACCCTAATCTGATTATACCTATCAAGCACATAATTAATATAAGACAGTACTTGATATAATACACTTAAGGTTTTGTAACCATATTTTTTTTTCCTGCTGCACAAAAAGATTTGCCGTGTGACTCTGTTCTGCGCTAGGTTGTGTTGTTATTTTATATTTCCTTATATGGACTGATTTGTCCTGTTCTTTTGTCTTGTAAATTCTAATCTAATGCTTGCTTTGCTATTTTATTTGTAGATCTTCTAAGGGTGCGGCATATCCATCTCCATTTTATCTTCTGTTATCTTTGAGTTGGTTCTTGTCTGACCATTCCCATAGTTCATTTTTTCTAATTATTCTGAGCCAGAATATTTTGAATTTTATTCAGCAACATTTGTTAACGAAGACCTACATTTTCCTTATATGATTCTTGTTTATCAGGCATCCATGTCTCACTTCCATACAATGGGCCTTATTCTGAGAAGCGAATTTTTCGGTACGTACCGAAAAATATGATAAATTTTGTTTTTGGTATTCTGCGAAGCGAAATAGCGATACTGATCAGTTTTTATCGCAACGTTTCGTTTTTTATGGTATTACGAGAATCGATTATTTTTGTTCGCTGTCAGAAAAAACGATAAATATATCATTATAGAAAAAGTTAGTGAAAGATGGCGAATGAGGAAGAGTAACTATATAATTAATGTAAAATTCAAGTAAATTAATTTTATTTATAAAATATTGTATCATTCGCTTCTCAGAATACCAAATGTGATGCAATGTGATGCTCTACCGGTACGTAGCGAAAAAGTGATTCGCTTCTCAGAATAAGGCACAATATAGCGTTAATTTCATGCAGGAATCATATTCTAAGTTTTGTGCCACCTGACAATGTGAGGCTGTCTTTTTCTAGGCTTCCTATTTTCTCTTGCATGTTATTGTGTGTATATAGGCGAGAAGGGCAATGTCTTATTGTTTGTGTCAATTTTATTGTTCTGGCTGTGAATAGAGTAGAATCGAGGAAAATTGCAAGCGAGATTAAGAATCATCCCGAACTGTAAAACCAATAGATGATGATGATGGTTGTTGCTTTTTTAGAACCTCATCAAGTACTGTGTTGAACAGAGGGGGGGTGTGGGCAGCCTTGTTTAACTCCCATTTTAAGTTTTATTGTGTTACTTATGTATATATAGCCATTGTGAAGAACTGTTGTTTCTGCGTCTTCGTATATGGGGCTCTTATTATACTAATTATCTTGTGCACGCTTAAAGCTGTCATATTTCTTAACTGTGTGGAATGCTCTGTCGAAATCAACGACGATGATGTGTAGGGGTAAGTTCCACCCAACAGATTGCTCTATAATCATTCTTAATATATTAGATTGGTCAGTACATTTTCGTTCTCTTTTGAATTCGGCTTGTCCTTCTCTCAGGTTCTCCTCTATTATATTTTCTATTCTAAAATGCTAATAAGTGCTAATATTTTTATAACTGAGTTCAGTATTGTGATACCATGTCAATTTCTACATTCAGGTCTTGTAACCATATAAAATATATATATATAAATATTGATCCGCTCTATTTTTTTCAGTACAATATAACTCACCTGTAGAATGGAATTAAATATATTCGGATAATACTTAACTTTTTGATTTTTCGTACAATAACAGTTAGAAGATTACAATCCTTCGATTTCGCAGAGTAAAGTTGTATCTTTCAAAAAATTTTAGTTTCTCATATCATGTTTCTTGTCAGAGCCTTTTGACCGACATAGGCTCGTTTAAATGACTGAAATCAAGTATGTTATAAATTTAAGAAGAAAGTCCAGCGAATATTATATATATTGAATAACAAAATTTAAAATTTAAATAATTATTAAGGGTTCAGTCAAGAACATGCTTAGAGACATCAGCATCAGAGACCCTGTTATATACCTTGTACATTATCTATATATACGAATTTTAACTAAATATGATTTTGTAATATTCTTAAGAAATATGTAGAATTCCTAAACGTACTCGTACATATTTACAATAAATATTTGTATGTACATTATGTAATAAAAGCTATTTTGTTTATAATATAAAAAGTCATAAAATATTTTTATTTAATTTTGGAATTTCATAAATTTCCAAACATATAATTGTCTAATCATTTAATCGTTTTATTGATGTTCTTCAGATTAAGACTACTAACAGTAGCGCCTTATATATTTTTTTTTTTGTTTTTTAAATGTTTATTCAATATTTATCTTATAAATTTTATGACGAATTTGTTACAAATTTATTTTTTAGTAGAAATAAAAATAATTAAATACAATTAGAGTAGAGTAGTTTCTCACATAATTATGATGGAAATGTTTTGAATGAAACAAAATTTTTAAATTAAAATGAACGTCAAGGTTCATCATGACATGAAATAAAATCTTGATAGACTTACAAATCTTCATAAAATTTTCGTAAATAAATTGAATTTTTTAACTGCAAAATATCAGGAGATTTGAGTTAAAAATTTCTATATAGAAAGATAGATGTGCCATATAATATCATTTTTGGTCATCAATTAATACATTAGGAAGACGATATCAGTAGAACAAAATAATTGGCCAAACATATGAATCTGAAAAATAAAACAAAGTGATCTGGATGATTAGAAATAATGATAAAATATTTTATTAGTTAATTATTGAAAATATTTGACCATTTTCAATAATTAAGCAAATTTTATACTATATGCTAACGCTAAAAAATAAATTTTTCAAAAAACTAAATTTATTAGTTGTTATTAAAAGCATCAATGGGGTAATCAAAATTAAATTCAACCAATTATAATATTTTAAATTCCATAAGCCAAATATTGGAAAATACCCTATGTATTAAGAGAATCGGCGTATCGGTATTAATGGTTGTCACAGCCGGTCAATTCAGACCAAAGATTCTTTTGTGGTACTGATAATGATGATGATGATAATTGCCAGTACCTTAATACTTAGATGTGGTTCTGATGATATCACGTCTAAGTGCATATGCAAATGTTCAGTATTGAATTTCTCTTACATTAGAGAGAAGTAATTTGAGATCTGAAAATCATAGAATTTTAACATGCCATGCCATGGTGCAGCCGTTATTAATATTTTATATATTAAGCTCTTTTTATTTTTTCAATATTAGAGGGCATTGCCGTTCCCCATAGTTGTACTCCATAAGCTCAAATTGGCTTGATTATGCTTTTATAGAAGTAATTTGTATTCTAATATTAGTTAGACTTTCTATTCAAGAGCCAACTCATTTTGTTGACTTTTAGTTTCATTTGAGCTCTTTCTGTTTCAATGTATTTCCTTCATTTAAGATTTTGGTTGAAATGAATTCCGAGATATTTGACATCATTGTGTTGTCATATAATTTTATTATTTATCTTAACTCCTTAGGAGTGAGGGGGGTATTTTCCTTTCTTAATGTAAATGCTATATGTCAACTTTTCGTTTTGTTAACTCCATAGATTTAACTATTTTTATATTTTTTTTAAATGATTGGAAACATATGTTGAAGCTATTTTGGAACACGTGTTAGAATTAAAATTGCTGTATCGTCTACAAAAGTAGAAATGGTCATTTGATTGTTGGTAGACATATCTGACGTATCCAAAAAGTATAGCAGTCGACTTATGACACTACCTTGAGTGACTCTAGGTTAAATTGGATGTGCAAATGAGGAGTAGCTTTTGTACTTAATGATTATATTCTCTCTGTAATATAATTTTTCAATAGCTCGTGGTCACTAGATGGCATACTTTATAGATGGTCATACTTTATCGAAGGCTTGAGATATATCGAGGAATCTGGTGGAACAGTATTGTTTTGCTAATTGGATTAACTATTCGATGTATTTCAATTTGTAGACCAAATTGATGGTCAGGTTCATGGTCATGTAGGTCGATTTATTGTGAGTGTTCGTTGTAATTGTTTTATTAATAATTTCTCAAATAGTTTAGAGGAGTTGTTTGTTGATATGTCTGTATGAAGCTACCTGAGTGATGTTTTTAACTTCTTTTGGTATTATCATGATCTGAGAAAGCTTGCATCGGCATTGAATATGGTCATAATACTATTACAAAAGACAATTTAAAAAAAAAACAATAATATTTAACTTTAAGATAAGTTTAAGATACAACCACTAAAAATAATCGGATCGATAAATAAAAACGTTGCAAGAATTCCTTTAATTTAAGTTTCTTGAAGAGAAACTAAAAAATAAACGTTGGTTCAAAATTTCATATATTCAATTCCTTCTGATTCCGTATTACTCTACACTAAACTGTAATATATAGATCTAGTATATTTGATGTAATCTTGAATTATCTCTACACTTATAACAATTTTTCATCTTAAATGAACACATTAAATTTTGTTAATCATATACAATTTACATCCGAAAGTCATGTATATAATCCGTGTATGTTTATAATAATAAAAAAAACAACAGCAATGAAACAAACGCAATCAGGGGGGGCCTTTATATATTTAAAAACGAATGTAAATATTTTTAAAGACAACAATAATAAAATTAATTTTATTGTTGATGCTGTCTTTTTCCCATCGTCATCTTCAACATTAGCAACGTATACAACATAAAAGTATATACTATATAACATGAATAAATATAATACAATGTAGGTATATGCATTTATGTATTTAATATTAAAATGTTCGAGTTGTATAGTGAAAAGCAAAATCAGAGAATTAAAATTCTCATGCATCAATGCGCATACCTATAGGGACTTTAAAACGTATTATCATGACGTATACTAAACACTGAGATCCTATACTTTTTCTTCTGTGAAGTGGATGAATACAAATCATACCTTGATGCCCTTTCAAAAAAAAATAAAATAAATATGTAGAAGCAACTTACTGTAAAAAGGGCACGAGCCCTTTTTATAAATATTTTTGATCTATCTACAATCCTACTAAGCAGAGCACATAATCCATATATCATTAATTGACAGGAGAAACAATATGTGTATATAGATATGATGATACTGATGTATATATAGGATATTTTGAATAGGAACAAAATAAATTTTTGAATGGATTTTATTTATTTTGACTTGAACATTTCAATATAAACAAAACTATTGAATGAATGAAACTCATTGGTGATGATACTGATAAATATTATAAATATAGGAATGATTAATATATTATTATAGTTTTGAAAAATTGAATTAATCAATGGGAGCTACTAAAAGTTACCTTTTATATATATATACTCTTATTTTCTATTAAAAATATTATCGATATTATTTCAGGAGATATTATTTAATATTCATAATTGAAAATTAATTTATTCATTTTGTCGCTGATATTCAACAGAGCTCTGCTTCCTGATATAAATAAAAAGAAAGTACTTGACAATTTTCAGCAATTAAATTTTCCGTTTGTTGAATATTTTCAGGTAAACCATAAATTGCTGATTATTACGCAAGGTCCTTTGTCATTGATCTCCGCACAGATTCTATTTGATTTAAGTCCAAGCTGCTTGATGGCCATTGAATTCAGTTTCATTAAATTCAGTCTTTTGTTTTCTGCATTTCTTGAATGCAGAAAACAAAAGACTTGTAGTGTAGATCTTAAATTGTCAGATAGTATAGTTATATAAACAAAGGAGTTCCACAAGGTTCAATTTTAGGAGTACATAAGTTTTTTACTACACATAAATGATATTAAATTCTGTATATACATCATCAGGATTGCAAAATTTTTCTTTTTGCTGATGATGTCTACTTTACAAAGTCGACCGCAATTTGGAGGACTGTTGCAAGAAAATAAATGCAAATTTTGTAAGACTATATTTGATTGGCTATACATTAATAAGTTGAAGTTAAATTTAAGCAAAACTAACATATGCGGTCATAAATAATCGTTCTGATAGTGATGCTACTTAGCTACTTTAGGCATTGTTGGTGGAAGTATTGAAAGAATAATCGTTATGAAATATTTAGTAATACATAGATAGATCCAAAATAATAAATTACTTATGAAAATTCGAAGTCAGTGCATATTTTGATTCACTCTCATTCTGAAAATGTTCAGGTTTTTAGTCTCTGAATAACTTCATCTTGAAACCGGAGAGTATGTTCGAATTCTTTTAGCTTGTTACTAACAAGACAACTTTGAGTTTTTGAAGTGTTAAATTCGATTCTATTTGCTTTACCCAATTGACAATTTTGGCCAGGTCGTGATTGAGCGCACCAGCCATCATTGTTTTTTATAGTTGACTGCTAAAGCTGTAGCATTACGTTTTCTAAGAAAATCATAACAATGCTACTATATAGTACTGTCATCAGAAAAACTATGAATTGCATTGAAAGCTATTTTTAGAAGGTCATTAATGAAAATGAGAAATAGGGTGGGTGAACGGGCAAAGCCTTTGTGAAACACCAGCATTGATTTGAAGATGGTCGGAAAAAGAATATTCAACTGAAACTCTGATAGATCGATTTAAATTAAAGCGTTCAATCCATTTAGAAAAGGTTCAACCAAATAGCGTTGCATTTTGCTATAAGAGAAGGATTCCAGACTCGATCAAAAGCCCCTAGATATATCCAGAGCTAGAACAGAACTCACCAGATTGATTAAGGCTGATGTTGAGTTTTTTGCAGAAAATATACCGATGGAATTATATATATCATGAATTATAATACCTCTACTATCAAGATGTTTCTTCAACTTTTGATTGATTAAGATTTCCATCGTTTTCGAAATGATGGATGTAATAGCTATAGGAATAGGATAAACTTGGGTAACTTTCCAATAGGACAGGTAAGTTCCTGAAGAAAAGGACAAATGGAGTAAGTGGCGCAGAGGCTTAGAAATGGCGACTATAGAAATAATACTAGAGATGGCGCTATCTCTAAGATCATCTATAAATAGATTATAGAAATAATACTTTGCATAAAATTAATACATAAAATGAGTAACGAATGCTATAGGGGTTGCATGTAAATTTCTTCAAAAAGAAACAAAAATAACTGGGACCACCAGAGACACATAAAAAGTATCCGATCATTAATAAAACATTATATAAATAAAGAAGCAAATTTGTAAATAAAGGTGAAAATTAAAAACTTCTTTCAAGGCATCAAAAAGTTTAATTTAAAAGATTTCAATTAAATTTCATTAAAATTATTCTTGGACAGCTGATGTCTTTTCAAATCTTAAAATGATTTTATAGATACAATATGCAATATATATATAGTTCTCATTGTAAGGATAAACTTAAAATAAATCTTATGTCGGATTAAAATTGATATTTCAATATGTACTCTATACTCTGTAATTGTTGTTATTATACCAGTTGTATATCCAGTGTGAAATATATAATTTTAATTTTTATTCTATATATTTGAATGTTGAATGTCTGATTGGTTCCCATTTAATCTTTTAATAAGAGAAAATCTTCAATTCTATTATATTTACACAATAATAATAATATATGTAAAAATATATATAATATATAATACATATTTCAACATTTGACACAATGTATTATCTGAATGTTGATTTGACTCTTATTGAATATTAAAATTGGGAATTGGATATATGTTTTGTATATTATAAGTATCTGAAATATGGATAATATATATGTATTTATCTTGCCTACATCATTTTTTTAGAGAATGTTTCGGTTGATTTCAAAAAGATCAAATCAAATTTTTTTAAATAAAAATTCTCCTACATTTTAAGAATTTATAAAATTATGTTGTGTTGATTTTCGATTACTGAAAATGAGATTATTTGACATTTTCTTTTCTCTAAATAGTTTCTAAATTATAATGCTCAGAAGATTAGATGTATTGCAATATAGAGGAATATAAAAATTAAATGGATCACTTCATATATACATACTTACATATAGGTATGCATTTAGATTCGATTAAATGATTTTTGAATTGTGATTTATATGAATGCATTTCTGACTTTTGAAAAAAAATATGACCTTTGATATTCGTTAAAAGTATATGGGTTATTTTGTTAAATTTTGTCCAATTCGGTGAAGATTAAAAAGATTTTAAAAAGTGAAAGATTTGTTAATTAATAATATTAATTAAGAAGTTAGTCAAAGAATATATAGAGGCATAACATTCGCCGGTTCAACATTAAAAAAATATAGCTTTCCTCTTCATTTAAATATTTAACTTAGCACAAATAATTTTATGATGATTCAAAAATATCCGAAAAACTATTTTTTGATCGACGTGAACCAATATTAGTACAAAAAAATCTAATACCGAATCACCAATTTGGATTCCGAGATTCAACAATACAACAAGTCCATAGAGTGATAAATAAAATAGCTATGGACCTGGATGATAAAAAGTTTTGTGTTAGTATCTTCTTAGATGTGACAAAAGCGTTCGACAAAGTCTGGCACGAAGGCCTACTACATAAACTGAGAAACTTTTTGCCAAAGGGATATTACCTAATGATAAAAATCTATTTAAGTGATCGTCATTTCTTTGTTAAATACAAGTGTGAATGTTCAAATATAAGTAAAATAGAAGCAGGAGTATCGCAAGGGAGTGTATTGGGTTCAGTTTTATATCTCCTGTGTACTGCAGATATTCGAACACCAAGAAAACAGAATATATTATTAACAACATTTGCAGATGATACTGTTGTACTTGCTTCACATGACTGCTTAAAAACAGCTACTAAACAGGTACAAAAAATTATGAAACAATGACTTGGTTCAAAACTTGGAATATCCAAATTAATGAAGACAAAACTACTCAAGTTATATATGTACAACAAGAACTCGATACGATCCTGAACCAATAATGATAAATAAAAAGAAATAAAAATCGAAAAACAAGCTTAATACCTAGGGATGCACATTGACAATAAATTGACATGGAAGAACCACATAATCCACAAACGTAATCAAATAAGGCTAAAATCCGGACAACTACAAAGGCTTTTGCTATACTTTACAAAATAATTATAAAACCGATATGGACATATGGTGCAGAAATCTGCTTTTTGTTTTGTCACTGCTTTTTGTTTTCATTCAGTGAGGTGGCAAGTTTTACAGACATTATGAGCGTATATTAATGTTATAGGTCATCATAATTTTTATAACTAATTGCACACAAGCACTAATGAAGGAAGTATTTTGCTTCCGAAATATCGATGTTTACAATCAAAAATAAAATTATTAGTGAAAGGAAGTTTGACAACAATTAAAATACTGTATTAAATATGTTAGATAACTTTTTTTATGATGATGAAATTATTGATTGGCTTAGGGTATTTTCTAGTGAACTGAATTCCTCATAATATACTTAAATTTATTTTTAGTTTTTGACACTATAATCTTTTTTTAAAAATTGTTATTTTATTATTAAGTAGAAATTGTTGGGTGATTTTAAGAATCTTTGAGTAAGGTCTATTTTTCTGATTTATTTATTTTTTCACCTTTACTTTGATCATAATGGTTAAGTAAAGTATAGCTATAACTAATTAATAGTTACAAATTACTTAAAATAGAATAAAATATACGTCGATATTTTCTTATATGCTTCTATTATTCCCTATTATAAAAAATTGTAGATAGAGATACTTTTGTAACGTGAACTTAATTCCTCATTAGACTGCATTATATTTCATTACTATGCTTTATAATGCATTGTACTCCTTCTATTTCCAGTTTTATTTTAAAATTAAACTTCCTATTTCAACCCTTATCACATTATATTTTATTCTAAATAACCTTTACAATATTTGACAGTGTTTACTTGACATTTCATTTGACAATTCAAATTCATATATTATGAAAAGAAAAGTAAATTACCTTCAAAAAGTCAATTTTAATTATAAATATACTTAACTAATTTGAAAATATCCTTTTTTTTCATTGTCCTTTTATCATTATCACTATATATACATATACATACATAATATATAATATAAAAACATCCATTTAATTTGGTATTTCCTTAATTTTTATGCAAAATTTATTTTAAACATATGTGATGACATTTTGAATAGTAGATATGATGGACAGGCTTCTCGCCTCTACCAAACAACGTATTATGCATTGTAATAGTTGATCGCATTTAAAAAAAGAATATAAAATAAAAATTAAATACATATTATATCCTTTGACAGGATAATAAGAGTTTACATTTTTTAATAAACACAGCAAACACTTGTTCATATCAAAAATAAAAAAAAAAAAAAATGAAACAAAAGAAGAAAATATTTGTTTGTGTACAAATATTACCTTTTAACTGATTATCCCATTAAGAACAATGCAAATTTTTCATGTTCTCTTTTTATTTCTTCAAATGAACCGAACTATAAACGAACAACACGGAATGGGATATTAACAACAAAAAAATTATATATACAAGTACAAGCAACTATGAGATATCACTTTTTCAAAATGTTGATGTTATTTAATCGAATAACAATAAAGGCTATACATTCGGTGCTTCTAATATAAAATGGTATTAATGAATTTTCGAATCTTTCGATTATAATTGATATAACTAAAATTATAACAAAATATATGTTCATCTCCAATTAAAGTCCTGGATGAATTCTATTCGAAGAGTAATTTTTAGAGTTGTACCAAATATTTCGAATTTCAATCAACTATGTTCATGTAGGAACTATGATAGGGTGTATATGGTCGCTCTATTACGTTCGTACATCACTTCATGATTTGCCAACCTGTTATATTCGTTGAATTAACATGTATAGTTGTAGAGTGATCGTTGATTGAATGTAAAAAATACGATCGGTCGTCGATGTACAGGAATAGGTTGAAGTTGTGTTGAAGTTGCAGAAAAGTCTGTTAATTAGATATAACTAGTACTCACTCGCTCCTCGAAATTCGTTGACGTTTAATAAAAAATCGTACTCACTAATTCGTTATAAAGTGTTGTCCATCATTCCAATTTATCGTGGACACTATATGATTTTTTTTATTGATTTATCTTAAACAACAACCTCATACTAAATATTAATTAAAAAAAAAAAATTAAATTTATGTCGGGGGTATTGACTGATGTTGCGGAAATTTGATAAATTAAAATTTTTGTATTTTAAAATGACTTATACATGGGGTGAAATTATAAAGAAATTTTAAAAAATATTTGAATTCGCCACGTCTCCTTTTAAATATCCTTTTAAAAAAATAATAATAAAAATCGGTTATTCTATACCAAGATTAAATATTTACCTACATTTTTTATAGATTAAATATTTACCAATATTTTACCTACATTTTTATATATTTTTGTTTATTTTAATATATTATTTATTTTCGTATAGTTTTTATTGAAATTGCCATTTAATAATTTGTCTTTTTTAATAATTTGTATTTGCACATGTATGTAGAATTATATAACCCTGACCTGACTTTTTATTGATGACTTCTAGAATTTTAACTGAGAGGTATATATTCAATATCATTTAGGCTCGTAAAATATCGTTGTTGAGTTCAATACAGGAACACGTACAGTAAACTTCAGTGTTTTCGTTTTTGTTTTATTAAATTCATAACTACATAGATATACTTAGATTAGAACTTAGAAAACTGATGACTACTTACTATATCTAGAACACAAATTTCTCGATTTACCCTGGTATGGTGCTTCTTCACGTTGATGTTGTTTTAGAAGGTACATTTAGTTCTAACAATCCGTTTCAATTGTTTCAGATTCATAAATTAGAAAAACAAAATTGTTTCTAAAATTTAAAACCTTCTAAATGAAATCTGAAAAATTCTTAATTGAAAGGAAAATGCAATCAGACATACTAAAAAGAATCTATATATTTACAATTTTAATTCCACGAATCCAATCAATATTCATAAAATTAGAATTTTATTACTGTTATTCTGACAAACTAATTGTCACTATACAATGAATGAATGAATTCAATTACAGTAAATAACAACAACAATAAACAGAAAGGATTCAGTTTTTTATTATTTTAAATATAAAATATATATAGGGGTTCTCCATCATCTCTTCTCCCTTGGTCTTTCTTTATTTTTTATAAAAACATCATTCAACAATGTTTTAACCCTCAACTAGAACCAAATTAAATTTTTTGGTTATGCTCAAAAAGAAAAAAAAAGGAATTCAATTTAAATATTCAGGCATTTAAGGATTTTTTCAATATGCAAAGTTTAATACATGTGATTTGTGTGATATTACAACAGTGTGAGAGAAAACACATGTTTTTATTGCAATTTTGAAAATTTTGATTAAATCTTGAAGATTAATTGGAATTTAATTTTATTTAAAATTAAAAATATAGAAAAAATTAAAATATTTCTGTAATTTTACAACTTAGAATATATGTACATATATATACAGCTATGGCCAGATAAAAAGCACACAATTAAATTATTTTATAATTTTGAGTCATTTCGACAGAAATGCATCCGAAATTCGAAACTAATGCATTTTTGTTTTCTTGAAATATTACTTTGTTATTTACAAAAACAACGAAATGTGTCCTATTGATATAGTTAAATATTATCGGTTATATACGATAAATATTAACGGTTATATACGATAAATATTACGATACATATTAACGATTATTTCAATTATAATGATAAAATTGCTTGGCCATCTAAATAGCATAAATGAATTGTTTATAATTATTAGTTTGAATTAAAACGTTGTAATTTCAGTTCTTAAAATCAAATTAAGATTAAAAAGTTTAAATTTATAAAGCTTAAACTCTATTTTTAAAAAAATAAAAGGCATCCATTTATGATCCATAATTATGACCGAAAGGTCGAAACACGTGTCGGAATAAAATAAATTTGTGAAATTAACAAGAGTCTTTTATTTTTTTAAAAATATTTATAAAATTTTACCAAGAGTGATGCACCACAAGTGAATGCATAAAATTTTAAACTCTATTTTTGGTTTTTAAAACAATTTTTTTAAAAAATTTGGGTAGGAATACACATTGCATCGTTGAAAAAACAAAACGCTTTTTTGAATGGTTTGAAAGAGGCTTTCATGACTCTGAAATTGGGGAGTTAGAAAATTGTTCGAAAAAATGATATATAACGTTCTTAAATTAGTTGCAGAGAATCCTATTTACCTAAATAGGAAGAGAATAATAATAACTGTTTTGCAAAATAGAACAGTGAGAAAAAGTAAATAAGATCCATTTAAGTCATCCGAGGAAATAAGCGCAGAAATTAGTCAAGAATTAGGTGTAGAAATATCGGCTTAGATAGAAGAACAGTTTGAAGAAGACTAAACGAAAATCAACTCTTTGGACGCATAAGTCGAAAGAAACCCAAGCTGCCTACTAGGAACATTTATAGTTGATTAAAGTTTGCTGAAGAACATATTATTAACAAATTTATATCTTTTTGGAAAAATGTTGTTTGGACTGATGAATCGAAGGTCAATAGATGTGGACCGGATGGCAGATATATTGTTTATCGTCCAAGAAGGGAAGAATTTAACCCACAATATACTCAAAAAATTATAAAATATTTTAGCGGAAATATAAAAAAAATTTAATTCTTACGATAGATAATAAAGATTTCCAATAATATTTTTAAAGAATTTTTCATTTTAAATTTTAAAATTCGAACGCCAAATTTAAAATGAAATAATTACAATTGATGAATTAAGTTTGATATTAAAATCAATTCAGAATAAAAAAGACATGAACTTGTGTGATATAAAAATGTTTTGTGATAGTATTGATTTAATTGGTGGAAATCTACTTTCAATTATAAATTCTTCAATTGAAAACGGAATTTTTCCTGAATGCTTGAAAGAATCAATTGTAGTACCCATTGAAAAGGTAAAAAATACCATTAAGTGTAATGAGTTTCGCCCTATAAACATGATCTCTACCTTATTAAAAATATTGGAAAAAGTAATTTATAATCAACTTGATTCGTATTTTGAAACAAATTGCTTTATGTCACAAAATCAATCAGGCTTTAGAAAGAATCATAGCTGCGAATCGTTACTGAATTTAGTTTTGACGAATTTAAAAATTGCAATTGATGAAAAAAAGTAGTCGTAGCGGTTTTCTTGATTTTCGTAGAGGGTTTGAAACAATTGATCGTGATATATTGCTAAAAAAATTATATAGGTATGGTATCCGCGGTAGCGAATTAATATGGTTTGAGTATATTTAAAGAATCGTTCACAACGAACAAAAATTGATGATATAGTTTCAGATCAGGTTGATATTAAATTAGGTGTACCACAAGGAACAATTCTGGGTGTAATACTGTTTTTGATATACGTCAATGATATATGGAGAGAGTTGTGCAATCGTCAAATTTGGCTCTGTTTGCTGATGATACTCTAATATATGTTGTTGGTAACTCTATTGAAGAATGTACTCAAAAAATAAATGACGATTTAAAAAGATTAGGTGATTTGGTTTATAGAAAACAAGTTAAAATTGAACACTGAAAAGACGAAATATATGGTTATTAATAGTGTTTTGAATAATAAAATTTAAATAGAAAATGTAGAAATAGATATTATTAATGAAATTAAATATTTAGGTTTAGTATTAGAAGATAGATTGAACTTTAAACAACATCTAGAATATATATCTAAAAAAATTAATAAAAAACTTTACTCCTTTTCAAAAATAAGAAAAAATTTATCGATATTAAGTGCAATAAAAATATTTAATGTGATAATAAAACCACATTTTGAATACTGCACTGCACTGATAACAAGTTTTAGTAATGGTAATGGTAATTTTTTTTAATTTTTAGCTTATATAGCATTCAAAAATTAAAAACATTAAAAAATAGTGAAGGTTAAATTTTAGAAAAATGTTTCGCAACCAATATGATGGCAGTGATATTTCCTGTTTGGAGCCCACAAGAACGTCTTCATCAAGTGAAGTAGGTACATGCATTGAAAACTGTTAAACTTGGTTCATACTACAGTTGGCTTAAAAATTCTGAATATGGGGAATTTTTGTTAAAGTGCGTTTTAAAGTACAAGCCAAACGTGTAAATAGAAATATAAATAAAATCTTAAAATAAAATATAGAAATAAAATATATGAAATTATTAAATTAAATATATTGTACAAATAAATTGCAATAAAAATAAAATAATAATAATATATAAATATTAAATGTTCGGCTATCTATTTTATATTTTAAATTATTGTCATATTGTATAAATTGTTTTTGCTTGATTATTTTTTTGAACATTACGTTACATGATAATCAGTTACGGTACAAGTTGCTCAAACATTTTCCAGCATTTATTTCAGGTCAGGGTAAAAGTCTTCTACATATATTAACTGTATAGGCTATCTTCATTGAGTTTTTATGACATATAGAAATTGAAATTGAAAACAAATTTACTGGAATGATAATTGATAACACCGTCGGTACATGTTTTTGTTTTAAATTTAATTAATTAAACATAATTGATGTGTGGGTTTATGATGTTATGTAAGAATTCAATGAACTAATTTTGTTCAATGACTATACTAATTTACATAATAGACAACCTTCAACTTATCATAAGACATTTCTTGAATAAAGTATACTTAATACAATAAAATAATTTGCAAATAAAATACATTTATCTGAAAATAGACCATATGTATATACATTTTGAAATATTAAATAATTTAACTCACTTTAATTACAGAATTTTTTTATCTTAGAATTTACGATTATGTTTCTTAGTAAAATTATAATTATAAATGTTTTATCATTTTAATGGTTAATCTTAAAAATTCTGATAAAATTTCTGATATTTTTAATGTTGCAATTTTAGAATTTTATCTGAATTTAAATTCTGCTGGTAGCATTGCAATTAAAAAAAAAAATTGTATAAAAAGAAAGCACAGTTATAATTTACTATACAGAAATTCTACAAAACTCTTTACCTCAAGTATAACGAAATTTAAATTATTAAAATTTAAAAATAAAAATTTAGAAATGTATTCAGAAGGACGATATTTATTTGTTATTTTAATGGCAACTTTATTAATTTCGGGTTTTGCAGACCAAAATTATCAAAATGATTGTAATATCGAATGGGATGGTAAGTAATTTTTATTTTTTAAATAAACAAAACTGTGTGCCTACTTACAGTTTTTTAATTAAATTTTAGAAAATTTCACTGATTCCATTTGTCTTCTGGAAAAGGACATAGGACATTGTAAAG
Source organism: Argyra leucocephala (assembly GCA_963942445.1). Classification (NCBI taxonomy): domain Eukaryota; kingdom Metazoa; phylum Arthropoda; class Insecta; order Diptera; family Dolichopodidae; genus Argyra; species Argyra leucocephala. Next base: position 45,906,547 of record OZ012678.1, on the reverse strand, counting down.
CTGCACTTGTAAGATATTATTATAATTCAGATTTAAAATCATGTATGGTATTCACTTATGGTGGATGCGGTGGAAATCAAAATAATTTTCAAACTTTAACAGAATGTGAACAGAAATGTTATAATTAAAGTTAATATTCTGATGGGTATAGTATGGGTAGAAAACTATAGTGCTAGAAATTAATTGTAATTTAAAATTGTAAATTGTAATTAAAATAAATATTAATAATAATAAAAATTAATAATTTTAATATAGGTATACTTACTCAATTTTTATACTTAGATTCTTAATTGTTTTTCATAACCACACGTATAAACATCCTACAATCTCAATCTAATTAATTTTTCTTTTATTAGTTTAAACTTTGTAGGCATGTGACAACAAAATATAATAATATGAAAAACATTTAATTTTTTATAATTTGTTAACGATTATTATTAATTTTAGTTTAGGTATGCCAAAGGAAAAATATGAGACGACAAAGATGGAGAACGATTGAGACAACATTTTGTTATTTTTTTTTTTTGCCTAGAATCAGAATTTGTATAAAAAAGTACCTTTTCCCACTTGAAAATTTCGATTACGGTAAATTTCCGGTTTAAAAAACCTATTTCAGCACCATGGATTTAGTTTAATAGAATTTTTTAAATTTAAAACAAGCGCTCCTTTCCCTCTTACAAAGCTTATACGCATGGTCTGGAACACCCGGTATATATGAAAATTCATGTTATACTCCACAATAAATGTATTTTTTCCAAATTTCGAAAAGTTAATTTATCCCAAAAGAAAAAGATACTGTATATGTGATTGTTAGTATACCGCAAGATTCTGATTCTGTAAAAGCAGTTAAGCTCGGTAAAGCTGCTTTTTTACTTTACAGACTGTAATACAGTTATAGCGTTATAGGTATACCCTGTTTCCAAGGTAAAAAAAAAAAAACGAGATTTTAATTAGCGGGATTTTGATAGATAGGAGTGCTGTTTTTGTCGAAATACGCTGTCATCTCGTTGTTTAGGAAATTAAGAAAAAGATAACAAGGTTTATATTTAAGTGATGATTCAATGGGATTTTAGTAAAACAATTTCTGAATTGCAATCGGAAAAGATATAAATTAAAGTTCACCAGTTCACATACCGCTTTTGCAATAATATTATTCCCTTATTTAATTATCACCCATATTCTGTTAGACCCATCGTTGACGAGAAGAAAAAATTCATCTCGTCTCGTCTCGCTGAATATGCCTTTCTGTTAGACACTGTAAGCGGCGCGATAGAAAATTTTATTTGTTGGTAGTACTGATCATTTTTTACTATCAAAAATAATTATTGGTATATAAACAAAATATGGTTTATAAAATTTTTGGAAAGGATTAGTGGAGCTTAGTTTTAAAATATTTTTTAAATAAAAAATAAATATAAATATATTTGTTTTAAATATTTTTTAGTTTAGTACATAAACAGTAGTAAAACAGTAATAGTAAAGATGGTTTTTTTTTTTTTGAAAATTTTACAATTTTAATAATAACGCAGAAACAATAATGAAAAATTGTTTATTAATCTTTACTTAATTATTTTATCTATTCAATTTATTTATTCAATTCAATTTTTTGATAAAAAAACACAAAATACTTTGACGAGATACTCTATCGCTTACAATTTTTGGCGAGATAAAAAATGGCTATCTCGTCTCGTCAAAGGTCTAACAGAATACAAAACTATCTCGTCAGAGATATTCTCACGCGATCTCGCGAGATGGGTCTAACAGAATATGGGTGTATATATATACCAATATCGTTAATTGAAACATAATTAACCAAAATTTTTCGTATTAACTTCAAAATTGGGTAGGTTCCTTATATACCATATTAAATATATACTTCATTATAACACTACTTAATTAGTATAAGAAGCATTCCAAAATCTATATATGTACCTACATGTATTTTCAATTGTATTTACATTTTTGGACGTTTGATTTTTTAATGACCATTGGTCAAGGCGTTTTCTGATCATCCTACGGTACCACCAATTTATAAACCAAACTTTTGTCCATTAAGCTAATCTCTACTAAATATTTTCAATACTTATACATTTATAAAAATTTATCCTACATTTTAGTACTTTGTTATTTAATTACATATATAGACTTGATGAGAAATTTAGTTGAAAATATTAACGGTTATTGCAATTTTTTTTATTAACTCTTTAAAAATAGGTTTGAATCTATCAGTAGGTTTCTGTTTGTAATAGTAGTGGTAATATAGAAATTATGTGAATTGTATAGTTTAATGTTAGTTTGAATAGAATCGTACCGGTATATGGATAATTCTATTTTGAAAATAAATTAATCAACAAATTGTAATAATAACATACTTTAATTCATTTTTTTTTATATTAATTTAGGGAGCAAATGTTAAAAAAAATTTATATACAACAAACAAAAACACTTCAATTCAAGCAAAGTATAAATACACAACAGGGTGTCTCTAAGTTGGAACTATGAGTTAAATTTTTTTTTCTTCTTTCAGTTAAAAAATTAAATATCCATCATAACTGTTTCATTGTGTTTTTTACATAACATTTTTTTTTTTTTTTTTTGTTATATTCTTATTGTGGATTACCATGTATAGTCAGTCAGTGATGAAGGGTTGTCATTTTTAAAATTATATAAGGGATTTTTGTCAAAATATATTTTTGCTTTTATTATTTCAAAATAGAAAAAAATCCATATTTATTAATTCTTTTACAAAATATTTACACTTGAAATTTAATTTTGTAACGATTTCATATTGTGAATTTATTCTTTGTGATAAACGAAACGCGACTAAAACTCAGTTGGGTTATTTTAATAGTTTCAATTATATCAACAACTATTATCAATATAGGAGTTGACTTGTAAAAACTAAAAGGTTGTGTTATAATTGTTAAAAATTAATAAAATTTAATTCAGTATGTTCAATGCCAGTATGTAAATTGTTATTTTATTAGAGTTTTCAATTTTATTATAGAGTCTCTTATATTGTTGCTAAAAATTTGCATCTTTAAAATTTCAGTTGTTGGTCAAAGCAGGTCAGAATAGAGAAAAATTGTTAATTAGATTAACCCTCACCAAAATTTGTAATACAAACAGAACAGATGATAATGATGAAGTTGGTGTGAATATTGTGATAGTTTAATTTGAATTATTAGGAAAAAAGAGTAACATACTTATATACATTATAAATCTACAGTTACTTTATAATACAAACGCGCGTTAAATATTTCTTAAATACATCTTTAAATAAACTGGTATACTGCCTATTCAGAGAACAAATTTGAATTATGTAAGATTATTGTCCATGAAGTATACAAAAAATACTGAATTGCTATATTATAATAATGCTGCTTCACGCTGAATGAGACTTGAGACGGCCCCTAAAGAAGACAAATCTTCCAGACTTGTTAAATCAAAATTGGGAGTTCCTACTGAATTTGTGATTATGTTTACGTTTTTTTTTTGTTTTATAAACAGCCAAGCGTTAAGATGTAATCTTCGATACTTATGCACCGCTTGGTTGGAATAGGACTGGATAGAACGAAAGAAGAAAGTTATTGAAAGAATATTAGCACCAGGAATTTGCAGAATGAGGATGTTTATGTTTTTCTTGAATTGCTGTAAATTATATACACTGAATGTGGTGTAATAATTTTTCTTCTTTTATTTAGTAAGGTAGGTCTGTTATATATCAAACATAAGTTTGCAAGTGCTACAGTGTAAACGTACCAGAAAGGATATGACTCTGCATTCGTGAAGTGCGGACAATGAACGAATTTCCGTTTGTTGTTTTATGCCATGTTTTATGCCATCTATAGCTATTTCTACTCTCTGTAGGGATGGACATCTGCAGCTCCTTATGTTACGCGTTAAAACTGTTGAAGAGGGTGAAGTAATTCTTGATTTTTAATGAGCATTGTCCATACCTCTTATACGAAATATCTATAAAATAGTGAAATAGCGCTCTTATACTATATGACGATGTCCATCCAAGAGAAATTAAGGACAAAGCCACAAATGGTTAGCTGCTAATTAGATGAATTGCGCGATTTTTAACAGGGTCTTGGTCATGGCAAAAAGCAAAATTCCATCTTAGGTCGTATAAATGATTTATAAATATTAAGAAGTTCCGAGGAAGAAAAGTAGTTTTAAATCGACTCAAGTATTCCAAAACACTTTGATGTTCGTTTTGCGATCTCAAAAATATAATCGTTCCAAGTCATTTGATTAAATTCATTGTCAAGTTGAGAATTCCAAGTATAAAATGTTTAGACTATATCTGAGTTTTGCAAAATAATACCTTTAGGAAAGAGAGACTTGGTTCAAATTTTATCAATTTGCGTGAAATTAGACAGTTTTTAGTTTTAGACGAGTTAAATTCAACTCTGTTTGTTGTTCCTCTGTTTGTTTGATAATTTTTTTTGAATCTTGGTTAATCATGTTAATCATTATTTGTCTTCTATTGATAACTTTGGCAGTTGCATAGCATTAGGCTTGCGAAAAAATATAAGGATACTACCGTGAGTACTGTCATCTGCAAAGTTATGATGAATTGAATTGAGCAGATGGATCTTGCGAGCAGATCCAAAAAATCTTCAATCCATTGAGAAAATACATCAGACACTATAGACCTAAAGCTTGCATTTACCTCTTAAAACTGCATACCATCATACTAAAGCTCTAAAGCTTTCGAAATCTATCTAAAGCGACAATATCAGATTCACCGGAATTGTGCAAGCTGATGAAGTTTTTTATCATCATGTCACCGGCTGATCGGTGCTATATAAAACTGTATTATGTGTCAGTCTCAGATAATATACCTTTCCTTTCAAGATATTTTCAAGATTGAACCTTCCATGCTACTTTGGATAAAATCGAAATCATAGCTATAGCTCTGTAGTTTATTGGATCGTTTTGTCACCTTTTTTGGAATTGGATATCAGTAGAAAGAAAAGTATAGATATATAGCAAGTTATGTATTTCACTGGAATAACCAGAGACCGTCACCGTAACAAAAATAATTAATATTTTTAATTTATTATATAATAATAATTTTTTTTATAATAAATTAAAAATATAAGAATCTTTTGTGAGATCGATAGAATGCTTCTTTACCGATCAAATATACATATATGTATTATATATATATAGATGTACCTATATAGCTACATATAATTTATTCGTTATTTGGATGATTTCAATTGTACATACCTATTACCTACCTATATACATATATGATCTGAAAATTTATCGATAACATCATGAGTATAACAATCTCTGGCATGTCACTCTGCCGAATTTGGGTAATATAAAAATTTGTACACTAAACTATAAGAGTGTATATGGTCAAGAATAACAGTATACCTATATAAACAAATAAATCCTTGAAATTTAAAAATTTTAAGCAAGTTTACCGAACGAAATTGCAAAATACAAAAGCAAGTCGATGGTGTACAAGTTTTATTATGGGTCAGAAGCCCATCAATGTTGCATTGGTCATGCGTGTCTCTCGTATCCGTTTTTCAAATTAAACATCTTTTTTTATTTTATTTTCATCTCAAGTGGGCTCAATTATGGCTTGTATAGAGTGTAATTAAAAATTTGTTTTTAAATTTTAATTCAAGTTCTATAAATATTGTGATTAAATTTAAAAATTTTGATATACCTAGGTATTTAAGAACAAATTTTTCTCGAACGTATAGGTTTGAAACTTTGTTAATTCATTTATAGAGTATCTAGGTACTTATTGTCTTAATCGATTGATAGAACTATAAAATATTTTGTGCCAATTTCTCATATTCTCTGTACATTTTCCTCATTTGATTTCAGATTAATTTTTTATTGTGTGTTAAAAGAATATACCTAGGTAGGTAGAAAGAATATTAAATGTTTTGAGACGGTATTCTTTAGACATTGAAAGAAATAATGTTGGCAAAGTTTTTTTTTCTTTATTATTTATTTTATTATTTATTTTATTCATTCATTTATTTCCTATTTACATTTTTTTAAGTACATATTTACATTAACTTATAACTAATTTATAGTTCTTTATGTCCATCGTTTCTTTATAATCGTTGATTTGTTTACCATTTTTGCAGTTGAGTTTGAGTAATTGAAGAGAACTGATTCTTTGTTAATAAATTGGCTTACAAAGTTGGATCCAGCATCCAGTAATTTCTGCTTTAGAATACTGCGCTAATTAATGCTAATTTTGTTATTTGTGGTCTTCTTTTTCATTGCCTTGTAAACCTTTCAGAAAATCATAGCATAGGGCTGCTATTTTTCGTATATAGACATATTTAATGGTTATTTTTTTTTGGTTAAATTTACTTGTATGTACCCACAGCAGTAAGTAATTATATATCTATTATCTATCCATCAGTTATTTATGTCACATAAATAAAGTTTTTATTTTGCATAATTACTTTCAGTCTTCTCAGTCTTTCTGCTTCTCAACATTTTTCTCTCGTCAAGTATGAAAATATTGAAATTAATACATTTTACAAACTGCCACTTTTTAATGCTTTAAAAAAGTACTTATGTTACTTATATACATATATACTTATTACATTTCGTGCCAACAAAATTAATTCAATTTAGAAAAAATTAAACTCAACGAAAATTACTGTACAATTTCATTCAAATGTAAACATATATGTACATCATATTTGCATACCTACATTCAAAATATTATTAAAAAAAAAACTAATAAATAATTGCAATGGCTGCCTGCCATTTATACATATTTACAAAAAATACAAATAAATTTATAGATACAGCAGAATAAATTAAATTTATAGTATAAAAATAAATAAATAAAAATAATAAAAAATTAAATTAAGTAAATAAATAATTTGTAATAATAATAACAATAATAAATCAAAATAATTATAATACAAATAAATATTCATATATAAAACAATGGGTGTGACTGAATAGAATATATAAATAATAAATATTCTTAAAGTATATAAATAAATAAACTCCTCCCATTAAAACGAACAAAAATAATTGTTTCCTACGAAACTTCAAAATTAAAGTCAGGGGCGAAGTGTAATTATTTAAACAAGACAGGTCAGTTAAAAATAAGTAAAGTAACGTAAACAAAACTTCTGAACTTTCAAGTTGATCAGTTTATTCATACATACCTTATTCATATTTACTTTGTTACCTGGTATTTTACTCTTCTTTTTACTTTCATCCTTTATAACTGTATTTTCTAAATGCATTTGCATGATTTATACATACATATTCCTATATAAATTTTTCCATATCCATTTTTACCTCTATATATTTTTGTTGCATCTATATAAATATATAATAAAGAGGGAAAGAGATGTTATATATTGTTATATATATAAATAAAACAAGCAAACCTATCTGGCTGGAGTGGAAGTGTAAAATGTATGTAAATGAAAAGTCTGGTGTGATGCGAATGCGATGACTGGCTCATATGATTTTTGCTTTTTTTTTATTATTTTTGTTTTATTTTGTGTTCAGGATTTTCCCTTCCATTGTATTTTAAAAATATTTTTTTCTGTTTAGTTCAATTTCAACGATTGTACGGTTTAGACAGAGTTATTTCTGTATTGAAACGTGACGTGAGATAAAAGATAAATAATAAATTTTTTTTTTAAAAATATTAATTAAAAAAAATAAATTGTGGAAATTAATTAGAATATAAAATAATAATAAAAAAAGGATATATTGATTGTGTGTATAATTAAGTGGAAGTGAAAATTTTAATTCTAAGAAAAAAAAAAAGAGAAATAAAAAAAATTAAAAATGCAATTTAATATGAATGATGCTGCAGCATTAGCTGGCATGATACCATATGATTCAATTGGTTTATATGAACAACCAAAACCTAGATTTATATTTAAAATGCCACGGGTAGTACCAGATCAAAAATCAAAATTTGAAAGTGATGAATTATTTCGAAGGCTTAGCAGAGAAAGTGAAGTAAGTGAACTTTTAATACATCTTGGACCCTTGGGTAAATTATTATTATATTTTATAGACTGAGCAATTGATAATGTGAACGTAAACAAAGAATTGTTAAACGTATAGATGTAGAAAAATAATAACTAAATTATATGACAATTAACATAATCGTAGAATACACTTTCAAAGTAGAGAACTAGGGTTTGTGGAATTCTATACTAAGTGTATTTATCTCTACTTATAAACAAAGTTTAAATATTGAAAATTATTAGGGTATTTTACTTCTGATTTGCTAAAAATGTTAAATGTAACTAAATTAACTAATTTACATGTTATGTACATTTTAATTAAATAAAGTAAAGTAATGTATTAATTATGTATAATACACACTTAAGCCGAAAGCCTCTGCAGCTAGTGCTTACAAAATTGGCCATAATTTGAATTATGGTCAGTTCAATAATAATAATAATAAATTAATTATGTAATGCTATTAGTGGGATAATTGTCCTGAATTTGACATTTTTAACATGCGTTTACGAGGTTTTGCAAAATTTACGTCTAGATGTAAACGTATTAGAGAGTTTGGACAATTTATGTGTAAATGTAAGCATGTTGTCAAAAAAGAGTTGTCAAAATATCGTGAGTTTCTAGATTTACAAACCATTTTGAAAGTATTCTTGTTTGACAACACTTACGTCTATAGGTATAATTTATAATGAGCGTATAATTTTGTAACAAAAATTGTTATAATTCTTGATATGTGATATTAATGAATTTGAAAATTAATAATAATGAAACAACCAGCAATGATGAATCAATTATGATGAGAGTAATATGAGTAATATTTAGTTATTAAAAAATTTATAATTACATGCAATGAACTTCAGATATAGAACTTATATCAGCAGTTGGTGCCAAATCATTTATATCAGCCGTTAGTAGTTGCACTGCACAGATGAAGGAAGTGTGTTGCTTCCGAAAAATCGACATTTGCAATCAAATATGAAAAATTATTAGTGAACGCAATTAAATTATTTAAAATTTATACCAGTTGGTGGGGTTGAGTTTCAAACAAATTTTAATTGTTTTTTCTAAGTACCTATACAGAGTATAATTTTTTTATGTAGGTAGGTAGGTACATGAACTTTGAATCAAAAAATGTCAAGGCTAAACAAAGGGATTAATTGTATTTATATTAGAGTTCACTTTTATAATAATTTAATTGGAAATGACAAAATTGAAAATTCAATCAATATCAATCAAAGGAGCATATTATTATGTAGTTATATAGTTATCATTTAAATTGTTTTTGTATACGGGAAATTTTAGTGATAACAGCATTGCTATCAAAGTTAACAAATTTTTTATATTTAATTCATAAGTAGGTACCTATATATATAGTAATGTTAACAAAGTGTGGGTACTGGCTGTCGATATTATACTTGTACATATTTAAATACATCATACTATCAAAATGGATTAGATTACAAATTGGCAAATTTTGTTTTTAATCAAAACCTTTTTCCTTGGAGTAGGACAAAGCACTGCTACTTTTTGTGTGTTTTGTAAATTAAAATATATATATATATCACCTTGAACCTATATACAACCGCCTTGCTTGCCTTAAACACGAGATCGAGAATTAACTCGTATATTTATATTTATACACTTGCGATAATCATTTCAATTAATTATGCCTTTTGTGATGTAAATTAAAATAATTGTCTTCTTGTTTGCAAAGATTTTGTAGTTTTAGTTCTCTATATTACTTTCATTCCAATTTTAATTTAAGATTTTAATAAAAATATAATTTATTACTGACATTAATAATATAATACATATACTGTTTATATCAATCATTAAATTTTTTGATAACAGATGTGTAATCCTACTTCAAAATTTTACAATTATGTAGACAAAAATAATTTCGATCAACAATAAAGTCTCTCAAATTTTATTCAAATTTATTCTTAAAAATTAAGTTTAAAATTACAATACAATATAACCATAAATATTTATTACACTATACGTGTACGTACATATATTAATTAATAATTTTAAAAATAATAGTAATACTACCTAGGTATATAAAATTTTATAGAACGATTATTGAATAAAACTAAAAATATAGGTACCTACCTAGCTATACCTATTTTATATGATTCAAAATGTGATTTAAAATGGAAATTCCAGCAATTTTAAAAAATAATATATTATAATATAAAAACGTGAGCATACACACACCACTTATGGTTTTAAAATAATTTTAAATAATATCAAAATGTAAATAAAAAGTTTTGCTATAAAATGTATATGCAAATAACAATTATTATTGTTGTGATAATTAAATTCATTATTTGATATTCAAAAAATGTTCAAGGATTAAAATATATTTTTTGTATCATATTCTAAGAGTATATTACTTGGAATATATATGTATAAACTATAGATTGAATTTATAGACTTGACCAATATACGGCCCACCAAAGTAGGTACTTGCTCAAAATTGCAAACTTTTTTTTTTATTTTAATCAACTAGACATTTTTATTACCGATGGTACTAAAGCCGATAGCTATGGTAGTTAGTGCATGTAAATTGAAATAATTAAAAATATTAATTGAAATTGTATTCAATAAAAAATAATAATAATATTACCGAGGTAGGTATTTACTATCTATATTTATTTAATGTATGGTCATTTCTTTTATTATTAACTTTAACTTTACTAAATCAATTTAGTACGGTAAATTAAATATATGGCATTATTTAATTATTAGATACAAATTCAAAGCTTTACTAAGATCTTGTAGCAATCAAAGTCTTACACAATTTAAATTTGATTTTAATTATTATAAAATTATTAATTTTTCTAAAATAAAGTATTTCGAATTTAGATGCGTTATTACTGTAAATCATAAGTGACTAGTCATTATAAATGTGCGGAAAAACAAATAGGTATTCGAAATAAATAGTTATATGTATTTTATGTTAATTACCCTATTCCTGTATCTGAAAATATAAAAACAAGTTAAAAGATAAAGAAGCATATTTTGACAACTCAATAAATGTAATCTGCACTTCAAGCTAGATCTTCAATTCAAATTTATTTAAGAATTAAGTCCTTTTTGTAAAATTAATATTTGTGAATTCATTCAGTTTAATTTTTCAACTTTTGCACCCTACGCAGATTTTGTTGTTTACTGCAGTCGACTTGGTGCTTCCTTTTTATTATTACCAACTGATAATACCGCAGTATCATCTGTAAAAGTTTTCACCGTTGCATATTCTAACTCTGGAATATCACTGGTATAGAGTAAATACAAGATGGGACCCAGAATGTTTAGTTGGCATACTCATGCACGAATATTGTTTGGCGTAGAGTAATCTTCCCCTTGATGCTTAATGTGAAATACTCTTTTTGATAACTTTTATTATCCCATTATTACATTGTTTCTCTTAAATCTAAAAAAAAAATTTAATTTCTTGAACGAGTAGTTGGCATAAGAATTTTGTATAGTTAATTAATTAATTATCAGGTATGTTTAATCAGAAATGTTTAGTTTTTGCTCCAGTCACATTTTGATTTATATTTTTCCTGTGCTTAGAAGTTTTCTGCAGAGGAGGCTTGTCATTATAAAAAATGTAAAACTCAATCTAGTAGCAAATAGTAATGCGATTTTAGAATAAATAACTAATTGTTTATATAAATATTTAATTTAAATGATGATTAATTGTATTAATTTCAAATTATTCAAAATAAATAATAATTATATACATTTACATTTCGAATTCAATTGGAAGGTCATCATATAAATTTAAAACGTTTTTATTTACCAAAAAATAGTTATACCTTTATTAACTATTATTATTTATTAAATAAATGCATGCAATATACATCATACATACAATCAATAATATCATACAATAATTAAATATGTATACAATTAATATACATCATGATTCATATATTTCATTTTTTAACATTCTTGGGGAATCACCTTGGAAATATTGAGTATTAAATTTTTCTCAATATTAATTTAAACTATTAAATTAAAAAAAAGACTAAATAACGTGGAATTCCCAAAACTTTTTTTATTCACATTACAATGCGCGACGGTAAATTTTCAATATCAATTGAATATCTATACTTTTTTATTAGTGGTTAAAATTTAAAAGTCATCATTGGCATCAAACATAAATTCTGCTATTTCCGTTATAAAATATAAATGGAATCATGATTTGATTTATAAATAAAAAAAAGCTACTAAATTATTTAAAAAGAGATACGAAATGAAAAAAAACGCCGTAAATGATAGAGCTTTCAATAAACTAGTTTGACACGAAACAAAAAATATACTCAAACATATTTATTTGTTTTTGCTAACGTTATTGGTATTTCCTCAGTTATTTGTTTTCAATTTTTTATTTTATATTAGATTTGATAATGAATCACTACTCATTTTGCTCTTATTGAGAATTCAATTTCGGCAGGTGTCTAGCAACCTACATGCATTTTAATTTTAGAGCCAAAAAAAAACATTTATCTTTTTTTTATTTATTTTTATCTGTACCTATCTATTTGTATTTATATTTAAATATTTGAATGAGTATTTATTATGGAGGTGGACAAGAAAAAAACCATATTTTGAAATGTAATCGGATTTAGGTGTTCAAAAATTTATTCACTTTAGATTATTTGTATATAGTTTTTGATAAAATATTCACATTTTAATCCATCCAATTAATTACTTTATAATAGTTATTATTATTTTGGTTATAAAATTAAAAGCTTGCATTATAGTTCTTAAAAATTGTTATTTAAAGTTGACATCAGTTTTAACAGTTAAATTAACAATTTTGTTGTTTTCTAGAAAATCAAATAATTACAGATTTTCGAAAAATAACGTTAACATAAACTGTCGCAGTTTCGGTAAATAAATTTAAAATAAAAATAAATAAGAAACGACTAATATGGTATAAATAAGACATAAATGACTACATCTACATGTTATCTGACTAATCAGCAGAAAGCATAACTATATAAATTGAGTCTTTATCATGATTCTTAGTATTTTTTTTTTTTATTTTAACTCAAATGAGCCCAATCCGGTCGTACAGAGAATTCGTTTTACAAATTATAATTCAGTGCAAATAAAAACAAAATGAAAACAATGACAAAATAAATTACAATGAAAAAATAAAGTATTAGAATTAGATTAAATATAATCACTAATTTTTTTTCAATTATTATGCTTTAGACATGTTTATCTTAATGTTTATTTTAAAGTTATTTAGGTTGTTCTTCGCTTTCAGTTCATTAAACAACGCTTTATAATATTTAATATTCAAATTATAAATTGCATCTAGTCCATTGAATCTTTTTTTTACGACATTATTCTGATATTTTCGGCATATTTTACATACTCATGATATTCATTATTGTAAGTTGCTATATAATGTTAATTCCTATCCGACAAACGTTATCAATATGGAGGTATGGCGAAGAATAACCCTTGCAAACTGTAACTGTTTTTATATAGTAAACGTATTGATATTTTTCGTAATAATGTCACATTAATGTGTAGCCAATTTATATTTTATAAGGAGATTTGGAAAGAGAATGGAAGGATTTTGTTCTCAGTATGTATTGCTTTTGTAGAAGTTCTTTGATGATGCCGAAATAAGTTTTTTTTTATAGCAAAATTGTTCTGAAGAATTTGGACTTTACCAAAATCATTTGATTTGGATAGCATATTATGTTATATTACTATGAAAAATATTATAGTAAATAGATCTTTTCAGGCTTAGTGAGACTCGATGACTTAGTATAGTAAGTTTGCATAAAAAAGAGATTTAACCCACAAAAAAACGAATACGATACGATTTATTCAAGATGTTGAAAGAAATTTCAGAAAAGGACTTTGTTGAGAACAAACAACTTCCCTGAATAATGGAAAATTGTAGGAATACCTAAACCAGGAACAGATCTAAATAAAGGTAGATTTATATAGACCGATAACCTTATTATCGATACTTTCAAAGTTATTTGAAAAATTACTCATGAAAATATTATGATCGATTCTCACTAGTAAACAGTTAATACCAAATCATCAGTTTGAGTTTAGGAATCAGCACGCAACAACAGAACAAGCGCACAGAGTTGTTGAAAAAATAACAAATGCTTTTTCAATATAAAAATATTGTTCAGCGACTTCTTTAGACATTATTCAAGCATTCGATAAAGCCTGACGGGAAGGCTCACTATATATAAGTTGAAATAAAAATTACAACACCAATATTATCTATTAATAAAAGGATATAAATACCAGGAAATTGATAGTAAAATTGAACAATGGCAACCACAAGGCAACGTATTATGATGTTCTATATTTTTATTATTTACTGCTGATTTCTTTGCTCAATTTTATAGTTAAGAACGTTCTTTTTTTATTGCTTAGACAGATTATTGTATGTAAATTTGAATAATTGATTTTGTTAATAACTTTAACACATTAAAATATTTTTTTAACTAGCTCCTGTTAATTATACTTATATTAATAATATATTTTTTTGTTATATAGGTTCGTTATACTGGTTATCGAGAGAGAGCACTTGAAGAACGTCAAATAAGATTTCAAAATGGTTGTCGTGAAGGTCATACAGAAATATCATTTGTTGCATCTGGAACAAATTTACAATTAGTATTTAATGCCAATCAAAGTCCTTATAATCCAGATAAAGAATGTGATTTTGACAAAGAACATGGAAAGGTAAGTTTTATAATTCTAGACGCTAAAATAATTTATAAATATTTTAAAAGACCATATCGCATTTAAATATAGACATATACACATTATTATTAATTTTATGGGCTTGTTATATTAAATTGATGACAAAGGATGTTCTATACAGCATTTTTTTTTTCAGTTTTTATTATTTGTTGTTTTTGTCCTTAATAGAAAATCAATCAAAAGATTGTCCATTTAAGAGCACAAATTAAATGTTATAAGTGGGCAGAAAATTATGATTTGTTCCAGTTATAGCTATGCTCAAACTCAAATAATAAAACCTTTCAATAGGTATATAAATATTAAGGATAACTTCGTATATTTTTTGTTTAGAAAATTGATTTTTTCTAAATTTATGCGAAATTTTGCTTTTTGTTTTGTTTTTCATTTTTTTTTTAAATCTCATCTTAAGTTTCATCATTTTTAGGTAATTGTTAGGGTGGAGGCATCATCATAATATGCGTAAATAATGTCCTTTTTAGTTTTTTTTTCATTTAAATTTTATTTTATTCAAGATATAGTCAAAACGATGTACATACTGTCTGGTCTGGTATACATAAATGTATAGAATAGTTATATAATATAATGTTGAACAAGAATAATGGGTGAAAATGGTTTCTATGGTGCTATCATTGATTTTGTTTGGTATATATCTTTTCTTGTTTTTTATATTTGGTATTCACAATTCACATCCTAGTCCAAAAATTTCCTTTTCTCACTTTGATATCTTGTTTTCAAGTACATAATAACATTTTTATGCAATTTATTTATATATACATAAATATATATATATATACAGTGAATAGCAAAAATAGATGAATGAATTTTAGTTTTCTTTTAATTCTTCTAAGCATTTTTAAATAATCTTCAGCAAGTGTCAAGCATTTTTGTAGTTGTTATGTTATCTGAATACTACTGATATAGTATATATCATAAGGCTCCAGTTTTCGTTCGAATTCTATCCAGTGCCATGGATATTATTGAATTTTTCTTTCATTAATTAAATTTTATAAAATTTATTTATAATTTGGCAATATTTTAAGTAAAATGCAACTACGATATTTCAGAAGGCCTATACTTCCAGGTAATCAGCAAATAATATAATATACCTTAGTTTGAGATCGGCACATGCTACCTTCAAAACTTCAATATATTGCCTTCGAAAATATATTTTGCTTGGCAAAACCAGAATTAATATCAAATAAAAATGTACGCATTCCAATTTATAAAGTAAAAGTCTGTTGGAGTATCGTACCATATCGTACTTAATACCGTGCTTAATGAACCAGTCAAAATAAACAGTTCTTACCTAAATCTACTGGCAAGAACATAAGACAAAGACAAAAAATTTAGTTTTTTTAACCCTTTCGCGGACAATGGCGTATATAGATGTCATAATAAAGGTTTGATGTGGGACATAACGGGATAATAGACCTCAAAATTTATTTTATTAAAAAATTCATGTCATCTTCAACCGTCATGAACTACATGATTTTGTATGGATTATGTGTGTTGAGTGCCTCACATAAACTACAAAATATTGTTTTACTTTCCGTTTAACTTCAAAAATAATTACATGAAAGTGTTCTGATGATGGTATAATAACCGAAATTGATTAAGGTATTTAATAAAATTATTAAAACATACCTAGAGTTTTTACCTTTAATTAATTTTAATAATGTTTCACTTAAAGTCTACCGGTTCTGTTATATTGGTGTTTCGCTCGACACCACCACATGAAGTGTGCCGCAGTCCTAAATCCGATGTGCGGTTTACTACAACCGAGGCTGTAGGAGAAATTCACCGTGATTTGATCGCGATTACCTCTTGGCGACCTACCGGTTGTTGTTATGTTTCATTAAATGTTATCAGTTGGTGAGTTATGGGTGATATAACAATAAGTTTGATGGTCAGATACATCTTCTTACAGTTCGCATACATGGCATACGTGCATACATGGTTACGGAAAAGACCCTTCAAAATGAAAAAGGGGCTCAATTCTGGGCGTGGATCTTCCGCCTTTGGTTGCTATCTCCGCTGTTGTCCGATATACGAAATACTTCCCCTCTCTTCTGTCCCCTACCTATCCTACTACACCGGGGTTGGAACCCAATCGTTCGTATGGGTTGCTAGGGTTAATAAGGGTCACCACCTGAAGTTGAGAGTAGCAAATAAGGTGGGAGAAACTAAGTGGCGTAAAATGGATACAACGACAATAAAAGGCATCACTACCCCGTTAAACCAAATTGTGAACCGTTCGATTCTGATAGCTCATGAAAAGATTGAAATTAGAAGCTATATATGTAGATCATGATATTACTGAACAAATAAATGTTGACAATTCATTCTTTTAACACTACTGAACTCAACACAGTAGGTATAATATCATCCTAGACAACTTCTAACTTTGAATTTGAATATACTTTCACAATTTATATTGATATAGAGACTCATATGATCTGTTTTATGAAATTTTTTAAATTTACAGCGTGTGTTATATTAAATGTACATCCTCGGTTCTGCTCATTCAGTATTTACAATACTTTTAAACTGATAATTATGGCTACAATACTTTAGGTAACTCTGAAATTGCTTCTTGTGAAATTTTTAAAGTTAAGTACAAGTAAGGCGATAATTATTACGATACTTCAGGATTGATTTTTTTTAGATATTCCCATTATTTGTGGAATGTGTTTGGAAATAGAGAAATAAATATTAAATTCGTTTATTTTAGCTCGACACTGTTTTGATTTATAATTTATTTTTTTATTTTATTTTATTTCATAATGTTACTAACTGCCATTAACTTTTATATTATGTTATATTATATTATTGTATACAAAACAAAAATGCAATACAAAAAAGGATAAAAAAGGATATTTGATATTTTATTCTCTTCCTTTTTTTTTCTTTTCTATTTTTATTATTTAAAATTTTTTTTATTATTGTTTTGTTATTGTGAATTGTTTGAAGTGAAGCGCATGCGAAATCAAAAAAATAATTTTGCTGAGAAATTTTATTTAAATGGATATTTTTGTACACATTTAGAAACATTTTTGTTAATGTATATATTATATAAATATTTACTACGAACTTTTTTAGTGTTATATACTTAAGAAGAAAAGAATATATAGATAAAATTTGTATATAATATTAAAATATATAAGGGAGCTACGAGATTTCTTGTTTTACATGTTTTTTGATTTTGTTTTATTTTGGAAAGATAAAATAAATAGGTGGAAGTACTTTTTGGAAGCCATTTTGAAATTTATATATTTAATTTTGTTTTATCAGGGAAGTGAAGTGAATAAGACTTTATATTTTTTAAATAAAAATGATTTTTGTTTAAAATTAGGTATGTAAATAAAAATGAAATGTATATTTTTTATATATACCTACATAATTTAATTTTGCTTTAATACATGCATGCATTCAAACCCCTTTTTCCAATTTTAGTCTTTTGGGAATATTAAAAAAATCTTTATTATAAAAAAGCAAAATTAGATATTATTATGTCAATAAGATTTTGATCAAATGAAATGAAATAGACATGAGTATACCATATACCTACCTACCAAATTTTCTAAAGTTCTATAATTATAGCAATGTACCTATATATATGTATTTATATAAATCCATTTTAAAAGTTTAAAATAAACCAGTTTGTTTTTTTAATGTCTTAATTTAAATATTTCAATCAAATTTCAAAAATGGCGTATTTTGAAAATTTTAAAAGTATGCAAAAATAGGGTAAAATAAAATTGATTAAAACTTTGATTAGTACTAGAGTTATTTTGAATGAGAAAAAGATAGGAGGGAAAGAACGATATATATATGTATATATATATATAATATATATATATATGTGTGTGTGTGTATATGTATATGCAATATACATATATATGTAGATACTATAATTTTATTATCCTTCATTAGATTATTTTTATTTTTAATTGTAATTAAAATATAAATATTAATGCTTGTTGATTTTTATAAGTATAGGCATATATTAATGAAATCGACTTTTGTTATGGTTTAAATTTTTGTCATTAGCAAGCTAATTTATTAGTTAAGCATTCAAAAAATGCTCCCAAAAAGCTAAGATATCCTCTTTTCATGACAAATATGCAAAAATAAAATAAAAATGTGTATAGGTATATAAAACTGAAAATTCATCAAATTCGATGTAAGAGAAAAGTATAGAAAATTCAAGAAGGGAAATAAATAAAAAAACATTTTGCTTAGGATTTTATATTTTTGAACTTTGTAAACTCATTTACAGTCTTATAAAACAAAAAAAAAATTAATCAATATTTAATTTAAACTTTGGGTTGCAGTATTGCTTTGTATATACTATCAGAACAATATATACAACTTATACAACTCAATGGTTGCAGTATAGATCACAAACATTCCATTTAAATTTTGGAACAAAAATTTTCCAATTTACCTACCAACTCTCAATCACTTGCTATTATGTACATGAAGTAATCTCAAACCAGATACATCACACTCTTGATTTTAATTATCCATATAATCATCATGTTCTGAGGAGTAGATTAAATTTTAGTAGGTACCCAAGTGTTGAAGACATCAATTTGGTAAACGAAAAATTACTTACATTGGTACTATTATATATATATTTTTTTGTTCTTGACAGTAACTTAGGTAGAATCACCTTTTTGTGCTTAATTAAGTGCAATACTGCAATTTTATACTACAATATATATCTAAAATATTTTTCGAGCATTTATTTATCAAATTACTGTCAGGAACAGTCTTCTTAAATAGAAAAGGTGCATTTTATGGTTACCAAATTACTCTAAATTATTTTTTGACGTTTATTTTATCCCAATGACAAAGGGTATTGGACCAGGTCGAAAAATCCATAAAGCATTTTTTTTTGCTTCATCGCCACTAATCCGCCACCCATCGTGTATATAACTCAATTGAGAGATCAATTAAAAGTGTTCGGTCATTGAACATTAAAAAGATCCTTCTTACAGAGCAATAAATTAAAATATTTTATTTTTTAGTAAATTTGGAATATTTCTTTAAGGAACCTACTTTTAGTTTCTTTTAAAAGTTTTTTCTGCTCACTCATTTATTTTATTTGATTATAACTTAGTTTATTTTGACTCTTAACTTAACTTATTTATTTTATTTTCATTTTTTGTTTCCTTTTTTTTATTTTCATTTATTTTATTTTCATTATAATATTTTCTCTCTTTTTTATCTTTTATTTTTATTATATTTTACTTTATTGTATTTTTGTTACTATATTATTCGTTGCATTTATTTTATTCTTGTTTATTTTTTTTATTATTCTATTTTTTATTTCAAATTTTTGATTAATATACTCAACCTTCAGGTTATAATAGGTCTAGATTAGTTTAGTCTAGTTACAAACAGACAATAATTAAATCACATATATGTAAGTATGCATTTATCGTATTGTAATAAACAAATTAATATGTTCTAAAAGTTATAATTTAATTAATTAGTTGTAATAAATGAAACTGAAATTGAATTGAATTATGACAAAAATTGATTTCTCATTTTTGATTATAGTATTAATTGTATATAGATATATAGATATAGATGAGCGTTCTAAATCGATATAAGAGTTGTAACAGTATTCTATAGAAGTTGCTTACCTTGTTCGAGGATAGGTCCTGTTTCTATTTCAAGCTTGGAAACAAAACAATTCTGCATTACGAGAAATTGATACAACACAAATATTTTTTTATTATTAATAAATTGCAAAAATAAACATTTAATATTTTAATGGGCTGAAATTTGAAAAAAAAATGGAAAAGAAAGATTATTATAAAATAATGGTAGATGTCAATTATGGGTAAAGATAGGACCAGAAATCTAAATACAAATCATCGTAATGACAATGTCATTCAATGTCAAAATACTACTTTTTTAATTGCTTTAAGATTTTCCTCTTGAAAATTTTTATTATTATTATTAAAATTTCTTCAGTTAGAATTAAAATTATAATAAAAGTGAGCACTAGCTACCAGGGCTAATTTTTTTAAATTTTTTTAAATATTTAATAGTTATGTAAAATGTTTTAGATAATTTTGTAGTGAAGCTGTTGAGGTTCATGATAGAAAACAAAACGGAAAATTAGATTAAAAAAATATTTTCTTTGCTTTTAAACCTATACAAAACTTCAATTTTAACGTTTGTCGATCTTTTCAATCCCATCAAAATAAAACATTTATCACTACACTAGATATATAGTAAGCGTTTATGCGTTTGCGTCTTCTATCCTCAGTTCCATTAATAAATATAACGAACGATTTCTAAAAACTTGTATAGACTCTTATACCTACTGAGTTTAATTAAATTTATACCTTTGTTTAAATTCAATTCACTGATAAATCATTAAAATTTCTAAATTACAACCCATTTATCACACTTTTTTATATTCACTATACAATTTCGGAAAATTTAATCTAATTAAACAGATTTGAGTTCTTATATACGAATTAACCTAACATATTTGATGGACATTAAATTAAAAAAAAAAAAACCAAAAATACAACATTTGTTAAATATTTTTCAACTAAAACTCTATAACAAACACTTAACTCTTAAAGATTACAATTTTTTAAATAAAAGAAATTTTGGAAGCAATTAAGAAAATTGCCTTTAAAGAAATTTAAATCCTAAAAACCCTTAGAAGTAAGTTTTAAAAATTTTAATTTTTTTTTTTAACATATTTCAACCAACTGTTGCTCGCGTGCCTACAGAACTGATCACGCTATATGAACTCATTTATTTTTCATTCATTTTGGTCTTTTGTTTTATTTTTGTTTTTGAAAATAAATTTTTTTTTTTAGTATTTTGTAGGTTCTTCAAAATTTTAGGAATCATATACAATTTAATGATATGAGATCCTAAATTTTTGACAAAATAATTTTTTTTTAACCTTTCAAATTGTACCGAAGTTAAATCAGAGAACCAAAAAAACAAAAAAATGGTTTTTGGGTAACCTAAAACATCAATGTATGGTGCTGGTGTCTGAATGTACCGAATTGTAATGTAGTGTAAGATTGAAGTTAATGCTTTATTATACATAACATTGTGTATATGAATATAGTTTAAGACCTATACGTATTGAATATAAAGATATATATAGATTCCTAAGAATAACCAACACTCAATTCAATTTGGATACAAATCAGGATTTAGTAATTTTTTTTTTTCAGAATTTGAAGCTCGTTTTTATTATAAGTATAGCCAAAAAAAATTTTTTTTTGCTGGTTGGAACATTTGGACTTTAGTGGTAAAGGGAAGTTAGAGACAAAAAGAAGGTGAGGAGAGAAGATGAATTACGAACGAAGGTATTAAAAAAAACAAACATGTAAAGTTTGTTTTGAATTTATGCTGGTCATATGTAAAGCAATTGCTTATGTATTTGATTTCACATTCGGGTTATAAACGAATTTGTATATTGTTTATCCAATCACACTTCTAATTAATATTTGTGTGAATTTGATCGTTCAATTGGAATTCAAGAAGAATTACTACTCTATAAAATATCATATTACAAAACATATATTGAAATTTCATTAAAATTAGATTCATCATCATCATCATCATCCACCTGTAACTATACATCAGTGAGTCTAATGGGGTTATGAATATGTTTTATGGCCGTTGTATGTTGTTTCCAGTTTACGCCATTTAGCATATTCCTTCTTATTTTCCTATTCTCCATCTTTATGTGGTAAACCATTTTCACCCTAAAGCAACCCTCACGAAAGATCAGGTTCTCACCCGGTGTAGTAGAAAGAATTGGGAAGTATTATTAGACAATGGTGGAGGTATAAACGAAACGTATAGAACCCATATTTTGAATTGCCATTTTCGCGTATTGAATGTAAGGGTATTTTCCGTAATCATATATGCAATTGCAATGTCTATCTTGTTTGTATTCAAATTGAGCGGCCTGCAAAAATATCAATCTGTGCGTCCAATGGGAGGGCATGCCCGTCAGATATGAGTTAATGGTTTTATCATATCATAGAAAATGCCAAATTGTCAATCATTTAATAAAATATGACAACGAACAGTATATGCTTCCAAACAGTAATCGCAATCGAATCACGGTGAATCCTCCTTCGCATAATTAATATCGGATTTAGGGATGCGGTATTTTTAACACCAATATAACAGAATTGAAAAATTTAACTTAACTATAAAAAAGTATTTTGAAAATATTTTTGAACAAAAATATCGAAATAACAATTGAATATCCATGTAATGCTTAAAATAATTTAATATTACTTCTCTTCCCTGTAGCTTTGCACCTCTGAGGAACCTTCAATTTTGTATAAACTATTTATTCTCATACTTATCGATTTTTAGTCATTGTTTTCCCATTTATTACTTGAATTTTCTATATTGTCTTACAATCTCATTTTGAACATCTCAGCACTCTTCTGTGACGATTTAATGTCGGGCTTGTATATGTGTAATATTTTATAGAATTATTTATACATATATATACTTATTTAAGCTTCGAGATCGTATTAAATCGTATAATATTTTTATTTTCCATTAGAGTATCAAGTTCGTTATCATTTCTGTTTCTATATACTCCTTCGTTCTCAAAAGTGCAGTGCCGAATTTTCCTGTTTGTGTTTTATATTCAAATATTAGAAAATTATTTTCATCGGCTGCATACAGGGTGTTAATCTAATAAAGTGCCTTTGTGTAGAGCTGCATTAATATAGGCAATATTTTCAAGTAGAACAAAATAACTCATAAACCCAGTCATAAAAACGAGAAAATTTTTTTCAATTGTATTTAAAAGAAAGGTATGAGAGCTTCCAAACAAAAATATTTACCTCTAAGTCCTTCTTATACTTTAGAAAAGTCTTTCAAAACCCTACAAAGTCAATTTTTTTTTTGAAATTTTGATTTTATTCAAATAACAGTTTTTTAGGATATGTAACATTTAAATTTTACAAGATTTGTGAATTTTTGAAGGTTTCAACATTTTGGGGTTTTTCCATTAACTATATTTAAAATTTTGTTCACATCACTGGTTGCTATTATATTGTACTAGAACTATTTATTTCCAAAAAAATATATGTATCATTTACATTGATGGTATCGATTTATTGAATTAACTTAAGATTTAAAATACATATAATATAGGTATAATCCTGAGTGCTATGATATTATTTCTAAAGTAATCCTTAAATATTTCAAATTCAAAATATAGCAATTAAGATTGAATCAATTTTGAATAACATATTTAAATTCTTATTGGTTGACATTACATTAAACTTATTAACACAAGCATAACAAGTCCTTTCAAAATTTTGTGTATTTTAAAAGTGTTTTAATTTAATGCCCAATAAATTGCGCTCGTGCTTAACATTTTAACATTAAATTTTAGTAATCGTTTTAATCTTTAGAAACAAAAACAAGCATCTATAAAAATATTAATATTGGTTCTTCATTTATTTTTTTTGTTTTTTTTTTCAAAAAAAAAACTCTTGAAAATTTTCCTCAAAAATTTTAATTTTTTTTTTGGAAACCCCTAAAGAATTTGTGTTAAGTATAATGTTAAACAAGGAATTAAATTTCAAAACTCAGAGTGTGGCCCTTAATAAGTCAACCGAAGTGAATATACATATATCCTATATGTATATATATATTTGCTTATATCATTTTTAAATGATTGTTGTGCATCCCTTATTTTTAATGTGTATAGGGATGACAAATTATTAAAACTGTATATACATACATATCGGAACATAAAATAGTCATTACTTCATCAGAATCATCAGGACAGCAACAATAACAACAAAAATGCACCTCTTATTTTTAATTTTAATTTTTTTTTTCTTGTTAATTGCTCATTGGATACTTCCGGTCACGCAGCAGTAGGTTAACTTCTATACTAAGTAAATATTAAATATGAAAAAAAAGAAACAAAACAATTTAATGTTCCTGAATTTTTTTTCAATTTTTAGTGTTTTTGTTTTTCAATTGATAGATATTTTTAGACGAAAAAAAATACCTTCCCAGGCCGTGCAATATTGAAGCAAATATAAAATACCTAATTAGATACCTATTTTTTTATTTTATTTTATTGTTTTTACATATTGATTATGCATAATATCAGTGTTTTGCTGATTGATAATATTTAATATAATATTTTGAAGCTAATTGGCTCGAAAACTCTAACAAGGTTCAGTTATCCAAGTAAATTTTAAATTCAATACAAATAAATACTAAAAACAAAATACACAATTCGAAAACCTGAAAATGGATAATAATTAGTTTAGTTCCATTTGAGAATGCCAAATTATTATATTATTATTATTTTTTATTGAATATAATTGAAATTATGTATATACAATAGTAATTTACAAGCACTAGCTGCCAAGGCTATCGGCTTTAATGCAAAATAAAACACTATTAGTTATATACAAATAGGACTATAGTCATTGCCACATTTGTATCTTTGGCACCCTTATAGGCAATATATATTAACACGCCCCATAATTCGCAATAAAAATTAAAAAGTACAAATATAAAATAAAAATCAATTATCTGTTGTTTTTCTTAATTTATTGATTTAATAAGAGCTAAAAATGTCAGTGGAGTACGCATTAATTAAATAAAATTTTGCTTTTCGTCACCAAAATAATCTATATTTGATGTAAAATCTGTTGCTATTGAAAATATTGCTGATGGTTTAAGGGTAGTTCCTTTATAGTAGATCTTAAACAGGTTTTCAATCTTTTCAATAACGAAAAACTGTGTTCCGCAGAGCAGCTACTTATATATATTATATATTTATATTTGGAAAAACAGTTTCTAATTTTTTGCTATTTATTAATTTACTGAACTCTAATTGAATTTTCAGAAATTTCACTAGATTTCAAACAGATCCCAAGTGCACACATTCTTCCATAAAACATTCATCTAAATCGTTCTTGTATATCTGGTATAAATGCAATTTCTAATATTAATTTAGGTTGGTATTTCTTTAAATTGTTCAAAAATTCTAAATTTTTGTAAACTAAAGCATAAGCTTCAAGCCTCTTTTTCCGTTCTTCACTAAGACATGAAATAATAGCATTAAATATTTTGGTTTTAAAATTCTGATTGCTATGGAATTCCGATTCTAAAATTGTTTCATCAGGAAACATTTTCCGTTTGCTTCCTCATTTTCTTTCAAATTCTTTAACAAAAAATATTTCTTTGGCTTTAAGTTCATAGTTTTGATATAAATTTAACATTTAATGTACAAATTCCATCAATGATTTGTATTGCTCAACAACAATCGATAAATCATTTTCAATGGATTGTAACTTTAAACTATAGTAGCATTGAAACGTTTTAAAATAGATTTCCAAAATGCCATCATAAAAGCACATTCGAGACGATTCATTTGATTGTTCCTAGACTTCTAACTTGAGAAGATATTGTTTCATCTTCTGATACTTTTTTTAAAGCTTTAGATATTCCGCCCAGTTTTCATACAGAACTTTTGCATGCATCATACCGACAAGACCATTTTGTTTCGGAAATATTTTTTATGGCTCGCCCTTTTAAAATAGTAGTTAGCATTAATTAACGACTTGGTGAAGAAGAAAATAAATTAAATAATTCTTGTAAAAAATTGAAAAAGGATGCTGCATCTCGGCAAAAATCTGCCGCAAGTAAGATTTTTTTTTTCTGTTTTGTTTTCAATTTTTGTTTTAATTTTTGTACTTTTTTCTTATATTAAAGAATTTTTATGAATTTTTAAAAAATGTCTGTACTTGAAATTTATTTTAATATATGTAGCGGCATCTACTCGGAAATAACCATCGTAGACATCTCTATATTAGTCTATGGTACTACTTATAAATAATGTTAATGTGTATTAATATTATTATCTTGTTTAATTCTGATTTTCTATTAGATAATTTAATTATAATTATCAATAATTATAAAATTAATTTTGATTATGCGAAAAAAAATTATGCTTGATAAAATTTTCCAAAGAAAATCACATTGCAAGCGCCCTTTTGCCTAAGCACCAGTTGCCTAGGTTTGTCTATTAGTAAATGCGCCCTTGACTATAGTGATGGGTCTCATTATGATATTAAAATTCATATTGTGAAATGTTAGTCTGTGCAATATTCAGCAGTTGAAAAATTCTAAAATCTTTCTACATCTTTAATCCGCCATTTTATTACTTTCATTAAATTATTAACCAGTAAATGATTTCTGACTTTATCACTCATAAAGATAAGAAATGCATAGAATCCCCATCACATAAAGTGCGTTAAATTTTTTTTTATGTCAGTAACAGTCAGAGTTTTTGAAGTATTAAACTTGATTCTGTTTTTTGAGCCAAATTAGCTATTGTGACCAAACCATGACTGGGTGAACTGGCCACGATGTCTGTTTTGGTTGATGTAGCGATAGATGTAGCTTCAAATTTGTTATGAAAATCGTAGCATGTTACTAAAGTAATGTTGTCTGCAAAGAGCTGCGGATTGGATTGAAAGTGGTTTATAACAAGTCATTTATAAAACAAGGAATAGCATAGATGAGAGAAGTGATCCTGGGAGAACGTTATTTTGAACTGGACAAATTTAAATCCATAAAATAAGATTTGAATTGTACGATTCTAAAGGAAACTTTCAATCCATATCAGACGAACTCAAGCATAATGCATTATGCCATACTCGATAGAAAGCTTTAAAAATATTCAGAGTAACAACATTTGCTTCAACCGAATTGTACGAACCCATATATAGGTTCTCTTTAAGGATGTCGTTAAATTACCGGTGGATCGGTAGGATCTAAATCCGTATTGTCTATCATGGACATTACCTTGGCTGTCAAAGTATTTGTTCAGCTTCTTGTTTATTAAGATCTCCATCAATTTGGAGAGGAACGATATTATCACTATACACCTGTAGTTAGAGAAATAAAATTACCTTTTCGTGTTTAATTAAGTACGACGGTGCTGCAAGTATAAACATATTTTACTAGAATGTTTTCCGAGTTTTTATTTATCAAATTTCTTTTTTCAAATTATCAACTCATTAAATGTGGAAAACTACAACACAATTGTCAGGAACTAACCCTTCTTAAATAGCGTAGTCTCGCTTTATTTAAGTTACTACCTTAATTCAGACTATATTCTTAATTATTTTATTGTTATTCTGTCATAAAGCCTTTTTTTTTCTTTCTTGGGAATCGAACTTAGAACCTTTTGGTTGAAAAGCAAGCGCAATAAATAAGATTTAAGGATCAATTTTTGGCTGACATCAAATTTTGTTATGTTTTTGAGTTATTTACCATTTTAATGGAAAAAAGTGTACAGGCTCCAATTATAAATTTTACAATATATTTAGTGTCTTCAGAAGAATACTGTTAAAATTAATGCTTTATGAAATTTTGTTGGTTAGGAGTCATTAAGAGGTCTGTATAGTCCTGTAGGTTGTTTCAAATCAAACACAATTATTTAAAATAAAAATCTTTTTAAATTTAAATTTAAGAACTAAAAGATTGCTTGTAAATTAGTTTGGTGAACACCTTTTTTGACCTTAACCCAAAATATTACATTATGTTATTGATTTAATTAAAATGTATTTTATTGTCAATTATAAGCTTTTATTGTCAAATATAAGTCTGTAACTGCGTATAGTTTTTCAATTTATTTATAAAATTGTGAGATCCTGACTCCTACTATAAAATGAATTATTGAACAATTTACAAAATTTTAACAAATTAATTTGTTTATTTTTTCAAATATAGTTAAATTATTTTGATTAATTATATTATAGTTGAATTATTTATATATGTATATTAAAAGAAATATGTAGCTTCCGAAAATTAAAATTTTAATTTAGTTATAAAATTTTTTTTTGATTGACTTAAGTCAAACAACATCTAATCTTTGCTCCAAGTAAGCGTGAATCTGACATAACGTAATTTGACATAAAATTTGATTTTTAAAAACTTTCAAAAAAATTGAAGTAAATTCAACTATTTTTTAATTCAATAATCCGTTGGTAGCGTTATAGTGTATTAAAATTTTTATATTTAATTTATTTTGCTGACGCCATCGCCTGAATTGAAATTACATCCAAAGCACAAGGTAACTCAACTCAGTTAAATTTATCATTTTTTGACTCTCAATTTCAATTCGAATTTTTGCTATCAAAATAAAAGTAGTCGGTCTTATATACATATATGTATACATTATAATATTACTTTCATTATATCAAATGAGTTGTAATATAATTTGGTTTAAAAATGCCTGCATCTTTTGAAATAAAAGACATACCTACCTATCATTACTATTTAGAATATATTTTATGAAATCCTTAAATCTAATCAGTGTTACAATCAACACCTGTGGAGGCAAAACAATAACGAAAAAACTAAATTTTTAATATAGGTAATCTATGTTCATAGATGGTACCAAAAATTAAGTAGATATCATGTCGAAATAAATACAAAAACGAACAAAAAATTGATATTGATTACAAAAAAGGATCATCAAAAAAATTTCATGCAATAAGAAAAATAACAAGATTTTAAGTATCCCTAAAGGATCTTTAATGTTTATATGCGTACGTACCTGTAATAAAAAAAAAATTAAGATTTAAAATTTGTTTTGTTTTTGATTTTAGAGCAGGCGTTGCTCCTTTAAGATTTCCAAAATAAAACAATACCGAGATTTTTGTTTATTGTTTATTTTTGTTTCATCTCTCCTACTTGTTTTCAACTAATTTTTTTTTTTTTTTATAATAATGTACAATAATGTATACGGTGTTATTGTGTAAGGATCAAGGATCAGAATAACTTCTTGGAAAACTAAAATTAACCTTATTCTATTGATTTTTTTTTATGTTTCCTTGCATGTATGAGTTTGTATGTGCGTAAAGTATTAAAATTGCCTTATATAATTTTTAATACAGAGTCGGAATGGACTTTTATATAATACATAATATGTACATATGTATATATGTAACAGCAGTAGATCAGAATTAGAATCAGAAAAAAAATTACAGATTCCTTTTTCTAAACAGATTTTTTTTTCTTTTATTTTAAAAGTGATTTATGGAGTAATTTTATGAAGAAAAAAAATGTCCAATAAAAAAAAAACAAAAATTGTTTTGTTTAAAAGAACACTTAATAAAGATGTTCTGGAATGTAATAAAGAAATTTAATGTGAAAATTTCAAGGGATTCAGAATTTTATTGAATTAAAAGGATATTAAAAATTTAGTAATGATTCTTTTGAATGTGTGTATATCGTCCTTGAAATGGTTCTTGAAAACAAAGAACATTTTTTTAACTTCTATTTCAATGGCATTATTCTGATGTGCTGTTTAGGATACTCTAATATAAACTCTGCACATGTGCATAACAATGAATTTTGTTTTTGATAATATATATGTGTATGTATGTATGTGTATAATATAAACAATATAGGTATACCATATTACCATTATTGGAAATTTAATCAATTTTAGAGTCCATTATTGTTTTCCATTTTTTTTAAATTTGTTAAATATTCAGAAATTGTTTTCAACTTCCAGACTCATGAATGAGTTTTTATGAAAAAGAAAAAAAAACTTAAAATAAATCTAAAATAAACGTAAATCTAAATCTGGAATTAAAAAAAAAATATTGGTAAAACGGTACATTTTTTGTGATGTCATTAGTTTTCGTTATCCTGTTTCTAAAATGGTTTTAACAACTCCTGTACCTAGTATAGTGTTTCGTCACGTGACCTAAGGTATGTCTCATCAAAGTTTGAAAAATATCTGACAATGTATACCTAAAGTAAAGTATACCCAAAAATCTTTTGATTTTGTAATGAAATTCATTATACATAATGTACATTCAAATGATTTCTAATTTTCATTGAATACAATGGCAATAGTCTATTCGAAGAAGACCAAAGTGACGTCTTTGAATTCATATTGCTATACCTACCTACATATTGCATTGAAGTCTACTATCGAAATACATGATAAATATTCTATATGAATTTTGAAATTTTTCACCCACATTTAAAACTAATCTTATATTCTGCTAAGCTAAGGTTGATCTATAAAAAAAATCATATCTTTTTATCTGTCAATTTCAAAGTCTCTTATTTTGAAAAGCAAAAATTAACATAAAACCTGATATTTATTAATTATTTTTTTAAATTTAATTTCTCTTTCTTTTTTTCTTTACAGGTTCACATTCGATCACATTTTATAATGAATGGTGTTTGTGTTCGATTTCGTGGTTGGTTAGATTTAGAACGTTTAGATGGTGTTGGTTGTCTTGAATACGATGAACGTCGTGCAATACATGAAGATGCAATTTTACGAGAACAAATCGATCGTTATAATCAAAGATTACGTGAATTTGAAGATACAAAACGTGCTTATCAAGATAATCGACGTGATGAAATGGATGCTGTTAGACGTGGTGTTGCTACTGGTGGTATTGGTGTTGGTGTTGGTGGTGGTATGTGGAGACGATAAATTTCTGTATAAATTAGAAATGAATTTTAAATTAGAATATTTTCGGTTTTTATATTATTATTTTTTTTTTAATTCATATACTTTTCGTTATGATAAAACTGATATAATTTTAATTTTACATACAAAAATTCATATTTACAAACTAAATCTATATAAATTAGTTTGTGATGATTGTAATAGAATGACAAATTAAATAAAAAAAAGTAAAAAAGAAAAAAATCTATCACATCCAACTGGTGCTTAATGTGATTTCATCAGTAGGTACGCTAATTAAAATATAAAAATATGTATGTAGCTATATCTATATTTATCGTTATATATATACTTTTATACTTTTAGTATAATATACATATATACTTTTTTTCATTCAAATTGTTTGAAAAAATGTTGAATTTGAATATAAAAAAGTAAATATTTTTTTTGAAAATTAATTTTTAAATTGAAATTCATCAATCAAGATAATATCTATATTTACTTTCACTTTGATTGTTTAATTCATTTAAACGCGATGCAATAGGTCAGAAACTAAGTCTTTCCAATGTGTTCAATTAACGCAAGACAATTTTTTTGTAATTAAATTTTCATTTGTTTTATGTAAAGCCACTTGAAAAAGTGTTTATTGTCTTTCACTTTTTTCCTCACGTTCCTACACGAAGAGTTAAGGTTCTACTCAAAATCTTGCTTCTTAAGAATATGAAAGTTAATATTGATTTAATAAAAAAAAAAGTGTAGCTATAAACTATAAACAAATAAAATTCGGAATTGAGAAACACAGAATCAGCTCCATAACTTGGCCTTGTGTGTGTAACATTTTTACCCACTAAACCACATCATTTATCTATAGTAATATATGATGTATTTTCTGATTCTGATGAGCTATTTTGTTCCGGATTTAATTTCCATTTTATTGTAGTTAAATCAGAGCTGTAAAAAACCATTACCATTGCACTTGAAGTAGTATTATATATTATAATGGTATTAATTGTCATATTAGCATTACTTGAAATGCTACTGCTAAAATAATGCATTGTTAACTAAATTATTTTTGAATTACTGAAGTATTTGTTAGCATTACTTTGTATTAATTATCATTACTTTGTACTACAAGTATGTAATGATAATGGAAATAATTTATTTTGCGCTATTTGTAATGATAATACTTCTGATAATGCATAATATATGAAAGTAATGCATATTTTATACTTTTGATGTAGATTATAGCTAACAATGTCTATCTAATTCTAAATTTCATAAATCTACTAATTCAAAAGGTTTTAATCTTTTACATACTGACAAATAAATGACATTCTTTTTTTAAATATCAAATTAACTGTTAACAACTAACTGTTTTTCGTTCAGTATCAAGTTCTTACATTTGAAATGTTTATTTGAAATATCAAGAAATGCGTTTGAATTTATTTATTTTTCCTTTCTATTTTGTAATTATAAAATTTAACTCAAAAATTATTTAATTGAATAAATGAAGTTAGGTTCATAGGTAAAAAATAAAATTGAAATAATTTATTATGACTTATGATGACTCACTAATGATAGGCGTTCATTTGTTATTGTTCATGTTTTGGAATCGTCAATTATTACTATACTATAATTGAAAACAGAACTTTATAGATAGAGTTGAGGATAGAATATCGTCAATTATTACTATACTATAATTGAAAATATAACTTTCTAGATAGAGTTAAGGATAGAACATAGAATTCTGTAATGAGTTTAAAAGTAGGTTCATTAAAAGATCTTATAACGAGTTCTAGTATATTAGATTAGAATGAAATTGATAAATTATCCTTTGGTATACAAAATATTAAATTTGATTGGTGAATATAGACTTCTTAAAAATTAAAAAAGAAATACGCGTATCTGTATGATAAGCATATCAGTAAAATTAAAAGGAAAATATTCGACAATTTTCACTATTATAAAAAAAAAATATTTTAGATTTTCATAATATTTCAATTAAAACAAAATACATATTCATACCTAAATATATATGTATATAAATTTTTTTTTAATTTTTGAAATATAAAACTGTGACTTAATTATTTTTAACTAGTATTCAGATATTTTTATTTAAATTTGAGATAAATATGTATGTATATTAACAATAATAAAAAAAAAAACAATTATTTTGTCAATTTTGTTAATTTGTAAATATTATTAATTATGTTTTTAAATTTTAATTAAATAAATAAAACTAATTTAATTACGTATATACATATAAATGGCAATTTACTTAATTACATTTTTTTTAATATTAATTAATCATGTATAATATTTAAATTTATTTGTTATATTTGTTTTTAGTTTTATATAAATAAATAAATACAATTTGTATGTGTAAAAATAATTGTTTATACAATTATTATAATTTAGTGCTTCGAATATTTTATATTTTGTAAAGAAGAGTAATCAAATTCACATTTACCACCACTGTACTATATTATAATCCTTGTATTCATCCTATTTTAAATAAATATATATAGTTAAGTATATATTAAATGTGAATTAATACTCTTAAGAATATTAAATAAAACTATTTTTAAGAAAAAAACATTTTTTTTTTATTATGTATTATTATTTTTGAATTTTTTAAATACAATGTATTTGATAATTTTAATATACATAATATTATATAATATAAAATAATTATTATAAAAAATATTTAAAGATGATTTAATTAAAAATAAATTATTTAATTGAACTTTGTTTGTATTTTTTTTTATTGTTTGGAGTAGCAAATCCTCAACGTTGTCATCGAGCCCGGAAAAACGGCAGCATTCTTGATTTTAAATCTGTTGGTTTTCTTGTTCACTAAAATAGTTGTACCTCATTCTATATTATGAACTATACATTTTTACAACTCTAAAATTAATCTGCTTTTTTAACTAAATCGAAATTATTAGAATTGTGTCGACTTTGGGATGAAAGATTTTTTTTTATTTAAGCCGAATAGCCTCATAATATTTTGAATTATTTGTTTTTTGTTTTGGATGTATACAAAATTATCGATTGATAGTAAACTTGAACTTCCAAGTTTTTGACTTGCATTAAATGAGAAATCGATTGGTAATTGTCCTCTTATCTTAAAACAATTAAAATTTTGAATCTAAATATTTTTGCAAATATTAAAATTCTTTTGATACAAAATATTATTTATAAATCGTATTGAAAATGAAAAATTATATTTATTTAAGTCTAATTATGTAGCAATACTTCCAATCCTATACCAATCTTATAAATAGTTTGTTATCTCATGTTATTTTAGTGTGAAGTAGACTATAAGATATTAGATTTTGTAGTTTTCGGATTTTTTATTTTCCGTGTTTTGATTTTCCTGATTTTGTACTTTCCAGGGGTGACAGCACGTAACTTGTTACAAACGCTTTTTTTCGTAACAAAACAAAACATCACAAAATTTTTTTGGCAGCATGTATTTTGAAACGCTACTTTTGGATTGAAACAAGAAAAAAATTTACGAAACATTTCAAATGTTATACTGCAGTTATATAGGGATCAGTAAAATGAAGACATAAAAATGAAACAGTACAATGGGATTTTTTTGATGAAAAACAACTAATGTTGTTAATTAAGGTCAGAATGAAAAATGGTAGATACGCCGCTGACATAGTCCAAATCACAGATAATAGAAAATTTTAAAACCGTATTAAGCAATATTAATTTGAATTAAAGCTAATATTTTATTATTAATATTATTTTTTTATTATGCCTTAATTTCACTAATTTTATTTTATTTTTTTTATTTTATTTAATTAATTTTGTTACTTGAATTTTTATTGCTACTGTCTAAAGCTAAACGGTTGATATTTTTGTTTTAGTTTTTTTTTGTATAAAACTTATAATAAATTGTATTAAATAGTCAACAGGAGCTCTACTAATAGCTCTTATGAGATCATGAAAAAAAATTAATAAACTTAATATACAATTTTTCTTATTTCTAATTTCAATAATTTCAATAAAAGAGCTTATACCAATGTATTCACACCTATTTAGGTCGTCTATGTAAACATCATTCGTAGTCAACTCAGGAGTTCCCCAAGGGAGTCACTTGGGTCCTCTTCTATTCATTATTTCTGTGAATGATGTTGCATCTGATATGTAATTAAAAATAGTGATCTAATGCACAAATTTTAATTTATGCAGATGATATGAAATTTTTCAACCAACCAATCTTTTACAATTATTCACTTAATGCTGAGAGTTAATTCCATTAAAGATTTCGACGATAAGTTAACGTTTAAATTACACTTCAACTGAATTATAAATAAATCCAATTTCTTTGCTAGGGTTTATAAAGACATCTCTGATCCCTATATTTAAAAATCTCTGTACACAACATTGATTCGACCTAACTTGGAGTATTTGTTAGCCATGTATGGTGGTGGTAATAAAATTTAGAAAAAAAAATTATTAAATAAAGTTGTAAGCAAAAAAAAATAAATAATATATATTAGAAAAACAAAAATCCGTCGTAGTAGGCTTTGCTTTGATTTTTATGAAAAAATATATATTAGAAAAACAAAAAATCGTTATAAGTAGGTTTTCAGATTTCATTCTGTCAAGGAATTTGCTGAGAATATTATATATATTGGAAAAATCAAATTAAACTAAAACAAATAATAAATATTAATAA
Source organism: Argyra leucocephala (assembly GCA_963942445.1). Classification (NCBI taxonomy): domain Eukaryota; kingdom Metazoa; phylum Arthropoda; class Insecta; order Diptera; family Dolichopodidae; genus Argyra; species Argyra leucocephala. The sequence continues at coordinate 45,870,578 of OZ012678.1, read as the reverse complement.
ATATTCTATAAACATAAAATACTTAAAAAATAATAAAAATAAATATATTAATTTGGATTTTTGTGGATACACAAAATATTTAATAAAAATATTGAAAATAATAAAAAGAAAGTCAAGAATGGTTGAAGAAAACAAACCAAATAAAACAAAATTACGTCGAGCATTGTCAATGCTAAGGAATTTATTTGCTTGGACACGGAAATCTACAAATCAATCCCGCTCAAAGGAGGATATTAATTTTAATGTAAGTCTTTTAAAATACATTATAATATTATAATCAAATTAAATTTTACAATATATTGTTTTTATTGAACATCAAATAAGTGTTTAGATAAATTATATAATTGTTTAAAAATCAACAAAAAAAAAGTAATAATTGTATTGTAAAATAATATTATATGTATCATATGTATGTTTGTATGTATGTACGTTATTTTGGTTATTTTTTTAAATAATTTTTTTTATTAAATTTACATAATACATAATTATATAATATAATATGGTGTTAGTTTGTATACATATGTATGAATGTTGCATATTGAGGTTTGTTTTTCTTTTTTGTAACAGCAGATTCGGATATGTATTTACTTTTTATATTTGAATACATATATTTAGAAACAATTATTATTAATTTTTATGTAGAATAAATGACAGTTTTAGAAATGTATTTTTTTTTTTGTTTTTGAATGTTTGAATTTAATTTTTTTTTTAAACAAACTATCAAAATATCTGATGCATTTAATTACATACTTATTTTTACTATTAATTTAATTTGTTGTATTTTAAGCTTAATTTTTTTTTAAATTTTTGTAGGAAAATTATTTACAATATAGCTTGTGGTGAGCTGAACAATTGTAGGAAGGATTTTAGAAGCAGGGATGCCATCTTTGAGATTTACATGTGCGGGACAAAAAATGGTGAAACAAAACAGTAATACAAACACAAAATGAGATCAAAAATTTTAAAACAATAAGTAAAATAAAATGAAATTAATTCAACATAAAATACTTAATTCATTCAACAACATACTTACTTAATATTTCAACATAACAAACATTATTATATTTTATGAAATTATTATATTTTATGAGTTAAGAAATTTAAAAAAAATAAAAGTAAAACAAAATTAAAATTAATTCATATCAATGGTATTTTTCTTTTGATTTTATATTCTTAAGCAATGAACCATCCTCTTTTAAATAGTTTTGAAATTGAAGACAATTCATTCCAAAATTTTGTTTTATCATTAATTCGGCCTCTAAATTTTTCAACAATAATCTATTTCCGCTATGCTGTAGTCATAAGGCTAAAACCCTTATAGACAAGAATAGGAAAAGATAACAAGCAGTGAAACAACAAGTGTACATAAGGCCTACCTAAGCATTCTGAAATTTAAGCATTTTACAAAAATTGTCTTGCAAAAATTATGCAGAATGAGAATCAAAACAAAAAACAAAAAACCACCTAAGAACTCTTATTTTTAAATAATTCAGACGTAAAATTAATTTTGTCTATAATAATAATGTGAAATTTTATAAGTCGTTTTTTAGTTTTAGAGAGACTTGTGGGAAAATTTGTTCGCGTGTGGGACGCGGGAATATCGGGTATTGCCGTGGGGGAGTCCCACCCATGGACGTATGGTAACTCTGTTTAGAAGAGACTAAATTTAGTCTTCAATAAAATGATGAGAAGCCCGAATGTTTTTTTTAAACATCTTCTGCAGTAACAAAAAAAAATTATTTATATAAAGACTAGATATCTCGTATTTATATTATAAAACATTGATTGGGAGTACAAATGTTGCTTGAACGAAGTGGTTTGTATTTATTATTTATTTGAATCGTATTTTGTTATAAAATTGATTTTATTATATGTATATTTTTTTTAGATGTAAAATAATTTATTTATATACTTTTACAAAATCTATTTAAGTTATATGTTATATATGTAGTGATATGAATTGATTCATAAGAGTATAACTACTTCTAATTGAGATGATTTATTTAATTTTCAAAGAAATTTATATTATTGTCATTCTTATATGTAATATATTATACAATTCACATAATTTAATATAATTACCAATAAGAAAATAGAATATAATTTTAATATAATTTTAACTTGTTTTAATGAAATTAATTTTGGTAATTTAAAAATTGAAATATAAAAATAAGAAAATCTATTTAAAAAAAAAAGCCGATAGCCAAGATAGCTAGTGCTTGCAAATTAATATTGTATATAATTTAAATAGTATCCAATAAAAAATAATAATAATATAATTACAATTCATATAAATAAATAATTATCATTTGTTTATTATAATAATTTTATTTTATTTTTATAGATCCGAATTTTGGAACAAAGGAATGCGGAAACAATTAGTGATTTGACATCACAAATAAGTTCGCAAAACAATACAATTTCAGAATTAGTAGAGAAAAATATGAAACTCAACAATGAAATTGTGATGTTAGCGAATAAAAAATATATGGATGTCGCAAAGGAATCTGTTAAAATTAGCGATCAAATGGAAACGATCGAATTTTTAGAGCTGGAAAACCAAAACTTGCGTGATGAAAACAAGGAATTAAAAGCTAAATTGGAAAATATTAATATGGACCTAAAAAAATTAAAAAAGTCGAAAAAATCATCGCACTATTGGCTGGATAAATTAAACGATGAAAGAGAAAAATTTGAAAAAGATCGTTTAATTTACGAAGATGAAAACTACGAAATGGAAAAAAAAATCACCGAACTAATGGAAAAAGTAGGTGAATATGAAGAAAAATTTGGAAAGGATGGTAGATTACCACCTATCCAAGAAAAATATACGCTAGAACAGCAGTATATGGAATTGGAGTCTGAAATAGAAAAAGTACGTAAACATTCAAACAAAATTATTGAAGAAAAAAACAACGAAATTGAAAATCTTGAATATACTATTCAAGAATTAAAATTAGGTCTAGGCGATGGTGAAATATCAAATATGGAATAAAAAAAATACTGGAGAAATTGTCGGTGAGTAATTACTATGTATTATTATTTTTATTTCTCTTTTATGATTTCTTTAAAATTTTTTATGAAATTAATGTAAGAAAGTTTAAAATTTTTATGTATATCGTATAGCAGTCAGTTTTCAACTTACTCACTTTTTTATATTAACCTTATGTAGGTACATAAATTAGAAATGAGTATTCTGGCATAGAATAATGTTTGAGAACTAATAATCACATTATTATTATGGTATCAATAATGTAAGTATGAATAGTTTTTTTTTATTTAAAATAAAGTGTAGATTAAAATACAAAAATTCAAAAATAAAAAAATTAAACTATACAAAACATTTTTATTTGTTATTAAAAAAATATATATAATATATTATTATATATTATATAAAACTATGTATATTATTTCTGTTAATAATATTGTTTAATTTAAAAAATGAAAGTCTTTAAAAAAGGTTCAAATAAAGGCAAAAAAATATATTTTATTATAATATAACTTTATTTTTAGTTAATAAACTGAAGAAATCCATTTTTTAAATACCACCAGTTATCGATCAAATTCTAGGAGGTTTTAATATCAATCTTAAGATTTTATTGATATTAGCTAATATTAACAGTCACACTCACAACACAGTATAGATAGAATACAAATTATCAAATCTCTTAAACAACAAATTTGAGGTAAAGAAAGACATTTTTACAAAATTCGCAATTTATATAAATGGAAAATTATTAGTACAATTTTTATTTAACATAAATTTATCAATCATATTCTAATGAGTAAAAATTAATCAACAAACTCTTATTATAGAAAAACGACTTAGAAAATTATTTTTTTTTTTCGTATTCCAAATATAACTTAAAATGTTTAAATGTCGTCTTAAAACCACCCCTTTAATCTTTATCTCAGACAATTTTAGTTTTATTTTTTTTATTTTGATATCGTTTGATTAATATATATATATTTTTTTTTTTATAGAAAAGAAACAAGAAACAATTCAAAAAACTTGGAAATTGGAGTTACACTATTGGAAATTTTTCATCTCAAATACAAAACAATTTGAAAAATATGAAAAGGATAAAAATTTATAGCTTTTATTTACATATCGTTTGTTTTCGTTTTCGTTTATTTCGTTTGTTTTAATTTAAAAAAATTAAAATTATTTGGTTGGTAACATAATCCGGAATTACAAAATCCAAAAAATCAAAACACGTAAAATACAAAATCCAAAAGGACAAAAACCGGAAAATCAATTTCCAGAATTTCAAAATCCGGAAAATAATTTTGTGCATCTCGGATTTTGAAATTCCGAATTTTGTTTTTCGAAATTTTGTAGTTTTCGGATTTTTTATTTTCCGTGTTTTGATTTTTCTTCCAGATTTATATATATTTTTCCCGATTTTGTAGCCAAAATTATTGTCTTAAAAACAAATTTGTTGAACTATTTGTATAATTTAATTTATTATGAGTTTAATATATTTTTTTTGTTTTTGAATTTTTTTTTTAATCTACATGTTATTTTAAATAAAAAAAAAACTATTCATACTTCATTATTGATACATTATATATTGTTCAATTTTCTTTTAAATACATAGATAATAATAATGTGATCTATAATAAAAAAATTTGTTAAAATGTTAATAAAAATGTTTTATTTCAATAAAAAAAAATAAGAAATTGTTAACAAAATTATTTTGTTTAATTTCATTTGAAAATCAAAAAAGCGTTAAAAATGTACATTTAGGCGGCATTTTTATAGTCGGAGGGGAGAAGACAAAACGTATGCTTTTTTCAGAAGCTTCAAAACTTGATGGTCTCCATTCTATGATGTTCATATATGTATACGAATAATGGAAATCATTCAAAAGAAATTTTAGATTTGCATACGTAATCTTCCTTGGGAAGATCCGATTCGATTGCCACCTTACGACAGTCGTCTAAATTTAATTCATCCGACCACCCTGCAGAAAAGAAGGGAAATTGCTGTTGAAATTGTTAAAGGTAACATTATTTATACACAACAATAAAATTTTTATTAACAATAGTTCTCGACTTAGATCCGTTAATCGTTTCACCCTGGTTCATCATAGAACTAATTATGGTAGATTTGAATTCATTAATATAATGTAATAATGGGAAATAAATACAATGCGTAATTGACTTCTCTCATTCAAAGACTGTATTAAAAAAACAACCTCCAGCACCAATATACACAAACTAAACCACTCTCACTCCTACACGTTAAACCTTCATTTAGTATTAAGAACTTATGTTATGAATTTAAAAATAAAATTTATTTGTAATTTATTTTCTCTCTTTTAGAATTATATCATGTAAATTTTTTAAATTTGTAAATTTGTAACGTTTGTTGTTATGAAAAAGATCATGTTAAATTTTACTATACCTTTCTGAAAAGGTCACTCTGGTAGATCAACAAGAAATATGAATCTAATAGTTCCTCGTCACAGGAGTCGATTAAGACACCTATCGTATTTTGTTAGAACTACTATTCCTTGGAACTCCATGCCGAACTACATTTTGCGTGTTATTAACATTAAAAGGTTTACTGAGCGCAGCAGTGAGTATTTTAGAAATCATGAGTAGAGGTATGCAAATGTATTATTTCAGTTCAACAGGCATATATGGTATAAATGTATTATATAACAGGTATGTAGATTTTTGTATATAGCATTGTTTTTTTTTTTTTTTATTTCATATCTCTATATATGTAATATATATATGTTTTATTTTTATTAATTTAGTAATTTAATCTAGTTATAGTTTAAGACTTTATATTATTATATTTTAACATTTTTAATTGTTATTTTCTAATAAGTTTTTTTTTGTTAGTTTTAAATTATGAATTCTAGTTACATGCTTAAAAGACTAATCGTCTTATATGTAGCAGAATAAATGAAATAAAATAAAATAAATAAATAAATAAAAAAAAAAATTTAAGTAAATATTATTTGTAACTGCTTGATTTAAGCTTGAAATAAATAAATAAAAAAAATTACAAATGACTAGCTGTTTTTGTAAATTTTTGTAGGCTAGACTATAGTTTAAAAATGTAAAAATAGTGGAATATATAATATATAAAAAAATATATAAATATATATATATATAAAAATAAAATATATATTACAAAAAAAAAAAAAATTATGTACATAAGAAAATTCGATAACATTTTTGCAGACTACTTTTTTACATGAAATTAAAAAAATTAAATATTTATAAGCAAAATATGTATGTATGTATATAAAATAATTTTAATATACATACATAGTACAATTATACAAAATAATTTAATTTTAAAATTTCTACTCCAAAACTAATTTTCAAATATGAAAAATTATTCTAAAGAGCGCATCTAAACATCGAAGAATTCGAAATTAAAAATTCCAAAATCATAAAAATAAAAGGGGCTTACAACTTTTTTTTTTCTATTATTCACAAATTTCACCCTTTGAACAATTATGGTAGTAGAAAAAAGAAAACAAGTGAATTTGAAAATTTTCAATTTTAAACTAAAAATTTAGAGAATTTCATTTGACTGTCTCGTACTCTTACTTTTGTACACAGCAGAGGAGACTGATTGATATGTTGAGTCGATGTTGTATATATACGTATATACAGGAAATTTATCCGAATAATTGAAAATTATCAGTCGCGTGTTTAGGATTCATTCACAAAATGGATGGATTTACATATATATTTTTTTTATGTTTATACAAAGATAAAGTACTTACTGATACCTTTAAATTGTTTTCTGTTTATTTTATATTATATATATATATATATATACATATTGTTTTAAAAAGGATCAACGAGTCCTTTAAAAATATTTTTTATAAACAAAAATAAAAAAACAGCGAGCAGAATCAAGAGGTAATCGTGATTTTTCATCTATTTTTGTTATTTAATTTAGTATTAGTTGTTTTTATATAATATTCAGTTGTTGTTTGAAATAATGTAGTGGTAGAGTGCTGATTTAAATGTTTTTATGACATTCAATTTAGTTGAATATGTTTAATGAATATGGATTAGAATTCAATTATTATATTTAGAAGAAAATTAAAGTGTATTTATTTACAACTTTAAAGTAAGAAATACAAAAAAAATAATTAACGAATATAATAAATAATTTATTAGATGGATGACTCAGATTAGATGAATACTGGATGATTACTACATGAACTAAATAAATTAACAAATATAAAAAAAACATTTGGTCTTATAACTCAACTCAATTGTATGTAAATCATGCGTACCAATGAAGAATGAAGAACCTTGTACGATAATGTAATCATAGTAAGTGTTAGAAATGATTGGTCATTTAGCCATCTTGTCAGAGCAAACAGTTAAGGGTGTTATTCCACTCTCAAAACAACCTTAAAATAAGTTGTAATTGACAAGTTTGTTGTCTTTCTTTATTCTGAATAACAACACAAACTAATTATCTGTCAAAAAAACATAACATAATTTTTAAGTTGTGTTGTCTGCAAATATCCTATTCCGATTGACAACAGTTTATTTTTAAGTTGTCTGAGACAACTCGTTACAATTGGTTAAGACCAGTTATGTTGGTGTTGTGTTTATATATTGTTAGAATTAAAGAAAAAAAATAATAAAAGAAAAAGAAAGAGAGGTGTGTAGCAATATTTTATTATTTTTAAAAATTTTATTTTTGTTAATAATATTTTGTAGATAGTCATCATCATCATTTTATAGCGCTACAGCTCTGGGTGGGCTTTGGCCTTCATGACTATGCTTCTCCAAGAAGGTCGATCTTGTGCCGCTTGTCTCCAATTTTGGATTTGTAGCGCTTGAGCATCGTTTTCCACGTTGTCTGCCCATCTGCTTCTTGGTCTTCCTCTACCACGGCTACTATCGGATTTTCTATTCAGCACCACTGCTTGCTTTCGGTTTTCGTTCATTCAGCTGACGTGGCCAGCCCACCTTAGTCTTTGGGTCTTTGCAAACCGTACAATGTCCTCACTATCAATCATACTATTGAGCTCGATGTTGCTTCTGATTATATATTCTTCATTCTGTAATCTTTTTGGACCGAGTATTTTTCGTAGAATTTTACTTTCAAATATTTTGTAGGTAGTTGATTTTAGATTTCGTAAAAAAAAAATACCCGAAAAAAAAATTTAAAAAATGAATCAACTTTTATTATAAAATTGTCACTTACCAATGACAATACTGTTATGACATACAACCACTTTACAATAGGTAAAAGTTGTCATTCAGAATAGAAAAATTCGGTTGTATGTTTAGAGACAACTCAACTAAATACTGTTGTGAATAGGAATAGCAGTAATAGCACCCTAAAAGTTGTTTTGTAAAATTTTGAATTGTCACCGACAGGGCTAGTGTTAAGTGGAAAAAACGAAGAGAAAGGTGAATGGATAATGTCATAGTTCTCATAATAGATATCCAGAAGATAGATGTAAATAACTGAAGAAGATTCGTTGAAAATCCGTTTATTTGATGGAAAAGTAATTTGAATGAGTTAAAGGTTGTCGACGAACTGTAGTAGTGCCATGAAGTACGAAAAAAATATTTTAACATTATGAATATAGTTAGTTAGTTAGTTTATTTGATTCCGAAAATTTGTTTATATACATAATTTATAATGACTACTGTACTGTGGCTTCTTATATTTAAGTTAGAGTTTAGATTATAGTATCTTAACATCAGCTACGACTTTTGTCTTATTCTAGTTTTATTTTTTACTAGCTTTGTAACCCGTCATAAATTCCGTCATAAAGACGGAAGCAAAATTCTTTCCTTCATTAGAGTTTTCATTTCAAGTTTAAGAAAAATACGTATTTGCTTACTAATTTATCATACCTTTATTTTTGAAAATAAATAAAATTGTAAATACAAAAAAACAATAATATTGTAGGTACACATGATATTTATTTTGATGAATTAAATAAAAACTCGTGTTGGAGAAAAAATTAAAATAAAAAAATTGACTGCAAATAAATAGGTATTTACAAAACTGTTCATACCTTGTGAACCATTGATCGGTTATTTAAAATTTCATTTCATTTCAAAAAATTCATTATCGAACTGTTCATGTTAAAATTCATACATAATTATTATTTATAACATAAATTAAAAAGAAAAACAACAATCAATATGGTTTAACCGATACATATATACCTATTACCTACCTGATATATTAAAAAAAATTCATCACTCTCTACAACATACATTTCTACGCACTTGAAGAAAACAAATATGCCTAAAATTTATAAATTTACAAAGATAAGAAATAAAAAATTTAATTTCTTTAAAAATGAGTAGGTTGCTATTGTTTTTATGTGTAAATCAGCAGAACTAAAACCTAACCCCATAATATACTAAATATTATATACGATCATAAATTTATATATCATATATATATATATATATTAAAAAAAAACAATAAACAAAAAAAAATTATAATAAAAAAAATAACAATTTTAACTCACCATCGCATTACATTTCTGGCTAGAGTATATATATATATATACCTATGCTGTGATCATTATCATAACAACAACAACAAAAAAAAAATGTGGACCCATATGCATATTGTGTATAATTTTAAATAATAAGAATAACCTTTAAGTGCATTATGTTTTTTTTGTGTTAAATGCTGTTTGCCTTTTGCTTATTATACCATATCAAGCTATTGATAAAATTTCTATTAGTCCTCATTATTATAAATCAAAAAAATTGTTTGTTTTATTTATATTATTATTATTATTTTCTATTTTCTATTTGCGAAGAAGACTGACATTAAATTACAAAAATATATTTCATGCAATGGTATTTTTTCCTGCAAAGGTTCAACATGGTCGACAGGGGTTAAAAAAAGAGCGCCAAAGCAATTTGTATACATATTGCAATTTTATATGTGTTGGAGTATTCCGTCGGACAAACAAACATCCAGATAAATTCAGAAATGCAGAAAATTATATATATAATTACATTTTTTTGTTTATAATTAATATTATTTACAATAATTTGTTTTTAATGGAAAAATAGGAAAATAGTGGTGAAAAATTACAAAAACCTTGTTTGACTACTTTATTTTATTAAAAACTTATAACTAAACTTAAGCAATTTTATAACGAAACAAAGAAAAACACTAAATAAAAAATATCGTCTAAAAAACAAAAGATTAAAATTTATTTATATTCAATAGTTATTGACCAATAACCTGATTTAAATGTTTTCGGAGCTGGAGCACTTGGCAATAATTTCTTTACCAGAATAGTAATTTTGTCTTTTATTGTCATACTTTTGCATTTTAAATGTATATCAACCGTACTATAATGCCAAGGGAGGGTTAGCATCATTTTAACTAGTTTATTTTGCGTAATTTGCAGTCTTTTTTTTATGGCAGTATTTACAGTATAACCAGACTGGAGTACCATATCGATATGTACTTTAGAAGATGGAGTTGAAAAATAAAATAAAATTTTGTAAAATTTAGAGAGAGACCATTTCCTATTAATTAGTCCTACTAAGGGTTTAAAAGTTAATTTGGAGTCAAGGATGATGCGTAGATATTTGACCGTAGTGCTAAAATTTGTGCAATGACAATTCGAAATACGTTGAGTTCAATTGGTTCAATTTAAGACGAGTCTTGCCTTTTCAATTAATTTAAATCGAACTTTAAGATAGAATAGATTCATATGTACAAATATAATGTAAATCTAAACTATTGTAATTGTAAAAAATTCAAAGAATAAGTTTTCCTGTCCAAAAAGTAAATGTCAGAAAAATAGTGAAGTTCAAATTAATTTTCATATTTGCTGTTAAAGTTAGGTATTTAGATCAATAGTATAACATTCATCATCATCATCATTGTCCTGTAACCCCTTCCGTGTGGCATGTGGTGGAATTATAACACTATACCCTTATAGTAATATCAATTTAATAACTTTAATTCAATAATTATTGTTCTTCTTCTTCATTTTCACTGTCTTAGAAGTGGGATTTCAATATAGAATGGATGATATTTCTTTTGTCCCTAATATCCATTATAGATTGAAATTACAAAACGACACTAGCAACGGTTTTATATAATAGATTTCTAGCTATGAACTTTTAACTGCATTTTGAATAACAAACGAAAAACTAATAAAATTGAAAATACCCAACGAAAAGACATTGTTAAATAACATTTCTACTTCCCAGTACTTTTTTTTGTTTATTATATGTGTAACGGTTGGTACAATACCAGATACAGATGGAAGCGGGACAGTTGTCAAATTCTATTTTACAAACTCCACTTTCACAAATTACTTTTTATCAAACTTTAAATTTTCGCAAACTTTCTTTTTGCAAAAATCCATTTGACTAATAACCCATTTCTTCTAATGAGACACTTCGCAAAATATAATTTTCCATTCTTTTTACATAATGTTCATAACTTTTTACATAATATACATAATATCTCAAACTTTTTTTCTAGAAGAACTAATAAAAGAATTTCGCCTTTTTAACGCAAAAATTGAAAAATTTCAGCTCGGAAATCCACGTGTATTAAGAAAAAAAGATATTTTGTAAAAAATATGCAAATTAAAAAAATTTTAGAAAAAAAGATGATTACAAAGAAGCTAAATTTTTAGTGTTTAATAGCCGATTACTTAAATTTGATATAAAGTTTATGAATGTCAAAGTTAAAGTTGTTTGAATTTTTTTTATATTACTGAAAACAAAAATTTAACAGATAAACTTTTTCAAATTACATTTTGACATATAAAATAAGTTTTTGCGCGCGCATAAAAGCGAACGAATAAGTTTCCGTTTGCCAAATGTCTCGTTTTGCCAAAAATCTTTTTGTGTAGAGTATGGTTATGCTAATTGTGCAGTTTGCGAAACGTGAATTTATGCCAAGATAGTTTGAGCGAAAAAGGCCATTTCCAATATGTCTTTCTATAAACTGTCCTATACCCGATACAGATCACGACAACAATTTTATCCTGTATTATTTTGTATTTTACATTGTTTGTTAAGGAAACCTTCCATACTGGGTCATCATTTATTCTTTTAACTTGGGACTTGTTTAACTTCTTTGGGACATAGTTAGGGTGTATATTCATCTCATTTAAGTGAAAAATGTCCAAGTTTTGTTTGTATACTGTTGTGGAAACATCTAAAAGTTCCACTTAACTGAAAATTTTATTTTTCAAATAATTTATAGAGCTAAAGCATAAAAAATTAGTTTTTCTAGTAAGATGTGATTAGTAAGAAAAAAAATATAAGAAATATTAGAAAATTTTGAGCCAATACGTTTACCTTAAATTTATACTTTTGAGAACTAATGGCATTAATTGTCGAATGGCATTAACAACGCTTTAATTGTATTTTCGGAAAATAATTCGATTTATCGTGCTGAAATAAACGATGAATATTAGAAATCAATGAATTGCAATTAAAAATGGATGCAATTAAGAAACAATTATTTACTTTGAGCACAAGAGTGAATTAATTAAACTATGTACATATTTATTTGCAATATCTGTTCACAATGATCACTGCGAACACTTTTTCTCTTTGATCGAAATTCAATGGACGGATGAGTGCAATCGATTAGAAATTTCTAGAGGAAATAAAAATATTTTAATAGCTGTTCAGAGCTCCTCAAAATTTTTTATATTTTTTTTTTCATGTCTCACTCAACTCTATTAGAAATCTGGACACCCTAGACATAGTTCAGATTGATCTGAGGCTGTTCTTCAGTTTCAGTATAATCATTAGTTTCACAAAGAATAGTTGAATAGTTCTATACTGTTGCTATTCTACTTAGTGTTGTTTGCCTCACCTATCGCCGGTAAGTTGAAGAGATGAACTTATCTACCATCAGGGTGTGTGCACTGGTATTTGCCACAACGTTATATATTGCATCATTTTATCATCCTTTCAATTAGGCTATGGAGAGACATTCGCAGTAAATCATACTAAAATAATAATAATTATTAAATATCAATTAAAATTTATTATCCAATAAATCATATTTTGATTTCCTGTTCAATAATTTTTACCTTTAGCCAGGTGAAATTTTTTTAAATGCATGTATCCAATAAAAAAGAAGGATACAATGAAAGGATTTTAATATAAATAATATATATATATATATATATATATATATATATATATATATATAATAGGAGTTTTACTTATAATCGGTAGTAATAAATCTTGTAACATTATATTATATACTTATAATTCTATTAGATATTTGAAACTTTGTTTACTCAACATGAAAAATAATTGCACAATTTTCATTTTTACATTATAATAATTATATTATGTATAGTATATATATATATATATATGAAAAGGATATATTTATTAAATTGTTTGTATAGTTTATTTCCTGATCATTTTTTTTTATTCTTTCTTTTATCAAAAAAAGTCCTTATTGTCTGTAATTGAAATAAGGACTGTCGGATAATCTTTTCGTTTCTTAAATCTATGTAGGTATTAAAAAAAATAAATAATAATAATAATTTGAAAATGTTTGTTGTTGTTTTTGTTATTTTTTTTAATGAAAGTATATATAGGTAATATATTTTTATTTTGCACAGGTAGATTCTGAAAAAAAAATGTTTACAGTACTGTTTAAGGATATTAATGAATTGAAAAGAGCTTTTGTTTCTCAACCTCTCCCAGGAGTATTTATTTGACTTATCTCTTTGTAGTAGTTTACTTTATAAATTGAGAATTTATTTAATTGTTCTGGAATTTTTTTTTGCTCCTGAGTCCTGCCTGACATCTTAGTAAGTTTTATTAATGTAATCCTGTAACTTTTGTATATAAATTTAGATGTTTAAATAATAGATTTTCATAATAAAAGAAAAGTTATAATTGATCTTAGTTGGAAGAATAAACAACTGTAGGAGAATAGTTGAATGGTGCAATGCAGGGGTGGACATATTTAATTTTCTTATTACGAATATAAAAGAATATTAAACAAAAGTAGGAATTTTTTTATATTTAATATTTAAATATGCTGTTTACGAAGTAAATACAGACATGGTCAAATTTTTAAATGCACATACAAAAGATGAATAGTGTCGTCAATAAAGGAAGATTATGTTAATGTGAATTGTGATTATAGGACCGACTTATATAGTGTAGTTATAGTCATGTTATCTAACTATTAATCAGAAGGTCACGGATTTGAGTCCTGGTCAAAGCATGGATGTTATATTGAATTTTTCTTGCATTATTCATAAAATAATAAAATTTGGATAATAACTTAAGTAAAATGATACTACGCTTTTTAAAAAGACTTAGTTCTTAACAGTATTAGTAGTTTTTCTACATTTAATTAGTTGATATTCCATAAAATTATAAAAATTAATTATCAAAAAACACGTTTAAGTAGTAAAAACTGCTATACTGTACTTAATGGACGTTATTTATTCTACACTTTCCTCGTGTTTTAGCCGTGTGAAGACGTAACGTAGATGAATCTTATAAAAATGTCATCGAAAGTATCGCGTGACCCATTATATGAAGCATTAAATGGTCTTTTAGAATTTTCTGCAAAAAAAGATATTTTTGATTCTTTTTTTTGTTTTTTCACATTTTCAACTCTATAATTTATTGGCAGAACAGAAATGTATTAATTTTATTTGTTGTTGTGTTTTTTTCTTTTTTCTTCTTCTGATTTCTTATATCTTGTCATTATACTTCTTTCAATCAATCATAAAAAATATAAAATGTAAGAAAAATAATAGAAATAGCAATGTAAAAAAATTATAAATTATTAATAAAGTAATAAAATTAAATTCAAGTAAAATTATATTAAAAAGTATGAACTAAATTAAAATGTACTTTTGCATACACTTTACATTATTTCTGTATTATTATTGTATATTCATGTGATCGTTCTAACACGTATTAGGAAAATAAAAATCTATAATTATAATTGACAAGCATTTAGGTACCTGGGCAGTAGACACCTTTTCATTTCATTTCGATTCTCCTACTCCTTAATGAACTCCTAATATAATATATAAGTTGTATATAAAACAAAAATGCGCACACAGTTGAAAATTTTGTACTCATATGATTTTATTATTCAGCAAATACATTATGCATATGTGAGATCTTATTAAAATAATAAACAAAAGCAAACAAATCAGTTGTTATAATTTACATTATGTACTTGCAAATGAATCTATGTACATATGCTAAATAAAAACAAAGAAACCAATCCATCTCAAATAAAAAACTGAAGTATATTTCTAAAACAAGTAAAGAGATCCCATGTACAGATGCTGAAGCATTAAAAAAATTTAAAAAATAATAAAAACAAAAAACTAAAAAAATTCGTTAAATCACATGAAGCAATTTTGGCTTCTGAATTTTGTAACTTAATATACCTGAGTTACTAACAAGAAAATACAAAAAAAAGTGAGTGAGTTTTGTCTTTGATAATCTAGATTTATAAAGATTTTACTATTAACCCGATATGCAAACCAGTATCTTTCAGACAGAAATACTAGCAATCAGGGAAACCCTTAAAATTCTCAAACGTATTTGGACAACCAAAGCTAAAAATTGCCATCTTTTCGAATAGTCAAAACCCTTTTTGAGCATGAAATTCGATTATTTTTTTTTAAAACTGATGAAAATATAAGTTAAGTGTAAAATTGAGGAATGTGTATTCACTTGTATTATGTGGCAGAGCAAAGGTAAAGTAATGTCGAATAACTATACTGGGCAGTTTTTAGAATTGTTGACAGTTAAGAAGCACTAACAAGACTTCATATTGACATATGAAGGACGATAGTAATCAATATGAGTTGCTAGGCAAAACCAAGCAGCTAAGTTCGATATTTACAATTGGTAAGGGGCAATTGAAACGATATAAATAAGAAGGAAACTTATAAAATTTTTTATAAAAAATTGCCTATCAGCTTTTATAGTTTGGGTCAGAATTCGAATTGTAAGATAAAGCCTTTTCAAATAGTATATAGAATAACTCAGAGAGTGACGGTTCGTTCTGAAAACTCAATTACAATAGTAAAAATAAATAAATTAATCAAACCGTGGCTAAACATTTATATTACTAACGGTGTAGGTACCATTTTTGTGGCTTTTCTCCAGTTGAAGATACGAAATTCTTTTATGCCTGCCGATATTTCGTCTCTA
This sequence comes from Argyra leucocephala, assembly GCA_963942445.1. Lineage (NCBI taxonomy): Eukaryota > Metazoa > Arthropoda > Insecta > Diptera > Dolichopodidae > Argyra > Argyra leucocephala. The sequence goes on along the minus strand of OZ012678.1, from coordinate 45,854,393 downwards.
CAATGAAAGTTTGGTTTACCCCGACGTCTTGTACCTTTGGGTCTGGAATGGAAGATTCTCTTGGCTGAAGCATTTTTATCCATTCCTTCTAAGTGCTCAAGCCACAGAATTTTCTTCTCGAAGACACATTAATGTATGCTCACTTTCTTTGGGCAGTGTCAATGATTCTGATCCGTAGAGCAGCAGCGGAATTATGTAAGCGTTTTGTATATTTAAACGTTGGTGCTTTGGGATGGGGCTTGATCCGAAATGCTTTGACGGACTGAAGTAGCAACGCTTTGTAAGGGTTCTTCCACATTGATGTCGTTTTAAAGGATTAACACTAGTTCCAAAGTAGGTACACCCCTGATTTACTTCGAAATTATATGTGCCGAAAACTGATGTTTTCAAGTGTCATTTTTGACAATCGGACGAAGTTGGCGGGTACACTAAATTCCGCATGGTAGCGTACAACACATTGCGGTATATGCTATCGTATGCAGACTTAAAATCGATAAATATAGGTGATGTGTATCGATTTGAAACTCATGGGTCTTTTTCAGCATTTGTCTAAATATGAATATCTGGTCTCTTGCTTATTTTCCAGGGCAAAAGCCGCATTGAAAACTGGCAATAAGTATTAAAAATAAAAATATAAAAATACTTTTCTTTGCATTAACAAATGACTACAGAAAAATCAATAAATATTTTTGTTGAAAATTCCTTCTACCGTTAATCTAAAACATTCCCACCTAAAATTTAGTTTATAGGTTGTCACTTTAGTATAGTCAGAAATAACTGCAACTGGAATAGTTACTTCCATCTACCTACATCAAAATTAAACTAGGCTTAAAACTATAAGTTCTAATAATGTGATTCAATAATTTGGCCACTTCTCAAAAATTTAATATCTTCAAATTTTATTTATTATTTTTAAAATAATTTTTTATTTTTAAATTTATAAAATAAAAAAATATATATATCAATGTTTTGTTCACTTTGCACAACTCATACAATATCAACTTTTGATGAAAAAAAAAATAAAATAAAAACAAGAACAAAAAAATCCTTGTGTTTGTTTTTTTTTATTATTTATTTATTTGCCCAGGGCTATTTAAGTAAATTTCTATTGAAATTTAATATAAATAGCATAGGCGATACGGAATACGTCTGTATAAGAGTATACCTTAAAAGAGGGAAACAACCTTTTTCGCCTTTTCTGATTTTGTAATTTTTTTTTTTTGTATATTCGAATATTTTACTGTGTTTGCATTTGTATAGTGTTGATATCCTGCTGAGAATCATATTGTCGATACAAAATTTCCAATAACTTTTTTTTATTTATTTTTGTTTTCATTTTTGATATTCTTAAGTCAAAAATTATCAAAAACAGTTGAACGCGCTCAATACAAAAATTTACTGATATAAAGAGGGAATGAATATGAAATTTTAGTCATTTTAAAATTAGGATACAAAACAAAAAACGACTTCTGAATTCATTTACATTATAATATTCGAAAGGACGAATTTTCTGTACTCATATAAAATATAAATGTTTTTTTTTTGTTGAGCACCAGTATTTCTAAGATTCAATTGATTTTAATTTTTTTTTTTGTTGTATTTACAATTTATATTTTTAAAAGTTTTGATGTTTTTATATAGCCCAGGATTCATTCCAATTATCTCATCAGGAAATAGCAATAGAATTGTAGTCAATATTATTAACAAGTTATATACAGTAGATTTCTGCACAAAAAAAATTTAATGGGTGTATTTAGATATGTATATATGTATATATATTTTATTGAATATCGAAATGAAATATTGAAAATTTATTATTATTCGGGATGGATGATTTGAACAAGAGAATTACAAATCAAAATAAATAAAAAAAGGTGTTAGGTCATTACATGTTTATTTATTAGGCGATTAACAATGTTTTTGTTTATATTTTTTTCCACAAAATGTTTAAAATTAAAAACAACAAAGTATTAAGAGTTCTTCAGCAATGAAAATTTTTGTAAATTTTTCGATTAGATTATAAATTATCAAGTGATGAAAAGATGTGTAAAATTAATGTAATTAACTTTATTAGAGGGATATTTTTATTTTAGTTAGAATAATTATTCGGTATATGCAATATGCTGAATTTTAGATATTGTTATATGTAATTTTCACTGATGATGAATTTCTATGGTATATGTATTACATCAGAAATGTGGTATTTACGTTGGCAATCAGAAACCTGTTTAACTGGAAAATTTTATTATAATATCGATTTACCATTCAAGTTTGAATATTTTGATCGAAGTTTGGTTGACTGATGGAAAAAACTATTTTATTCTTTATTACTTAAAAACTAAAATTATAATAATAAATTATTTAACATGTTATATTAAAGTTTATCAGCATTAAATTGTTAAAAAATATTAAGTTTATTTAATGTAACAATTAATAGATTAATTTGTAGACCTAAATAAAACGCTATAGATTTATGTAATAATCTTAGGTTATGACTAAAAAAACAATGGAGCTATTATGATTTTTTTTATATGATATATAATTACAAATCTATGGGATGAACACCTTAACTGCTTTTACACCGAAATATTGGCGCATACGCAGTTACATTAGTTTTTTCTTTATAATTTTTCTGATATATCTACTAATTTAAGCGTGATGAGACTATATCTATTGTAGAGTATGACATAGGGTGCTGGATCAGGTCAAAAACCCATAAAGATTTTTTTTGTTTTCGCCAGAAATCCCGAACTTGGGACCTTTCGGTTGATCTACCTATTGCATCACCCAACATATACTTACCCTACAAAATATGTAATTTTTCAGCATTTCAATTAGTTGAAATGCCAAACATTTGACTTGACTTATTTTATGTAGTTGTTGGCATATAGGGAAACAACATTTCTTCTCTTGTACGCCTGTGAAACATTGAAAGTTTTAGCCAACATCACCAGGAAACTCCAACCGTATATCAATAGATGACTGCGGTGCATTCTAGACATTCGTGGGCCATAAATCATTTCTAATAGAATACTGTGGCAAATAATCAATCAGAAGCAAATAGATATCGAAATCCGACACAGAAAATGGCGTTGGATCGGATATACTCTAAGAGAACCTGACAACAACATTGTGAAACAATGTACCGAAGGGACTCCTCAGGGTACACATCCCGTTGGAAAATCGAAAAAAACACGGAGAAAAACAGTCCTAACTGAAGCAAGTTCCCAACAAAGAATATTTTTATATTTTATCCCAAGTTACCTACGTCAATCTAATCTGGAACGGTGCGGCTCAGAAATATCTTATCAGAATTGAAACCATGTTAAAAAAGCTATCAAAATCATTCATAATTAAAATATATTACATCGTACCCATTTGCTGTATAATAATACATATATAAGCTTTCAAAATATCTGTAAACGAGAGTTGTACATAGTTGCTTTTAAAATTATTAATAATAAAATTAAACATAATTTTATTTTAAATAGAAACATGGATATTCATAGTCATAATACTCGTAATAAAGCTAACTTTTATTTGCACTTATTCAGAACAAACAACCATAAGAATAATTGTGTTTATAATTGTCTAAAAATGTTTAATGAATTACCAAATGATATTAAAGATACAGAAAATATTTGTCTGTTTAAAAAAAATGTTTGGAATTCTTATTTAAATAACTATGTATATACTTTTTTATTATAATTTTTATGTTCACTTTATTCCTATTGTATATTTTAATTTGATTTTTGATTTTGATTTATTTTATATTTTGTTTTATATAATATATTATATGTTTTTTATTTTACTATACGTCCTTATAGAAAACAAATTTTTTTTTGATTAACTTAGTTAAATTTAATTGATAAGGCCATACAGCTTATGCTAAGGCCTATAAACTTCATATTTTCACCTAATTGGTTTCATATACTTGTGTTAATGAGGTCAACATTTACTTTTTTATAAGTTACATTGTAAATAAGGTATTATAAGGTAAAGTCATAAGGTAACAAAATGAATTCATATTTAGAAAAAGAAAAAAAAACAGAACGTGGCCATAACTGAAAAGGTTAGCCACAGATAAGAGACGATGGAAGAGCTTCGATCTCCTTCCAATGCCCACGGATGTTAAACTCATGTTGTGGAATTAAAAAATAAATCTATTTCAAAATAAAATCATCGTTCAGCTCGTCGTTATAGTCGAACCTATAAATTCAGTTATTTTTGATAATCAGAATTGTTTTTGGTGATATATAAAATATAGGAATGAAAAGTCTATAATTTCTTTTCACTAAAAAATTAATTTTTATTTTGCAAATATCGATATTTCAGAAGTAGCTTTGCTTTCTTCAACAGTGCTTGCGACGACGAAAATTTCCAAATTTACGAATACAAATTTTTCATAGAATTTTCATTTCTCCAGTATTGCATAATTATTATTGATTTGAGTGTGACAATGTAAACAATGACAACCTTTATCCCAATATAATTTTTAATTTAATTTTGAAGGTTAATTTTACTTTTTGAAAATTTTTTTACTACAAAAATTGTTTGCAGAGTAGTTTGAAAGATTATGGACCTTAACCTACTAAAAATTTCTACATCATTATTGCAACATTCAAACTAATCTTACAGATTAATCAATATGTAAATGTTTTAATTTATTTCAGTGGTTTTGTTTTTTTAGTTGCTTAACAAAGTTTTGATTGTTAATTAAACTACAAGCTTTAGTATATGCCAACTAAATCAGACAAAGGTTTATACCGTAGTGTATCGCATTTCATTGTTTCATTTTTTACAAATGAGATGTTCGGATCTCGATGAATATCAGTATTGCGAACATATCCTAGAGAATTGACTACATTGCGCTGTATTTTCTTTTGGAATGTTTAAATGGTTTGAATATGGGGTTGTTTTGCAAATTCCACTATTCAAATACATTATGCCCAGACTAAGTTCAATATTTTATTATTCATCAAAATTAAACTTTATAATAGATCGAGAACGTAGAAACCTTTTAACTGATATAGTTCGCTATAGTTAAACTGGAGCTCTTGTATTTTAATTTTAACGTGCTTTTCCCACTTTAGTTTTGCATCTATTAAGGTTATGCAAAGATACTTGGCTTTATTATGATAATGATTTTAACTGAGAGAGAGTAGTTACTATGTTATAAAGTGAAATTAATATGACAGGAATACAGAATTCAGCTTCATTTAATTTAATATTAAATTTTTTACACCGGTTGAAAATTTCTTTTTAATCTATTTTGGATTATATAGATTGTAGATAATATTGGCAATTATTAATTTCCAAAATATGGATTATTCAATAAAAGAAAATATTCAATCATTAAGGATTAAAATAATTTTAATTGACATATTCTTTCATTGTACTTCGTATTGTGTACATAAAATTACATATGATATGTGATGTTCAGAAGTTTCTTAAACTCACATCTACCTCTTAAAACTTAAAACACTAATTAAAATTACCTTGTAAAATTATATCATATTTAGTATTTACGTCCATCAACGAAAAAAAAACAAAACAAAACATGTATTTTTTTAATACGTAATCAATGCATGTCACTTAAATCCCAAATAAATTGAGATAATCCTTACCGGGTAATAATGTTGCGATTATCATTTATAGATATAGGTAGGTATAAGATATAGTACATAATAAGAGTACCAAACACAATGATTTTAATCTATTTCCATTTCTCATATTTTCTTCTATTGAAATTTTTAATTCAATAGAAAATCTTTTTATTAATTAAATAAACATTACAGGATGTTAAGAAAGGACATAATAGTCGCGACATATCCTTTCATTTGAATATAAACACGTGCAACTACTTTATGATTTCAATTTAGTGCAAATAAAAAATCTATAGAAAATATAAATAAAAAATAAAACAAAGTCCCAAGTCCCTCTTCCTATTTCTATTAAAATAATTTAAATGTCCTTATAATATACCGTAGAGCTTAATAAGGAAAATTATGTTATCCTGATGTAAGAATAAAAATTTTAGAATTTTTATATAGAAACCATTAATAAGGATCAAATCTATTTGAACTATTATCTCAATATAAATATCAATATTGTATATAGTACAAGAGATCATTGTGAATTTTTGAAAATTTTTTATTATTAATTTAAAAAATTTAGAAATGAGTTTACAATGCTGTAAATGGGTAAATATAAAATGATTTCAAATAGTGATGAAGTCAAAATTATTTTGAAGCTTTTTCAAACAAAATACTTTCATGGAGAGTGTAGGAAGTTGTTTCACATCTCATGTTCTGGAATTGGAAATGAGGAAGCCAATAAATAACTTGCTGATGTTTATAAAATTTGGTTTTCTTTAACCTAAAAGGATAAGCGCTAAAAACGAAATCATTAATAGATCCAATAGTAGAAGATTCAACTGAAAAGTGAAAACGATATTTTAAAAAATGCGATAGAGAAAAACAAAGTGAAAATATAAATAATCAAACAACATAGAAACACGAACTTTATTAAAATATCAAAAGTTGAAGAAACAAATCAAAAAAATTTATATAAATTTACACATTAGAATATTGTAATACATTTTTCATCATCAATTAATAGCCAATAAAGGTTAATAGAGGAAATAATAGAGGCGGAAGGACGACTTTTTAAAATCTATTAAAAACGATTGTATTCGAAAAGAGTTGATGCAACAACTTGGAACAACTTTTTCTAGTTCAAATTGATGTGTAGTGTGTACCTATATTTATAAAGAACTATAAATCGTTTGTTTCATTTAGGCTATACTGAAACAGGGTCTCATTTAAATTTTTTTTTCAGAAGCAACTTTTTTCAGTATTAGCCACATTAAAACAGATATATTTATACCACTAGGGTAACAATAGAAATACTTTTTTTCGGCTTGTCAATATTTTGCTTTACAAAATTCATTTGAACTTCAAGATATGCCTACATTGATCAACTAGAAACATTTTGAGGTGGCTAATTCAAAGACACAAACCAGGGAAATTTTAAATTTTGTTATAGGTACTTTATTTTTTGGGTAATTTTAATTGTTGTGATGGCTTTAAAAAATACTTACAATTCAAAAGAGCTTCATATTTTATTGATTTTATGATATTTTGCTATTTGGTTTTTTTTTTTTTTTTTTTTTTATCTTCTTGACAGTAACTTAGGTAGAATCGCCTTTTCGTGCTTAATTAAGTACGGTACTGCAAGTTTACACTACAATATCTACAAATATTTCTAGTATTTATTTAACAAATTACTGGCTTATCAACTCAATAAATGTGGAAAACTACTACCTATTGTCAGGAACAAAGCCTTCTTAAATAGAATAGCTTTATTTTATTTAACTTGTTACCAGATTATACTCTCAATTATTTTTGTCATTTATTTTATCCCAATGACAAAGGGTACTGGACCAGGTCGAAAAACCTATAAAGCATTTTTCTTTTACTTCATCTAGAATCGAACCTGGGACCTATCGGCTGAAAGGCAAGCGCTCTACCTACTGCGCTACCCAGCGTGTAATTCTTGTATTAAATATATAGTTTTCCTATACATAGGTTTAGATTTTAGATAAGTTTTTCTTATAGTTGATTTATTTGAAAAATGGGCACAAAAGTTAGTACTTTTTAAATTTTTTTATTTCTTAATCGTTAATTTTTCGGTAATTATTTGAAAAAGCTTAACATTTAATTTTTTAGGTTCTTGTCACTGATTTTTGCTCTAATTAACCGAGGCGTTCCGTTTTACAGACATTGTTAGAGTATTGATATATTATTAGATTATGTTATTGCTTGCGTTAATAAAAAATATTCAATTGTTTTTATTTATAGTTATATAGATAGATAATTATTTAATTCGTCTGTAAACCTTAGTATTCTACATTTAAATAACATCTGATAAACGTGTCTGTATAGTGATATATACACTATATCATATAACATATAAAATATACTCGTATATGAACCTTCATATTGAAAGTATATATTTTGGTTAACTCATATAAATTTTGCAAATTTGTTCAACTTCATCTATAAATTAGAATTACACATCTAGGACTATAATCATGTAGCTGCTAGTATAATTAAATTGAATTAATACAAGAATTTCCCATGTTCACACTAGTGCAAATCCTTTTTGTTACCCCGTATTTCTATATTTTTATAATGCCTCAATTTAATAAAAAGAAATTTTATACTTTGATTTTCCTTTACTCTGTTTTGATTATTATAGTTTTTTTTTATATTCCAAATTATCTTATACCAACCCTTTTTGTATTATTTCTATTATCCTTGAAATGTAAAACATTTTTGGTATCAATTTAAAAATAGAGATTCATTCGTTTTATTGATCGCCATACAGGAATATGTATAGAAGAGTTTTCCAATTCATTTTCATTCGTTTCAAGTGATTCCATGCGCATCGAATTGACTTTCAGTTTTTTTATTAAGGTGAACTGTGATTTTGTTACAATTTTTATTTACCGTTATACACGATTTTACATTGGTGGACTTTAAATAGTCAAAACTTTATTCATAATTTTTTTATTTTTTTTTTTATTTTTAAAAATTAATTTAAAGTAGTTTTTTGTTATTAAATGACACAAAAAAAAAATAAAAGGATAACGAGGGTTTGAACTGAGACGAAGAAGGTATAGAAAAAATAAAATTTTGCCACAAAGAAAATTAGGAATGAGTTAAGGGAACATATGTTACAGTTACAACAATATTGATTATGATAGTGTTGATAGTTCATATACTCGTAAGAGATATTTTATACATCAACAAGCTGTTGATAGATATTAGATGCTTTAATTGTATCGTGGCGCATAACGCGCAGCAAGTAAAAAATGAATTATAATAATAATAAAAAAGGGTTCATTTTTTTTTTTGTAATATTTAATATTAAATAATAAATAAATTATATAATGAAATGTTAATTGATTTAAATATGTTATAAAAATATGGTGTCTACTTTTTATGAAATAAATGAGAATTCTTAATAAAGTTTTGAATATTATCACGTGAAGTTGTAATTAAATAATATTAAATTGTTTTCACTATAATTTTTGTTAACACTTTATTATAAATTTTTCGTTTTACTTATAAATTTGCATAAACTTACGAACATAAGGATCTGAAGATTGATTTGACCAACGTGTAACAAAACCCAATATGGAATTAGCTTTATTTATAATATTATTACAGTAAGTTTAAAAGCTAAGATGAGAATCAAAATAGAAATACACTCCAAAGTCTTTTATTGAGGTAGACTAATGCCATCAAAGGTGTAGTTAAAAGAACTCATATACTTGAACGACGTGTATAAGATATAAGTGCAAATTTATTTACTTTAAGTAAAATATTATTGTTAACACATCAGTTTATAAAGTTTTGAAGGTTATTTTGCATAAGGATAGATTCATGGTTAGACGTAATTTTTTTTAAAGATGTTCATATCGTCAGCATAAATTTTAAGGTTACAATTAAGATCGTCTGAAATAATTTACATTCCTGATGTGTCTCCCTTGGGTAACACCAGAATTGGTTTTAAAATATGACATTATTATTTACGATAATGTTCATTCAGGTAAGTGTATATGCATTTAAGGAAAATGTCTGGAAAGCCATATTTTTTAAGTTTTAGTAATGCTACATAATAGTATGTGGTAAATCGAAGTATCGAAGAGGCTAAAGTCACTATTTTGTTATCTTTCCACGCAACTGTTCTTATACACGAAGTAATAGAGGATAGATCGAATTTTTTATTAAAATCTGTTCAAACAACATCAGGTGGACCGTAGATTTTTATTTTAGAAAACCGTGTTGATTATACCGGGTGGTCCAGAGCATGCGTATATCAGCTTTTTATTAGGATCAGTTATTTTAAATTTAAAACAAAATTTTATTAACTAAATCAAGAGATCTCTCCATCATCGATTGGTGATATTTTCAACTTCCGGGAAGGACCGGAAATGGGTTTTTTAGACCGGAAATTTGCCGAAATTAAGATTTTCAAATGGGAAGGAGGTAGTTTTTTTTTATATAAATTCGGAGTCTACGTCAAAAAATACGAAGCTGTTAAAACTGTTCAGTTTATCAAATTCTATAAGAAAAATATTATTATATACTTTTAATTGCATTCCAATTAGACTAAAGCTGCAGGGTTTTAATTAACCAATATTTAAAATCTTAAAAATTTTATCGACTCTAAAAAGGGAGATAACATGAAATGACATTATTTTATATTAGAGCGCAATGCGTACGACAAGAACAGAAAATATTATTTATTGGGGATATTTTCAAAAAATTTGGGATATTATACTTTGATAAAGTATATTTTTAAAATATCGGGGATAGTTTCTTTAAGTCGGCAACACTGTTTTTAGGAATTTATTGAGTAAATGTATATAAAAAAAATAAATTTTTTCAACAGATGGTTTTGACGGTTGAATTTTTGTTTTTTTGTGTGTAAAATAAATTTCCCAAATAGAAATTTAGAAAATTCTTTGCAGCGGTCTATTTTTTTCTTACAGAAAAATTCAATAAAAACTATCTCCCTTTTTAGAGCCAACACCTTCATATAAAATGTATTCCTCTTATTTAGGTTGGGCTGTAACTCTTTGTTTTTGATCATTGTCTCTTTATTCCCATTTGAACACTAACTTAAAACTAACAATACTTATACTTAAATAATAATGTAAAAATAAAAATTTTTAAAATATACTTTTATCGAAACCAAACTAGCCCCCTAAAAGTAGAAAATAAAACTAGTGGTGGATGTGGAATATCTAGAACTACTTTAAGATAAAACACAAAAATATATAAGGAATCTTGTTGGAATATTGTTAATGGGAATTTGGAAACGCTTTGTGAAGTTCTTTTAATATTCGTGATTTTTTTCAAGCGGCAAATATTAAAAATGTCCATTAACAATATTCAAGCAAGATTCATTATATACTTTTGTGTTTTATCTTATAGTAGTTCTAGATGCTCAACATCCACCACTAGTTTTATTTTATACTTTTTAGTTTTAAGTGAAACCTATAGGTATTATAATTTCAGAAAGAGTATATAAGTGTAAACTTTTCTGTCTATAATACAATTGGTTTTCGAAATATGCCTGAGACGTGCTAAGAGTTGTTTGGCAGCAACCCGAACCTGTCATTTGATAGCTTTGTAAAGTACCATGTTGTCCGGTTGCTTTTTTCATCATGAGTAACTATGCAAAATTTCAGAACTCTATCTTTAAATTTTTTAAACAAAATTATTCTTTTTCTTTTTGCGTTTGGTTTGAATATTAACAAAAAAATTCCAACCTACCTACCAAACATATATATATACATATATACATATAAACAGACACTGGCAAGTTAATATAAAGCAAAAAAAAAATAATATCAATTTCATTTAACAGACAACAGGGTTGCCATATAAATTATATTAAATATACATAACTAACATAACACCTATAGTGTTCAACTTTTGATTTGATTGATATTTAACGACAACGTCCAGACTATCTGAAGCATAAATATTGGACTAAAAATTTTTAAGTTTTGTGAAGGTATTTTCTCTCTCTCTTTCTCTCATTTAATAGAGATTATATATTTTAGTTTTGATAGTGAAATTTTTATTTACTTTTCTCACAAACCCTTTAACGAGAATAGTACCAGTATTTCTAAGATTCAAATTGTTTGTTTGTTTGTTTTTTTTTGTTCCTACGAATATTATCACGCGATTATATAAGTGAAATTTTTTTGTTTTTTTTGATAATCTTTTGTGAAAACAATACCAAAAAAGAAAAATTATGATTAAAGATTAAATTTTGCAAACTCATTTTATAGAAAATATTGAAACAAAAAAACATGTAGTAAAAAAACAAAACCACAAAGAGGAAGTGGTGATAAGAAGGATATTTGAGTACAATCATATTATGTACATTGAAGAGATCAATACCGTCACAATAGAATTTGACTCCTTTTAATATTTAAAAAGATTGCCTGGGTTACAATCTAAAAATAATATAACTTAAGTATAGATCATGTAATCATCATGATGGTTGTATGATAATAGCATACAGGATCAGAAAAGAGTCTGATGATTTGACTTGTGGTTAAAGTAAATTGTAATTTTGTTATTGTTTTATTTCATTATCGCTAATTTTGTTATTTTCTTTAGTTAAAAATAAAAAATATGATAAAAAAGAATGTAGAAAAAATGAGTTCAAAAAATTATTTGTTGGAGCTTGAATATAAGTCAGCACAGCACATAAAAACAGAACTGAATTGTTATATACGCAATGAAGATATGGATTCAATTATTTTTTTTTCCCATTTCATTGTTGTAATTTAAAAAATTTTGTGGTTTCCTTTTTCATAAAATTTTTGGACTCTGATAATATTCTTTTTTCTTAATTAAAAATTTTTTTGTTTTTGGAAGAAAATTAATCTTTTTTGAAAGTTGAAAGTATTTGTTATTTTTTATTTTGTACAGCATTTGTGGTTTTCATTTTAAAAATAAAAAAAAAAACATAAATTTGATAAATTGGAAACATTATTTTTATGTGGTTATAACTGAAGAAATTTTGATGTAAGATTTGCTTGTGATGATTTATTTTACTTACAATGATTCTAAAATATTAAACTTAGAATAAATTGAACTGTAATAATATTCTTGAGTAAATTCGAAGCTTATTGTATATGTAAATAGTTTTAACAAGTAAAATGTTATTCTGTTTTCTCAAAGAGTCTAAATGAATTAATAACAATTTCATGAAATAACAACCAAGTTTATGAGTTTTTGTTTTTTTATACATAGCCAAAACACTAGGTACCTTTTATACTGGCTGGTAGTTTTGGCTAGGGAGGGAAGTTAAAATTAGGAAAGGAGGACTATTACGTACGAAAGTGTTAATGTCCGTTTTGAATTTATATAAAACATAGAATAGATAATGTTTGGGGAACATATAAGATGGAATTTGCTTCCATATTCGGAATGTTGAGATTATAAACGAATTTTCATAATTTGTCTTCTGCTATCTATATTGATTTCTACTGCGTAGGAATGAGCACATACTTTTCTTCGTGTTAAACGATGGAACCGCTTAAGTGAAGATAATATGGATTTAATTTCAACTGAGTGTACCTTTGCCTACAATATATCTATAAAAAAGGAGGAAGGCTACGACGATGACCAAGAGAAGCAAAATTAACCGATGGACCATTGTCAAACGAATATTTGGCCCGTTTTTACATTTTGTCCACATGTTTTAACGTATTATCAGAATTACCAACCCATATTTGAGAATTGTATTCCATTTCGGTTCGTATGAAAGCTTTATAGATTTTCAAGAGGTCGTAGAAGTAGACTTTAAAGCGACTAAGAAAACCTAAACATTTTGTTGCGCTTTTTGCAACATTAAATAAACAGAGCATTTTTCGATTTAAATGCAAATCTAATATGTCTTTTATAAATATAAGGAATAGCTAGGTAAGAGAATTGATCCAAGGGCTAACATCAGTGTTTATTTGGTTTTGATCAGACATAAATCCATCAACTAACATTTGAATTGTACGATTCGAAAGGAAACTTTCAATCCAATTCAGAGAAAAATAACTCAGACTTGGTATTTTGCTAATAAATATACTATGCCATACTCGAATATCCAGAGCCACAATATTTGCTTAACACGAATTGTACAAACATATATTTAGCTTCTATTTAAGCTATGTCATTAAATCACCGGTACGTTAGTGGAACCTAAATCCGTATTCCCATCGTGGACAATACCTTGGCTGCCTAAATACTTGGTCAGCTTCTTGTTTATTAAGATCTCCTTATATGCCTTTAGGCATTGTTAAAAAAATTTCGGAAAAAATCAAATGTGCTTTTTAATATTTTATTTTTTCGGGGATCGGAGATAATTTTTGGTTCTCTTCAAACACGAAAAACACCTTTTTGCAGAGCAATTTTTTACCGCTAGTGACTCATTTTAATGAAGACCAAAATTTTATCTTACATTAATTAAAATATATTTAAAATAACAATGAAAACAAAATTAAAATAACAAACAAAATATAATTAATATTTAACAAAACTTCTGTTTATCTACGTATTTTTATTTACATTTACAGTTTAACAATAGTCAAAATCACTTAAGTTAGCTAAAGTCTATGGGTAACTTAAGTAAATTACAAAACTTTAGCTGGTTTTTCATTTAGTTTTGACATTAGCTTAAACCAATTTAAGTTCATTATGGTTGGGCCTTTAGTCTACTAACTAACTACTGCGATATATTCAAATTTAACCAAATACCAAAGAAATTTCCTACATAATTTAAAAAATAATTTTATACATCCTAGCTTGTTTAATATACATCTCTCAGTTAAAAAAGTAATTAAATGCATACATAAAGTTTAAATAAAATCGTTATGAATTTATTTTGGTATTTAAAGTTTTATATTTTTATACAATTGCCGAAAAAAATGTTGCCGCTCTAGGTTCGAGCCTAATGTACAATGTAATATGTAAGTCCATTGTTGCCTCTGTCAAGATTTCGTGATTATTTTGTAAATCATCAACTTTTCCAGTTTTTCATATAGAACGAAAATAATAGTACTGATGAATTTAGAATTTTATTATATAACCTTTTGTCTCCTGTCCCTTTCATCGTTTATCGAAATCATCGATTTCGCTTTTTTGTCAGTGGATACTATCTATAACTAGATTTATTTAATTTATTTGTTACATGCTAATTATTTAATTCAATTCTAAAATTTATCTAATTTGTACTTTTAGTTTTTCACATTCAACGTTCCACTTTATATAATAAAAGATATAGTAGCGTACTTAAAGTTCGAAAAGATAATTTAACCTAATTTACTAACAATGTAATTAATTACAAAAAATAAAAATGTATAAAATTTTGTGTTTTACTAATTTGTCTTTGTTCTCTAAACAATTCTCATCAAGGTGTACCAACTTTTGCAACGTCTTACGTTCCACATTGCATTGCAAAAATAATTTACAATGTCACAAATTTCGTATTGTGTAAAATTGGCATTTTTCTTACATTGAAATGTTAAAACAACTCAATTTCGTTAAAACAAATTAATTAAAAATTTTATAATATTTTTTGAAAACAAACAGAAAATAGTTTAACACAACAAAAAATAAGTGAAATCTGTTAAAAAATATTTAATAAATTTGAGAACAACATTTTTACTGAAATATTCTACTTGTTCATAAAACTCTTGATATTCTGCTTATCATCCCCGTAAATACCCCTTTTTTCTTTAATATTACTGACTCGTATTACAGTTTATAAATTTCACACGCACTAGTTAAGTTTTATTTTTTTTATTTTCTACATCAAATTTATTACCGTTTATAAATTGATTCCGTAATAATGTCAAATTTTACAAATAAATTTATTAAAGAGAAGGAAAACTAAAGATCCCAATAATTTTTCTGATAAAAATTTGAAAAAAATCTGACAAAATCTGAAATTTCATTTTTATAAAAATTCGCAAATATTTTTGTGATAATAACCTTATCAATACTGTTATTCTTTAATATAGGTTCAATTTTGATTTCTTTTTCTTTTTAAAATTTATTACACTTTAATGCAATTCTTCATTGCATTTTACCCCTTTTTCATAATACATTTTCCGACATATTACACCATCCGATATTAGATAAAAATAAAAGGGGGCCCTCAACAACAAAATCGAATAATAAATTATAACTGTTAAATTATTAAATATATATATACATACAATATACACGTATATGTATTAATATAGAGAGTAAAAGGGTCTATTATAAAAGAACAATAATTTAGACACTAAATAGAAACATTGTACCCTGATATACACAATAGATAAACTGTCAAAAGTTTAAACTACGAAAAACGATAATTTTTTTGTTGTTTTATTAAAACAGTAAAATTGTAACCAACCAACCAACCCTTTCTTTTGTTGAGCCGACATTGAATTTTTGTAATAAAATTTTTCATATCACCTTTTTGTATTTTTTTTTTTTTGTAAACTATCAATAGGCGTGGTTGACAAATGGACACGATACAACCGTATAATAGTAACTGTTATTCTAAATAATATCAGTTTTTTTTTTGTGATCTCCTCATTTGAAAAATAATGAATTTAGTCGGAGAATATCAGAAAAGGTAGAACTAAATAACTTGTATTATTAAAATGTTATACAAGTTATATCAAATAAATATTCTTCGCTTCATAAAAATTGAAATTTGTTAATAGGATTCATATATGGAAAAAATTAAGAATAGAAAGGTGCGATATTTAGTTTTCTAGAAGTTGTGATTTTTTAAGACCATGATGTTGGACACTGACTAAATGAATAGGTAACACTCTGGGCAAACCACCAAAAAGTACAACCAGAATGATTGTAGAATGGAACAACTAGACAGTAGAATGACAAGAAAATCCGGCAACACATGACGTCGAACCATAACAATATTTTTAGCTTTTTATTAATTACCATTTTTCTTTCTTATTCGAGAATTAGTGAAGTTGACTTCAAGAAAATTAGGTTCAGCGCTGACCAATTTGAAATATTTTAATCAGCTAACTCGACCAGATATTTTAAATCTAAGATATTGCTGCTACTGGTAAATAAGTTAAAAAGCCTCAAGGGGACTCTGCACCCATTCATAGAATTAGAATTACATTAACATTCAGAAATGTTTGTCGTGAATTAATTCAAAGAGCAAAAATTCAAAAAATACGTGTCAAGGGTCCTACACGCATGCCTACTAAAGTTCTCTGAATTACAACCCCCAAAACACGTTGCGGTGAAGGTTGAAAAACTTGGTATAGATTCCAGATGAGGATCCATAAAAGAATAATTGATCTTCACTCTCCTATCAGATTTAGTTTAGAAAGATTACATATATCAACATTGAGCCTGGCGTAGAAGTTACGATTGCCAACTAAAAAAAAAATTGCAAAATAAAAAAATTGTCAAAATTTGTTGCATTCATTTAAAACAATAAAAGACAAGATAAATTGCTGGTTATGGACGAACTTAGGAGGAAATCAAGATCAGTGCCACAAGTTGGTGCCCCATGCTCCCACGAATAGTAACAGGAAAAAAATTGCACTAGCTTCAAATTTAAAAAATTAAAAAAAAAATCCATTTAGCTTAAAATATAATTTTTGAATGTCAAAAATTAAAAATATTTTTCATTACTACAAAGTAATGTTACTATAAGATTACAGCAGTTATAAAACTACTTTTTTACTATGGTCCCATCTCCACAAAACCTCGTAATTTATTAAAAACTTTTTACAATCTAGTATACGTTTTCCATGCATTTAAAACTTTCAAAATTTTGTTCAAATCTCATTTAAAATCTTTTAAACTAATGTGTCCATTCCTGAAATTCTATTCGGCAATAAATCAGTTTGCATCATCATAAGTATCATAATAGTGCCATAAAAGTCGATAATTTGAAGTTAAAAATTAATTTTTAAAATATCAAATTGACAATGGAGCAAAGAAGTATGAAAAGAAAGTATGAAGAAACAAAAAATTGGAATAAAAATGAGGACGTTGCACTTAGAGAAATTTGGGTAGAAAAAGGGCATACGATTATTATTTATTTATTAAATATAAATTTAAAAATAGAAATTAAAACACATTGGTCCAACAGTTTGGAGGCTCTCTCCAAATTAACATTGTTGTTAATAATGCATAGCATTTTGTGTCGCCATTAGTTTAAAATTTTTCCGCCCTATGCCCCACGGATGGGATTGCGGGACAATGATGATGATGATGATTAGATTAAAAGATATTTTGTATGTTTCTTTGCCGTTTTTTTTTTCAGGATGTCGCATGTACATATGCATTTTCAATACACGTATTATATAAAATTTCAATAACATAACAAATGTCAAATCCAAATGTCAATATGAAATGCTTATAGAAATACTTTAACATCTTTTTACTGAAATCGCGAGTTGCCGTTGAGATTGTAATTGTAATTGTATTGTAAAAAACCGAAAACTCTTGCAATGTGTTACATTCCATATTGTATATCAAAAATAATTTACAATGTCACAAATCCCGTTTTGTGTAAAATTGGTTTTTGAAACGCATGGAAAATGTAAATCGTGCTGTCAAATAGTTTTGGATGCTTTTCATTATGTTTTGTAATTAATTTTTTTTTAATTGTTCTTTTTTTCACCTCGTTTTAGTCTTTTTTCGACCATTCGAAGAATAAGTTTTGCTTTTAATTAAAAATGAATCTAGTATGATGTAAAATAAATTAATATATGTTTAAATTATTGAACACTTTCAAATATACTAACATTAAGTTTTTTAAATAAAGCTAATAAAATAAGAGAATCTGCTTTTGTAACTCCTTTAATTTGAAAAATTTTCACAGTAAATATTTTTTTCAGAACAGTAAATTTCTTTTCAGAATACAAATGACAATGGGTCAAATTATAATTAACGAGTTTTTATAGCCTTAATAGTGTAACGCCCACAAAATGTAAAACACAATAAAATGTTTATAATGTTCAGGTCATTTTTATATAAAAAGGAACAAAAGGGTTAAGCAAAAAAAAAAACAAGAAAATTAACTACTTTTTTTTTCAATCACAGTTTTTTAATGAATATTAAAATTAAAAAAAACCTACGAAAAAAAAAATTAAATAATATTATAATATATATATTAAATTTGATGTGAGAAAAGAAACATAAATCACTCAAGAACATAAAAAAGCAAAAAAAAAGAAAAGAAAATAAAATAATAACTTTAGTTATGATGCCATTTTCAAAGGTGGTATACACAGAAGTGATAGAAGAAGAGAATAGAAGGATATAAAAAGAGGTACGTATATGGACCATATAACATATTGTTAATATTATGAGGATTATAATACAGCTGCTAGCCTTTGGATATTAGTATAAATGGACTACTGACTTTGATGCAAGCAATTTTTCATTTACTTTGTTGCAGTTTTTGTAACATAAATAAAAAAAAAAAAATATATATGGGATTTAAATTTTAAAAGTGAAATAGTTATGAAAAAAAATTAACTTACAATAAATAAGTGTCTTTTAGTTTGTTTGCTGTCATTTGAAAGCATTTTATATCTGTTAAATTACACAACATAAATTTCATACTTAAATTGAGCAATACAAAAAAATGATATAATAAAAAAGTCATAGTAAATTGAATAAATTGAAGCGGTTATATCCAGATTAATATAAAGTAGAGTATCCATTTTTCATAATTCATTGATTCATACATAGTTTACAGTACAATTTACAGTAAGGATAATAGAATACAAATTAATAACTACTTTCGTAGGACACAAAAAGATCAAGTCGCACTTGTTTTTGGTAGTTTTGGGTGTCGAATTCGCTAAAGCCAGCCTACCTGATGGGTTTCGTTCTATTGAGACAATGAGAGTTATTGTTGACACAAAGAACTACTATCATTTCCGAATTTGAACATTTTCTTGAATTCTTCTATAGCTGTTTCAATGTGGCTGGTTGGCGATTATCAAGTACGTGCCATTGTGTATTAACTATATACTACGAAGCACTTTTTGAATGTTTTGCAGCGTATGTGATGTTTATTATCTATAAATAAATGTTTTTTTTTGTGTTTTGAAATTTGAATAAAGTTCTTAGTTAAAAGAAAAAAAAAACGCAATTTTCCTTTTAGCTTACAAAATTATTTTTTATTTATTTACAATGCTGTCAAAATTGCTTATGATTGCTTATGATTTGTACGCTTCTTCTCGTATGCTTATGACTTAACTAATGATTTTGAAAAGACAACGAATGATGGCTCTATGACTAGTTGGTTAAATGGAATGTCATGTTGGCGTACAAAATCCTATGATGTCATATGATAACTAATTATCACTATTATAGTTAGGGATAATTATAGTTAAGGTTATGATTTATTATGATTTTTTTTATATCATAATAATGAAAATTAACATAATATATGACTATTATATAGTTAGGGCTATATCAAATTTCTGTACAACTTTGTTTACATTAACGACAACTTGACGAAACCTCTCTGATATTTCTATTATGGGTGTTCAATACAATTTACATGCAATCATACATTTCTTAAGCTGACTTAAAACAGGTTAATTTAGTTATAGTTAGACCTTTAATTCGATACATAAGTCGCTTAAAATTTAGCAGTCATGTAAATTATGAAAATCACTTGTGCTATCATCAATTATTTACAAAACAGATCTACTGTTATCACGTTAACGATAAGAATTTTGTTTTATATTTAAATCCCTTTTGTTTATATTTTTAAATTCTAATTAACGTTTCATCAGGTTTTCAATATTAAATTTAAGAATTTTATTTTTTCTTTCTCTAATATACATCTTTCTCGTCTCATCTCTTAAATATTAATATTGCTCAAAATTTTTACTTTAAAATCTGATATGAAAATGTAGCATGGATTTTCATATGGATATAACATTTTTTTTTTGTTTTTGTTTATTGTTTGGAAATTCTTTTGTTAAAATTTTTCATCTTTTTGTTTTTTTTTGTTTATTATAGAAAAATGCCTTGCTTGTCCCAATTAGTACTCATTAAATATAACAAACGTCATGGCACAATTATTTATAAAAATAAAATGAAAATAAAAAAAAAAAAAACAACAATAAAGGAACAATAAAAATAAAAGTCAGTCAAAATAGACTGAGATATAATGCATTTAATTGTTAAACCAGGTTCAACAGCATGAGTAGTAACAGCTTTATAACAATATTTAGTTTTAAACTCCCCCTAATTCTATATACATACACACAAACATGTATGTATATTATTAGAATTTTTTTGATTTTTTTCAAAGGTGAAATTAAGTCTGAAAGTAATACGAATTTGTATATAAATATAGCTATTAATAGCGGGGGTGGAAATTCTATGACTTTTACATATAGGTTCCGGTTGTTTGCCTTATTTTGATTTTGGGTATAAAATTTAAAAATTTAAAATTTGTAAGTATATGTATGGAATGACTGGAATGTCCTTTTATACGATTTCAATAATAATAATTTTCTGCTGATTTGTAAATATTTTGTTTTTCTTTCGTATTCGTATTTTATTTGGTTTATAATGCAAAGCAAGCACCCCTCATACATAATGAATGTATATATGTTGGAAACCCTTAAAAATTACAAATAGCTCTTCAATATTCATATCGACATCAGTTCTCACTTTAGTTGAAGTTGAAGTTCTTCTTTTATTGTTTTCAATACTATTATTATTATTTTATTTATATTTGTTTTTTTACGGTTCATTTGAAAAAAAACATTAAAATCAAAAAAAAATTATACCTTTCGGCATATTCGAAATATTTTCTCCTAATGATGTTTGTTGTGTACTCGTTATACTTGCATCAGAATTAAAAAAAAAAATCAAAACAATAAGTATAAATCTGCTCATGGATATATTATGAATGTTCAAATTAAATCTTTAATAATGATTCATATATGGGTAAATAATATATGCACGAATATAATATATCGGAGGAGGGTGCTCATAAGCATATTTCAAGATAATTTACAATGAATATTCTTGGACACATTCATTCTAGTTATATACTCGTATAATACCATAATTATATATATTTGATTCTTGTATTTAGAACAACGAAACTTCATAATATAAAATTCTATGGAATATTTTTATAGTTGTTTAAGATTAGTGCTAACTTTTAATATGATTAAATTGAGTGGCATTTTATGTAAACGAAAAACAAAAACAAATTTCAGTTTTAAATTGACAAGTTTGAAATCATTTAAAAAAATAAAATAGAATATGAATCCTATTCAGATTAATAATATCTTTAATTTTTTTTTGTTTATTTGTTTATTGTGTGGGTTGAACAATTTTGAGAAGAGGTTGGCATGAACCATTTTAATTGTTTAAAAACCGAATTATACATTTTAGTAAAATAATAATATATTGTTCATATAAATAATATAATAAATATCACCACTTGTATTTTGGTATACATTATTGATTTCATTAATAATAATAATGAAAAAAGGAAAACAATTGAAAATAAAATAAAAATCAAAATTAATTTCCGGTTTAATATATAAGAGTTTGATTATTGTTTTTTAATTAAAGGTATACGTAAAATTCAATCACGTGCTATATGATTTTATAATTTTAAAATAAAAATAGAACCTTCAGGGATTATGTATTATAAAATCTGTTGAAATATAGGTGCAATTTGCTGTAACGATATGATTATAATTGCAACGGAAATATGTAAATGAATTTATAGAACTATTTATTCAAGTTGGAAAAGGGTAGCAAAAAAAAATGTAGACTTAATAAGCTTAAGATTTTTAGATATACATGCGTTTCACAAATTTGATTAAAATCTTGATCGAATTCGGTTTTTACACCATCGTTAGAAAACTGATCACTATCATCATTGTTATTAGATTGAAATTTGTGTGTACTGATAACTGAAGAATCTACGAGAGTATATTGTCAATAAGAAAGATATCAAATATATTCTCTCATTTACAGGTCATACTGCTCAGATCTGGGGAAAATTAGGCACAAGTGTAGTGGAGGGTTTATGTTTAAAAACTTGTTAGACAATTTAAAAATTCTCTTTTCAGATTATTCATATAGCTACAGGTCGTCTGTAGAATAGAGATAGTTTACATTATAGAGGAGCACTCTATGGGCCCATAATAGGGTACTTATATAAAAAACTGGAAAATTTCAAATACCTATATTATATTTTTTTATAAAGTAGAAAATCTGTTAACTGCTTTTCAAATATATAGGTTTTGTAATTATTAAAATAACCAAAAATTCTGTAACAAAAAGGAAGATAATAAAATCGACCAAAACCATTACAAAACAGTATTAAAATGAAATGTTTGTATTATATATAAATGTTTATATACTAACATGCTTAAGCTTTTCACTGGTGTAAATAAGACCATTTTATATATAATATGTATATTAAAAATAGTGTTAGAAATTTAAAGATACATAATATATATTTTATACAATTGCTATAATTGGTTTTTTTTTCAATAATCGCTTGCTCTTTGTTAATATTGCCTTGCTCTATATGTGCAAAATTGGAGACTAATTTCCCTGCATTTTTCTAAGTTAAAAAAAGTAATTAAATTTATATTTTAAGAAATATCCTTTAACAATTTTAAAAAAATTTCTCAGTTTGCTTTTCGAGTAGTAGCATGAGCATGCTGAACTTTAAAAGTGATTATCTTGAAATAACAATTTGATATAATATGGGGCAAAACAATATTCAGAAGACGACATAGCGCTTCTGAATTATCTTTTAAACTAAATAACTTGACTTTATTTACAAAATTTTTATATTAAATATTGTAAAAATTTATTAATAATATATTAAAATATTTGTATATTGTAATAATTGTTACATATAATATTGTGATTTTTGTATACATCAATCATATACTAAAAGATTTACATATTATATAATTCTCTTATTTCTATTTTAGATTTAAGAAATCTTCTGAATTTGAAGCTCCTATATAGGTGTTCCCCAAGGTAGTCATTTTGTTCCTTTGGTCCTTTACTATTTATTACAAGCAGATATAAATCGATTTCATATAGTATTAACAACAATCTCCATTTAAACGTAAATAAATGTGCATACACTAATTTCTCACTCTTAATAACCAAAATATTATAATGCAATCAATAAAAGACCTAGGGGTATTCTACGATAATAAGCTATCATTTCATCTTCCTTATATACTTACATACTGAATAAGGCCAATTCTATGCTCAGCTTTATTAAACATTGGGCAAAAGACTTTAACGATCCCTATATATACTGAAATTTCTTTACACCTGCTTAGTTCGACCTAATTTGGAATACGCCAGCCAGATATAAAATCCTTTTTACAAGATATATATATATTATTAAAATTCCTAAGATTTGCTTTACGCTATTTCTCCTTGATAGGATCCATTTAAATTACCTCCATATGAGCACAGATTGAATTTACTATACATTTACTACATCCCAATACACTTAAAAAACGCAGAACTGTTGCTGATTTAATCTTCTTAATTGAGTTAATCAAAGTGAACATTTTTTATACCCAATTACTCGTTAAGCTCAATTTTTGTTCTAATTCCAGATTAGGATATGTTTAACTTACGGTGTCATAGAACTAATTATGGGAAGTATGAACCATTAAATATAGAATAATTCCTTCATGTAACTAATGCCATTCCCATATTAACCTACTACTAACAAAGCAATCTTTAAAAAATAATCTATATTTGTGTAAATGAACGTGCATCCTATGATATCCCTTGGCCTATTATTTTTGATAGATTAAATTATTATGTTATTATTGTAGCTAAATTTATATTAATTTTTCTTTTTTTTATTTATTAATTTTTAACTCAATTGTTAAATGTTGTAATTTTTAAAATTTGACTATGTGTGCATAATGTATATGGATATTCAATCATTATTAATTTTAGATTTTATTTGTTATTTATTTCTTTATTTTTATTTTTTGAATTACAATTCAATTTTTAGTTTTGCTTTTTCTATTCTTGTTTTTTTTATTATTTTTTTTTAACTTATAATTTTATATAAAATTAAACTGAAATTGTAATAAATAAATATTATATTGTAACTTGCTTATGATTTAAGCTCGGAATAAATAAAATAATATAAAATATTTAATGCTCTCTTCTCTTTTTCATATATCGTGGGACTGTTGTATATGGAAAGGCAAAGGATGCACTGATGGGAATAATAGTTTTTCATAAATTTAAATTTATTTTGACTACTTAACTATACCAAATTTAACTACTTTCAGTTTGTTTTGAGTTAAAGTAATTTAAAAAAAAAAATTGAACTCAATGATCATTTCTTTCGTAACAATCAACAGTCATTGAAATTAAAAATCAAAGGTTATTAGAGCAAAATATAATTTCCGTTAGAGAACGTGCGTGAACATTAACTATCCTAATAATGAAAATTTATTCAAATTTTGAGAAATGAAAAGAAGAAAAATTCAATTATTTTTAGACTCCAATGTAAAGTTAATGTAATCATATTTTGGTCTGCAATATTATAATATGAACATGAATGAATTCGAACTTAAAAATATAATTTTCGTTGTTCTCTCTTTTCAATTTCATTTTCTTTAAATCATATTCAAATTTATATTATTTGAAATTAAATTCATATCAATATTGAGATTTTTTTTTATTGCTTTATTGCTGAACCTGAACTAAGAATTAAGTCTCATATTATAATATTTTAAACCTTTCAAGGAACACTATTTACACATACGATTACAAAATATATGTATTGAAAAATTGTTACGATTCTAATAACGTTTTTGTTTTTCTTATACCCTTTTATATTTTATTTTAAATAAATTCATACTCAAAGTACATTCATATATAGCAATTTAACGGTGTGGGGACAAAATTACAAAAGACAAAATTATATAACAACAAAATTACATATGGACAAAATTTCATATTTAAAAAAATTACATATTTAAATTTTAATAAAAATTTAAAATTATTTGGTTTTGTAATGAAGCTACTTATAATTTTAAATTTATTAACGTCATATGAGCTATAACTTGCATATTATTTTTTACTATATATTTGGTACTAAAACCTTGCTTTCTGCGTTTACCTGTTGTCAGCAAAAACAGGGTTCCCATAAATGAGTAGCGAGTGTTTAAAAAAAGACTATAAAAACAAGAGGTCCGGTGTCCGGTGGATAATAATTATTAAAAACCTTTTTCCCGAAAAATACAATTTAAACACGTGATATAGAGTTTCGGCTTCAATACCTTGGACCTCTGACCTATTGTCTTCATCACAATTAAGAGCTATTGTACTGGGAAAAAAAATTCAAGGACTTCGGTCCTGACACTTGGGACGACGGACATCTTGTGTGCATAAAAGCTATTGTACTAAAGATAAGTTAAAAAAAGAAGAAAAAAAATTACGAGGGTCTTGTGAGACAGGATCCAGAACTATTTTTGCTGGAGGCTGCTCAATTTCTTGAAATTGGCACTTTCCACTAGTCACCACCTAGAAGATGTACTTTTAATACTGGTTGATTGATAAAAACTTGCTACATGAAATTTTTATTATAAATATTTATCATATCCAGCATCCAGTCAAATGAAAAACATGCAAATGGCACGCATATGTAATTCTTTTAAATATGACATTTTGTTCATATGTAATTTTATCCATATGTTATTTTGTCCATTGTAATTTTTTGTCTCTATGTAATTTTGTCCTATATAATTTTGTGTCTATATAATTTTGTATTATAAAATTTTGTACATATGTAATAATGTTTTGTGGAATTTTGTCTTTTGTAATATTGTCATGTAACCCAATTTAAATTCGAAAGAGGGCTCATAGTACATAATGAATGAATGCAACAATAAGTAAAGAACCCTCTTTTAATAAATTATTCCTTTGAGCAATATGTTAAAGGTAATAGCAACAAAAACAAAATTATACTAAAAATAATAAAAGAAATATTTTGAGTTAAGGAAGAGAATCTGTAAAGTGGAATAATTGATTCTACATGACAGCTCACGGATCATCGACATCGACATCAAATTGAAAACATTTTTTTTTGTTTTTGTTTTAATCTTATTGACGTATAGTGGACGCGCAATTACAAAAGAAACATATAGAAGAGGTGTACCTATATAATATTTTATAATTTAAAATTTAACTTAATTTAAATATGTAAAGTAATGGTAAGAAGTTCGAAATATAATTGATGAAATTAGAGAAGAAGAGAAAGATAGTGAAATGTGTTTTTTACACTGTTTTGCTTTTCCAAAATTTTCAACTTTGAACTACAATATTTCTATAACGGCAGCACCTATCATTATCAAACAAATATAAAAAAAAAATGCAGACCGTTATTTTACTAGATCAACAAATATATTATATATATAACAGGATATTATAATATATATATAACAGATAAAACGGTTTATATATAAAAATATTAAAACTAAAAAGATTCAAATATCCATTTCGTCCTTAAAGGATTAGAAGCGCCATTAAGGATATATATATATATATATTTAAAAAGCTGGAGAACATTAGGTATCCTTGAGATACAGTTATTTCCATTTTTTCCTACACGGGTACAACGTTTGCTTCAGAATCGTTACTATACAACGTTGCTTCAGAATCCCTCTAATAATTTATGATTTTCTTGAAGATATTTGTTTTATTTATTCAAACAATATGATGACTTTTATAAGAAACTTAGTATGTGTTTAGAAGAGCTTACTGAACTAAATCATACAATTTTAATATCTGGCGATTTCCATTTAAATTGGAATAATAATACTAATAGCCAAAAAACAAATAGTGATAAATTTTAAACAAATAGTGAACGAGTATACATACACGAATAACAAATATCTCGAGAACCCTAATTTACTTTGTTTTAGTGAATGACTACTATAATATATGACTATACAAAAATAAATCATACATTAAAGATAAGTGACCCCAAATCGATTGTAACGATAGTTTTTTTTAGAATGATAGAATTTTCTATAGGGATAACTGTGATTTGACAGAAGATAGAAGCCATGTAGTTTTGACATTTCTGTTCAGTAAGCATTGACAAATTATCATGGAAAGACTCACGCCGCAACAACGTTTACAAATTGTTGAAATTTATTTTCAAAATCAGTGTTTTATTCGCCAAACTTATAGAGCACTTCGTAAAATTTATGGTTTACGTAATCGTCCATCAGAGCAGATTATTCGTCGAACTATCGATAGATTTCGGACAACATTTTCTCTACTCGATGCAACAACAACAACAAGACAAAGAAATGTTCATACAGAAGAAAATATCGGTGCTGTAAGTGCTAGTGTTGATGAAGATCCAAATTTGTCTATTCGTCGACGTTCACAACAAGTTGGACTGTGTGCAACCACCACATGGAAAATTTTACGTAAAGATCTTGGTCTACACCCATATAAGATTCAACTGGTTCAAGAACTTAAGCCACTTGACCATAATAAGCGCCGTTTGTTTGCTGATTGGGCTCTAGAACAGCTTCAAGTTGATCCACTTTTTTATCGAACAATTGTGTTTCGTGATGAAGCTCATTTTTGGTTGAACGGCTACGTAAACAAGCAAAATTGCCGTATATGGAGCGAAAACAATCCTCAAGAAATTCTGCAGGTTTCATTGCATCCCGAAAAATGCACCGTATGGTGTGGTTTACACGCTGGAGGTATCATCGGTCCATATTTCTTTAAAAACGATGCTGGAGCAAATTTTACAGTGAATGCTGCTCGTTACAGATCAATGATCAATGATTTTTTGTTTCGAAATTTGAATGGTATCGACCCGGAAGTGTTTTAGTTTCAACAAGATGGTGCTACACCTCATACTGCTACGGCAGCAATTGATTTATTGAAAGAAAGATTTGGTGATAACATTATTTCGAGAAAAGGTTCAATTAATTGGCCTCCAAGATCATGCGACATAACACCACTGGATTATTTGCTTTGGGGTTATGTGAAGTCATTGGTTTATGCTGATAAACCAGAAACAATAGATGCTTTGGAAGCCAACATAACCCGTGTTATTGATGAAATAAGGCCTGAATTACTCGAAAAAGTGGTCCAAAATTTGACTGATCGAATGCGGTTCCTCAGAAGTAGTCGTGGTTGACATATGCCGGAAATTATTTTTAAAACCTAAATGTCATAAAATTATCTTCCAAATAAAAAATGTCTATTTCAAAATGTGTCTTCAATCTTTAAATGTGTTTAATTTCAATTTAAAGTTCTATCACTCTAAAAAAACACCCTTTAATTTCTATTAAAAATAAAAATGAAGCAAGATGAAAAGTATGTAAAGTTTGTTGTTTATGATAAAAACAAATTTAGGAACAAAATCGTGATAATAACTACTTATTTCATAAATCAAAAAATATTAATAACGTATATATTTTTAAAATTGAAATAAAGAAGTATATTTTGAGCCAAATTTAATTTAATTTACTTATGAATTTTTTAATTTTAAAATTTTTGAATTTCTATACTTAAGTTTAGTTATAAGTTAATGTTTATGATTTTTTTTTATTATCTTTTTCTTTTCAATTTTTCTTTGTATTCGTTTTTTTTCTCTCTCTCTTCTTTCATATATTATTAAGTTAATTTAGTCTGTGTATTTAGATAAAACTTCAGATTTTAACTTTAAGTTTAAAATTAAAATTTTTCCAATTTTGTCAATTCCAATATATAATTTTTTTTTTATTTTTTAATTGCTAATTTTAGTTTCAATTATTTATTATTCAAAAATATTTTGAAGATCATACAGCCTATGGCTAAGATCGAAATTTAAATTTTTATTTGTAATCTCAATTATTTTTACTTTTGAATTAATAAAGAATAAAAAAATACGGATGAAAAGGCTTATAGATTTATCATTGATTTAAAAAATATAAGTGAATTTACAGTAAAGAAAAATTAAAGTACGAAAAGTGTGAATGGTATCCTCATTTAACCTTCAAATTTTAAAAAATTAAAATGTTAATCAATATTATAATATGATAATCGAACTGAATGGTCTAAATATAGACATATTAAAAATAAGTACACAAAGGCAATACAAAAATAGCAAAGCGTAAATATATTACAAATATAAAATTGATTTCTCATTGAATCAAAAATCTATGTGGAAATCAATAAAAAAACTAGTGTCAAAAAACCAATAAATAATGTTAAGGAAATTAGATTTACATAATAATAAAATAATAAAAGATAGCTGTTATCAAATTACCAATAAATTTTTACTTTATAAAAGTATTGAAGAAATAAATATAGTTCAATACCATTGATATACAGTATAAAAACTTCATCTCAATGTGAACGCGGGTCAATTAAAAATAATAATAAAAAGTATTAACAATAAAATGGATCACAATTTCTCCAATCTACAAATTATTGATGAATTAATAGACTTAATAGGTGAAATTTTTTTATCGTTTATTAATAAGTCGACTGAAACTGAAATTTTTCCTATAAAGTTGATGGAAAGAATCACTGGTTGTACCAATGGAAAAAATAACAAATATACAACAAAGTGCTAAGTCCTGTAAATATGATTTCAATTGAATCAAAAGCACTGCAGAAAGTTATTATTATAATCATTTCGAAGAATATTTAGAGAAACACTCCTTAATTTCAAAATATCAATCCGGATTTAGAAAGCTTCACATCAGTTGTGAATCATTATTAAACTTAGTAACTACCTACTAACAAATTATAAAATCGCAATTGATGATAACAAAAATTATATTAACAGTTTTTTTTTATTGTCGAAGGGCCTTCGAAACTATGAATCATAACATATTGTTGCAAAAACTAAAAAAAATATGGTATTTGTGGCTTAGATTTGAATTGGTTTGAATCATATTTGTCAAATGTGTGTCGGAGGCGGAGGCTATCGACATTATGCATTAAAATTATGCATTAAAGGTGTCGATGATGGTATTAAAAATAAAAACATAAAATTATACCTAATCACTTAACACTAAAAACTCTTATACTTTTGTTAGAATTAAAACTAATCTAGCCATCAATACAATTTTGGCTCTATTACTTCAAATATCTTTGATCAAACAAAATGTCAGTGAAACTTCGATATTGACATGTTTAGAAAGACGAATTTTATGGCGGACAGCCAAATTTTTTATTTCGTCTCTTATGAGAGGGATCCGGACTCCAGAAATCTCTATGAATATCAGCACTATTTAAGAAATATTATTAATTTTCGATTAAACTTTTTTAATACCTCTAAAGCACAAAATATGTTGATTTATAATGATAAATGTAATGCAAAAAATATTAAGCAAGAAATAATTAATTAATATTTTATTTTACATTAATAAATAGTTAATCTTTAAATGAATAAATTTAATTAAAGATAAGTTAAAAAATGAAATAAAAATTTAATAGATATTAGATACACATATAATATATTTATTTTACACAATACTAACACTAATCAGAAATAACCATAAAGATGGGAATAAAATATTAGAGCTTCCAGTTTGGTTGGTTTTGTTATAATAAAGAAATGCATATCCACAAAATAAAAATGCATTGGTTTATATTTTTGTACGCATTTCTACAAAAATTAACAAAATATAAAAAAATTTAATTGTATGCTACATTTACGTTATCATCATAGCTGTATATTTCTCGCAAAATTAAAATCAAAGTACATATTTATATCAAATTGTAGAAATGTTTTTGCATATGTATATATACAATTTCAGTTCAGATGTTAAATGTTGCAAGAAATTGAATATATTCATGTACCTAAAAGATATTGAAATTTTTTTCAAATTCAATCGATTTTTGTAAACAGGGCATTTTAGTAAAATATAAGTCACTTCCAATTTTGAATTTTATCAAATTCAAATCATAGCTAATACTGAAAATGCAAATGGTAATCCACACTGCACTGGTAACGATTCATGTTTTTTTTACTACATTTTCGTCCACATTCTATTCTTGTTACTTTTGTGACTGTATGTCAATATTTTCATTATATAGTTTTACTCACAGCTTACAATAAGTTTTATTGTAGGCTTAGGTTTGACTCAATGCTTGTAATAAATTTTTAAATTCTAGAGTGGAAGTGATCCGTGATGGACGGGCTTAATGATATTTCCGATTTAAGTTTTTATATTCACTGCATATATATAGTAAGCCGGCTAAAGTTAACATATCTATTTCTATTGATAAAAGCGTACAATATTCTGCATATTTTATATATTTTGTCTATTGTTTTACTAATATGTTCCTTAAATTTCAATCTTTTATCCAGTCTCCAGGTAAACTCCTAAATTAAGATGCGCCATTAAAAATATATATTTTTGGAAAGCCAGAAACACCATGTACCCTCGGGTCGGGATATAGTCATTAGGTCCTACGTGGATACAATATCTCCCTAATTCCCAATATAATGTACAGGACCTTGAACTAAACCGTGTGGTATTTGTAAGAAGCTTTGGATGATATTGTTTAAGTATACATATTCATATTAATTTTTTTAAGTTTGTGTATAAATCCTTCATGCCAAACGATATCAACAGCATAATTTATGTCTATAACTACCATGCCAACCAACGGATTTCCGGATTTCTTGATTTTTAGTCTTGTTTTTATATAGTGTTTTAAGTGCGATAGCTAGGATGAATGGTAGAATGATGGTGAGATCTATTCTGGTGTCTTTTCTTTCCAAGAAATCGGTTATCCTCGTTTTGATATTTGTTTCGAATATTTTGCTAAATATAGTGAGTAAACTTATCGGTCTATAGCTTTGTGGGCAAAAAATTGGTTTATCGGGTTTTGTTATGTATATGTATCCCATTAATTTAAAAAATTATTTAAGAATGTCACAGTAATTTCAAGCTTTCCAAAAATTATTTAAATTTAAAATGTTAATATCCTTTTTAATTCTAATTTAAATATTTCATTGAAACGAATTAATGTCTATAATATGTAGAAATGTAATATGTTTTTATCTGTATACGTATTAATAAATCTCTGCCTGTCCCTATAAATATGAAAAACAAACAAGCTTATTATTTTGCTATTTATTTTGTTTTTTTTTTTTAAACAATTTAACACAGTAGTTTAACGTTATGCATATAATATTAATAATAAAAAATAATAAATGTGTTTATTTAAATCATTAGGAATCAAAAATCGAATTTAGAAAAAAAAATATATGTACCTTCAAAAAAACACAAGCACTTTGTATTGTTTTTTTATCCTACCTATCTCTATAAAAATAAAAAAAAAATTTAAATACGATATATGTATATCTGGTGATATCATGTATATCTGCATATGTACATAATTAAATCCCTAAAAGACATTGAACGAACCCTTCTATAATTTAAAAGGAAATTTTTATCGAATTTAAAGAGTCATTATTGATAAAGAAAAAAGGGTTGTTTTGTAATTTTCATTCTGATGACATCTCAATACTCATTATTATAAAAGGATTAAAAATAACATGATATCATCGAACTTCTGTATTTTTTTTTTTTTTCAGTTTGATTTAAAGGATCCAGGAATATTCTAAACATTATATATATAAACATTTACATTTAAAATTTTTAGAGCAAAGAAAAATTTCACACCTATTTTCAATATTTGCATGTGAAATGTCCCGAAACGAATTAAGACCTTGTATACTTTGTTTATTTCTAATATATTATTTTATTATTTTATGCATGGGTATAAAATTGATGACATGAAAATAGTGTAAGGAGATTTGTAACGGTATATGTATGAATATTAAAAACAAAAAAAGCAAAATTAAAAAATAGGGCCTTTAATTTTTTCTCTTTATTTTTTAAATGATCCTTTCAAATAATTGAATTTAAAATAATAAAAAAAACGAAATTTAAAACTGTTTTTTTTTTAAATCGCGAAGATAATCTGACGATAAATGGTTCTTTATTTTTTTGGATTTTTTTAATATTTTTTTATTTTTATTTTATTGTTTTTGTACTATTCACTGTCATTAGAGGCAGTAAACAGTAGTATTATTTTAACATTCTTATTATTGAAATTTAATGTATGTAGACTAAAATAGTTATATATATATATATATGTATGTATACAATATCTGTATAATTTAAATAAAATTGAGGATATATAAATATCAGTATACAGGATGGTCCGGTTTAGAACAAAAAGTTTTTAAGGGGTGATTCCTTGGAGTATTTTAGGAAAAAAATTGTTATAGAAGAGTGGTCTATCTTTAAATTTACCTGGGCTACAGAGGGTTAAAGAAAATCGGATTAGAAAAATTATGTCTAAAGCATATCAACTACAGCTCAGAAGAAATTGAAACTAGAGCAACATCTTCTTCATAGCTTTTTTTTACAATTAATACACCTAATAAACGGTATATGTTGAATGAGTATCAGACTTACCGTTCTTGAATAATAACTGCATAAACTTAAAATTTTGCTTTTAATAACTGAAAATTTTGTAAAAAAACGTTGATTATCTCGAAAAAATTCGCTATTTTTTTTTTTTATTGTGTTAATGCGCGACATCATCCCCTACAACTTTTTCATACACAACTTTCACATCAGACTTGCCGTTTTTCATGTAAAGTCATATAAAATTTCATTAACCCTAACTAATTTCAGTAATTTTAACTAATTTTGACTAAAAAATAAAATTGTTACAATATTCAACTCTCAGTTATTATTTTTATTACTAAAACATGGGTTACCCAATTATTAAATATGACTTTACCTCAACGTTTTTTACAAAATTTTCAGTTTTTAAAAGCAAAATTTTAAGTTTCTGGAGTTATTATTCAAAAACGGTAAATCTGATACTCATTCAACATATACCGTTAATTAGGTGTATTAATTCTAAAAAAAAACTATGAAGAAGATGTTGCTCTAGTTTCAATTTCTTCTGAGCTGTAATGGAATAAGTTGTATATAAAACAATAATGCGCACACAGTTGAAAAATTTTTACTCATATGGTTTTATTATTCAGCAAATACATTATGCATATGTGGGTTCTTCTTATTAAAATAAAAAACAAAAACAAACAAATCAGTTATTATAATTACTTGCAGTGCGCAGTAATCACCTTTTCATCAGGACCTGCGCAGTAGACACCTTTTTATTTTATTTCGCTTCTCTTTAATGAACTCCTAATATATATACTTAAGTTGTATATACAACAGAAATGCGCATACGGGTTGAAAAAATGTCTATTTTGTTTTATAATATTCAAACTCTTAAATAAAATATATCCATTTTGTGTCATTCAACATGTTATTATTTTTATACATAATTAAAGGAAATTCAGCTGTTCTATTAATTTTTTAAGTAACTAACTGTCTCAAATTATTGTTTTATATATTTTGGTCATTTGTAGTAATCATATAATTTTGGTTAAAAAAATGTATAATGTATATATCTCTTTAATTAGAAAAATATTTTATTTTTAGTAATTTTATCCATTAAATCATACTTAGTATAGGAATATGTCGAAACGAAACAGTATATGAGTGAGCAGTATTTATGTTTCCTAAATAAAACTTACTAACCTGTAAATTTTTATGAAAATATGAGTGGGTTCTACTTTATTGTGAGAAGTCCATGTCAGTACGTAAATTACTGTTCTTTTAAAAACATTAAAATAGGCTTCAACTTGAATTATAATTACTCAACAGGGGCCCCTAGTATAACCTATAATAGAATGTACACAGAATTTAATTCATTAACACAAAATACTCACTCGCTTACACAAATAAAAAATATTGTTAGTTTCAATAATTTCAATTCAATCATTGACTCGCTTTTAAAAACTGAATTCAAATTTAAATGTCTCGACCGACACTGTTATATTAAGAAGTCAAAACAATATTTAATTTATTCAAAAAAAAAAGAAAAATCTTGTTATACCCGCGGAAAAAAGAAATCAGTTTATTTTACGCAATTGTTTATCTAGCCAAGGTAGTTGGTGGGTAGTGGTAGGTAGGTAGGTATGGTATACATAGGTATTTAAGAAAAATTATAAGGTTTTTGGCATTTTCTTAGAAAATTTTTCAGTACACTTAATGGTGAAAATAAAATTTTCAAAAAAACAATATCACATTTGTAAAATAATTTTTTTTTCGAGACTTTAATAATACCTTCAAATTACAGAAAAAATATGGATTTGATATGCAAAATGAAACAAAAATGTTGTAGTATCAAATTTCCCAGAAGTTTATATTATAGTAAATTTAAGTCCTTTGCCTCAAACAAATCAGAGCATTTCTATAAAACTAATAATTTTAGAGCTTTGAATTCTTGAATTTATATTGAAGGATTTGTATAGATATTTATTATGCATGTACATACATATGCTTCTTTATACATTTACTTAGTATATACATAGTATGTATATCGTCTTTTAAGAAAAACAAATCACATCCTACCTATAAAAATGATAGCGAATTTCCCTGATTTTATAATGTTATTCAAAAATACATTTATGAATATTAAATATGTGAGTACATCATTATAGTTTAGTTTTTAAAATGAAAAAAATATTTATAGATTTTCTTCAAAAGTACTTTTAATACATTCATTCTGAAAATGGAGTTTATTATTATGTGTTCATGAAGGGTTCAATAATAAATTAAAATCGGCAATAACCTTTCTATAACTATGATATTAAATAATCATTTTTCAGTCGCATAATATTATTATTCAGTAAGCTTCCTAAAAGCTACATAAAGCAGAATTTCGAATTTTTAAAGCAGAATTTGGTCGTCATATCTAGAAGAAAGCAATTTGTTATAAAATTGATCGATGGAGTAATATTGGAAGTTTTTTTTTTACTATATTCACCAAGAATGCTTTTTAATCTAATTATATTAATACGATAATAATGTCTATAAAACTTTATATCCCATCTCGGTGAATTAAAGCAAAAAGCAGTGACTAGAACCCAAAAATTTAAACAGGAAGCCTTTTAAAAATATCACCGCAAAAAGTTACCAATTAAGATAAATCATTTAGAGAAAAACATATCCAAGTTCTAAGCCTATATAGGAAAACTATATATTTAATACAAGAACCAAATAGCAAAACATCATAAAATCCTAGCTTTTTAAAATTGGAAGTATTTTTTAAAGTTATTATAACAATTAATATTACCCAAAAAATAAAGTACCTATAATTAAAAAACTTAAAATTTCCTTGGTTTGTGTCTTTGATTAGCCAGCTCGAAATGTTTCTAATTGACCAGTCAAATCCTCAAGTTCAAATGAACGTTTATTTTTTAAGGCAAAATATTACTAAGTACAAAAACAATATTCCTATTGTTGCCATAGTGGTAAATCTTGCTATGCCACCTTTAAAAACTCACCAGATTTTTCTAAAAAATCTTTTTATAGGAAAAACACAAGAAACAAGATATTATAGAAAACATATTAATGGAAACATTGGCTATTTCTTCAATTAATGCTGAAATTACAAAACTACCATCATCTTCATCTCCACATAGCGTATCCGTTGTATGCAAAAGATTAGGATGAGTCCAATTGTACATCTGTGACTTCACGAAGGCTAAGTAAGAGACAAGAAGATTAAAGAAAGGAAAAAATACCCTATATAACAAAAATGTTACCCTTAATTTGGACGATATGTTAAGAAAAATTAATTGTTTTGCGGAAATAGAAAACTTTGCTTCGAATTAAATATTTCAATGAAGAGGAATGAAATACTATTTTAATGGTGGAGCGGCGAATGTTACGCCTTACAATACTATTTTTCGATTTCACTTTAATTATTTTTGCATTTAATGAACTACATATATGTATATAATTTTATATTTTAAATTTTTGTAAACATTTGGCAAAAAACAAATTGAAGTTTAAAAAATAGTTATCAGAATTCGTGTTTGGGCACATTTAGAATAGGTGCCTAACAGATTTGATTGTATGTATGATGCACTTCCATATATTGGTCAATTAAATTTAATCCCAAACTTTCCCAGTACCTAATAATATATTTTGAACAGAAAGATCTTGATTTGTTTTACACATAAATTGGATATTATTATAAGTTAGATAACCACAGTGGAATCACTAGTCCTTTTCTACCCTATAATCAATGGAAAGTTGTGCACGTTCATCCAATTCTACGTACTTCGTAAGTTCGAACACATGCTTAACAGAAATAAAAAATACTGCTCCTTCCTCTTAAGCAATTCCAATGTGAAACGAAGCAGCTGCGCGTGCCCACCTTTACACTATAGAAATCTCAAAATGGCACAAAACCGATTACTTAAATTCGTTTTTATAGTTCGTACTTCAAGAATGGTCCCAAATTACACTCCTTCGGTTGTGTTTCCACTTTCAACATATAATTAACAGAAATTTAAGGAAAATATCCTACTAATGTCTTTCATATTTTTCTTATTTAATTTTATATATCCTATAATATCCCAATCAAGCGGTACATAAAAAAACTCATTTTTTTCACAAATAAATGAAAAATTATTAAATATCAAAATCACTTAATTTACACTTTAATTACCTACATGTTTGTGTGTATGATCTTACTATGCATGAATACAGCAAAAACAATTAAATTTTCCAAAAAGTATAATACACAGACAACACAATAAAATTTTGTGAATTGACCTAAAAAGTTAAAAATTTTTGTATGTAATCGAAAGTTAAAAAACTTAACTAAAAAAATGCAAAATTAAAAAGAAAAATCTTCATTCTCATAATTCATATGATAAATTTGAGCTATAAATAAAATATTCCTTATCTAATAACCAATATTGTATTCTTCTTCTGTTAAAAATGTTCCTTCATATTTTTTTCCATCTAAAAGCTAAAAAATTTGGCTTTAGGCCAATTTAAACAACGAACAACATACAAACAAATAATAATTTTCTGTAAAAAATCTATCTTTCGGATCCCATGAATTCGAAATAACAAGCAAAGAAAAAAAAAACAGCCAAATTTTGTGGAATATTAAAAAAATGTAAAAGAAAATTGATTTTGAAATTTCCATGACCGGTAACATGAAGAACAATATCGTGTACTATTCTAATATTTTACTGTACATGTACTCGTTTAATACCATCATGACTTAGTTTCGATATTATCAATATTCAATAAAAAAAAAACATTTTTTGCCGTTGAACATAAATATGCCCTATCATTGCCAAAAAAAAAATGAGAAACCCCAACAAAGAACAAGAAAAATTTATAAAAGAACACTGGAGAAGTGGAAAAGTGTTAAAAAAATAAAGTGAATTAATGAAAAAATTCTTTAAATATTTGATTTGATAATTCCTAATCCTTTATCTTGAAAAAATTAAACTCAAGCTATTAATGATCAGAATAAAACATCTAAGTTCGGTTTAATAAGTAGTTTAAAACTCGCAAACAAAATGTTTTTGGATATATAATAACTAGCAGACCCGGTGCGCTTTGCTACATCCAGTTGATTAAAATGCCCGTATTACACACAGAACAGTGATACCTTCATGCAGGAAGTGGATTAAAGTAAACTTTATTTGTTATACAAAAATCGTACAAATTAGTTCTAATTCTTTATTAAAACACATAATAATAACTTTATATGTTGAATTTTAAATGATTACAAAGTTTGAAATCTTAAAATATATTACTATTCTATTGCAATTCTTTTTGATATTAAATAACATTTTTTGTTATTGCTTCGTGTGCGAATATAAATGATGCCGAAGGTTTTCCAACACGTGAACATCCTACTTAAAATTGGGCATGTGAGAAACAGTCATTTTAAAGATTTAACCCACATATTTGTAGCGATTGACCTTCGGTTTTTTTAATGTCATTGCAAATGCTAAACGAACTGGAAATTAACGTTATAACGTTTAAATTGTTTAATGTCACATCTCTGACGGATTGATTGATGGTATTTGTGGAATTAATACAATTTCTCCTTTGTATTTGCCAATCTAGTTGATTAGATAATATTTTTCATTAATTTTTTCACTGATAATCTTCTTCACTGATTGTGCCATTATTAAAACAGTGGTTGATTTAAATTGTGTAATATAATAATTATGGGCATACAAATTTTTA
Source organism: Argyra leucocephala (assembly GCA_963942445.1). Lineage (NCBI taxonomy): Eukaryota > Metazoa > Arthropoda > Insecta > Diptera > Dolichopodidae > Argyra > Argyra leucocephala. The sequence continues at coordinate 45,814,615 of OZ012678.1, read as the reverse complement.
ATTGCAGAATATGTGGTGGAGTTCCTGGTAAATCAAGTGCATTTCAAAATCCAATTAGATAATTTAATTCATAGCTTCATCATTATTTTCATAACGAAATCGGTTGACTTGTATGTAATTGTTTGGCCACTTATTCTGTTTTGAATGTCTATATTTATTTCATTAACATCTTTATTTTTTGCTGCCACAATATAGCACGCTAACTCAACCATGATATACAATCTCTAATAACTGACAAATAAATGGGCAGCTGCATCACTTTGTAGTTGTATACGCATGTTTACATTGAGTGAATTTTTTAGCAAATCTCCCTAAATGTGTTGATTTTATAAACGCGTTTAAATCATCCCTGATCTGCTTGATCAGGGGATAGGAGGTGAAGTTTGTCTGAAATCACCTGCTAATAATATAAGAGCACCTACAAAAGGTTGTTGGTTGTGTCGTAAATCTTGCATTGTACGATATAATGCCTCTAATGATTTTTTATGTGCAATTGGGCATTCATCCCAAATAATAATCTCACATTGCTGAAGTATCTTTGCCTTTCCAGATGATCTAGAAATATTACATGTTGGAGTTTCTGTTATTTGCGGATGTGTCGTTCTTCCACCATCTAATGCAGCTGCAATTGAGGCTATTGCCAATGTTTTATTGCTGTATCACCCTATGTTTGCCAAAATTAAGGAAATCAAGTATGTATTTTCAGTGCATCCTGGTGCAAAAAGGAAATAGATTTCACCAGTTTTAGAATTATAATTTGAATAATAGTCTCGTACACTCGTTTTTGCTGTTCACTCATATTTGGAATATTTTGTTGAACAAATGTATTCAACACGTCAGTATCGTATTTTTTTTGTTGTATTTCACGATTTCATGCAAAATGTTGATATTATATTGCAAATGATGTACGAAATTGATATGCAGAAGTAGCGAGTGATGGATCGATAAGCGTGTTATCTCAATGTTCAATGTTCAAGTAAATTTAAATGTTGGCAGGTGTTACGATATGTTTCACACAATACGTTATTAAGTTATTAGCGGTTTTTAAGTTTTGAAATGATGTTTGAGCCACGTACATTAATCAGTAACAAACGCAGATAATAGCATTCAGTATTAAAAAATAAAAAAAAATTGTAGTAATATATAAGATAAGATAAAAGCAAAATAATAAAAAATAATGAAAAAAGTATGTATGCATAATATATACATATGTGCTACCTGGTTCAGTGGTACTACTTAAATATAGGAGTTCAACTTTAATTTAAGTAAAATATGTTACTAAAAATGTTAATAAAAATAGATAGGAAACATTCTATTGCATCCGCAAGTACTGAATATCTGAATTTTTCCGTGATTTCCTCGTAACCTCCTATTCCACTTCTGTTTTTACACCTAATGACAGCCACTGTGATCATTTGGATAATTATCCAAAAACATCTTTCGTAAATTGCCGTGTTAGTGAAAGCCTTGTAGAAAAATATTCAACAAATCTTAATAATAATACACGCCTAGGTCCGGATCTAGGTCGGGTGTTCCTGAATCTATCTTAAAAAAGTGTTCCAGTTCACTCGCTTCTCCACTATCCATTTTATTCAATATTTCCTTTCAATTTAATACCTCTTCTTTAATTTGTAATAAATCGTTTAAAAAACCTACCCACAAAAAAGATGGTAAAGATGATGTAATTAATTACCGTTCTATTGCCAAATTATCCTCAATTCCTAAAGTGTTGAATTAATTGTGTTCGATTCTATTTATTATCACTGCGCTCCTTTTCTAATACATATTATATCCTAATACTCATATAATATCCTAATATCCTAATACTCAATGACTCAATCCTGCTCCAAACTGATCTAAACAATTTCTATCTTTGGTCTGACAATAATAATTTACTACTTAATATTAAAAAGTGTGCTTTGATGTGCTATACACGTCGTTCCGAACCAACCTTTTACAATTATTCACTTAATGCTGAATCATTGTTAATTCGATTAAAGATTTAGGAGTGTACTTCGACGATAAGTTAACGTTTAAATTACACTTCAACTGCATTATAAATAAATCCAATTTCTTTGCTAGGGTTTATAAAGAATTCTCTGATCCCTATACATATTTAAAAATCTCTGTACACAACATTGATTCGAGCCATGTATGGTGGTGGTAATAAAATTTAGAAGAAAAAATTATTAAATAAAGTTGTAAGCAAAAAAAAATAAATAATATATATTAGAACAACAAAAATCCGTCGTAGTAGGCTTTGCTTTGATTTTTATGAAAAAATATATATTAGAAAAACAAAAATTCGTTATAAGTAGGTTTTCAGATTTCATTCTGTCAATGAATTTGCTGAGAATATTATATATATTGGAAAAATCAAATTAAACTAAAACAAATAATAAATATTAATAAATATTCTATAAACATAAAATACTTAAAAAATAATAAAAATAAATATATTAATTTGGATTTTTGTGGATACAGAAAATATTTAATAAAAATATTGAAAATAATATAAAGAAAGTGAAGGATGGTTGAAGAAAACAAACCAAATAAAACAAAATTACGTCGAGCATTGTCAATGCTAAGGAATTTATTTGCTTGGACACGGAAATCTACAAATCAATCCCGCCCAAAGGAGGATATGAATTTTAATGTAAGTCTTTTAAAATACATTATAATATTTTAATCAAATTAAATTTTACAATATATTGTTTTTATTGAACATCAAATAAGTGTACATAATTAATAATATAATATGGTGTTAGTTTGTATACATATGTATGAATGTTGCATATTGAGGTTTGTTTTTCTTTTTTGTAACAGCAGATTCGGATATGTATTTACTTTTTATATTTGAATACATATATTTAGAAACAATTATTATTAATTTTTATGTAGAATAAATGACAGTTTTAGAAATGTTTTTTGTTTTTGTTTTTGAATGTTTGAATTTAATTTTTTTTTTAAACAAACTATCAAAATATCTGATGCATTTAATTAGATACTCATTTTTACTATTAATTTAATTTGTTGTATTTTAAGCTTAATTTTTTTTTAAAATTTTGTAGGAAAATTATTTACAATATAGCTTGTGGTGAGCTGAACAATTGTAGGAAGAATTTTAGAAGCAGGGATGCCATCTTTAAGATTTACATAATTATTGCCAATTTTTTAAGATATTAAATTTTATATTATTATAATATAAATTATTAAAATTTTTATAAAAAAAAAATGAAAAAATAAAATACTTAATTCATCCAACAACATACTAAATACTTAATATTTCAACATAACAAACATAAAATATAATAAGATAAGAAATTTAAAAAAAAATAAAATTAAAATTAATTCATATCAACGGTATTTTTCTTTTGATTTTATATTCTTCAGCAATGAACCATCCTTTTTTAAATAGTTTTGAAATTGAAGACAATTCATTCCAAAATTTTGTTTCTCTAAATTCCGCCTCTAAATTTTTCAACAATAATCTATTTCCGCCATGCTGTAGTCATAAGGCTAAAAACCCTTATAGGAAAGAATAGGAAAAGACAACAAGCAGTGAAACAACAAGTGTACATAAGGCCTTTGAATATTACCTAAGCATTCTGAAATTTAAGCATTTTACAAAAATTGTCTTGCAAAAATTATGCAGAATGAGAATCATCCTTAAAAACACAAAACCACCTAAGAACTTTTATTTTTAAATAATTCAGACGTAAAATTAATTTTGTCTATAATAATAATGTGAAATTTTATGAATCGTGTTTTAGTTTTAGAGAGACTTGTGAAAAATTTGTTCGCGTGTGGGACGCGGGCATATCGGGTGTTGCCGTGGGATAGTCCCACCCATGGCGGGACGTATGGTAACTCTGTTTAGAAGAGACTAAATTTAGTCTTCAATAAAATGATGAGAAGCCTGAATGTTTTTTTAAACATCTTCTGCAGTAACAAAAAAAAAATTATTAATATAAAGACTAGATATCTTGTATATTATAAAACATTGATTGAAAGTACAAATGTTGCTTGAACGAAGTGGTTTGTATTATTATATACTTTTATATTAACTTGCCAGTGGCTGTTTATATATATGTATATATGTATATATGTATATATGTATATATGTATATATGTATATATGTATATATGTATATATGTATATATGTATATATGTATATATATATATATATTTGGTAGGTAGGTTGGAATTTTTTTGTTAATATTCAAACCAAACGCAAAAAGAAACAGAATAATTTTGTTTAAAACAGTTAAAGATAGAGTTCTGAAATTTTGCACAGTTACTCATGATGAAAAAAGCAACCGGACACGGAACTTTACAAAGCTATCAAATGACAGGTTCGGGTTGCTGCCGAACAACTCGTAGCACGTCTCAGGCATATTTGAAAACCAATTGTATTACAGGCATGGAAATTTACACTTAGATACTTTCTCATAAATAAAGAAATGCGACTGTTACCGATTTCGAAAATGTGGAATGGTCGGGTTGCTGCCGAACAACTCCTAGAATGTATCAGGCATATTTGAAAACCAATTGTATTACAGCCATGAAGATTTACACTTAGATACTTTTTCATAAATAAAAAAATACGACTGTAACCGATTTTGAAAATGTGGACTGGTTCGGGTTGCTGCCAAAAAACTCCTATCACACCTCAGGCATATTTGAAAACCAATTGTATTACAGGCATGAAGATTTACACTTAGATTTTTTTCACAAATAAAGAAATACGACTGTTAACTATTTCGAAAATGTGAACTGGGTCGGGTTACTGCCGAACGACTCTTAGCACGTCACAGGCATATTTGAAAACCAATTGTATTACAGGCATGAAAATTTACACTTAGATACTTTTTCATAAATAAAAAAATACGACTGTAACCGATTTTGAAAATGTGGACTGGTTCGGGTTGCTGCCAAAAAACTACTATCACATCTCAGGCATTTTTGAAAACCAATTGTATTACAGGCATGAAGATTTACACTTAGATTCTTTTTCACAAATAAAGAAATGCGACTGTTACCGATTTCGAAAATGTGGACAGGGTCGGGTTGCTGCCGAACAACTCCTAGAACGTCTCAGACATATTTGAAAACCAATTGTATTACAGGCATGAAAATTTACACTTAGATACTTTTTCATAAATAAAAAAATACGACTGTAACCGATTTTGAAAATGTGGACTGGTTCGGGTTGCTGCCAAAAAACTCCTATCATACCTCAGGCATATTTGAAAACCAATTGTATTACAGGCATGAAGATTTACACTTAGATTTTTTTCACAAATAAAGAAATACGACTGTTAACTATTTCGAAAATGTGAACTGGGTCGGGTTGCTGCCAAACGACTCCTAGCACGTCTCAGGCATATTTGAAAACCAATTGTATTACAGGCATGAAAATTTACACTTAGATATTTTTTCACAAAAAAAGAAATACGCTTTCTACCGATTTCAAAAATTTGGACTGGTTCGGGTTACTGCCGAACAACTTCTAGCACGACTCAGGCATATTTCGAAAACCAATTGTATAATAGACAGAAGAGTTTACACTTATATTCTCTTTCTGAAATTATAATACCTATAGGTTTCACTTAAAACTAAAAAGTATACTAACAATATTCCAACAAGATTCCTTATATATTTTTGTGTTTTATCTTATAGTAGTTCTAGATGTTCAACATCCACCACTAGTTTTATTTTCTACTTTTTAGGGGGCTAGTTTGGTTTCGATAAAAGTAGGTATATTTTAAAAAATTTTATTTTTACATTATTATTTTATTTATTATTTATTTGAATCGTATTTTGTTATAAAATTGATTTTATTATATGTATATACATATATTTTTTTTAGATGTAAAATAATTTATTTACATATTTTTACAAAATCTATTTAAGTTATATGTTATATATGTAGTGATATGAATTCATTCATAAGAGTATAACTACTTCTAATTGAGATGATTTATTTAATTTTCAAAGAAATTTATATTATTGTCATTCTTATATGTAATATATTATGCAATTCACATAATTTAATATAATTACCAATAAGAAAATAGAATATAATTTTAATATAATTTTAACTTGTTTTAATGATATGTAATAAATTTTAATAATTAAAAATTGAAATATAAAAATAAGAAAATTTATTAAAAAAAAAAGCCGATAGCCAAGATAGCTAGTGCTTGCAAATTAATATTGTATATAATTTAAATAGTATCCAATAAAAAATAATAATAATATAATTACAATTCATATAAATAAATAATTATCATTTGTTTATTATAATAATTTTATTTTATTTTTAGATCCGAATTTTGGAACAAAGGCATGCGGAAACAATTAGTGATTTGACATCACAAATAAGTTCGCAAAACAATACAATTTCAGAATTAGTAGAGAAAAATATAAAACTCAACAATGAAATTGTGATGTTAGCGAATAAAAAAAAATACATGGATGTCGCAAAGGAATCTGTTAAAATTAGCGATCAAATGGAAACGATCGAATTTTTAGAGCTGGAAAACCAAAATTTGCGTGATGAAAACCAGGAATTAACAGCCAAATTGGAAAATATTAATATGGATCTAAAAAAATTAAAAAAGTCAGCGAAAAAATCATCTCACTATTGGCAGGATAAATTAAACGATGAAAGAGAAAAATTTGAAAAAGATCGTTTAATTTACGAAGATGAAAACTACGAAATGGAAAAAAAAATCACCGAACTAATGGAAAAAGTAGGTGAATATGAAGAAAAATTTGGAAAGGATGGTAGATTACCACCTATCCAAGAAAACTATACGCTAGAACAGCAATATATGGAATTGGAGACTGAAATAGAAAAACTACGCAAACATTCCAAAGAAATTATTGAAGAAAAAAACAACGAAATTGAAAATCTTGAATATACTATTCAAGAATTAAAATTAGGTCTAGGCGATGGTGAAATATCAAAATCCAATTTGGAATAAAAAAAATCCTGGAGAAATTGTGGGTGAGTAATTACTATGTATTATTATTTTTATTTCTCTTTTATGATTTCTTTAAAATTTATTATGAAATTAATGTAAGAAAGTTTAAAATTATTGTGTATATCCTAAGCAGTCAGTTTTCAACTTACTCACTTTTTTATATTAACCTTATGTAGGTACATAAATTAGAAATGAGTATTCTGGCATAGAATAATGTTTGAGAACTAATAATCACATTATTATTATCTATGTATTTAAAATAAAATTGAACAATATATATGTATCAATAATGTATTGTATGAATAGTTTTTTTTTTATTTAAAATAAAGTGTAGATTAAAAAATTAAACTATACAAAACATTTTTATTTGTTATTAAAAAAATATATATAATATATTATTATATATTATATAAAACTATGTATATTATTTCTGTTAATAATATTGTTTAATTTAAAAAATGAAAGTCTTTAAAAAAGGTTCAAATAAAGGCAAAAAAATATATTTTATTATAATATAACTTTATTTTTAGTTAATAAACTGAAGAAATCCATTTTTTAAATACCACCAGTTATCGATCAAATTCTAGGATGTTTTAATATCAATCTTAAGATTTTATTGATATTAGCTAATATTAACAGTCACACTCACAACACAGTATAGATAGAATACAAATTATCAAATCTCTTAAACAACAAATTTGAGGTAAAGAAAGACATTTTTACAAAATTCGCAATTTATATAAATGGAAAATTATTAGTACAATTTTTATTTAACATAAATTTATCAATATTAATGGTTTGTTGATTAATTTTTACTCTAATGAGTAAAAATTAATCAACAAACTCTTATTATAGAAAAACGACTTAGAAAATTATTTTTTTTTTTCGTATTCCAAATATAACTTAAAATGTTTAAATGTCGTCTTAAAACCACCCCTTTAATCTTTATCTCAGACAATTTTAGTTTTATTTTTTTTATTTTGATATCGTTTGATTAATATATATATATTTTTTTTTTTATAGAAAAGAAACAAGAAACAATTCAAAAAACTTGGAAATTGGAGTTACACTATTGGAAATTTTTCATCTCAAATACAAAACAATTTGAAAAATATGAAAAGGATAAAAATTTATAGCTTTTATTTACATATCGTTTGTTTTCGTTTTCGTTTATTTCGTTTGTTTTAATTTAAAAAAATAAAAATTATTTGGTTGGTAACATAATCCGGAATTACAAAATCCAAAAAATCAAAACACGTAAAATACAAAATCCAAAAGGACAAAAACCGAAAACTCAATTTCCAGAATTTCAAAATCCGGAAAATAATTTTGTACATCTCGGATTTTCAAATTCTGAATTTTGTTTTTCGGGATTTTGTAGTTTTCGGATTTTTTATTTTCCGTGTTTTGATTTTTCTTCCAGATTTATATATATTTTTCCCGATTTTGTAGCCAAAATTATTGTCTTAAAAACAAATTTGTTGAACTATTTGTATAATTTAATTTATTATGAGTTTAATATATTTTTTTTGTTTTTGAATTTTTTTTTTAATCTACATGTTATTTTAAATAAAAAAAAAACTATTCATACTTCATTATTGATACATTATATATTGTTCAATTTTCTTTTAAATACATAGATAATAATAATGTGATCTATAATAAAAAAATTTGTTAAAATGTTAATAAAAATGTTTTATTTCAATAAAAAAAAAATAAGAAATTGTTAACAAAATTATTTTGTTTTATTTCATTTGAAAATCAAAAAAGCGTTAAAAATGTTCATTTAGGTGGCATTTTTATAGTCGGAGGGGAGAAGACAGTTTTGTCTGTGTTTGTTTTTTTCAGTGTATGTTTTTTTCAGAAGCTTCAAAACTTTATCTAATACAACATTTATTGTTAAGTCTATTTTTACTAATATCTAAAAATTGTCTATTACTTTTACGAATTTTGAAAACAAAAAAATCCAACTCACAATATAAAGTTCATCGTTATGTATAGGTACATATGTATGTACACACGAATGTGTTAAGTAAGTTAAAATATTGTAAGTTAAAATACTGTGTTTCCTTCACCACACCAAATATATAAAAACCAAATACATAGACACTGGCAAGTTTATATAAAAGTATATAAAAATAAAAAATATATTATATTAATTATATAACGAATATTTTAATTCTTCTCATTGATTGCAGGTTCGTAAAATGATGCCGATGAATATCAATGGCTTGCTGATGCTGAATGATAGTCCCAAGGATTTCCTTTCGTTTCTTTTAGATGCTGGTTGGAAGTGGGATTCATGTCGGAACACAATTTGATGAAAACATTTTGCTTTACCAATTGGATTCATCACGATTTTTATTTGTAATAAAAAAAATAAAACTTTTATAATTAATATAAGAAACTAAGAAGAATTTAAATAAATGATTTAACTACATATGCATATATAGACTTTCTTTAATTATGTTTTAGTGTTTCACTCATTTATTTACATACATATTGGTAATTTAATTTTGAAAATAAAATTATCTGAATTCATTATAAAACATTAATAAAAGTCAGTTGGGTTTGTATGAGCTCAATAACCAGCAATTACTTACCCAACATTGAATAATCATAACATAATCAAATAAAAAAAATGTATATTGAGGACATAACTTTTATTTAACTGAAAATATTTTCATTATTCGACTTCTTTATTTGTTAATTAATAAATTAATTAATTGTTCAAAATTGTGAATTCGTATTAGAAATACAAAGGTTGTAATTAATTTATACAACAGGCATTTAAATTTTCTTTTAATTCTATTTACAATCCTGATGCATATCTTAATTTGTATGTACATGTATAACCAACCACCATATAATTCATATGATTTTAAAGTAAAATATGTAGTGTACATTATGTGTATAACTTATATGATTGTCCAGGCATTATACATTTAAATATTACTTTATTAATTTTTTCATTTAAATTCATGGAAAAGGATTCTTATATTTAATAATTTGTAACTCTTATTTTTAAATGAAAATTTCTAATTGAGAAGTTTAAAATTAATTTTCCTCCAATTGCATAAAATAAAAAAATAATTAATTGGAGTAATTATTCTAAATTACTAAAAATAAAAACAATTTATAAACAATTTAATCGTGTTGTTAATACAACGCGTACAGCTTGATCAAGTGAACCAGCAATACCTAAACCTAATTTGTCAGGACTCCAATCGAAAAAATGTACTGGTTGAGTTGATAATGTTGCAGCATGCAACATATTAATTGTACCAGCAACGCCAATATCTCCATTTTCACCTCCATCTTTTCTTCTCTTATCTGGATATTCATACTGCCATAATCGAACAGATCCAGTACCACCTCCAGTTACAAAAATATCACGATTCTCCGGACAATGTTTAATCGAATAATTCAATAGAACGTCCTGCATTCTTTTCGTGAACACTTGCAAAACCTTTTTGTTTATTTAATGTTCGTAAATCATAAACATATAAACCACCTTCCCATGTAGTTACACCTAATTTATTCATTTGAATATCTTTGCGATCAAATTCAAATGAACAGACACCATTTTTCAATGTAGTTTCCCAATATACATTTAAATTTCTTAAATCGAACATTTTTAAATCACCATTATCATAACCAGCAACAATTTTTCTTTCTTCGTTATTATGCGAATCACCAAATGTTACTGTCCAGCAATCACGTAATTCTGTTCCTTCTTCAATTTCTGGTTCAATATTAACTACAGGATCAGATCCTTGTCTTGGATCCCAAAGTTTTACAGCGCCATCTTTACTGCGAGTTACAATTTCTGGTGCACCACAATTTAATTGTGTACCATCAATTCTATCTATTGAATTGATAATTTGTTTATGAGTTTCGACATTATAAATATCTAAATCTGGACGTTTTAAATCACTAAAATATAAAATATAAAAAATATAAAAAAAAAATTATTTGAAAAAAATACTAAACTTTGTTTTTAATACTAACATAATCATCATTTTTCCAGCATAATCACCCACTGCTAAATGACAATTTCTTAAACTTGAAGCTCCAAACGTTGAACACTTGAGACCATTTTTCTTATCAATTGTTTCAAAAAACCTCAAAGGGCTCAAAGCAATAAATAGTAAAATAAAAACCATAAATTTAAAAATAAAGTCGACTGAAATGCAGCAACTTCTTACGGCTTATAAATTTAACTTTAACCTTGAAATATTTACCGTATCGACTCGTAGAACCTGATATTCAAATATTTTTAATTTTCTGTAATGAAATTCTATATTTTGATAAAAAACAAATTTGATAAAATTAAAACAAAAATAATGTTTTCACATAATTTATTTAGGGACGGACGTACGGTCATAAAGTAATTATATAATTATATGATTACTCTACGTATGGTATTGAACCAATAATTGTTAGACCGATGAATAAATCTAACATGAAGTAAAATAAAGAAATTTGAATTTAACTGCTGTTTGAAGCTATGTACATATTTTACTTTTGATTGACCTTTACTTATGAACCAAACCATCTTATCTGATATTTTCTTTTAACAAATTTAATATTAAGTAATACAAGAATAATTATTTATAATGTAGTAATTTAATTTGCTATGGCTTATCAAAATACTAAATTTGTTTTTATTTTTTAATTCTGAATATAAAAAAAAACAAAACAGAAAATTTTAAATATTTTATATTTTAGTATAACACTGTAACAGTTCGTTTGAGTTCAGTTCAGTGTGAAAATTGAATTTGATCAGTAGTTTTAATTAAAACTTAATAATATATTAAAATATTGAAATTATTTTAGGTAAATTGAGTAATTAAATTTTTATGATAACTAATAATGATTAATACCTTTATGAATTGATCAATAAATAGATACTTATTTTTATAAAAAATTAAATAAAACCATGGTAATAAATACGTAAAATATCGTAACATCATGTTCATACATACATATACATATACACATTTACTAATTAATAAAAATTAATTTTAAAAATTAAAAATCAAGGTGGCTTCAGTAGCCGAGTGGTAAAGCCTCGAGTCACGAGTGTAGTAATGTAACGACCGAAGGAGCACGGGTTAAATTCAAGCCCCGTGAGAACCGAATAAAATTTCAAATGGTGAAAATTACTGAAAATGTAATTTTCAATACAACCACATCGGTTCAAATATAGTTTAATAATTAAGATATAGTATAAGTAATAAAAAATTAATATAACTATATAATATACAAAATATATAACCAATAATCAATATGATTTGATAAAAAGGCCACATTTCAAAAGGGGAAAGGACCTATAAAGCTGGCCTACAGATTTATGTGTAGGGATCAACTGTTAAAAATAAAATAAAAATAATAAATTAATTAAAAATCAATTCTATTTTATAAAAATTACATCTAGTGGCCTCGGTAGCCGAGTGGTAAAGCACTCGAGTGTAGTAATGTAACGACCGAAGGAGCACGGGTTCAAACCAATAACTAATAAAAAAAAATAATATAAATATATAATATACAAAATATATACCAAATAATTAATATAGTTTAATAAAAAAAGGCCCACATTTCTAAAGGGAAAAGGACCTATAAAGTTGGCCTACAGATTTATCTGTAGGATCAACTGTTAAAATAAATAAATAAAATAAATTACATCTACATGTTACATATTTCTGAAATAATTTTCACTGTATAGGTTATTTCTAATTTTTCATAAATTTATTATTATATTTTTTTTTTTATTTAGGTTATAATTCCAACAATGAAACACAATATTCTATTAATTTGTATTTTTATATCCATTGAAACGATTTGTTTCTCAAATGGACAAAATGAATGTACCAGTAAACAAGAATGTGGTAAATGTATTCAAACAAACAATTCTGGATGGTGTATTAAAGAAGATTTTGAAGAGCCAAGATGTCTTCTAGCATCATCAGATTTATACAATTCATGTATAAATTTTACAATTAATCCAATGAATTCTGGTGTAATTACAAAATCAGAAGAATTAACCAGATTTAAATTAAAAAATGAAATAGAAACAAAAATGAATAATAAGAAAATTGTCCAAATAAAACCACAACAAGCTTCATTAAAATTAAGACCAAGTAAGTATTTTTTGAAAATTTCTTTTACAATAGTGAAAAAATACTCTTGAGTATACTTTTATACGATTTGAAATGTACGAAATGTAAAAAACCGTGTTGAACCAGAGGTTGATTATTGATTGAATGAACATTCCATCTAATAATCGAAATTTAAATTTGTTTGTTTTCATTTTGGCGTACATTGGTACATTCTAAAGTAGTTTTTCAATATTTATATTGGTGATTGTATTTAACTACTTTAATTTATATATTATTTTTACTTATTTTTAAGATGAAGTTTATAAATTAAATTTCCAATACTCACAGGCGTCATATAAAATTTCATTAACCCTAACTAATTTCAGTAATTTTAACTAATTTTGACTAAAAAATAAAATTGTTACAATATTCAACTCTCAGTTATTATTTTTCTTACTAAAACATGGGTTACCCAAATATTAAATATGACTTTCCCTGAAAAACGGCAAGTCTGATATGAAAGTTGTGTATGAAAAAGTTGTAGGGCATGATGTAGCGCATGAACACAATAAAAATTGAAAAGATAGAAAATTAGATAAAAGAATTTTTTCGAGATAATCAACGTTTTTTACAAATTTTTCAGTTTTTAAAAGCAAAATTTTAAGTTTATGCAGTTATTATTCAAAAACGGTAAGTCTGATACTCATTCAACATATACCGTTAATTAGGTGTATTAATTCTTAAAAAAAAACTATGAAGAAGATGTTGTAATGGAAATTTTCGACATACAATTTTGTTTTGTTCTTATTTGCGATAATTTGAGTCAGGAAAAATTGATGTAGGTAGTAGGTACCGGTACACACAATTATACATGAATATGGAATATGTTTTCAGTAATTCAATCTATAATGATTTTATTACCAAGTTTATACCAAGACAATATTTCCCACTTCCCACTGAAGATTAAAATTTTCCACAATGGTAGGGCTTAGGGCCATCATATAAGGCAAAAATCGAAAAGTTCCAAAAAGTGATCAGGTGTGGGAATAATCTTGTATTTTCGTTTTTTTTATTACGTCACTGTGTTTTTATGTTTGTCAAATTTAAATACTCAACATTTAAATCCAGAAAAAAACAAAATCCATAATGGCTTTTGCCACAAAAAACGATCTGTTATTGCTTTTACGCGTTTCACTTTATTATGTACGGCTCTTTATGCGAAATTCTAAGTTAGGAGAGGTTTTAGAGTTGGATTCAAAATCAAAGTTCCACGCCTTTTACAGAATATTTATATAAAATATTTGTATGCATAAATGTGTTGATTTTATAAATGCGTTTAAATCATCCCTGATCTGCTTGATCAGGGGATAGGAGGTGAAGTTTGTCTGAAATCACCTGCTAATAATATAAGAGCACCTACAAAAGGTTGTTGGTTGTGTCGTAAATCTTGCATTGTACGATATAATGCCTCTAATGATTTTTTATGTGCAATTGGGCATTCATCCCAAATAATAATCTCACATTGCTGAAGTATCTTCGCCTTTCCACATGATCTAGAAATATTGCATGTTGGAGTTTCTGTTATTTGCGGATATGTCGTTCTTCCACCATCTAATGCAGCTGCAATTGAGGCTATTGCCAATGCTTTATTGCTGTATCACCCTATGTTTGCCAAAATTAAGGAAATCAAGTATGTATTTTCAGTGCATCCTGGTGCAAAAAGGAAATAGATTTCACCAGTTTTAGAATTATAATTTGAATAATAGTGTCGTACACTCGTTTTTGCTGTTCACTCATATTTGGAATATTTTGTTGAACAAATGTATTCAACACGTCAGTATCGTATTTTTTTTGTTGTATTTCACGATTTCATGCAAAATGTTGATACTATATTGCAAATGATGTACGAAATTGATATGCAGAAGCAGCGAGTGATGGATCGATAAGCGCGTTATCTCAATGTTCAATGTTCAAGTAAATTTAAATGTTGGCAGGTGTTACGATATGTTTCACACAATACGTTATTAAGTTATTAACGGTTTTTAAGTTTTGAAATGATGTTTGAGCCACGTACATTAATCAGTAACAAACGCAGATAATAGCATTCAGTATTAAAAAATAAAAAAAAATTGTAGTAATATATAAGATAAGATAAAAGCAAAATAATAAAAAATAATGAAAAAAGTATGTATGCATAATATATACATATGTGCTACCTGGTTCAGTACTTAAATATAGGAGTTCAACTTTAATTTAAGTAAAATATGTTACAAAAAATGTTAATAAAAATAGATAGGAAACATTCTATTGCATCCGCAAGTACTGAATATCTGAATTTTTCCGTGATTTCCTCGTAACCTCCTATTCCACTTCTGTTTTTACACCTAATGACAGCCACTGTGATCATTTGGATAATTATCCAAAAACATCTTTCGTAAATTGCCGTGTTAGTGAAAGCCTTGTAGAAAAATATTCAACAAATCTTAATAATAATACACGCCTAGGTCCGGATCTAGGTCGGGTGTTCCTGAATCTATCTTAAAAAAGTGTTCCAGTTCACTCGCTTCTCCACTATCCATTTTATTCAATATTTCCTTTCAATTTAATACCTCTTCTTTAATTTGTAATAAATCGTTTAAAAAACCTACCCACAAAAAAGATGGTAAAGATGATGTAATTAATTACCGTTCTATTGCCAAATTATCCTCAATTCCTAAAGTGTTTGAATTAATTGTGTACGATTCTATTTATTATCACTGCGCTCCTTTTCTAATACATATTATATCCTAATACTCATATAATATCCTAATACTCAATGACTCAATCCTGCTCCAAACTGATCTAAACAATTTCTATCTTTGGTCTGACAATAATAATTTACTACTTAATATTAAAAAGTGTGCTTTGATGTGCTATACACGTCGTTCCGAACCAACCTTTTACAATTATTCACTTAATGCTGAATCATTGTTAATTCGATTAAAGATTTAGGAGTGTACTTCGACGATAAGTTAACGTTTAAATTACACTTCAACTGCATTATAAATAAATCCAATTTCTTTGCTAGGGTTTATAAAGAATTCTCTGATCCCTATACATATTTAAAAATCTCTGTACACAACATTGATTCGAGCCATGTATGGTGGTGGTAATAAAATTTAGAAGAAAAAATTATTAAATAAAGTTGTAAGCAAAAAAAAATAAATAATATATATTAGAAAAACAAAAATCCGTCGTAGTAGGCTTTGCTTTGATTTTTATGAAAAAATATATATTAGAAAAACAAAAATTCGTTATAAGTAGGTTTTCAGATTTCATTCTGTCAATGAATTTGCTGAGAATATTATATATATTGGAAAAATCAAATTAAACTAAAACAAATAATAAATATTAATAAATATTCTATAAACATAAAATACTTAAAAAATAATAAAAATAAATATATTAATTTGGATTTTTGTGGATACAGAAAATATTTAATAAAAATATTGAAAATAATATAAAGAAAGTGAAGGATGGTTGAAGAAAACAAACCAAATAAAACAAAATTACGTCGAGCATTGTCAATGCTAAGGAATTTATTTGCTTGGACACGGAAATCTACAAATCAATCCCGCCCAAAGGAGGATATGAATTTTAATGTAAGTCTTTTAAAATACATTATAATATTTTAATCAAATTAAATTTTACAATATATTGTTTTTATTGAACATCAAATAAGTGTACATAATTAATAATATAATATGGTGTTAGTTTGTATACATATGTATGAATGTTGCATATTGAGGTTTATTTTTCTTTTTTGTAACAGCAGATTCGGATATGTATTTACTTTTTATATTTTAATACATATATTTAGAAACAATTATTATTAATTTTTATGTAGAATAAATGACAGTTTTAGAAATGTTTTTTGTTTTTGTTTTTGAATGTTTGAATTTAATTTTTTTTTTAAACAAACTATCAAAATATCTGATGCATTTAATTAGATACTCATTTTTACTATTAATTTAATTTGTTGTATTTTAAGCTTAATTTTTTTTTAAATTTTTGTAGGAAAATTATTTACAATATAGCTTGTGGTGAGCTGAACAATTGTAGGAAGAATTTTAGAAGCAGGGATGCCATCTTTAAGATTTACATAATTATTGCCAATTTTTTAAGATATTAAATTTTATATTATTATAATATAAATTATTAAAATTTTTATAAAAAAAAAATGAAAAAATAAAATACTTAATTCATCCAACAACATACTAAATACTTAATATTTCAACATAACAAACATAAAATATAATAAGATAAGAAATTTAAAAAAAAATAAAATTAAAATTAATTCATATCAACGGTATTTTTCTTTTGATTTGATATTCTTAAGCAATGAACCATCCTTTTTTAAATAGTTTTGAAATTGAAGACAATTCATTCCAAAATTTTGTTTCTCTAAATTCCGCCTCTAAATTTTTCAACAATAATCTATTTCCGCCATGCTGTAGTCATAAGGCTAAAAACCCTTATAGGAAAGAATAGGAAAAGACAACAAGCAGTGAAACAACAAGTGTACATAAGGCCTTTGAATATTACCTAAGCATTCTGAAATTTAAGCATTTTACAAAAATTGTCTTGCAAAAATTATGCAGAATGAGAATCATCCTTAAAAACACAAAACCACCTAAGAACTTTTATTTTTAAATAATTCAGACGTAAAATTAATTTTGTCTATAATAATAATGTGAAATTTTATGAATCGTGTTTTAGTTTTAGAGAGACTTGTGGGAAAATTTGTTCGCGTGTTGGACGCGGGAATATCGGGTGTTGCCGTGGGATAGTCCCACCCATGGCGGGACGTATGGTAACTCTGTTTAGAACAGACTAAATTTAGTCTTCAATAAAATGATGAGAAGCCTGAATGTTTTTTTAAACATCTTCTGCAGTAACAAAAAAAAAATTATTAATATAAAGACTAGATATCTTGTATATTATAAAACATTGATTGAAAGTACAAATGTTGCTTGAACGAAGTGGTTTGTATTATTATATACTTTTATATTAACTTGCCAGTGGCTGTTTATATATATGTATATATGTATATATGTATATATGTATATATGTATATATGTATATATGTATATATGTATATATGTATATATGTATATATGTATATATGTATTAATGTATATATATATATATATATATATATTTGGTAGGTAGGTTGGAATTTTTTTGTTAATATTCAAACCAAACGCAAAAAGAAACAGAATAATTTTGTTTAAAACAGTTAAAGATAGAGTTCTGAAATTTTGCACAGTTACTCATGATGAAAAAAGCAACCGGACACGGAACTTTACAAAGCTATCAAATGACAGGTTCGGGTTGCTGCCGAACAACTCGTAGCACGTCTCAGGCATATTTGAAAACCAATTGTATTACAGCCATGAAGATTTACACTTAGATTTTTTCTCATAAATAAAGAAATGCGACTGTTACCGATTTCGAAAATGTGGACTGGGTCGGGTTGCTGCGAACAACTCCTAGAATGTATCAGGCATATTTGAAAACCAATTGTATTACAGCCATGAAGATTTACACTTAGATTTTTTCTCATAAATAAAGAAATGCGACTGTTACCGATTTCGAAAATGTGGACTGGGTCGGGTTGCTGCGAACAACTCCTAGAATGTATCAGGCATATTTGAAAACCAATTGTATTACAGCCATGAAGATTTACACTTAGATTCTTTTTCACAAATGAAGAAATACGACTGTTAACTATTTCCAAAATGTGAACTGGGTCGGGTTACTGCCGAACGACTCTTAGCACGTCACAGGCATATTTGAAAACCAATTGTATTACAGCCATGAAGATTTACACTTAGATTCTTTTTCACAAATGAAGAAATGCGACTGTTACCGATTTCGAAAATGTGGACAGGGTCGGGTTGCTGCCGAACAACTCCTAGAACGTCTCAGACATATTTGAAAACCAATTGTATTACAGGCATGAAGATTTACACTTAGATACTTTTTCATAAATAAAAAAATACGACTGTAACCGATTTTGAAAATGTGGACTGGTTCGGGTTGCTGCCAAAAAACTCCTATCACACCTCAGGCATATTTGAAAACCAATTGTATTACAGGCATGAAAATTTACACTTAGATATTTTTTCACAAAAAAAGAAATACGCTTTCTACCGATTTCAAAAATTTGGACTGGTTCGGGTTACTGCCGAACAACTTCTAGCACGACTCAGGCATATTTCGAAAACCAATTGTATAATAGACAGAAGAGGTTACACTTATATTCTCTTTCTGAAATTATAATACCTATAGGTTTCACTTAAAACTAAAAAGTATACTAACAATATTCCAACAAGATTCCTTATATATTTTTGTGTTTTATCTTATAGTAGTTCTAGATGTTCAACATCCACCACTAGTTTTATTTTCTACTTTTTAGGGGGCTAGTTTGGTTTCGATAAAAGTAGGTATATTTTAAAAAATTTTATTTTTACATTATTATTTTATTTATTATTTATTTGAATCGTATTTTGTTATAAAATTGATTTTATTATATGTATATACATATATTTTTTTTAGATGTAAAATAATTTATTTACATACTTTTACAAAATCTATTTAAGTTATATGTTATATATGTAGTGATATGAATTCATTCATAAGAGTATAACTACTTCTAATTGAGATGATTTATTTAATTTTCAAAGAAATTTATATTATTGTCATTCTTATATGTAATATATTATGCAATTCACATAATTTAATATAATTACCAATAAGAAAATAGAATATAATTTTAATATAATTTTAACTTGTTTTAATGATATGTAATAAATTTTAATAATTAAAAATTGAAATATAAAAATAAGAAAATTTATTAAAAAAAAAAGCCGATAGCCAAGATAGCTAGTGCTTGCAAATTAATATTGTATATAATTTAAATAGTATCCAATAAAAAATAATAATAATATAATTACAATTCATATAAATAAATAATTATCATTTGTTTATTATAATAATTTTATTTTATTTTTAGATCCGAATTTTGGAACAAAAGCATGCGGAAACAATTAGTGATTTGACATCACAAATAAGTTCGCAAAACAATACAATTTCAGAATTAGTAGAGAAAAATATAAAACTCAACAATGAAATTGTGATGTTAGCGAATAAAAAAAAATACATGGATGTCGCAAAGGAATCTGTTAAAATTAGCGATCAAATGGAAACGATCGAATTTTTAGAGCTGGAAAACCAAAATTTGCGTGATGAAAACCAGGAATTAACAGCCAAATTGGAAAATATTAATATGGATCTAAAAAAATTAAAAAAGTCAGCGAAAAAATCATCTCACTATTGGCAGGATAAATTAAACGATGAAAGAGAAAAATTTGAAAAAGATCGTTTAATTTACGAAGATGAAAACTACGAAATGGAAAAGAAAATCACCGAACTAATGGAAAAAGTAGGTGAATATGAAGAAAAATTTGGAAAGGATGGTAGATTACCACCTATCCAAGAAAACTATACGCTAGAACAGCAATATATGGAATTGGAGACTGAAATAGAAAAACTACGCAAACATTCCAAAGAAATTATTGAAGAAAAAAACAACGAAATTGAAAATCTTGAATATACTATTCAAGAATTAAAATTAGGTCTAGGCGATGGTGAAATATCAAAATCCAATTTGGAATAAAAAAAATCCTGGAGAAATTGTGGGTGAGTAATTACTATGATGTATTATTATTTTTATTTCTCTTTTATGATTTCTTTAAAATTTATTATGAAATTAATGTAAGAAAGTTTAAAATTATTGTGTATATCCTAAGCAGTCAGTTTTCAACTTACTCACTTTTTTATATTAACCTTATGTAGGTACATAAATTAGAAATGAGTATTCTGGCATAGAATAATGTTTGAGAACTAATAATCACATTATTATTATCTATGTATTTAAAATAAAATTGAACAATATATATGTATCAATAATGTATTGTATGAATAGTTTTTTTTTTATTTAAAATAAAGTGTAGATTAAAAAATTAAACTATACAAAACATTTTTATTTGTTATTAAAAAAATATATATAATATATTATTATATATTATATAAAACTATGTATATTATTTCTGTTAATAATATTGTTTAATTTAAAAAATGAAAGTCTTTAAAAAAGGTTCAAATAAAGGCAAAAAAATATATTTTATTATAATATAACTTTATTTTTAGTTAATAAACTGAAGAAATCCATTTTTTAAATACCACCAGTTATCGATCAAATTCTAGGAGGTTTTAATATCAATCTTAAGATTTTATTGATATTAGCTATTATTAACAGTCACACTCACAACACAGTATAGATAGAATACAAATTATCAAATCTCTTAAACAACAAATTTGAGGTAAAGAAAGACATTTTTACAAAATTCGCAATTTATATAAATGGAAAATTATTAGTACAATTTTTATTTAACATAAATTTATCAATCATATTCTAATGAGTAAAAATTAATCAACAAACTCTTATTATAGAAAAACGACTTAGAAAATTATTTTTTTTTTTCGTATTCCAAATATAACTTAAAATGTTTAAATGTCGTCTTAAAACCACCCCTTTAATCTTTATCTCAGACAATTTTAGTTTTATTTTTTTTATTTTGATATCGTTTGATTAATATATATATATTTTTTTTTTTATAGAAAAGAAACAAGAAACAATTCAAAAAACTTGGAAATTGGAGTTACACTATTGGAAATTTTTCATCTCAAATACAAAACAATTTGAAAAATATGAAAAGGATAAAAATTTATAGCTTTTATTTACATATCGTTTGTTTTCGTTTTCGTTTATTTCGTTTGTTTTAATTTAAAAAAATAAAAATTATTTGGTTGGTAACATAATCCGGAATTACAAAATCCAAAAAATCAAAACACGTAAAATACAAAATCCAAAAGGACAAAAACCGAAAACTCAATTTCCAGAATTTCAAAATCCGGAAAATAATTTTGTACATCTCGGATTTTCAAATTCTGAATTTTGTTTTTCGGGATTTTGTAGTTTTCGGATTTTTTATTTTCCGTGTTTTGATTTTTCTTCCAGATTTATATATATTTTTCCCGATTTTGTAGCCAAAATTATTGTCTTAAAAACAAATTTGTTGAACTATTTGTATAATTTAATTTATTATGAGTTTAATATATTTTTTTTGTTTTTGAATTTTTTTTTTAATCTACATGTTATTTTAAATAAAAAAAAAACTATTCATACTTCATTATTGATACATTATATATTGTTCAATTTTCTTTTAAATACATAGATAATAATAATGTGATCTATAATAAAAAAATTTGTTAAAATGTTAATAAAAATGTTTTATTTCAATAAAAAAAAAATAAGAAATTGTTAACAAAATTATTTTGTTTTATTTCATTTGAAAATCAAAAAAGCGTTAAAAATGTTCATTTAGGTGGCATTTTTATAGTCGGAGGGGAGAAGACAGTTTTGTCTGTGTTTGTTTTTTTCAGTGTATGTTTTTTTCAGAAGCTTCAAAACTTTATCTAATACAACATTTATTGTTAAGTCTATTTTTACTAATATCTAAAAATTGTCTATTACTTTTACGAATTTTGAAAACAAAAAAATCCAACTCACAATATAAAGTTCATCGTTATGTATAGGTACATATGTATGTACACACGAATGTGTTAAGTAAGTTAAAATATTGTAAGTTAAAATACTGTGTTTCCTTCACCACACCAAATATATAAAAACCAAATACATAGACACTGGCAAGTTTATATAAAAGTATATAAAAATAAAAAATATATTATATTAATTATATAACGAATATTTTAATTCTTCTCATTGATTGCAGGTTCGTAAAATGATGCCGATGAATATCAATGGCTTGCTGATGCTGAATGATAGTCCCAAGGATTTCCTTTCGTTTCTTTTAGATGCTGGTTGGAAGTGGGATTCATGTCGGAACACAATTTGATGAAAACATTTTGCTTTACCAATTGGATTCATCACGATTTTTATTTGTAATAAAAAAAATAAAACTTTTATAATTAATATAAGAAACTAAGAAGAATTTAAATAAATGATTTAACTACATATGCATATATAGACTTTCTTTAATTATGTTTTAGTGTTTCACTCATTTATTTACATACATATTGGTAATTTAATTTTGAAAATAAAATTATCTGAATTCATTATAAAACATTAATAAAAGTCAGTTGGGTTTGTATGAGCTCAATAACCAGCAATTACTTACCCAACATTGAATAATCATAACATAATCAAATAAAAAAAATGTATATTAAGGACATAACTTTTATTTAACTGAAAATATTTTCATTATTCGACTTCTTTATTTGTTAATTAATAAATTAATTAATTGTTCAAAATTGTGAATTCGTATTAGAAATACAAAAGTTGTAATTAATTTATACAACAGGCATTTAAATTTTCTTTTAATTCTATTTACAATCCTGATACATATCTTAATTTGTATGTACATGTATAACCAACCACCATATAATTCATATGATTTTAAAGTAAAATATGTAGTGTACATTATGTGTATAACTTATATGATTATCCAGGCATTATACATTTAAATATTACTTTATTAATTTTTTCATTTAAATTCATGGAAAAGGATTCTTATATTTAATAATTTGTAACTCTTATTTTTAAATGAAAATTTCTAATTGAGAAGTTTAAAATTAATTTTCCTCCAATTGCATAAAATAAAAAAATAATTAATTGGAGTAATTATTCTAAATTACTAAAATTAAAAACAATTTATAAACAATTTAATCGTGTTGTTAATACAACGCGTACAGCTTGATCAAGTGAACCAGCAATACCTAAACCTAATTTGTCAGGACTCCAATCGAAAAAATGTACTGGTTGAGTTGATAATGTTGCAGCATGCAACATATTAATTGTACCAGCAACGCCAATATCTCCATTTTCACCTCCATCTTTTCTTCTCTTCTCTGGATATTCATACTGCCATAATCAATTAAAAATCAAGGTGGCTTCAGTAGCCGAGTGGTAAAGCCTCGAGTCACGAGTGTAGTAATGTAACGACCGAAGGAGCACGGATTAAATTCAAACCCCGTGAGAACCGAATAAAATTTCAAATGGTGAAAATTACTGAAAATGTAATTTTCAATACAACCACACGGTTCAAATATAGTTTAATAATTAAGATATAGTATAACTAATAAAAAAAAATAATATAAATATATAATATACAAAATATATACCAAATAATTAATATAGTTTAATAAAAAAAAGGCCCACATTTCTAAAGGAAAAGGACCTATAAAGTTGGCCTACAGATTTATCTGTAGGATCAACTGTTAAAATAAATAAATAAAATAGAAATAGAAACCCCGACGAGGGTAATAATAACGAAAAGGCACTTGAGGCAAAAAATAATCAACTTAATGCCAGAGTTACAGAATTAGAAATCTTATGCAGGGAATTGAAAAATGAACTCTGCATAATTAAAGAAGAAAATGTGAAACTAAAAAATTCACAAAACATGTCTACTAAAAGAGTAGTACTAAAAACTGCTGAAGAATTTCATACAGATGATGAAGAACTAGCTCGAGAAACCGACTGGATCTTTAAAACAAAAAGAATCTGTAAAAAAAGAAAAGCAGAAAAATCACCTACTTTAAGCCCAGAAAATGTTGCGGACAAAGTAGAGAAAAATGTGCAAATAAATGAAGTTGCGAAATGTAAAAGTAAAAGAAAAGGTAAACCTCCTCCAGTTATACTTAGTAATGTAGTGGAATACCCTCAAATAAACAAAAAATTAAAAGAAAGCAATATTAAATATAAAGTTAATATGCTTAACAATAAACAACTAAAAATTAATGTTGAAGAAGAAAAAGAATATAGAGAGTTGACTAAGGCAATAAATGAAGCCAATATTGAATGGCACACTTATGAAAATAAGAGCACCAGGCCTATTAAAGTAATGGTTAGGTATTTACATCCGTCATGCCAACCTGAAGATATAAAAAATGAATTGAAAGATAGAGGCTTCAAAATTTTAGAAGTCACAAATAAAATAATAAAGAAAAAGGAAAATAACAAAGAATCTACGGTACGTCTTCCTCTCTTTATGCTAACATTCGAAAACTCCGAAGATATAAACAAAATATTCAAAATTGAATTTATCCAGCACATGAGGGTTAAAATGGAGGCTATTCGTAAAACGACTACCATTCCTCAATGTAAGAGATGCCAAAGATTTGGCCATACACAAAAGTTTTGCCAGCGTCTAGCTCAGTGTGTTAAATGTGCTGGTCCCCACTTAACAATTTCTTGCAAAGAAAAAAAAAATATTAAGCCTAAATGTGCTAATTGCCTTGAGGCACATCCAGCGAGTTATCGTGGTTGCCAGGTGGCTAGAGAGTTGCAAAAAAGAAAGAAGCTACAAAAAAAATGCCCCAAAACAAATGCAACATAGACAAGAAAAACAAAAGACAAAACCTAGGCAACCTATTGCCCAGAAACAGAATTGCATTGAAACTTCAGAGAAATCTAAAACTTTTACGTCGAAAAAAGTCGTAGAAGGCTTATCATATTCACAGGTAACACAAAATAACCTAAGTCAAAAAAGAAACCCGAAAGAACAAAATAAAGTTTCTACACAAAAGTTGACTGAAAATACCATTATGCAGATGATGCAAAATATGATAAAAACAATGAATGAAATCTCAACAAGACTATGCACATTAGAAAACAAACATAATGAAATATATATGTATACACCAAAAAAAAAATCCGCAAGGCATGGTTAAGAACGCACTTCGTATAGTCACGTGGAATGCCAATGGTATTCTGAACAAGAAAAATAATTTGGAAATTCTATTGAGAACACAAAATATTGATGTATGTCTCTTGACAGAAACACATATGACAGATAAGTCATCGCTTAAAATAAATGACTATACATGCTACAGCGCAAACCATCCGAGTAATACACCCAGAGGTGGTAGCTCAATTTTAATAAAGAAAGATATTAAGCACCACGAGGAACTTAGTCTAGAAATAGATGAATTCCAACTAATCGTGCTACGAATTATGTCTGTTAAACAAAGCCTTTGTGTCGGTGCATTATACTGTCCACCCAAATACAACATAAAGAATAACATGTTTGAAGAAATTCTTAAACTACTTGGCGATAGATTTATCCTGGGAGGTGACTACAACGCCAAGCACATAGATTGGGGGTCTAGAGTAACCTCTACGAGAGGAAGAGAGCTAAGAAAAGCTATAAAAGAAAAAGGCTGCATTTACCAATCTACCGGTAAGCCAACCTATTGGCCAACTGATAGAAATAAAACTCCTGATCTGCTTGATTTTTATATAACAAAAAAAATTTCACCCAATTATATTAAGCTAGAAGATAACCATGATTTGGACTCAGATCACTCTGCAGTCATACTAAATCTATATGAAAAGGTTATTAAGAAACAGTCGAAACCTCTGCTAACGAACAAGACAACTGACTGGGCTAGCTTTAAACAAGAAATAGAAAACAAAATAAACATAAAAACAAAACTAAGATCCAAATGTGATATAGATTCTGAAGTAGAAAATTTTATTAAAATTATTCAAAATGCTGGATGGAATAATACAAAAAATTGTGAATATAAATCGGTAGGATTCAACTACCCTAGAGAAATATTAAATATGATAAAAATAAAAAGAAGAGCTAGACGCAGATGGCAACAATCGCGTGATCCGGCAGACAAAACTGTGCTAAATAGATTAACTCAGAATCTTAAAAGAAAAATTAAAGATCTTAAAAATGAAAATTTTGAAAAATATATAAAAAATTTATCAGCTAAAAGAGAAAATAACTACTCGTTGTGGAAAGCAACAAAGAGTACAAAAACCTCGATCTCTCAAATCCCGCCAATCAGAATGAAAAGCGGTGAATGGGCGAGAGATAATAAAAATAAAGCTGAAACATTCGCAGATCATCTTGAAGAAATTTTTTGTCCAGACGAGACAGATTCGGATGATCTCACTGAAGAAAATAATAATTGGTTTTGGAAAATAATAATTGGATAATGTTATATCACCATTTTCAGAGAGTGAAATAGTGGAACAAATTAAAAAACTCAGAGATAAAAAAGCTCCAGGTTTTGATCTAATTACATCGGAAGTCCTGAAAGAACTTCCGAAAAAAGCTATAACAATGCTAACACGCATTATAAACGCTGCTATAAGAATAAGGTATGTGCCGAATATGTGGAAAATAGCAGAGATAATTATGATACCAAAGCCAGGTAAGCCCATAAATGAGGTCAAATCCTACAGACCAATATCATTACTACCAATAGTATCAAAATTATTTGAAAAACTATTATTGATTCGAATGAGACCGATCATAGAAAATAGTAATCTGATTCCAAATTATCAATTTGGCTTTAGATCTAAGCACTCGACAATCGATCAAATTCATAGAATAACAGACATAATAGAAAAAGCTTTAGAGGAAAAGAAAGTATGCTCTATCATATTTCTAGATGTAGCCCAAGCTTTTGATAAAGTATGGCATCGAGGCTTAATAAATAAACTAAACAATATGTTACCTAAACAATACGTAGATATACTCTCATCATATCTAGAAAACAGACTATTCAGAATAAAACAAGACGAAGAGTATTCTACTATTAGAGATATTAAAACGGGTGTGCCTCAAGGTAGTATTCTGGGTCCCATACTGTATTTGCTCTACACCAATCATTTACCAGAAATGGAAAATATAACTGTAGCTACATTCGCTGACGATACTGCGTTGATGGCAGTAGGATCAAATATTGACGAGGCTACAATTAAATTGCAAAGAGCAAGCGACAAGCTATACCTCTGGACAAAGAAATGGAAAATTAAACTCAATGAGTTAAAATCAGTACATGTAAATTTTACAAATAAAAAATTAGAAAATCAACCACCATTGGTAAATCTGAATGGGGTCAATATACCCCAAGAAAACAATGCTAAATACCTAGGAATGACATTAGATGTCAAACTTAGATGGAAAGAGCACGTTAAAAAGAAAAAATTTGAGCTTGAAAATAAGTATAGAGAAATGTACTGGCTCTTAGGTCGTAATTCTAAATTACCTATACATAACAAGATTTTGTTATATAATCAGATACTCAAACCAATATGGTTGTACGGCATACAAATATGGGGATGTGCCAAACAAACACATGTACTTTGTATACAAAAATTCCAAAATAAAGTCTTGCGCAACATGGTAAATGCCCCCTGGTATGTTCGCAACAGTGATTTGCACAGATATCTAAAAATTCCTTGCATAGAAAATGAAATAAAAAGATATGCAACAAAGCATATAGCTCGTCTGGAGGGACATGTTAACGTTGAGGCCACTCAATTGCTAGATAATCAAAATGATGTCAGAAGGCTTAAAAGGACTAAGCCACTAGATTTAATACGATAGAATTTCGTAAAATTTTTCTTTAAGAAAATCAAAATAGCAATAAATTAATGGTTAGTCCGTTGGACTAGTATTAATGGGAGGGGTGTGGTTTAGTCAGTAAAAATCTGGCACACAATGGAAGCTACGGGGCTCATTGTGTCTATGAAGATTCCCACCAATCCACGCAAAAAAAAAAAAAAAAAAAAAAAAAAAAAAAAAATTTAGGTTATAATTCCAACAATGAAACACAATATTCTATTAATTTGTATTTTTATATCCATTGAAACGATTTGTTTCTCAAATGGACAAAATGAATGTACCAGTAAACAAGAATGTGGTAAATGTATTCAAACAAACAATTCTGGATGGTGTATTAAAGAAGATTTTGAAGAGCCAAGATGTCTTCTAGCATCATCAGATTTATACAATTCATGTATAAATTTTACAATTAATCCAATGAATTCTGGTGTAATTACAAAATCAGAAGAATTAACCAGATTTAAATTAAAAAATGAAATAGAAACAAAAATGAATAATAAGAAAATTGTCCAAATAAAACCACAACAAGCTTCATTAAAATTAAGACCAAGTAAGTATTTTTTGAAAATTTCTTTTACAATAGTGAAAAAATACTCTTGAGTATACTTTTATACGATTTGAAATGTACGAAATGTAAAAAACCGTGTTGAACCAGAGGTTGATTATTGATTGAATGAACATTCCATCTAATAATCGAAATTTAAATTTGTTTGTTTTCATTTTGGCGTACATTGGTACATTCTAAAGTAGTTTTTCAATATTTATATTGGTGATTGTATTTAACTACTTTAATTTATATATTATTTTTACTTATTTTTAAGATGAAGTTTATAAATTAAATTTCCAATACTCACAGGCGTCATATAAAATTTCATTAACCCTAACTAATTTCAGTAATTTTAACTAATTTTGACTAAAAAATAAAATTGTTACAATATTCAACTCTCAGTTATTATTTTTCTTACTAAAACATGGGTTACCCAAATATTAAATATGACTTTCCCTGAAAAACGGCAAGTCTGATATGAAAGTTGTGTATGAAAAAGTTGTAGGGCATGATGTAGCGCATGAACACAATAAAAATTGAAAAGATAGAAAATTAGATAAAAGAATTTTTTCGAGATAATCAACGTTTTTTACAAATTTTTCAGTTTTTAAAAGCAAAATTTTAAGTTTATGCAGTTATTATTCAAAAACGGTAAGTCTGATACTCATTCAACATATACCGTTAATTAGGTGTATTAATTCTTAAAAAAAAACTATGAATAAGATGTTGTAATGGAAATTTTCGACATACAATTTTGTTTTGTTCTTATTTGCGATAATTTGAGTCAGGAAAAATTGATGTAGGTAGTAGGTACCGGTACACACAATTATACATGAATATGGAATATGTTTGCAGTAATTCAATCTATAATGATTTTATTACCAAGTTTATACCAAGACAATATTTCCCACTTCCCACTGAAGATTAAAATTTTCCACAATGGTAGGGCTTAGGGCCATCATATAAGGCAAAAATCGAAAAGTTCCAAAAAGTGATCGGGTGTGGGAATAATCTTGTATTTTCGTTTTTTTTATTACGTCACTGTGTTTTTATGTTTGTCAAATTTAAATACTCAACATTTAAATCCAGAAAAAAACAAAATCCATAATGGCTTTTGCCACAAAAAACGATCTGTTATTGCTTTTACGCGTTTCACTTTATTATGTACGGCTCTTTATGCGAAATTCTAAGTTAGGAGAGGTTTTAGCGTTGGATTCAAAATCAAAGTTCCACGCCTTTTACAGAATATTTATATAAAATATTTGTATGCATAAATGTGTTGATTTTATAAATGCGTTTAAATCATCCCTGATCTGCTTGATCAGGGGATAGGAGGTGAAGTTTGTCTGAAATCACCTGCAAATGTATTCAACACGTCAGTATCGTATTTTTTTTGTTGTATTTCACGATTTCATGCAAAATGTTGATATTATATTGCAAATGATGTACGAAATTGATATGCAGAAGCAGCGAGTGATGGATCGATAAGCGCGTTATCTCAATGTTCAATGTTCAAGTAAATTTAAATGTTGGCAGGTGTTACGATATGTTTCACACAATACGTTATTAAGTTATTAACGGTTTTTAAGTTTTGAAATTATGTTTGAGCCACGTACATTAATCAGTAACAAACGCAGATAATAGCATTCAGTATTAAAAAATAAAAAAAAATTGTAGTAATATATAAGATAAGATAAAAGCAAAATAATAAAAAATAATGAAAAAAGTATGTATGCATAATATATACATATGTGCTACCTGGTTCAGTGGTACTACTTAAATATAGGAGTTCAACTTTAATTTAAGTAAAATATGTTACTAAAAATGTTAATAAAAATAGATAGGAAACATTCTATTGCATCCGCAAGTACTGAATATCTGAATTTTTCCGTGATTTCCTCGTAACCTCCTATTCCACTTCTGTTTTTACACCTAATGACAGCCACTGTGATCATTTGGATAATTATCCAAAAACATCTTTCGTAAATTGCCGTGTTAGTGAAAGCCTTGTAGAAAAATATTCAACAAATCTTAATAATAATACACGCCTAGGTCCGGATCTAGGTCGGGTGTTCCTGAATCTATCTTAAAAAAGTGTTCCAGTTCACTCGCTTCTCCACTATCCATTTTATTCAATATTTCCTTTCAATTTAATACCTCTTCTTTAATTTGTAATAAATCGTTTAAAAAACCTACCCACAAAAAAGATGGTAAAGATGATGTAATTAATTACCGTTCTATTGCCAAATTATCCTCAATTCCTAAAGTGTTTGAATTAATTGTGTTCGATTCTATTTATTATCACTGCGCTCCTTTTCTAATACATATTATATCCTAATACTCATATAATATCCTAATACTCAATGACTCAATCCTGCTCCAAACTGATCTAAACAATTTCTATCTTTGGTCTGACAATAATAATTTACTACTTAATATTAAAAAGTGTGCTTTGATGTGCTATACACGTCGTTCCGAACCAACCTTTTACAATTATTCACTTAATGCTGAATCATTGTTAATTCGATTAAAGATTTAGGAGTGTACTTCGACGATAAGTTAACGTTTAAATTACACTTCAACTGCATTATAAATAAATCCAATTTCTTTGCTAGGGTTTATAAAGAATTCTCTGATCCCTATACATATTTAAAAATCTCTGTACACAACATTGATTCGAGCCATGTATGGTGGTGGTAATAAAATTTAGAAGAAAAAATTATTAAATAAAGTTGTAAGCAAAAAAAAATAAATAATATATATTAGAAAAACAAAAATCCGTCGTAGTAGGCTTTGCTTTGATTTTTATGAAAAAATATATATTAGAAAAACAAAAATTCGTTATAAGTAGGTTTTCAGATTTCATTCTGTCAATGAATTTGCTGAGAATATTATATATATTGGAAAAATCAAATTAAACTAAAACAAATAATAAATATTAATAAATATTCTATAAACATAAAATACTTAAAAAATAATAAAAATAAATATATTAATTTGGATTTTTGTGGATACAGAAAATATTTAATAAAAATATTGAAAATAATATAAAGAAAGTGAAGGATGGTTGAAGAAAACAAACCAAATAAAACAAAATTACGTCGAGCATTGTCAATGCTAAGGAATTTATTTGCTTGGACACGGAAATCTACAAATCAATCCCGCCCAAAGGAGGATATGAATTTTAATGTAAGTCTTTTAAAATACATTATAATATTTTAATCAAATTAAATTTTACAATATATTGTTTTTATTGAACATCAAATAAGTGTACATAAT
Organism: Argyra leucocephala; assembly: GCA_963942445.1. NCBI lineage: Eukaryota > Metazoa > Arthropoda > Insecta > Diptera > Dolichopodidae > Argyra > Argyra leucocephala. Next base: position 45,782,141 of record OZ012678.1, on the reverse strand, counting down.
TAATAATATAATATGGTGTTAGTTTGTATACATATGTATGAATGTTGCATATTGAGGTTTATTTTTCTTTTTTGTAACAGCAGATTCGGATATGTATTTACTTTTTATATTTGAATACATATATTTAGAAACAATTATTATTAATTTTTATGTAGAATAAATGACAGTTTTAGAAATGTTTTTTGTTTTTGTTTTTGAATGTTTGAATTTAATTTTTTTTTTAAACAAACTATCAAAATATCTGATGCATTTAATTAGATACTCATTTTTACTATTAATTTAATTTGTTGTATTTTAAGCTTAATTTTTTTTTAAATTTTTGTAGGAAAATTATTTACAATATAGCTTGTGGTGAGCTGAACAATTGTAGGAAGAATTTTAGAAGCAGGGATGCCATCTTTAAGATTTACATAATTATTGCCAATTTTTTAAGATATTAAATTTTATATTATTATAATATAAATTATTAAAATTTTTATAAAAAAAAAATGAAAAAATAAAATACTTAATTCATCCAACAACATACTAAATACTTAATATTTCAACATAACAAACATAAAATATAATAAGATAAGAAATTTAAAAAAAAATAAAATTAAAATTAATTCATATCAACGGTATTTTTCTTTTGATTTTATATTCTTAAGCAATGAACCATCCTTTTTTAAATAGTTTTGAAATTGAAGACAATTCATTCCAAAATTTTGTTTCTCTAAATTCCGCCTCTAAATTTTTCAACAATAATCTATTTCCGCCATGCTGTAGTCATAAGGCTAAAAACCCTTATAGGAAAGAATAGGAAAAGACAACAAGCAGTGAAACAACAAGTGTACATAAGGCCTTTGAATATTACCTAAGCATTCTGAAATTTAAGCATTTTACAAAAATTGTCTTGCAAAAATTATGCAGAATGAGAATCATCCTTAAAAACACAAAACCACCTAAGAACTTTTATTTTTAAATAATTCAGACGTAAAATTAATTTTGTCTATAATAATAATGTGAAATTTTATGAATCGTGTTTTAGTTTTAGAGAGACTTGTGGGAAAATTTGTTCGCGTGTTGGACGCGGGAATATCGGGTGTTTCCGTGAGATAGTCCCACCCATGGCGGGACGTATGGTAACTCTGTTTAGAACAGACTAAATTTAGTCTTCAATAAAATGATTTTTTTTTTTTTTTTTTTTTTTTTTTTGCGAAAGATAGGAGGTAATCCCCGAAGGACATCAAGAGCTCCAGCCGCGTGTGCATCTTGATAGTGTAGGAATCGAACCCACTAAAGCCCACCTATCTTTTTCCGTTATAACCAATCTACGTAAGATCGACTAATGACTTTTTTTTTCGTAAATTTTCGGTCGCGTCTTCAGGAAATTATTATAGTGATAGTTTCCGTGGAGGATCGCTAACATCATAATAATTACCGTGTAGGAACTTTATCACTATGATATTTCCCGTGAAGGAGATAGTCACAGCAATAGCTCCGCGTGGGAAGATTTTTTAGATTTTTTCGCAAAGGAAAATTATTGAAATAAAAATTTTCGTAAAGGAAACTATTATCGTAGAATTTTCCATTTTAGGTCGTGACCAGCTCGTGGGGTTTCGTTCTCTTGAGTCGACGGATACTGCTGTCGATATGAAGAACTGCTGCCATTTCCGAGTTCACATGAGTTTGCAGTCTCTGCTCGTGTTTGACTGCATGTTTCTTGATCTCTTCCGTGACTGTTTCAATGCGCAAGTCACGGTGGAGATCTTTGTTACGTATGTACCATGGTGCATTTACTATACCACGGAGCACTTTATTTTGAAATTTTTGCAACATTTCAAAGTTGGTTTTCTTTGCACAGCCCCATAATTGGATACCGTACGTCCACACAGGTTTTAATATCTGCTTATATATTAATATTTTGTTCTGTACTGATAACTCAGAACCACGTCCAAGTAACCAGTAAAATTTTTTGAGTCTAATGTTTAGCTCTTCTTTTTTCTTTCTTATATGTTCCTTCCATCTTAGCTTAGCATCGAGTGTCATTCCCAGATACTTTGCTGTATTGGCATATGGTACTATTTTGTTATTGATTGAGATAGGAATGGTTGCAATCTTTTTGTATGTAAAATTTATATGAGTTGATTTGCTTTCATTAAGTTTAATGCGCCAACGTTGGGTCCATAATCTTATTTTATTCATTGCATTTTGAAGTTTTGCTGTGGAGTTTTCGACAGATACGTCAACTGCAAGAATCGCAGTGTCGTCTGCAAAGGTAGCCATAAAAATGTTGTCAATTTGTGGGATATCTCTTGTATATAGCAGGTAAAGTATTGGACCAAGAACACTTCCCTGTGGGACTCCAGCAGATATTTCTTTTACTTCTGAATATTCTTTGGCATAACGTACACGAAAGCATCTATTATTCATATATGATTTTAATATTTCATAGAATTGTCTTGGTAAATCACGATGTAGTTTAAATTCAAGGCCTTGGTGCCACACTTTGTCGAAAGCCTGAGCAACATCTAAGAAGATTGCTGAGCAGACTTTTTTTTCTTCGAACGCTTTTTCCACTATATTTGTGATCCGAAATGATGTGATGATCCGAAATAAAATGATGAGAAGCCTGAATGTTTTTTTAAACATCTTCTGCAGTAACAAAAAAAAAAAATTATTAATATAAAGACTAGATATCTTGTATATTATAAAACATTGATTGAAAGTACAAATGTTGCTTGAACGAAGTGGTTTGTATTAGTATATACTTTTATATTAACTTGCCAGTGGCTGTTTATATATATGTATATATGTATATATGTATATATGTATTAATGTATATATGTATATATATATATATATTTGGTAGGTAGGTTGGAATTTTTTTGTTAATATTCAAACCAAACGCAAAAAGAAACAGAATAATTTTGTTTAAAACAGTTAAAGATAGAGTTCTGAAATTTTGCACAGTTACTCATGATGAAAAAAGCAACCGGACACGGAACTTTACAAAGCTATCAAATGACAGGTTCGGGTTGCTGTCGAACAACTCGTAGCACGTCTCAGGCATATTTGAAAACCAATTGTATTACAGGCATGGAATTTTACACTTAGATACTTTCTCATAAATAAAGAAATGCGACTGTTACCGATTTCGAAAATGTGGAATGGTCGGGTTGCTGCCGAACAACTCCTAGAATGTATCAGGCATATTTGAAAACCAATTGTATTACAGCCATGAAGATTTACACTTAGATTTTTTCTCATAAATAAAGAAATGCGACTGTTACCGATTTCGAAAATGTGGACTGGGTCGGGTTGCTGCGAACAACTCTTAGAATGTATCAGGCATATTTGAAAACCAATTGTATTACAGCCATGAAGATTTACACTTAGATTCTTTTTCACAAATGAAGAAATACGACTGTTAACTATTTCGAAAATGTGAACTGGGTCGGGTTGCTGCCGAACGACTCTTACCACGTCACAGGCATATTTGAAAACCAATTGTATTACAGGCATGAAAATTTACACTTAGATACTTTTTCATAAATAAAAAAATACGACTGTAACCGATTTTGAAAATGTGGACAGGGTCGGGTTGCTGCCAAAAAACTCCTATCACACCTCAGGCATATTTGAAAACCAATTGTATTACAGGCATGAAAATTTACACTTAGATACTTTTTCATAAATAAAAAAATACGACTGTTACCGATTTCGAAAATGTGGACTGGGTCGGGTTGCTGCGAACAACTCCTAGAATGTATCAGGCATATTTGAAAACCAATTGTATTACAGCCATGAAGATTTACACTTAGATTCTTTTTCACAAATAAAGAAATGCGACTGTTACCGATTTCGAAAATGTGGACAGGGTCGGGTTGCTGCCGAACAACTCCTAGAACGTCTCAGACATATTTGAAAACCAATTGTATTACAGGCATGAAAATTTACACTTAGATACTTTTTCATAAATAAAAAAATACGACTGTAACCGATTTTGAAAATGTGGACTGGTTCGGGTTGCTGCCAAAAAACTCCTATCACACCTCAGGCATATTTGAAAACCAATTGTATTACAGGCATGAAAATTTACACTTAGATATTTTTTCACAAAAAAAGAAATACGCTTTCTACCGATTTCAAAAATTTGGACTGGTTCGGGTTACTGCCGAACAACTTCTAGCACGACTCAGGCATATTTCGAAAACCAATTGTATAATAGACAGAAGAGGTTACACTTATATTCTCTTTCTGAAATTATAATACCTATAGGTTTCACTTAAAACTAAAAAGTATACTAACAATATTCCAACAAGATTCCTTATATATTTTTGTGTTTTATCTTATAGTAGTTCTAGATGTTCAACATCCACCACTAGTTTTATTTTCTACTTTTTAGGGGGCTAGTTTGGTTTCGATAAAAGTAGGTATATTTAAAATATTTTATTTTTACATTATTATTTTATTTATTATTTATTTGAATCGTATTTTGTTATAAAATTGATTTTATTATATGTATATACATATATTTTTTTTAGATGTAAAATAATTTATTTACATACTTTTACAAAATCTATTTAAGTTATATGTTATATATGTAGTGATATGAATTCATTCATAAGAGTATAACTACTTCTAATTGAGATGATTTATTTAATTTTCAAAGAAATTTATATTATTGTCATTCTTATATGTAATATATTATGCAATTCACATAATTTAATATAATTACCAATAAGAAAATAGAATATAATTTTAATATAATTTTAACTTGTTTTAATGATATGTAATAAATTTTAATAATTAAAAATTGAAATATAAAAATAAGAAAATTTATTAAAAAAAAAAGCCGATAGCCAAGATAGCTAGTGCTTGCAAATTAATATTGTATATAATTTAAATAGTATCCAATAAAAAATAATAATAATATAATTACAATTCATATAAATAAATAATTATCATTTGTTTATTATAATAATTTTATTTTATTTTTAGATCCGAATTTTGGAACAAAAGCATGCGGAAACAATTAGTGATTTGACATCACAAATAAGTTCGCAAAACAATACAATTTCAGAATTAGTAGAGAAAAATATAAAACTCAACAATGAAATTGTGATGTTAGCGAATAAAAAAAAATACATGGATGTCGCAAAGGAATCTGTTAAAATTAGCGATCAAATGGAAACGATCGAATTTTTAGAGCTGGAAAACCAAAATTTGCGTGATGAAAACCAGGAATTAACAGCCAAATTGGAAAATATTAATATGGATCTAAAAAAATTAAAAAAGTCAGCGAAAAAATCATCTCACTATTGGCAGGATAAATTAAACGATGAAAGAGAAAAATTTGAAAAAGATCGTTTAATTTACGAAGATGAAAACTACGAAATGGAAAAAAAAATCACCGAACTAATGGAAAAAGTAGGTGAATATGAAGAAAAATTTGGAAAGGATGGTAGATTACCACCTATCCAAGAAAACTATACGCTAGAACAGCAGTATATGGAATTGGAGTCTGAAATAGAAAAAGTACGCAAACATTCCAAAGAAATTATTGAAGAAAAAAACAACGAAATTGAAAATCTTGAATATACTATTCAAGAATTAAAATTAGGTCTAGGCGATGGTGAAATATCAAAATCCAATTTGGAATAAAAAAAATCCTGGAGAAATTGTGGGTGAGTAATTACTATGTATTATTATTTTTATTTCTCTTTTATGATTTCTTTAAAATTTATTATGAAATTAATGTAAGAAAGTTTAAAATTATTGTGTATATCCTATGCAGTCAGTTTTCAACTTACTCACTTTTTTATATTAACCTTATGTAGGTACATAAATTAGAAATGAGTATTCTGGCATAGAATAATGTTTGAGAACTAATAATCACATTATTATTATCTATGTATTTAAAATAAAATTGAACAATATATATGTATCAATAATGTATTGTATGAATAGTTTTTTTTTTATTTAAAATAAAGTGTAGATTAAAAAATTAAACTATACAAAACATTTTTATTTGTTATTAAAAAAATATATATAATATATTATTATATATTATATAAAACTATGTATATTATTTCTGTTAATAATATTGTTTAATTTAAAAAATGAAAGTCTTTAAAAAAGGTTCAAATAAAGGCAAAAAAATATATTTTATTATAATATAACTTTATTTTTAGTTAATAAACTGAAGAAATCCATTTTTTAAATACCACCAGTTATCGATCAAATTCTAGGAGGTTTTAATATCAATCTTAAGATTTTATTGATATTAGCTAATATTAACAGTCACACTCACAACACAGTATAGATAGAATACAAATTATCAAATCTCTTAAACAACAAATTTGAGGTAAAGAAAGACATTTTTACAAAATTCGCAATTTATATAAATGGAAAATTATTAGTACAATTTTTATTTAACATAAATTTATCAATCATATTCTAATGAGTAAAAATTAATCAACAAACTCTTATTATAGAAAAACGACTTAGAAAATTATTTTTTTTTTTCGTATTCCAAATATAACTTAAAATGTTTAAATGTCGTCTTAAAACCACCCCTTTAATCTTTATCTCAGACAATTTTAGTTTTATTTTTTTTATTTTGATATCGTTTGATTAATATATATATATTTTTTTTTTTATAGAAAAGAAACAAGAAACAATTCAAAAAACTTGGAAATTGGAGTTACACTATTGGAAATTTTTCATCTCAAATACAAAACAATTTGAAAAATATGAAAAGGATAAAAATTTATAGCTTTTATTTACATATCGTTTGTTTTCGTTTTCGTTTATTTCGTTTGTTTTAATTTAAAAAAATAAAAATTATTTGGTTGGTAACATAATCCGGAATTACAAAATCCAAAAAATCAAAACACGTAAAATACAAAATCCAAAAGGACAAAAACCGAAAACTCAATTTCCAGAATTTCAAAATCCGGAAAATAATTTTGTACATCTCGGATTTTCAAATTCTGAATTTTGTTTTTCGGGATTTTGTAGTTTTCGGATTTTTTATTTTCCGTGTTTTGATTTTTCTTCCAGATTTATATATATTTTTCCCGATTTTGTAGCCAAAATTATTGTCTTAAAAACAAATTTGTTGAACTATTTGTATAATTTAATTTATTATGAGTTTAATATATTTTTTTTGTTTTTGAATTTTTTTTTTAATCTACATGTTATTTTAAATAAAAAAAAAACTATTCATACTTCATTATTGATACATTATATATTGTTCAATTTTCTTTTAAATACATAGATAATAATAATGTGATCTATAATAAAAAAATTTGTTAAAATGTTAATAAAAATGTTTTATTTCAATAAAAAAAAATAAGAAATTGTTAACAAAATTATTTTGTTTTATTTCATTTGAAAATCAAAAAAGCGTTAAAAATGTTCATTTAGGTGGCATTTTTATAGTCGGAGGGGAGAAGACAGTTTTGTCTGTGTTTGTTTTTTTCAGTGTATGTTTTTTTCAGAAGCTTCAAAACTTTATCTAATACAACATTTATTGTTAAGTCTATTTTTACTAATATCTAAAAATTGTCTATTACTTTTACGAATTTTGAAAACAAAAAAATCCAACTCACAATATAAAGTTCATCGTTATGTATAGGTACATATGTATGTACACACGAATGTGTTAAGTAAGTTAAAATATTGTAAGTTAAAATACTGTGTTTCCTTCACCACACCAAATATATAAAAACCAAATATATAGACACTGGCAAGTTTATATAAAAGTATATAAAAATAAAAAATATATTATATTAATTATATAACGAATATTTTAATTCTTCTCATTGATTGCAGGTTCGTAAAATGATGCCGATGAATATCAATGGCTTGCTGATGCTGAATGATAGTCCCAAGGATTTCCTTTCGTTTCTTTTAGATGCTGGTTGGAAGTGGGATTCATGTCGGAACACAATTTGATGAAAACATTTTGCTTTACCAATTGGATTCATCACGATTTTTATTTGTAATAAAAAAAATAAAACTTTTATAATTAATATAAGAAACTAAGAAGAATTTAAATAAATGATTTAACTACATATGCATATATAGACTTTCTTTAATTATGTTTTAGTGTTTCACTCATTTATTTACATACATATTGGTAATTTAATTTTGAAATTATTATAAAAATTTGAATTCATTATAAAACATTAATAAAAGTCAGTTGGGTTTGTATGAGCTCAATAACCAGCAATTGCTTACCCAACATTGAATAATCATAACATAATCAAATAAAAAAAATGTATATTGAGGACATAACTTTTATTTAACTGAAAATATTTTCATTATTCGACTTCTTTATTTGTTAATTAATAAATTAATTAATTGTTCAAAATTGTGAATTCGTATTAGAAATACAAAGGTTGTAATTAATTTATACAACAGGCATTTAAATTTTCTTTTAATTCTATTTACAATCCTAATGCATATCTTAATTTGTATGTACATGTATAACCAACCACCATATAATTCATATGATTTTAAAGTAAAATATGTAGTGTACATTATGTGTATAACTTATATGATTATCCAGGCATTATACATTTAAATATTACTTTATTAATTTTTTCATTTAAATTCATGGAAAAGGATTCTTATATTTAATAATTTGTAACTCTTATTTTTAAATGAAAATTTCTAATTGAGAAGTTTAAAATTAATTTTCCTCCAATTGCATAAAATAAAAAAATAATTAATTGGAGTAATTATTCTAAATTACTAAAATTAAAAACAATTTATAAACAATTTAATCGTGTTGTTAATACAACGCGTACAGCTTGATCAAGTGAACCAGCAATACCTAAACCTAATTTGTCAGGACTCCAATCGAAACAATGTACTGGTTGAGTTGATAATGTTGCAGCATGCAACATATTAATTGTACCAGCAACGCCAATATCTCCATTTTCACCTCCATCTTTTCTTCTCTTCTCTGGATATTCATACTGCCATAATCAATTAAAAATCAAGGTGGCTTCAGTAGCCGAGTGGTAAAGCCTCGAGTCACGAGTGTAGTAATGTAACGACCGAAGGAGCACGGATTAAATTCAAACCCCGTGAGAACCGAATAAAATTTCAAATGGTGAAAATTACTGAAAATGTAATTTTCAATACAACCACACGGTTCAAATATAGTTTAATAATTAAGATATAGTATAACTAATAAAAAAAAATAATATAAATATATAATATACAAAATATATACCAAATAATTAATATAGTTTAATAAAAAAAAGGCCCACATTTCTAAAGGAAAAGGACCTATAAAGTTGGCCTACAGATTTATCTGTAGGATCAACTGTTAAAATAAATAAATAAAATAAATTACATCTACATGTTACATATTTCTGAAATAATTTTCACTGTATAGGTTATTTCTAATTTTTCATAAATTTATTATTATATTTTTTTTTTTATTTAGGTTATAATTGACCCATTCAGAAGAAAATCTGGGGTCCAGAGAACACCTCCAGCAGGGTCTCAAAATATCTACGAAAACATGTCCCAAAAAGACAGATATAGAAACCCCGACGAGGGTAATAATAACGAAAAGGCACTTGAGGCAAAAAATAATCAACTTAATGCCAGAGTTACAGAATTAGAAATCTTATGCAGGGAATTGAAAAATGAACTCTGCATAATTAAAGAAGAAAATGTGAAACTAAAAAATTCACAAAACATGTCTACTAAAAGAGTAGTACTAAAAACTGCTGAAGAATTTCATACAGATGATGAAGAACTAGCTCGAGAAACCGACTGGATCTTTAAAACAAAAAGAATCTGTAAAAAAAGAAAAGCAGAAAAATCACCTACTTTAAGCCCAGAAAATGTTGCGGACAAAGTAGAGAAAAATGTGCAAATAAATGAAGTTGCGAAATGTAAAAGTAAAAGAAAAGGTAAACCTCCTCCAGTTATACTTAGTAATGTAGTGGAATACCCTCAAATAAACAAAAAATTAAAAGAAAGCAATATTAAATATAAAGTTAATATGCTTAACAATAAACAACTAAAAATTAATGTTGAAGAAGAAAAAGAATATAGAGAGTTGACTAAGGCAATAAATGAAGCCAATATTGAATGGCACACTTATGAAAATAAGAGCACCAGGCCTATTAAAGTAATGGTTAGGTATTTACATCCGTCATGCCAACCTGAAGATATAAAAAATGAATTGAAAGATAGAGGCTTCAAAATTTTAGAAGTCACAAATAAAATAATAAAGAAAAAGGAAAATAACAAAGAATCTACGGTACGTCTTCCTCTCTTTATGCTAACATTCGAAAACTCCGAAGATATAAACAAAATATTCAAAATTGAATTTATCCAGCACATGAGGGTTAAAATGGAGGCTATTCGTAAAACGACTACCATTCCTCAATGTAAGAGATGCCAAAGATTTGGCCATACACAAAAGTTTTGCCAGCGTCTAGCTCAGTGTGTTAAATGTGCTGGTCCCCACTTAACAATTTCTTGCAAAGAAAAAAAAAATATTAAGCCTAAATGTGCTAATTGCCTTGAGGCACATCCAGCGAGTTATCGTGGTTGCCAGGTGGCTAGAGAGTTGCAAAAAAGAAAGAAGCTACAAAAAAAATGCCCCAAAACAAATGCAACATAGACAAGAAAAACAAAAGACAAAACCTAGGCAACCTATTGCCCAGAAACAGAATTGCATTGAAACTTCAGAGAAATCTAAAACTTTTACGTCGAAAAAAGTCGTAGAAGGCTTATCATATTCACAGGTAACACAAAATAACCTAAGTCAAAAAAGAAACCCGAAAGAACAAAATAAAGTTTCTACACAAAAGTTGACTGAAAATACCATTATGCAGATGATGCAAAATATGATAAAAACAATGAATGAAATCTCAACAAGACTATGCACATTAGAAAACAAACATAATGAAATATATATGTATACACCAAAAAAAAAATCCGCAAGGCATGGTTAAGAACGCACTTCGTATAGTCACGTGGAATGCCAATGGTATTCTGAACAAGAAAAATAATTTGGAAATTCTATTGAGAACACAAAATATTGATGTATGTCTCTTGACAGAAACACATATGACAGATAAGTCATCGCTTAAAATAAATGACTATACATGCTACAGCGCAAACCATCCGAGTAATACACCCAGAGGTGGTAGCTCAATTTTAATAAAGAAAGATATTAAGCACCACGAGGAACTTAGTCTAGAAATAGATGAATTCCAACTAATCGTGCTACGAATTATGTCTGTTAAACAAAGCCTTTGTGTCGGTGCATTATACTGTCCACCCAAATACAACATAAAGAATAACATGTTTGAAGAAATTCTTAAACTACTTGGCGATAGATTTATCCTGGGAGGTGACTACAACGCCAAGCACATAGATTGGGGGTCTAGAGTAACCTCTACGAGAGGAAGAGAGCTAAGAAAAGCTATAAAAGAAAAAGGCTGCATTTACCAATCTACCGGTAAGCCAACCTATTGGCCAACTGATAGAAATAAAACTCCTGATCTGCTTGATTTTTATATAACAAAAAAAATTTCACCCAATTATATTAAGCTAGAAGATAACCATGATTTGGACTCAGATCACTCTGCAGTCATACTAAATCTATATGAAAAGGTTATTAAGAAACAGTCGAAACCTCTGCTAACGAACAAGACAACTGACTGGGCTAGCTTTAAACAAGAAATAGAAAACAAAATAAACATAAAAACAAAACTAAGATCCAAATGTGATATAGATTCTGAAGTAGAAAATTTTATTAAAATTATTCAAAATGCTGGATGGAATAATACAAAAAATTGTGAATATAAATCGGTAGGATTCAACTACCCTAGAGAAATATTAAATATGATAAAAATAAAAAGAAGAGCTAGACGCAGATGGCAACAATCGCGTGATCCGGCAGACAAAACTGTGCTAAATAGATTAACTCAGAATCTTAAAAGAAAAATTAAAGATCTTAAAAATGAAAATTTTGAAAAATATATAAAAAATTTATCAGCTAAAAGAGAAAATAACTACTCGTTGTGGAAAGCAACAAAGAGTACAAAAACCTCGATCTCTCAAATCCCGCCAATCAGAATGAAAAGCGGTGAATGGGCGAGAGATAATAAAAATAAAGCTGAAACATTCGCAGATCATCTTGAAGAAATTTTTTGTCCAGACGAGACAGATTCGGATGATCTCACTGAAGAAAATAATAATTGGTTTTGGAAAATAATAATTGGATAATGTTATATCACCATTTTCAGAGAGTGAAATAGTGGAACAAATTAAAAAACTCAGAGATAAAAAAGCTCCAGGTTTTGATCTAATTACATCGGAAGTCCTGAAAGAACTTCCGAAAAAAGCTATAACAATGCTAACACGCATTATAAACGCTGCTATAAGAATAAGGTATGTGCCGAATATGTGGAAAATAGCAGAGATAATTATGATACCAAAGCCAGGTAAGCCCATAAATGAGGTCAAATCCTACAGACCAATATCATTACTACCAATAGTATCAAAATTATTTGAAAAACTATTATTGATTCGAATGAGACCGATCATAGAAAATAGTAATCTGATTCCAAATTATCAATTTGGCTTTAGATCTAAGCACTCGACAATCGATCAAATTCATAGAATAACAGACATAATAGAAAAAGCTTTAGAGGAAAAGAAAGTATGCTCTATCATATTTCTAGATGTAGCCCAAGCTTTTGATAAAGTATGGCATCGAGGCTTAATAAATAAACTAAACAATATGTTACCTAAACAATACGTAGATATACTCTCATCATATCTAGAAAACAGACTATTCAGAATAAAACAAGACGAAGAGTATTCTACTATTAGAGATATTAAAACGGGTGTGCCTCAAGGTAGTATTCTGGGTCCCATACTGTATTTGCTCTACACCAATCATTTACCAGAAATGGAAAATATAACTGTAGCTACATTCGCTGACGATACTGCGTTGATGGCAGTAGGATCAAATATTGACGAGGCTACAATTAAATTGCAAAGAGCAAGCGACAAGCTATACCTCTGGACAAAGAAATGGAAAATTAAACTCAATGAGTTAAAATCAGTACATGTAAATTTTACAAATAAAAAATTAGAAAATCAACCACCATTGGTAAATCTGAATGGGGTCAATATACCCCAAGAAAACAATGCTAAATACCTAGGAATGACATTAGATGTCAAACTTAGATGGAAAGAGCACGTTAAAAAGAAAAAATTTGAGCTTGAAAATAAGTATAGAGAAATGTACTGGCTCTTAGGTCGTAATTCTAAATTACCTATACATAACAAGATTTTGTTATATAATCAGATACTCAAACCAATATGGTTGTACGGCATACAAATATGGGGATGTGCCAAACAAACACATGTACTTTGTATACAAAAATTCCAAAATAAAGTCTTGCGCAACATGGTAAATGCCCCCTGGTATGTTCGCAACAGTGATTTGCACAGATATCTAAAAATTCCTTGCATAGAAAATGAAATAAAAAGATATGCAACAAAGCATATAGCTCGTCTGGAGGGACATGTTAACGTTGAGGCCACTCAATTGCTAGATAATCAAAATGATGTCAGAAGGCTTAAAAGGACTAAGCCACTAGATTTAATACGATAGAATTTCGTAAAATTTTTCTTTAAGAAAATCAAAATAGCAATAAATTAATGGTTAGTCCGTTGGACTAGTATTAATGGGAGGGGTGTGGTTTAGTCAGTAAAAATCTGGCACACAATGGAAGCTACGGGGCTCATTGTGTCTATGAAGATTCCCACCAATCCACGCAAAAAAAAAAAAAAAAAAAAAAAAAAAAAAAAAATTTAGGTTATAATTCCAACAATGAAACACAATATTCTATTAATTTGTATTTTTATATCCATTGAAACGATTTGTTTCTCAAATGGACAAAATGAATGTACCAGTAAACAAGAATGTGGTAAATGTATTCAAACAAACAATTCTGGATGGTGTATTAAAGAAGATTTTGAAGAGCCAAGATGTCTTCTAGCATCATCAGATTTATACAATTCATGTATAAATTTTACAATTAATCCAATGAATTCTGGTGTAATTACAAAATCAGAAGAATTAACCAGATTTAAATTAAAAAATGAAATAGAAACAAAAATGAATAATAAGAAAATTGTCCAAATAAAACCACAACAAGCTTCATTAAAATTAAGACCAAGTAAGTATTTTTTGAAAATTTCTTTTACAATAGTGAAAAAATACTCTTGAGTATACTTTTATACGATTTGAAATGTACGAAATGTAAAAAACCGTGTTGAACCAGAGGTTGATTATTGATTGAATGAACATTCCATCTAATAATCGAAATTTAAATTTGTTTGTTTTCATTTTGGCGTACATTGGTACATTCTAAAGTAGTTTTTCAATATTTATATTGGTGATTGTATTTAACTACTTTAATTTATATATTATTTTTACTTATTTTTAAGATGAAGTTTATAAATTAAATTTCCAATACTCACAGGCGTCATATAAAATTTCATTAACCCTAACTAATTTCAGTAATTTTAACTAATTTTGACTAAAAAATAAAATTGTTACAATATTCAACTCTCAGTTATTATTTTTCTTACTAAAACATGGGTTACCCAAATATTAAATATGACTTTCCCTGAAAAACGGCAAGTCTGATATGAAAGTTGTGTATGAAAAAGTTGTAGGGCATGATGTAGCGCATGAACACAATAAAAATTGAAAAGATAGAAAATTAGATAAAAGAATTTTTTCGAGATAATCAACGTTTTTTACAAATTTTTCAGTTTTTAAAAGCAAAATTTTAAGTTTATGCAGTTATTATTCAAAAACGGTAAGTCTGATACTCATTCAACATATACCGTTAATTAGGTGTATTAATTCTTAAAAAAAAACTATGAAGAAGATGTTGTAATGGAAATTTTCGACATACAATTTTGTTTTGTTCTTATTTGCGATAATTTGAGTCAGGAAAAATTGATGTAGGTAGTAGGTACCGGTACACACAATTATACATGAATATGGAATATGTTTTCAGTAATTCAATCTATAATGATTTTATTACCAAGTTTATACCAAGACAATATTTCCCACTTCCCACTGAAGATTAAAATTTTCCACAATGGTAGGGCTTAGGGCCATCATATAAGGCAAAAATCGAAAAGTTCCAAAAAGTGATCAGGTGTGGGAATAATCTTGTATTTTCGTTTTTTTTATTACGTCACTGTGTTTTTATGTTTGTCAAATTTAAATACTCAACATTTAAATCCAGAAAAAAACAAAATCCATAATGGCTTTTGCCACAAAAAACGATCTGTTATTGCTTTTACGCGTTTCACTTTATTATGTACGGCTCTTTATGCGAAATTCTAAGTTAGGAGAGGTTTTAGAGTTGGATTCAAAATCAAAGTTCCACGCCTTTTACAGAATATTTATATAAAATATTTGTATGCATAAATGTGTTGATTTTATAAATGCGTTTAAATCATCCCTGATCTGCTTGATCAGGGGATAGGAGGTGAAGTTTGTCTGAAATCACCTGCTAATAATATAAGAGCACCTACAAAAGGTTGTTGGTTGTGTCGTAAATCTTGCATTGTACGATATAATGCCTCTAATGATTTTTTATGTGCAATTGGGCATTCATCCCAAATAATAATCTCACTAGAAATATTGCATGTTGGAGTTTCTGTTATTTGCGGATATGTCGTTCTTCCACCATCTAATGCAGCTGCAATTGAGGCTATTGCCAATGCTTTATTGCTGTATCACCCTATGTTTGCCAAAATTAAGGAAATCAAGTATGTATTTTCAGTGCATCCTGGTGCAAAAAGGAAATAGATTTCACCAGTTTTAGAATTATAATTTGAATAATAGTGTCGTACACTCGTTTTTGCTGTTCACTCATATTTGGAATATTTTGTTGAACAAATGTATTCAACACGTCAGTATCGTATTTTTTTTGTTGTATTTCACGATTTCATGCAAAATGTTGATATTATATTGCAAATGATGTACGAAATTGATATGCAGAAGCAGCGAGTGATGGATCGATAAGCGCGTTATCTCAATGTTCAATGTTCAAGTAAATTTAAATGTTGGCAGGTGTTACGATATGTTTCACACAATACGTTATTAAGTTATTAACGGTTTTTAAGTTTTGAAATGATGTTTGAGCCACGTACATTAATCAGTAACAAACGCAGATAATAGCATTCAGTATTAAAAAATAAAAAAAAATTGTAGTAATATATAAGATAAGATAAAAGCAAAATAATAAAAAATAATGAAAAAAGTATGTATGCATAATATATACATATGTGCTACCTGGTTCAGTGGTACTACTTAAATATAGGAGTTCAACTTTAATTTAAGTAAAATATGTTACAAAAAATGTTAATAAAAATAGATAGGAAACATTCTATTGCATCCGCAAGTACTGAATATCTGAATTTTTCCGTGATTTCCTCGTAACCTCCTATTCCACTTCTGTTTTTACACCTAATGACAGCCACTGTGATCATTTGGATAATTATCCAAAAACATCTTTCGTAAATTGCCGTGTTAGTGAAAGCCTTGTAGAAAAATATTCAACAAATCTTAATAATAATACACGCCTAGGTCCGGATCTAGGTCGGGTGTTCCTGAATCTATCTTAAAAAAGTGTTCCAGTTCACTCGCTTCTCCACTATCCATTTTATTCAATATTTCCTTTCAATTTAATACCTCTTCTTTAATTTGTAATAAATCGTTTAAAAAACCTACCCACAAAAAAGATGGTAAAGATGATGTAATTAATTACCGTTCTATTGCCAAATTATCCTCAATTCCTAAAGTGTTTGAATTAATTGTGTTCGATTCTATTTATTATCACTGCGCTCCTTTTCTAATACATATTATATCCTAATACTCATATAATATCCTAATATCCTAATACTCAATGACTCAATCCTGCTCCAAACTGATCTAAACAATTTCTATCTTTGGTCTGACAATAATAATTTACTACTTAATATTAAAAAGTGTGCTTTGATGTGCTATACACGTCGTTCCGAACCAACCTTTTACAATTATTCACTTAATGCTGAATCATTGTTAATTCGATTAAAGATTTAGGAGTGTACTTCGACGATAAGTTAACGTTTAAATTACACTTCAACTGCATTATAAATAAATCCAATTTCTTTGCTAGGGTTTATAAAGAATTCTCTGATCCCTATACATATTTAAAAATCTCTGTACACAACATTGATTCGAGCCATGTATGGTGGTGGTAATAAAATTTAGAAGAAAAAATTATTAAATAAAGTTGTAAGCAAAACAAAATAAATAATATATATTAGAAAAACAAAAATCCGTCGTAGTAGGCTTTGCTTTGATTTTTATGAAAAAATATATATTAGAAAAACAAAAATTCGTTATAAGTAGGTTTTCAGATTTCATTCTGTCAATGAATTTGCTGAGAATATTATATATATTGGAAAAATCAAATTAAACTAAAACAAATAATAAATATTAATAAATATTCTATAAACATAAAATACTTAAAAAATAATAAAAATAAATATATTAATTTGGATTTTTGTGGATACAGAAAATATTTAATAAAAATATTGAAAATAATATAAAGAAAGTGAAGGATGGTTGAAGAAAACAAACCAAATAAAACAAAATTACGTCGAGCATTGTCAATGCTAAGGAATTTATTTGCTTGGACACGGAAATCTACAAATCAATCCCGCCCAAAGGAGGATATGAATTTTAATGTAAGTCTTTTAAAATACATTATAATATTTTAATCAAATTAAATTTTACAATATATTGTTTTTATTGAACATTAAATAAGTGTACATAATTAATAATATAATATGGTGTTAGTTTGTATACATATGTATGAATGTTGCATATTGAGGTTTATTTTTGTTTTTTGTAACAGCAGATTCGGATATGTATTTACTTTTTATATTTGAATACATATATTTAGAAACAATTATTATTAATTTTTATGTAGAATAAATGACAGTTTTAGAAATGTTTTTTGTTTTTGTTTTTGAATGTTTGAATTTAATTTTTTTTTTAAACAAACTATCAAAATATCTGATGCATTTAATTAGATACTCATTTTTACTATTAATTTAATTTGTTGTATTTTAAGCTTAATTTTTTTTTAAATTTTTGTAGGAAAATTATTTACAATATAGCTTGTGGTGAGCTGAACAATTGTAGGAAGAATTTTAGAAGCAGGGATGCCATCTTTAAGATTTACATAATTATTGCCAATTTTTTAAGATATTAAATTTTATATTATTATAATATAAATTATTAAAATTTTTATAAAAAAAAAATGAAAAAATAAAATACTTAATTCATCCAACAACATACTAAATACTTAATATTTCAACATAACAAACATAAAATATAATAAGATAAGAAATTAAAAAAAAAATAAAATTAAAATTAATTCATATCAACGGTATTTTTCTTTTGATTTTATATTCTTAAGCAATGAACCATCCTTTTTTAAATAGTTTTGAAATTGAAGACAATTCATTCCAAAATTTTGTTTCTCTAAATTCCGCCTCTAAATTTTTCAACAATAATCTATTTCCGCCATGCTGTAGTCATAAGGCTAAAAACCCTTATAGGAAAGAATAGGAAAAGACAACAAGCAGTGAAACAACAAGTGTACATAAGGCCTTTGAATATTACCTAAGCATTCTGAAATTTAAGCATTTTACAAAAATTGTCTTGCAAAAATTATGCAGAATGAGAATCATCCTTAAAAACACAAAACCACCTAAGAACTTTTATTTTTAAATAATTCAGACGTAAAATTAATTTTGTCTATAATAATAATGTGAAATTTTATGAATCGTGTTTTAGTTTTAGAGAGACTTGTGGGAAAATTTGTTCGCGTGTTGGACGCGGGAATATCGGGTGTTTCCGTGAGATAGTCCCACACATGGCGGGACGTATGGTAACTCTGTTTAGAACAGACTAAATTTAGTCTTCAATAAAATGATTTTTTTTTTTTTTTTTTTTTTTTTTTTGCGAAAGATAGGAGGTAATCCCCGAAGGACATCAAGAGCTCCAGCCGCGTGTGCATCTTGATAGTGTAGGAATCGAACCCACTAAAGCCCACCTATCTTTTTCCGTTATAACCAATCTACGTAAGATCGACTAATGACTTTTTTTTTCGTAAATTTTCGGTCGCGTCTTTAGGAAATTATTATAGTGATAGTTTCCGTGGAGGATCGCTAACATCATAATAATTACCGTGTAGGAACTTTATCACTATGATATTTCCCGTGAAGGAGATAGTCACAGCAATAGCTCCGCGTGGGAAGATTTTTTAGATTTTTTCGCAAAGGAAAATTATTGAAATAAAAATTTTCGTAAAGGAAACTATTATCGTAGAATTTTCCATTTTAGGTCGTGACCAGCTCGTGGGGTTTCGTTCTCTTGAGTCGACGGATACTGCTGTCGATATGAAGAACTGCTGCCATTTCCGAGTTCACATGAGTTTGCAGTCTCTGCTCGTGTTTGACTGCATGTTTCTTGATCTCTTCCGTGACTGTTTCAATGCGCAAGTCACGGTGGAGATCTTTGTTACGTATGTACCATGGTGCATTTACTATACCACGGAGCACTTTATTTTGAAATTTTTGCAACATTTCAAAGTTGGTTTTCTTTGCACAGCCCCATAATTGGATACCGTACGTCCACACAGGTTTTAATATCTGCTTATATATTAATATTTTGTTCTGTACTGATAACTCAGAACCACGTCCAAGTAACCAGTAAAATTTTTTGAGTCTAATGTTTAGCTCTTCTTTTTTCTTTCTTATATGTTCCTTCCATCTTAGCTTAGCATCGAGTGTCATTCCCAGATACTTTGCTGTATTGGCATATGGTACTATTTTGTTATTGATTGAGATAGGAATGGTTGCAATCTTTTTGTATGTAAAATTTATATGAGTTGATTTGCTTTCATTAAGTTTAATGCGCCAACGTTGGGTCCATAATCTTATTTTATTCATTGCATTTTGAAGTTTTGCTGTGGAGTTTTCGACAGATACGTCAACTGCAAGAATCGCAGTGTCGTCTGCAAAGGTAGCCATAAAAATGTTGTCAATTTGTGGGATATCTCTTGTATATAGCAGGTAAAGTATTGGACCAAGAACACTTCCCTGTGGGACTCCAGCAGATATTTCTTTTACTTCTGAATATTCTTTGGCATAACGTACACGAAAGCATCTATTATTCATATATGATTTTAATATTTCATAGAATTGTCTTGGTAAATCACGATGTAGTTTAAATTCAAGGCCTTGGTGCCACACTTTGTCGAAAGCCTGAGCAACATCTAAGAAGATTGCTGAGCAGACTTTTTTTTCTTCGAACGCTTTTTCCACTATATTTGTGATCCGAAATGATGTGATGATCCGAAATAAAATGATGAGAAGCCTGAATGTTTTTTTAAACATCTTCTGCAGTAACAAAAAAAAAAAATTATTAATATAAAGACTAGATATCTTGTATATTATAAAACATTGATTGAAAGTACAAATGTTGCTTGAACGAAGTGGTTTGTATTATTATATACTTTTAACTTGCCAGTGGCTGTTTATATATATGTATATATGTATATATGTATATATGTATATATGTATATATGTACTAATGTATCTATGTATATATGTATATATATTTGGTAGGTAGGTTGGAATTTTTTTGTTAATATTCAAACCAAACGCAAAAAGAAACAGAATAATTTTGTTTAAAACAGTTAAAGATAGAGTTCTGAAATTTTGCACAGTTACTCATGATGAAAAAAGCAACCGGACACGGAACTTTACAAAGCTATCAAATGACAGGTTCGGGTTGCTGCCGAACAACTCGTAGCACGTCTCAGGCATATTTGAAAACCAATTGTATTACAGGCATGCAGATTTACACTTAGATTCTTTTTCACAAATAAAGAAATGCGACTGTTACCGATTTCGAAAATGTGGACAGGGTCGGGTTGCTGCCGAACAACTCCTAGAACGTCTCAGACATATTTGAAAACCAATTGTATTACAGGCATGAAAATTTACACTTAGATACTTTTTCATAAATAAAAAAATACGACTGTAACCGATTTTGAAAATGTGGACTGGTTCGGGTTGCTGCCAAAAAACTCCTATCACACCTCAGGCATATTTGAAAACCAATTGTATTACAGGCATGAAGATTTACACTTAGATTTTTTTCACAAATAAAGAAATACGACTGTTAACTATTTCGAAAATGTGAACTGGGTCGGGTTGCTGCCAAACGACTCCTAGCACGTCTCAGGCATATTTGAAAACCAATTGTATTACAGGCATGAAAATTTACACTTAGATATTTTTTCACAAAAAAAGAAATACGCTTTCTACCGATTTCAAAAATTTGGACTGGTTCGGGTTACTGCCGAACAACTTCTAGCACGACTCAGGCATATTTCGAAAACCAATTGTATAATAGACAGAAGAGGTTACACTTATATTCTCTTTCTGAAATTATAATACCTATAGGTTTCACTTAAAACTAAAAAGTATACTAACAATATTCCAACAAGATTCCTTATATATTTTTGTGTTTTATCTTATAGTAGTTCTAGATGTTCAACATCCACCACTAGTTTTATTTTCTACTTTTTAGGGGGCTAGTTTGGTTTCGATAAAAGTAGGTATATTTAAAATATTTTATTTTTACATTATTATTTTATTTATTATTTATTTGAATCGTATTTTGTTATAAAATTGATTTTATTATATGTATATACATATATTTTTTTTAGATGTAAAATAATTTATTTACATACTTTTACAAAATCTATTTAAGTTATATGTTATATATGTAGTGATATGAATTCATTCATAAGAGTATAACTACTTCTAATTGAGATGATTTATTTAATTTTCAAAGAAATTTATATTATTGTCATTCTTATATGTAATATATTATGCAATTCACATAATTTAATATAATTACCAATAAGAAAATAGAATATAATTTTAATATAATTTTAACTTGTTTTAATGATATGTAATAAATTTTAATAATTAAAAATTGAAATATAAAAATAAGAAAATTTATTAAAAAAAAAAGCCGATAGCCAAGATAGCTAGTGCTTGCAAATTAATATTGTATATAATTTAAATAGTATCCAATAAAAAATAATAATAATATAATTACAATTCATATAAATAAATAATTATCATTTGTTTATTATAATAATTTTATTTTATTTTTAGATCCGAATTTTGGAACAAAAGCATGCGGAAACAATTAGTGATTTGACATCACAAATAAGTTCGCAAAACAATACAATTTCAGAATTAGTAGAGAAAAATATAAAACTCAACAATGAAATTGTGATGTTAGCGAATAAAAAAAAATACATGGATGTCGCAAAGGAATCTGTTAAAATTAGCGATCAAATGGAAACGATCGAATTTTTAGAGCTGGAAAACCAAAATTTGCGTGATGAAAACCAGGAATTAACAGCCAAATTGGAAAATATTAATATGGATCTAAAAAAATTAAAAAAGTCAGCGAAAAAATCATCTCACTATTGGCAGGATAAATTAAACGATGAAAGAGAAAAATTTGAAAAAGATCGTTTAATTTACGAAGATGAAAACTACGAAATGGAAAAAAAAATCACCGAACTAATGGAAAAAGTAGGTGAATATGAAGAAAAATTTGGAAAGGATGGTAGATTACCACCTATCCAAGAAAACTATACGCTAGAACAGCAATATATGGAATTGGAGACTGAAATAGAAAAACTACGCAAACATTCCAAAGAAATTATTGAAGAAAAAAACAACGAAATTGAAAATCTTGAATATACTATTCAAGAATTAAAATTAGGTCTAGGCGATGGTGAAATATCAAAATCCAATTTGGAATAAAAAAAATCCTGGAGAAATTGTGGGTGAGTAATTACTATGTATTATTATTTTTATTTCTCTTTTATGATTTCTTTAAAATTTATTATGAAATTAATGTAAGAAAGTTTAAAATTATTGTGTATATCCTAAGCAGTCAGTTTTCAACTTACTCACTTTTTTATATTAACCTTATGTAGGTACATAAATTAGAAATGAGTATTCTGGCATAGAATAATGTTTGAGAACTAATAATCACATTATTATTATCTATGTATTTAAAATAAAATTGAACAATATATATGTATCAATAATGTATTGTATGAATAGTTTTTTTTTTATTTAAAATAAAGTGTTGATTAAAAAATTAAACTATACAAAACATTTTTATTTGTTATTAAAAAAATATATATAATATATTATTATATATTATATAAAACTATGTATATTATTTCTGTTAATAATATTGTTTAATTTAAAAAATGAAAGTCTTTAAAAAAGGTTCAAATAAAGGCAAAAAAATATATTTTATTATAATATAACTTTATTTTTAGTTAATAAACTGAAGAAATCCATTTTTTAAATACCACCAGTTATCGATCAAATTCTAGGAGGTTTTAATATCAATCTTAAGATTTTATTGATATTAGCTAATATTAACAGTCACACTCACAACACAGTATAGATAGAATACAAATTATCAAATCTCTTAAACAACAAATTTGAGGTAAAGAAAGACATTTTTACAAAATTCGCAATTTATATAAATGGAAAATTATTAGTACAATTTTTATTTAACATAAATTTATCAATCATATTCTAATGAGTAAAAATTAATCAACAAACTCTTATTATAGAAAAACGACTTAGAAAATTATTTTTTTTTTTCGTATTCCAAATATAACTTAAAATGTTTAAATGTCGTCTTAAAACCACCCCTTTAATCTTTATCTCAGACAATTTTAGTTTTATTTTTTTTATTTTGATATCGTTTGATTAATATATATATATATTTTTTTTTTATAGAAAAGAAACAAGAAACAATTCAAAAAACTTGGAAATTGGAGTTACACTATTGGAAATTTTTCATCTCAAATACAAAACAATTTGAAAAATATGAAAAGGATAAAAATTTATAGCTTTTATTTACATATCGTTTGTTTTCGTTTTCGTTTATTTCGTTTGTTTTAATTTAAAAAGATAAAAATTATTTGGTTGGTAACATAATCCGGAATTACAAAATCCAAAAAATCAAAACACGTAAAATACAAAATCCAAAAGGACAAAAACCGAAAACTCAATTTCCAGAATTTCAAAATCCGGAAAATAATTTTGTACATCTCGGATTTTCAAATTCTGAATTTTGTTTTTCGGGATTTTGTAGTTTTCGGATTTTTTATTTTCCGTGTTTTGATTTTTCTTCCAGATTTATATATATTTTTCCCGATTTTGTAGCCAAAATTATTGTCTTAAAAACAAATTTGTTGAACTATTTGTATAATTTAATTTATTATGAGTTTAATATATTTTTTTTGTTTTTGAATTTTTTTTTAATCTACATGTTATTTTAAATAAAAAAAAAACTATTCATACTTCATTATTGATACATTATATATTGTTCAATTTTCTTTTAAATACATAGATAATAATAATGTGATCTATAATAAAAAAATTTATTAAAATGTTAATAAAAATGTTTTATTTCAATAAAAAAAAATAAGAAATTGTTAACAAAATTATTTTGTTTTATTTCATTTGAAAATCAAAAAAGCGTTAAAAATGTTCATTTAGGTGGCATTTTTATAGTCGGAGGGGAGAAGACAGTTTTGTCTGTGTTTGTTTTTTTCAGTGTATGTTTTTTTCAGAAGCTTCAAAACTTTATCTAATACAACATTTATTGTTAAGTCTATTTTTACTAATATCTAAAAATTGTCTATTACTTTTACGAATTTTGAAAACAAAAAAATCCAACTCACAATATAAAGTTCATCGTTATGTATAGGTACATATGTATGTACACACGAATGTGTTAAGTAAGTTAAAATATTGTAAGTTAAAATACTGTGTTTCCTTCACCACACCAAATATATAAAAACCAAATATATAGACACTGGCAAGTTTATATAAAAGTATATAAAAATAAAAAATATATTATATTAATTATATAACGAATATTTTAATTCTTCTCATTGATTGCAGGTTCGTAAAATGATGCCGATGAATATCAATGGCTTGCTGATGCTGAATGATAGTCCCAAGGATTTCCTTTCGTTTCTTTTAGATGCTGGTTGGAAGTGGGATTCATGTCGGAACACAATTTGATGAAAACATTTTGCTTTACCAATTGGATTCATCACGATTTTTATTTGTAATAAAAAAAATAAAACTTTTATAATTAATATAAGAAACTAAGAAGAATTTAAATAAATGATTTAACTACATATGCATATATAGACTTTCTTTAATTATGTTTTAGTGTTTCACTCATTTATTTACATACATATTGGTAATTTAATTTTGAAATTATTATAAAAATTTGAATTCATTATAAAACATTAATAAAAGTCAGTTGGGTTTGTATGAGCTCAATAACCAGCAATTGCTTACCCAACATTGAATAATCATAACATAATCAAATAAAAAAAATGTATATTGAGGACATAACTTTTATTTAACTGAAAATATTTTCATTATTCGACTTCTTTATTTGTTAATTAATAAATTAATTAATTGTTCAAAATTGTGAATTCGTATTAGAAATACAAAGGTTGTAATTAATTTATACAACAGGCATTTAAATTTTCTTTTAATTCTATTTACAATCCTAATGCATATCTTAATTTGTATGTACATGTATAACCAACCACCATATAATTCATATGATTTTAAAGTAAAATATGTAGTGTACATTATGTGTATAACTTATATGATTATCCAGGCATTATACATTTAAATATTACTTTATTAATTTTTTCATTTAAATTCATGGAAAAGGATTCTTATATTTAATAATTTGTAACTCTTATTTTTAAATGAAAATTTCTAATTGAGAAGTTTAAAATTAATTTTCCTCCAATTGCATAAAATAAAAAAATAATTAATTGGAGTAATTATTCTAAATTACTAAAATTAAAAACAATTTATAAACAATTTAATCGTGTTGTTAATACAACGCGTACAGCTTGATCAAGTGAACCAGCAATACCTAAACCTAATTTGTCAGGACTCCAATCGAAACAATGTACTGGTTGAGTTGATAATGTTGCAGCATGCAACATATTAATTGTACCAGCAACGCCAATATCTCCATTTTCACCTCCATCTTTTCTTCTCTTATCTGGATATTCATACTGCCATAATCGAACAGATCCAGTACCACCTCCAGTTACAAAAATATCACGATTCTCCGGACAATGTTTAATCGAATAATTCAATAGAACGTCCTGCATTCTTTTCGTGAACACTTGCAAAACCTTTTTGTTTATTTAATGTTCGTAAATCATAAACATATAAACCACCTTCCCATGTAGTTACACCTAATTTATTCATTTGAATATCTTTGCGATCAAATTCAAATGAACAGACACCATTTTTCAATGTAGTTTCCCAATATACATTTAAATTTCTTAAATCGAACATTTTTAAATCACCATTATCATAACCAGCAACAATTTTTCTTTCTTCGTTATTATGCGAATCACCAAATGTTACTGTCCAGCAATCACGTAATTCTGTTCCTTCTTCAATTTCTGGTTCAATATTACAATAACAATAACTACAGGATCAGATCCTTGTCTTGGATCCCAAAGTTTTACAGCGCCATCTTTACTGCGAGTTACAATTTCTGGTGCACCACAATTTAATTGTGTACCATCAATTCTATCTATTGAATTGATAATTTGTTTATGAGTTTCGACATTATAAATATCTAAATCTGGACGTTTTAAATCACTAAAATATAAAATATAAAAAATATAAAAAAAAAATTATTTGAAAAAAATACTAAACTTTGTTTTTAATACTAACATAATCATCATTTTTCCAGCATAATCACCCACTGCTAAATGACAATTTCTTAAACTTGAAGCTCCAAACGTTGAACACTTGAGACCATTTTTCTTATCAATTGTTTCAAAAAACCTCAAAGGGCTCAAAGCAATAAATAGTAAAATAAAAACCATAAATTTAAAAATAAAGTCGACTGAAATGCAGCAACTTCTTACGGCTTATAAATTTAACTTTAACCTTGAAATATTTACCGTATCGACTCGTAGAACCTGATATTCAAATATTTTTAATTTTCTGTAATGAAATTCTATATTTTGATAAAAAACAAATTTGATAAAATTAAAACAAAAATAATGTTTTCACATAATTTATTTAGGTACGGACGTACGGTCATAAAGTAATTATATAATTATATGATTACTCTACGTATGGTATTGAACCAATAATTGTTAGACCGATGAATAAATCTAACATGAAGTAAAATAAAGAAATTTGAATTTAACTGCTGTTTGAAGCTATGTACATATTTTACTTTTGATTGACCTTTACTTATGAACCAAACCATCTTATCTGATATTTTCTTTTAACAAATTTAATATTAAGTAATACAAGAATAATTATTTATAATGTAGTAATTTAATTTGCTATGGCTTATCAAAATACTAAATTTGTTTTTATTTTTTAATTCTGAATATAAAAAAAAACAAAACAGAAAATTTTAAATATTTTATATTTTAGTATAACACTGTAACAGTTCGTTTGAGTTCAGTTCAGTGTGAAAATTGAATTTGATCAGTAGTTTTAATTAAAACTTAATAATATATTAAAATATTGAAATTATTTTAGGTAAATTGAGTAATTAAATTTTTATGATAACTAATAATGATTAATACCTTTATGAATTTATCAATAAATAGATACTTATTTTTATAAAAAATTAAATAAAACCATGGTAATAAATACGTAAAATATCGTAACATCATGTTCATACATACATATACATATACACATTTACTAATTAATAAAAATTAATTTTAAAAATTAAAAATCAAGGTGGCTTCAGTAGCCGAGTGGTAAAGCCTCGAGTCACGAGTGTAGTAATGTAACGACCGAAGGAGCACGGGTTAAATTCAAGCCCCGTGAGAACCGAATAAAATTTCAAATGGTGAAAATTACTGAAAATGTAATTTTCAATACAACCACATCGGTTCAAATATAGTTTAATAATTAAGATATAGTATAAGTAATAAAAAATTAATATAACTATATAATATACAAAATATATAACCAATAATCAATATGATTTGATAAAAAGGCCACATTTCAAAAGGGGAAAGGACCTATAAAGCTGGCCTACAGATTTATGAAAAAATAATAAATTAATTAAAAATCAATTCTATTTTATAAAAATTACATCTACTGGCCTCGGTAGCCGAGTGGTAAAGCACTCGAGTGTAGTAATGTAACGACCGAAGGAGCACGGGTTCAAACCAATAACTAATAAAAAAAAATAATATAAATATATAATATACAAAATATATACCAAATAATTAATATAGTTTAATAAAAAAAGGCCCACATTTCTAAAGGGAAAAGGACCTATAAAGTTGGCCTACAGATTTATCTGTAGGATCAACTGTTAAAATAAATAAATAAAATAAATTACATCTACATGTTACATATTTCTGAAATAATTTTCACTGTATAGGTTATTTCTAATTTTTCATAAATTTATTATTATATTTTTTTTTTTATTTAGGTTATAATTCCAACAATGAAACACAATATTCTATTAATTTGTATTTTTATATCCATTGAAACGATTTGTTTCTCAAATGGACAAAATGAATGTACCAGTAAACAAGAATGTGGTAAATGTATTCAAACAAACAATTCTGGATGGTGTATTAAAGAAGATTTTGAAGAGCCAAGATGTCTTCTAGCATCATCAGATTTATACAATTCATGTATAAATTTTACAATTAATCCAATGAATTCTGGTGTAATTACAAAATCAGAAGAATTAACCAGATTTAAATTAAAAAATGAAATAGAAACAAAAATGAATAATAAGAAAATTGTCCAAATAAAACCACAACAAGCTTCATTAAAATTAAGACCAAGTAAGTATTTTTTGAAAATTTCTTTTACAATAGTGAAAAAATACTCTTGAGTATACTTTTATACGATTTGAAATGTACGAAATGTAAAAAACCGTGTTGAACCAGAGGTTGATTATTGATTGAATGAACATTCCATCTAATAATCGAAATTTAAATTTGTTTGTTTTCATTTTGGCGTACATTGGTACATTCTAAAGTAGTTTTTCAATATTTATATTGGTGATTGTATTTAACTACTTTAATTTATATATTATTTTTACTTATTTTTAAGATGAAGTTTATAAATTAAATTTCCAATACTCACAGGCGTCATATAAAATTTCATTAACCCTAACTAATTTCAGTAATTTTAACTAATTTTGACTAAAAAATAAAATTGTTACAATATTCAACTCTCAGTTATTATTTTTCTTACTAAAACATGGGTTACCCAAATATTAAATATGACTTTCCCTGAAAAACGGCAAGTCTGATATGAAAGTTGTGTATGAAAAAGTTGTAGGGCATGATGTAGCGCATGAACACAATAAAAATTGAAAAGATAGAAAATTAGATAAAAGAATTTTTTCGAGATAATCAAGGTTTTTTACAAATTTTTCAGTTTTTAAAAGCAAAATTTTAAGTTTATGCAGTTATTATTCAAAAACGGTAAGTCTGATACTCATTCAACATATACCGTTAATTAGGTGTATTAATTCTTAAAAAAAAACTATGAAGAAGATGTTGTAATGGAAATTTTCGACATACAATTTTGTTTTGTTCTTATTTGCGATAATTTGAGTCAGGAAAAATTGATGTAGGTAGTAGGTACCGGTACACACAATTATACATGAATATGGAATATGTTTTCAGTAATTCAATCTATAATGATTTTATTACCAAGTTTATACCAAGACAATATTTCCCACTTCCCACTGAAGATTAAAATTTTCCACAGTGGTAGGGCTTAGGGCCATCATATAAGGCAAAAATCGAAAAGTTCCAAAAAGTGATCAGGTGTGGGAATAATCTTATATTTTCGTTTTTTTTATTACGTCACTGTGTTTTTATGTTTGTCAAATTTAAATACTCAACATTTAAATCCAGAAAAAAACAAAATCCATAATGGCTTTTGCCACAAAAAACGATCTGTTATTGCTTTTACGCGTTTCACTTTATTATGTACGGCTCTTTATGCGAAATTCTAAGTTAGGAGAGGTTTTAGAGTTGGATTCAAAATCAAAGTTCCACGCCTTTTACAGAATATTTATATAAAATATTTGTATGCATAAATGTGTTGAATTTATAAATGCGTTTAAATCATCCCTGATCTGCTTGATCAGGGGATAGGAGGTGAAGTTTGTCTGAAATCACCTGCTAATAATATAAGAGCACCTACAAAAGGTTGTTGGTTGTGTCGTAAATCTTGCATTGTACGATATAATGCCTCTAATGATTTTTTATGTGCAATTGGGCATTCATCCCAAATAATAATCTCACATTGCTGAAGTATCTTCGCCTTTCCACATGATCTAGAAATATTGCATGTTGGAGTTTCTGTTATTTGCGGATATGTCGTTCTTCCACCATCTAATGCAGCTGCAATTGAGGCTATTGCCAATGCTTTATTGCTGTATCACCCTATGTTTGCCAAAATTAAGGAAATCAAGTATGTATTTTCAGTGCATCCTGGTGCAAAAAGGAAATAGATTTCACCAGTTTTAGAATTATAATTTGAATAATAGTGTCGTACACTCGTTTTTGCTGTTCACTCATATTTGGAATATTTTGTTGAACAAATGTATTCAACACGTCAGTATCGTATTTTTTTTGTTGTATTTCACGATTTCATGCAAAATGTTGATATTATATTGCAAATGATGTACGAAATTGATATGCAGAAGCAGCGAGTGATGGATCGATAAGCGCGTTATCTCAATGTTCAATGTTCAAGTAAATTTAAATGTTGGCAGGTGTTACGATATGTTTCACACAATACGTTATTAAGTTATTAACGGTTTTTAAGTTTTGAAATGATGTTTGAGCCACGTACATTAATCAGTAACAAACGCAGATAATAGCATTCAGTATTAAAAAATAAAAAAAAATTGTAGTAATATATAAGATAAGATAAAAGCAAAATAATAAAAAATAATGAAAAAAGTATGTATGCATAATATATACATATGTGCTACCTGGTTCAGTGGTACTACTTAAATATAGGAGTTCAACTTTAATTTAAGTAAAATATGTTACAAAAAATGTTAATAAAAATAGATAGGAAACATTCTATTGCATCCGCAAGTACTGAATATCTGAATTTTTCCGTGATTTCCTCGTAACCTCCTATTCCACTTCTGTTTTTACACCTAATGACAGCCACTGTGATCATTTGGATAATTATCCAAAAACATCTTTCGTAAATTGCCGTGTTAGTGAAAGCCTTGTAGAAAAATATTCAACAAATCTTAATAATAATACACGCCTAGGTCCGGATCTAGGTCGGGTGTTCCTGAATCTATCTTAAAAAAGTGTTCCAGTTCACTCGCTTCTCCACTATCCATTTTATTCAATATTTCCTTTCAATTTAATACCTCTTCTTTAATTTGTAATAAATCGTTTAAAAAACCTACCCACAAAAAAGATGGTAAAGATGATGTAATTAATTACCGTTCTATTGCCAAATTATCCTCAATTCCTAAAGTGTTTGAATTAATTGTGTACGATTCTATTTATTATCACTGCGCTCCTTTTCTAATACATATTATATCCTAATACTCAATGACTCAATCCTGCTCCAAACTGATCTAAACAATTTCTATCTTTGGTCTGACAATAATAATTTACTACTTAATATTAAAAAGTGTGCTTTGATGTGCTATACACGTCGTTCCGAACCAACCTTTTACAATTATTCACTTAATGCTGAATCATTGTTAATTCGATTAAAGATTTAGGAGTGTACTTCGACGATAAGTTAACGTTTAAATTACACTTCAACTGCATTATAAATAAATCCAATTTCTTTGCTAGGGTTTATAAAGAATTCTCTGATCCCTATACATATTTAAAAATCTCTGTACACAACATTGATTCGAGCCATGTATGGTGGTGGTAATAAAATTTAGAAGAAAAAATTATTAAATAAAGTTGTAAGCAAAAAAAAATAAATAATATATATTAGAAAAACAAAAATCCGTCGTAGTAGGCTTTGCTTTGATTTTTATGAAAAAATATATATTAGAAAAACAAAAATTCGTTATAAGTAGGTTTTCAGATTTCATTCTGTCAATGAATTTGCTGAGAATATTATATATATTGGAAAAATCAAATTAAACTAAAACAAATAATAAATATTAATAAATATTCTATAAACATAAAATACTTAAAAAATAATAAAAATAAATATATTAATTTGGATTTTTGTGGATACAGAAAATATTTAATAAAAATATTGAAAATAATATAAAGAAAGTGAAGGATGGTTGAAGAAAACAAACCAAATAAAACAAAATTACGTCGAGCATTGTCAATGCTAAGGAATTTATTTGCTTGGACACGGAAATCTACAAATCAATCCCGCCCAAAGGAGGATATGAATTTTAATGTAAGTCTTTTAAAATACATTATAATATTTTAATCAAATTAAATTTTACAATATATTGTTTTTATTGAACATCAAATAAGTGTACATAATTAATAATATAATATGGTGTTAGTTTGTATACATATGTATGAATGTTGCATATTGAGGTTTATTTTTCTTTTTTGTAACAGCAGATTCGGATATGTATTTACTTTTTATATTTGAATACATATATTTAGAATCAATTATTATTAATTTTTATGTAGAATAAATGACAGTTTTAGAAATGTTTTTTGTTTTTGTTTTTGAATGTTTGAATTTAATTTTTTTTTTAAACAAACTATCAAAATATCTGATGCATTTAATTAGATACTCATTTTTACTATTAATTTAATTTGTTGTATTTTAAGCTTAATTTTTTTTTAAATTTTTGTAGGAAAATTATTTACAATATAGCTTGTGGTGAGCTGAACAATTGTAGGAAGAATTTTAGAAGCAGGGATGCCATCTTTAAGATTTACATAATTATTGCCAATTTTTTAAGATATTAAATTTTATATTATTATAATATAAATTATTAAAATTTTTATAAAAAAAAAATGAAAAAATAAAATACTTAATTCATCCAACAACATACTAAATACTTAATATTTCAACATAACAAACATAAAATATAATAAGATAAGAAATTTAAAAAAAAATAAAATTAAAATTAATTCATATCAACGGTATTTTTCTTTTGATTTTATATTCTTAAGCAATGAACCATCCTTTTTTAAATAGTTTTGAAATTGAAGACAATTCATTCCAAAATTTTGTTTCTCTAAATTCCGCCTCTAAATTTTTCAACAATAATCTATTTCCGCCATGCTGTAGTCATAAGGCTAAAAACCCTTATAGGAAAGAATAGGAAAAGACAACAAGCAGTGAAACAACAAGTGTACATAAGGCCTTTGAATATTACCTAAGCATTCTGAAATTTAAGCATTTTACAAAAATTGTCTTGCAAAAATTATGCAGAATGAGAATCATCCTTAAAAACACAAAACCACCTAAGAACTTTTATTTTTAAATAATTCAGACGTAAAATTAATTTTGTCTATAATAATAATGTGAAATTTTATGAATCGTGTTTTAGTTTTAGAGAGACTTGTGGGAAAATTTGTTCGCGTGTTGGACGCGGGAATATCGGGTGTTTCCGTGAGATAGTCCCACACATGGCGGGACGTATGGTAACTCTGTTTAGAACAGACTAAATTTAGTCTTCAATAAAATGATTTTTTTTTTTTTTTTTTTTTTTTTTTTGCGAAAGATAGGAGGTAATCCCCGAAGGACATCAAGAGCTCCAGCCGCGTGTGCATCTTGATAGTGTAGGAATCGAACCCACTAAAGCCCACCTATCTTTTTCCGTTATAACCAATCTACGTAAGATCGACTAATGACTTTTTTTTTCGTAAATTTTCGGTCGCGTCTTTAGGAAATTATTATAGTGATAGTTTCCGTGGAGGATCGCTAACATCATAATAATTACCGTGTAGGAACTTTATCACTATGATATTTCCCGTGAAGGAGATAGTCACAGCAATAGCTCCGCGTGGGAAGATTTTTTAGATTTTTTCGCAAAGGAAAATTATTGAAATAAAAATTTTCGTAAAGGAAACTATTATCGTAGAATTTTCCATTTTAGGTCGTGACCAGCTCGTGGGGTTTCGTTCTCTTGAGTCGACGGATACTGCTGTCGATATGAAGAACTGCTGCCATTTCCGAGTTCACATGAGTTTGCAGTCTCTGCTCGTGTTTGACTGCATGTTTCTTGATCTCTTCCGTGACTGTTTCAATGCGCAAGTCACGGTGGAGATCTTTGTTACGTATGTACCATGGTGCATTTACTACTATACCACGGAGCACTTTATTTTGAAATTTTTGCAACATTTCAAAGTTGGTTTTCTTTGCACAGCCCCATAATTGGATACCGTACGTCCACACAGGTTTTAATATCTGCTTATATATTAATATTTTGTTCTGTACTGATAACTCAGAACCACGTCCAAGTAACCAGTAAAATTTTTTGAGTCTAATGTTTAGCTCTTCTTTTTTCTTATATGTTCCTTCCATCTTAGCTTAGCATCGAGTGTCATTCCCAGATACTTTGCTGTATTGGCATATGGTACTATTTTGTTATTGATTGAGATAGGAATGGTTGCAATCTTTTTGTATGTAAAATTTATATGAGTTGATTTGCTTTCATTAAGTTTAATGCGCCAACGTTGGGTCCATAATCTTATTTTATTCATTGCATTTTGAAGTTTTGCTGTGGAGTTTTCGACAGATACGTCAACTGCAAGAATCGCAGTGTCGTCTGCAAAGGTAGCCATAAAAATGTTGTCAATTTGTGGGATATCTCTTGTATATAGCAGGTAAAGTATTGGACCAAGAACACTTCCCTGTGGGACTCCAGCAGATATTTCTTTTACTTCTGAATATTCTTTGGCATAACGTACACGAAAGCATCTATTATTCATATATGATTTTAATATTTCATAGAATTGTCTTGGTAAATCACGATGTAGTTTAAATTCAAGGCCTTGGTGCCACACTTTGTCGAAAGCCTGAGCAACATCTAAGAAGATTGCTGAGCAGACTTTTTTTTCTTCGAACGCTTTTTCCACTATATTTGTGATCCGAAATGATGTGATGATCCGAAATAAAATGATGAGAAGCCTGAATGTTTTTTTAAACATCTTCTGCAGTAAAAAAAAATTATTAATATAAAGACTAGATATCTTGTATATTATAAAACATTGATTGAAAGTACAAATGTTGCTTGAACGAAGTGGTTTGTATTATTATATACTTTTATATTAACTTGCCAGTGGCTGTTTATATATATGTATATATGTATATATGTATATATGTATATATGTATATATGTATTAATGTATATATGTATATATGTATTAATGTATATATGTATATATATATATATATTTGGTAGGTAGGTTGGAATTTTTTTGTTAATATTCAAACCAAACGCAAAAAGAAACAGAATAATTTTGTTTAAAACAGTTAAAGATAGAGTTCTGAAATTTTGCACAGTTACTCATGATGAAAAAAGCAACCGGACACGGAACTTTACAAAGCTATCAAATGACAGGTTCGGGTTGCTGCCGAACAACTCGTAGCACGTCTCAGGCATATTTGAAAACCAATTGTATTACAGGCATGGAAATTTACACTTAGATACTTTCTCATAAATAAAGAAATGCGACTGTTACCGATTTCGAAAATGTGGAATGGTCGGGTTGCTGCCGAACAACTCCTAGAATGTATCAGGCATATTTGAAAACCAATTGTATTACAGCCATGAAGATTTACACTTAGATACTTTTTCATAAATAAAAAAATACGACTGTAACCGATTTTGAAAATGTGGACTGGTTCGGGTTGCTGCCAAAAAACTCCTATCACACCTCAGGCATATTTGAAAACCAATTGTATTACAGGCATGAAGATTTACACTTAGATTTTTTTCACAAATAAAGAAATACGACTGTTAACTATTTCGAAAATGTGAACTGGGTCGGGTTGCTGCCGAACAACTCCTAGAACGTCTCAGACATATTTGAAAACCAATTGTATTACAGGCATGAAAATTTACACTTAGATACTTTTTCATAAATAAAAAAATACGACTGTAACCGATTTTGAAAATGTGGACTGGTTCGGGTTGCTGCCAAAAAACTCCTATCACACCTCAGGCATTTTTGAAAACCAATTGTATTACAGGCATGAAGATTTACACTTAGATTTTTTTCACAAATAAAGAAATACGACTGTTAACTATTTCGAAAATGTGAACTGGGTCGGGTTGCTGCCAAACGACTCCTAGCACGTCTCAGGCATATTTGAAAACCAATTGTATTACAGGCATGAAAATTTACACTTAGATATTTTTTCACAAAAAAAGAAATACGCTTTCTACCGATTTCAAAAATTTGGACTGGTTCGGGTTACTGCCGAACAACTTCTAGCACGACTCAGGCATATTTCGAAAACCAATTGTATAATAGACAGAAGAGGTTACACTTATATTCTCTTTCTGAAATTATAATACCTATAGGTTTCACTTAAAACTAAAAAGTATACCAACAATATTCCAACAAGATTCCTTACATATTTTTGTGTTTTATCTTATAGTAGTTCTAGATGTTCAACATCCACCACTAGTTTTATTTTCTACTTTTTAGGGGGCTAGTTTGGTTTCGATAAAAGTAGGTATATTTTAAAATATTTTATTTTTACATTATTATTTTATTTATTATTTATTTGAATCGTATTTTGTTATAAAATTGATTTTATTATATGTATATACATATATTTTTTTTAGATGTAAAATAATATATTTACATACTTTTGCAAAATCTATTTAAGTTATATGTTATATATATAGTGATATGAATTCATTCATAAGAGTATAACTACTTCTAATTGAGATGATTTATTTAATTTTCAAAGAAATTTATATTATTGTCATTCTTATATGTAATATATTATGCAATTCACATAATTTAATATAATTACCAATAAGAAAATAGAATATAATTTTAATATAATTTTAACTTGTTTTAATGATATGTAATAAATTTTAATAATTAGAAATTGAAATATAAAAATAAGAAAATTTATTAAAAAAAAAGCCGATAGCCAAGATAGCTAGTGCTTGCAAATTAATATTGTATATAATTTAAATAGTATCCAATAAAAAATAATAATAATATAATTACAATTCATATAAATAAATAATTATCATTTGTTTATTATAATAATTTTATTTTATTTTTAGATCCGAATTTTGGAACAAAGGCATGCGGAAACAATTAGTGATTTGACATCACAAATAAGTTCGCAAAACAATACAATTTCAGAATTAGTAGAGAAAAATATAAAACTCAACAATGAAATTGTGATGTTAGCGAATAAAAAAAAATACATGGATGTCGCAAAGGAATCTGTTAAAATTAGCGATCAAATGGAAACGATCGAATTTTTAGAGCTGGAAAACCAAAATTTGCGTTATGAAAACCAGGAATTAACAGCCAAATTGGAAAATATTAATATGGATCTAAAAAAATTAAAAAAGTCAGCGAAAAAATCATCTCACTATTGGCAGGATAAATTAAACGATGAAAGAGAAAAATTTGAAAAAGATCGTTTAATTTACGAAGATGAAAACTACGAAATGGAAAAAAAAATCACCGAACTAATGGAAAAAGTAGGTGAATATGAAGAAAAATTTGGAAAGGATGGTAGATTACCACCTATCCAAGAAAACTATACGCTAGAACAGCAATATATGGAATTGGAGACTGAAATAGAAAAACTACGCAAACATTCCAAAGAAATTATTGAAGAAAAAAACAACGAAATTGAAAATCTTGAATATACTATTCAAGAATTAAAATTAGGTCTAGGCGATGGTGAAATATCAAAATCCAATTTGGAATAAAAAAAATCCTGGAGAAATTGTGGGTGAGTAATTACTATGTATTATTATTTTTATTTCTCTTTTATGATTTCTTTAAAATTTATTATGAAATTAATGTAAGAAAGTTTAAAATTATTGTGTATATCCTAAGCAGTCAGTTTTCAACTTACTCACTTTTTTATATTAACCTTATGTAGGTACATAAATTAGAAATGAGTATTCTGGCATAGAATAATGTTTGAGAACTAATAATCACATTATTATTATCTATGTATTTAAAATAAAATTGAACAATATATATGTATCAATAATGTATTGTATGAATAGTTTTTTTTTTATTTAAAATAAAGTGTAGATTAAAAAATTAAACTATACAAAACATTTTTATTTGTTATTAAAAAAATATATATAATATATTATTATATATTATATAAAACTATGTATATTATTTCTGTTAATAATATTGTTTAATTTAAAAAATGAAAGTCTTTAAAAAAGGTTCAAATAAAGGCAAAAAAATATATTTTATTATAATATAACTTTATTTTTAGTTAATAAACTGAAGAAATCCATTTTTTAAATACCACCAGTTATCGATCAAATTCTAGGAGGTTTTAATATCAATCTTAAGATTTTATTGATATTAGCTAATATTAACAGTCACACTCACAACACAGTATAGATAGAATACAAATTATCAAATCTCTTAAACAACAAATTTGAGGTAAAGAAAGACATTTTTACAAAATTCGCAATTTATATAAATGGAAAATTATTAGTACAATTTTTATTTAACATAAATTTATCAATCATATTCTAATGAGTAAAAATTAATCAACAAACTCTTATTATAGAAAAACGACTTAGAAAATTATTTTTTTTTTTCGTATTCCAAATATAACTTAAAATGTTTAAATGTCGTCTTAAAACCACCCCTTTAATCTTTATCTCAGACAATTTTAGTTTTATTTTTTTTATTTTGATATCGTTTGATTAATATATATATATTTTTTTTTTTATAGAAAAGAAACAAGAAACAATTCAAAAAACTTGGAAATTGGAGTTACACTATTGGAAATTTTTCATCTCAAATACAAAACAATTTGAAAAATATGAAAAGGATAAAAATTTATAGCTTTTATTTACATATCGTTTGTTTTCGTTTTCGTTTATTTCGTTTGTTTTAATTTAAAAAGATAAAAATTATTTGGTTGGTAACATAATCCGGAATTACAAAATCCAAAAAATCAAAACACGTAAAATACAAAATCCAAAAGGACAAAAACCGAAAACTCAATTTCCAGAATTTCAAAATCCGGAAAATAATTTTGTACATCTCGGATTTTCAAATTCTGAATTTTGTTTTTCGGGATTTTGTAGTTTTCGGATTTTTTATTTTCCGTGTTTTGATTTTTCTTCCAGATTTATATATATTTTTCCCGATTTTGTAGCCAAAATTATTGTCTTAAAAACAAATTTGTTGAACTATTTGTATAATTTAATTTATTATGAGTTTAATATATTTTTTTTGTTTTTGAATTTTTTTTTTAATCTACATGTTATTTTAAATAAAAAAAAAACTATTCATACTTCATTATTGATACATTATATATTGTTCAATTTTCTTTTAAATACATAGATAATAATAATGTGATCTATAATAAAAAAATTTATTAAAATGTTAATAAAAATGTTTTATTTCAATAAAAAAAAATAAGAAATTGTTAACAAAATTATTTTGTTTTATTTCATTTGAAAATCAAAAAAGCGTTAAAAATGTTCATTTAGGTGGCATTTTTATAGTCGGAGGGGAGAAGACAGTTTTGTCTGTGTTTGTTTTTTTCAGTGTATGTTTTTTTCAGAAGCTTCAAAACTTTATCTAATACAACATTTATTGTTAAGTCTATTTTTACTAATATCTAAAAATTGTCTATTACTTTTACGAATTTTGAAAACAAAAAAATCCAACTCACAATATAAAGTTCATCGTTATGTATAGGTACATATGTATGTACACACGAATGTGTTAGGTAAGTTAAAATATTGTAAGTTAAAATACTGTGTTTCCTTCACCACACCAAATATATAAAAACCAAATATATAGACACTGGCAAGTTTATATAAAAGTATATAAAAATAAAAAATATATTATATTAATTATATAACGAATATTTTAATTCTTCTCATTGATTGCAGGTTCGTAAAATGATGCCGATGAATATCAATGGCTTGCTGATGCTGAATGATAGTCCCAAGGATTTCCTTTCGTTTCTTTTAGATGCTGGTTGGAAGTGGGATTCATGTCGGAACACAATTTGATGAAAACATTTTGCTTTACCAATTGGATTCATCACGATTTTTATTTGTAATAAAAAAAATAAAACTTTTATAATTAATATAAGAAACTAAGAAGAATTTAAATAAATGATTTAACTACATATGCATATATAGACTTTCTTTAATTATGTTTTAGTGTTTCACTCATTTATTTACATACATATTGGTAATTTAATTTTGAAAATAAAATTATCTGAATTCATTATAAAACATTAATAAAAGTCAGTTGGGTTTGTATGAGCTCAATAACCAGCAATTACTTACCCAACATTGAATAATCATAACATAATCAAATAAAAAAAATGTATATTGAGGACATAACTTTTATTTAACTGAAAATATTTTCATTATTCGACTTCTTTATTTGTTAATTAATAAATTAATTAATTGTTCAAAATTGTGAATTCGTATTAGAAATACAAAGGTTGTAATTAATTTATACAACAGGCATTTAAATTTTCTTTTAATTCTATTTACAATCCTAATGCATATCTTAATTTGTATGTACATGTATAACCAACCACCATATAATTCATATGATTTTAAAGTAAAATATGTAGTGTACATTATGTGTATAACTTATATGATTATCCAGGCATTATACATTTAAATATTACTTTATTAATTTTTTCATTTAAATTCATGGAAAAGGATTCTTATATTTAATAATTTGTAACTCTTATTTTTAAATGAAAATTTCTAATTGAGAAGTTTAAAATTAATTTTCCTCCAATTGCATAAAATAAAAAAATAATTAATTGG
Source organism: Argyra leucocephala (assembly GCA_963942445.1). Classification (NCBI taxonomy): domain Eukaryota; kingdom Metazoa; phylum Arthropoda; class Insecta; order Diptera; family Dolichopodidae; genus Argyra; species Argyra leucocephala. The sequence continues at coordinate 45,740,902 of OZ012678.1, read as the reverse complement.
AGTAATTATTCTAAATTACTAAAATTAAAAACAATTTATAAACAATTTAATCGTGTTGTTAATACAACGCGTACAGCTTGATCAAGTGAACCAGCAATACCTAAACCTAATTTGTCAGGACTCCAATCGAAACAATGTACTGGTTGAGTTGATAATGTTGCAGCATGCAACATATTAATTGTACCAGCAACGCCAATATCTCCATTTTCACCTCCATCTTTTCTTCTCTTATCTGGATATTCATACTGCCATAATCGAACAGATCCAGTACCACCTCCAGTTACAAAAATATCACGATTCTCCGGACAATGTTTAATCGAATAATTCAATAGAACGTCCTGCATTCTTTTCGTGAACACTTGCAAAACCTTTTTGTTTATTTAATGTTCGTAAATCATAAACATATAAACCACCTTCCCATGTAGTTACACCTAATTTATTCATTTGAATATCTTTGCGATCAAATTCAAATGAACAGACACCATTTTTCAATGTAGTTTCCCAATATACATTTAAATTTCTTAAATCGAACATTTTTAAATCACCATTATCATAACCAGCAACAATTTTTCTTTCTTCGTTATTATGCGAATCACCAAATGTTACTGTCCAGCAATCACGTAATTCTGTTCCTTCTTCAATTTCTGGTTCAATATTACAATAACAATAACTACAGGATCAGATCCTTGTCTTGGATCCCAAAGTTTTACAGCGCCATCTTTACTGCGAGTTACAATTTCTGGTGCACCACAATTTAATTGTGTACCATCAATTCTATCTATTGAATTGATAATTTGTTTATGAGTTTCGACATTATAAATATCTAAATCTGGACGTTTTAAATCACTAAAATATAAAATATAAAAAATATAAAAAAAAAATTATTTGAAAAAAATACTAAACTTTGTTTTTAATACTAACATAATCATCATTTTTCCAGCATAATCACCCACTGCTAAATGACAATTTCTTAAACTTGAAGCTCCAAACGTTGAACACTTGAGACCATTTTTCTTATCAATTGTTTCAAAAAACCTCAAAGGGCTCAAAGCAATAAATAGTAAAATAAAAACCATAAATTTAAAAATAAAGTCGACTGAAATGCAGCAACTTCTTACGGCTTATAAATTTAACTTTAACCTTGAAATATTTACCGTATCGACTCGTAGAACCTGATATTCAAATATTTTTAATTTTCTGTAATGAAATTCTATATTTTGATAAAAAACAAATTTGATAAAATTAAAACAAAAATAATGTTTTCACATAATTTATTTAGGTACGGACGTACGGTCATAAAGTAATTATATAATTATATGATTACTCTACGTATGGTATTGAACCAATAATTGTTAGACCGATGAATAAATCTAACATGAAGTAAAATAAAGAAATTTGAATTTAACTGCTGTTTGAAGCTATGTACATATTTTACTTTTGATTGACCTTTACTTATGAACCAAACCATCTTATCTGATATTTTCTTTTAACAAATTTAATATTAAGTAATACAAGAATAATTATTTATAATGTAGTAATTTAATTTGCTATGGCTTATCAAAATACTAAATTTGTTTTTATTTTTTAATTCTGAATATAAAAAAAAACAAAACAGAAAATTTTAAATATTTTATATTTTAGTATAACACTGTAACAGTTCGTTTGAGTTCAGTTCAGTGTGAAAATTGAATTTGATCAGTAGTTTTAATTAAAACTTAATAATATATTAAAATATTGAAATTATTTTAGGTAAATTGAGTAATTAAATTTTTATGATAACTAATAATGATTAATACCTTTATGAATTTATCAATAAATAGATACTTATTTTTATAAAAAATTAAATAAAACCATGGTAATAAATACGTAAAATATCGTAACATCATGTTCATACATACATATACATATACACATTTACTAATTAATAAAAATTAATTTTAAAAATTAAAAATCAAGGTGGCTTCAGTAGCCGAGTGGTAAAGCCTCGAGTCACGAGTGTAGTAATGTAACGACCGAAGGAGCACGGGTTAAATTCAAGCCCCGTGAGAACCGAATAAAATTTCAAATGGTGAAAATTACTGAAAATGTAATTTTCAATACAACCACATCGGTTCAAATATAGTTTAATAATTAAGATATAGTATAAGTAATAAAAAATTAATATAACTATATAATATACAAAATATATAACCAATAATCAATATGATTTGATAAAAAGGCCACATTTCAAAAGGGGAAAGGACCTATAAAGCTGGCCTACAGATTTATGAAAAAATAATAAATTAATTAAAAATCAATTCTATTTTATAAAAATTACATCTAGTGGCCTCGGTAGCCGAGTGGTAAAGCACTCGAGTGTAGTAATGTAACGACCGAAGGAGCACGGGTTCAAACCAATAACTAATAAAAAAAAATAATATAAATATATAATATACAAAATATATACCAAATAATTAATATAGTTTAATAAAAAAAGGCCCACATTTCTAAAGGGAAAAGGTACTATAAAGTTGGCCTACAGATTTATCTGTAGGATCAACTGTTAAAATAAATAAATAAAATAAATTACATCTACATGTTACATATTTCTGAAATAATTTTCACTGTATAGGTTATTTCTAATTTTTCATAAATTTATTATTATATTTTTTTTTTTATTTAGGTTATAATTCCAACAATGAAACACAATATTCTATTAATTTGTATTTTTATATCCATTGAAACGATTTGTTTCTCAAATGGACAAAATGAATGTACCAGTAAACAAGAATGTGGTAAATGTATTCAAACAAACAATTCTGGATGGTGTATTAAAGAAGATTTTGAAGAGCCAAGATGTCTTCTAGCATCATCAGATTTATACAATTCATGTATAAATTTTACAATTAATCCAATGAATTCTGGTGTAATTACAAAATCAGAAGAATTAACCAGATTTAAATTAAAAAATGAAATAGAAACAAAAATGAATAATAAGAAAATTGTCCAAATAAAACCACAACAAGCTTCATTAAAATTAAGACCAAGTAAGTATTTTTTGAAAATTTCTTTTACAATAGTGAAAAAATACTCTTGAGTATACTTTTATACGATTTGAAATGTACGAAATGTAAAAAACCGTGTTGAACCAGAGGTTGATTATTGATTGAATGAACATTCCATCTAATAATCGAAATTTAAATTTGTTTGTTTTCATTTTGGCGTACATTGGTACATTCTAAAGTAGTTTTTCAATATTTATATTGGTGATTGTATTTAACTACTTTAATTTATATATTATTTTTACTTATTTTTAAGATGAAGTTTATAAATTAAATTTCCAATACTCACAGGCGTCATATAAAATTTCATTAACCCTAACTAATTTCAGTAATTTTAACTAATTTTGACTAAAAAATAAAATTGTTACAATATTCAACTCTCAGTTATTATTTTTCTTACTAAAACATGGGTTACCCAAATATTAAATATGACTTTCCCTGAAAAACGGCAAGTCTGATATGAAAGTTGTGTATGAAAAAGTTGTAGGGCATGATGTAGCGCATGAACACAATAAAAATTGAAAAGATAGAAAATTAGATAAAAGAATTTTTTCGAGATAATCAACGTTTTTTACAAATTTTTCAGTTTTTAAAAGCAAAATTTTAAGTTTATGCAGTTATTATTCAAAAACGGTAAGTCTGATACTCATTCAACATATACCGTTAATTAGGTGTATTAATTCTTAAAAAAAAACTATGAAGAAGATGTTGTAATGGAAATTTTCGACATACAATTTTGTTTTGTTCTTATTTGCGATAATTTGAGTCAGGAAAAATTGATGTAGGTAGTAGGTACCGGTACACACAATTATACATGAATATGGAATATGTTTTCAGTAATTCAATCTATAATGATTTTATTACCAAGTTTATACCAAGACAATATTTCCCACTTCCCACTGAAGATTAAAATTTTCCACAATGGTAGGGCTTAGGGCCATCATATAAGGCAAAAATCGAAAAGTTCCAAAAAGTGATCAGGTGTGGGAATAATCTTGTATTTTCGTTTTTTTTATTACGTCACTGTGTTTTTATGTTTGTCAAATTTAAATACTCAACATTTAAATCCAGAAAAAAACAAAATCCATAATGGCTTTTGCCACAAAAAACGATCTGTTATTGCTTTTACGCGTTTCACTTTATTATGTACGGCTCTTTATGCGAAATTCTAAGTTAGGAGAGGTTTTAGCGTTGGATTCAAAATCAAAGTTCCACGCCTTTTACAGAATATTTATATAAAATATTTGTATGCATAAATGTGTTGATTTTATAAATGCGTTTAAATCATCCCTGATCTGCTTGATCAGGGGATAGGAGGTGAAGTTTGTCTGAAATCACCTGCTAATAATATAAGAGCACCTACAAAAGGTTGTTGGTTGTGTCGTAAATCTTGCATTGTACGATATAATGCCTCTAATGATTTTTTATGTGCAATTGGGCATTCATCCCAAATAATAATCTCACATTGCTGAAGTATCTTCGCCTTTCCACATGATCTAGAAATATTGCATGTTGGAGTTTCTGTTATTTGCGGATATGTCGTTCTTCCACCATCTAATGCAGCTGCAATTGAGGCTATTGCCAATGCTTTATTGCTGTATCACCCTATGTTTGCCAAAATTAAGGAAATCAAGTATGTATTTTCAGTGCATCCTGGTGCAAAAAGGAAATAGATTTCACCAGTTTTAGAATTATAATTTGAATAATAGTGTCGTACACTCGTTTTTGCTGTTCACTCATATTTGGAATATTTTGTTGAACAAATGTATTCAACACGTCAGTATCGTATTTTTTTTGTTGTATTTCACGATTTCATGCAAAATGTTGATATTATATTGCAAATGATGTACGAAATTGATATGCAGAAGCAGCGAGTGATGGATCGATAAGCGCGTTATCTCAATGTTCAATGTTCAAGTAAATTTAAATGTTGGCAGGTGTTACGATATGTTTCACACAATACGTTATTAAGTTATTAACGGTTTTTAAGTTTTGAAATGATGTTTGAGCCACGTACATTAATCAGTAACAAACGCAGATAATAGCATTCAGTATTAAAAAATAAAAAAAAATTGTAGTAATATATAAGATAAGATAAAAGCAAAATAATAAAAAATAATGAAAAAAGTATGTATGCATAATATATACATATGTGCTACCTGGTTCAGTGGTACTACTTAAATATAGGAGTTCAACTTTAATTTAAGTAAAATATGTTACAAAAAATGTTAATAAAAATAGATAGGAAACATTCTATTGCATCCGCAAGTACTGAATATCTGAATTTTTCCGTGATTTCCTCGTAACCTCCTATTCCACTTCTGTTTTTACACCTAATGACAGCCACTGTGATCATTTGGATAATTATCCAAAAACATCTTTCGTAAATTGCCGTGTTAGTGAAAGCCTTGTAGAAAAATATTCAACAAATCTTAATAATAATACACGCCTAGGTCCGGATCTAGGTCGGGTGTTCCTGAATCTATCTTAAAAAAGTGTTCCAGTTCACTCGCTTCTCCACTATCCATTTTATTCAATATTTCCTTTCAATTTAATACCTCTTCTTTAATTTGTAATAAATCGTTTAAAAAACCTACCCACAAAAAAGATGGTAAAGATGATGTAATTAATTACCGTTCTATTGCCAAATTATCCTCAATTCCTAAAGTGTTTGAATTAATTGTGTTCGATTCTATTTATTATCACTGCGCTCCTTTTCTAATACATATTATATCCTAATACTCATATAATATCCTAATATCCTAATACTCAATGACTCAATCCTGCTCCAAACTGATCTAAACAATTTCTATCTTTGGTCTGACAATAATAATTTACTACTTAATATTAAAAAGTGTGCTTTGATGTGCTATACACGTCGTTCCGAACCAACCTTTTACAATTATTCACTTAATGCTGAATCATTGTTAATTCGATTAAAGATTTAGGAGTGTACTTCGACGATAAGTTAACGTTTAAATTACACTTCAACTGCATTATAAATAAATCCAATTTCTTTGCTAGGGTTTATAAAGAATTCTCTGATCCCTATACATATTTAAAAATCTCTGTACACAACATTGATTCGAGCCATGTATGGTGGTGGCAATAAAATTTAGAAGAAAAAATTATTAAATAAAGTTGTAAGCAAAAAAAAATAAATAATATATATTAGAAAAACAAAAATCCGTCGTAGTAGGCTTTGCTTTGATTTTTATGAAAAAATATATATTAGAAAAACAAAAATTCGTTATAAGTAGGTTTTCAGATTTCATTCTGTCAATGAATTTGCTGAGAATATTATATATATTGGAAAAATCAAATTAAACTAAAACAAATAATAAATATTAATAAATATTCTATAAACATAAAATACTTAAAAAATAATAAAAATAAATATATTAATTTGGATTTTTGTGGATACAGAAAATATTTAATAAAAATATTGAAAATAATATAAAGAAAGTGAAGGATGGTTGAAGAAAACAAACCAAATAAAACAAAATTACGTCGAGCATTGTCAATGCTAAGGAATTTATTTGCTTGGACACGGAAATCTACAAATCAATCCCGCCCAAAGGAGGATATGAATTTTAATGTAAGTCTTTTAAAATACATTATAATATTTTAATCAAATTAAATTTTACAATATATTGTTTTTATTGAACATCAAATAAGTGTACATAATTAATAATATAATATGGTGTTAGTTTGTATACATATGTATGAATGTTGCATATTGAGGTTTATTTTTCTTTTTTGTAACAGCAGATTCGGATATGTATTTACTTTTTATATTTGAATACATATATTTAGAAACAATTATTATTAATTTTTATGTAGAATAAATGACAGTTTTAGAAATGTTTTTTGTTTTTGTTTTTGAATGTTTGAATTTAATTTTTTTTTTAAACAAACTATCAAAATATCTGATGCATTTAATTAGATACTCATTTTTACTATTAATTTAATTTGTTGTATTTTAAGCTTAATTTTTTTTTAAATTTTTGTAGGAAAATTATTTACAATATAGCTTGTGGTGAGCTGAACAATTGTAGGAAGAATTTTAGAAGCAGGGATGCCATCTTTAAGATTTACATAATTATTGCCAATTTTTTAAGATATTAAATTTTATATTATTATAATATAAATTATTAAAATTTTTATAAAAAAAAAATGAAAAAATAAAATACTTAATTCATCCAACAACATACTAAATACTTAATATTTCAACATAACAAACATAAAATATAATAAGATAAGAAATTTAAAAAAAAATAAAATTAAAATTAATTCATATCAACGGTATTTTTCTTTTGATTTGATATTCTTAAGCAATGAACCATCCTTTTTTAAATAGTTTTGAAATTGAAGACAATTCATTCCAAAATTTTGTTTCTCTAAATTCCGCCTCTAAATTTTTCAACAATAATCTATTTCCGCCATGCTGTAGTCATAAGGCTAAAAACCCTTATAGGAAAGAATAGGAAAAGACAACAAGCAGTGAAACAACAAGTGTACATAAGGCCTTTGAATATTACCTAAGCATTCTGAAATTTAAGCATTTTACAAAAATTGTCTTGCAAAAATTATGCAGAATGAGAATCATCCTTAAAAACACAAAACCACCTAAGAACTTTTATTTTTAAATAATTCAGACGTAAAATTAATTTTGTCTATAATAATAATGTGAAATTTTATGAAACGTGTTTTAGTTTTAGAGAGACTTGTGGGAAAATTTGTTCGCGTGTTGGACGCGGGAATATCGGGTGTTGCCGTGGGATAGTCCCACCCATGGCGGGACGTATGGTAACTCTGTTTAGAACAGACTAAATTTAGTCTTCAATAAAATGATGAGAAGCCTGAATGTTTTTTTAAACATCTTCTGCAGTAACAAAAAAAAAATTATTAATATAAAGACTAGATATCTTGTATATTATAAAACATTGATTGAAAGTACAAATGTTGCTTGAACGAAGTGGTTTGTATTATTATATACTTTTATATTAACTTGCCAGTGGCTGTTTATATATATGTATATATGTATATATGTATATATGTATATATGTATATATGTATTAATGTATATATGTATATATGTATTAATGTATATATGTATATATATATATATATTTGGTAGGTAGGTTGGAATTTTTTTGTTAATATTCAAACCAAACGCAAAAAGAAACAGAATAATTTTGTTTAAAACAGTTAAAGATAGAGTTCTGAAATTTTGCACAGTTACTCATGATGAAAAAAGCAACCGGACACGGAACTTTACAAAGCTATCAAATGACAGGTTCGGGTTGCTGCCGAACAACTCGTAGCACGTCTCAGGCATATTTGAAAACCAATTGTATTACAGGCATGGAAATTTACACTTAGATACTTTCTCATAAATAAAGAAATGCGACTGTTACCGATTTCGAAAATGTGGAATGGTCGGGTTGCTGCCGAACAACTCCTAGAATGTATCAGGCATATTTGAAAACCAATTGTATTACAGCCATGAAGATTTACACTTAGATACTTTTTCATAAATAAAAAAATACGACTGTAACCGATTTTGAAAATGTGGACTGGTTCGGGTTGCTGCCAAAAAACTCCTATCACACCTCAGGCATATTTGAAAACCAATTGTATTACAGGCATGAAGATTTACACTTAGATTTTTTTCACAAATAAAGAAATACGACTGTTAACTATTTCGAAAATGTGAACTGGGTCGGGTTGCTGCCGAACAACTCCTAGAACGTCTCAGACATATTTGAAAACCAATTGTATTACAGGCATGAAAATTTACACTTAGATACTTTTTCATAAATAAAAAAATACGACTGTAACCGATTTTGAAAATGTGGACTGGTTCGGGTTGCTGCCAAAAAACTCCTATCACACCTCAGGCATTTTTGAAAACCAATTGTATTACAGGCATGAAGATTTACACTTAGATTTTTTTCACAAATAAAGAAATACGACTGTTAACTATTTCGAAAATGTGAACTGGGTCGGGTTGCTGCCAAACGACTCCTAGCACGTCTCAGGCATATTTGAAAACCAATTGTATTACAGGCATGAAAATTTACACTTAGATATTTTTTCACAAAAAAAGAAATACGCTTTCTACCGATTTCAAAAATTTGGACTGGTTCGGGTTACTGCCGAACAACTTCTAGCACGACTCAGGCATATTTCGAAAACCAATTGTATAATAGACAGAAGAGTTTACACTTATATTCTCTTTCTGAAATTATAATACCTATAGGTTTTACTTAAAACTAAAAAGTATACCAACAATATTCCAACAAGATTCCTTACATATTTTTGTGTTTTATCTTATAGTAGTTCTAGATGTTCAACATCCACCACTAGTTTTATTTTCTACTTTTTAGGGGGCTAGTTTGGTTTCGATAAAAGTAGGTATATTTTAAAATATTTTATTTTTACATTATTATTTTATTTATTATTTATTTGAATCGTATTTTGTTATAAAATTGATTTTATTATATGTATATACATATATTTTTTTTAGATGTAAAATAATATATTTACATACTTTTGCAAAATCTATTTAAGTTATATGTTATATATATAGTGATATGAATTCATTCATAAGAGTATAACTACTTCTAATTGAGATGATTTATTTAATTTTCAAAGAAATTTATATTATTGTCATTCTTATATGTAATATATTATGCAATTCACATAATTTAATATAATTACCAATAAGAAAATAGAATATAATTTTAATATAATTTTAACTTGTTTTAATGATATGTAATAAATTTTAATAATTAGAAATTGAAATATAAAAATAAGAAAATTTATTAAAAAAAAAGCCGATAGCCAAGATAGCTAGTGCTTGCAAATTAATATTGTATATAATTTAAATAGTATCCAATAAAAAATAATAATAATATAATTACAATTCATATAAATAAATAATTATCATTTGTTTATTATAATAATTTTATTTTATTTTTAGATCCGAATTTTGGAACAAAGGCATGCGGAAACAATTAGTGATTTGACATCACAAATAAGTTCGCAAAACAATACAATTTCAGAATTAGTAGAGAAAAATATAAAACTCAACAATGAAATTGTGATGTTAGCGAATAAAAAAAAATACATGGATGTCGCAAAGGAATCTGTTAAAATTAGCGATCAAATGGAAACGATCGAATTTTTAGAGCTGGAAAACCAAAATTTGCGTTATGAAAACCAGGAATTAACAGCCAAATTGGAAAATATTAATATGGATCTAAAAAAATTAAAAAAGTCAGCGAAAAAATCATCTCACTATTGGCAGGATAAATTAAACGATGAAAGAGAAAAATTTGAAAAAGATCGTTTAATTTACGAAGATGAAAACTACGAAATGGAAAAAAAAATCACCGAACTAATGGAAAAAGTAGGTGAATATGAAGAAAAATTTGGAAAGGATGGTAGATTACCACCTATCCAAGAAAACTATACGCTAGAACAGCAATATATGGAATTGGAGACTGAAATAGAAAAACTACGCAAACATTCCAAAGAAATTATTGAAGAAAAAAACAACGAAATTGAAAATCTTGAATATACTATTCAAGAATTAAAATTAGGTCTAGGCGATGGTGAAATATCAAAATCCAATTTGGAATAAAAAAAATCCTGGAGAAATTGTGGGTGAGTAATTACTATGTATTATTATTTTTATTTCTCTTTTATGATTTCTTTAAAATTTATTATGAAATTAATGTAAGAAAGTTTAAAATTATTGTGTATATCCTAAGCAGTCAGTTTTCAACTTACTCACTTTTTTATATTAACCTTATGTAGGTACATAAATTAGAAATGAGTATTCTGGCATAGAATAATGTTTGAGAACTAATAATCACATTATTATTATCTATGTATTTAAAATAAAATTGAACAATATATATGTATCAATAATGTATTGTATGAATAGTTTTTTTTTTATTTAAAATAAAGTGTAGATTAAAAAATTAAACTATACAAAACATTTTTATTTGTTATTAAAAAAATATATATAATATATTATTATATATTATATAAAACTATGTATATTATTTCTGTTAATAATATTGTTTAATTTAAAAAATGAAAGTCTTTAAAAAAGGTTCAAATAAAGGCAAAAAAATATATTTTATTATAATATAACTTTATTTTTAGTTAATAAACTGAAGAAATCCATTTTTTAAATACCACCAGTTATCGATCAAATTCTAGGAGGTTTTAATATCAATCTTAAGATTTTATTGATATTAGCTAATATTAACAGTCACACTCACAACACAGTATAGATAGAATACAAATTATCAAATCTCTTAAACAACAAATTTGAGGTAAAGAAAGACATTTTTACAAAATTCGCAATTTATATAAATGGAAAATTATTAGTACAATTTTTATTTAACATAAATTTATCAATCATATTCTAATGAGTAAAAATTAATCAACAAACTCTTATTATAGAAAAACGACTTAGAAAATTATTTTTTTTTTTCGTATTCCAAATATAACTTAAAATGTTTAAATGTCGTCTTAAAACCACCCCTTTAATCTTTATCTCAGACAATTTTAGTTTTATTTTTTTTATTTTGATATCGTTTGATTAATATATATATATTTTTTTTTTTATAGAAAAGAAACAAGAAACAATTCAAAAAACTTGGAAATTGGAGTTACACTATTGGAAATTTTTCATCTCAAATACAAAACAATTTGAAAAATATGAAAAGGATAAAAATTTATAGCTTTTATTTACATATCGTTTGTTTTCGTTTTCGTTTATTTCGTTTGTTTTAATTTAAAAAGATAAAAATTATTTGGTTGGTAACATAATCCGGAATTACAAAATCCAAAAAATCAAAACACGTAAAATACAAAATCCAAAAGGACAAAAACCGAAAACTCAATTTCCAGAATTTCAAAATCCGGAAAATAATTTTGTACATCTCGGATTTTCAAATTCTGAATTTTGTTTTTCGGGATTTTGTAGTTTTCGGATTTTTTATTTTCCGTGTTTTGATTTTTCTTCCAGATTTATATATATTTTTCCCGATTTTGTAGCCAAAATTATTGTCTTAAAAACAAATTTGTTGAACTATTTGTATAATTTAATTTATTATGAGTTTAATATATTTTTTTTGTTTTTGAATTTTTTTTTTAATCTACATGTTATTTTAAATAAAAAAAAAACTATTCATACTTCATTATTGATACATTATATATTGTTCAATTTTCTTTTAAATACATAGATAATAATAATGTGATCTATAATAAAAACATTTATTAAAATGTTAATAAAAATGTTTTATTTCAATAAAAAAAAATAAGAAATTGTTAACAAAATTATTTTGTTTTATTTCATTTGAAAATCAAAAAAGCGTTAAAAATGTTCATTTAGGTGGCATTTTTATAGTCGGAGGGGAGAAGACAGTTTTGTCTGTGTTTGTTTTTTTCAGTGTATGTTTTTTTCAGAAGCTTCAAAACTTTATCTAATACAACATTTATTGTTAAGTCTATTTTTACTAATATCTAAAAATTGTCTATTACTTTTACGAATTTTGAAAACAAAAAAATCCAACTCACAATATAAAGTTCATCGTTATGTATAGGTACATATGTATGTACACACGAATGTGTTAAGTAAGTTAAAATATTGTAAGTTAAAATACTGTGTTTCCTTCACCACACCAAATATATAAAAACCAAATATATAGACACTGGCAAGTTTATATAAAAGTATATAAAAATAAAAAATATATTATATTAATTATATAACGAATATTTTAATTCTTCTCATTGATTGCAGGTTCGTAAAATGATGCCGATGAATATCAATGGCTTGCTGATGCTGAATGATAGTCCCAAGGATTTCCTTTCGTTTCTTTTAGATGCTGGTTGGAAGTGGGATTCATGTCGGAACACAATTTGATGAAAACATTTTGCTTTACCAATTGGATTCATCACGATTTTTATTTGTAATAAAAAAAATAAAACTTTTATAATTAATATAAGAAACTAAGAAGAATTTAAATAAATGATTTAACTACATATGCATATATAGACTTTCTTTAATTATGTTTTAGTGTTTCACTCATTTATTTACATACATATTGGTAATTTAATTTTGAAAATAAAATTATCTGAATTCATTATAAAACATTAATAAAAGTCAGTTGGGTTTGTATGAGCTCAATAACCAGCAATTACTTACCCAACATTGAATAATCATAACATAATCAAATAAAAAAAATGTATATTGAGGACATAACTTTTATTTAACTGAAAATATTTTCATTATTCGACTTCTTTATTTGTTAATTAATAAATTAATTAATTGTTCAAAATTGTGAATTCGTATTAGAAATACAAAAGTTGTAATTAATTTATACAACAGGCATTTAAATTTTCTTTTAATTCTATTTACAATCCTGATACATATCTTAATTTGTATGTACATGTATAACCAACCACCATATAATTCATATGATTTTAAAGTAAAATATGTAGTGTACATTATGTGTATAACTTATATGATTATCCAGGCATTATACATTTAAATATTACTTTATTAATTTTTTCATTTAAATTCATGGAAAAGGATTCTTATATTTAATAATTTGTAACTCTTATTTTTAAATGAAAATTTCTAATTGAGAAGTTTAAAATTAATTTTCCTCCAATTGCATAAAATAAAAAAATAATTAATTGGAGTAATTATTCTAAATTACTAAAATTAAAAACAATTTATAAACAATTTAATCGTGTTGTTAATACAACGCGTACAGCTTGATCAAGTGAACCAGCAATACCTAAACCTAATTTGTCAGGACTCCAATCGAAACAATGTACTGGTTGAGTTGATAATGTTGCAGCATGCAACATATTAATTGTACCAGCAACGCCAATATCTCCATTTTCACCTCCATCTTTTCTTCTCTTATCTGGATATTCATACTGCCATAATCGAACAGATCCAGTACCACCTCCAGTTACAAAAATATCACGATTCTCCGGACAATGTTTAATCGAATAATTCAATAGAACGTCCTGCATTCTTTTCGTGAACACTTGCAAAACCTTTTTGTTTATTTAATGTTCGTAAATCATAAACATATAAACCACCTTCCCATGTAGTTACACCTAATTTATTCATTTGAATATCTTTGCGATCAAATTCAAATGAACAGACACCATTTTTCAATGTAGTTTCCCAATATACATTTAAATTTCTTAAATCGAACATTTTTAAATCACCATTATCATAACCAGCAACAATTTTTCTTTCTTCGTTATTATGCGAATCACCAAATGTTACTGTCCAGCAATCACGTAATTCTGTTCCTTCTTCAATTTCTGGTTCAATATTACAATAACAATAACTACAGGATCAGATCCTTGTCTTGGATCCCAAAGTTTTACAGCGCCATCTTTACTGCGAGTTACAATTTCTGGTGCACCACAATTTAATTGTGTACCATCAATTCTATCTATTGAATTGATAATTTGTTTATGAGTTTCGACATTATAAATATCTAAATCTGGACGTTTTAAATCACTAAAATATAAAATATAAAAAATATAAAAAAAAAATTATTTGAAAAAAATACTAAACTTTGTTTTTAATACTAACATAATCATCATTTTTCCAGCATAATCACCCACTGCTAAATGACAATTTCTTAAACTTGAAGCTCCAAACGTTGAACACTTGAGACCATTTTTCTTATCAATTGTTTCAAAAAACCTCAAAGGGCTCAAAGCAATAAATAGTAAAATAAAAACCATAAATTTAAAAATAAAGTCGACTGAAATGCAGCAACTTCTTACGGCTTATAAATTTAACTTTAACCTTGAAATATTTACCGTATCGACTCGTAGAACCTGATATTCAAATATTTTTAATTTTCTGTAATGAAATTCTATATTTTGATAAAAAACAAATTTGATAAAATTAAAACAAAAATAATGTTTTCACATAATTTATTTAGGTACGGACGTACGGTCATAAAGTAATTATATAATTATATGATTACTCTACGTATGGTATTGAACCAATAATTGTTAGACCGATGAATAAATCTAACATGAAGTAAAATAAAGAAATTTGAATTTAACTGCTGTTTGAAGCTATGTACATATTTTACTTTTGATTGACCTTTACTTATGAACCAAACCATCTTATCTGATATTTTCTTTTAACAAATTTAATATTAAGTAATACAAGAATAATTATTTATAATGTAGTAATTTAATTTGCTATGGCTTATCAAAATACTAAATTTGTTTTTATTTTTTAATTCTGAATATAAAAAAAAACAAAACAGAAAATTTTAAATATTTTATATTTTAGTATAACACTGTAACAGTTCGTTTGAGTTCAGTTCAGTGTGAAAATTGAATTTGATCAGTAGTTTTAATTAAAACTTAATAATATATTAAAATATTGAAATTATTTTAGGTAAATTGAGTAATTAAATTTTTATGATAACTAATAATGATTAATACCTTTATGAATTTATCAATAAATAGATACTTATTTTTATAAAAAATTAAATAAAACCATGGTAATAAATACGTAAAATATCGTAACATCATGTTCATACATACATATACATATACACATTTACTAATTAATAAAAATTAATTTTAAAAATTAAAAATCAAGGTGGCTTCAGTAGCCGAGTGGTAAAGCCTCGAGTCACGAGTGTAGTAATGTAACGACCGAAGGAGCACGGGTTAAATTCAAGCCCCGTGAGAACCGAATAAAATTTCAAATGGTGAAAATTACTGAAAATGTAATTTTCAATACAACCACATCGGTTCAAATATAGTTTAATAATTAAGATATAGTATAAGTAATAAAAAATTAATATAACTATATAATATACAAAATATATAACCAATAATCAATATGATTTGATAAAAAGGCCACATTTCAAAAGGGGAAAGGACCTATAAAGCTGGCCTACAGATTTATGTGTAGGGATCAACTGTTAAAAATAAAATAAAAATAATAAATTAATTAAAAATCAATTCTATTTTATAAAAATTACATCTAGTGGCCTCGGTAGCCGAGTGGTAAAGCACTCGAGTGTAGTAATGTAACGACCGAAGGAGCACGGGTTCAAACCAATAACTAATAAAAAAAAATAATATAAATATATAATATACAAAATATATACCAAATAATTAATATAGTTTAATAAAAAAAAGGCCCACATTTCTAAAGGAAAAGGACCTATAAAGTTGGCCTACAGATTTATCTGTAGGATCAACTGTTAAAATAAATAAATAAAATAAATTACATCTACATGTTACATATTTCTGAAATAATTTTCACTGTATAGGTTATTTCTAATTTTTCATAAATTTATTATTATATTTTTTTTTTTATTTAGGTTATAATTCCAACAATGAAACACAATATTCTATTAATTTGTATTTTTATATCCATTGAAACGATTTGTTTCTCAAATGGACAAAATGAATGTACCAGTAAACAAGAATGTGGTAAATGTATTCAAACAAACAATTCTGGATGGTGTATTAAAGAAGATTTTGAAGAGCCAAGATGTCTTCTAGCATCATCAGATTTATACAATTCATGTATAAATTTTACAATTAATCCAATGAATTCTGGTGTAATTACAATATCAGAAGAATTAACCAGATTTAAATTAAAAAATGAAATAGAAACAAAAATGAATAATAAGAAAATTGTCCAAATAAAACCACAACAAGCTTCATTAAAATTAAGACCAAGTAAGTATTTTTTGAAAATTTCTTTTACAATAGTGAAAAAATACTCTTGAGTATACTTTTAAACGATTTGAAATGTACGAAATGTAAAAAACCGTGTTGAACCAGAGGTTGATTATTGATTGAATGAACATTCCATCTAATAATCGAAATTTAAATTTGTTTGTTTTCATTTTGGCGTACATTGGTACATTCTAAAGTAGTTTTTCAATATTTATATTGGTGATTGTATTTAACTACTTTAATTTATATATTATTTTTACTTATTTTTAAGATGAAGTTTATAAATTAAATTTCCAATACTCACAGGCGTCATATAAAATTTCATTAACCCTAACTAATTTCAGTAATTTTAACTAATTTTGACTAAAAAATAAAATTGTTACAATATTCAACTCTCAGTTATTATTTTTCTTACTAAAACATGGGTTACCCAAATATTAAATATGACTTTCCCTGAAAAACGGCAAGTCTGATATGAAAGTTGTGTATGAAAAAGTTGTAGGGCATGATGTAGCGCATGAACACAATAAAAATTGAAAAGATAGAAAATTAGATAAAAGAATTTTTTCGAGATAATCAACGTTTTTTACAAATTTTTCAGTTTTTAAAAGCAAAATTTTAAGTTTATGCAGTTATTATTCAAAAACGGTAAGTCTGATACTCATTCAACATATACCGTTAATTAGGTGTATTAATTCTTAAAAAAAAACTATGAAGAAGATGTTGTAATGGAAATTTTCGACATACAATTTTGTTTTGTTCTTATTTGCGATAATTTGAGTCAGGAAAAATTGATGTAGGTAGTAGGTACCGGTACACACAATTATACATGAATATGGAATATGTTTTCAGTAATTCAATCTATAATGATTTTATTACCAAGTTTATACCAAGACAATATTTCCCACTTCCCACTGAAGATTAAAATTTTCCACAATGGTAGGGCTTAGGGCCATCATATAAGGCAAAAATCGAAAAGTTCCAAAAAGTGATCAGGTGTGGGAATAATCTTGTATTTTCGTTTTTTTTATTACGTCACTGTGTTTTTATGTTTGTCAAATTTAAATACTCAACATTTAAATCCAGAAAAAAACAAAATCCATAATGGCTTTTGCCACAAAAAACGATCTGTTATTGCTTTTACGCGTTTCACTTTATTATGTACGGCTCTTTATGCGAAATTCTAAGTTAGGAGAGGTTTTAGAGTTGGATTCAAAATCAAAGTTCCACGCCTTTTACAGAATATTTATATAAAATATTTGTATGCATAAATGTGTTGATTTTATAAATGCGTTTAAATCATCCCTGATCTGCTTGATCAGGGGATAGGGGGTGAAGTTTGTCTGAAATCACCTGCTAATAATATAAGAGCACCTACAAAAGGTTGTTGGTTGTGTCGTAAATCTTGCATTGTACGATATAATGCCTCTAATGATTTTTTATGTGCAATTGGGCATTCATCCCAAATAATAATCTCACATTGCTGAAGTATCTTCGCCTTTCCACATGATCTAGAAATATTGCATGTTGGAGTTTCTGTTATTTGCGGATATGTCGTTCTTCCACCATCTAATGCAGCTGCAATTGAGGCTATTGCCAATGCTTTATTGCTGTATCACCCTATGTTTGCCAAAATTAAGGAAATCAAGTATGTATTTTCAGTGCATCCTGGTGCAAAAAGGAAATAGATTTCACCAGTTTTAGAATTATAATTTGAATAATAGTGTCGTACACTCGTTTTTGCTGTTCACTCATATTTGGAATATTTTGTTGAACAAATGTATTCAACACGTCAGTATCGTATTTTTTTTGTTGTATTTCACGATTTCATGCAAAATGTTGATATTATATTGCAAATGATGTACGAAATTGATATGCAGAAGCAGCGAGTGATGGATCGATAAGCGCGTTATCTCAATGTTCAAGTAAATTTAAATGTTGGCAGGTGTTACGATATGTTTCACACAATACGTTATTAAGTTATTAACGGTTTTTAAGTTTTGAAATGATGTTTGAGCCACGTACATTAATCAGTAACAAACGCAGATAATAGCATTCAGTATTAAAAAATAAAAAAAAATTGTAGTAATATATAAGATAAGATAAAAGCAAAATAATAAAAAATAATGAAAAAAGTATGTATGCATAATATATACATATGTGCTACCTGGTTCAGTGGTACTACTTAAATATAGGAGTTCAACTTTAATTTAAGTAAAATATGTTACAAAAAATGTTAATAAAAATAGATAGGAAACATTCTATTGCATCCGCAAGTACTGAATATCTGAATTTTTCCGTGATTTCCTCGTAACCTCCTATTCCACTTCTGTTTTTACACCTAATGACAGCCACTGTGATCATTTGGATAATTATCCAAAAACATCTTTCGTAAATTGCCGTGTTAGTGAAAGCCTTGTAGAAAAATATTCAACAAATCTTAATAATAATACATGCCTAGGTCCGGATCTAGGTCGGGTGTTCCTGAATCTATCTTAAAAAAGTGTTCCAGTTCACTCGCTTCTCCACTATCCATTTTATTCAATATTTCCTTTCAATTTAATACCTCTTCTTTAATTTGTAATAAATCGTTTAAAAAACCTACCCACAAAAAAGATGGTAAAGATGATGTAATTAATTACCGTTCTATTGCCAAATTATCCTCAATTCCTAAAGTGTTTGAATTAATTGTGTTCGATTCTATTTATTATCACTGCGCTCCTTTTCTAATACATATTATATCCTAATACTCATATAATATCCTAATACTCAATGACTCAATCCTGCTCCAAACTGATCTAAACAATTTCTATCTTTGGTCTGACAATAATAATTTACTACTTAATATTAAAAAGTGTGCTTTGATGTGCTATACACGTCGTTCCGAACCAACCTTTTACAATTATTCACTTAATGCTGAATCATTGTTAATTCGATTAAAGATTTAGGAGTGTACTTCGACGATAAGTTAACGTTTAAATTACACTTCAACTGCATTATAAATAAATCCAATTTCTTTGCTAGGGTTTATAAAGAATTCTCTGATCCCTATACATATTTAAAAATCTCTGTACACAACATTGATTCGAGCCATGTATGGTGGTGGTAATAAAATTTAGAAGAAAAAATTATTAAAAAAAAGTTGTAAGCAAAAAAAAATAAATAATATATATTAGAAAAACAAAAATCCGTCGTAGTAGGCTTTGCTTTGATTTTTATGAAAAAATATATATTAGAAAAACAAAAATTCGTTATAAGTAGGTTTTCAGATTTCATTCTGTCAATGAATTTGCTGAGAATATTATATATATTGGAAAAATCAAATTAAACTAAAACAAATAATAAATATTAATAAATATTCTATAAACATAAAATACTTAAAAAATAATAAAAATAAATATATTAATTTGGATTTTTGTGGATACAGAAAATATTTAATAAAAATATTGAAAATAATATAAAGAAAGTGAAGGATGGTTGAAGAAAACAAACCAAATAAAACAAAATTACGTCGAGCATTGTCAATGCTAAGGAATTTATTTGCTTGGACACGGAAATCTACAAATCAATCCCGCCCAAAGGAGGATATGAATTTTAATGTAAGTCTTTTAAAATACATTATAATATTTTAATCAAATTAAATTTTACAATATATTGTTTTTATTGAACATCAAATAAGTGTACATAATTAATAATATAATATGGTGTTAGTTTGTATACATATGTATGAATGTTGCATATTGAGGTTTATTTTTCTTTTTTGTAACAGCAGATTTGGATATGTATTTACTTTTTATATTTGAATACATATATTTAGAAACAATTATTATTAATTTTTATGTAGAATAAATGACAGTTTTAGAAATGTTTTTTGTTTTTGTTTTTGAATGTTTGAATTTAATTTTTTTTTTAAACAAACTATCAAAATATCTGATGCATTTAATTAGATACTCATTTTTACTATTAATTTAATTTGTTGTATTTTAAGCTTAATTTTTTTTTAAATTTTTGTAGGAAAATTATTTACAATATAGCTTGTGGTGAGCTGAACAATTGTAGGAAGAATTTTAGAAGCAGGGATGCCATCTTTAAGATTTACATAATTATTGCCAATTTTTTAAGATATTAAATTTTATATTATTATAATATAAATTATTAAAATTTTTATAAAAAAAAAATGAAAAAATAAAATACTTAATTCATCCAACAACATACTAAATACTTAATATTTCAACATAACAAACATAAAATATAATAAGATAAGAAATTTAAAAAAAAATAAAATTAAAATTAATTCATATCAACGGTATTTTTCTTTTGATTTTATATTCTTAAGCAATGAACCATCCTTTTTTAAATAGTTTTGAAATTGAAGACAATTCATTCCAAAATTTTGTTTCGCTAAATTCCGCCTCTAAATTTTTCAACAATAATCTATTTCCGCCATGCTGTAGTCATAAGGCTAAAAACCCTTATAGGAAAGAATAGGAAAAGACAACAAGCAGTGAAACAACAAGTGTACATAAGGCCTTTGAATATTACCTAAGTATTCTGAAATTTAAGCATTTTACAAAAATTGTCTTGCAAAAATTATGCAGAATGAGAATCATCCTTAAAAACACAAAACCACCTAAGAACTTTTATTTTTAAATAATTCAGACGTAAAATTAATTTTGTCTATAATAATAATGTGAAATTTTATGAATCGTGTTTTAGTTTTAGAGAGACTTGTGGGAAAATTTGTTCGCGTGTTGGACGCGGGAATATCGGGTGTTTCCGTGAGATAGTCCCACCCATGGCGGGACGTATGGTAACTCTGTTTAGAACAGACTAAATTTAGTCTTCAATAAAATGATTTTTTTTTTTTTTTTTTTTTTTTTTTGCGAAAGATAGGAGGTAATCCCCGAAGGACATCAAGAGCTCCAGCCGCGTGTGCATCTTGATAGTGTAGGAATCGAACCCACTAAAGCTCACCTATCTTTTTCCGTTATAACCAATCTACGTAAGATCGACTAATGACTTTTTTTTTCGTAAATTTTCGGTCGCGTCTTTAGGAAATTATTATAGTGATAGTTTCCGTGGAGGATCGCTAACATCATAATAATTACCGTGTAGGAACTTTATCACTATGATATTTCCCGTGAAGGAGATAGTCACAGCAATAGCTCCGCGTGGGAAGATTTTTTAGATTTTTTCGCAAAGGAAAATTATTGAAATAAAAATTTTCGTAAAGGAAACTATTATCGTAGAATTTTCCATTTTAGGTCGTGACCAGCTCGTGGGGTTTCGTTCTCTTGAGTCGACGGATACTGCTGTCGATATGAAGAACTGCTGCCATTTCCGAGTTCACATGAGTTTGCAGTCTCTGCTCGTGTTTGACTGCATGTTTCTTGATCTCTTCCGTGACTGTTTCAATGCGCAAGTCACGGTGGAGATCTTTGTTACGTATGTACCATGGTGCATTTACTATACCACGGAGCACTTTATTTTGAAATTTTTGCAACATTTCAAAGTTGGTTTTCTTTGCACAGCCCCATAATTGGATACCGTACGTCCACACAGGTTTTAATATCTGCTTATATATTAATATTTTGTTCTGTACTGATAACTCAGAACCACGTCCAAGTAACCAGTAAAATTTTTTGAGTCTAATGTTTAGCTCTTCTTTTTTCTTTCTTATATGTTTCTTCCATCTTAGCTTAGCATCGAGTGTCATTCCCAGATACTTTGCTGTATTGGCATATGGTACTATTTTGTTATTGATTGAGATAGGAATGGTTGCAATCTTTTTGTATGTAAAATTTATATGAGTTGATTTGCTTTCATTAAGTTTAATGCGCCAACGTTGGGTCCATAATCTTATTTTATTCATTGCATTTTGAAGTTTTGCTGTGGAGTTTTCGACAGATACGTCAACTGCAAGAATCGCAGTGTCGTCTGCAAAGGTAGCCATAAAAATGTTGTCAATTTGTGGGATATCTCTTGTATATAGCAGGTAAAGTATTGGACCAAGAACACTTCACTGTGGGACTCCAGCAGATATTTCTTTTACTTCTGAATATTCTTTGGCATAACGTACACGAAAGCATCTATTATTCATATATGATTTTAATATTTCATAGAATTGTCTTGGTAAATCACGATGTAGTTTAAATTCAAGGCCTTGGTGCCACACTTTGTCGAAAGCCTGAGCAACATCTAAGAAGATTGCTGAGCAGACTTTTTTTTCTTCGAACGCTTTTTCCACTATATTTGTGATCCGAAATGATGTGATGATCCGAAATAAAATGATGAGAAGCCTGAATGTTTTTTTAAACATCTTCTGCAGTAACAAAAAAAAAAAATTATTAATATAAAGACTAGATATCTTGTATATTATAAAACATTGATTGAAAGTACAAATGTTGCTTGAACGAAGTGGTTTGTATTATTATATACTTTTAACTTGCCAGTGGCTGTTTATATATATGTATATATGTATATATGTATATATGTATATATGTATATATGTACTAATGTATCTATGTATATATGTATATATATTTGGTAGGTAGGTTGGAATTTTTTTGTTAATATTCAAACCAAACGCAAAAAGAAACAGAATAATTTTGTTTAAAACAGTTAAAGATAGAGTTCTGAAATTTTGCACAGTTACTCATGATGAAAAAAGCAACCGGACACGGAACTTTACAAAGCTATCAAATGACAGGTTCGGGTTGCTGCCGAACAACTCGTAGCACGTCTCAGGCATATTTGAAAACCAATTGTATTACAGCCATGAAGATTTACACTTAGATTCTTTTTCACAAATGAAGAAATACGACTGTTAACTATTTCGAAAATGTGAACTGGGTCGGGTTACTGCCGAACGACTCTTAGCACGTCACAGGCATATTTGAAAACCAATTGTATTACAGGCATGAAGATTTACACTTAGATTCTTTTTCACAAATAAAGAAATGCGACTGTTACCGATTTCGAAAATGTGGACAGGGTCGGGTTGCTGCCGAACAACTCCTAGAACGTCTCAGACATATTTGAAAACCAATTGTATTACAGGCATGAAAATTTACACTTAGATACTTTTTCATAAATAAAAAATACGACTGTAACCGATTTTGAAAATGTGGACTGGTTCGGGTTGCTGCCAAAAAACTCCTATCACACCTCAGGCATATTTGAAAACCAATTGTATTACAGGCATGAAAATTTACACTTAGATATTTTTTCACAAAAAAAGAAATACGCTTTCTACCGATTTCAAAAATTTGGACTGGTTCGGGTTACTGCCGAACAACTTCTAGCACGACTCAGGCATATTTCGAAAACCAATTGTATAATAGACAGAAGAGGTTACACTTATATTCTCTTTCTGAAATTATAATACCTATAGGTTTCACTTAAAACTAAAAAGTATACTAACAATATTCCAACAAGATTCCTTATATATTTTTGTGTTTTATCTTATAGTAGTTCTAGATGTTCAACATCCACCACTAGTTTTATTTTCTACTTTTTAGGGGGCTAGTTTGGTTTCGATAAAAGTAGGTATATTTTAAAAAATTTTATTTTTACATTATTATTTTATTTATTATTTATTTGAATCGTATTTTGTTATAAAATTGATTTTATTATATGTATATACATATATTTTTTTTAGATGTAAAATAATTTATTTACATACTTTTACAAAATCTATTTAAGTTATATGTTATATATGTAGTGATATGAATTCATTCATAAGAGTATAACTACTTCTAATTGAGATGATTTATTTAATTTTCAAAGAAATTTATATTATTGTCATTCTTATATGTAATATATTATGCAATTCACATAATTTAATATAATTACCAATAAGAAAATAGAATATAATTTTAATATAATTTTAACTTGTTTTAATGATATGTAATAAATTTTAATAATTAAAAATTGAAATATAAAAATAAGAAAATTTATTAAAAAAAAAAGCCGATAGCCAAGATAGCTAGTGCTTGCAAATTAATATTGTATATAATTTAAATAGTATCCAATAAAAAATAATAATAATATAATTACAATTCATATAAATAAATAATTATCATTTGTTTATTATAATAATTTTATTTTATTTTTAGATCCGAATTTTGGAACAAAAGCATGCGGAAACAATTAGTGATTTGACATCACAAATAAGTTCGCAAAACAATACAATTTCAGAATTAGTAGAGAAAAATATAAAACTCAACAATGAAATTGTGATGTTAGCGAATAAAAAAAAATACATGGATGTCGCAAAGGAATCTGTTAAAATTAGCGATCAAATGGAAACGATCGAATTTTTAGAGCTGGAAAACCAAAATTTGCGTGATGAAAACCAGGAATTAACAGCCAAATTGGAAAATATTAATATGGATCTAAAAAAATTAAAAAAGTCAGCGAAAAAATCATCTCACTATTGGCAGGATAAATTAAACGATGAAAGAGAAAAATTTGAAAAAGATCGTTTAATTTACGAAGATGAAAACTACGAAATGGAAAAAAAAATCACCGAACTAATGGAAAAAGTAGGTGAATATGAAGAAAAATTTGGAAAGGATGGTAGATTACCACCTATCCAAGAAAACTATACGCTAGAACAGCAATATATGGAATTGGAGACTGAAATAGAAAAACTACGCAAACATTCCAAAGAAATTATTGAAGAAAAAAACAACGAAATTGAAAATCTTGAATATACTATTCAAGAATTAAAATTAGGTCTAGGCGATGGTGAAATATCAAAATCCAATTTGGAATAAAAAAAATCCTGGAGAAATTGTGGGTGAGTAATTACTATGTATTATTATTTTTATTTCTCTTTTATGATTTCTTTAAAATTTATTATGAAATTAATGTAAGAAAGTTTAAAATTATTGTGTATATCCTAAGCAGTCAGTTTTCAACTTACTCACTTTTTTATATTAACCTTATGTAGGTACATAAATTAGAAATGAGTATTCTGGCATAGAATAATGTTTGAGAACTAATAATCACATTATTATTATCTATGTATTTAAAATAAAATTGAACAATATATATGTATCAATAATGTATTGTATGAATAGTTTTTTTTTTATTTAAAATAAAGTGTAGATTAAAAAATTAAACTATACAAAACATTTTTATTTGTTATTAAAAAAATATATATAATATATTATTATATATTATATAAAACTATGTATATTATTTCTGTTAATAATATTGTTTAATTTAAAAAATGAAAGTCTTTAAAAAAGGTTCAAATAAAGGTAAAAAAATATATTTTATTATAATATAACTTTATTTTTAGTTAATAAACTGAAGAAATCCATTTTTTAAATACCACCAGTTATCGATCAAATTCTAGGAGGTTTTAATATCAATCTTAAGATTTTATTGATATTAGCTAATATTAACAGTCACACTCACAACACAGTATAGATAGAATACAAATTATCAAATCTCTTAAACAACAAATTTGAGGTAAAGAAAGACATTTTTACAAAATTCGCAATTTATATAAATGGAAAATTATTAGTACAATTTTTATTTAACATAAATTTATCAATCATATTCTAATGAGTAAAAATTAATCAACAAACTCTTATTATAGAAAAACGACTTAGAAAATTATTTTTTTTTTTCGTATTCCAAATATAACTTAAAATGTTTAAATGTCGTCTTAAAACCACCCTTTTAATCTTTATCTCAGACAATTTTAGTTTTATTTTTTTTATTTTGATATCGTTTGATTAATATATATATATATTTTTTTTTTATAGAAAAGAAACAAGAAACAATTCAAAAAACTTGGAAATTGGAGTTACACTATTGGAAATTTTTCATCTCAAATACAAAACAATTTGAAAAATATGAAAAGGATAAAAATTTATAGCTTTTATTTACATATCGTTTGTTTTCGTTTTCGTTTATTTCGTTTGTTTTAATTTAAAAAAATAAAAATTATTTGGTTGGTAACATAATCCGGAATTACAAAATCCAAAAAATCAAAACACGTAAAATACAAAATCCAAAAGGACAAAAACCGAAAACTCAATTTCCAGAATTTCAAAATCCGGAAAATAATTTTGTACATCTCGGATTTTCAAATTCTGAATTTTGTTTTTAGGGATTTTGTAGTTTTCGGATTTTTTATTTTCCGTGTTTTGATTTTTCTTCCAGATTTATATATATTTTTCCCGATTTTGTAGCCAAAATTATTGTCTTAAAAACAAATTTGTTGAACTATTTGTATAATTTAATTTATTATGAGTTTAATATATTTTTTTTGTTTTTGAATTTTTTTTTTAATCTACATGTTATTTTAAATAAAAAAAAACTATTCATACTTCATTATTGATACATTATATATTGTTCAATTTTCTTTTAAATACATATGTAGATAATAATAATGTGATCTATAATAAAAAAATTTGTTAAAATGTTAATAAAAATGTTTTATTTCAATAAAAAAAAATAAGAAATTGTTAACAAAATTATTTTGTTTTATTTCATTTGAAAATCAAAAAAGCGTTAAAAATGTTCATTTAGGTGGCATTTTTATAGTCGGAGGGGAGAAGACAGTTTTGTCTGTGTTTGTTTTTTTCAGTGTATGTTTTTTTCAGAAGCTTCAAAACTTTATCTAATACAACATTTATTGTTAAGTCTATTTTTACTAATATCTAAAAATTGTCTATTACTTTTACGAATTTTGAAAACAAAAAAATCCAACTCACAATATAAAGTTCATCGTTATGTATAGGTACATATGTATGTACACACGAATGTGTTAAGTAAGTTAAAATATTGTAAGTTAAAATACTGTGTTTCCTTCACCACACCAAATATATAAAAACCAAATATATAGACACTGGCAAGTTTATATAAAAGTATATAAAAATAAAAAATATATTATATTAATTATATAACGAATATTTTAATTCTTCTCATTGATTGCAGGTTCGTAAAATGATGCCGATGAATATCAATGGCTTGCTGATGCTGAATGATAGTCCCAAGGATTTCCTTTCGTTTCTTTTAGATGCTGGTTGGAAGTGGGATTCATGTCGGAACACAATTTGATGAAAACATTTTGCTTTACCAATTGGATTCATCACGATTTTTATTTGTAATAAAAAAAATAAAACTTTTATAATTAATATAAGAAACTAAGAAGAATTTAAATAAATGATTTAACTACATATGCATATATAGACTTTCTTTAATTATGTTTTAGTGTTTCACTCATTTATTTACATACATATTGGTAATTTAATTTTGAAAATAAAATTATCTGAATTCATTATAAAACATTAATAAAAGTCAGTTGGGTTTGTATGAGCTCAATAACCAGCAATTACTTACCCAACATTGAATAATCATAACATAATCAAATAAAAAAAATGTATATTGAGGACATAACTTTTATTTAACTGAAAATATTTTCATTATTCGACTTCTTTATTTGTTAATTAATAAATTAATTAATTGTTCAAAATTGTGAATTCGTATTAGAAATACAAAGGTTGTAATTAATTTATACAACAGGCATTTAAATTTTCTTTTAATTCTATTTACAATCCTGATGCATATCTTAATTTGTATGTACATGTATAACCAACCACCATATAATTCATATGATTTTAAAGTAAAATATGTAGTGTACATTATGTGTATAACTTATATGATTATCCAGGCATTATACATTTAAATATTACTTTATTAATTTTTTCATTTAAATTCATGGAAAAGGATTCTTATATTTAATAATTTGTAACTCTTATTTTTAAATGAAAATTTCTAATTGAGAAGTTTAAAATTAATTTTCCTCCAATTGCATAAAATAAAAAAATAATTAATTGAAGTAATTATTCTAAATTACTAAAATTAAAAACAATTTATAAACAATTTAATCGTGTTGTTAATACAACGCGTACAGCTTGATCAAGTGAACCAGCAATACCTAAACCTAATTTGTCAGGACTCCAATCGAAAAAATGTACTGGTTGAGTTGATAATGTTGCAGCATGCAACATATTAATTGTACCAGCAACGCCAATATCTCCATTTTCACCTCCATCTTTTCTTCTCTTCTCTGGATATTCATACTGCCATAATCAATTAAAAATCAAGGTGGCTTCAGTAGCCGAGTGGTAAAGCCTCGAGTCACGAGTGTAGTAATGTAACGACCGAAGGAGCACGGATTAAATTCAAACCCCGTGAGAACCGAATAAAATTTCAAATGGTGAAAATTACTGAAAATGTAATTTTCAATACAACCACACGGTTCAAATATAGTTTAATAATTAAGATATAGTATAACTAATAAAAAAAATAATATAAATATATAATATACAAAATATATACCAAATAATTAATATAGTTTAATAAAAAAAAGGCCCACATTTCTAAAGGAAAAGGACCTATAAAGTTGGCCTACAGATTTATCTGTAAGATCAACTGTTAAAATAAATAAATAAAATAAATTACATCTACATGTTACATATTTCTGAAATAATTTTCACTGTATAGGTTATTTCTAATTTTTCATAAATTTATTATTATATTTTTTTTTTTATTTAGGTTATAATTCCAACAATGAAACACAATATTCTATTAATTTGTATTTTTATATCCATTGAAACGATTTGTTTCTCAAATGGACAAAATGAATGTACCAGTAAACAAGAATGTGGTAAATGTATTCAAACAAACAATTCTGGATGGTGTATTAAAGAAGATTTTGAAGAGCCAAGATGTCTTCTAGCATCATCAGATTTATACAATTCATGTATAAATTTTACAATTAATCCAATGAATTCTGGTGTAATTACAAAATCAGAAGAATTAACCAGATTTAAATTAAAAAATGAAATAGAAACAAAAATGAATAATAAGAAAATTGTCCAAATAAAACCACAACAAGCTTCATTAAAATTAAGACCAAGTAAGTATTTTTTGAAAATTTCTTTTACAATAGTGAAAAAATACTCTTGAGTATACTTTTATACGATTTGAAATGTACGAAATGTAAAAAACCGTGTTGAACCAGAGGTTGATTATTGATTGAATGAACATTCCATCTAATAATCAAAATTTAAATTTGTTTGTTTTCATTTTGGCGTACATTGGTACATTCTAAAGTAGTTTTTCAATATTTATATTGGTGATTGTATTTAACTACTTTAATTTATATATTATTTTTACTTATTTTTAAGATGAAGTTTATAAATTAAATTTCCAATACTCACAGGCGTCATATAAAATTTCATTAACCCTAACTAATTTCAGTAATTTTAACTAATTTTGACTAAAAAATAAAATTGTTACAATATTCAACTCTCAGTTATTATTTTTCTTACTAAAACATGGGTTACCCAAATATTAAATATGACTTTCCCTGAAAAACGGCAAGTCTGATATGAAAGTTGTGTATGAAAAAGTTGTAGGGCATGATGTAGCGCATGAACACAATAAAAATTGAAAAGATAGAAAATTAGATAAAAGAATTTTTTCGAGATAATCAACGTTTTTTACAAATTTTTCAGTTTTTAAAAGCAAAATTTTAAGTTTATGCAGTTATTATTCAAAAACGGTAAGTCTGATACTCATTCAACATATACCGTTAATTAGGTGTATTAATTCTTAAAAAAAACTATGAAGAAGATGTTGTAATGGAAATTTTCGACATACAATTTTGTTTTGTTCTTATTTGCGATAATTTGAGTCAGGAAAAATTGATGTAGGTAGTAGGTACCGGTACACACAATTATACATGAATATGGAATATGTTTTCAGTAATTCAATCTATAATGATTTTATTACCAAGTTTATACCAAGACAATATTTCCCACTTCCCACTGAAGATTAAAATTTTCCACAATGGTAGGGCTTAGGGCCATCATATAAGGCAAAAATCGAAAAGTTCCAAAAAGTGATCAGGTGTGGGAATAATCTTGTATTTTCGTTTTTTTTATTACGTCACTGTGTTTTTATGTTTGTCAAATTTAAATACTCAACATTTAAATCCAGAAAAAAACAAAATCCATAATGGCTTTTGCCACAAAAAACGATCTGTTATTGCTTTTACGCGTTTCACTTTATTATGTACGGCTCTTTATGCGAAATTCTAAGTTAGGAGAGGTTTTAGAGTTGGATTCAAAATCAAAGTTCCACGCCTTTTACAGAATATTTATATAAAATATTTGTATGCATAAATGTGTTGATTTTATAAATGCGTTTAAATCATCCCTGATCTGCTTGATCAGGGGATAGGAGGTGAAGTTTGTCTGAAATCACCTGCTAATAATATAAGAGCACCTACAAAAGGTTGTTGGTTGTGTCGTAAATCTTCCATTGTACGATATAATGCCTCTAATGATTTTTTATGTGCAATTGGGCATTCATCCCAAATAATAATCTCACATTGCTGAAGTATCTTCGCCTTTCCACATGATCTAGAAATATTGCATGTTGGAGTTTCTGTTATTTGCGGATATGTCGTTCTTCCACCATCTAATGCAGCTGCAATTGAGGCTATTGCCAATGCTTTATTGCTGTATCACCCTATGTTTGCCAAAACTAAGGAAATCAAGTACGTATTTTCAGTGCATCCTGGTGCAAAAAGGAAATAGATTTCACCAGTTTTAGAATTATAATTTGAATAATAGTGTCGTACACTCGTTTTTGCTGTTCACTCATATTTGGAATATTTTGTTGAACAAATGTATTCAACACGTCAGTATCGTATTTTTTTTGTTGTATTTCACGATTTCATGCAAAATGTTGATATTATATTGCAAATGATGTACGAAATTGATATGCAGAAGCAGCGAGTGATGGATCGATAAGCGCGTTATCTCAATGTTCAATGTTCAAGTAAATTTAAATGTTGGCAGGTGTTACGATATGTTTCACACAATACGTTATTAAGTTATTAACGGTTTTTAAGTTTTGAAATGATGTTTGAGCCACGTACATTAATCAGTAACAAACGCAGATAATAGCATTCAGTATTAAAAAATAAAAAAAAATTGTAGTAATATATAAGATAAGATAAAAGCAAAATAATAAAAAATAATGAAAAAAGTATGTATGCATAATATATACATATGTGCTACCTGGTTCAGTGGTACTACTTAAATATAGGAGTTCAACTTTAATTTAAGTAAAATATGTTACAAAAAATGTTAATAAAAATAGATAGGAAACATTCTATTGCATCCGCAAGTACTGAATATCTGAATTTTTCCGTGATTTCCTCGTAACCTCCTATTCCACTTCTGTTTTTACACCTAATGACAGCCACTGTGATCATTTGGATAATTATCCAAAAACATCTTTCGTAAATTGCCGTGTTAGTGAAAGCCTTGTAGAAAAATATTCAACAAATCTTAATAATAATACATGCCTAGGTCCGGATCTAGGTCGGGTGTTCCTGAATCTATCTTAAAAAAGTGTTCCAGTTCACTCGCTTCTCCACTATCCATTTTATTCAATATTTCCTTTCAATTTAATACCTCTTCTTTAATTTGTAATAAATCGTTTAAAAAACCTACCCACAAAAAAGATGGTAAAGATGATGTAATTAATTACCGTTCTATTGCCAAATTATCCTCAATTCCTAAAGTGTTTGAATTAATTGTGTTCGATTCTATTTTTTATCACTGCGCTCCTTTTCTAATACATATTATATCCTAATACTCATATAATATCCTAATACTCAATGACTCAATCCTGCTCCAAACTGATCTAAACAATTTCTATCTTTGGTCTGACAATAATAATTTACTACTTAATATTAAAAATTGTGCTTTGATGTGCTATACACGTCGTTCCGAACCAACCTTTTACAATTATTCACTTAATGCTGAATCATTGTTAATTCGATTAAAGATTTAGGAGTGTACTTCGACGATAAGTTAACGTTTAAATTACACTTCAACTGCATTATAAATAAATCCAATTTCTTTGCTAGGGTTTATAAAGAATTCTCTGATCCCTATACATATTTAAAAATCTCTGTACACAACATTGATTCGAGCCATGTATGGTGGTGGTAATAAAATTTAGAAGAAAAAATTATTAAATAAAGTTGTAAGCAAAAAAAAATAAATAATATATATTAGAAAAACAAAAATCCGTCGTAGTAGGCTTTGCTTTGATTTTTATGAAAAAATATATATTAGAAAAACAAAAATTCGTTATAAGTAGGTTTTCAGATTTCATTCTGTCAATGAATTTGCTGAGAATATTATATATATTGGAAAAATCAAATTAAACTAAAACAAATAATAAATATTAATAAATATTCTATAAACATAAAATACTTAAAAAATAATAAAAATAAATATATTAATTTGGATTTTTGTGGATACAGAAATTATTTAATAAAAATATTGAAAATAATATAAAGAAAGTGAAGGATGGTTGAAGAAAACAAACCAAATAAAACAAAATTACGTCGAGCATTGTCAATGCTAAGGAATTTATTTGCTTGGACACGGAAATCTACAAATCAATCCCGCCCAAAGGAGGATATGAATTTTAATGTAAGTCTTTTAAAATACATTATAATATTTTAATCAAATTAAATTTTACAATATATTGTTTTTATTGAACATCAAATAAGTGTACATAATTAATAATATAATATGGTGTTAGTTTGTATACATATGTATGAATGTTGCATATTGAGGTTTATTTTTCTTTTTTGTAACAGCAGATTCGGATATGTATTTACTTTTTATATTTGAATACATATATTTAGAAACAATTATTATTAATTTTTATGTAGAATAAATGACAGTTTTAGAAATGTTTTTTGTTTTTGTTTTTGAATGTTTGAATTTAATTTTTTTTTTAAACAAACTATCAAAATATCTGATGCATTTAATTAGATACTCATTTTTACTATTAATTTAATTTGTTGTATTTTAAGCTTAATTTTTTTTTAAATTTTTGTAGGAAAATTATTTACAATATAGCTTGTGGTGAGCTGAACAATTGTAGGAAGAATTTTAGAAGCAGGGATGCCATCTTTAAGATTTACATAATTATTGCCAATTTTTTAAGATATTAAATTTTATATTATTATAATATAAATTATTAAAATTTTTATAAAAAAAAAATGAAAAAATAAAATACTTAATTCATCCAACAACATACTAAATACTTAATATTTCAACATAACAAACATAAAATATAATAAGATAAGAAATTTAAAAAAAAATAAAATTAAAATTAATTCATATCAACGGTATTTTTCTTTTGATTTTATATTCTTAAGCAATGAACCATCCTTTTTTAAATAGTTTTGAAATTGAAGACAATTCATTCCAAAATTTTGTTTCTCTAAATTCCGCCTCTAAATTTTTCAACAATAATCTATTTCCGCCATGCTGTAGTCATAAGGCTAAAAACCCTTATAGGAAAGAATAGGAAAAGACAACAAGCAGTGAAACAACAAGTGTACATAAGGCCTTTGAATATTACCTAAGCATTCTGAAATTTAAGCATTTTACAAAAATTGTCTTGCAAAAATTATGCAGAATGAGAATCATCCTTAAAAACACAAAACCACCTAAGAACTTTTATTTTTAAATAATTCAGACGTAAAATTAATTTTGTCTATAATAATAATGTGAAATTTTATGAATCGTGTTTTAGTTTTAGAGAGACTTGTGGGAAAATTTGTTCGCGTGTTGGACGCGGGAATATCGGGTGTTGCCGTGGGATAGTCCCACCCATGGCGGGACGTATGGTAACTCTGTTTAGAACAGACTAAATTTAGTCTTCAATAAAATGATGAGAAGCCTGAATGTTTTTTTAAACATCTTCTGCAGTAACAAAAAAAAAAATATTAATATAAAGACTAGATATCTTGTATATTATAAAACATTGATTGAAAGTACAAATGTTGCTTGAACGAAGTGGTTTGTATTATTATATACTTTTATATTAACTTGCCAGTGGGTGTTTATATATATGTATATATGTATATATGTATATATGTATATATGTATAAATGTATATATGTATATATGTATATATGTATATATGTATATATGTATATATGTATATATGTATATATGTATATATATATATATATATTTGGTAGGTAGGTTGGAATTTTTTTGTTAATATTCAAACCAAACGCAAAAAGAAACAGAATAATTTTGTTTAAAACAGTTAAAGATAGAGTTCTGAAATTTTGCACAGTTACTCATGATGAAAAAAGCAACCGGACACGGAACTTTACAAAGCTATCAAATGACAGGTTCGGGTTGCTGCCGAACAACTCGTAGCACGTCTCAGGCATATTTGAAAACCAATTGTATTACAGGCATGAAGATTTACACTTAGATTCTTTTTCTCATAAATAAAGAAATGCGACTGTTACCGATTTCGAAAATGTGGCCTGGGTCGGGTTGCTGCGAACAACTCCTAGAATGTATCAGGCATATTTGAAAACCAATTGTATTACAGCCATGAAGATTTACACTTAGATTTTTTCTCATAAATAAAGAAATGCGACTGTTACCGATTTCGAAAATGTGGACTGGGTCGGGTTGCTGCGAACAACTCCTAGAATGTATCAGGCATATTTGAAAACCAATTGTATTACAGGCATGAAGATTTACACTTAGATTCTTTTTCACAAATAAAGAAATGCGACTGTTACCGAATTCGAAAATGTGGACAGGGTCGGGTTGCTGCCGAACAACTCCTAGAACGTCTCAGACATGTTTGAAAACCAATTGTATTACAGGCATGAAAATTTACACTTAGATACTTTTTCATAAATAAAAAAATACGACTGTAACCGATTTTGAAAATGTGGACTGGTTCGGGTTGCTGCCAAAAAACTCCTATCACACCTCAGGCATATTTGAAAACCAATTGTATTACAGGCATGAAAATTTACACTTAGATATTTTTTCACAAAAAAAGAAATACGCTTTCTACCGATTTCAAAAATTTGGACTGGTTCGGGTTACTAAAATAATTTATTTACATACTTTTACAAAATCTATTTAAGTTATATGTTATATATGTAGTGATATGAATTCATTCATAAGAGTATAACTACTTCTAATTGAGATGATTTATTTAATTTTCAAAGAAATTTATATTATTGTCATTCTTATATGTAATATATTATGCAATTCACATAATTTAATATAATTACCAATAAGAAAATAGAATATAATTTTAATATAATTTTAACTTGTTTTAATGATATGTAATAAATTTTAATAATTAAAAATTGAAATATAAAAATAAGAAAATTTATTAAAAAAAAAAGCCGATAGCCAAGATAGCTAGTGCTTGCAAATTAATGTTGTATATAATTTAAATAGTATCCAATAAAAAATAATAATAATATAATTACAATTCATATAAATAAATAATTATCATTTGTTTATTATAATAATTTTATTTTATTTTTAGATCCGAATTTTGGAACAAAAGCATGCGGAAACAATTAGTGATTTGACATCACAAATAAGTTCGCAAAACAATACAATTTCAGAATTAGTAGAGAAAAATATAAAACTCAACAATGAAATTGTGATGTTAGCGAATAAAAAAAAATACATGGATGTCGCAAAGGAATCTGTTAAAATTAGCGATCAAATGGAAACGATCGAATTTTTAGAGCTGGAAAACCAAAATTTGCGTGATGAAAACCAGGAATTAACAGCCAAATTGGAAAATATTAATATGGATCTAAAAAAATTAAAAAAGTCAGCGAAAAAATCATCTCACTATTGGCAGGATAAATTAAACGATGAAAGAGAAAAATTTGAAAAAGATCGTTTAATTTACGAAGATGAAAACTACGAAATGGAAAAAAAAATCACCGAACTAATGGAA
Source organism: Argyra leucocephala (assembly GCA_963942445.1). NCBI lineage: Eukaryota > Metazoa > Arthropoda > Insecta > Diptera > Dolichopodidae > Argyra > Argyra leucocephala. Next base: position 45,704,201 of record OZ012678.1, on the reverse strand, counting down.
AAAGTAGGTGAATATGAAGAAAAATTTGGAAAGGATGGTAGATTACCACCTATCCAAGAAAACTATACGCTAGAACAGCAATATATGGAATTGGAGACTGAAATAGAAAAACTACGCAAACATTCCAAAGAAATTATTGAAGAAAAAAACAACGAAATTGAAAATCTTGAATATACTATTCAAGAATTAAAATTAGGTCTAGGCGATGGTGAAATATCAAAATCCAATTTGGAATAAAAAAAATCCTGGAGAAATTGTGGGTGAGTAATTACTATGTATTATTATTTTTATTTCTCTTTTATGATTTCTTTAAAATTTATTATGAAACTAATGTAAGAAAGTTTAAAATTATTGTGTATATCCTAAGTTAAATAAAAAAAAAACTATTCATACTTCATTATTGATACATTATATATTGTTCAATTTTCTTTTAAATACATAGATAATAATAATGTGATCTATAATAAAAAAATTTGTTAAAATGTTAATAAAAATGTTTTATTTCAATAAAAAAAAATAAGAAATTGTTAACAAAATTATTTTGTTTTATTTCATTTGAAAATCAAAAAAGCGTTAAAAATGTTCATTTAGGTGGCATTTTTATAGTCGGAGGGGAGAAGACAGTTTTGTCTGTGTTTGTTTTTTTCAGTGTATGTTTTTTTCAGAAGCTTCAAAACTTTATCTAATACAACATTTATTGTTAAGTCTATTTTTACTAATATCTAAAAATTGTCTATTACTTTTACGAATTTTGAAAACAAAAAAATCCAACTCACAATATAAAGTTCATCGTTATGTATAGGTACATATGTATGTACACACGAATGTGTTAAGTAAGTTAAAATATTGTAAGTTAAAATACTGTGTTTCCTTCACCACACCAAATATATAAAAACCAAATATATAGACACTGGCAAGTTTATATAAAAGTATATAAAAATAAAAAATATATTATATTAATTATATAACGAATATTTTAATTCTTCTCATTGATTGCAGGTTCGTAAAATGATGCCGATGAATATCAATGGCTTGCTGATGCTGAATGATAGTCCCAAGGATTTCCTTTCGTTTCTTTTAGATGCTGGTTGGAAGTGGGATTCATGTCGGAACACAATTTGATGAAAACATTTTGCTTTACCAATTGGATTCATCACGATTTTTATTTGTAATAAAAAAAATAAAACTTTTATAATTAATATAAGAAACTAAGAAGAATTTAAATAAATGATTTAACTACATATGCATATATAGACTTTCTTTAATTATGTTTTAGTGTTTCACTCATTTATTTACATACATATTGGTAATTTAATTTTGAAAATAAAATTATCTGAATTCATTATAAAACATTAATAAAAGTCAGTTGGGTTTGTATGAGCTCAATAACCAGCAATTACTTACCCAACATTGAATAATCATAACATAATCAAATAAAAAAAATGTATATTGAGGACATAACTTTTATTTAACTGAAAATATTTTCATTATTCGACTTCTTTATTTGTTAATTAATAAATTAATTAATTGTTCAAAATTGTGAATTCGTATTAGAAATACAAAGGTTGTAATTAATTTATACAACAGGCATTTAAATTTTCTTTTAATTCTATTTACAATCCTGATGCATATCTTAATTTGTATGTACATGTATAACCAACCACCATATAATTCATATGATTTTAAAGTAAAATATGTAGTGTACATTATGTGTATAACTTATATGATTATCCAGGCATTATACATTTAAATATTACTTTATTAATTTTTTCATTTAAATTCATGGAAAAGGATTCTTATATTTAATAATTTGTAACTCTTATTTTTAAATGAAAATTTCTAATTGAGAAGTTTAAAATTAATTTTCCTCCAATTGCATAAAATAAAAAAATAATTAATTGGAGTAATTATTCTAAATTACTAAAATTAAAAACAATTTATAAACAATTTAATCGTGTTGTTAATACAACGCGTACAGCTTGATCAAGTGAACCAGCAATACCTAAACCTAATTTGTCAGGACTCCAATCGAAACAATGTACTGGTTGAGTTGATAATGTTGCAGCATGCAACATATTAATTGTACCAGCAACGCCAATATCTCCATTTTCACCTCCATCTTTTCTTCTCTTCTCTGGATATTCATACTGCCATAATCAATTAAAAATCAAGGTGGCTTCAGTTGCCGAGTGGTAAAGCCTCAAGTCACGAGTGTAGTAATGTAACGACCGAAGGAGCACGGATTAAATTCAAACCCCGTGAGAACCGAATAAAATTTCAAATGGTGAAAATTACTGAAAATGTAATTTTCAATACAACCACACGGTTCAAATATAGTTTAATAATTAAGATATAGTATAAGCAGAGACTATAACTCTGTACAAAAATTCATTTTATTTGGATTCAAAATCAAAAAACATTCTTAATTCAAATTGATTGTAACTCAACCATACAAAATCAAATTATATACATATATATTATTTATATGAATATATAAATTGCTTTAGTATGCATAATAACGCAGCTGCGAAGAAAAAAATTATTTTTCGTATTTTGTTTTTAATTCCATTCTTAGCTTGCTTTGAATTTTGAAAATTTTAATTTTATAAGAATCATAATTTTTATCATTTCATTATTTCATTTCGATACTGTTAGCGACATCTGTGCTATTTTTGCTCCAATTCGACGTCTCTATTATAGTCTCTGGTATAACTAATAAAAAAAAATAATATAAATATATAATATACAAAATATATACCAAATAATTAATATAGTTTAATAAAAAAAAGGCCCACATTTCTAAAGGAAAAGGACCTATAAAGTTGGCCTACAGATTTATCTGTAGGATCAACTGTTAAAATAAATAAATAAAATAAATGACATCTACATGTTACATATTTCTGAAATAATTTTCACTGTATAGGTTATTTCTAATTTTTCATAAATTTATTATTATATTTTTTTTTTTATTTAGGTTATAATTCCAACAATGAAACACAATGAAACACAATATTCTATTAATTTGTATTTTTATATCCATTGAAACGATTTGTTTCTCAAATGGACAAAATGAATGTACCAGTAAACAAGAATGTGGTAAATGTATTCAAACAAACAATTCTGGATGGTGTATTAAAGAAGATTTTGAAGAGCCAAGATGTCTTCTAGCATCATCAGATTTATACAATTCATGTATAAATTTTACAATTAATCCAATGAATTCTGGTGTAATTACAAAATCAGAAGAATTAACCAGATTTAAATTAAAAAATGAAATAGAAACAAAAATGAATAATAAGAAAATTGTCCAAATAAAACCACAACAAGCTTCATTAAAATTAAGACCAAGTAAGTATTTTTTGAAAATTTCTTTTACAATAGTGAAAAAATACTCTTGAGTATACTTTTATACGATTTGAAATGTACGAAATGTAAAAAACCGTGTTGAACCAGAGGTTGATTATTGATTGAATGAACATTCCATCTAATAATCGAAATTTAAATTTGTTTGTTTTCATTTTGGCGTACATTGGTACATTCTAAAGTAGTTTTTCAATATTTATATTGGTGATTGTATTTAACTACTTTAATTTATATATTATTTTTACTTATTTTTAAGATGAAGTTTATAAATTAAATTTCCAATACTCACAGGCGTCATATAAAATTTCATTAACCCTAACTAATTTCAGTAATTTTAACTAATTTTGACTAAAAAATAAAATTGTTACAATATTCAACTCTCAGTTATTATTTTTCTTACTAAAACATGGGTTACCCAAATATTAAATATGACTTTCCCTGAAAAACGGCAAGTCTGATATGAAAGTTGTGTATGAAAAAGTTGTAGGGCATGATGTAGCGCATGAACACAATAAAAATTGAAAAGATAGAAAATTAGATAAAAGAATTTTTTCGAGATAATCAACATTTTTTACAAATTTTTCAGTTTTTAAAAGCAAAATTTTAAGTTTATGCAGTTATTATTCAAAAACGGTAAGTCTGATACTCATTCAACATATACCGTTAATTAGGTGTATTAATTCTTAAAAAAAAACTATGAAGAAGATGTTGTAATGGAAATTTTCGACATACAATTTTGTTTTGTTCTTATTTGCGATAATTTGAGTCAGGAAAAATTGATGTAGGTAGTAGGTACCGGTACACACAATTATACATGAATATGGAATATGTTTTCAGTAATTCAATCTATAATGATTTTATTACCAAGTTTATACCAAGACAATATTTCCCACTTCCCACTGAAGATTAAAATTTTCCACAATGGTAGGGCTTAGGGCCATCATATAAGGCAAAAATCGAAAAGTTCCAAAAAGTGATCAGGTGTGGGAATAATCTTGTATTTTCGTTTTTTTTATTACGTCACTGTGTTTTTATGTTTGTTAAATTTAAATACTCAACATTTAAATCCAGAAAAAACAAAATCCATAATGGCTTTTGCCACAAAAAACGATATGTTATTGCTTTTACGCGTTTCACTTTATTATGTACGGCTCTTTATGCGAAATTCTAAGTTAGGAGAGGTTTTAGAGTTGGATTCAAAATCAAAGTTCCACGCCTTTTACAGAATATTTATATAAAATATTTGTATGCATAGCCGCTGTTGGGTACAATGAGGATATTTTCTTTTTCTAGGATTAATTTCCAACAATGTTATGGATTTTTTTTTTGTGGATTTCGGTTTGTGGATTTTCTCATCAACCCATTTTTTTAATATTTTTTTGTTTTTGTACTTTTTTTTGATTTGTCACAAAATATAGGTATTCTCCTGTGAAAAAAAATTGGACAGTTGTAAATTTATACAAATATGAATTTTTACTATTATTTTTTTAACTATTTATTTTCTTATCTAGGAAAAGTTAACAATTATGGGACATATTTTAATTTTCGATTTAGTTTTTGAGTAATTTTTGTTTTGTTAGAAAATACTGGAGCGAAAATTCGGAACAATTAAAAATTAGGTATAATTGAAAAAAATAATAATTAAAAGACACTTATTCTGTTATCTTATAAATTTTTATTGTAAAAACCAAATTTTTATATTATAATTAATTTTTTTTATATTATAAGAAGAATGATTCAAAATATTTATAAAAATATTAATAGTTTAGGTATTCCATTAGTGGCAATTACTGTTTCACATCTTATTTTCATGAAATCGGACAAGTTTTTCAATATTGAAAATGTTATTGAGCTCCATGTGGTTTTAATTAAAGTTTTGAGGTTATTCATTGTTTCGGAGCAGTGCTTTCAACCTGTAGCTTTTATATTGAGCAAATATTTTCAATAAGATTTAGATTTAGGCAAGATGGAGACCATTCCATTACTGCGATATTTTTGTTTTTGATGTGATCTTGAACCTAAATATAAAATTAAAAAAAAAAAAACACTGTTATTACAAAAAAAAATATTCAATGAAGAAAGTGCAATATCTAACCAACTTAGAAGCATAAACCTAAAAAAATATTACTTATGAGCAAGGAGCATTGTCTTGTTGAAAAATCAATTATCACAAGCGTTTCTAAAGAACATATAAACCAAAGGCTCCAATTCATTTTCCAAAATGCTTATGTAAACATCTGCATTAGTTTTTGAGGAAACAAAGCATATTTTTCTTATTTCTGGATGGCAGAAATATTTCCATGCCATTAAACCTTTAGATTTTGATGGCAAGATTGCATGCATTTATTGCTTAATCGTTCTCCTTCTTTTCGCCGAATCAACCGTCTGCCATCACTGTCGTACACTTTGAATTGGCTTTCCTCTGAAAATGTTACCTGCTACGACATATTTTCTATCCAAGAAACGTGTTCTTTTGCCCATGCAAGGCTATATGTATTGGCTTCAACTCAGACTTCTTGACTATAAGCGATGTGCATTTAATCCTTCGTTCAATAATCTATATCGTATACCAAACTGGATGAAATGGTTGTTCCCTTTGCTCTATACAGAGCGTTTCGATAATCTGTAGACGTTTTGAAACAGTTTTTCAAGCTGTAAAATTTTATGAAGGGCTCCTCGACTTAAGTTTTGTTGCAAGGTTGTCCTGATCCTTTAGTCCTATGTCCTATGAATACACTCGATTTCACGATATTTTTCAAAATATAAGCCACTTTGCCTTTAGAGCAGCACAATCTTTCAGCAATTTGCCTTGTTGACGCCATCATAGTAAAATCATATTGCTCTTTAACTCGTTACTTATTTTATCTTTATTATTTTAATTAGTATTACACTTCACACTTTATATTCACAACTAATCAATATTTAAAATTTTGGTCCTATAAAAATATAGAATACAAGTAGATATTGGATAGATAAACATGCCTGGAGAACAAAAAAGTCAATCTGTTTGTAAATTTCGGAATAATTACATTTATTACATGAAATGCCCTTCAGTGATCCAATCGGTTGCAGCACAGAAATATGTTTCCATTATGATGTGGTAGTCACCGATTTTATATAAAATTTATAATCAATAAAAAAATAAAAATAATTAATATAATCAATACTTCATAATTAAAAATATTATCTATATCAATATCTAAGTAAGCATATCAATATCTCATACAACACAATAAACAAATAACACAAAAAAAAATCAACAAAAAATTTTTTTTTTTAAACTATGTCTTGATACGTAATGAACGTAATGAACATTATTAACATTTCAAGGTCTTTGGTCTTCTGAACTATTAATTTAAAAATTATTTATAATAATTATTAATAACCTTTTTCCAGAAAAATACAATTTAAACACGTGATAGAGTTTCGGCTCCAATTCCTTGGACCCCGGAACCTATTGTGTTCATCACATTTAAGGGCTATTGTACTGATGACAAAAAAAAATAAAATTCTTAGGGTGTTCGGTTCCGACACTTGGGACGCCGGACTTCTTGTTTTTTCTTTGCACACACGAAGCAATTTGTCATGCAACTAGGCAAATTGCATCAACCGATTGCTTCGTGTGTGGGCAGCATAGATGATTAGTATAACGGATGATATGGTAAGTAATTTGTTTTGGCTTTTTATTTTTTTTATAAGTGGTGAGTGAATGGCTCATCTCGGAAGTTACCCAGTTCTAATCGAGCTAATAGGGATTTGTCATTTAACTATATTCATTGCGGCTATGATGTGAGGCCGTTTAGTTGTATTTCCAATCTGGCAAAGTATTTTGAACTTCTTGTTGCTAAAATGCCTTCTTTAACCGATATTAATTTTCTGCTACTTTCTTCATTTCTGACGACTCATGGTGCATTTAAGATTGATTGCAGCACTTTGGATTTAAACCTTTCCATTATTGTTGGAATAAAATCTGGAATCCCACAGTTCTACTATACTATAATACCAGATGAATTTCAAGTCGGCCTTGTATAGCAGGGATTTTTGACTTCATTGACAGTTGCGAATAACGCGCCTATTAACTAGTATAGTATAGTATAAGCAGGTTATATAAAAACTTCAATCTAAATTGTTTTTGATTTGTTGTTTTGCCAAATGAATACCAATGTACTTTGCAGAAATTGCGTGCGATAAAGGGACGTTATTTAGTGTTACAGCCAGACAATATTCTCTTTTACTGGTGAAAGTACCATGCACTGAATGGCTTTGATTCTCCATATTTTCAGCCAATCGTCAATTTTTGATAAATGTTCTTGAAATTTGTTTGAGGCAGCAGTTGGACTTTTGTGTACAAACTAGGCAGAATTCCGATGTGTATTCTTGTTGATATTTTAATACAAATTTATGACTGTACAGGTACGGTTTTATGAGAAGACATAACTCTTGAGGCAGCTTTTATTTCAATTTATATATATATAGTGTAGTGCCACACAGTGTATGCTACACTTTGTGGAACGTTTGTGATATATCTATACGAACGTCTATAATGTATCTATATATATCTCTAACACTCTAACTCAAGGCTGTCGAGCAATATTTTTTTTTCCAGTGTGTCGTTTATTACATTTACTACTCTATTAACTTCTGCTATGGACTGGCTTGGTATTAAATTTTCTTTTATCAATATTGGTCTTAGTCTTGTTATCAACCATTTCAAAAATCTTTAAAACAGTATAGGTATTAGTAAACAAATTGGCCTGAATGAAGTTACTGAACTTGGTCCTTGGATATTTACCCGGTTTTGACAATAAAATAATTTGGACTTTCTTCAATTGGTCCGGAAAACAGCTTAACCTTTGCATAGCATTGAATAGCATTTTTATATTTCTTACCAAAATCTAGCTACATATTTGCGTTTACCTACATTCATATAAACAGGGTTTCAACAAGTGAGTAATTAGTAGTAATGGTTTGGAGGTGGCAGCTTCGATTTTGAAAACAATTATTTTTCTAAAACGTTGATGTCTGCAAAAAGCAGATTTTCAACAAATGAGTAACGGTAGCTTTTGAAGCATATCGCTGCGGTCCCAACTATTAAAAATTGATCTTAAAATTTTTGAAAATTCTGGTTTCTTCAAAATAACAATTTTTCATTGTTTCTTATTTAATTTATACAAACATTTTTTCATTGTTTTTTTTTGTTTTGCACAATGGGGATTTTATTTTTTGAAATAAGTTAATAAGTACTAAAAAATTAAACAATGACCAAGAACCGTATAATTGTGTGGGTTGAATTTGTCATTTACATGTTATTGTTCAAACCCTATGAAAAATATAATAGAGTTAAATAAACTATTTAAAAAATACACTTTAAAAATCTATACTAATTCGTTTAATCGAAAATTAAAATTGAATTTATTTCAAATTTAAATAAAATACCACTTAATCATAGTTATATTTGTCTCGTCGAAATCTTGTAGATTGCCAACCACTAGGTACACCATTCGGCTTTCTTTAAAATTCTTATAGGTTCACTCGAAGTTTGATCTTTTAAAATCTACCGATTTTCTTATACCTTTAGGGCAATATTAGAGGTTTAAGATGGATGGAAGTGGAACAAAAGATTTTGTAGCACTCATTCTATATTCCAAATATTCTTACGATACTTTGTGTACTAACAAGTTTAATACCTATTGAAATATGTTGCTGTCGATTATTTGTGTAAATAAATGATTTCACTATTATTTGAAATAACTTCCATATTTAAACTTAGTCCGAATTAAAGATATATAAATATAAATTGAAAATTTTTTTTAATCATTTTAACGCACATCGAGTTTTACTTATTTTTTTTCCATCTTCAAAGAGTACTTTCACAAAATTTTATCCAATTCTTTCTTTGACTTCTTAACACAAAATGATTTACATATTCATCCTTCAAAATAGTCAGAATTAATAAATTGCTAATATGATAAAGTAATCTGAGTATTAAAATTTTAGAGCCATCACCACTTTAGTAATACAAGAAAAAAAAACTCAATTGGTTTTTCTTTTCATTATTACACATTCTTATATATATGTATGTACATAGTACAATAATTATGTACATAACATAATAATAATTATAAATAGCACGATTACTTTTATTCTTCACATAATAACGATAATGATGATAATAACTCTTTAAAAAGAATGTATGTATACCTATGTACCTACCTACCTATAATCATTAATATGGCTTCAAAAGTAGATCAGACCGATTGCAACCAAAAATAAAGGAATTCAAGTATATTTACATCTCAAATAACATTATAATGAAGTCCATATACATCAATTGTTTTTTTTTTTGTTTTTACTCATTTTATGCCCATCTTAGCGGACAAATTGACAACAAAATAATATCGGATAACATACTGCATCTGGGTGGTCATCAAATTACCATTATTTGTATATTAAGTCTTATGACATCTAAGTATGTATGTATGTATGTACATATACAATATGTAATATTGATTTCGATAGGAGCAATCGAAATAAAAATATGAAGATAGGGGAAGAAGCAAGAAGGGTATCATTGTATTTATTATTTTATACCATGGTTGATTCCTTGTAAAAATTATTACAATTTTATTAATCTAAGTAAATATGTAGGTGCAGCGTAGCTATATTATGTATCTTTAAATTTAGCAGTTCATTGAATTTATATTAGGTGTCATGGATAAAATAAAAAAATATAATAAATGTACATATGTATGTACATACTCATATATTAAAATTAATACAATTTTGTGTATAATGAAGCTCTACAAATGATGAAATTAAAAAGTAATTTGAACGCGTGCCTTAGGCAGAATTTTGAATTATTCTTATAATTTTATCTAATGATAACCTGTATTTAATTTTAATAAAATATTAATAAGTATGTATGTATACATATGTATGAAAATGTACAAAAATAAATTATTCTGCTAATGTAACAATTAATAATAAGTAAAATAAAAGCTCGCAGTTGAGTTTACTTTACATCTCTTCTTAATTACAGATAAAACTGTTATCATTTAACATAAAAAAGTCTTCTTAATTTTATACACGAAGATGTCCAAATCTTTAAACTCCTACCGAGTACCGATTGATCATATTAGATTGAAGTTGATTTAGAGTCTGACCTAAAGCATTTATTTTCTAGTACTATTTTGTTTTATTTTTTTCTTTTTAATTACATTCAATTTTATTTAAAAAAAAAAATCCAATGAGATTTAAGAGAGCTCTTGGAACGACATGGTGTAAATACTGAGAAGCTTAATTCACCTAAAATTTACTTGTTTTTTGTTGTTAAAAAAAACACCTGTCCATACTTGTCCCTACTTGATTTAATTAGGCATATTAATAATTGACTTAATTAATGATTGTCCCTATTTGATTTAATTAACGTAAATTTTCTCCGATCAAACAAAAAATCCGTGAGACATTAATAAATAAAAGATTTTATACCAACATTTTTCATTTACCTACCTAACTTTGTTACAAAACTAAAAATAACAAAAATATATACATATACTTTTTTTCGTTAACCTTTTTATTTATTAATATCAGCACATTTGAGAGTTGTTTTACAAGAAATTTTTAATGTGTATACATTATATTAAGATATATATATTAAATATATTAAAATTTGCGTAAACAAATCTTTTTATTAATTAATGTTTAACTTTTATTCTTATTGGGTTCTTTAACTTGCATTGTTGTTCATTTATGCTATTCATACGTATTTCATTTTAATTTATTTGACTTTAGTTTTTTTGATATTTTTGGAGGCAGCTATGATATTAGCTGATCTCATTTTCGTAGCTGCTTTTTTTGATGAAATTTTTGGTTTTACTTGTTTTACAACCAAGTCCTTATGAAGTTCTTTTAAACTTTCATCAACTGTTTTTTGCTGACTTTTAACAGTTCTTTTCAGCTTTTTAAGTGTAGCTTAGTTTTCCTACTTTAAAAATCCGACCAACAACTTTTTCTGGATTACTTTTAACAGTTTCTTTCAGTTTTTTAAGTTTAACTTGAACTTTTTTTAGGTTTTTTTTATTTGATTTTGGTCCAGCTACTTTCAAAATACTTTTTTCTCCATCTTTTTTATTACTGGCACCTTTTGTTTTACGCCCCATTATCAGTCTATATGTATATTTTTTTTAAATAAAAACTGCAGTTTGTTTTTTGAAATATTTTATCATTTATTAAATCGCTTGTACGATTACGTGTAAGTCATAGATATATCAAATTTAATATCTATCTAGCTGACTCTACTTTTAGGATTTTCAAATTTGAAAATATTACTGTTTCATTCAAGAGCTTTAGTGCCATCTTTTGAATTTGGTCTAAATTACGACACATTGGGGAAAACCACCTTACCATACCATACATATTTTATATTCTTTCTCAACAAAACTTGACTCGACACACTTTTATTAGCAACATTTTTCATGACGACTAGATGATATACATAAATTGGTTAGTAGCAACGTCAAGCGAGAAATATTAGAACTACCTTTGTAGTTTTAAAATTTTTGATATAAAATATTTTATTGAAGAATGTTTATCAAGTTATTTTTGCTTAAATTTTATAAAGTACATTTGGTATTTTAATTTATTATAAAGTCTTTGGAAACGATAAAAAATAAACGTCAGTTTTATGACAAAAGAAATAAAACAAAATAGATTTTTTCATTGATGAAATTGCTTTGATAGGAACAAATTTTTAGGTTATAAAATTAAAAGGTTTTCTTTTTGGTGTCGAGCGAGAGCTGTTAATTGTCTTGTAATTGATTTTTTCCGTCCATTTACCGTTGTTTATCAAGAATCTGTTTTTCTATTATTTAGGAATAATATTAGTTTTATTTGAAACTTACTGGATTGATTATTAATATTATTTTTTAAATATTTTCTTTTATATTTTTGTACATATTATAATTTAAAACAAAATTCTTTACATTTCAATTGAAAAGACAATTTGGTCTAAACTCTGTAAAATAAAAAAGTACCAAAACAATCATATAAACCTATTATTTTTTAAAGAAAATAAATAAAAAAAAAATGTTTTTCTGTCTTTCTTTACATTAAAAATAATATTATTGTATCCTCTTCAATTTTCTTTAATTCGCAATTCGTAATATATTATAATCTGCCAAGAGTGCCAAGCAAATTACGGGTACAGAAATGATTACTTTGTTTGTATTCATTTATTTTAATTTTGAATGCATGTAATCATAGTATTCAACAATGCTGCAGTAACAATTTAACACATCTCTGAAATGTCAAATTGGAATCTGATTCTGAAAATAAATTGTTTTGGATTTTTCTAAATTTTTTATTGCATATTTTTAATTAAAAAGTAATATAATCGACCCAAATATGGTTAGAACAGAGTTATAGGATATATATTATAGCATTTAAAAGCTTTTATTTTATTAATTTTGAATCATTATTAATTTTTGTTTAAAAATTAATTGAAAACTAAATTTTTGGGGGAATTTTATACAATTTTATCCTTTTTTATTTATATTTACGTACTTCATAATCAGAAAGAATATTTTTATTTAATTTAACTTAAAAGCCATTAAATATGCTAATTAAAACTAGTAAATATTTATAAAAATTAAAAAAAAAAATGAGTAAACTAAGATATAAAAGTGTGAGTATATTTTGGGTATTTGTTTTTTTGATAGCTTATCTAAAGTAAACTCAGTAGTTTTGCCAAAAAAGTATATTTTATATTTATCTAATATTTACATAAATATGCGGTAAAACCAGTTATTCTATGTTTGTTTAAAGTTAATTTTAATCAAAAACAAAGATCAAATTTTAATCACAACGAAAAGTTGTATTAATTTCAAATATTAAATTTGCATTTATAACTGGTCTATCTTGTCAAAGTATTGAAACTTTGTTTACAAAACTATTTGAATTTACTTTTATATTTATTATTATTAGAAAAGAGAAGAAATAATGGAAATGCCTGCAGATGAGATAAGTGCATCAACATGTATAGTACATCTAATTCTTGCTGGAACTTCAGCCTGGGCATTTAAATATTGTAACCCAGAATGGCTATTTTCATATATTTTGTATATAATATTATTTGGACATTCAGTAATTGGTGCAGCATATTATGGACATCCGCAACCATCAAATATTTTAAAAGCAATTTGCAAAAAAAGGTTGTATTTAATAAAATTTTGAATTATACTTTAATCAATAACATTATTTCTATTATTATTTTAGTTCAATTTTGGTTGAATCCTGTTCCATGCCATTTTTAGTTACTGAATTGTTATTATTAAAAGCTGGAGCAAATATACCAAATATTTTATATGTGCCAGCATTAACAGCTATTCTACCAATAACAAGTAGTTTCTTTATTAATGATTATGATCATTTAACAATAGATGTAACTGTGGGGCTTAATTTATGTGTTTTACTATATTTTGCAATACAATACGATAGTCCATGGGCATATGGACTTTTTACTTTAGGTATGCTTAATCAATTTGTTTTTAGTCAAATATGCCAGAGGTATGAAGTGCCGAGAATGGATTTAGTTGCAATTGGTTTAACTTTTTTTTGTATATTTAGTATAAATACATTGTGTGATGCAATATTGTAACAGAAACAACGTAACAAATTGACCTTAACTAGAGTTAGTTCATTAAGATATATGTATATATATTTGTTATACAAAAATGTAAAATTAGATATATAATAGTTTTCAATACAATACGCCTACCAGTGATCGTGTCAGTAGTAATCACATCAAATATTTAAATGTCTGATTATCCTAAGGTAGTTTTTAATTTTCTTTGCAAAATTTATAAAAATCAAATTATAATAGTGCAATCATATAAATATTTATGTCCTGTTTTTTATTTATTTATTTTTTATACGATTTTTATAATAATGGACATATATTTTTACAATTTTTAAATATGCAATAGTGTAGTTTGTAAATTTTGTTGTTTTATGGAAATTAAAATGTTTTATAAATATGTACACAAATTCGCATTTTTTATAATTGTTTTATTCAGCATTTGTAAGATATTAAGCTGGTTTAATTTACATTTTTTATAAGTTTTTCATCATTGAATTTTGCTTTCTCTAATTATTATATTAGATAATAAAATAAGGATTAAGGAAAATATCATAAGAAATTCATTAGGACACTTGATCTTAATGTTGATTGTTGACCTTGAAATTGTAATGTATCAGTATCAGAATCAGACCCAGACCAAGACCACTATATCTAGCCTAGGACTAGATTAGTTTTATTCACTATTCATTCAGCAATATTTTTATATTTGTCCGTTAAAAATTATCTATTGATTTAAAAAAGCTGTCAAAAAGTTATCGATTTTGATTTCAATTTATTTTTTTTGACAATCTTTTTTGACAGTAATATTTTTCCAAGCCCAGCGTTTACCACCAAAACTAAAACTTGAAAACAATGAAATAAAAATAATAAAAGTGGATACCCACAAAAAAAAGGTAACCAAATTTTTTAAATTTTGCTTAAAACATATATAATTTTTCTCTGAAGTGGAAAAAGTTTTCTTGGGGTAATTTTCTTTCAATTTTCGTATTATATTTGACAAATTCATATCTCCTTATTATTTCTATATTCATATCTCCTTATTGTTTAGAGCTTAGATAGTAATATTAAAATTAAGAATACAAATAAATTAAAAATTATTATTACCTCCTTCATTTATATTAAATTATATTTTAAATAAATAAAAAGTTATTACATATCATTTTCAACCAAAAAGCAAGTACTTATTTTTACTTTTTATTAAATATGAGAAGAAATAAACATTTAGCTGTATTTGTAATTGTAACGTTTAAAAAATATTTTAAAAAATATGAGAACTTATACTATTTATTTATTAATTAAATATATAAACAATTGCAATTCATTTTTGAGTATATTTCATTTTCACATTACGTATAGCAACCTTTATGTCATTTTCTCGATTGTTTTTTTTCGATTAGTTAACAAAATTAAATGAATCGATTTATTTAAACCCAAACAACATCGAAGTTTGAACTTTCAAATGTTTAAAAAACACTATCAAAAAGAACGAACGAAAACGAACGATTTGTAATTTTTTTTTCTTGTGTGCATTTGTTTTACTGTAAATAAGCCATTAAATAAGTTATATGAATAAAAATTGCATTAAATCATAAGTGTAAAATAATTTAGTTTTCTGATGAATTTAAACTTGACAATAATAGTTATTTTGTTTATACTTTGTGTATAATTTAAAATTAAGAAAAAAATGTCCTTTTGATGAAAATTAAAATTTTTGGAAGTTTGGTAAGTTAAAAGTGATTTATGCATGTACCTGTGTCATTTAATTTGTTTTTTTACATTGAATTTGGAAAACATAGTTTTAGATTTAGTTTGAAACAGTTTTTTAAATATTACATGTGATTCAAGTTTATGGAATAAATTTGTGATTGTGGTAATATGTAAAATAAATATGAGGAAAATTTGTGCGCAAATTTTAGGTTTCTTTTCTTGAAAGTTATGTTTAAGACTTAGGATTATATATCTGAAAAGTCTTAAACATCTTTTAACTTTGTACAGTACTAACATGTACTGTACAAATCGACATTTTTTCAGTGTTTCATAGTTTTATAAAACTTTAAAAATCAAACGTCGTGCATGTGTTTCAATATACTCACTACTCAGTAATAATGCCTTTAAATGCATTTACATAGGTACTATAATGTTAAAACTAACTTTCAGAATTGCAACAAGGTTGGTTTACAAAATATCAGGCCTTGATTTTTTATGTGTCGTTGTACGCATCATTTTAAAATAGACCTAATGAATAAAATTCATAATTTTCAATTCCATATGCATGAGCTTATATTCCGAGTAATCAGTAATCTATGTATTCTATATAAGAAAAAAATGTCGAAAAATAACAAAATAATAACAAAATATATATTTACATACATATTTGGGGAATTTCATTACTGCCTATTAATTTATTCCAAAAAATATTTCAAAGTCGTTCATGGAAATTATTTGATTATAAACTAAATGTAATATAATGTATATGGACATGTATTTTAAATTATCATTAGTTGAATATAGAGATTAGTTGAATATGAATTTGAATATAGAATATCCTATTTTATTAGATAAGATACAGGTAATACAAAAATGAAATAGAAATAAATATATTTAATTAATACAAAAGATCTATAAACAACGTCCAAGCAGTCCAAGCATCAATATACATAATATTCATTACATTGTTAAACCCATAATAATTATTTTAATTTTTTAAAGATCTATTTTACTTCCTTGTTTGGTCGTTTAAAATTGCAGGCCCAATTCCCTGGCGAACACTTATTACGTTTATGTCAATTTCTGAATCAAGTCATGTGCTATGTGTTAATTGTGTTCCAATTTTAATATTCAAAGGTAGTTTTAATGATTAGTATATACATTATGTACATACAATGTCCAAACAAATATTTTGCATTATATTTATGTAGGTAATTCTAAAATTTCTTCTCTCCACTTCTCTTTGAATTATTTTCATAGTAAATTATAAAAATTGTTTCAATCGTACACCTCTTTGTATTATTAATCTCAGTTTTAATAATTGTTATTGAAATCTATTAGTATCAATTAATTGATAATCTATGTTTTTTTGTTATTAAATATTACAATTTATACCTATTATTTTTATGATTGTATTATATTTTGAAATTTCCCGCAATTTTTAACCGCTCAATATGTTTTTTCTAAGTTGTACATATCTATTTATTTTTATTGAATGGATATTAATTAAATATTTAACGTTCAGCTACAATGAAAATAAATTTAGAATTTTTATGTTGTTTAGTTAAAATTCTTAAAAATCTCTTAGAATTTGTGATAACTAATTAATTAAGAAAACAATGAAAAAAAAAAAACAAATTTTGTTCAACTTTTTTTTTTTTTTATAAACCAATATCTTATGCTCCTCTATTGTCGTACACAAATAAAAATATTGTTCCTGTAATTTTGTATGGAGTTCTTCAACCTTACCCTTTTATCCAGTTTCTTCCCTATAATCGTGTTTCATAAAATAAAATTTCAAAAGTGAATTATATTTTGAATCTAACTGAACAATATTTTAACTAAAAACAACAACAAAAACTGTTGAACAGCTGCTCCATTGTTAAAAATACATAGGTACATACATTTTTTTTTTGTAAATGTTATAAAGAAAAGAAAACGATAAGAAAAATTTTAAAAAAGAAACAAAAAAAAAACTAGAAATTTTCTGTACATGTATTTATACTCATAAACATTTTTCTTACCACTTTGAAAATTAAATGTATGTGCATAAAATAGGTGTTATGAAAGGTAATGTCCCATTAAATAAATTTTTGGAAAAATAACACCCAACTTATAAAGGAATCAATCCAAGATATTTACGTTCAATTTTTAATAAACAAAGAACTGTTTTATATTGAAAACATAGTTTCTCAAACTACTTTGTAAATAAAATAGAAAATAACAGATTAAATTTTATTTTTGTGTAAATCAAGTTAGTTTCAAAAGTCGATATCCATGTGTATTTTATTATTCAGTTGATAGTTCAAAAGTTCCTAAAACATTAGGTACGATAAAAAATTTGATACCAATATTTTTAAAATTGTAAAGTCTTTGTGTATTCTTTACAACTATTGGTAATTTCCATTCTTTCCCTTGCCCACAACAAACCAGAAGCTTTTCTGAAATAAGTTTTACGTGTTGTTAAATTAAGAATCATCACATTTTTTGTATTCTCTGTTAACGGAATAATTAAACGATCAATATATGGTTGTTTTCATAAATACAAACCTGCAATCAATCTGCATGTTCTGAATTTATGAAAACACTTGTCAGATTTTCTGAATACTGTTCATAAATGCAAATTGTCAGTCTACTGGGCATCAACTTTACAGCATACATTTTTAGTATGCATAAACATGTTTGAAGTAGTTTTCTGAGTTGTTTTGAATATTTTAGTTTTTCTTTTGTTATTTAAGAAAGAATTGTTATTTTAAAAATGTAAGTACTCCATATTTTTTAATATATGTATTACAAAAACTTTCGAGATTTGCCATGGAAAACGATTTTAAAAGTGGGAAATATAAAAACTAACGTTGGAAATAAAAGACATATTAAATGAACAGAAACTTTGCAGAGTTATCAAGTAAATGTAAAATATAGGTAGAGTTTGTTTTCATTATTGGTGGCAAACTTCTTATCAGTTTGCAGCATTTATGAAAACACCATATCTCTGTACACTAGTATTCTTACTGCTTGTTGTTTTACTGCCGCTCAACTTTACATTGCTGTTTTTAATGACAGTCAAAGCTTGAAATGTGTGAGTAAGAATTTCATTTTATGTACAACACAAATGTATATATGTATATTGTTTTGTTTATTGCTTTCACTGCGCTCCATTTTTTTTTATAATCATAACTTTTTTTTGTTTTCAAAATTATAACCCTATTAGCAATTAGCCTGTGAATTTTTATTTGGCCAGTTGCATTGAATTCACTGAATATTGGGCCTTATCAGAAGATGTCAACTGATGTATTTTCTTTTCTTTATCTCTCACTCTTGTCATCTCTTAATTTGTGGTGAACCGAGAGAGGATTTTGCAGACAAAAAATTATGTGCCGCACGGTATGTATTTGACAAAAACATAGACAAGAACAATAAAATATTTTGTTGGCTATTAGAATTTTTTTTGGTATACACAAAATTAATCGTAAAAATAAAATTGCCATAGCAAAACAAGCTAAATTCATTAATACATAGATTAGTGTTTACTGTTGACATCCAACGGTATAATAGAAAGCTGATGTAGTATTGAGCTGTGTTGACGATGACTGCTGACATCGTCTAATAAGACTCACTCAAAAATGAAAAAAAAAGTATTGCCGGTATAAAGAAACTATGCCGGATATTTTAAAAATATACTTTATCAAAGTATATTATCCCAATCTAGTATTGGAAAATATCTCCAGTAAATGATATTTACTGTTCTTTTTCGTATGCATCGAGTTCTCATATAAAATAATGTCATTTCATGTTACATGCCTTTTTAGAGTCAACAAAATATTTAAAATCTTAAAATGTTGACCAGCTAAATTCCACATTAAGATAATTTTTATAAATTTTTTTAAATATTTACGGTCAACACGAATGTTCATATAAAGTGAAGAGAATATTTAAATAAAAATAAAGTGGAAAAAAAGTTTAAAAATTAAATTTTTCTTAAAAGTGAATTATTTCCACGCTCCATTTTTTGGATAACCATAACCTTTTTTTTTTTATTCAAAATTATAACCCAGCTGCAATGCCAGTTACTAAATAAAAATTAACATCCATTCTCTATAACTTGTACTTCGCGAATGAATAAAATATTCAAAAAATATTTCTCAATATTCATTGAAATTATAAATAATAATTTTGATTCTTTTTACTCGACAATAATACTTGACAATATAATACTTGTGATGGGCCCTAATAATTTTGTTTAAACTCGCTCAAATTTTCAATCAATTTAAATGAACATTGACCAGTAATATTACTTTATCAAGCAAAATGAAAAAAATATCGATGGGATTTTTATTCTAATCAATGCAAAATTTTTACTTGATGGAGAAATCAAAGATCAATATTCACTGAATTTAATTAATATAGTTAATGATTATTGATTGATTATTGATCGTAGGGCCCTTTAAATTATCAATAATAACATACACCACATATGTATTTGTTTATTTCAATACAGTGACGTCCAGTTGACTTTGAGTCTGCATTTATGAACAGCGTTAAGAAAATCTGACAACTGTGTTCATAAATTCAGAATATGCAGATTAACTGCAGGTTTGCATTTATGAAAACAAGGGTAGTTTTTATTTTTCTGATCAATCCCTGTGTTCACATTAAGTTGCAATTGCATATAACAAATTATTCTTTCTCTTTCACACTTATGCGTTTCTCCTGGAAAAAGCTTTTGTTTTCAAGTTTTTTCTAGGAAAAATGTGAAGGAGAAAGAAGAGTTGACTGTATTTGTAGCTTAATGTGAAAGCAACCAATCAGAACAGAATCAGAACTGTTAAAAAATAAATGCGAACAAGAAAAAAGAATTTGATGACTGTAATTACAATGTAATGTGAAGACAGCCAATTAAAACTGAGTCAGATCTGTCAAAAAATTGGTTTGATCTGAGTTTGAGAGTTCATATATTTTTAAGTATGCTTTTAAGTATGATACTTTTAAATTTGATTTCCTCAGATTTAATAAAAGTAGTCGGAGTATTGTTCTAATTAGAAAAATGAGAACGACCACAAATAAAAAAAGATTCGCTTATATTCATGATGCTATTAAAATCATTTTGAATTACGCACACATTCAAACTTGCAATTGTTGCAAAAAAATTACCGTGAGGTGTTGTTTTTACAACTGTTGTAAAGAAAAAAAAATACATTTTATGAAGGCCTGTATGATATCAATTAGATGTCACACAAAAAGACTGTTTTCCTATTTTTATCTTAGACGGTTGTATTTGAGAAATATTAATTTATATAATAAATTTATTATATTATGAAATCAAGATATGTGAATTTGAACTTAAAAAAAAAAAATTATAAAGGTTCAAGTTTTATTATTTAATTTTATTTTTGTATTTAGGTACAACAAAAAACAAAAATGTTAATATTATAATTTACAAAACTTAACAGCAATAATTTACTTTTAATATTACTTTTATATTTTAAAACTAGCACAAAATCGAATAACCAGCTTGAGTGGCTGTCAGCTTAAAAATAGCTTGAGTTTGATATATTTATTTTGAGTGACATAAATTTTAACGCATAAAATTTGTAAAACTTTCTATAAAATAAAAGTCTTATATTTTTAAATTCACTCTAAACATTAAACTAAACTTCGTTAATTGTTGACAGTAAATTTCAACTCAAGCTCTAAAAAAATGCTCAAGCCGCGTATTCAATTAAAATTTTCAAGTCAAGTAAGTAAATTTTTGTGATTGACTTCAGTGAAGGTGATTTCAAGAAAATAGCGTATACATGATGTTGAAGCGTACTCGAAGCGTACTTGAATTTATCATGTATACGGGGTAATAGTTTGACAAACACTGACTTAGACAATATAATTGTCTTTATCATTTAATTATGTAGGTATATAATTCTGTAGTTTTTAACTGATTTTTTATAAACATGGTTGAATTTTTTTTTGTTTTCGAATTTTCATGTTTTAAAGAATTTAAAGAAAATTGTCTTGCATGTACAACAGGATGACAACGAGTTACTTCACTAAATAATGTATTAGATATTTTCTTTCATAAAGAAGGTGAACTTTTCTTTATTTTTAATACCTTTTTTTATATCTGTTTTTGTTTTTGCAGATTACAAAAATTAGGGTAAAAATTTTCAGTTGATTGACAAAAGGAAAGTTTAAAAACAATAAGATACCTACAATTGAAATTAATATAAAGAAAATATATTATAATTGTGTTGTGTAACGTTTTCTGAAATAGGTACTTATCAATTATTTTTGTTTTAAAGCACATAACTGAAAATAATTTTAAAGTCAATTTTTATTATTAATAAGAAGTTTCAAAATATAATTAAATTTAATAATTAAAAATAAAAGGACTTTTTACGAGTTAATAATAATTTAATAATTTTGTAAATCACTTTTTGGATGATCAATTTCTAAAATGAATCTATAGTGCAATCTTTGAGATGCTTATAAATCAAAAGAAAAAAGGGTCTGTAACATTAATTTAATGTCACATTTTTTTTTATATATACATATGTATGTACATACTACATACATACTTTTTCAGATTGTATATTACAAAAATCGTATCCTTGTGATTTTACTATTGTTTTCTAAAAATAAATAAATTTTAAATTTATGCTATATTTTGTCACAATTTCTTTTATTAAAATATATTTAGAAATGTTTGTATACTAAAATACAAGAAAAAGGTTTTCAGAAATTTACATATATTTTAGAGGTAGATTTTTTTTTTAAATTCTTGTATGGTAGAGAGATTTTTAGTTACAATAGAAGACAAGGTAAATGAAGTATTTCTTACATTGAATACATTTTCATAATTAATTTTTTTGATTTGAATTAACTTATCAAAGATTCTTTATGATAATATATATAATTTTCCCAAAATATTCTGGACCTCAATATATATTTATGTATTTCTTCATGTAGGAACTATCTTCAGCAGAAGACTTATTCCAATTTCCATTCGTGAAACTTTATCTGTTTTTTCGATGGAACATTTAATTTGATGTGCTTTTATTGCAAATATTTTAAAATTCCCACGAAAATATGGAATTTAACTTGGTGAAGCATAAATGTTTTCACATAAATCCCACTCTAAGAAAATCAAATTCTTTACCTGAGATTTTATGTCTTATGAATTTATCTTTAATATAATTATTGAACATCATTGTAAGTAGGTATTTGTGTATCTTTTTTCTTTTAGAAAAATCTCATTCCTTTTATTTCTTATATTTTCGGTTGTAAGTAAATAAAATTATTTTTATGTATTTCTGTATCTTAAACTATTTACACATGTTCTAACCTTTTTTAGTTGCATATATCCTCTACTAGTTTTGTACCAAAATTTATTAGTTTTAATTTTTCGATATCTCTTATATTCACTTAATTCCCCCAACAAACTGAAGACAAATATCAGCATTTCCAAAATTCGTTTATACAATTCATCGATCCTTTTTGATTCTGGAATAAGACAGAAAGATAGAAAGAGAAGTATAAAGCCAAGGAAAAAAGGAAGAAAATGATCAGGAATTACAAATATTTATAGTAAATTTTTGTGTGATTTAAAAAGGACGAATTTATAGTAATATACCAGTGCAAAAATAATAAAAAAAAAAGAATGAGCAAAAATGTTTTTGTGCTGCATTGGTATTATTGTTATCATTTTAGGAAACCTGAAAGCAATGTATTAATAAAAAAAATCTTATTTTTTGTTTGAATGTATAAATGTGAATCTTTTATTTCAAATTTTTTGGTTGTACCTAAAAAAAAAAAACAAAACATAAGAGGATAAATCCAACAAGGGGAAATAAAAATACAAGTTGAAAATCAAAGTTGAAATAAAAAATATGCCTTTTTGAGTCACTCACTAGTCAGTCATCTGTCGATCAGATTTGGCGGTCCTGTTTTTAGTTTTACTCCTTCAAACGATTTTGCAAAAATATTTAATGGTTAAAAGGAGTAAAATAAGTTACGCTTAAATTTAAAATTAAATTTAATTAACAGTGATATAATCATGAAATTTTAATCTTATTTTTTGTTTTTTATTTTATAATTTATTAAATATGTTGTAATTGTTGAGTTTATATTTTTTTTAAATTTCGGTTTTTGTTCAAATTTAAAAAAAATGTACCTATACATATTTCAATAAAAATGATTAGGTGGAAATAAAAGAAAATTAAAGGTGAATTTATTAAAATATTGAAAATGCTTAGAATATCAAAATTGTGTACCTACATATAATTTTTCAAAGATTAAATTATATGTACTATCTATCTATCTACATACAACATAGAAATTAATTAATTTGTTCTGTATTTGTAGAAAACATTGAGTCATTGATTTAAAAGTTTTTAATGTTATTTTAAAATTAATTAAATCAAATTTAACTTTATACTATTTAAACTTAAAACTTTACTAAATAAACTTAAAACTATTTATTTTTATTTTGGAATTTTTTAGATCTCCTAACAAAAACTTACAGACAAATTTAACCATCAATTTGTCTAAAATATTTATTTGCAATAGTTCAGGAGAAACTTCGGAATCTAGTCTTAACACAAAAATCTTAAAATTTAACAAATTTTGCTGTTTTTTAAAGAAAAACTAAATATAAAAATTAAAAAAAAAAAGAATAAAAAAATGGCGCCAACTAGAGGAGTTCGAAATAGTGCTGTTCATCCAACAACTTCATTACCACATTTAGGAAGAAAAGGAATTACAAACAAGTAAAAATTAATTAATACCAAATTTAATTGATTTGTTGTATTTTAATAAATCGATTTTTGTTTTCTTATTTTTTTTATTTCATATGAAGCATTGCATTTGTTCCTAGATCGCAAAATACACAAGAAAATGTTGATCCTATATCAACACGTACGAAAAGAAAAGCTGAAGTTAGCCCATTAAAAAATGATAAAATAAAACGTTCAGCTTTGGGTAATTTAACGAATAATGTTATAAATTTACATTTGGATGAGGATAAAATTAATACAAAAACAAGAACTACAACTGGTCCCATAGATTGTACAAAAGCAACACTTGAACATGAAAATAAAAGAGTTGCTAATCTACTTAAAGCAAAAGTAACATAAATTTCTATTATATATTTTAGAAATTATTTTAATTTTAAATTAGATTTTTAACTTTTTGCCATGCTTGCAGAGTGAAAATTTTATTTTGACGGGAAATCAGCAGCAGCAACAACAGCAACAAAACCAATTGCAAGAAGTTAAAAAGACTGGAATAGTGTTGCGTAGTAATAAAATTGTTACGAGAGCTGTTACTGTTAAACAATCACAACAAAAACATGTTAGTTGCACTGCAAATGGAGCTGTTGTACCGTTATCAGCTATTCATAATCAACTTAAAAAACAACATGAACAACAAATGAAAGCAAAAGAATGTTATGAATTCGCTCAACAACAACATTATAAACAAAATCATCCAAAAAATACTGTAGAAATTATACAAAAGAATAATGCAAAAAATACTGCAAAAAACGTTTTAGAAAATGTTAAAAAAGATGTAATTGAAAAAAAACAAAAACAAGATCAACAAGAACAGTTAAAAAATGCAATTTTTGAACCACCGAAATATGTACCAAGTAGAAGAATTTCTTTAGATGCTAAAACAAGAAGAATATCAAATGAATTTGAAAAGACTGAAGATACTTTGTATATGTCGGCTTTAGAAGAATTGTAAATATATTAAAAAAATTAATTTTCTATTTTATAATTCTTATATTTTCTAGTCCATTATCTGGAGAAACTGTGTCGCGATTATCAATTGATAATAATAAACGAAAATCTTTGATTGAAAAACAATCAAATGAAAAAGATAAAACAAATCAAAATCGTATATTGACACCATCACCATTAAAACAACCTGAATATCAGGTACCGGCCGGGGTTGTGGATTTCGATAAAGAAAATTGGGATGATCCGTTTCAAGTATCACATTATGCGATGGATATTTTCAATTATATGAAAGAAAGAGAAGTAAAAAAAAAAAAATGAAAATGTTTAAATAATTATTTTATTTTAATAATTTGTTATTTTATACGATTTAGGTATTCTTTCCAATCGATGATTATATGGTGAGGCAAATACATTTAACAAAATGGATGCGGTCATTACTAATTGATTGGATGGTTGAAGTACAAGAAACATTTGAATTAAATCATGAAACACTATATTTAGCTGTGAAATTAGTTGATCTCTATTTAACCAAAGTAATTGTTGCAAAAGATAAATTACAATTATTAGGAGCAGCTTCATTATTTATTGCATGCAAATTCGATGTATGTTTAAATATTTATTAAAATTTAACTGTTTTCCGATATATTTTCTAGTGTGTAATAAATAATATATTTGAAATTAATTCTTATAAAATAGGAAAGAACTCCACCACTAGTTGAGGACTTTTTATATATTTGTGATGGAGCATATGTCCATAAAGAATTAATTAGAATGGAAATGAGTGTTTTAAAAACAATTGATTTTGATTTAAGTATACCACTGTCATATAGATTCCTCAGACGATATGCTAGAGTTAGTAGAATTTTATTTTTAAATTGTTTATTTTATTTGTCAACAAATATAATTGTTTTTTTTTTTTGTTTTTTTATTTTTTAGACTGCTAAAATTGCAATGCCCACTTTAACATTAGCGAGATATATATTAGAATTTTCATTAATGGATTATGAAATAGTTAGTTTAAGTGATTCAAAATTAGCATGCGCTGCTTTATTTATGGCATTAAAAATGAAAAATAGCAAATCTATAGAATCACCTTGGACTAAAACATTAGAATATTATACAGGTATTTTTTTATATTTAATTCTTCTATTAATCTAGATAAACATGTTTTTTTTTATCTTAAATAATAGGTTGTAAAGTAGCTGATTTTGGTTTTATAATACCTATTTTAAATGCTGGCTTAAAACGTAAACCTAGAGATGCAATAAAAACTATACGTAATAAATATTCTCATAAAATATTCTTCGAAGTTTCAAAAATACCACTGTTAGAAAATGTTAAATTATTTGAGGATACAGGATTACTTGGTGAAGATCAAAATATCAGTGAAATAAATTTGAAACTTACAGTAATCGAAAAATGATGAAGAAAAAGAAAGAAACAAACAAAAACACAAAGACAGTGAGTGACTGGAATTAAAAGGAGATTTGATTGAAAATGAAACGCTTTAAATAAAAAATAATTGATTAATTAAAATAGATTTATATAAGACGAAATATAAATTTAGTATTAAGAATTTTAGTTATAATTAGAAAAACAAATTTGTCCTTTTACTTTATATTCACTAACAACAACAACAAATACCCGGATGAACGCTACCCACTACTTAAAAACTCTTAAACTTTCATATATTTTATAATTTAAACTTTAATTTTTTTTTTATGAATGTTATTTTATTTTTTTTTATTTTTATATAACGACGATGTTTGGTGTTTTGTTTTTGTTTTCTTGTAATTCATTTTATATTTTAAAACATTTTTTTAAATGATTCGTTTTTAATATTTTTTTTTTTATTTTATTTTTATTTTATTTTATTTTATTCATTTCCAATACTTTGATTGGTGTTTTTTTTCTTATATTTTTCTAATATTGTAAAAGGAAACTTTAGAAAAAAGAAATTTTTCTTTTTTGAAATTAAAAGGGCATTTTGATAGAGTAAAAATGTTTTCGTATTTCACATTTAATCTAATTAAATTTTAATCAATACAACTTATTAAATAGATATATATTTTATTCTTAATAATTTTAAAAAATGAGGTTATACATAACAAAATAATTTAATAATAAAAAAAAAAAGAAAAAAAAAAAATAATTAGTAATTAACAAAAAAACTTTTTTGAACAAAAAAAAATACATTTTAAAAAATAAGTAAGTAATAAAAAATATGAGTTTTTACTAAAAAAGGATTGTACTGTCGTATTGTTATTGTAAATAAATGAAACGAATGTACAAAACTGAATTTAGAATTTTTGGCATTTTAAATATAGATTTTTCAGTAAGTGCAATGTAAGCGTCTTAACATGGAAATAAAATCAACAAAATATGTTATAATAATAACATAAAGTAATTAAAATAATTATTTTATAGTACAAAATTTGCGATTTGGATGAAGTGGCTTTCAATATCATGTTTTTTTCTTAATCCCGAAAAGTGGTGTACTAAAAATTTAGCAGGTTTTCTTAATTGTTTCAGTTTTTCTATCTGCAATACAATAAATTTTACAGTATTTAATGCGGGACATCAGTCACTACCATTCATGTAAAAATTCAAAACGCCTTTTGCACAAAAACTTTTCGTTATTTTTAAGTCTGACTGGCATCAACCAAATCCGTATGACATTATTTAACGACAATCAAAACGGTGGCCATTTCTATTTGGTTATTTTTTTGTGTTAGCATTATAATTTGAAATGATTTCAAGTATTAATGCAACAATCTTATATGAATTTGTATTTGAATATTGAATTTTTATTGCAACAGAAATGTGTATAAATTTGTTCTGTTATTCTTTTCCAACTCAACAGACATTTTTTTTTCAGAATTACAATTTTCTGGAATTAATCTACTAGTTTTGTTTCTAATCTACTCAGATTTTTTTATATATTGTTTGAGGCAATAAAATAAACAAAATTGGGTATTTCCATTTGTAATATAAATATGATTTTTGCAGTGAGATGAGATAATGGAAAATCCCAAAAAAATAAAAAAATAAATTATCATACAATTACAAAAATGTGTTGTTTTGTAGTATGTATTAAGGTTTCATTCTTGATTAAAATTGAATTTTTTTTTTTAAATTTTGATTCAAATTTTTTTTTTTCAAATATTTCTCTGAATTCTTTTTATATTTTTTCTACTTATTTTGTTTCATCTTCAAACTTTGAAATCTAGCCTACGAGTCAGTTTGACTGAAGCCATTTTGAAATTCCAATGTTCAATTTATGTGAACACATCAAAATTTCGTAAGCACAGATGACTAGGTTCACTTTATATAGAATCAATTAATTTTTCTTCTAAAGAAATGGAAGATGGAATTAACAATGAAGATACAGATTATTCTGAAACTTTATCATCAATTTATTGTTTTCTTTTCATCAAGATCCAATGAAATAATGTTTTTAACAGGTCTAGTTATAGACAGTTGAATATAGATTTAACAACGTATATAGAATTCCTTTTATTACTCTTTCATATTACTTACGTTTATTATTTATCAGTAGATTAACTCAACCTCACTACCTTTCTCAAGTCTCAAGTTACTTGATCATCTTCATTGCATTCAGACAGTGTATAAGGAATAATATATCTGACATCAGTTTACGGCTGATATTCCACCAGTACCAGAAGTAAAAATTGCAACTTGACACCGCTCTTCTGGTTCGATATCACGACGCTAAAATGGTATCATTCAAATTGCAAGAAAACTTAAAAAATATTCAACTGTGGCTAGAAGAATGGAACGTAAAAATAAATCAATCGAAGGCAACACATATCACTTTTGCTTCAAAGAAAAACCAACTCATTTAAATAATAAAATCATCCACAAAAAATGATGTAAAGTACTTAGGCATTCATTTAGAACAGACAGATTGCCAGTAAAAAGAAAGAGCTTGATATCAAATTTTGAAGTATGTATTGGTTAATGATAAACAACACACAGTTATCATTAACAAGTAAGATCTTAATTTATAAAGTCATAATAAAACCTATTTGGACATATGGAATCAAGCTTCGGGGTTCCGTAGCGAAAACCAACATCAATATCATACATGGAGGAGAGCAAACATCTTAGAGGGTTACTACTGGGAGGACTTCTCGGAAGTGAAAAAGAAAAAACCGGCAGAAATTGTTAGATTCATAAGAGTTATTAATCGGCTCAGTGACGGAGTCTGTTGAGAGGCAGAGGTGAAATTGCTGAGAGGGGGTACAACGGACCGCGAGGCCTAAGTGCGGAGGGGATAAGACAGTTGGTTGACGAATTCTTATTTCCACCCTATTAACCAACCAACCAACATCATACAAAGATTCCCAAATAAGGTGTTAAAGGACCACTCGTAAGTGTCCTTTGGTTTGTGCTAAATAAAGTCATCGAACACAACTAAAACATTGAATTCGTCACTAGTGTAATAAAACTAAATATAACATCAGCTACAAACTCAAACTTAAGTTGATCCAAACAATTTAGCTCGCAACCTAATAATAACTGGAGGTTAGAAGAGGAGAAGACCAAAACAGGTCTTCGATGGTAAACGCTGCTACAAGTCAAAATAAATAAATTTCATCATAAAGATTTGCTTATTATATCACAAATTAATAATATACAATTTATAATAATTTGTGATTATATTCATACTAATATAAATTGTAAATAAATTTAGGAAGTTAATAAAAAAAATTTAATTTTTCATTATCAGTTATGAAGTAATCAGTAAGGGAATTCTTTTTACTTATTCAATTTGGTTTTAAATAAGAATTCATTACCGGACTTACACACAGTTTAGTTATATTTTTTCAACAATTCAGTCGCATTGCTGCTCCTTGTCACATTTAGATAATATGAAAAATTATTATTTTATAATAAAAATTGTTACTATCAGTATAATATGGTACATTAAATGAATCATGGGTTCAATTGAGCACAATACTAAAAAAAAAATTAATCAAATAAATAATTGATGTTAAACTGACTATGAGATTAAAATTACTTTTTAACAGGTTGTCATCATTCACTGAGTCTAATATTAATAGTACAAAATTTCCTGATTCATTTTTATTTGGAGCATCAACAGCTGCATATCAAATTGAAGGCGGTTGGAATTCAGATGGCAAAGGACCAAGCATTTGGGATACATTTACTCATGAACATCCACAAAATATAGTAGATAGATCGAATGGTGATATTGGCCCAGACTCATATCATCTATTCAATGAAGATTTAAAAATTATTAAAGAATTGGGTGTATGTTTGAATTATTATATCAAAACATGTATAATATATGATTTTTATTGGAAATTTAATATTTTACAGTTAAATTTTTATCGCTTTTCAATATCATGGGCACGAATAATGCCATCAGGAGACATATCTTCATTAAATAAAGCTGGTATAAAATATTATAGTGATATTATAACGGAATTACTTAACAATAATATAGAACCAATGATAACAATGTATCATTATGATTTACCACAAAAATTAACTGATATCGGAGGATTCACAAATCCGTTATTTTTGAAGTATTTTGAAAAATATGCTGAAGTTTTGTATGAAAATTTCGGAAAAAATGTGAGTATAACTTTCTTCTGTTTCTTTTGTAACGCTTCTGCTGCCGTGCTAAACTTAAGCTATTTAATTTTTTATTTACAATAATTTTGATTCAACGACTTCATCTTTTTATGCCCTATATGTCCCACTGTAATGATGATGATGATTCAAACTCCCAATTTGATTTGCTTAACAGTTATATGCATTGTATTATTTAATTAAATTTTTGATAAAAGATTACTTTTGCCATTGGTATATATCGGTAATTTATTTTTCGTTTTTGTTCTATACCGGATCTCTTTTTTAATACATCCTTTGAATCCCTGCAGTTATCTCTATTCATTACAACTAACTAATTATAATATTTATTTATTTTATTTCGTACATATACATGAGACGGTAAGTTTCTATAATAGTATATAAAGTATAATGCATAGCAAATTCATAATTCTTAAATTAAATTAAATTAAACATTTAAACCTTAACCTAAAGAAATTAACAATAAAGAAAATAAATTTATAAAGAAAATAAATTTATAATAGAAAATTTACAAAGCGAAAGAAAGAAAAAAAAAAATAAAAAATAAAATAATATAAAAAAATAGAAAAAACAAGAACAAATTAAAGTTAAGATTATAGAATACGGAGATAAAATAATAAAATAACAAAAGCCCAACAACAAAAAGCAAAAAAAGTCTTTCCTCCAAACAAAACTATCTTTCAGACGTCACACACCTAACAAACATTATTCTACAAAATTTTTATTCTTCTTAATTAATGACTACACTTTTTCCTTAAAATATACCCAACAAAGCTCAAGGAATTAAACACATTTAAAAATAGAGAAATATAAATTTAAAAATAGAGGAATATAACACGAATTCCCTTAAAAAATGTTCCTTACTGTGGGATCATGAATCCACATAAGAAAATTTTTAATTGAAAAAAAAGAAGACCATTGAGATAATTTGACTTTGTGAAAAATCGTCTTCCAAAATCAATAAACCATGTAGATATTTCAAACTGCATTTTATTCTCTCTAATTTTATAATTTTTTTAGGTAAAATTTTGGATTACATTTAATGAACCGTTTGATTCTTGTATTCTTGGCTATGGCAGAGCAGTATATGCACCTAAGATTAATTCCCAAGGAGTTGCTGATTATTTATGTATAGATCATTCTATTAAAGCTCATGCATTAGCATATCGTTTGTATCGTGAGAAATTTTATGAAAGATATAATAAAATTGGAAAAATTGGAATAGCGATTAGTAGTCGATTTTATTTTTCAAAAACAAACGACACAAATTTAGTAGATCGAGGAATGCAATTTATGGTTAGAAATTTTTTTTTTTGTATTAACAAATAGTGAAAAAATAAAATTTAAATAAAATTCTAGCTGGGTTGGGTTGCTCATCCGATTTTCAGTAAAAATGGTGGTTATCCAGAAATTGTAGTTAAAGAAATTGAACGAAATAGTTTAGCCGAAGGTCGAGCTTGGTCACGACTGCCGAAAATGGATGAAAATTGGAAAAATATTATTAAAGGTTCTGCTGATTTTCTTGGTTTAAATTATTATACATCACAGTACATAGAATTTGCGCATCCACCGGAAGGAAATAGCCCATCTCTGGATAGAGATTCAAGAATAAAAACATATATAGATCCAGATTGGAAACGAGCAAAATCAACATGGTTATATAGTGTTCCAAATGGGTTGGAAGCTTTATTGGAGTAGGTATAAAATTTTTTATTATATTCATACTTAATATAATTTATATAATTTATTTTTAGATATGTGAAGGAAGAATATGATAATATTGAAGTTATAATTACAGAAAATGGGTTTTCTGATGATGGACAACTTGATGATGATGATCGTGTTGAATATTTTAAGGTGAGATGATTGAATAAAGTTAACAAAATATTATATACATATACTTCTACATTCATTTGTTAAATATATTCTTCAAATGCTTACTATATTTTAACTCTTAATAAATTTATTATATGAATATTATTGCCAGTTGAAGTACTATTTTTTTGTCTCAACTCGTTTTATTTTTTTTTTTTGTCATCTAATATAATTTTTTTTGTTTCCGTTCATATGTCTGCATATTATATATTTCTGTACCAATAACTTTTTTTTAAATGATTTTTAAATCAGAGTTTATTATAAAGGCTTTTGCCTGTAGAGAACGTTAAGCCGAGTTGAATACTAAGTTAAATCACAAATACAATATTAATGGTCTGTACCATGTTCTAGGATCTTAATTCACTTCTTATGATGTTTTTTAAAAATTTAAATTTATTTAATTTACTTCTATTTTCAAAGGATCATTTGGATGCCGTTTTACGTGCAATAAATCATGACTGTAATGTTTCCGCATATTCTGCCTGGAGTTTAATTGATAATTTTGAATGGTTACTAGGATATACGTAAATTCATAACTTATTTATTAATATATTATAATTATAATGAAAATTCTTATTTAATTTTAGTGAAAAATTTGGATTGTACTATGTCAATATGACAAGTCCAAATAAAGAAAGAATTGCGAAAAAATCTGCCAAATTTTATAGAGAAGTTATTAAAACCCATTCTTTACCATCAAACTAAAAATTTATTTAAAAGTTATAAAATTAATTAATGTATTTCAATTAATGTACTTCTTATATTTTAATTAAATAAAATAATTTATGACTGGTTGTGATATTGAACGTTACTTTCATTAAAAATGTTTGATTAAACTTATTGGCTTTTATTTTAGGTTCGTAAGGGTACAGTGGCTGCTGTCTTACAACGAGGTGCACTTAGACCATTGAGATTGTTGTATATCTTCCTGTAGTTTCATTCCATATTTTATTACTCACAATTATACCAATTATATATCGATTTTCAGCAATTTCAGTTCACATCTCGCAACTCACCCTTGTACGTATTGTGTACGGGTCGAAATCTCGCTTTAAAACATGTCATTTGATAAAATATCGCTTTTTAAGATATCGTTTTTCCATGTATGGCCTTTTCAAAATAGTGTTTTTTTTTTAAATTTCGCATCTTTTGAAAAAATCTTGCTTTTCTAAATTTATATAAAAATTTTGGAAAAAAGAGGACCCCGCTTTTGCCTTCAGCAGCTATTAGTTTTTAAGGTAAATATTCTGGAAAAAGCAGAAATCTCCCTATTTGTATCCAACAGCGACTGCGCATGCAAATATTTAAGAGACAAGATTTTGTATTTGTACATACATAATTTGTATATTGTGTATGTGTACATACATAAATTTTTTAGTTATTTTATAGTTCATAAAATATATTTCTATATGTAGGAGTATGTACTTAGTTTTAAAATCAAATTAATGTATCCTATAAAGTATAAATCACTTTAACAATTTACAGTTGAAGAGACTTAACAACATATACACATACTTTAATGCTAAAAATTTTGCCCATCATTAAACTTATCACGATAAAAAAATTTTTATGTTGATCTCTCATCCATCTACTGAGACTTTATGAGCAAAATGAAGAAAAAAAATGGGAAATCATGATGTCAGGACTTAAATGGATTAAAGGTACAAACAAGATTTGGAACAACTTTTTTGCAACAGAGTAGTTCTTTCCTCATTCATTTACTCAGCCATCTTTATTGTTCAATCAATAACACTATATTCTTAATTTGAATTCGCATAGTTTTTTTTCATAATGTTGTTTCGCAAAATATTCTATACGACTACATATTAATTATAAATAATAGAAAAAATTTAATTTTTCACTATCAGTTATGAAATTTATAAATAGAAGCAATAATTTGTGTAAATGTTTTTTGTACTAATTGAGTTTGGTTTTATAGTTGAGGGTTCATTATCGCACACAGTTTAGTTATATTTTTTGAACAATTCAGTCGTCGTATTGCTGCCTCATCACATTTAGATAATATGAAAAATTATTATTTCATAATAAAAATTGTTATTATCAGTATAATATGGTACATTCATAATATTGAGTTCAATTGAGTACAATAATAAAAAAAAAAATTAATTAAATAAATAATTGATGTTAAACTGACTATGAGACTAAAATTACTTTTTAACAGGTTATCATCATTCACTGAGTCTAATATTAATAATACAAAATTTCCTGATTCATTTTTATTTGGAGCATCAACAGCTGCATATCAAATTGAAGGTGGTTGGAATTCAGATGGCAAAGGACCAAGCATTTGGGATACATTTACTCATGAACATCCACAAAATATAGTAGATAGATCGAATGGTGATAT
This sequence comes from Argyra leucocephala, assembly GCA_963942445.1. Taxonomy (NCBI): domain Eukaryota; kingdom Metazoa; phylum Arthropoda; class Insecta; order Diptera; family Dolichopodidae; genus Argyra; species Argyra leucocephala. The sequence continues at coordinate 45,668,878 of OZ012678.1, read as the reverse complement.
TGGCCCGGACTCATATCATCTATTCAATGAAGATATAAAAATTATTAAAGAATTGGGTGTATGTTTGAATTATTATATCAAAACATGTATAATATATGATTTTTATTGGAAATTTAATATTTTACAGTTAAATTTTTATCGTTTTTCAATATCATGGGCACGAATAATGCCATCAGGAGAGATATCTTCATTAAATAAAGCTGGTATAAAATATTATAGTGATATTATAACGGAATTACTTAACAATAATATAGAACCAATGATAACAATGTATCATTATGATTTACCACAAAAATTAACTGATATCGGAGGATTCACAAATCCGTTATTTTTGAAGTATTTTGAAAACTATGTTGAAGTTTTGTATGAACATTTCGGAAAAAATGTGAGTATAACTTTCTTCTGTTTCTTTAGTAACAACGTTTCTACTTCTCTGTTGAAGTTAAGCTACTTAATTTTTTACTTACAATAATTTTGATTCAACAACTAGATCTTTAGGTTTGATTTTTTTCACAAACAAATATTGTGGTAACAACAAACTTTTAGCTACTTCACTTTAAAAATAACTGATCTTATATCTGATAAGTATACATATATATAATTAATAAACTTGAAACTCGATAAAATAAAATTGAAACTCGTGAGAGCTCGTTGTTAAACTGCCCATTAGAATTAAACTAACTAATAATAAATAATATATATAATATGTATGTATGTATATATGTATTGCAGGTTTTCGATTTAAGTGTTCTTTAATCTTATAAATGTTTTAGGTCAAATTTTGGATTACATTTAATGAACCATTTGATTATTGTATTCCTGGCTATGGTGATGCAACATTTCCACCTATGATTAATTCTGAAGGAATTGCTGATTATTTATGTTTAGATCATACTATTAAAGCTCACGCATTAGCATATCGTTTGTATCGTAAAAAATTTTATGAAAAATTTAACAAAACTGGAAAGATTGGAATAACAATTAGCAGTCGATTCTATTTTTCAAAAACAAAAGATACAAATTTAGTAGATCGAGGAATGCAATTTATGGTTAGAAAGTTTTTTTTTTTGTATTAACAAATAGATAGTGAAAAATAAAATTTAAATAAAATTCTAGTTGGGTTGGTTTGCTCATCCGATTTTCAGTAAAAGTGGTGGTTATCCAGAAATTCTAATTGAAGAAATTGGAAGAAATAGTTTAGCTGAGGGTCGAGCTTGGTCACGATTACCAATAATGGATGAAAATTGGAAAAATATCATCAAAGGTTCTGCTGATTTTCTTGGTTTAAACTATTATACATCAAGGTATATAGAATTTGCGAATCCACCGAAAGGTAATCGTCCATCTTTGGAAAGAGATTCAAGAATAAAAGCAATTATAGATCCAGAATGGAAACGAGCAAAATCAACATGGTTATATAGTGTGCCATGTGGATTGGAAGCTTTATTGGAGTAGGTGTTAAGAATTTTATTATACTGGCGGGTGCTCCACAGCATGGTGTATCAGCTTTTTAAGAGGGGAAGGAGCCGTTATTTTAAAATGTTAAAATTAAAAATAAAAAAAAATTATTAACTAATTCGAGGGTGCTCTATCGATTAGTGATATTTTCAACTTCTGGAAAGGATCGGAAAAGGGTTTTTTAAGCGCGAAAAATCGGTTAGTAAACTAAAATTATTAATAATCATTTTTATAAATAAATTTGTTTATCATGTTATCATATTTTTTAACGTAGAATACAAATTACCCCAAAATACTCCTTCCCATTTGAAAATCTAAATTTCGGCGATTCTTGGGCTTAAAAACCCCTTCTCGGAAGTTGAAAATATCACTAATCGATAGAGCACCCTTGATTTAGTTAATAATTTTTTTTTATTTTTTAAAAAGCTAATACGCGTGCTCTGGATCACCCGGTATATTTAATATATGTAATTTATATACATTATTTTCTTTTAGATATATCAAGCAAGAATATGATAATATTGAAGTTATAATTACAGAAAATGGTTATTCTGATGATGGACAACTGGATGATGATGACCGTATTCAGTATATTAAGGTTAGTATTTGAATAAAGTTAAAATTGAAAAATTGAAAATATTTTTCAAGTCAGTTACTATAATAAGAATTATTTATTTTTGAATTTTTCATTTAAAAAGGATCACTTGGATGCTGTCTTATATGCAATAAATCAAGGTTGCAATGTTTCTGGATACTCTGTTTGGAGTTTAATTGATAATTTTGAATGGTTAAAAGGTTACACGTAAGTTTAAAATTTAATTAAATAAAAATATCTAATGAAAGTTAATTAATTTTAGTGAAAAATTTGGATTGTACTATGTCAATATGACAAGTCCACATAAAGAAAGAATTGCCAAAAAGTCTGCAAAATTTTATGGAAATGTCATTAAAACTCATTCTTTGCCATCAAATTGAAAATTTATTTAAGTTTATAGATACATATATACACATAGGTATTACATACAATAATTTCATATAATTTTGTATTTTAATTAATTAGAGGAAATCATTTGTGACCGAATATTTTATTGCAATTTATTATTTTCATTTGAAGTGTGTTGATTAAATGTTTTTTCTTAAATATTTATTTTTATTTTTAAAGTACTTTTTTTGCATTTATTTTGTTGCCACTACAACTACCCAAATTAATACTATTATTAATGTGAGTGAAAAACGCCCTTTTGAACCTTTATTTGGTAAACTTCTTGTTTTAATTATTTCCTTATAATATTTTGCTGATTTTTTCTGAACTCGTTTTCGATTAGCATCTGAAAAATCGACTGAATACAAACCGAACTTTTGTCTAAAAATAAAACAAAGAATAATTATTTTATATTAAATTAACTATATTTTATACAAAAATCTATCGGAAGTATGTATTTCGGAAAAATGACCAATTGATATATGGCTTTTAAGAATACTAATTTCGAATACATAATTATTCTTTGATCAATAATATAGCATAATGATAATTAAGAAAATTTTCATCGAATTGCAAGTGATGAATCAAACTTTAAAACAAATTTATACCGAAATGGGAATTAAGCCCAGAAAAGAAAAAAGATATAACAAATAATGTATAAAACAGCATTTAGATAAATAGAATTAATTTATTCTACCAGCCCGTCCTGATGGAATCCCACTTTGTAGAATATAAAGTAGCATTTAGATAAACAGAATTGATTTGTTGTACCAATCCGCCCTGATGGAGTCCCACTTTGTAGAATATAAAGCAGCATTTAGATAAACAGATTGAATTTGTTGTACCAGCCCGCCCTAATAAAGTTCGACTTTGTAGACATTTTAAATGGACAAACACATTTGATCCTAACTTTGTAATTCGAAAGCCGGGTCGAAAGAGTTAAATTAAATTATATTCTAGTTTTAAATGTGTTAATATTTTATTTTTATCATTTTCGTTAATAAATGGTTGTAAATTCATTTTTGATGGTGTGTTAATAACTTATTCTACATTTGTAATTTAAAACGTTAAAGGTTGAAAAGTTTAAGTTGAACTTGTCAGTTCTTAGATGGGTTCGAAGTTTTTCTGTAGAATAATATTGTACTAAAGCCTAAAGCAATCACAAGTATCAACAAAAATATTTGTTTTTTAATTGAGTAGAAAGTCTTTGCGACCGAATTGATTTCTAACAGTGAAAGTAAAAAAAAACGTACTGAAAAAGTAGTTTTAAGATAGAACTGTATAAATATGAACTCACCAATACATCATTCACAATCACAATATATAATTAAATAATTACTAAATAACACAATTGAACTTGTCGATTAAATAAAATTTCAATTCATTGAAAACTTGTGCGATGTTTCTGTACTTTCAAGAACTTGTGCGTATTGATACTATTCTCTTTAAACATGTATGGCCTATAAGTCATTTAAAAATCGAACTAAAATTCATTTTTGTTATAAGACAAAGGAAAAATTTACTTTTTCATAAATATTTTAGTCAATATTTAACTATTGTATTTGCAATCGTATATCTTACTTACGTATAGCCAGCATTCCATTCGAAATTATCAATTAAACTCCAAGCAAAGTAACCACTAACATTAACACCATCTTTGATTGCCTTCAATACTGCTTGCAAATGATCCTAAAATTCAAATTTATTGTTTTTTTTTTTTAAATAAGAAATTTTTCATGTTTGATCTATTATACGATACCCTTAAGTATTCTACTCGACTTTCATCTTCTAATTCACCACGATCAGCCCATCCATTTTCAGTAATCATAATTTCAATACCTCCATAATTTTTTTGAATCCATCTAAATGAAATGTAAATAAAATTAAGTAAAATAAATTATTGAAATTTTAATTTTAAATAAAATTATTTATTTTTTTTTACTTTAATACTAATTCAAGTCCTTCGGGAACTGAATACCATTGATCTGTAAGTCCTGGTTTCCATTTTGGATTTGCTATCATTTTGAAATTAGCATCTTTTTCAAATGATATACCAGTTAGTTCTTCAGTTTGTGGTAATACCATTCTAGAGCTATAGTATTGAAAACCTAAGAAATCAGCACTTCCTTTAATTAATTCCATCCATGTTGAATTGAATTGTTGAAGTCTTGATACAGGTAATCCTTCTTTCTTACTATTCTCTGCTATTGTTTCAAGTAAAATTTTTGGATAACCACCATTTTTACCATATATAGGATGAGCGAAAACACCCAACTAAAAATTAAATTAATTTTATATTCTGGTGTATAGCATAAAAGCAAAATGAATGTATTATACCGTGAACTGTAAAGCTCTATCAATCAATTCAGTATTATTTGTTTCAGAGAAATAATATCTTGAATTGAGTGCAATTCCAATTTTACCACCATATTTTTGAAAATATTTTTCTTTATAAAATCTATAAGTTGTTGCATGAGCTTTTATTAAGTGATCAAAGCATACATAATCAGATATTCCTGTGGCATTAATCATTGGTGGATATTCACCTGTACCGTATCCATGTCGGCAAACAAAAAATGGTTCATTAAATGTTATCCAGTGTTTGACACGATCACCAAATCGTTCAAATAAGATATCAGAATAATTTTTAAAATGTTCAATAAATATTGGATTAAGAAAACCCCCAATGTTACTTAATTCTTGTGGTAAATCAAAATGAAATATTGTAATCATTGGTGTTACATTAGACTTAATTAATTTATTTATTATTGAATCATAATATTGTATACCAGGTTCATTAATCAAAGTATTATTACCAAATGGCATTATTCTGGCCCAAGATATTGAAAATCGATAAAATTGAAGCTAAATAGATAAATTAGATTATATAAATTTAAATAAATGTATTTTTTTATATTTGTATATATAGTATTATTAAGTAAAATCTTACTCCTAACTCTTTAATAGCTTTTAAATCTTCATCAAATTTATGATATGAATCGGCTGCTATATCACCATTTGATTTATCTGATATTCTTTCTGGATTTTGATGTGTATATGTATCCCAAATACTTGGTCCTTTGCCATCTAGATTCCAACCACCTTCAATTTGATAGGCCGATGAAGCTGAACCGAATATAAAATTATCAGGAAATTTTTTATCATCATTTTCTGCCCCGTTTACTGATATACAATATATTTGAATAATTAAAATAATTCTATAAAATAAAATTTAAAATCAATTAATTTAATTTAATATATAATTAAATTTAACAATCTATGAATACACATATAAATATTTCAAAATTTAATTTACATAATTACAAAAAATGTATAGTTAAAGAAAAGTATTTAAATTTATTTCAAATCGAAATAAATTTTGGGTTTTTGTTAAGAATTAATTTGAAAAAGAAATGTTAAGTGTTTACAACAATTCATTTCTTGTTCAAGAAGCTGAAGCATCGCTGCCTTAAATGATGGCATTAGTTTTCTTATTTAGCATTCATATATCGAACTTGAAAACTTGTTTCCACCTACATTTGATATCATATCATACTTTGTAAGGTTTATAACTGCAGCAAATAGAAAACTGCTACATTCCCATTTCACAAATCGATTTCTATGGGGGAATTAAAATTCGATAGATAGACTGATTAGTTAAAATAGAATTAAATTAAATAATTTAAGCAAACTATTTATGAAAAAAGTAAAAATATTAATGAGCGTAGATTTACAGATAGATTAGTCTGGAATTCGTTGCCGTTAGAGAAATAGAAAATTTGGATGGTTCAGTGGTTCAGAAGGTGAATGATGAGACAAAGACATCAACTCATTATTGTCATGTAAATAAAAAAATAAAAAAACAGAACTGAAAACACTGAATTCTAAAGTTGAAAATCATTATGCATAAACAGAGGTATTACAATGCAATCAAATGGGTGAATTTAATTTTTGTATAATTACAAGACTATAGGATAAAACTGTTTTTACGCGGTGACTTGGTATACATACACAATCACATATAACAGTTTTTTCTCTTAAATTATTTATATACATATCAATTTATTTAAATGTGGAGCATTGCATTTATGGTATGGTGGCCTAACTTTGCTTTCATAATAGCATAATTCAATTTTATCAAAGTGATAATTAAATTGTATTCCAAATTTGTTTAAAAAATATTGAATTCAATTTGAGAATAATTAACTCAAGCGCCAGCATCTTCTGAATAGTAGTCAAATAACATAATCACTACACACATAATCAAAATTTAAATTAATGAAAAACTTTTTAATTTTTAAAATGCATTTACTCATCTGAGAGTAAGTAATACTAAATTCAATAATGTTATATATCGATTTTAAATTAATTATTTTAAATTAAATTACATAAATTTCAACTGGTATTCCATTTTACAAAAATTATCCAACTGATTTGAAAATATAAAAAAATTCACTATATACCTAATTAACTGATAGCCTCACGTCTCCTACTAATTTCAAATGCTAATATTAAACTACTTTGGAATCTAATTAGAATTATGTATATTTATGCAATAAATATAAATTATAAAAAAAAAATTTATTCTACCCCATAATATACAATATACATAATACTATATACATAACTATACATTTTAATCCTCTTCTTTTATCAAATTGTAGTAAGCACTAAGCAGTTCAAAGAGTTAAGTTAAAAATGAAAATTTCATATGAGTTGTTTAAAATGATTTTTTATATTTAATGATCTAAGGTACTTCTCAGTATGTGGATGAATAGATAAATAGCAGTTCGTAAAATATTGCAGTACATTTAAAAAATATTAAGTATCATTTTTGTAAAAATATTCATGTGAATTTCTTATTATAGGCAGGTTTTAATCTATACTTATAAAAGGGAAAGTTTGTTTGTTTGTTTGTTTGTTTATTTGTTTGTTCGCTATACACGCCCACAGTTTTAAAGATAGAGTTATGAAATTTTGCACAGTTATTCATGGTACCGGTATGCAAATAACGCGGTACTTTACAAAGCCATCAGATGACAGGTTCGGGTTGCTGCCGTACAACTCTTACCAAGACTCAAGAATATTTTAAAAACCATGTGTGTGACAGATATGAAAATTTACATTTAGATTCTCTTTCACAAAAAAAGAAATTCGACTGTTACCGATTTCGAAAATTTGAACTGGTTCGGGTTGCTGCCGTACAACTTCCAGCACGTATGTCCCGGGACTATTTCAAAAACCAATTGTGTTACAGGCATGAAAACTTACACTTAGATACTCTTCCACAAATAAAGAAATTCGACTGTTACCGATTTCAAAAATTTGGACTGGTTCGGGTTGCTGTCGTACAACTCCTAGCACTTACGTTTCAGGAATATTTCAAAAACCAATTGTGTTACAGGCATAAAAACTTACACTTAGATACTCTTTCACAAATAAAGAAATTCGACTATTACCGATTTCAAAAATTTGGACTGGTTCGGGTTGCTGTCGTACAACTCCTAGCACTTACGTTTCAGGAATATTTCAAAAACCAATTGTGTTACAGGCATAAAAACTTACACTTAGATACTCTTTCACAAATAAAGAAATTCGACTGTTACCGATTTCGAAAATTTGGACTGGTTCGAGTTGTTACCGTACAACTCCTAGCACGTACGTTTCAGGAATATTTCAAAAACCAATTGTGTTACAGGCATAAAAACTTACACTTAGATACTCTTTCACAAAGAAAGAAATTCGACTGTTACCGATTTCAAAAATTTGGAGTGGTTCGGGTTGCTGTCGTACAACTCCTAGCACGTACGTTTCAGGAATATTTCAAAAACCAATTGTGTTACAGGTATAAAAACTTACACTTAGATACTCTTTCACAAATAAAGAAATTCGACTATTACCGATTTCAAAAATTTGGACTGGTTCGGGTTGCTGTCGTACAACTCCTAGCACTTACGTTTCAGGAATATTTCAAAAACCAATTGTGTTACAGGCATAAAAACTTACACTTAGATACTCTTTCACAAATAAAGAAATTCGACTGTTACCGATTTCGAAAATTTGGACTGGTTCGAGTTGTTACCGTACAACTCCTAGCACGTACGTTTCAGGAATATTTCAAAAACCAATTGTGTTACAGGCATAAAAACTTACACTTAGATACTCTTTCACAAATAAAGAAATTCGACTGTTACCGATTTCAAAAATTTGGAGTGGTTCGGGTTGCTGTCGTACAACTCCTAGCACGTACGTTTCAGGAATATTTCAAAAACCAATTGTGTTACAGGCATAAAAACTTACACTTAGATACTCTTTCACAAATAAAGAAATTCGACTGTTACCGATTTCAAAAATTTGGAGTGGTTCGGGTTGCTGTCGTACAACTCCTAGCACGTACGTTTCAGGAATATTTCAAAAACCAATTGTGTTACAGGCATAAAAACTTACACTTAGATACTCTTTCACAAATAAAGAAATTCGACTATTACCGATTTCAAAAATTTGGACTGGTTCGGGTTGCTGTCGTACAACTCCTAGCACTTACGTTTCAGGAATATTTCAAAAACCAATTGTGTTACAGGCATGAAAATTTACACTTACATACTCTATCAGAAATGTTTCAAAAAAAACAATTGTGTTACAGACTTGAAAATTTATTCATAGGTATTCTATGAAAAATAAAAAAACATGTATTGTCCTGAAAAAGTATTTTCGAATTTAGGAATCAGTATAAAATTTGTACATGACTATGTGAAGTGGCTATGTAAATTAGCCACAAAAATGTGACGATTCGTTTTATTAATCAGAAAATACTGCAGAGTGTTCCAGGGGGTCCATGTGTACAAATCGATAGATAAAGTTATCGATGAAAATGAAGTTGTTCCTCCTAATCAATTGGAATTAAAAGTAGTACCTTCAATAGTGCTTCTACGAAACTTGAAGAACCCAAAACTACGGTACTAGATTACGAATAAGAACTTGGCATCCTAATTTCATTTAAGTACAAATTCCAATTGATTGTGGAAAAAACGAACATGTCTTTATTTCAAGAATACCTCAACAGCAAGGAGCGTATTTGCTGATACTTCATCAGAAAAGATCACTAAAATATTGTTTACAAAGAAATAATTTTAATATAAGTATAGCTTAAGTTGGAGTATTGTTGATATTTTTTTATCGTAGTGAAAAAAAATATTAGAATATTTTTGATAAACCAATTTTTTTCAATTCGATTCATAAATCAAACTTCATTGAAATAAATTCGATTCATTTTGTTGTCGACCCGGACAACGTCGGGTAACTTTGCTAGTATTTAATAAAATAACGAATTCTGAGTTCTAACGACGTAAAAAATTCGTTTCGCATTTCGTTTGCGAATTTATGATGCTATCCAAAAATGAAGAATAAAATATGTAAAAAATACGTAGCAAATACGTAGTAATAAATATATAATTAAATGTCAATTTCAAATCCATATATTAACAAGTCTCTGTTAATTTATTTGGTAGAGAGTATCTGAAAGCGAAAATGGCTGTATGAATTAGACGCCAGAAATTTGCGACAAATATTGATAAGCCTATTAAATAAATTTATGAGGAGTAGTAAAATTATTATAAGAAAACACTTTCCACAAATCAAAATATGCATCATACATTTTTTTCCCGAATCAGTTGAATAACGTTGATGTAGATACAGTTCTCCAATAGGATGTATATGTAAGTATATTCGTACAAAGAACATTGTTGGATTGGAATGTGTTAAAAAAAATTGGATTAAAATGGATTAATATTCATAAGAAATTAACACCAAGGTATTAATCTTCCAAAAATATGGAGTTATATTAGAGTGAACCTCTATGGTGAGTATAGAACCATCTACACATATCTACACATATAGTCATTGCTTCATATATACATATAATTTTTATGTACATATATATATAGTCATTGGTACCAACCGAGAGTAAATGATGAGGCACACAAAAAATTTTATAAAATACATATTAAGACAATTTCATGGACAGTCATTTGTCCAGTTTTAGTAATTGACCACCACATATATAGATATTTGATGATAAGTCAGTTTTATAACTGTTCGATAAGAATTGATTTTGATTTCAGATTAATTTAAATTTGTTTAAATTCCACACTTATTATAGATTGCGGTATTGATTGAGTTAAATTGAATTGTTCACAAAATAAAGCTTTTTTCTTTAATAAGTTTGAAGCCGACAGGCGACAAAGTGTATAGCTTATATATTAATATTATAATTAATTATTAACTGTAATTTGTATTCAAAGCAAAACTTATTAAATACCGAATTTTTCATTGTACGGAATAATATTAAAGGAAGCGGTTCTTATAACTGCTTTCTATATCTGAGATATGAAATTCGAATTGTTTTAAATTTTGACTCGGAAATATTTAACAAATGGTTATTTTTCATATTTGCTATTTAGATACAAATTAAATGAGAAAGGAGAGGCGTTGCTTTATGAATTAGAAAAAAATATTCATAATTAAAGCTCTATCTCTCTGTTATGAATGTACTCAAGTTTTAAACTCTCTATGTTTTTTTTATTTAATTCAAAGTGACTTTATTCATACTTGCTTTATATTAAGTATGTGGTAGGTACTAATAATAATTGTGTTCTAAATTTTTATAATATATATATACTTATGTACATATAAGATCTTATAAATAAAGATAAAATCATCAAATACTTTAGATTTAAGGTAGATAATTAGCATGAAATAATGAATACGGTAAATAACAAAATTAGCAAAATAAAAAAAAAATATTTTATTTTGAATATTTGAATCATAAAAATAAAGATGGGTGAAAGTGAAAGTTATTTTTTTTTTTTCTTTAATCTAAAGCTAAACTGACATTTGATGTGCTTATGAATTATTTTCATAATAAAAGAAATATTAACTGGCCGGCTACACACTTACTCACTTGACTGTTTCTGTTTGTGTTTTTATGTGACGTAGACACGTAAATGGCACATTTATTGTTAGCACAGTTTGTTTATAATTCATTTTTTGAATTAATGAAATGCATAAAAGTGAGCTCAAACTCAAAGTTTAGGAAAAACAGTAATCAATCTTATCAATCTAGATAAGAACAATGAATTACCTTGACATCGTAAAAGTCTCAACATAGTTAAATACAACGTCCACATGATCTTAAATGTATACAAAAGCTCACAAAAGCTTGATACATTGTCTACATGATCACAATTGTTGTTGACGATGTCTCCATGAGCGGTTTGACAGGTATTTGGGTTTACAACAATTTTAAAAAACCCAATATTGTACAGTGTCAATAAAAACTGTATGTTCATTCTGATTGATCACAAATGAATTGAAACACCATATCTCAGAAAGCTCTTATTACACAATGTTGCCAACTTATTTTACGGATAAAATTGACAACTTAGTTTTTTATATATTGTATCAGGTTGAAATTTTTATTTTAAGACATTTACGGTGACATCGCTACTATATATTTATTCAACTATATTCATATACATTGAAACATATAGGTAACCAGGTATAACATATGTAAATTGAAAAGGTGAAAAGCAAGAGGGTAAAAGTACATTTTTTTCCTAAATATCACATACCACAAAATCAGTTAAAAATTATTTTAGAATCTACATTCGGTTTACATAACACACCAGCTATTAAAAAAATTTTGCAACACGTGATATTAACAATACCAAACATGATATTCTGAACAATTTTGTTTTATGCACTTATACCCTTTTGCTTCTAATCCTTTCAATTGTTATAATTATTTAGTTATGTGTATATATTTAAGCTTTTTTTGTTTCGATGAAGATATAATGCCCAATGAACTTAAAGTTAATAAAGCTATCCCGGTATACAAAAAAAGAAGGAAATAAAAATGATACTAACAATAATTTTAGGCCAATTTCAGTAGCATCCGTTTTTAGAAAAATTAAGAATAATAACTTAATTTGTCAAAATCAATACGGCTCCACAAAAGGCTCAAATATACTAGATCAGCAATATTTGATCTAATATCACACATACAGAATGAAATATCGAAAAAGAACGAAGTAGACGTGATATTTATTCGATTTAACAAAGGCGTTTGACTCAGTATGATAGAACAAACCTTATGAGAGTATTTTATGTCTACGACGCAAAAGTTTATAGTAGTTGACCAGCGAATGAAATTCACAAATATGATGCTAAAATTAATGATGCCCTTGATGCGTTTTGGGCTAAAGGGAATGGGTTAACTTTGAACCCAATTAAATATCATAATTCTTTATGTCCAAAACATTGATAGATACTACAATTTTGGCAAAAATTAAGTTGAATCACTATGTTGTTGAGTATGTATGTAGATGTATAATCTTAGTATTGATGTATTCAACAAAACGTTTACATGGAATGATAACATAAATCATATCTCTAGGTGTGTTTACTCATGCCTTTGACTTCGAAACTTTGGAAGTTTTCGTATTATATGAGTGAATTGGTAAAGAAAAAACTAGCTTTATCATTAATTCTGGCTTTTTTTTTATGTATTGTGACGTTGTCTACTCGGATTGTGTGATCTTGAGTTGTACAGATTAAATGTTGTATTTAATACATGTACCCGTTTTGTTACCAATAAAAAGCTATGATAGAATTTGTGATGTATCTAAATTGATACACAACTGCTTGTACCTCCGTTTCAAATATTTACCACTGAGTTTCAAATATTTACTCTACATGAAGAAAATCATTTAGTAAATCAAACCTGCCTATCTACACAATAATTTGATATTTGGTAAATAACCTAGTGGTATAAATTTAAAGGTTCCACGTCATAATGGTAGACTTAGACCTTTATCATTTTTTTTCCAGAGTGGCAGTATTATGGAATTCATTGCCAAAAATGTTATAAGTTGTGAAGTACCTATTAGCAGGTTTAGAGAGCTATCTTGAAAATATTTTGAAGGCAAACTGTGCAAGGAGGAAATGAACGTATATAATCTACTTTTTTTAAGTTGAAATAATTTTATCTAATTGAAATGATTTATGATTTGCAAATAAATTTTTAAATGATTTAGTTGTAAGCTAAGTATATGGTAATTAACAATATCATAAATCTATTTGTATATACTTATAAAAACTCATCGCCTTATATATACTATAACAGTAATAAATAAATAAATAAATCAATTATATGAGTGTTGTATTGCCAATTCAGAATTTAAATGGTTCCAGAGTTATTTAAAAATCCGGAAAACTATTATAATTTAAAAGTTATCAAAAAATACTATATGAAGTGTGACGAAAAGCTACACCAATGAAATCGATTTCGCTGTTATTCAGAGCAGTTCTCTAGAGCCGTCAGCGCTTTTTGCTTGCTGTATAAGTACCTTTTCAGGATTAAAACTAAATGGAAGATCGTTTATATATACGCGGATGGTATTGTGTTAGTTTTTTCTAGAACAAATCTATACTGGAACTTAGCTACAAAAGGGGATGATAACATGCGCACGGTTTATAACCTGATTAATCTACATAAGCTCATAGTAAATGTCAAGAAAACTAAGATTATGTTAATAAAATCTAGAAATATTAATTTGTCTGTGTATTATAATGGTAGTATAAATTGGAGAAAGTTAACAAATATCTTGGGGTGATTATATAGATGAAGAACTAAGTTGGATATAGTCATCTTAATAATTGAATGAAAAAATTAAATTATCAACTATAGCCTTTTCCATAGCTCAATCACACGTGGTATTGGAATATGTGGGAATACTTTTCATAAAAACATTAATGCACTATAGAAAATATAAAATAAAAACATAAATCTATTTGGGTTAACCATGAAAACATCAGCTACGTATGAAATGCATTATAAATTTTAAAATTAAATGAGTTTGAAAAAATGTCACAGGTTGTGTATATTCATAACATCGAAAATAAAAATTTAAAATCAAACACAGAAATAATTAACAACCAATGTTAGCGGCTATAATACTGGGACAGCAGATGAACTAAGAAGTAAACCAGGATTGAGATTGAATGGGTTTGAGGCGATTATGAAGAGTAGCTCCACATTCTACAATCAAGCCGAAGATGAAATTAAAGACCCAAAATATATTTGTTGTTTTATTCAACATTTTTTTTTGTTGTTACTTTTTTTTTATACATTCCTATATTTAAGATTAAAACCTATTTTTTTTCTCCTTATTTTTATATTACTTATGAAGTTTTTAATGTTTCCACTTTGCACTGAATACTGTTCTTATTTCTTTTTTAATATACGTTATAATTTTTAATATATTGTTTATAATGTACTGAAAAATACACTCTGTACGAGCTTTTAGCTCTTTTTTAGATTAAATTTAAATAAAATTAAAAAAAATAAAAATAAATTGAATATTGTCTTTCTCTTTTTAACAAAAAATATTTTTTACAGATTTACTAATCGTTCTTATTTGTGTATTGGGTTAATATACAATATATCACAACATACATTATACAATTTTAATTAAAAAAACCGATTCCCCATGGCAGCTAGTGCTTGTGAATCACTTTTGTGTATAGTCATGCAGGAGAAGCCATTGTTTTTGAATAAAAAAGTTAGGGAGTTTGGGAAACTTACGCTGTCACACATTTGCAGATATAGTAGAAAATAACATGTTAATTTCAACAATTCGACTATTTTTGACAATATTATCTACGTCTATGTAAATTGGCCAAATTTTTTATGAACTTCTTGCATGTTTTTATAGAGACCAGTCGTCTCAATTGATATTGCAAATAAATAAATAAATGATTACATTTGACCATTCCATTAATAATAATAATAATAATAATAATAATAATAATAATAATAATAATAATAATAATAATAATAATAATAATATTAATTTTAACATTTTCATATTTCGTTGGTTTGTCAAATATTTGAAGTTTTGGCTTGACGTAATGAATTAAAAAGGAATTGTCGTATAAATTTGATAAAAATAATAAAAAAAAATGTATTTCTGTATTATCTCTTTTTCCGTTCAATTTAATCTCAACGTAATGAAAACATAGTCTTTAAAATAACGATGATTTATTTTTGTTATCATTATCAACCATTGAGGTAATAATTTTTATTTTTACCAAAGGTGTCATTAGATGTTGTCAATTATAAATGTTGTAATTTCAAAAATAAGTCTATATTAATTACTTATTTTTTCTAAATAAGTTAATAACAACAAAACATTTTCTTTTTATTGAACTCTTTAGGTTAACAACAAAACTAATTATTATGTTTAAAAAGTAAAATAAGAAAAATAATATACGCGGGCGATCTTTATTTCTTTTTAAAGAATCTTTTTAATTGAATTTTACTTCTATTTTATATTATGATACCACCATTTTATTCTAAAGGTCCCCTAACCTCCCGGAGGGGATTTGGCACTACATCGCAGCCGAAAATGAGACTATTGTGATTACACTCTATGAAATTACAAATGAGGTTATTGTGATATAGTGATCACACTCAGGATATTCTTCAATGGTATGTTAGAAAGCTCTCATTGTTCGGGGAATACTGATCCCAGGTGGCGAAGTCTGTTACGGATGATCATATATTTAATAGATGCTTCCTCTTTTACATTTTCTGCACAAGTTTCTGCGGTCAGGCTCATTTTATAAAGATGCTGCTTTACTAGGCCGTATTGGCCTGTTATTATCCCTGCGATGATACGCATATGCTTCTATTCAAACTTAGAAGAGTTTTAATTTTCTGGAGCGCCCTTTTTGGCATGAGCATTTTTACCTGAGGACTTTTAAAAGCGTTGGTCCAGAGATTCTGAGCTTGGTCCACCCAAGCTTTCAAATTACTTTATTTGTTTTCGTAAAGGTTTTAAATATTTCTAAACAGTCCCATACCAGCTTTGATGTGGTGATATATGAATTGATAGCTAATATGCCTGCTTTACTATCCGTGAGAGTTTAGATTTTAAGTTTTTTGGAATTTATTCTGAAGTTCATATACTTCAACCTTTAAAACTATGTTTGTAGAATCTAGGCTTGAGTAAATATGAGTTCTGAGGCTTTTTCGATATATTCCTGGTCCCACTGCATCCATCTTATTTTTTAAAGCAGTCAGTATACCATACTAATGTTATTTTGTGCGAAAGAGGATGGCTTGGCTTTCCACGTTTCTCTCTTTAGTTTGACAGAAAGAGGTAACATTAGTTCTATCGAAAGCCAGCCGTTTTGATATTTAGTGAATCATGACCAGTATCATACATTTGTAGGTGTGAACCATTGTTTTTTTCTGTATACCAAGGGCTTCTAGAGGTGTAGGAAATGTTGTCAATTTATTATTTTAAAACTGTTCACTTTAACAAAATGAAAAAAAAAACTCTTTTAAATATTTCGGCTCAGTTATGTTGAACAATGGGATAATAGACGACGATGTACAAAGTCGTCTGAATACGTGTTGGTTGAGTGGTGACTTGCGACATGTTTTTTGTGTTTCAATAGGTTTCTGATGAAAGGCAAAATATATAAAACTTTAGTTAGACCGATATACAGAATGATTAGCAGCAAATAATAAACATGAACAGAAATCTACATGTTACAGAAATGCGAATATTAAAATGATCAACAGGTGTCACAAAATTGAATTATGAGGGTAGTGAATATAAAAAACTGATGGAAAAACACTGGATGCATGGTCAGTAGAATTATGCGCAAAATAGAAAGCATACCAAAACTAAGTAGACGATAATAGCCAATAGGTATATCAACTACATCATAGCCTAGCGCCATCAAAATAGATATGAAGAAGCCCAGTACAGACAACCAAATGGAAGTGTCTTGATGCCTCAAAATAGAAGAGCTAATCCTAAATAAACAGGAGCAAAAGAAAAAACGAAAGTATACAAATATTTTGTATAATTAAGTTTTTTTCAATGGTCACAAAAGTCAAAAATTTTAAAAATATCTTTGGTTTACTTTATAAATAATTATTCTGAGAATTTTTTTTAATCTATTTTGTCTAATTTTGCACAATTCTTTATGTTGCAGGACAATAAATGGTTGAAAATGATTGCCTATTCATAAACACAGTTTAAATGGGAAATCTAGAAAAGAGTTGTTGTATACTGTCAAATGAGTGTGCCATAAAGTAATTTTGCACTATACAATATTGCACTAAAAGAATTAACTACTTTCACAGTTAATAAAGAATCTAACGGTATTTTCAACATTTGTTATAGATTTGATTTATATATGTATATACATACATATATGTACATTAATGTATATTTATGTGAGTGTATATGTGTATTATTAAACCGTCATAGAAATTGTTGATTAGTATCTAAAATAAAACAATTGGACAAATGAGTTAATTCATCATCTGTCGCAAAAGTCATCATTCCATATATTTAGAAATGTTACTAGATTCTTTTATTTATTTTTTGTTTTTTTTATTTTAGTTTTTTATATTATTGGTTGTATGTATATTGTGTATTGGAACGGTTCTTAAAACTAGAAAATACAAAAAATATCATATAAGGTTAAAAGTGCATATTCAATAGATGAATTTATTTCTTCTATATTCAATGAGGGTTAAAAAAAAATAAAAATAAAAATAACAAAACGAAAACAAAATAAAGAAAAAAGGAAAAACATTTCAATTTATTAAATGAGGAAAACAATTCTTTTGAGAATTTCAAAATAAATCATAAAAAGAATTTAAAAAAATTCCTTTTTACTTATATGATTCCAATATTGATGTAAAGTTTAAATCCAGTTCTTAAATATATCAGGGAATTAATCATTATCGTCTTTTTAAATAGAATTTAGTACATTTTTGTTTGTGTCAAAGAATATAGTTTCGATACAAATTTCTTATATAGTTTCTGAATGTAGTATTAAAAAAGTCGATTTAATCAATTTTAAATTAATATACTTTAAATAAATAAATTTTATTTTTTTGGTTGGAATATTTTATTTCCAATGAACTTAAAGTATTTTCAAATATTAATATAAAATTTGCAAGCAAATATATCACTTTAGATGACCTTAGAGGAGTAATATAGGAATTAGCTACATATGATAATTCAACATTTCATAATATAGTTATAAAAAATTAGATACAACCAACTCCATGTAAAATGTAGTTTGGAGAAAAACAACATAAAAACAGTTATCAAATATTTTCGATGTTATTATGTATGCCAATTGCCAGTACGTACAAATATCTTATATATATTTATTTGGCCATTTGACATAACGATATGGCTGAGCTAAATCAGCTGCTCATTCTTGCCACAATTTAAAGAAGTTTTATTAATTACGTGAATTTTACCAATGACTTCTTATGGGAAAGTATATACTTAAAGTTTGTCGTTTGGATTATAGATTTTTAGCTGAATGTGGGTATTAAATCGGTCTAGGTTTCCTAATATTAAAAATTATATGATGTGAACTTCAAGTGTTTTTTTTCTAACTAAACAGATTACTTTTGCTTTAGTAGATTAATCATTTTATTTATCCAACACCAGATGATGTGGGAATAAATTTGAATAAAATTAATTTTACATTTTCCCTAATGGAATTTATAATTAATATTATTTATAATTTGACAATTTAAAATCACTTTATTATATGTTTCATTCTTCAAATCTTCGTAGTTAATTACTTGGATTTTTTTTTATGTTTTAATACTAATTAAAAAAATACACATGTATGTATATGTAATAACAAAAACTTAAATGCATAATTATTTTTGAAAATGCACTTTTTTCACATAAATTCTGTTACAATGATTAGTGTATTTTATAGTAGTGCTATTTTATAAATTTGTCTATTAATTAAATTAAAAACATACTGTGTGCAAATTCAACTAAATTTAAAAAACAAAAGGTTGTGAAATAATATGCCAATTATTAATAATAATAATTTACTTGCTTCATACAATATCCTTCTCAATGTTCAAAAAACAAATTTAAAGAAATATCCTACTTAGTATACCTAGAATGCCTTATATACGTAAAAGTTGCGAATAATCTACATATAAATATATATTTTTAGCTCATTTTGACAGATCTACATCTACTCTGCTACATATCTAATATATCAATACAGCAATAATGTTTGTAAAACTTTCCATCTCGGTGAATTAAAGCAAAAAGCAGTGACAGGTACCCATAAATTTAAATGTAGAGCTTTTTTAAAAATATTACCACCAAAAATTTACCGGTTAAGAATAAAAAAAATTAAAAGGTACTAACTTTTGTACCCATTTTTTAAATAAATCATTTATAGAAAAACATATCCAAGTTTTAAACCCATATAGGAAAACTAAATATATATATGTATTTAATACAAGAACCAAATAAAATCATTTGAATATGCATGCTTATACGGGTAGAAAAATGGTAGAAATCTACCAAAATTTGTGAATGAGGGGTGATTTCGGTAACGGGTAAGCAAATCTACCAAAATTTAAATTTCTGGTAGATTTTTGACGTTTGAATTTTTTTTTCTGGGAATATAATGTAGTGTCAACAAATTTTTTATTATTTTTTATGTACAAAATTAATAAATTAAATAAAATATTAAATATACAAATAATATTGTTGGATTAATATTAAAATGATAATAAAAATTTATTTATTTATGTATTTCTTTTGCCAATAATTTTGTTTTCGGCTATATTGATATTTCAATAATCTGACAGCAACAATGTCAGAAATCTACTACTTTTTTTTTTACGTATGAACATGAAGGTAGATTTCTGCGGTAGATTTCTGCGGTAGATTTCTGCGGTAGATTTCTGCTTCGTATAAACATGGGTAATAATAGCAAAATAACATCATAAAATGGATAAAATATGAAGCTTTTTCAAAGTATTTGAAAGTATTTTTTACAGTCATCTAAACAATAAAAAATTATCCAAAAAATAAAATACATATTAAAATTTTTTTAATTTCCATTTTTTGTGTCTTTGAATTAGCGACTTTGAAATGTTTCTAATTGACCCAATCAGGCATATTTTCAAGTTCAAATGAATGTTTATTTAGTAAAACAAAGTATTAATAAGAAGACATTTTTTTCTCCAATCGTTACCATGGTAGTAGATCTTGCTTGCCACCTTTAAAAATCCACTAGGTTTGATAAAAATCCTTCTTATAGGAAAAACATCGGATATTATAGGGAACATATTAAGGACAATATATTGACTATTCCTTCAATTGGTGCTGACACTACAAAACTACCATCTTGTTCATCTCCACATGATGTCTCTGTTGTATGCAAAAGAAAATTTTAAACCAGTATAAATAGTTGTACATCGGTGACTCCACTGAGGTAACAATAAGGAGATTAGAAAAATGAAAAAATAGCCTTTATAACATTTTATGCTTAAATTGAACGATATGCTGAAAAAAATTAATTGTTTTGCGAAAATAGAAAATTTTATTTTTAGTTAAATATTTAAAGGAAAAGCAAGAAATATTTTTTTAATGCTTGACTGGGGCGAATGTTACGCAGGGAATAGCTAGTATTTATATAATATTTAGTATTAACGCAAATTAATTACCAAAGCTCTCTTCACAATTTCTTAAAAGATTTGAAAACACTGAGAACAACGACTAAAAAAATTATTTGAGTTAAATTAGAGATGTCAAAATATGGATATATGGATATATGGAACAATAAAAGTGCTGGATTTTGATTTGGGATTAGTATAAATAAATCATTTGAATCTAAAGAATCAAAAATTCTGAATATTACTTCCTACTATATTATAAACTAGAAAATTTTAAAAATATTATCAATAAATCATAATTGTATGGTCCTTGAAAATAATTGTATGAATTATTTTTAATACTCAATCTGATGGTAATTTAATTTCGTTTTAATGAGAATAATTTTACAAATGTAGGGAATAATTTAATAAATTTCAAAAAGAAATATACTTCTCGAATTTTCTTATTGTTTTTGTCAGATTTGTAATAAAGTTTCATGTTGGATGAAAAAAGTCTGTCTTAAAAATTTCCCAAGAACTCAAATATTAGAAATGCTAAAAAAAAATATAAACACAAACTTTTTTAAAATTTGCATATCTTTAAGCAGTTCTTTTGTTTTTATTTTATGATTATTTAATTGAAAAATTATATTTACAATTAAATAAAAATTTCATAATTAGTTCAATCAAGTTCTCAACAGTTTAACAATGCTTTTATCAAAGGAACAGTAGACCGACATAATATTACAAAAAAAAAAAAAAATGCAAATCTTCGGCATATTTTTAAATTATTTCCAACTTTAACAATTACGAAAATATGATACCATCAGTGCAATTGTGGTTATTTATGAACTTTCACATTCACATAAGTTTGAATTAAACAAGTAAAAAAAAATTATTTATATTTTATTCATTTATATATATATATATACAACAATACATTAAATGAGAATTTTTGTTCCTAAATTCATTATCAAAAGTAGAATGTTACAATTATATTTTTTTTATTCACAGTTCAGACAGAGTGTTGAAAGAAGATAAACAAAAACACATTTATTTTATACATATATTTACAAGGCTTATGTGTATTAAAATGTCGCGTGATATGATAAAATCAACTTTCAATAAATCTTGTGCATCATTTACAAATCAGTTAAATTTATTAAAACAGATGATTGATGTGATGTGTATTAGAGTTGTTCATGATGATTATAATATAATAAATTGTTACGAACGGAATAAAGCAAAAACGATATAATTATTTCTGAACATGAAAAAAGCTTGTTAGAGAAGCCCTATGTATTTTAGTAATATATGTTCTACAATCAATAAAGGATGTCTTGGGTTTTAATTATTTAACACTTTGGTTATCGTGATACACCATTGATACATACATTTTCCTTTTTGCAGGTACAATATATCATCCATGACCATTCCCATTATCGTCCTTAGGTACTGGGATCGCCAGTGATATTAAAGATTTTACAATTTGTACCTAGTAGAAGGAAAATTTTCGTATAAATAGTGATCACGGTACCTGTGAACGAAAATGGGGATGTTCCCTGGTGATACATTGGTGTTAACTGCTTTATAAATAATTTCCTAGATAAACGCATTTATATTACTTATGAAATATCTATATGGGCTGTCTAGTAATAATTAATAGTGAAAGTAAAGTATAAAATTATATATATGAAACTGTAAAGATTAATATATATAAAGTACTGTATATATATACTGTATTATATATATATATATAAAACTGTATTTTTAAATTTGATATTATAAACTTCAGGAAGTGTGAACTGCTGGCTTTTTCTGACAATGATAACCATTATACCTAAAGTTAAATGAATATAAATTTATGCACAATGATGTGCGTGGCCTTGTTCGGAAGAAGAATTTTTTTTACATTTGTCTTATTTTTGCTTTTTTTTTGGTTTTCAAAGAACAGAATGAAATGTGTGAATGAATGACTATATAGCACATCACAATGTATTCACATACAAACGTTAACAGCATAACTTTTGCAATATTTGACACGAACATTACTTTTTGCTGTTTTTCATTTTTGTGTTAGTTTTTTCCTGAGTTTTACCAAATTTCAAATAATAAATAATATATATATATATATATATATATATTTTAAATGAAAATGAGTAAAATGAGATTCGAAAAAGAAAATATTCATTTGATTATTAATATTAATCAGTTCAGTTCACCTGTTAAAGTGGTAAACATAAAATTATTCAACATAGGTACATACATAGATAATTATATAAATCCTATTTAAGAAGACGTAAAATCTGTATTTTCTTGTTTTTCTCTTTTAAATTTATAAAATTGTTTGTTAAAGAGATTTATTAGATTTTTAAGCTATTGTATGATGTGGTGAGTATTATATTGAGTGATCGATCTTCTTCATCCTATAAAATTCTAAACTTTTTACAAATATCTTTTATGATATACAAAATAAAACTATCATCATCATTCATGATCATCATTTCCAAATAACTAGTTTTAAGGGTACCGTTAGGGTTAGATAAGAGTTAAAAATTCCGTTATATTTTGTTATATCTACTAATAAAATTTATACTATTGATAATTAGTATACTTGTATCAAGCAAGAGAAAGAATGAAAGAGAAATTAAGAGTGTTGTTGTTGCATTTGCATTATGTATAAGTACAGTTATAAAATTATTTTGGTGAAATTTACAATGTAATAGTGGTGTTACTGTAATATTATATTGTCAGTTGTCAGATTCTTGATTCAAATATATTTTTTAACTTTCAAGTTTGGCAAGAAATTTTCAATAAAACAAAATTGAGTGTGGTGAGATGAGAATAAAATAAAACAGAATTTAAAATAAAGCACTGAATTTTTATTAAAAGTAATTATAAAACCACAAACTTTTACAAAAGAGGAGTGAGTGTATTTTCTAATAAACTTATGAAATAATTGAATTTTTTTAATTTATTTTTTTTTATATGAAAGGTTTTACTAAATTAATTACAGCTTTAAATTGAGTATAGCTTATAGTTAATGATATTTTCATGCGCCATTAATATTTCAAAAGTCGACAGCATAGCTCTATTTAACTTGTACTAACCGTTTATTACAATTTTAATTATAATATTATTTTAATTAAATTCGTTTCTATTTGGAGAAATAAAAATTTAAATATTTATTTATCTAAAATCAAAATTCACTTTATATGTTTATTTTTTTATTTTTTCAATCATTGTATAAATTATAATTTATGGATATTTTATTAATATATATATATACAATATTTTTAAGTAGATAAGTAAATTAAATACATTTTATGAATAAATATAGTAATTTAATACATACTCTAAATTTTAAAGATAAATTTAATATATAGAATTTTATACATTGATAATGATAGTTAGTTGTTATATATGAATTTATATTAATCTACATTTTTTTAGTGAAAATCATTATTGTAATGTAACGCTCGTGTAGAGGTGTCATAAAAATTAATGAGGAGATTTACAGTAAAAAACAAAAATAAATAAAGCTTTTCTTTTTAAAATTTAGATTTGTTTATTTTTGTTTAATAATTAAAATTATTTACTACTGTTAAATAGTATTCAATACATAGTTTGATTTTTTAATAGGTAAAATTTTCTAAAAATAAACATTTAGAAATGAAATATAAATTTAAAAACAGGATGATTCTAATGTCTAATATTTAAACCACTGCCAAATGGAGTTAGCATGTCTAAAAGTAAAAACTGCAACGTATAGCTAAATGTGTAAATATAGGTATAAGTATAGGTTGTTTTATTTTATAGAGTAGAGTAAAAAAAAAAATTGTGATAATTTTGGATCACATTATCCAGATTAACCATTTTGTGTTTTTTTTTTCACTGGGTGTACCCAAAGCTCAGAGTGTACATTGCGCAGAGCGTAATTTGTTAGCACTGAAACATTTTTATTTCTCTCAGAGTTAGTAAAAAAAAAACTGCAAACCAATCAAAATAAAACGTGGATTGAGTCTCATGAACATTATTTAAATTTAATTTCAAATTTAAATTTTATTCGCAAATTTACATTAATAAAAAGAAAAAAGTAAACAAATATTTAAGTTAGAATATTTCTTTATTATTCTATATTATTAAATGCTCACATTTTAGTTCAGTGTCAGTTCTTCTTTTTAATATATATGAGTAAAACAAATATGGGTGATTTTTTAGTAAAAACATTAATTGTTTTTAAGCTTTTATTAGATTTTTTTGAACAACACACAGAGTTTGTTCTGTCAAAAAATTCTAAAATAAAAAATGTTTTGATTGGTTAAAATATTGACAGAAATATTAAATTTTGCTATAATAGTTTTCAAAGTTATGTCGAAAACATAATCACGACGAATGACGAATTTTTCGCTTTCAAATACATGAGATTATATGTAAATTGTGACGAATGACGAATAACCAAAATTTTGCGTTCAAAAATTAGATCAATTTCTATTTTACTCGTCGACGAATGCGAATGACATTCATTAATACCAACATAAATTGGTCTAAATGGTTTTAATAAAACATTTTTAAATTCAAATTCAAATAAAAAAATTTTTAAATTAATTTTTTTTAAATTTTTCCTCCATTTGTTTTATAAAAAAATTTTGAATTTTCAAAACACAAAAATTTGTTCGTGGCGAATAATCCGTCGTGATTGTGTTTTCGACATTATGAAAAAAATGTCATAAGCCTAATCTTGAATGTGTTAGAAGAATGTATAAAAAAAATATCAAAGTGTTAGATTTTCCATTTTATGAAAATTCAAGATATAACTGTTATTAATTATATTGAAATTATAAATTGAATATAATTTATATTGCAAATATGACTAGAATAAACTCACTAGCTCTAATAGATATAGTCTTTAATAATAAATTCAAGTTTTTAAAAATTATTCTATATAACACCCTGTATATCAAATAATTTTTAATTGATTTTATTAGCAAAAGTGATTGTAATTATTGTGTAGAAAGAAGCTTTTACTTTAAATTAAAAATTTAATTAGAAATTACTTTTAAAGCATTTCTTGAAACTTTTATGATGTTACGATTGAGTACTAACATATTATTTTGTATGTAAGTATATGGTTCACAAAATTTTATTCTAGAAAGAAGAAAAAAAGAATTTTATTTATAATTTTTGTTCCACCTGGATGTTGACAATTTAAATAATTATTTTTTATTTATAATCTATGATTTTAGAAATTAAATTGTTATTTTATAATAATATCATTTCAAATCGAATTTATATATACACTTTCATTTTGTGTAGTAATACAATGATTAAATAAATTAATTAAATAAAAATGGATAATATATATATGTGTGTATGTATAGTATGTAATTATTGCAATTCCGGATTTTGATTATTAAAAAATTAAAAAAAAAAATTGTTTTCTTTTTTCTGGTTTTTAATTTTATTTGATTTTTCTTTTGTTTCACTTTTAAAAAAAAAATGTTGATATCAATCGAAAATAATTATTGTACGCCAACTATTTGATAAATAGAAGAATTTAAATGTCCATTTTAAAGAATTTTTTATTTTAAATTATCATATTAAAATATATATGAAATAATAGATTGATCAACTGAAAGGGAGAAATATTTGATAAAAATGCCATATGCACCGAATCTCCATATTGCAAATTTTATAGTATAACGAAATAAAAAGTATAAGTACTGCGCTATTATTGAGAATACACAGTAGAAAATATTTTACATATTCCTTAAAACATATGAAACTTGAGTTATTATTATTATTTTTTATTGGATACAATTTAAATTGGTAAATTAGAAAATTTTGAACATTTTAGATAAAAAATTATTACATTTGAGATTAATATTTTATTGTACCAGGATCATTCTTATACACAGTTTTCACCTCTGATCTACACTTGAAAACAGGAATACTATATCTACTAAAATATCTATTATCGAAAACGATAACGCAATTTTAATTTCTCAGCTAGATTCGTATACATTGAATGAATATTAGATACAATGGTTTTATAATTGAAAAATGATAGTCAATAAGCGTTAAAAGGTATATACCCAGTGTAACTTTATATCATTACGTCCACTAGTCGGTATGAATGGGTCTGTTGGTTTTTTGGGCAAAACTCTATACTAGATTTGGAATACAATGTCCTGCTTTATTTAAAGTTATTCCTTAACCAATCTGACATTATAGTTGTCAATTATGGAGAATTGTTTTTAACAGAAACATTAAAATAATTCAAAAGACGAATCACAGAATAACCCATATGCTTCTTGGTACTTTAGAAATCTACACAATGATTTGAACATACTGTTGGTACCAGAAGAATTTTAAAAATGCATAAAACCAGATTTACTATTAGATTTTTCCAACACCTCATTCTTCTGACAATTATCCATTATATGCTAGTTGGCGCAGTAAGTAATGCGCTTGTATTTCAACCCCAAAGCTCCCAGGTGCGATACCCGATGAAAGCACAATGCTTTATAGGTTTCCAGTACCTTTTATTATTGAGAAAAAATAAATAACAAAAAATACATAAGAATAAAATTTGGTAACAACTCTAATCAAATGGAACTACACTATTTAAGAAGGCTTAGTTCCTTGACAACAGTTTTCCAGATTTAACGATAAATAAATAAAAATAATAATAATAATTACTTATTTATTTCTTACAATATCCTTTACAAAGTTCAAATTACAAATTTAAATAAATATCATATATTAGGAATTGTTTTAATTTCAAGCATTTATATCTGTAGGATATAACCCACGTAACAATTTTATTGCTATAAGACTCTTGCGCACTCTTATAAGACTATTATAAACACTCTTAAAGTAGTATTAGTATTAATTTGAATGCTTTGCAATTGTTGCGAAACATTATAAATACGTTATATCACTAAAATTAAAAATCCTATAAAGCACCGGAGCAATTACTGTAATATTATTATAGCATTAGTATACATATATTTATTAGTGTATATAAGAATAATAGTAAGTACTCGAACAATATCGTTAGTTCCCACTTGTGATTAAATATTAAGGGACAGTACGAAAACTTATTTCTACTTAACATAAGTCTGTACTGCTGTCAAGGACATAAAACAAAAAAAAAAAAAAAATACCAGACATACTTGCAATCAGCAGGTTAGGAAGAAGGCAATATTGCGTCGAAAATCCTGAAAATCTCAAGAGAGTGTGAATTTGTAGATGAATGTCAAACATTGCTACGTAAAATGAAAATAAAGTAAACCTGAAATAAGGTGGAGATGTAAAAAAAATAATAGCTGACGAACAAAGGGAATAATTTCACAATAAAACTAAAAGTCGATTATGATAGTCTTGTAAAAGAGAAACTAAAAGCTGGAAACTATTTTCATCTCCAGTAATAACCCACTACCAGAATCTATCAAAAGTGTGCAGAAGGTCTTGGCAGACTGACTGTAATAAATATAGAGAGAAAATAACTTAATTAAGAATGCCGAATCTATCTTTACCGAAAATTCAATGTCAGCCAAAGGTCCGAAAAGAAGGCAATGAAATAAGATAAATCATTGCTAATAATTAATCTGCAACGTATAACATAGCAAAAATTGACAAAAAAAGAATAATTTTTCTTAGTTCATATTTCTGGGGATGCAGAAGCAGAACTATATGACCGAAATGTTCAAATTTTCTGGATTTGATCATGTTTACAATTACTTTATTTTTCATGCAATAATATTATTATCAAACTTTATAATAACACAGGTAAAATATAATAATCGTATGGATTAAAAATAAAAGTAATACATAGTATAAAAGTAAAACATAGTCGAATGAAGGAAGTATGTTGGCTTCGAATATCGAAATTTGCTTAGTGATAGTACAGTTGACAACAATTAAGCAATCACTAAAAATCAAAATCCGATTAATGTATAAAAAATGAATGTAAAACATTTATATAAAGAATTGAAAAGACAATAGATTTGTTTCACTCACAATAAACTGTTTTTATAATAAACGAACGATTTCTGTTAGTCTTCTGTTGATGATGTAATAAATGATATCGATATTAGAAGATATATAACCTAGTAGTAACCTTTATAATTGAAATAAAAATACCTTCACTTTTTATTTTTTTAAATCATCAGACTTATGATTTTCCAGGATATTTTCATCAATGTAAATTTGAATAAAAAATATTTATCAAAACGTTAATTTTATTATAATGAAAATAATTTAAAATGTATAATTGAGTGCAATGATTTTAAGCTTTTAGTAATTTTTAAAATTTAATCTAATTTACTTTGTGTCCACATATTCTTTTTACATCCTAATGATTTTCCTGTACCAAAATATATCATGCTATATAAATATCTCATGATATATTTGTTTTTATTTTTTTACAAATATTTCATTGAACATCTGAAGTAAGTAACTGAAATATCAGATCAAGTACAAATTCAACTAACATTTCAATTGCGATGTGATTTATAAATTTTTATTCAAGAGAAAGTAAGAAGAGAGAGAGAGAGAGAGAGAGTGAGAGTAAAGAAAGGTGCAAAGAAATAATTTAATATTCTCTTTTAAATTTGATCTTCAAATTTTTATTTTTGAAATTGAATTGAACTAAGAAAAGAAGAAGATTGATTGTGGGTTTTAAATTTTAATTTAGAAAAATTTCATTATCAAGGTGAGGTGATTGCTAATATACACCACTATAATAACGTATATTTAGATGTAAGTTGAAATAATGAAATTTTGCATAAATAAAATGAATAATAACGAATAAGTAGATATAAACATTATTAAAATTAAAAAAAAAAATAGAAAAAATAGAAAAAGAAAACAAAAATACACTTGACTTCGTAAGCAATTAAGTTTTTCTTTATATTAATGCATATACATATAAGAATATGTAAGTGTGTATGTTTATATGAATGAACATATGCTAAAAATTAAATATAAATTTCAGATGTTGTGCAGATTCATGATGAATAACCATTATAGCAAAGTAATACAAAAATATGTAGGTATGTTTTTTTCTTGTTTACCTATATTCAATCTTACCTATAGGATACCTAAAATTAGGATTTATAGAAGAAAAGATTTTTCATTGTATTTCATTAAGCTATATATATATACACCTAAATTCAATTGGTGAAAAACTACTGGATATTATAAAAATATAAAACTGGAATTTGAAAATTAGAATTGAAAACTTATTTAACGGAAAAAATTGTTTTAAAGGACATTCAAGTAATTTAAGAATAGTTTAGAGGACAAATTTCACTTCTAAAATGTACATTTTGTGTGCGGATACTACAAAAAACTTATTTAGCTTACAAATTGACACTCACAAGAAACGGTCGATTAACAAATTTAATAACTTTTATTTGAGCAGACTGATCCTTCTTGTATTCAAAAGAGGCTAAATAGATGTTGAAATTATAGAACTCTAAAGTAAATTTTTAAAAGTAAATTTGTATTTGAAAGACTTTGCTTGAATGATTTTTTTGTTAAGGGGAATTTGCTTAGGTCTATTTTTTCCTTAGGTCCACAGTTTCTTAAAATGGCGTACACCTAATTTCGAGCATATACCAATTAATCATTCTTTTTTACTATCTCTGATGTTTTTCATACTGACACCGATAAAATCTCCGTTAAGGTTTGTTATGAAGTTTTTTTTTTTCTTTGCTTCTCTTGGGAGCATGGGAGCTTCCACTTGACATTTCCATCGTACTCGATTTCTATAGCTGCAATAAATTTCTATAGCTAAATTTCCGAGGCAATGTCTAATTTCTTTTTTAATCTATTTGTACTGTCTAAGTAGGGGATTGGCCCACTGTAGAAGACCGCTTTGATAACTCTATCTGCCCCTACGTGGTAAGACGACGTCATATTTTTGTGCAAGTTGTCTCTGCGATTTGATCCATCTTTGACGTTAAGATGCCTGACGTTACTATTTTTACTGGGTACGTCATGTCACATACTTTTGTCAGTTGTTGACAATTGTGTAATTATTATTAGTGTTTGTCCAATATTTATTTACTGTGTTATTTTTATTGTGACTACCGTGACTACCGCATCACCACATCGTAATTGAAACACATTTCTGTGCTCCAACCGATTAGGCCACGGAAGGGTAAATTAAATTAAAAAAAAAAAAATTAAATTTAATTTTTGCTTTCAATTTATAAAACGACGGGCGTAGTCATAGTACATAAGCCGATTACATTTTTTTCAAAATTGTTACATTTTCGGACAGACGATTTTTAATTTTAACCGTCCAAAATTTTTTATTCGAATGCAAATCTATTTGCATTCGAAATATATATTATTTATTTTTAATTAAATAATCAGGTCAGTTGCCGCTGTCAGTTATCAGTATTATTTATCAGTATTTATGAAAAGTATCAAAAATTCAGGTGCGTTTTATCGTGATTATCAGAATTATCAGTTTTTCTGATCGATTATGAATTCTATAAATGTACCTCATAAATTGTTATTAGATAATTGTTATTAGTCGAAAGTATATATATGTTTCTTTTATAATCGTTAAGTAAAGTTAAGTATGTCGTATACTTTTCAAAGTATATGTATAGAGTGAAGTGGGTTCAATCCTAAATTCCGGATATTCCAGAGCACTAAAGTGTAATTATGTATATAAGAAAAACTACTCGATCCGGTATTGCTAAATGGTTCTGCAACGATAGTATTGCCAAAAGCAAACGAACACATAGCTAGGTACTTTACCGTTTCTTTCAGTGGGACTACTCGTTATTTAGCATCACAATCGGACAAGTTTTTCTCTTCAGAAAGTATTGATTTTGCTTCATTCACTCTGACTATCCGTTTCATTAACCATTGCTAAATTTTATTTATGCTGTGTTACAGAATGTCTGTACCATGTACTGGGTTATTATGCGATGCCAATATAGCCGTATTATCAGCGAAATTGGCGGTGATTACCTCATTTGTTATTGGTAAGTCCGTCTCTATAAATGAGAAATTTTTTTTTTCAGATAGCAAATCATCAAAAGAGTCTTCTACTTCTGTTCTTGTACCGGGCAAGAACGAAACGAAGCACTATGCCGACTTTATCGCTCTTAAAACTCCCATCCTTTTGTTAAAATTAAGACTAGACTTTAAGACTAACCATTAATACAACTTTCGCTCTATTACTTCAGATATCTTTGATCAAACAAAATTCCAGTACAGTCTGAGTAAACCTTGATGATTACCTTGATGACTAAATAAAAAGTGCCTTTCGATATGAACGCAGTAATAAATAATAGTTCTGTGAAAGAAATTGTTTAAGTTTGTCCCATACCTTATCAAATGCTTGGATAATATCTCATAATAAATAATAACTGTAAATTAAAATATAATTATTGAATTTATAAAGGTTAGCTTTTAAGGTGATTTGAGTAATGTTAGTATATCGATTTTTGTAATTTTTGTAGGAGATATAGAGTTCAAAAGAAAATACATTCTAAACGAAATTTTAAATAAATTAATTAAATAATATAAAATCTGCTGCAAATGGTTAAACATATAAAAGAAGTAAGAATACGATGTGAAAAGTAAAATTGAAAAAAATTGAAATAAAAAGAAAATTACAAATTAAAAACGCTAAAATTCATGATTACCATTTGAGGAACGATATGAGATCTCCTCGCATATGTAAAAAAATAACAAACAAAAAAAACTTTATTTTATAGTATTATTATGTATGTAATATATGTATCTGTATATAAAATTTTCTTGTTATTTTATATTACCGTTTACTTTTGCAGCTTAATAACTCTTTTTCTTTTCTTATATTCTTTTCAAATTTCATCTTATGTGCTTTTCACGGTTTGTTTTTTTTTTTCTGGTCTTTCACCATTTCTTTATGGATTTTTGTTATTGTTTTTAATTTTTTTTTTTTATTTGAGCTTGATTGTTGTTCAATGTTCAGTTCACCAATAGTGTGGTGAGGTGAGAGCAACTTTCTTAGAGAGTTAATTTTATAAAATTTCATTTCTTTCCTCTTCTTCACATGTACATTTTCTTAAGTTTTTGTTTTTTTTTTTTTATTTTATTTTTACCAATTTAAGGTAAATTGTCTTCCAAGCTTTGATTTACCTGAGTATTTGGTGTTTGACTATTGTGCAATAAGCACGCGTCTTGAATATCTTTTCGCAAGAAACTTGACTTGTTTTGTTTTTTATTTTTTGTTTTTGTTTCTGTTTTAATTGTAGTTTATTATTTTTTTTCTGTTGTTTTTTGATTTAAAAAAGAAAGCCCGAAAACGGAATTTTAATAAATGTGAAAATTGATTTGTTAAAATAAAGTGAAAATGAAATTCAAAATAAAATAAAATATTTTGTTTGAAAAAGCAATATAAAAATTTTTGAAAAAATAAAAAAATAAAATTTAAAAACAAATTTATTAAAATCAAAATTACCGGAAAATTTTATTCAATTTGTTCAAATTAAACTTCTGAAAAAAAGAAAAAGTAGAAAAGTAGAGAATTTTTTTTTAAAAATAAGATTTTAATAAGAGAGAAATAAAAATTGCGGACACTAATAACGGTATATTCATTGCATCTAAAAAAAAAAAAAAAATATAAAAATAAAAAAAAACATATTCTCGTATATGAAACAATATATAGATATTATGTCGATATAAATGTACATACATATATCATTAAAGTGAATAATATAAAAAAGAAAATTTGCAAAAAATAAAAAAAAAATCAAGAACGACTTTTTTCAATTTGTTTGTTTTATTTTTTTTTTTTTAAATATACATAAATACTATTTATATTAGAAAGAAAATATTAACTTAATAAAATTTATATATTATATTATTTAATCATCAATATTTTGGATAATTTATAAAAATAATTCCGGAAAAATTACCTCAAGGGATATTGATTTAATTTCATATTAAGTTTTTTGTATTTTAAGCTGAATTCAACGAGGTGAGTTTTTAAGAGAATTGTACTTAAATTGTTATTATTTTTGTTTTTTTGATTTTACAATAACACATTTAAGTATTATTAATTAAAAATGAAAATATGTAATTCAAGCAATACTCTTTCAAAAGTAAAAATATCAGGAATTGAATTTGTCTCTGACCTCTGGTTGATCAAACATTCAATTATTTTAATTAATCTAACAGAGTGTGTGAATTCTATAGATCCCAATTTATTATTTAAAGATTGAAATTACTGAAAAAGTACCTAATTATCTATTTTATTTATTTTTGTTATTGCATTATATACTATAGATACAACAGGCAACATCCTGAACGAAATCGGGTCTTACATCTCGACGAAGTATTTGTACTCGTTTTGAAGGAAATTAATTGTAAAAGAAAAAAAATGGAATAAATTAAATGATAATGGGTTATACTCGTATATATATAATATAGGTTATATATAGTGAAAATAATAATAATTGTCAAAAAACCAGTCAGCATAGTTGACAGTTAAAAAATACATTTTAGAAAAAATACAAATTCAGAACATTTCAGGTTAAATAAAAAAAAATAATGTAAAATTATAAATCAATTTTAAATTTTTAAATTATAATTTATATAATCCTCTCCATTTACCACGAAGCTATTGCTATATGTATTCCTTTTTATCAATAACACAAAATAAAAAAAAAAATATTAAAATATTATAATTGTATTAAAATTCTAAATTTTCCACTATAATAGAAATTTTTGTATGAAATTATTTCAAGTTATCGGTTAATCGGTTATAATTCCCTGGAAATTGGAGAAATCAGTGTCTGTGACTAATACTAAATTTACACACGAACAATGTCCGAATAATTACTTATTAATAAGATTTTGAATTCCATTTCTGAGAGTTTTAACCGATTAATCAATAACTTGAAATTATTCCAATATATCATATAAGAACATTAAAAATTGATCAAAGTATCTCGGTATCTAGGAGGGCAAATTCAATATT
This sequence comes from Argyra leucocephala, assembly GCA_963942445.1. NCBI lineage: Eukaryota > Metazoa > Arthropoda > Insecta > Diptera > Dolichopodidae > Argyra > Argyra leucocephala. Next base: position 45,633,919 of record OZ012678.1, on the reverse strand, counting down.
AATGATATGAGTAACGATATTTCGGATACTATTGCACACCTGTGTAAAAAGCAATTACATTAGAGTGTTAATTTCATAGACCTGGAGTTATATTTAAAAAAAAACATATTTCTTTCATCAGTGCCTGCGATTAATACTAAATTAGAACTAATACAAACTAAAATCCGATTATCAAATATAGTAAATTACACAAAGTGTATTTTGTAGATAAACGTGTCAGTATAGAATATACCAATTGTATTAATAAAAATTTTGATTTATGTTACATACATTGTAAATTTTACATTTTTACTGAATTTTTTAAGTCACGTTATATTACAATAGACTTAAATATCCGAGACTCTGAAACCAATCTTTACTTAAATACTAAATCCATTGACTAATTTATATCCATTTTATTTACCATAAGTGAAATATTAATTTATTAATTTCTAATTAAATATAGTTTTTTTACTATAATTTTATTAATATTTAGGTTTTACAAATCGGGAATTTGGTTTGGTTTTTAAATAGGGTTTCTTTGAATGAGATACCTACTAATGATGAGTTCCAGTAGAGTTGGTGAACGAAACAGTCATTTAATAATAAATTGTTAGAACGGAAACTAAAGAGAATATAGTAGGGATAGAGTAATCGAATCGATAAGAACGAATTAGTGAGATGTATTAGTGAACTCTTCAAATCATGTTTTAGAGATAAACTTCGTCTTTTAGACGATAAATGTCGCAAATAGCAATATAGAATAATTACTTCATAGCCAAGATGCAGATATATCAATTATGTATACTTTGTGAAAAATAATTGTACTGTCAGATATATGCTTTGAGCAAGCACATCAGACGTCTATTAGACTATAGACGAAGGCTTGCTTAATTTAATTGTGCAATAAGTCATCATCCAGTAGGGTTAGTAAAACACCGCCACCATTGATTAAAAAAACTAAAAATAAACTAATTATAATAATTTATACCGATATTATACATAAAGTATAAAGCATTAGAGAAAAATAATACACCACAAGACCTCGATTTGCGTCGTAGATACGTTCCAAAAAAACACGATGCAAAGCGTAACGACCCAAAGTGGAATACAATTTTATATAACAAACCATGTACCAAAGATAGGTTCCAGCAGTTTTTGTTTATTGAAAATAAAATAAAATACCATATTTAAATAATAAAAAATAAAAACAAAATTTTTTTTATTCACAGCAAAACAAAAAACAACTAATAAAAGTTCTAATATAAAATATTAAATACACATGTACATGAATCTAATCGCAATCTGTAGGAGAGTCAATTTTGCACTTCTTTGAGAAAATATTTGTCCAAAGTTTGCTGAACTGATTTTTTTTTATTTCAACATAAATTTCTTTGTAGCAATTAATGTCAGTTGCAACCGCACGAGACATTTTTAAGATTCTTTAGTTGTCGGAATGAATAAAAAGTTTACATTTTAGCAAAAAGAGCATTTAATAAAAAAAAGTCAAAATTTGTTGCAGAATTCTAAAAAAAATTTAAAAAAAATTTATAAAAAACAACGCAACTTCGAAAATACTACGACAAGGGAAACAACACAAAGCTACGTCATTGTGTATAATTAAAAATTATATCTACTTAACAGAATAAAAGTTATACAATTTTTCTCCTTATATTTTAATATTTTTCGATGGCAAGCTAGAATTTTCATATTTTTAATCTAATAGATTTTATCTTTCTATAAAATCACTATGAACCCATGTATAAATTCATTTTATTTAACACAAATTCTCATTAAATACCGTAACGCATTTTATGTATTTATGCACCTATACGGATACAACTTTTTAGTACACATCACTTCTCATATTATAAAAACGATAAAAAAAAAAAATTGATGTTGTTGCATAGATTTTTCATTTTTTTTTTTTTTATTTTTTACTTGCAAATAGCAAGCAGGCAGGCAATACCAATTTTATTGCAAGTTTAATAATAAAGAAAACAAAAAATTAAAATTCGAAATTTAATGCAATTGTGATGATACTGCTCTGTTGCTTCTTAGAGCGGTGTATTATTGTTGTTGTTGTTGTGTCATTTTTAGTTATCCCTCTGGTGGTGGTCATCGTCAAAAAATTTGTTTAAGAAAAAATTTAACAAAAAAAAAAATAAATAAAAAAACGAAAAAAAAAGTTGGAGTGGCATGGAATGCGGTCAAATTAGGCCAAATTTGTTATAAATTTTGATGTTATGCAAACGTAATCGAAAAAAGGAAGAAAATATTTTTTTATTTTTAATTTTTTTTTTTTTTTAATTTTAAATACTATAAAAATTTATTTTATGACTTGGTTAGAGGAGTTCTTTTCATGAGAATTTTTTAAAATGTATACCAAACCAAAATACATATATGTGAATATCTTATAATTCGTTTTAAAAAGTATATTTTTATTTGTAATTTAGTGAAAGGGTTTACGATTCATATAGGAAAACAAATATCTTTAAAATCGTTATCGCATTGTAAACGATTTTAATATTTTAATTTTAGATCTGTATAATTTGAAGTCGTTAAAAATAAATTTATACTTTATAATTTGAACATTATGATTAATTATTATGTTTTGCAATTCAAAGGTAATCTCTAGACTATTAAAATACAATCGAATCTTACAACTTAATCTATATTATTGAACTCTATAATAAAGTTTTATGAATTATGTTTTTTTTTGTATTTCATTGTGTTATGGAAATTGTACTAATTACGTGCAGTTATATACTAAAGATCGTTTTGTTTACTTTATTTCTTGATTTTAATTTTTTTTTTAGAATGACCGATGCTATAGTCAATAGATTTATATATAATTTAAGTGAAAATTGGTTTCAAAGTCAAATTTCACTGGGGTATTAAGGCATATTGTAACATACAGTGATTTCCAAAATTCAGTAAAAATGTAAAATGTACATTGTAGTATAATCCAAAATATTTATTGTAAAATATATGCACTTATAAATACAGAGTGTGTAAAAAACAAAATTTATAGATTAAAACAATTTTGTATATATCTACATATCATAAATAAACTTACCTCAATTAAGTATTTGAATAAAGTATTTTTAGGTATTTGGAAACTATTATAAAATACATTTTTTTGATATTTTATTATTTTCTTACTTTATATTATTACTTAGGTGTTTTTCTTCATTTTTATTTTTTATTTAGATTTATTTTTTAATTGTTTAACACAATTTAAGCTAATTAAATAGATCACAATATTATATTGCTAAAAACACTCATTTTATATAAAATTATTAATGTTAATAACCTTGATCACAAAATTATAGTATAAACGTCAAAATGTACATATATATATATGTACAATGTACATACATACACACTTATGTTTGTATTTTTATTGTCAAAATGCTATTCCAAAATGTAGTAAAAATATTAGCATAATAAATACAATGTATTTTAATACGGTAATAAAATTGTATTTAAAATTGTATTACAATTTTTCGGAAATCATTCATTTAGCAAAATGAAGTACACTATTTGGTATATAAAGAGGTTTTTATTTTCTCGATCTACTAATAATTAAATGGAACTATACTTTAAAGATAGTTGATAGGTGATAGAGTTGTGTCAGACTTTCGACCTAGCAATCGGAGGGAGTCTATTCCCACAGAAAGATATCCACAAATACACATGGACAACACCAAACGGGATCTCAAGAAATCAGATAGATCACATATGCATCAGCAAGAAATGGAAACAATTAATGTTAGATGTGAGAAATAGAAGGGGAGCAGATATACACAGCGATCATGAATTACTAACTGGGGACTTCAGAATGAAACTAAGCCAACAAGGAAGAGGCAGAAGAAATAGAAAGAAGAAAATAAATATAAACAACTTAAAAAATCCGCAAGTAAGAGCTGACATAGTTACGGCGTTACGAGAAAATATTAGAAATAATAGAGAATACACTTGGGAAGAGATTCTGGAAATTTACAACCAAACAAGCGAACAAAATCTTGGAATTTCACAACCACAAAGAAAAATCTGGATAACCGATAACACATGGGCCTTGATTAAAAGAAGAGGTGAAATGAAGAAAATGATATACAACAGGATGGCATCAAGAAGAGAATATGAAGAAATAGCGAAAACAGTAAAAAGAGCAGCAAGAAGAGATAAAACGAAATTTCAACAAAATTAATCTAAATTAATCTAAAAAATTTCTACTTTAGCCGGAGAAGCAGAAAAAGCAGCACAGCAACATAACCTGAGAGAATTGCATCGCATAATCAAGAACTTAACAAACCAGTCGGAACAACAAAACAAACCAATTAAAGATAAAAATGGTGCGCTCATCACAAACTTAGAGGATCAATTAAAGAGATGGAGAGAACATTTCCAAGAACTGAGCAACGAAGAAAGTACAAATAATGAAGCAGACATAAGAAACAGAGACAATGCAAATATCTACCCAACTGAGGGTCTGGCAATATCTACTCAAGCTCCAAATATAGAAGAAATCAAAGCTACAATCAATATCCTGAAGCACAACAAAGCAACAGGTGAAGATAGAATTCCAGCAGAAATAGCCAAACTGGACCCTGACTTATTCGCAAAAACAATTGAACCCCACATCAGCAAAGCATGGATAGAGGAGAATATACCACCATCATGGAAGAAAGGAATGATTGTCAAGATACCTAAGAAAGGAGACTTGGCAAATTGCAGCAACTGGAGAGGAATCACGGTTCTAAATACTATTCATAAGATAATAGCAATTATTATAAAGAAAAGATTAGAAGAAGTACTAGAACCAATACTACGGAAAGAGCAGGCTGCTGTGTTGACCAGGCAAATACTTTACGGGTCATAGTTGAACAATCAGTAGAATGGAATGCCCCACTATATCTACTATTCATAGATTTTAAGAAAGCATTCGACACAGTCAAGAGATGCGCAATATGGAGCACACTTACAAAGAAGGGAGTTCTTGAAAAAATCATCAACATCATCAAAGCGATGTATAAAGATGCAGAGACAACAGTTCAACACAGAGGTAAGATCAGTGATCCATTCTACACCAATATAGGAGTTAGACAAGAATGTCCACTATCTCCACTTCTCTTCAACACAATACTAGATGACATTCTAAGAGAAGTTTTCACTGGAATAAACGGAATAGAATGGGATCTCTTCGGAAACTTAGAAGACTTAGATTACGCAGATGATGTATGCCTCATATCAAGAAATCAAAGGGACCTACAGAACAAAGTCAACAGATTACAGGAAGAAGCAAAGAAATCGGGACTGGAATTAAATATCGAGAAAACCAAGGCAATGAGGACAAACAACAGTTATAGTGAGCCAATAACAGTGAGTGGACAACAGATAGAATACGTAGAAGAATTCAACTACCTGGGGAGCATTATAACATCACGAGGAGGTGCAACAGAAGATGTCAACAGCCGTATAAATAAGGCAAGAAGAACATTTGGGAGACTAATGAAGATATGGCGGAGCAACCAAATATCGAGAACAACAAAGCTAACAATATTCAGAGCATGTGTTAAGTCAACATTAATATATGGCAGTGAAACATGGCTCACTTCGGTCAGAATCAAATAGAAGCTACAAGTATTCATCAACAAGTGCTTGAGAATTATATGCAGAATATTCTGGCCGGCAAGAATTAGCAACGAGGACTTATGGATGATAACTGGAGAAGAACCTATCAACAGACAGATAAATAGGAAAAAATGGAAATGGATAGGTCATACACTAAGGAAATCAGAAAGTGATATAGCAAGAAGAGCTCTAGAGTGGAATCCACAAGGACAAAGGAGACCCGGCAGACCATACAACACATGGAGACGCACAATCGATCAAGAATTAACAGTCAACAATTATACCTGGGACGATATTAAGGAAGTAGTACTCAACAGAGAGGAATGGAGGTTCACTATCGAAGCCCTATGCTACCACGCGGAGTAATAGGAGAAAAAAAAAAAAAAAAAAAAAAAAAAAAAATACTTTAAAGATCATATTAGAGTTATATAATCTTCTTGTTGGATAAAAGTTAGTATTTTTAGGTATCTATTTGAAACTTTATAGGCCTGGTCCACTTTTTTAATCAAATGAGAGATTTTGAAGTTAATTTGTGTACTTTCAACATATAGAAAAACTTAAATGATTTGACATAATATTTAAAGTGAAATGTACAATGTGAATTTTGTTGAAATTAAATTTTTGTTTTATTTATTCGTTTATTTAGATTCTCTATAATACTTACAATTTTGTTCTAAAGGTCTATAATACAATTTTTCAGTTTAGTTTAATTCCTTAAACTTTTCTTCTGAATTATAACATTTCTTTGATTGTTTGTTTTTTTTTTACATGTAATATATTTCATTTATCTAGAGGAGCTGAGAATTAAAACCTCATTGATGATGATTTTTAAATTAAATTTGATGTTAAGAATTTGTCAATAAAAAACAATATGTTTTTTTGTAAAGGACATTTTTTTATAAGAAAATTAAAATTATGAGTAGATAACACATAACTTACTCTGTGAACTTGTTGAAAATTCGAAACATGTTTAGCAACAAGTGAAACACAATTTAAAGTGTATTTTTACTTATTTGTTAGAACAGAACGTTACTTATTTGTTAGAACAGAACACAGATTCACTAAAAAGTATCTGAGATTTTCGAATTTTTGTTTGTTTAGAATTACTCATTATGAATTGGAAACTATAAATCGTTGTGAAGGATTTTCTTTAATTCTTTTTAGTACAGGCATCAATACACAATAATGTGTTTTTGTAATGAAAACAATTATTTCCAACTGGATATGTAATGATTTATAATATTCCCAATATTTGCCTAAAACATTTTAACCTAATACATACATTATTTATATATCATGAAGTGATATTTTATTTATTTGTTAACCTAAAATGTGTAGATTACCTTTATATCAATAATCAGCTTAAATTATAATCGTCATATATCAATTATATTTTATCATTTTATATTGATATTCATTTATTATTATTATTTTTATTGCCTAAATGTATTTGTAAAATATGTTTAATTTCATATATTTTCCTTTAATATTTTAAAAAATTTACGCCTTTGATTTATACTTATTTAGACTAATCTGACTCAGTTATCTAGAATATAATTGAATTTCTATAGGTAAAAGTGGCAAGTTATTATTAATTTATTTATTTATTAAATAAAATAGTAATATACGATTTAAATTGAATAAATTATAAAAATAAAAAGTTATAATTCATCTCTGGTACGTCAAGTTTGAATTCTTTCATTACTCTTTATAATGCATGTTCACACTATGCAAGATCCACTAAAAAATATGTATTTAAAAAAAGAAAAACAAGTTCTTTTAAAGCCCTTTCCGACACATTTTCTTAAAAAGGAAAGAACTTGATCTTTTAAAGCCCAAAAATTTTTGTAATAGACTTTTATACTTGAACTCAACTGCAATAATGTTTTAAACTTCACATTGTGTTGTAGGCCACACAAAAGACTTTTTCAGCGGAAAACATACAAATTTGTTGTTTAAAACCTAAAAATTTAATAATTCAAATGCTGAACATATAAATAAACGTTTATGTGTTGAATTGGATGTTCAAGCGAGCAGACAGAAATGGTGGTGAAAATGGCGATGACATTACATTTTTTAGATTTCCTATGATAAGTAAGTATCTAAATGATTTATCAAAAATTCGTCAACAAACTTGGTTCAAGGCTATTAGTAGATAGATTTAAAACGAAATGTTATAAATACACTACAATCTGTTCCAAACATTTTATTAGTGGAAAGAGTGCTAGAATACATGATAAATTTAATCCTGATTGGGTTGCGTCCGTTAACATAAATTATAGTTTGAAACCCAAAACTGGACAATTAATTTAAAATTTGGAGCCTGGAATCTGGAAATCAATAAAACTTTTTTTTTTCTTAAAAATAGAAGAAAAAATAGTATATACAAAAGGAAAATGAAAACCATTAAGGTGATTCTTTGTGTCCCCTACAACAAAAAAAAAAACAAGTTAATACTATCTGTCAAAATATTTTTGGTATAAAGATCTGTATAGAAGGTTTTTTGTAGAAAGTAAAAAAAATTACATTTCTAATTCCAATTTTCAGTTGTCAATCAAGTTAAACACACATTGTATAACTACATCATACACAATAAAATATTTAAACAACAACCGTGCGCTCACAAAAATTAAAATTTTTTTATTTTGCTTCAAACAATCAAAATCAATATACTATAGTAAGTTGTATTATAGTTTTCCGACCTTTGCCCCACGGATGGGGTTACAGGACAATGATGATGATAAAAAATTTCATGTAGTCAAGCTGAAGTTGATTAAATAAAAACCTTTCTTATGGCAGCTAACATTCGCAACAGATAAGTCATAAATAAAAATAATTTTTTCTTTCGTTCAGTTATTCTCGTCTTATAATTTCTATTTCTCTAACAGTAATCTTTAAATAAAAATTAATAATAAGAAAAAAATAATTATCGAAATATTTTGATTGTAATTTACAAATTTTTAAAAATTTTAAATTAAAATCGAATTCCTTTAAAAAAAAAAATAAGAAAATGACTACAAAATACTAACTATAACTACCCATTACTCATTTATATAAATATTAAACCAGGTAACAAAAGATAATTAAAGACTTGTTGCACATAAAGAAAGAGTTGGCCATAACAACAACATCAACAACAACAGCAAAATCTTTAAATTGATCGTAACTGATTTGAAAGACTGACTACAACAAAATAATTTAGAAAACTGAATAAACCAGAAAAACTTCGAGAGAGAAAAACCAATTTATTAATTTTGTGCTCGTATGGTCTTGTTTTAAACTAAAACCAAAAAAAAAAATGTTTTTTCTTCATTATTTTAATATTATAAATATATATATGTATGCACATAGCATCTACTGATGAAGACACCAAACCAAATGCACAAGTCTTTATTTTTTGTTTTTTTCAAATTTTTAAATTTGAAACTAAAATGTTTTATGATATTCATTTACAAAAATAAAAAATAAAAACCAAAAATAAAAAAAGACTAAAACAATGTACATAAAAAATACAACAACAATTTGAAGAATTCTATTTAAAACCATTGATGATATATTGCAATGCAATACCGTTTGACAACATTAAGAAACTTTGTTGCAAATTGCAACAGAAATATTTTTAATATTTCCAACTATAAATTTACAGAAACATCTGTATATGCTCATCTGTTTGTGAGTGTATTGTGAAAAAAAAGAAAACAAATATGAAACGGATTTTACAATTGCATAGTTTTGAAAATTTAATTTCGATTTTGGTTACGATGTTGGTGTATATTTTATTTTTTTATCGTACACAATTCATTTGTATTTTAAGACCGTGAGATCTTAAAGGTCAAATTGGAAAACCAAAAAAAATTTTAGTTTTTTTTTTTTTGTAAAAACTGACTTCTAATTAGAGGTTAATTATTTTAATAGTTTCATGAATTGAATTAGAGAAAATTGTTCTAATAAACTGATTTTGTTTTACTGCACAGTTATTTTGTATATATAAAAAATATATAGAATCGTTTGTTCTGATCTGAAAATCCTTTAAAGGGTGATTCCATGGAATGTTTTAGAAAAAAAATTGGTCTAGATAGGGAAAGGAGTCTATTTTTAAATTCTCAAACCTATCATTGCAACATAAAACATAATATTTGAATATAAGGAATTGTACATCATAGCCTTCAACTGGATAAAAACATTAAAAACAGTTTTATACTTAATCGTAGAATAGATATCCATTCCATAGCCCACAATACATGACACAAAATTTTGATCACCTATTCGAAATGACATTTCGAATTGGATCGAATTGATTATAATCGGCACTTTAATGTTTATATACCCGAACAGCCAAATGTCACAAAAAGGTATGTGTATGAGCAAATATTTCTTTTACCGTTTTCCATTAATCTGAGTGGTTCGAGTAGCAGCCATACAACTTCCATCCTATCAGGAATAACTGAAAATTTTATTTCAGGTACTCTCTCATAAATAAAATAATGACATACGTTTTCTAAAATTTTGACTAGTTTTAATAGAGATTCACATAAAAATTCTGAGAGATTTTTCGTTTTGTTTTGACAGATTTTAATTTTAATTTATATTAGCCAATTTATTATTTTTTATAACTGTATTGTTATATAAACTTAAAAAATAGTTGTTTTTTTTTCAAGAAGTTATTTGGAAAAACCGAAGCCGATCAGGTACTCCTTCAAAAATACGTCATTGTTGTATTTTTTTCTTAAAATAAAGTGAATGAATAAGATTAAATTTAATTTAATTTAAGTTAATCAAAGTTTTTTTTTAAAATTTTCAAATAATGACTTCTTCCCGTCTTAAAAAACTGATATGCACGCTTTGGAAGACTTGGCATATTGTCGCATTAAATGCGCATAAATTTAAAGAAAAAAATATTTAAAATATGAAAAATCCGAGCTATGAAAGATAGAGCAAAGCTTTTTTTTAAAATTGTTTTATATCAAATTTACCGTTTTCAAGTGAAAGCTGTCTAAACTTTTTAATTTGGAATAAAAACTGATATTTTTGTGATAATTGTGGATTATTTCGATAGGCGAAGATTTTTTTTTTGGTGTATTTGACCATCCAATATAATCTTCTTATATCTATAACGGATAATTTCTCAATAGATAAATAAAATAAATAAATAAAAATGCTCTAAAACTTCACCATACACAACTTTTATTCAGAATTTGGCTGCTAATAAATGTCTAATTATATGATTGCTGTTGTAATATAAACATTTCTGTTTCATATCAAATTTCAAATCTACAAAAACAGAAAAGCGATGTTAACGATGTGTTTCTCTCACTTTGGTGTTAGAAATTAAAAAATAAATTGGTTACCCTGATTTTACACGTTCGGTTTTGTTGTACGATTTAGTTAAACTGGATGGAAATCGAACATGTAAATACTTCCATCTAATGCAATTGTCATCCAACAAAATTGGGTATAATCATCTAAACTTTTTACAATTACATTTCAACAACAAATATATGGTGAAGTATGAATTTTGAAAATTTTATATATTTATATATATATGTAGGTTGATTTGCGTTATTATAGTTTTAATTTTTGATTTCAATACATACATACATAAAAATATCACAATGAATATCAATTTTATATTCGATGTTATTTTTCTATATACATATTTTTGTTTTTTGGCAACGCTCGGTTACAACAGAATTTCAAAATAAATAAACGATTTTCAAATCAACCCCATCTTTCATAAAATCGATCAGTTTGATGAATTTAATTGCAAATTAAACGATTAAACTAGTTTGATGTGTAAATACAAATTTATTGTACTGTACATCGTACTGTAGTACAACTGTAAATATACTACTAAATCGAACTTCTATATGTGACCTTCAATTAAACATTTTTCCAATGAAGATATCATTAATTAAATTATTAATGATTGAACATTTGTAATCTTAAAGCGAAACTATCACTTACAAATAATTAAAATAATAACTTTTTAAAATTAATAACAAAATTAATAAATAAATTTAGAACGAAATCATCTGAAAAACAGTCAATTAAAAAATGTAAAATTTCTTTAAAATTGGTCAGAAAATTATGTGTTTAGGGTTTTTTTTTTAAATTTATATATATTGAAAATTTTGACGACCCGGGGAAAGTATTAATAAATTACAATAAAAAAAAATAGTGAGTTGTGAAATGTGTAGTTGTAAAGTTTTTTTTTCTGATGTTTTAAATCTCAAAATTGTAATCACTTTTAGGATACAAAACTACAAGGACAAATTTGTGTCCTTGACATTTTAAGATTCAATATTGTTAACAAGAAAAAACAAAGTAAAAAAAATAATAGCGAAACGAGTTCTTTGTTGAAATGTACAGAAACTTTCTAACTGCTTAAATTTTTATGACTTTTGCAAGCAAAAGCCATACAATCAAGTTTTTAAATGTTTTAAAATTTGACATTTAAATCATGTAATATTTTACAACTCTTTCTATATCATATACAATACTACTAGAGATTATTGAATTATATGATCATCATATTTATATATATGTATATATATTTATAAAATATGTATATATATGAAATATATATATAATATATGTATATATAAGATTTAATTATACGACTTATAAATAAATACATCTTATATCTAAAATTCAAATTTATAACAATGAACATCTAAAATATTTTTTAATTAGTTATAAAAATCTAATTATACAACATATATGTATGCATGTATAACTGGGAATTAAGTGATTTTTTTTTTTATTAATGGTATCAGAAGAGAGATTATTTTTTCATTTATGGATTATGAGCATAACGCCCAAAATATCTGAAGCGATGAAAGTGATTTAATTCTTTCTGGTTAGTCTTTTGTAAATGAAAATTGAATATATTGTCAGAAATTTTTATAATGAATGAAATCTAGTCATAATTATATGCTTTAGTGGGGCTCTCTCTCTTTCATTTGAAAGTAATCTTTTCATTTTATATAGATATTAATTATTTTTTTGCAAAAATTTCTTTTTTAACTGACTATTTAGCAGTACAAATTTAAATTAATTTCTAACATAAATATAGTTTTTTTTTATAATGGTTACTTTTTTTCTTTAGAATTTTCTATGAATTTTTCAGATGATAAATTCAGAGAACCCTGAACTTTGCAATTGAAATTTTCTTTAAATTGGAAAAATTTCATTTGGTTATTGGAAGATTCATTTTTAAATAATTTTAATATTTTGATAGAATATTAAGAATTTTTCTCTGCTGGCCATTATAATTATTTGCGGTGGTCGGCCTTCTTCTTTTTGAAACGGCAAGATGTTTGATTTGAGGTTGTTGTATTTTTAAGGTAACTCATATTCATTATATTTTTTTTTTTATATTTTTATGATATAATTTTTTTTTAAATTTGATCATCTCCGTCACAAATTATAAAGCTGCTACCAGTTAATTTACATTGTTATTTTTTTAATTACAATTTTGTTACAAGACGATGTTACACTGTCATTTGATTCGTACAAATAATAAATATTATAGTATTTGGTGAGATATACATACAATAATATTATTAACTTAAATAAAATCAAATTGTGGTTTTTAATGGAGGTCTATCCTATACTATTATTCTTTTCTTTTATTTACTGTCAAATTTAATGTTTAGAGCAAACACATCAGACATCTGTTAGAGACGAAAGTATATTTTTTTTTTTGTGTAAAATTTATCATCATTCAGTGTGGTTATAGTAAAACCCGAAGTCGTTAGATCAAAAAAATAAAAGGCATGTTGTTATTAGAGTATTCATATTACACTGTTAATAGAGTGGATAAAATATACTGTTATATAGATTACACAAATTTTGAAATATATTAAAAGACTAAGTTAATACTAATTATAACATTAAAAAAAAACAAAAAAAATTACAGAAAAATGAAAACAAAAAAATAACCAATGGACAAGAAAAAAAAATCATATAGCTATAGTTAGCATTACGCAAATGCAGTAAATTTTCAATTATACCCTTACGTGGCGGTCAAAAAAGCTTAAATTAGAATTTACTTCAAAAAGCATTCTAGTAATTGGCTCAAATCTGGCATAAACTGTAGGATAAAATGGAATGTGAAACATCTTAGCGGTTCTGACATTATTCCAATTGGTTCTTTCAAGCAGAAAATTTGAAATTACGAAGGCTAATATTTTGCATCTGTTTTAGATGATCCACAATTATCCAACGATCAGATAATGAATGCAAGCCAATAAGTAGTTTAAAACGGTGGGAATAAGATCTCAGTGGATTATTCCACAATAAAAATCTGAGTGCGAAACATAAAAAATTTGAAATTAAAATTTTGATCAGATTCCAACAAACTAATATCAGTCAAGTAATGAAGGTACCATACTTGAGTGGCATGCATATTGAAAGGTCAGCCTCACATATGTAATATAAAGTTGTTAGAGGTCTGAGAATTCTTTGGACTAACGTTTGATGAACGCTAAAGAAGAATTAGCTTCGCTAACTATCTTATCATAATGTAACTTGAAATTAAGTTGTATGTCAAGGGTGACCCCGAGATCTGTATTGGGACTGACTCTCGTGACCGAATAACCGTTTAATTGATAGTTGACACAAACTGTTCGAACAGGATCTTTTCAATGCCTGTGAAACAAACTGTTCTCAGGAAAATGCCAAGACCTTTTCGGTGCTTAAATGTTTAAATCAAGACCATTATAAGAACACCAAGAGGCAAAATGGTTTATATCGATTAATTCTGTAAATTCAGGCAATCTGGTAAGCAGGATATAGGATCATAAAGTTTTGAGTTGTTGGTAAAACTGAGAAATTTAGAAAAAAATATTGGATTAAAAGCATCAATTGTTGAAACTATGAAGCAAAGTGGATCTTAGTGGTAGTATTATTGATGGTACCTTTCTTATTTTATCTTAATGTTATTACAACCAGCTTCATTTTTTTCAACATGTTTCATTTGTATTGCCCACTATTCTGTATCGTAGGTATAACAATACACGTCTTGTCACTTATTTGTAAATCATACCTGCGATCCAATAAGTATATAGAACACCATTGATACTTCTCCATTTTAGTCATAATGTACGTATACAATCAATATTATTTATGAAAAATCAGTTTATGGACAAAATTGTCACTGATTTTTCTAAAAATCAAAAATTTAATTTATGGAATGAATGGAATGAAAAATAATATTGGCATAATAATAAAAAAAATCAAAATTATTTGCTTATTTACCGTGAAATTTTAAATATAATAAAATTATAATTAAATTATTAAAAGCGAATTATAATAAAACTATAAAAACTAGAATAAGAGCATAACAGAGTGTAGCTCAGCGCGCACTTTCAATTCATTCAATTTAAAACAAAAAAATAAAATCATAAAATGTATAAGTATAAATATATTGCATTGGAGTGTACAAACACAAAGGCAATAAATGCATATAACCATCATTATATTCTTCAACTAATTTATAAACCAAAAAAAAACAGAATGAACCTGTCGTTTTTTTTTTTGTTAAATTTAATATAAAAATGTGTTCGTCGGTTACTTCTATATCCACCTCAAATATGAAACACTTGTTGAGTTATGGTAATATACTGTTGATGATCATGGGTATTGTGGTTGATTTTGTTGATTGTATTAGTCGTACAAGTTCCAAGTATTGTACGTACATGTTGTACATAATTATGATAATATGTTGAGTGTGCTATACTATAATGCCTGCTTTAACAACTAGATCAATTTTGATTTCTGTTTTTGTTTTTTTCTTTTACCGATAGATACCTATATATTTTTTTTTTCCTAAAGTGGTTTTTCTTTTTCTCTACTTACTTACTTTTCTCTACACTTCTTTTGTATGTGTATATGTAAAGTATGTAAAACATTTCTGTAACATTGATCTACTGATCTATATTTTAATCAGGTTTTGTTATTGCTCTTAATTTTTTTTTTTTTTTTTTTGCTTTATTATTATTTATTCTTCTATACATTAGTGTGGTTACATTTTAAAACTGTTTATGAAAGATCTATCAACATTTTAAATAAAGAAAATAATATTATAAAATGATTGTATAGTAAAGTAATAAAATAGAATTAAGAGCAAGTAGTAAGCAAATAAAATAAGTTTTGTTTGTTGCTGCACTGCACATACTTATTTAACTTATTGCCATATAAAAAGAAAGAGAGAAAAATGTAATTGGCAAATTAATTTATATGCAACAGAAGAAAAAAAAATCAAGTAAATGCAACAACAACATAATAATAACAATAATATTGTATTATTATAATATACTACAAATCTCAATTGCAATGAATTTGCAAAAGTTTGCACAAAGTATTTACCATAATATTGTATTTATATTGATAACAGTTATATACAAGTGCTATTAAAATACAGTGCTGCCACTCTAGGATTATTATAAAATGATTGATATGATATATTTCAATAAAAACAACAACAACACAATAAAAACAATATCAAGTTGTATATTTTGTATATATTATAACAATATACAGTTATATACAAGTGCTATTAAAATACAGTGCTGCCACTCTAGGATTATTATAAAATGATTGATATGATATATTTCAATAAAAACAACAACAACACAATAAAAACAATATCAAGTTGTATATTTTGTATATAGTTTGTAATAATTTTTAAGAGACATTTTGCTTCCAGCAAAAAAAATTCCAATTGAAAAGTGAAATTATATTTTTTTTAAATTTACAAAAAAAAATAATAGAAAAACAAAAATGAAAAATATTAATTTAATATTTTATAAATTAAAAACAAGAAATTATAAAAACTTGACTTGTTTTTATTATTTTCAATTTTTACCGTAAGATGTCGGACTTAATTTTTCGTTTTTGTTTTTTTTTTTTTTACTGCTTTTAAATTTTTTTCTATCTCTTCTCTGATCTTGATATTGAAACTAAAGTGAAAAAAAAAATTAAATTTCAAGTAATTCATGATCTTTTGACAATTGCAATTCATTGCAATTTATTTTATTTAATTTTTTTATTATATTATTGGCTTAAAAAAATTGTTTTTTATTTTTGTTTTTTTATGTGAGAATTTAGTTGTTCGAAATCAAAAAAAAAAAAATAAATAAAAAAAAGTCTGTAACAAATCGTTGACCTTTTGATTTCAAAAGATCCGGTTAAAATTTAATATTTTTCAGAAAAATTTCTATTTACAGCTCTGAGATGAGAATTTCAAATGAAAATCAAAAGAAAAAAAAAAATTAAATGTGTAAATTTATCAATCCCCCAATTAAATTTGGTGCAATGTAATTTAAGTAATTTGTTTTTAAAACATCAAATGAATTTATTTATAATATCCAATAAGAAATTGACAATAATTTGAGATTTTGGATTTATTCATTGTAGGAACGAGTTTATTCAAATTCTGCAAATTCACCGAAAAAAAAGAAGTTATTTTATTAGACAATTTCGATGATTACATATGAGTTACATATGAAGAATGGAATGCATAATTTTTTGTTCAGTTCAGAGGCTAATCTTTTTTCTAAAATTAGATTTGGATAAAGTCGACAAAAAGGAAACAACATCATTATTGAAATAAAAATTACTATCTATGTCTGTATTTGATTTTTCGATAGGTATTTATATGTACAATTCGCCTTGAAATCTCAAATTTACCAAATTCCAAATACAAAACTCCAAAATTTTCAAAATTCAAAATCCCATAATATCAAAATTAAAAATTCTTAAATTCGGCTTTAATTCATTTAGTGTTTTCGAATTCAATTATTTTGTTTGTATCTGTAAAAATTATTTAATTAAATATTCTAGAAAAAGGAGATATAAAAATGATTTAGGTAAATTCTGGAAAAAAGTGTAGAACTTTGAATAAATTCAGTAAAATGAAATACAGGCAAATGATAATATCAACTTTAAGTTTTAAGTGACGCCATTTTTTGCTAAATGTCAAAAAGTTTAAAAAAGATGATTTGTATGCATGTGCAGAATGTATTTTGTAACGGCCAGTATTTTAAATTTTATTTTTCCAAACTAAAAAGTAAATTTCTACAAACATATAAAACGTCATCCTTTTTACCTTTAGGTAAATAAAATGGATTTATCATTTTTATTTACTAAATAGTTACTAATTTTTAAAAATTTGTAACTTTTCAACAATTTTCTATAGTTTTTAAAGTAGTTTTATCACAATCATTTGCCGTTTAGCATTGCCTTGCTCTATATAAACTTTCTTCTAATAACTCTAATCAAATATTATTATTTATTTATTTATTGCCATGATACATATTCATAATTTTTTTTTTTTAACAATATTAAATTTTTTAGAGCTTATACTATTGTATTTCCACCTATGACTATTCTTAATTATTACTTGGGTTTGCTGACTAATTTATTTATTAATTAATTTCTTATTTGAAGGAAAAATGGCGACAAAAAACCTTTTTGAATATTTATGTTTTTTCATAAAACTTACCACTACTTACATACTAAGAAATAAACCTAAATTAAAATCTATTCTAAAATTGCTCTTATGAGCGGATTATTTGAGTTGTAGCATAATTTTCAGGAAAGCAGGTGTCAGCTTTTCAATTTGTTGCAATATGGTGTTTATATTAGCTAATTAATGAATTTCTTGGTAAATGTCTAGGTTTTGTTTGCAAAAACTAATACAAAAGGGAAGGGATGTAGATATGTTTTATCTATAAAAGATAGATTTTCGAAATTGTATTGGCTGTTTCCTACAAAGAATGTGAATGCTGATGAAGCAATAAAGAAGCTTGAAATAATTGCTAGCACATTTGGATATCCATCGGGACTGTTTGTAGCACTTATATCAAATCAATTTCGGGAGTATTGGAAAAACCATAATACTGACCTACACTTTATAATAACAGGAGCATCAAGAATAAATGGAAAGGTAGAACGATTGTTCATAATTACCCTTTCAGTGCTAACTAAACTATTTGTAAACAAACCAAAGAAGTACAAGTAGTACACTCAAGTCGCTGACTTACGAAGAATTTTAAATTCTACCTTTTATCGGACAAAGAATATTTTAACTGTTATTGTTTTATCATTTTTATTCTACATTTTACATTAAAATTTAATTTATATATTATAATTATATTTAATATATATCTATCTACACGTTGACTTTCAACTAAAATGCCTTTAATATTTAAAAGAAACAGCAATAATTTTTCTGGTTGTAGAATATTCTTGCCATCAGATCGTGTATTCGGTAGGATTGAGAAGGTCATTAGAAAAAGAAAAGGAAATCATCAAACCGAAAGAATATATGAAATTAGGTGTCGATTGCCGAGTTTCAGAAAAATTCAACAAAAATTGGCACTTTAAGCTCTTACAAACAAAAATCTGTTTTTTTTTTTTTATTTGGAACACTAACAAAACAACAGTTTTTATAGTTTTACAGAGAGGAAGGAATTTAACTACAGTTTTAATTTCGGAATTTATAAGTCTCTTCTGAAAAGAGGATGCAAGCAGGAGTACTGTTAGTCACAATTTCTTCCAATTGGAGTACCTCTTAAAAAAATCAAAAACTGAGTATATTCAAAAATTACTTAAAAAACACTATGGTATTGAATGGCGATGTAACCTTGATTTAGAGTTTTATACAGCATTTATATTTGATGATTACAACTGATCTTTGTGAAATAGAAGGACTATTATCACCCAACCGCCATCAATTTGAGCTAGATAATTTTGATTTCAGAATTTAATTATCGTTTTTTACATTGATTGTTAAGAAAAACCTATTCCTTTTGACTGAATTAAAAATATATTTGTATATTTTTGGTATTTACATATTTTATGTTTATTTTTTGTGTTTAAATTAAATTATAATGAAAGGCCTGAGCTTTGTGTTGTTTATTGAGTAAATTAAGAAGAAAAATTGAATTCATAAAAATGAAAAATAGTAAAGTTTAACAAAAATAAATTTGTTTTGTTATACGAGTAGATTAAATGTTGTAGGTGTAGTAATAATGTGCTAATAAAAAATCAAAACTTTGTCCAAAACTCGTATTTTGCAATGGTAAGGTTTCATAACTAGTGGCTATATTATAACTGCAGTTCCAAAACTGGTTATGTTCAAATTTGAAATTCATTTTATTGCTTTCGTATGGGACTTAAACGTTCCAAAAGCTGTTCAAGAACATCTTTCTCTAAACTTTTTAACAGCAACTTATCATGACTTATTTATTAAAAGTTTTTATTAACAGAGAAATTAGTTTTCCATTTAAAGCTAAGTATGCTGTTAAAATTTTTTGCCTGCCAAAAAATGAATACAAAAACAACCTCAAAATCGGTAGCAAAATTTTATCAGAAATTCGCTTAATCAATAACAGGTAGCATTATTTGTTCCTTTGACAATCAACAACGTGTGAAAATAAAATCTAACTATTTATCTTAAATAAACCTATTAGTATAAATTAATCTATCTATTATCTTAAATGAAATATTTAAAAAATAATGTGGACCTTAAAAAATGGAACCTTTAAAATACTATTTTTTAAGATTTACTTTATTCCACATAGATTTAGTTTGTTTTTTTTATGATCTTGACAGTAATTTAGGTAGAATCACCTTTCGTGCTTAATTAAGTAATAATCTACAATAATTCGAACATTTGTTTATCAAATTACCTAAGGCTTTAAATTACCTCAACGCATTAAATGTGGAAAACTACTACTATTGTCAGAAACTAAGCCTTCTTAAATAGAATAGTTAGAAAAGATAATTGAGAGTTAATCTGGTAACAAGATTAACTCTCAATTATCTTTTGTCATTTATTATATCCCAATGACAAAGGGTACTACACAAGCTCGGAAAACCAATGAAGCATTTTTTTTTGCTTTATCGGGAATCGAACCCCAGGCGCTCTAACTACTGCGCCACCCAGCGTGTTTACTATGTATACTTCGATTATTCACTTTATTTTACTAGATCAAACCATCAAACGTTGGTTTTTGTCTAATGTCAAAATTTTTATCGAGCAAAATATAAATTTTGAATACCCGGGTATATAAATGAGGAGCAAAATACCTTGCAGTCAAAACAAGAACTTAATTTTTTTTTTTGCTTAGCATACTGACAGCATACTACTTAGCAAAATTTGAAGCAAAAATGTTTGCTATCATTTTTTACAACAACAAATTACATGAAATAATGTTAAATTTTTGCACAGCATACTTAACAGCATACGTAGCTTTAATCTCGATGTTAGAAAAATCCAATATGGCGCAATTTGGAAGGGACTGCTCATTTATATTATCATTATTTGAAACTTATAATTTTAATTATGTAAAGTATATTGTATGAAATAAATAATTCTCAAATAAATAAATGACAGACAAAAATTTGCTAAAAAATATCAAGCGGTGGCCTCGGTAGCCGAGTGGTAAAACACTCGAGTGTAGTAATGTAACGACCGAAGGAGCACGGGTTCAAACCCCGTGAGAACCGAAAAATTTTTCAAATGGTGAAAATTACTGAAAAAAGTAATTTTCAATACAACCACATCGGTTCAAATATAATTTAATAATTAATAAAGATATAATATAACTAATAAAAAAAATAATATAAATATGTAATATACAAAAATATATACCAAATAATTAATACAATTTAATAAAAAGGCCCACATTTCGAAAGGGAAAAGGACCTATAAGTTGGCCTACAGATATTTATCTGTAGGATCAACTGTTAAAATAAATAAATAAATAAATATCAAGCGTTCAACGTTTTTAAGTGGAAACGATAAGAAAGTCGAACGAACGAAACAGTAAATTCACCTTTAGAATAATTAATGTCAAAAAATTAAATTTCAAATAGACAAAAAATTAGAATTGAAAAATATTTTTTTGTTTTGTATTATTATCCTAAATTGGAAATATTTTTAACTATATGTTTTCATTATATATGTACATACATAATATATACATGTATAATATAATTTATTCAATGAAATTACATCTCAAGAGTTTCCAAATTTTTTGGTTCATTACAAAACAATTTAAAAATTATCAAGCTACTATATTGTTATTACCATCATCAGCTTAAAGTTATTGATGAAAGCTTGTTATTATCATTATTACCTTAACTTAATGTCGATGACAGTAAATGTTGCCTTTCTAACTACATATAAACATTTTATCTCTTTTTCAAATAAAATTCAATACCTTGTATTAAAAGAAAAATTGCAAAAAACAAAACAAAAAAGAAATGAGGTAATAGGAACATATTATGAATCTATAAAAATTCCACAGCAGGAGAAGCTAACAAAAGTAACTAAAACAACAACAACAACAAAAGTTTGAACAATGTGACATGGCAAAGTAGCAGAAATCTCTAAATGATCATGACAAAAACAAAAAAAAAAAAAAAAAAAAAGTGTTTTACTGAAAACATTTCAAATGTTGTAAAAATATAAGAATTTGTTGCTGATAAATTTTATAGATGGTGGTGCTGGTGTTTTTTTACTTAAATATATATTATGAAGAGTTGGAAAAAGGTGCGACAATACTAGTTGTAATAATAAAAGTGTATATAAAAAAAATAACAACACTAACACTGTATAATATATAAAGTCTTACAGTCTCATGAGCAATGCTTGGGATCTAAGAATATTAAAATTTAGTTGAAATTCGCAAAAACAAATACCAACTTTCTATTGTTTTTCGTTTTTCTTTTCATTGGTTAGTTTTTGTTGAATTTAATGTGAGAATTTGTTTCTAGAAAATTAAAATTAAAAATAGATATTTTTGTTTTTTTATTATTATTGTTATTAACGAGTACCGTTTTATGTTACAGGAAATTTTTTGAAAATACGATAATAATTTGTTCCAATAACGTTTGCTACTGTGTTGAGTTTGAAATTTTCGTTGTTTTTTTTCGATAGAATGTCTAAAATAACAACAACATTACAACAATACTTAAATTTTATTAAGTGAAAAATCGCGATCTGTAAAATAAATTTTCTTTTTTAAACAGCTTCAATTTATTTTATCTCTATTATTATATAATAATAATTGTTAGTGTTTTTTTTTTCTTTTTGATAAATTATGGAACGGATTTTTTTCATTGTTTTTCAGTTCAAATGACAAACTAACTGATGGTTAGTTAGAATCGTAGATTGTTATCAATAATATGGATGACAATTTTTTCAAATGTATCATTTTTATGAAAGTTCATATTATGAAGAATCATTACGATTCATATTTGTATTTCAAATTACAAAATTTACCAAAAAAAAATAAAATATCGATTGTGGGAATAAAATTGGAAGAAGACAATATTCACAACTATACTTTCTAAGCTTTTGTTTTTCCCTATGATCTAGAGTTTAGTGAAAAACAACTTAATTTATTTTTTATTTTTTGTTAATGACTTGAGAGAATTTTAAAATTTTATTTATTAATAGATTTCCAGTATGTATAGGTATTTAACAGCGATATAAAACTTATTGCAATAAATATGTGAGCCAGACGGGAGCATGTAATTTGCCTGTACATATTTTCATTTCCCTGTATTTCATTTGACTGGATTATAGGTATAATAAGTATTATACATATTATGTTATATAAATGTATATATATATATATTGTACCGTACCGATATGTATACATATATATATATATGTATATACTTTTAATGAATGTATGTACGAGAAGTTAATATCTTCTCTTTTTTAGAGTTGGATTCAAAATCAAAGTTCTACGCCTTTTACCAGAGTATTTACTTAATTCATTTTTAGGCAAACCGGTTGTTGGATAAATGAGTTAAAGTCGAATTTTAGAATTTTGCGATTTTGGTTTTTTGGGGTTTTGTATTTGGTATATCGTTGGCCAACTAATAAATTGTACATACTTACCGGCAAATGAAAATACAAACAAATGACACAATTTGTATGGTTTGTCCCTGCACCTCCTCGATCTAGTATATATATTTCATAATTGATATTTTTAATTTCTCTGGCTGTCAAAGTTATAAGTTCGAAGATTTTTTAAATAATTTTGTTAAATTAAAATTGAGCTATTTCGATTTAAAAAATTCGTCGGGGAAATATATTTTTTGTTTTCCCAGCGCAATTTGAATAATGTTATACATTTTTCTAATGGCATTGACATTATTATTAGCAAAATTACTTCATTGTTTTTGTTTTAAATTCTTTTTCATATAGAACTGCAGTTCTGTTTGTGAACTTTGATTTTATTCACTTCAATTTCATCAATCTTGTACAATCGATTTTCAATTTGTAACATTCAATAGGCTTTCTGCATTTTGAGTTTGGTATCCCTTTTGATTTTGTATGATACATATTTTACGCTTGGCTCTATTTTCATTCAATCTTTCTGCAGTTCATCAGCCCATCAAAAAAGTTTTTATTTTTAAAAACGAACTTCGTTATTGCTTCTTCTAACAAAATTTTCTATTTTCAAACTTTTTGATGGCAAACATTTTCTACACTATTTTTCACTCGAATATTTTTAATTGGTTTTGTTCTTAAAGTCTTAGTGGACGTATAATTTTATATTTATTTATTTAACAGTGGATCTGCAATGTCTACAGGTCTTTTTTCCCCTCTCGGAATGTATGCCTTTCGTAATTTTCTTCATTTCAAAAATTGTTCGGTTCTCGCGGATTTTAAACCCATTCCTCTCCGTCGTTATATTACTATACTCGAGTGCTTTACCACTCGACTAACGAAGACACTTAAATTCGTCTGTTATACATTTCTATATATTGAGAGTTATGTTTGTCTAGACAGCAATGGACATCTTATTTTGTAGTTTTTATTTGTGGTGAAACAACGATTGTCACTATGAATTCTATTTTGAGTATAGGAATGCGCATTATCATTCACGAAACATTTGCATTATATTTATGAAAACTTACACAGACAGTCTTTGGTTTATATGGAAATGGAGTGAGGGCATGAAGATATTGTCCTTAATGCAGCACTTTGGAGCATATAGGCTTTGTTTTTTTAATTTGACATTCTATCACAGTTTAGAAGTAATTTACTAACGCACCAGTTATTTAACGAAATAATAATTATTGCTTGTTTTATTACATACACTAGTGATTCCCGACATAACATTCGCTGGTCCAGCATTAAAAAATATTTATTTCCTTCTCACTAACATATTTAACTCAAACCAAAGTTTTCTATCTCCATAAAACAAGTAGCTTTTCTTAGCATATCGTCCATTTTAGCATAACATTTTTTTTACATAGGGTATTTTTTTCTTTTTCTAATCTCACTGTTGTTACCTCCATGGAGTCACCGATGTAAAAATGTCAATTCTCGTTTAAAATTTTCTTTGCATACAACAGAGACACCATGTGGAGATGATGAAGATTGTAAATTTGTAGTTTTCTGCACCAATTAAATAAATAGTAAATATTACCCTTGATATGTTCTCTATAGTATCTTGCTTCTTGTGTTTTTCCTATAATAATGTTTTTTTTAGTAAATCTAGTGAATTTTTATTTGTGGCAAAGCAAGGTTTACCACCATGGCAACAATAGGAATATTTTTTTTGCTTGTCAATATTTTATTTTTCAAAATAAACAGTCATAGAAGCAAGAAGATATCCCTGCATTGATCAATTAGAAACATTTCGAGGTGGTTAATTCAAGGACACAAACCAGTCAAATTTAAAATTTTGTTAATAGGTACTTTATTTTTTGGGAAATTTTTAATACTGACCTTAAAAAATACTTCTAATTTGAAAAAGTTTCATATTTTATTGATTCTATAATGTTTTGTTGTTTAGTTCTTGTATTAAGTATATAGTTATCCTATATGGGTTTAGAACTTGAATACCTATTGATTTATGTATGTATTTTAGAGATGGGCACAAAAATAAGTACTTTTGAATTTTTTTATTTCTTTATCAAAAATTTTTTGTGGTAAAATTTTGAAAAAGCTTACACTTAAATCTTTGGGTTCCTGTCCCTGCTTTTTGCTTTAATCATAAATTAAAAACATCAGAACAAGCATCAGAAATTTGTATTGTAAAATTATTCTTCCCAACTTTTTTTTTTGAAAAGCTTTAAAAACGATAGGTTCAAAACTTCCCTTGCGATTTTTTCATCTATATGTTATTAATTTATGCTTTAATCCTCCGAGATGAATCGTGTTACAGACATCGTTTGTATTAATATATTAGATTTACAAAATTTTAACAGGAGAGTTTTATTAATATTTTACAGTTATTTGATTAATTTAAAGTGGTCGTTCACATAATAAAATTTGTATTTGATTTCATAATGTTTGGAAAATAAAAAATGATTTTTTACAATTGACAAGCAAAGATAACCAAAACAAAAAAAATAATCAATATTTATAGTTTATAAATTTAATAAAGACTGTTAAAATAAAATAATACAATAAAAAAAAAAAACGATTTCTTTCAAATTGTTGAACCAATTCTTATTTCGTTGACATCAGATTTGCCATCAGCATTGGCAAAATATTATTTTTTATATACAAATTTATTTAATTTCATATTTCAATTTTTTTTTTTATAAACAACCGCACGTAGGACAGACCTTTAATACACCTCTTAGCTGTGATAGGATAGGAGAAGAAAGATATAATATTAATTTATTGAAGTTTTAAAGAATATGAATAAATATTTATCTTGAATTTCTACAGATTATAGTGTATATATATATGGTGTCATACTGTTTGAATGTGGAAATACATCGGAAGGAATATAAATTAGATTATTAACACCAAATAAACAAAAAAAAATGCAATGCACATTTTGTGTGAGCAATCAAGCTTTCTACATTAATTTTATTGTAAATAAAATCGTGATAAATATAGATAAATATATAAAATTACATGCTTCAGTTATTTTTTATGTATTATTAACTAATGCTCACCATAAGCGATAATAATGATTTTATCATTATTCAATAACATTCCCAATGTTTTTCTTTTTATTTTATTTTATTTTTATCATGTAGGTATATAATATAATGTATTTAGATGTAATATTAATGATAAATTAAATATGTATTTAGTTTTTATAAAACACAATAGTATTGAATTAGTGAAAAGAATTGGAAAATAGTTAAAAAAAAAAAAAAATTGTGATGCTGCATGCAAAGTTTTCATTTGCGCTCATTTTATTTTTTTTTTTTGTTTTTCTTCAATAAAACATAAAAAGAAATAGAAACAAGAGAATATAGTAAAATTGAAATAACTGTTTCGGATATTCAATATAAAATCAGATCATCATCATCACATAATTACTTATGGCGTGATATTCTTCTTTGATGACACACATCTTGAATTCGACATTTCAGTGTGCAAACAAATACATTAGTTGTCAAAAAACTGAAAATTATTTACAATAGGCACAGATTTTTGTTATTCTATTGGTGTTCTATTCCCGCATTTTAATTAGAAATTTTGTTCGAAAGATTAAGTCTAGTAATAACATACTATAAATTTGATATTTAAAGAAGACAATTTTTTATTTATTTACATAATTTTATTTCATTTTATTTATTTTATTTTTCAACTCAACAGAGCTGCTTCAATGAATAGAAAATTAATGAGTTGCGAAAATGTTGAATAAAAAATTTTAATATTTAAAAATGGTAATTAAGTATTTTACAATTTTGAGTTTCAGAATTTATTTGCCATTAGCTATATTTAAAGTTGCCACTATATGGCTTGAATAGGGTAAATGGAAAAGGAAGATATTATTTAAAATAATGATTTTTGGTTTATTAGCTATAAAAGAATGTATTGAATTTTCACTTGAAAACTTTTTGCCATTTAATTTAAATGTATTTTTAATTCTTCTTCATCTATGGCAGAACAACAAAAGTTTGGCCACATCTCTTTTACCTTCTATGTTAAGATCAGCTCATTGAAGATGTTCTATAATTCGTATGTGCAGTACTAAAAAAGCTTCGGCCAATGTTTGCATGTGGGATCAGGAATGAAAAAAAATATAATATAATTTCATAGCTTCTTTTTCGTATTACTTTAGTTTTGAAAAAATATATTGATGTTTTATACATTTACATATTCGTTACAAAAGTATAACAATAATAAATTTCCATTGTTCTGTACAGCTCATGATTTGATTTCAGTATTGTATAGCTCATTATCTTTCGAAAAAACGGAATAGGGTAACTGTTTTTTTTGTTTATTTTTTAATCATCGATCGTTTATGCTTCACATCTGCAGGTTAATTGATCGGTATTATTTAAATATCGGTTTAAATTTTTTTTACCAGTCTACTTCTCTGGATCAAATTATTTTCACAACGCATGTTAATTGTTTGTGCTTGTTATAAATACAACTAGATAAACATAAAAATTGGTTGTTGTAAGAAAAATTACATTTCATTTTGGCATACTCCTAACGTCTTCGTTTTATCTACATTCTATCTTAATTCAGTTTTTAATACTTCGTTTTTCTCTAGTTCGAAATATTTGTCTCTCTTCTATTATGCTTATTCGCTTAATCGATATAATCATGCTATGATACTAAACGAAAAATTAATTCTGAAATAAACGGAGAAGTATAATAGATGTTGAGAGGTCGCCCTTATCCAACCAAAATTCCAAACCAAAATAAAAAAAAGCAAAAAAAAAAAAACGAAAAATTATTATTTTATTAAGATATTTTCAAATCTATATGAACCTACTTGAAATCCGGCTATGGGATATCTAATATTGAAATATAACAACGATTTTAGTCGAAAGTAATAAGACTAATAGTAGGCGCAATATGGTTCATCAATAACGATGATATTTTATATTATGATTCACATATAAAAACCATAAAGGCAAAAATTTGGAAGTGCAAGATGAAAATATCAAATAAGATTAAACCCAAAAATAGTTTAACAAACAACTTGTGTTAGACGGCTTAGGCATCACAACATTCTGCAGTTACTCAATATTTATCAACAAGAAATTGATAATTAGATCGTCGTGGTCGTGAACTTTGAACTATGGGATATGGTTTACATATAAAACAAACAAACTTACCATCTATTCGTCATCAGTGTCTCTAGAGACAGTATCTTTAGAGACAGGTGGTATAAAGGAGAATAAAAATAAAAAAAATATTTGACATCGCCATGTAAATTGAAACCTTCTGTTTGTTTTGTAAAACAGATTACATTTTGGGCATGCTTGTTTGTTTGAAGTGCTTGCTTGGCAACATATTCCATGTCTATATAACTAAAAGTTTTTAATAATTGAAAAATGTATTTAATAAACTAACTCTCAATTTTGACATGTTGAAGCAATTTTACTTCATGTTTATTTTTTTCAAATCATTTTATTACTATATATATTCACCTAATCAATATTCAAAATTGCGGTTCATGTCGGTATTCCTGCTCTTGTACCATTAAATTTATATACTATACTTTGAATTGATTTAATAAGGGTTTTCAGCTGGGCCCATTTGAATACCATAAACACTGTGCTCGATGTTATAACTTGGTTAAAAACAAATAATTCGTTTCTTTCCGACAATTTCTATCTATAATCTCTCTAATTTCTATTATAATTCAAATTTCTATCTATAAGACAATACAATTAGATATCTTTTAAATTCAATTATTCTATTTCTATTTTCACGTAACCTTGTCAAATTTCATATATACTTACATACCACACTGTGTTCTTTATTATTATTATTTTACCATTAATATGACAACAGTTAGTTGATCTCTCAGGTTTTTATAAATAAAATTCATATGAAATTAATTACGCGATGTGACATTAGCAATATGAAAACAGAAAAACTATTTGACACATATAAAAAAATTTAAATGAATCTAAATTGCACAATCTTGTATTTAAGCAGTTAAAAACAAACTCAAATCAAAATATTTTTTTAAGTAATATCATTTTAAGAAAGTAAATATATTTCTTTGGTTTAACTTTTGTTACACAGCTCATTTATTCCTTAATCATACATAACTTAATATTCAAGTCAGTTATGAAATTTTGAAGTACCTAAATTCTTATTTTTATTTAGAAATATCTGAAAAAGTATCTAGAAAAAAAATTGTATTAATTATTTTAGAATTTCTCTTTACATAACGATGAGAAATTATTGTGATTTGAATTGATGTTCTGTTGTTATGTCGGTCGTGATTGAAATTACAAATAATTAATTTATAATTTAGTTTTGAAAATTTCTTTTTCCGACAAAAAAAAATTGTAACCTATTTTCCTTAACATAATTTTAAATAAATTCAACCTTTGGCTCATGTAAAATAACTATATTCAATTTTTTTTTTTTTACAGTAGTTATTAAAATATTTTTTTTTTAGATTTAAGATTGTATAAAATGTGAAAATAGTATAGGGATACTTCAATTTTTTGTACATTTAAGTTTATGAAACAATTTATTTCAATATTTTGTTACTTACAGTAGTGCAGAAAATTTGCAAATAATGAATTGAAAAATTTAAATAGAAGTAAAATTACTAGTGAATTAATTATAATATGAAATAAATCTGATGAAGCCTATTGTTTGGATGTGCAGGAACTTCTAGATAGACTAGGCCGGTACTTGTAAGTGCAACAATTTTCTAACTGCACAACGAGCCATATAAGTATTTGTCATATTCATTTTTTACCTCTTATTTTACTTCTGTAAAATAAATTATTTTTGTTCGTTCTCCTCGTACCTATTATCAAACTGTATAATTGAGACGAAAACTTGAACTTCTTTATTTTTTCTATTCGTGAATATCTTGGTGCATTTGTGAGATGTTTGATTCCAAACTATGTTAATGATTTACGTACAACGCTAATATCAAATCCATTGTACAATAAATACATTATCATACGAGACTAATTTATTGATGCTATGAACAATTTATTTTAAGTCATCGGTAGGCCCGCTTTCGACGAATTATCCTTTCAATTTTTGTCGTAAAAAGTTATATGCCGACTATTCAGTTTTCGGTGGTTACCACGAGGATTAGAAAGAACCACATGGCTAGGAGTGCAACAGGATTAGCAACCGGTTAGAGTCTACCCCGACGATCCTTGCCCAGACCACCCCCAAAAGTTATACTATTATACGTAGATCGAAATTCATGAGATCATAGATATAGTTAACACTTAGGATATATCGAATTGATGATAACAACGTTAACATCGTATGTTACGCAAATGACGCTGTACTACTCGCACAGAATGCAAATGATCTGGAAAGATCATTATTCAGATTAAGTATTCAGACAGCTAAATTTCCAAATTGTATGGAGGTATCCACAACAGAAACCAAATCCATGACTATTTCAGTAGGCAAGAGGCCACTTGAATCAGACATTGTTATCTCGCTGTTTTTATTTACATTAGGTTATTGACCCTGTAAGATCTCAATGTAGAGAAGCACTTTTTCTGAAATTGTTATAACTGAGGAGCCGGCTATACAATCAAGATCATCTGCTCCCAAAACATGATGAAGACCTATAAATTTTGTTCAAAAAGTCCAAAAATCAATGAACCAAATGTCGCCGCTCATTTTGTTCTTTTTGGTCATGGTCGTATAGTTGGAACTCTCACTTTTTTATAGATTCATGCGTACGGGCACATGCTCAGTGGATTACAAAGGGCAGTATGTACTCATCTTTTCACTGTAGAAATCCCTAGATGGCACAAGACAAGTTATGGAAATTCGTTCATAGCCTTAACATCCCGAATATGGAACCAAATTTAGCCCTATGTGCTACCAAACGTGGTTAATTCTATATTTATAACATACGTGAATTCAAGTTGAATATTAAAACTTTAATTCGTAATTGTCGTTCTTCTATTTTAACTCCCTACTTTCCTACATTTTCTTTCCCACCCTAGCTAAACGTACCGATCGGTATAAAAGAGAACATTAGTTGGGATTTCGGCTATGAATAGAAAACAAATCATTGAATTGCTAAAAGCTTTAAAGTACACAATATGTTGATGTCAAGCCCTTCACGAAAGAGTTGTATCATATAAAATGGAAAAGAACTGAGTATAGATTTTAGGCAAAAAAAAAACTTTTTTTTTTCAATCAAATCATCATTAATAAGTGTCAATTTGAAGGCTTTCAATTAAATACAATAAAATGTCATATCAAATTATAATTATTATTCTAAATACTGTGATGCTGTTATTTTTGCGGTCAAATTATATTAAGATCATATAGAATCATATTATCATAGTACATATATATTATGTGTTATATAGTACAAACATGTATAAAGAACTAATTCGTCTGTGTGTATAACAATATAGTTTAGAAATCCAGCCGGATAATATAATAAAAAGTCTAAACAAATCAATTTGGTTTGCAGAAAGCATTAAAGTTTATGTAAAAGTCTTTCTGTAGCTATATATGACTGTGTAGTTTTGTATATACAAGCTTACATATTATGTACATATGTATGTATAATCAGTTGATCATAGTTAGAGCTAATTAAAAATCCAGACGAATGATTTTAACCTAGAAAACATTGGTTATTATTATATTGTACATAATGTACACACTCATTCATATTTCTATATAATGATTTTCTTTTTTATGATACATACTTGTAAAGTGTAATTATTATGTACATATGTATATAGACAAAACTTATAAACACGAACATCAAATGTCTTGCCATAAAATTTAATCATAAATAAATGAAAAATGATTAAAATATGCATTGAATGAATATATCTAACATTAATTATTTAACTTTATTCTTTGGCTTCATCATTATTAACACAGAAAAAAAAATGAAAAAAATAAAACAAAAAAATTCTTTGGTAAAAGAAAAATTTTATTAGAAAAGATCACGCGCTTATGGCGGCTGGATTTAACACCGTAACGCATTTTTTTTTTTTTATAGTTTTTATAGAAACTTAGGCTTGAATGAAAAATAAAACATAAAAAAACGAAAAAAAGAAATTTCTCAAAGTGAAATAAAAGTGAAAAAAAAAAAAATAATAAAATAAATATAAACAACCTCCAGTACTTGGATTCCATAATTATTTGAAGAAATTCAACTTGCCTTAATGTATTTGCGTACTATAACTATTATAAATATCATTTCTATAAATACAAAATTTAAAAAAAAAACTAATTTTTTTGTTTGTTTATTTTCTTTTTGTATACTGAAGGTAACTAACAAACAAATTAAGGTGGAATTATTTTCAACCGGTATCAAAACATTGTGATTTTTTATTAATGGCATTTCTATTTCGACATTCATATAAACAATTTTTTTTTTTTTTTTAAATTGAATTTGTTGAATCTTTCTAAACGCAATTTTGCGCAAAGATTTAATTCACAATTTCTACTTTTACAGTTTATTTTTTTGAATTTTATAAGCTATGATAGGTAGACTTCATCGGCACACTTTGAGCAAAGAAGTTCATTTTATGATATTACTAACAAAGATACCCGACGTTGTCTGGATCGACCACAAAATGTATAGAATTTATTTCAATAAAGTTTGATTTATGAATCGAATTGAAAAAAATTGGTTTATCAAAAATATTTTAATATTTTTTACATGTATTAAAATTATTTCTTTGTAAACAATATATCGGTGGTCTTTTCTGATGAACTATAAGCAAATACGTTCTTTGCTGTTGAGGCATTCTTGAAATAAAGATATGTTCGCCTTTTCCACAATCAATCGGAATTTGTACTTAAATGAAATGAGGATGCCAAGTCCTTATTCTTAATCTAGTACTGTAGTTTTGGCTTCTTCAAGTTTCGTAGAAGCAATATTGAAGCTACTACTTTTAATTCCAATTGATAAGGAGGAACAACTGCATTTTCATCGATAACTGTATCTATCGATTTGTACACATGGACCCCTGGAACACTCTGCAGTATTTTCTGCTTAATAAAACGAATCGTCACATTTTTGTTGCTAATTCACATAGCCACTTCACATAGTCATGTAAAAATTTTATACTGATTCCTAAATTCGAAAATACTTTTTCAGGACAATACATGTTTTTTTATTTTTCATAGAGTACCTATGAATAAATTTTCAAAGTCTGTAACACAATCGTTTATTCAAACATTCCTGATAGAGTATGTAAGTGTAAGTTTTCATGCCTGTAACACAATTGGTTTTTGAAATATTTCTAAGACGTGCTAGGAGTTGTACAGCAGCAACCCGATATTTCTATATTTGTGAAAGAGTATCTAAATGTAAATTTTGATGTCTGTAACACTATAGGTTTTTGAAATATTCCTGAGACGTACGTGCTATGAGTTGTACGGCAGCAACCCGAACCAGTCAAAATTTTCGAAATCGGTAATAGTCGAATTTCTTTATTTGAATAACTGTGCAAAATTTTTTTTTTACTCATGAATAACTGTGCAAAATTTCAGAACTCAATCTTTAAAACTGTGGGCGTGTATAGCGAACAAACAAACAAAAAAACAAACTTTCCCTTTTATAAGTATAGATGGATTCATAAATATTTTTTCGCATGTATTCTGCTCGTCGAAACTGATTCAAGCTTTTTAGAAAACGAATGAGGAATTGAATTTTGGTCACTCATCCAGTAAGTCTAGTAAATAGCTTCCTAGATAGAATTTTATTTTATGAATTAATGTGAGGCAGGTGCAAAGAAGATTTAGGATTTTTGAATTTTCTTCCTCATCCCTGAGGAAATCACTTGAGCTACTGAGGAAATCACTTGCTTGCAGTCTACACTCTTGTATGCCTGCTTGTAATAAGCCCTACTATAGTACTGATATCTAATCTTGTTAGTGATTCAATAACGAAACAAACGAATTTTGAACTGATCCATTTTATGGTTGATAGAAATTCGGCCGTCCAACATGGTCTTTGAATTGACAGTTACCGATTGTAATAATCTAATTGCTTACAGACTATAAGAAAGAAATGTCTAGGTTCTTTTTCAATTAACTTGATTCTTAAAATATTTTTCTTGCATTTTAATTGTTTTTACTTATAATGTGATCTTTAACTAATGATATTATTGTAAATCTAAATAAAAACATATAAAACGAAAAATTTAGTTTATAACACCCTTCAGTTCAGTATACTATATTTTAAGTGTAAAAAATGAAAAGTGTTTTCTTCACTTATTCTTTGCTGACTTTTTATATCCCAACCCAATATTGAGGAAGTAGATTGGATAAAAGTAAATAAAAATTACATGATATTTTAATGTAGATTATAATACTGTCGTTATCGTGTATAAATACCATCACTTACAGGAGAAATAAGAAATGTTTTTGTTTTTGTTAATACAAATTGGTTATTTTGAACTATTTTGTTTTGGTTATAAAAATTTTATCCCCATAATTTGTAGTAATTTAAAACCGAAAAAAAATAATGTAAGACAAATTGACAAAAAACTTAAAATTATACATAAAATTAGTAAATTATTATAACTTTAGACCAATATCATTAAATACCTTGTGAAATAAAACATATAATAGTTTAGATATAAATTAAAATAAATTTTTAAGACATTTTTAATGTAGATGTAAAATTTCAAATGTAGGTATTTGTCACGGACAACGGTAAAGAGCTAGAGGTAGTAAGAATTATAAAAATACGAATTCAATATACTTTTTTTTTGTATATACAAATCCAAATCTATGGCATATAACACCTTAAGTGTTTTTACATAGAAATTTGGCATACAAAATTACAGATAACAGTTATGATGTATATCTACTAATTTAAAAATGGAAAGCTATATCTATATTGTAGAGTAACTTTGCCTTGATAATAGCATTTTTTTCCTTACTCTTCTTGGAAGCATAGGGCTTCCACTTGACATTTCCATCGTACTCGATTTCTAGCTTCTACTATGGCATCATCATTTCTATTTCCGAGTAAATGTCTAATTTCATTTTTAATCTGTTTATACTGTCTTAGTAGGGGATTGGCCTACTGTAAAAGACCACTTTGATAACTATATCTGCGCCTACGTGGTAAGACGACGTCATATTTTCTGCGTTTTGATCAAGTTGTCGCTGCGATTTTATCCATCTTTGACGTTAAGATGTCTGACGTTACTATCTTTACTGGGTACGTCATGTCACATACTTTTGTCAGTTGTTGACAATTTCTAATTTTAGTTTTGTCCAATATTTATGTATTGCATTATTTTTATTGTTTTGTATGAGATATATGAGTATTGATATAGATATTGATATAGGTAATATTTTTAGACATAAAGTACTAATTATTTTTTATTGATTATAAATTTTTATATATATAATATTTTGCTATTTTTTTAGTTATATTTTATACCCCCCACGGGAATCGAACCCTTGACTACCACATCGTAATTGAAACACATTTCTGTGCTCCAACCGATTAGGCCACGGAAGGGATAATAGCATAGCTCCATTTTATTTTTAGTGATAACCAAAACTCTCAACAATTTTTTCCATTTATTTTATACCAATGGCAAAGGGTACTGGACTAGGTCGAAAACCCATAAAACATTTTTTTTGCCTCGCCGGCAATCGAACTTAGGACCTTTCTGTCGAAAGACAGGCATTAAATTAATAGTTCAAGAAAAATGAATGAAAGAAAAGTTATAAATAAAAAGGACATCATAACGGTGAAATAATCTATAAGTTAATCTAGTGCTGATATGTAGATGTTCCACATGAATTTGTTTACATTCAATTTTCGTTAATTGAGATACTAATTAAAATATATAATTAAAATTTCATTAAAAACGAATTTGATCAACAATAACCAATAACTAGCTATTCTCCGCGGGGTAAAATTCGCCGGTTCAGTGTTACAGTATTAAAAATATATTTCTTTCCTTCCTCATTTAAATATTTAACTCAAAATAAACTTTTCTTTTTCCGCAAAACAATTAGCATATCAACCTATTTATGCATAACATTTTTGTTATATAGGATATTTTTTTCTTTCTCTAATCTCCTTGTTACCTCCGTGGAGTTACCGTCCATTCTGGTTTAAAATTTTCGTTTACATACAATGGAGACATCATGTGGAGATGAAAAAAATGGTAGTTCTGTAGTGTCAGCACCAATTGAAGAAAAAGTCAATATATTGTCCTTAATATGTTCTCTATAATATTTTGCTTGTCCTGTTTTTCCTATAAGAAGGATTTTTAGACAATCTAGAGAATTTTTAAAGATGGTGAAGCAAGATTTACCGCCATGGTAACAATAGGAATATTTTTTTCGGCTTTTCAATATTTTACAAAATAAACATTCATGTAATGTTGAAGATGTGCCTGTATTGGTCAATTAGAAACATTTCGAGGTGGTTCATTCAAAGACACAAAGCAGGGAAATTTAAAAACTTTAAAAAGGTACTCTTTAATAATCTTTTTAGTAACTTAATTTGTTTTGATGACTTTAAAAAATACTTCTAATTTGAAAAATGTTCATAGTTTATTGGTTTTTTTTTAATGATATCAAATACTATGGTTCTTGTATTAAATATTTAGTTTCCATATATGTTTAGAGCTTGGATATGTTTTTCTAAATATGATTTATTTGAAATATGGACAGAAAAATGAATATTTTTTTAATTTTTTTGATTTCTTAATCTGTATTTTTTATACGGTAATATTTATATTTAAATTTTTGAATTCCTGTCACTGCGTTTTGCTTTAATTTGCCGAAGTGGAAAATTCATTAATACCGTATTAATTTATAATATTGCATTCTGTTTTTCAACACAAGCAAAATATAACTGTCATAAATTTGTTTACAAAATGAACTGTCAAAAATATATAATATTTAAGTTTGTTCAGTAGATTTAGGGCGTTTCCGGGCCTCTCACAGTTGCACTTGATATTCGAACATCGCACTTGTACTTGCCGAAAATACTAATTTACCACACTATTTTTGTACTAAATTTTTATCCGGATTTAGAAATTGATTACAGTACCATTTTTTTAGGAGTAGAATCAGTATTACCTTGCTTACTGCATATTTTTTTTAATATTTTTATGTCAAATTTATTTTGGAAGTATCAAAAAAGTGTTTTTCTAGCATTATTTAGCAATGTTTGTAAATTTATGATTATGGAAATATTAAATAAATATTAAATTTTACGTAAATGCAATTCCTAAAACGCCCTTAGCACAGAATCGGACAGAACAGTTTTAGACAATGACAATTAAATGTCAAACACTTTAGGATCACTTAGAACCGAAACTTTTTCTAATTTTTGTTTACTGTCAAATTGTTTTGTTTAAAGCTAGGTATGCTGTTAGTACGCTGTGCAATAATTTGACATTATTTCGTAACAAAAATTTTGCTTTGTAGTACGCTGTTAAAGTATGCTGAGCAAAAAAAAAATTAGATTCTTGTTTTGACCGCCAGGTATTAAGCTTCAAAATTTTTGCTCCTCATTTTTCATAAGAAAATTAACAACGTTTGGTGATCATGTCATATTGCTTATTAAAGTAAATCTTAAAAAGTATTATTTAATAAAATAAAATATAATAACTTAAAAAATAAAATATAGTTTAACAGTAAGTTTTTTTTAGTTTAAATAGTTAGATTATATTTTCACGTTGCTGATTGTCAAATGACCAAGTAATGTCACCCCTGTTATTGATTAAACGTATTTCTGATAAAATTTTGTACTGATTTTCAAGTGGTTTTTTCATTAATTTTTTGATAGGCAAAAATTTTTAACAACATACTTAGCTTAATTGCCAAAATTTAAAGAAAAAACAACAACAAAAATATTCGTCCGAAATTGGTCTCAAAAAACTTCAGAACAAAAAAGATATATTTAACTGTTTTGGGCAATCTACTGAACACCGATCTGAACAATTCTGGACAAAAAAGTTAAATAACGAAAACTACTGAATATAAAAAAGTATATCTGACTTTTTTTACATTACGTTTATAAAATTTTAAAATTAAATAAAATAAAAATTGCGTAAAATTTAATTTTTTATTAGCTCAAATGAGTGTCTATTAAAATATCCTTAATTGTTTCCTCTGATACTTAAAAGGTATTCATTTTTTAATTTGTTTTTAAATTTTGTTGCTAAACTATTATAAAGCTTAGCACTTTTATAGTAAAATACATTAAATTTGAATCTTCATTGATAGTTGGGTTTACGATTTAATGAGAACAAATTCTAAAAAAAAAATATCTAAATTATGCAATTTATAAATTTTTAAGTTAAATAATAAACACACATTTTCAAATAAATTTAAAGTAATAAAGTATACAAAAATATTACTGACAATTACAAATTCGGAAACTTACGTTACCAACTTAAATGACGTTTATTTCCTTTCGAATTTGATACGCGGTACCAATTAATTTTACATTCGAATCGCAAATTCAAATAATCGTTCGAATCCGAATTTCAGACACGGTAGGGGGCTTGTTTTGCAAGTTTATACTACAATATTTTACGACAGATTAGCATTTATTTATAAAATTACTAGCATTTATTTATAAAATTACTGACTTATTATTAACTCATTAAATTTGGAAAACTACTTCTGTTGGCATGAAATAAATCTTTTTAAATATATAAAAAAAGAATAATAGCTCCATTTTATTTAAGTTGTTACTAGAATATGTTCTCAATCATTTTTGTTATTAATTTTTTGGTCGTGCAATGACAAAGAGTACTGAACCAGGTCGAGGAGAACGGGTTCAAACCCCGTGAAAACCGAAATTTTTTTCAAATGGTGAAAAATACAGAAACATTTAATTTTCAATACAACCTAATCGTTTCAAATATAATTTAATAATTAATAAAAATATAAATCTAATATAACTAATAAAAATAATATAAAAAAATATATATATATATACCAAATAATTAATATAATTTAATAAAAAGGCCCACATTTCGAAAGAGAAAAGGACCTATAAAGTTGGCCTGCAGATTTATCTGTATATGATCAACTGTTAAAATAAATAAATAAATAATATGCATTTATACAATTATAGTTCCAAAAATTTATATTGTCAATAAAATTTAAATTGTATATAGAGGTAATCTACAGTTAAAAGTGAAATTATTCATTATTATGAAGAATTATCTTCAATTTTCTAAGTAAATAAAATAAAATTTTCTATTAAAATTTATTTACTTGTTGTTTTTTTTTTTTATAACGGCAATTAAATATTGTATTTTGTATGATTTTTATTGCAATGTAGCGGCACAGTGTTGCACTATAATTTGAAAAATTTCAAAGTTAACAAATTAATGTTGCTTAGAAATTTTTTATAATAATTATTTAAGTGATATTTTCATTTAATTACAAAATTTCTAAAGCGTATATACAACAATTTATTTAATTTTAATTTATTAAACTCGAGCTAAACACGTAACATTATTTTTATATTTAATTAATTTCTTTATATCAATTTATTCTTTAATTATATTTACAAATGTTAAAAATTTTTAATAGTGTATTATTTATTATATTATTTTTTCTATTTTTTTTTGCTTTTATAAATTTATATACTCTTATTTGATTTTAATATCATTCAGAATCATTTATATTTAGAATAAGAGGTCAGTTTATTTAGATCGGTTTTAAAAATTTTAATTTTATTTTTTTAAATTTTTGTTGTTTTGTTTTGTTTCCTGTCGCTTCAAGCTATTATATATATAGCACCAAGGAATAAAAAAGAGAAGCGAAATAAAATAATAGAAATTATGTTAGTAAAATTAAAATGTAACTACCATAATAAAATTTATAATCATAGTAATGGAATAGAAATGGAATAACAGAAATTTTTATGAAGGAATTAAATTGTAAATATTTTACTATGCTTTAGAAAAATAATTGGCTCACTTAAAAATTTTTTCCTTATTTATTTTAAATGGTTTATTTTTTACTATTTCTATATTCAATTACATTGATTTTATATATTGATTATATTATATTTTTTAGTTTTAAATTTAAATATTTTTTGGTAAAATGGGGTGTGCGATTATTGCGCATTAAGAATATTATGTTACTATGCACTATGTAGGGTACTGCAGTTAGTAAATATATGGCCCTCAGATTTAGATTTATTTATTTTTGGTATAATAAATTCGTAAATTAAATAATTGTATTACATAAAGTGCAACGGACAAATTTTTATAAGTATTTATTTTTTTTTAGTAATTTTTATTAATCAACTAATTAAATATGGAAGTAAAGTAATTTTGTAATTGAGTACTATTGAGAAAGTTTGACTTTATTTATTTATATATAAATATTTATATGCAATATAATAGTTTTGTTCTAACCAATTTTGTATATACATATGGTAATAGAAATCGAAATGACAATTAGCAAATAGAGCTAAAAAATATTGACATATAGAGAATAATATACATATAAATCAATTATTTTTGATAAACAGATTTGTTTTTAGTAATATATAATTTAATTTATTAATTGAAAGTTGAATTTCCTTTCACTAATAATTTATTTTTATTGTGCAAATATCGATACTTCGGGAAGAAACTTATTTCCTTCATCAGTGGTTGCGACTAATTAAAATATTTACAATAATATTTATATATTTTAAAGTCATAATAAGTTAATTTCAACTATCCACTATCCCTTATATTAAGTGTAATTTTCATGCAGTTTATAGAAGATAGGATAGTATAGAAGAAGGAGTTATGCACATGATCTAGATACGATATATAGATGATATTATAGTAGTAGCAAAAATAAAACTAAAATTAATACTTATTTAGCTTAGTATATATATCCTTAATATTCATAATGACATAAACATAATAATTATATACACCTTATACGAGCCATTAGGCTCTTTTAGATTATTTGAATAAATAAATAAATAAATAAATAATAGTATAACGTTCAAAATAGAAAAAGAAGAAAATGGTGAAATCCCGTTTTCAGACATCAAATTAATTAGAAGGGAAGGAAAAAATAAATTTCGATATTTATAGGCAAAAAAAAAAACAACTAAAAGAATAGTCACTTCCGATTCAAACCACCTTCAGACAACTTCAAAAAGGAAAAAGTAAACATTTAAGACACAGCAGAAATAAATTGATTTTCCAAATAAACCGGAAGAAAAATAATTAAGAAGAAGATGCATCGAAGTGAAATGGAAGATCTCTCAATTAAATTCTAGCAAAATATGGGCATTGGACATTCAGCATACATAAAAAAATCAGTAATTTATTTAAGAAATACAACTGAAATGTATATAGTCAATAGTAAGAGAAATCTAAAATTGTGTAATCAGGTAGGATCTGCCAAGGATAATGTAAGTATAAAAGAAGTAAGTGGCATATAATACAAAATATGCCAAGATTGCATAAAAACTTCCACATGATAATCCAAGAGGTTAAACACGCTTAGATTCCGGGAAGATATTATAAATTATGTAGCTCTGCAGGATCCACTTAAAACTAAATATTTTGATCAATTTAAAAGTATAAGAACCACAATAAAATATAGTAATACAACCATGTTTCTTACATCTTACATGTTATTAGTTCAAAAATTAAATTTTTATCAATTAAAATTAAACATTCAGCAAACAATACATACCTTTTTGTTTTACATTTTTGTTTTATATTTTTAAGAAATAAAATATTTAGTATATTAAAACCAAATAATTTGAATTTTTTTATAAAAATTTGAATATGAAATTTGGACCATATGAAATTTGTGTCGACACCATTCACTTACTGCATGTGATGTGAATATACATAAAAACGTTTATTTTTTAATTTATTATTCTGATTTTTATTTTTAGTGATAATTTATATTAAATCGACATTTCGGAAGCAACATACTTCTTTCGTGCTTGTGTTTGTGACGAATTAATTTTTATTCTTTTTTTTCCTTTTTTTTATCTCCTAATGCCTTACAATTCTGTATTTTACCTGCACTCTTGCAAATTTAATTTATATTAATTTAAATAGCGGTGAGCATTTATTTTCTAAATCATTGTTCAATCTATTATCTATCTGGTCGCTCGCTAAAATTTCGTATGTGTCGAATTTGCTTATTTTTTGTACCTCCTTTATTATAAATAGGTTTTAGAAATTTTATAATGTTTTCCATTATAATTCGGTTTCTCTTAAATGTTCTTGGAATCACTCTACATAAAATTAGTCTGTTTGATTGCCATGTATATAATTTCGCACAATTTTGGCATGTTAATTTTTTGATTTTTGCTAGTTGTTACTAATGCTAAATTATGTTTTTTGAACATTTTTTTACACTTATTTTTTTAGGTTTTTCTGCATCCTTGTTTTGTTTGAACAAGCTAGTCATGTTATTCAGTTCGATACGGTGCAGTTTTGTCCTTATCATTATAGGCTTATGATTTTTTCATTATATCCAGTTTTTCTTACCGTGCCTTTTTATGTAGCGTCTTTCTTTTTCAAAGTTAGCCTTTAATGATGATGTATAGTTACTAATCTGTTGATCATCGTATGGTATGCTGCCATTTTTTTGTTAATGCCTGTGATTTAACCATGTTTGTACCATTTGTGGGGATTTATGGGTGGGGAATAATTTTCGTTCGTTTATTTAAGCTAAACTAGTATAAGTCGCTATAGAAATATTTCCTGAATATCGCTTAATATTGTTTTTTTTATTATGGATGAAATCTGCGGTACCCAGATTTATTAAAATAATTCTGAGATAGGCTGTTTAATATTCATACAAAAAGTTTTATATCATATGTAGAACCAATTATTTTGCTGTTGAGTAGTATGTATACAAAAACAATATTAAAAATTAAATTTAATTAAAACATACATAATAATATGTACATATAATTTAAACTTTTATATTAAAAGTTTAATTGATTTAAATTTTAGATTTAAAATTTTACTGTTGCATCAATTCTGTACAGTGTATGTGTATATATATATATATATATGTATGTTTTAATTTATTTTTAATTTCAATGCGTATCAGAATTTGGATAGTTTATTTTTGCACTAATTTTACTTGTTAAATATTAAAAAAAAGTTTTTGGTTTTTAATCTTGTGCTGATGCACAATAACGGTTGACCTAGAACATCAATTTTAAGCCTGAATTTATAAAAAAAAAAAAACGTAACGAAACAAAGTGAAACAAGATTTAATACCAGCTTGTCATCAATAATATAAGAAAAAAAAAAAAATTAAACAAATTTTTTTGCAGAAATATAGCTTTAGAAATGCACTGGTAAAAAAAAAAATAGAGTTTTTATTACTCAGATGAATTTATGTACTCGTAACACAAGATTCATTTTTTTATTTGGTCTTTTCTATTTATTCCGAAAAAAAAAATACATAGACCATCATAATATTATATTCTGTGGTACATTGAGGTGAATATCTCCGGAGGATATATTTAGAACAAAGGTTTATACCATAGGAATATATTTACTGGCAAATTATATAAAACAATGAATAAGATAAAAATATCTATAAAAAAAAAATAACAAATGGAACTAGACAAAATGAAATTTATACGTGAATCACTTTCAACAAATAA
The DNA here is from genome assembly GCA_963942445.1 of Argyra leucocephala. Classification (NCBI taxonomy): domain Eukaryota; kingdom Metazoa; phylum Arthropoda; class Insecta; order Diptera; family Dolichopodidae; genus Argyra; species Argyra leucocephala. Next base: position 45,589,751 of record OZ012678.1, on the reverse strand, counting down.
AATATGTAAATATATTTACCGGTTACAATTTTTTTAAATATATTTTTTTATAAACAGCGCTAGGATATTATGTTTATAATTTACCTACATGGCATTGCCAGATTATATAGTATTATTCCATATTGAAATACAGGGTATAGTACTTAGGGCTATACTATATGTGAACGTGTATGAGGGAAAAATTTAACTAGAAATACAATTTGAGATTTTTAATTCGTAGGAAGAAAGAAAAGTATGTCTTTTAGTGTAAAAATATTAGTGTAAAAATAATATCAAAGCTTTAGAAGAAGTTTGTTTTCAGCTTTGAAGATGCGCATGCGAACTAAATTTACATTGTTCTTATATAACATTTATACTTTGCTGAATGGTGTATTCCTTGTACGTACGAAGTATAGAGCTGAAAGAAATTAACTGATGTTCTACAATAACAAAAACATGGAATTGGTACTGTTGCTCCATAGCCGTGATGTAATAAAAAGACTAATAATAATAAAACTATTTGAACTGATTCTATATAGGCACTCAAATATCACCATTTGAAAATAATTTTAAAATATTTTTTATAAATTTACAGATAAATAACAAATGCACCGAATTGAACTATTTTTTTTATGATGTCACAAATCTAGATCAGATCACTAGATCCCATATCTAAAACAAGAGTCCATATTGTAATTGAAAACAGAGAAAACAGAAGAAAATTTAATAATGAACTGTATAAGAGTTGACATATAGCCATAATATAATAAAATATAATATAAATTATGGAAAATTAAGGCCCTAGAATACCATCAGTAAACAAAGATTAGTTTAGCATATTTTCTGCAAAACTCCATCATACAGAGAAGTGATAGATTCATACCGAGAAATAAATGAGAAAATAATGTAGAATAAGATAATAAATTTAAAACTAAAATTAGAGCAAGAAACTGAAAAAGCTTCATGAATATTGTAAAGAAAATTTAAATCCCACCAAGGGTTGTAATGCTCTATATAATAATGATTATATGATCAAAACTAAAACAATTTTTATTATTTAAGGAATTTAAAAATACAAAATAAATAAGTAGTTACATTTCAAGTGTAGAAATATTCACCTTAAATACAAATAATTCAAATGAAAATTCATTTGTTCAATTTAACAATTATAGTAAAAACTATTAGTTATGTCTTCTTGTCTTACCGTTTTAAGAACTCTTTTTTTTATTTTTTTTTTAGTTATGGCTTAAATTCAATTCTTTAATTTTTCTATAATAATTCTCGATGTTGGCAAACTAAATGGTAGCCAGTATTTAAAAGAAATACAACAAAATAATAAAGAATAACAAAAAAAAAAATAAAACAAAAAAATTCCAGACGTCAATAAACCATCAAAATACCGTTATAATAATAACATAAATAAAATAGTAAAAAAAAAAATAAAATAAAAATATAAGACTAACTAAACAGCGTAATATAATATTTTAAATGTTGATGTCTGATGGCGCGGTGTTCCAAAGAGTCATGTTTTAAATCAACAACCATTTTGGATTGATATCTTAGAGTGACTTCTTAAGAGTATCATCATTATTATTATCATAATCAAGATTTTAGAATTTCATAGATGCAAACACTTTTTTTTTTTTTTTTTTTTTTTTTTTAAGGTCTGATGATCCATGTAAAGTCAAATCTTTTACTGTTATTAGGATAGATATTTACTTAATACAATAATTTTATTTTTTTGTTTTAACTATTTTTCTCTTATTATCTAAGTGAAAACATGTCACATTAACCATGTTCGGTTCCCATTTCACTTAAAAAGGCAATTGATTTAAAATGTATTGCAAAGATATAAATAACATACATATACATACATTCATCTATATTCTATAGAAATAAATTTAAAAAAGTTAATCTTTATTTCATCTATATTCATCATCATTGCGAATTCATCATTGCGTAGACAGGAGCCTGCAGTGCTAAAAATACAAACTATTGTGGTATATGTATGTAGTTTAATTCTAGTATATAAATGCTTATGTTATTCTGTCCACTATTGTTTCATTTTTCTTACTTTGTTTTTGCTTTGTAAATTTGATGTAAGGTTAGGTAGGTTGGTTGGTTGGTTAGTTGGTTGGTTACGTTTTTAAGTGATATTGCAATAAAAATTGTTTTGTTTTGATTTTAAAATGCCAAGAAGACAAGTTTTATGTTTGTTTCTTTAAAGTTTAAAGTTGTTTAAAGTGAATTAAAGTGTGTTGATTTACTTATGATTTTTGTAATGTATGTACATGATGGTATGGTGCCCTTACCACTATCAGGTATTTGTGTTAGGGAAATTTTTTGCTGTCATTACATTGTAAAGTAATGTTATTTTTTTTTTTAATAGGTATATAGAGAGTACCTACTCATGAAATTTTGGTTTGTAACTATTTTTCTATTTTTAAAATATTATACGTTTACCTAGGTAGGTACATTAAATCAAATGGTGTTTTCATTTTTGTATATTGAAATTTTTTGTAGATGAAAAGAATGTAAATTTCAAATTAATAATATGTTGTACTTTATTATATTGTTTCATAGATATAAAATAGTGTGCCTGGTTTTGGAAGCATTATTATTCACTTGGAAGATTCGGAAAATTGCTACACAAAAATTATGTCTTGTTGACACTAACTTAGGCAAAATTACCTTTACGTGCTTAATTAAGTAGGGTACTGCAAGTTTTACTACATAATACATATATATTACTACAATGTCCAGCATTTGTTTATTTGGAAAAATTCCGACTTATCAACTCATTAAATGTGAAAAACTACTATTATTGTCAAGAACTAGGCCTACCTCAGACAGGTATTTTACCCACCCAGCTTGCAGTATAAAACAGCAACAAAGAAATTTAACTGCAAAAAGAAATTTCATTTGTGAGCTACAAGAGTCTGGCGTTATAATATCCAAACCTAATTTGAGAATACAGATGCAAAATCAATTTGTAAATTATGTACACCTATAATTGTGTTAAAAAATAATGGGTTTATTTTACCTTCTAAGTTTTTTTTTTGTTATCCACTACTCAGTTGTTAGTAACAGTCAATACCATTCTCTTTGAAAGTTATGAAGGAAAAGAGCTATACACCTCTTTATATAATGGTGCTTAGCAATCAATGGTGGAAACACGAACTCTGATATGGTTACCGGATGTAGTACTACGTGGATCAGTTAAGTTTCACGTAACACTACATGCACCACACCGTGATTGTTCCTACCATTGACTTCCTTCCATCATCTGTTGTTTCAAGCGGTATATAACTATATATAAAAATTCGAAATAAAAAAAAAATTCTTCGAAATTCCTCGTAGCGAAGCGTAATGTGTGAATGAATTTTCACAACGTATTATAAAAGATGATTCAATAGGACAATAAACTATAACATAGTTAAACATATCTGGCATATGGTAAGCCAGAAGCGTTCTTTAAACTATTAATGTTAAAAAGATTTGATTAGCATGTTCGTAGAAGTGAGTAGTAAGCATGCCAGAAGGCTTGAACTACCTTCAAATGGGTTTTACCAACTCTACAAAGATGAGGAAGAGCATGAAAATATCCTGCACCTTTTTTGCACTCGTCAATATATTATAAAAGAAAAACCCATTTAGTCTTTTTTTCTGTATTCCAAAGTGGATTATGTTTTAGTGAGAAAATTGAATTGATTTTGGTGAGTAGGTATATACATACATTGAAAATTAATTATTCCGTGGTACTACAATAGACATGTTTGATCTAAGTGTGTCAGACAAATTGGCCAACATATATGCACCATATTTTTAAAAGTGATTTTAAGAACTTTTTTTTTGGTAAGTTCATGTACATGCAACCTCTTCGGATCTTTTGTACTTCCCCTGTTTATTATCTTAAAATTGAAGGTCTATATGTCCTTGATGAACTCTATATTATTGCTCTGATGTCAATTTCAGAAATAGGTGATGTGTATTCATGGAAATATTTCTGTTTTTTTCGAGCTATGGCCTCGCAAACAAATAAAATATAAGGGGAGAGGGTTCCACTTCTTCTAATCAGAATCTGCATCTGTCTGTGTTCGATTTACCAATTTCAAAACAGATGATTGTTAAATGGAGCATAAACTGTGATAAATCATGTCAGTGTTCTGACATTGGATCCAGTATCCTTGATTATCTGATTTAATCGGTGAATACTGTGAAAAAAACTTTAGACACGTAAGTCCTTGGAAATTATCTCACTGCATGTTTTGGGTTTCTATAGTTTCCCACTTCAAAACAATTCTTTGTAGGTAGGCGTTTGAATGAGTAATATCCAAGTATTTTAGTCTTAAGACTCTTCGCGCCTGTTTTTAGAAGGATATCTGCTTCTTCATTACCTTGTATTCAATGATCAGAAATCCACATAAGATTAATTCTGTTTCTTCCTCTAGCTTTATTAAGCTTTTGTAATAGCTATAGATAGTTTTTAATTTAATCTGCCATCAGTATACCATGTCGAAGCTACTGAACGTAGCTCTTATTAAGCCCTCGACTGCTTCTCTTTTAGATATGAGTACAGTGAAGTTCATAACGGCAATTGCTTTTGTCATATAGTTCGATATTGCAATTTTTGTTTTGGTTCTTAGTATAATTTTCTGTAGGATCATGCTGTAACCAGATCTTTTGTGTTTGAAGTTATTTGTTAGGTGCAATCTTACTACAGCCTTATGAACAGTTAGATTTATTGATAATTTTTGTCTGAAAGAGCATTTATATGTTTTTTGTCTTTCAATATTTCTTAAATGTAATCTGGAAATATATGAAAAAGTAAATTTTAATGATGGATTCTTACATGGATATGGGAAAAAATATAAATTTCAATTTTAATGTTTTTTTCTTGTCTCTTGTACCTAATGCTCTAATATATTCATATTTATTAGCAAAGAAGTATATTTGAAAAAAAGTTTTTTCACAAAATTTTGATAAAAAACAAATAAAAATGTTATTATAGTGACATCTATATTCAAATACAAATAACAGCAAAAAAAGAAAAAAAGAAAAACATTAACATTTTACATAAAACCATTTTATTTTACTTTTTTTTATTTTATTATTTTCAATTTCACACCAAAGAAATCGGAAATGACACCTTATAATTTTATTTAACTTCAATAAATAGTTTAAGTGAAATTTTGTTTTTCTTTATCTTCTAAAAACGCACCTATTTACATTGGCTAAAGTGAATTTTTATGAAGTCTCATTAATGATTCTTTCTGATGAGGAGTCGCTAAGTATAATGAATTATAAAGAAATATTTTTCGGCCAAAAAACAAATGAGGTGTGCCATGGGAAGCTTATAGTAGACAGTGAATTTAAATAATATTTTCATTTTTTTTAAATTTCTTTTTTTTTTTTTTTACATAAAATTATTATACAAATTAAAATTTTAATAATCGTAGAAATCATCATCATTAATATAATATTTATAATACTGGTAAACATTCGTTGTCATATTTAATTTAACACGTTTTTATATTTGCCTAAGATGAAGAGTATAACAAGAAAAATCATTTTTCAAGTTTTTATTTTTATTATTTTGTAAAGTTTTTCAATTTTACATTTTCAATCAAAAAATGTCTACATCATATTTTTTATTGAACGTACATATAGCCAGAATAAAAATATAGTTATACTTACTATATACAAGTATCTGTAAAACTGGGAATTTTCATAAAATTTCATTTTAAGTGGGTGGTTAATTGAATTTTACGATACATACGCCCCGAAGTAATGAAATAATTTGTATGAAAATTTCCTTTTTTTTGTTTTTTTTTGTTTTTTTTTTTTTTAAATTAATTTCAGGTCTAGAAATTCATGTTAACATGTTCTTAAGGTCAGTCAATTAGTTTTGAAAATTCATAAGAATTATAGAAGATCAAAGAGGTCAAGCAAGTAGATATACAAGTGAAATTCTTTTCTATAATTTTTAAACATCTAAAAAAGATGAGAAGAAAGAAAAAAATAGGAATTGAATTTTGTATATTGGAAATAATTCAAAATAAAATAAAAAATTAATTAATTTTGAAATAAGCCCATGTTAAAATATAAGATGAAATTTTGAAGTTAATTTTTGATTTAATTATGACATAATTTCTAGGCGGATTTTAATTCATTTAATTTGTCATATTAAGGTGTTGGAATAAATTGATTATTTTGAACAGAAATTTCAATGGAAGCAAGAACATTTTTTTGTGTTACTTTTTTTTTTTTTTTTTTTTAATTAAATCACTTATTAACTTTATCTTGATCGAAAATTATAATTACAAAAAAAAATTATTTTTTTGAAAATTAATACATTGATATTATAATCGATAGTAAAAATGTCGTCCAATAAGTAAAACCAATTAAATAAAGTCAATAAAGTCTTTGGAGATATTGTTAAAGGAGATATAATGTGTTACTGTTATAACTATTGTTAGGTCTTAGCTTTATTTACGATTATTGTACAATACAATATTTTATATTTTTATCCCTGTATTTTTGCTTTGCAGTTTCATTCATCACATATTCTACTGAATATCCGAATGATCCTATATTTATTCTTATTATTTTTTATTTAGTAAATGTATATTTATTTTTAGGTATTGTATTTTACTATAATATGAATAAATTAATTAAAAATCTAATCTAATCTAGTCTTGTTTTTCAGTTTCATCGGTTAATTTGATACGATATTTGCAATTATATATGACATGGAAATTTTAAGATATTTTCATTTATATCTTGATTTATACCTTAAGCTGTCATATTGTGTGGAACTGTGTGTAGTATATTTTTTGGCATTTTTTAATTATTTAATAATATTGATAGTTGATAAGATATTTATCATATTTACTACATATAGATATCGTACATATTTTTTGTGAACGGCTTATCCGTAGCAGACTTCGCCACTTGAGAACAGCGTTCTCTGAACAATGGGAGCTATCCAGCATTCCATCGAAGAATATCCTGAGTGTAATCACAAAATCAGATATCTAAGGACTCAGTGACTTAATAAAAAAACGGGTTATCACAATAAGCCCATTTGCAGCGGTAATATAGGGACTGGATCCCTCTCGGAATAAATTAAATCTAAATTATATCTAAATCATATTGTCCCTGATTTCTATTTTTCTAAATTCAGTAGCAATTTTGTATTGTTACTCACCTAAAAGTAATTATTTCTAATTTGTAATATAGGTTTTAAGATTCGGTGAAATATAGCTTGATGTGTAACTGAAACTAGTTCAAAATATACTTCTAATCATAAATTTATAATCTCATACTTTTTTTGTTTATTGTTTTGAAATCAATATAAGCATTATTCGTGAATTTTATTTTGATTTAAGGTCCTATTTTGTCCGATTCAGTTCTCAGGATATCCGTCAACCTGTTCTGATTGTATTAATTCGAAAAATTTATATATATAGCTTTTATCAGTTTTCATCAAATTATCATGTCATGCCTATCGAATTTGGAAATGTTAAACTCATATGTGAGTATGTCATACAATTTTCATACAATCATGTGCAATCGTATTTCAATATTTTGAATTAAAAAAAAAAAAAAAAATTATAATAATATTTTGGAAATCATTCATTTTCTGCTATTACAATTCAATAATTTTTTCGAAATCTTAATTATTTATATATAACCATATCATTGCCATCATATTACATTCATATTCTCTTAGACGCATCACTGACGCAATGAAACATCAGTCTATGATCTATTCTATCGGTCTAAGATGGGTGAAAGGAACTTTTACCATTTTGGTAGAACTGGGAAGTTTTTTTTATCATCATGTCAATTTAAAACTGTTACGTCTGCGCTTAACAGAATAGAAAAATATTACTTAAGTGATATTTTCATATGATGCGTTTAAGATAATATAGATGATCTAAATATATCATTCTTTCTAAGATGCAAACACAAAAGTCCTATTGCATAGTCACAATAGCTATACGTTTTCTATCGATCTATGCTTGATGCTTAAAAAACCAACTAGGAAAAATATTTTACTTATTGTTTTGATTTAATCAAACCAAAATTTTATATCAAATATCGCTATCAAAAAAAGGCAAATTTATAAATATCCCATGATCTGTATAGAGATCTGGATAAAAAACTAGATTGTGATAAGTATGCAAATTCAAAAATCCTGATCCTAATCTACTTATATATATGCAGATCATTAAGTCCGTGGCTTATTAATATTTCTCTTCACAAAAATATTTTGATGAATTGAATAAATGAAAGTTGTTGTATAATTAAATTCAACACTGTTGATTTACTTATTGGAATATTTTCATTAGATAAGGTGCTAATAGGTTGAGATATTCAAAGAATAAATCTCATTATAACTAATTTCGTTATAACTAAAAAATACCATTTAATAACTTAATTTCTCATATCATTAATTTCACATTTGTCAATCCTACTTAAAACAAATAAATTCGTTGTGGTTTTCGAAAGCAAGATACAATTCACATTGAAAAGACATCAATATGCTACCTCATTTCTGTTTATTTACTCACATAATCAAAATACGTTTTCAAACCTTTCCTACCATAATATAACAAAAAAAAAAGGTAGTAATCTTTCAAGCTTTGCTCCAATAGATTGAATTACACGTTTAAAACATGATAAAAAAAATTGTTTAATATGAAAATCAACAATCACAAAATAACATTCATAATAATTTACATATATTCAAAATTGAAAATTAATCATAAATGTTATTCATAAGAACAACAAAACAAAAAAAAAAAATATTGAATGAATGAAATTATTCAAAAACAAAACAAAAACAAATTTTTTTAACCGATGACCCATTAAAACTCATTCAGTCATTTTTTCATTTATTACGGTAAAAATGGAAATTAAAAAATTGAATTTAGAAATATTCCCTCTGAACTCAATGTACATAACTTCTGTAGGTAGGTCTAAGTCTAGGTAAAATAAATTCACACACGAATTTTCGACTGTTTCTAAGCAACTTTAATTATTTAAAAAAAAATTGATTTGGGTAACAGTTAACTCATCGCTCAACTCAAATATTTGTATATGTCTCCTTTATAACTTAAGTCTGCTCATATTTTGAAACTGCTAAATTCAGGATTTTGATTGACTAATTTGGTTTAAATTCTTAAGCACACATGCTCGCAGATATGAGAGAGAGACAAAGACAAAGAAGTAGAGCGACAGAGAAAGAGAGAATGCTTTCTTTGCAGCTATTCAAATAGAATCAGATTCGAAATCTAAACTAAAATTCCACACAGAGTAGGTAAACTTCGGGAAATAAATTTAGATATCTGATTATAATCGAGAATTGAACAGGTTGGTTCTAAATCAAGTTTAAATGAATAATTTTGTAAAAATAAATGATAACAACAAAGTATCTTGAATTTTGGCATCAAAAAGCCACAGGAATATTCAGTTTTACTTACTTGTACGTATATTTTCATTAAAAATACAAGTGAACTAAAAATTTGAATTAAATGATGAGTTGAGATAAAACGTGAGTTGTTATAGAAATAATGGAAATACCGTACTGCAAGCTTATACTACAATATCTACAATATTTCAAGCTTTTATTTTTCAAATTACTGGTTTATCAACTCATTTAATGTGGAAAACTACTGCTATTGTCAGAAACTAAGCCTTCTTAAATAGAAGACGACTATAATAAAGACTAAATTAAAACAGAACCTTTAAATGTTTCAATTGATTGTAGGATGCAAATACCTCATGTTTTCTTAACAATAATTATAATAATAAAAATTTATTATAAATGTATTTTGATATTTTTCACGTCAATTACCCACCAAAAACTTTATTTCACATTGAATTACTACTTCAAAATTTATTTATAACATTAAATTACAAAAAAAAAACAAAAAATCGATTGAATAAAATCGATTAATCATTTTTGTTGACATGAATTAAACACAATAAAACATAAATCGGACTCAAGCTGTCATTATAAGACGATTTACAGTTAAATTTTATTTAAAAAAAGAAAGAAAAAAATGGTTTTTGACATCACATATGAATAAGAAATTTGTGATTTGTATAACTTGAAAGAAAAATAAAATTTTATTTATGTGTTTTTCATTTTGCTTGCGGTTCGGTTCGCTTTGTTTAAGATAAATTCATTAATTATTGATATATTTTAGTTTAAACAATTGAATTTTAAATCGATAAATTATTATTATTTTTTGTTGCAAAATTGACTTTTTGAATTAAGTTGTCAACAAAATTTTTATTTCAAATAAATTTTGTATAATGTTTTTATTATTTTGTGGCGATCTTAAGACATTGTCGTGACTTCGGAATTGATGAATCAAAATATAATAAAATATATATACATATATATGTATATGTAGCAACAACCCAAATAAATTTTTATTCAGTCCTCGAAATCATTTTAAATTAACCAATGGATTTTTGTATGAATGAAATTGTATTGTGTATAAATGGAAAATTAATGTAAATATTTTGCTAAATTTACTAATGGAACTGTTGGCTTTTATTTTTTTTTTTATTCATTTTTATTTTTTATATTTTTGTGCTTCTAGATTTCTTAATCACGTAAAATTTTATGAGAAAATAAATTTCATCAACATCAATTGTTGAGCAAATAAAAAAAATCAACATCCTCTGATTTTTTTTTTAAAAAAAAAAACTTCATTAAAGTTAAATGTCAAATTATAATCAAATACCTTGAGACCGTCATTTCAAATATTCCTTAATATTTATAATTCGACTTCAAGACATTATTTAATCAATCATTATTTATTTAATTTTTATTTACATACATACATATATTATTTATTCAGTTTTAAACATAAAATACCAATTAATATTTTTTTTATTTTCCAGATATCAAAATAAACTGTCATTCAATATGTGGTGTTCACAGAAGGGTCCTACACGGCTGTGGGACCTTAGATTAAGTCATATATTTATTTTTCATTTTATGGTAAGTATAATATATATAAAGAAATCTCAAATTCGACTTGAGTTATTTTTGATTATGTAAAGAGCTGCTGTCACGAATGGTAAACATTATGTACATAGAATCACATATTCTTTTCACTTTATCATTAAATAAAAATAAATTGGCGAACCTGATAATTATCATCTCTGCAGTCTGCATTAATATCTAAAGTTATCATCGTCGTTCAATAACCGAAGCAGTGAAGCACAGGACAGAATCAAAAGCTATGGCAATTATTATAAGCGTCAAGTTAAAAAAAATTTCAAGACAGCAATTGTCGTTTTAAGAATTTCCAATAGGTTTTTTTAAGTCAAAAATGTCAACAGATCTTTTAGCCTTTTTGACTGAAAACTGGATCAGTTCTCATTGAACAAAACCGTGAAACAAAAATCATTAATTTAAATATATCCAAAGTTTTTGATTGTGTATGGGTCTCTGTTACAAGTTCGAATGACATAAGTTCGATACAAAAAATGACACAAATGTGAAAGAGTAAAAAGAAAAAAGTGGTGTACTAAAATAAAGCCAAATTAAATAAGACTAAATTGGTTTTATTTCTTTAAGAAGAAAATAAATTTAAATTCTAATTTTTTTTATTTTTCTTTGTGGCTTTATTACCTACCAATTTGGCTTTATTTCAGGTCATAGAAGAAGATGCTACTTTTTGTTTAACAAAAGATTTTATTATAAAAATTGTTTTAATCTCAAAATAGCTTTTACTGCAGCAGCTTATCACAGACAGCTTTTTCTCTAGCAGATAATGATGCCATATGTTATAAGTTCGACAAAATTATTAAAATTAAAAATTACATAAGTTCGAAAATATTTTTTTTACGAACTTTAGTAATTTTTTGTATTGAATTTATGTCGGTAATTTTTTTTGAGTTTACGACAGAGAGCCGCATACCACATTACGAAAAAAAAATTTAAACATTGGAAACGCAAACGTGACTATCAATGTTGATTTTCCTCAAGGCTCAGTGCTTCCTCCAACATTATTTATCATTCTTGTCAATTATCTTTTATCCACATTCCATTTTTTCTAATGATAATACACTTGTTTCTTTGTATTTTAGACTTCAATCAATAGAAAGCGAAATAACATTTTCTATTTTCTAAATAACGACCAAAAAACTTAAAATTATAGGGAAGTGTAAATAAGGTAACTTTATACACTTCAAATCATCCAGATAAATTTTTTCATTACCAAATATTACTATATTAAAAATTCTTGGAATGGAAATTAGCAGTAAGCTTTTGTGGCACCAACAAATATTTGCTGTTGTTGCAAAAGACAAAGTTAAATAAAACTAGAAAATATTTTACATCTTCCGATCTTTTCTTAACTTAGGCCATATATTCGACCAAAACTGGAATATAGAATTTAACTTGCATATTTGGGTGCTGGCATTTTTTGGTGCTGTTCAACAGTTAGAGTTATTTAATTTTTTAAACAAAATATTAACTTTCCTCAAATTCGATTTATATTTTAATATTTTTAGTAATTGTCTGCAACGTTTGCATAGTAATTGTCTCTAATATGTTAACAAGTTCGTATTTAGGCATGACAAAAGTCATAAATACCATAAAAACTTATTTTCGAATTATTGTGTTATTGTGGAAGGAGCTTGATTTTATGAGGAATTTCTCATAAATTGATTTGGCAACTGATTTATTGGCTGATGTTGATTTTATATCGGAGGAGCGCATTGTTGGTAGTTTTTCGATAAATTAAATAATTTAGTGTAATTTCGTTACACGTTTCAAAATTTCAACTATCATTGATTAAATCAATTTTCTTAAACTATTTTTAGGGCTAAAAATTTTAGTATAACAAAAAATACCGTGAATCCACATTTATTTTTCTTTTATTATTTTATTACGATTTTTATTATTTTTTTATTTTATTTTTTTTTTTTAATTCATGAACTAAATTAATCCCATTAAATTTTTTGTGTTTTTAAGATAAGAAATCAACACATTTTTAATTTACGAGTATTGCCAGTCTTGTCACATAAAGAAAAAAAAATCATTTTAAAAAATATGAACTAGTTTTTTTTTTTTGTTTTATTTTTGTTAATTATATTATTGTTCAAATATTTCGTTGGAATTTGTCATATTTGTAAAAATGTGTTTTTTTTCTGATAAAAATACAATTCAAAATTGACTTTAGCTTTCTCCACAATTTTCTTCTATTTAATTTTGTATATCTGGTAAATATCTTTCAATTCGTTCAATGTATTTTACTCTTTTTGGTGTTGCTTTTTTGCTAGAGTATTAGAAGGTTCTTGTTGTTGTCCGAACTATTTGACTGCCATAGTTGATTGCTTATGTAAAAGCTTGTCATTTTTGCTGAACACTCCGCTTTATTTTTTATATATAATGGTCGATGTGCAAACTTTGTACTCAAATAGAACCACCAAGAATATGTAACTGTGGTACCTACTTTCCATCTAACAATAACAAAATTGCTGACATTTAATGGTATGCAAATACCACGGCAACCTATTTTAAATATTCTTATTGTTTAGCCATAGGCTATTGATTAAATAGTTTTAATATCGAAATTCGATGTTTTTATATACAAAAACACCAATTATTTATATTTAATTTCTTGTATCCATAATTTTTTTCCATATTCTTTTTAACCAACCTGAATTACATTCAAAAATTTATTGTTAATTTATACAATATGCTAGTCTTGTAGCCACTGGAATATTTAAAATGAAAATTATGCGACAACGAAGAAATAAAGAAATCTATATACCGGACATTGGTGGTAATTGGCAAAATTATATTTTGAGAATAGTATACGCACCAAATTGTCTCTCGAATAATATAGATTTCCAATAATACTGTGGTCCAGTTTTGTAATATTATTTATTTATGTATATAACATTTCTGCCGAGAAACAAAAGACATATCAAGTGCCCACCTTTGCACATTGCAAATTTCTAGGTGGCTCAAAACTGGTTATGGAAATTCGTTTGTAAAGTCAATTTTTTCTAATGTGCAACTATATTGCAACAAACGTGTTTTTCCCCAATGCAAAAATATACCTACATATAATCTACAAAAGTTCTAGGGTAACATCAAAAAATTTATTCAAAATGTCCCTACTGATCAAAGGTACACTTTTCTTTCCCCAATCGTCAATTAGTCCAAGCTGCGCATTCGTGTATAAAGGTATCGTTTGGGACCTAATGTTTGGCTGAACTTGAAAAAAAACAATGATGTATCGGCTGTCATATCATGTGGGGTAATGCTGGGCAAGTACTATCAATGAAATTGTGATTAAAGAAATTATTATCAACTTTACGAATTCACAAAAATGCAAATATCCACAAAACACTTAGTTTCGCGTACTCTAGTGCAGGTATATAGTTATTAATAAAAAATATTTAGAAAAATCTAATTTTCGGTCCAATCTTATTTAACTTGACAGATCTTGTTCCATGTCTAGTTAACACATTTCGTGGTTATATCGTATTTTTCAACTGTTATGATCACAAACTAAACCTGATTCTATGCACTTTATTATTATTATTTTTTTATGTTCTTAAAAGTAACTGAGACAGAATTATCTTTTGGTGCTTAATTAAGTACGGTACTGCAAGCTTTTACTACATATATTTTCCTACAATATTTGTCCAGCATTTATTTATTTATGAAATTTCCGACTTATCAACTCATTAAATATAGAAAACTATTGTTAGGAAATAGCCTTCTTAAATAGAATAGCTTCATTTTATTTAACTTGTTACCAAGTTATACTCTTAATAATTTTGTCTCATTTATTTTATCCCATTGACAAATGCCAGGCGCCAAAAAGAACTGATCAAATATCGAAAAACCGTTTTTTTTTGCTTCCTTGGGAATCGAACCTGAGTCCTTTCTGTTTAAAAACAGGCGTTCTACCTACTGCGCCACCCAGTGTGTATCGAATATAAAGTAGATAAGAAAATAAGTTATTCAAAAGACAGTAAAGAAATAAAAAATATAGTTCGAAAAAAGAATCGGGAAAATAGTATTCAAAAGTGAGCTAGTAAGACCATATATAACATAAATAGTGTCATAACAGTAAAATTCAATAGTAAATTCCAAAATTTTAATAATTTCATTCATATTTTGTTTTTGTTTTTAAAATAATAACAATTTTCTATTGATATTGAATTATAATAACAAGAATAATAAATAAAAAAGAATAAAAACAAAAAAATTAAAACCCGGGCCAATTATTGCTAAATAGAAAACCAATAATAACAATCAACATATATATATTATATGTGTATACATAATGAAGGTGAAAGTTAGAAACTAGTTATTACATTTATGCTATTTTCTTCTATACTACATTATTAAACTTAAAACTTTAGATTCAGATAAGTTTTTCCTAATTTTTCTACGATGCATGGAAAACAAAAAAAAAATAAAAACAAATAAAAACAAATCATGGGCAATTTTTATGGCCATTTGGATAAGATTTTCAATTTAATAAAAAGTAAAAGTTGCATTTTATGTATTTACAAAACAAAAATAAAAAAAAATAAAAAAATATAACTTTCCATTATTTTCAATAATGCTGTCAGCATCTTATCAATAAAAATCATATACTTGCAACATTAAAAATATTACATTTTTTTGTATCTAAGTATTGTATACTATCATTGATGCAATACTACTGATTCTGAATGAAAATGAAAATATCACAAAAAAAAAAAAAAACTAAAATTAAAATAAAAACAAAAATAAAAATTCCTACGATTCGATTTAGCTGAATTAAGTGAAAAAAAAAATTTAATTTAAAAACAAAAGATACATACTTAACTGTAAATTTTAAATGGATATTGTTAATTTCTAATTTCTCTGGTAGTTAAATAAAAAGAAATTAAAATTACAAATTACTGCAACAAATTAAAAGTTTCTTTCAACAAAAAAAAAATTAAACTGGAAATAAAATAAAAATGTGAAATTAACAAAAATTACGAATAGAAATTTTCAAAAAAAGCAATCAATCTACATAGAATCAGTTTTAAATTTTTTTTAAATACCAGTAGTTTCCATTGAAAATTGCAAAATAAAATAAACTAATTAATACACATTTTTTCTTTAATTTACGTCTGTAGTTGAACGAAAATAAAAATAACAAAACCAAAAAAAAAAAAATTAATTATTATTAGTAATTTTTACCGTTTTAGTAATTTCAGTCGTTACCATAAAAAATCTCAATTTATAGATTTTTGTTCAAAGAATTTTACAGAGCTGGAGAACTTTTTACAAATAAAAAATATCATAAGATATTTGGTTTGTTGGAGTAGAAAAATACCTATAAAAATTTTAAAATGTTGAAAACTTTACATTAGATACAGACCTATTGGTTTTTATTTGCAAAAATTTTGCAAATGAGAGGAAAAGTCACGTGATCATAAAATTCTGCGAGAATAGTTAAAATGTTTTTTTTTACAAACAAAAGTAGACATATTCAAAATTTGCATAAATTTTTCCAAATATTTTGATGTTAAAAATAATTGATTTTTAGTTTATGAGGTTTTTTTTAAATTTGAATTAATTTAGTAATTTTCTGAATTTTTTTGTAAAATTATTGAATGTTTTTGTTCTCAAAAATTAAATAGTTTTTCGTGGTTTTGGTCTTTTTGTCAGTAAAAAGTTATATAAATAAGTTTTCAGATTAGGTATACAACTTTTTATTTATTTTTGGTATACTACTTTTTATATGAAAAATATTCTATTGACATTTAAAACAATAACAAAAAATTGACAGTTAATTTTTACAACTTTTTGCAAATAGAAATTTCATTTGCAAAAATTTATTAAAGAGAGAGCTCTGACGTCACGTTTTAAACACAACATTCTCTTAAATTTCTCAAAAAATTGTAAAGAGCATGCAAATGAAAAAGTTAACATTACAAAGATTTGGATAAATAAATTTATACAAATTTGCGATTTAACATATAGACCAATTATAAAACTACAACAGACTTTTGACATTCCAAAACAACATCAAACATTTCTGTGAGATTTTTGAAAATCAAAATTTGATTTGGCAAAACTTCCTGTATATTTCTCTCATTTATCAAAAATAATATAAAATAAATTTATGTAATTATAAATTTTTTTAAGTGTGAAATATTAAAATTTCCATGTCATTTTACTTATAAGAACAAGTTCGATTTATTAATTAATATTTAATCATGATACATAGACATATCACCATTGTATTTTTGCTGACAAATTTTCAGTCGTTGGAAAATATTTTTATTATCTTATTTTCAACCGACCCACTTTTTTAACATCTTCATTGGTTCTAAAACTTATTTAATATTTTGTTATTTATGCATTGAGTATCTTTGATAGGTTGTATCAGACCGATTTCCATTTAAATAATACGGTTCTGACGAAAAAGTACATGCACCTTTACACTGATAATTCAAAACTGAATGACAGAGTGGCAGATGGAGTCTACTCTGAAAACCTAAATATAAGTCTATACTTCAACCTATAAAAATACTACAGTGTGTTTCAGGCAGAGATGATGGTCATAAATGAAGCCTCAGACTGATTGAGATCCAGCATATTATATCTTTTTAGAAATATCTGTATACTCACAGACAGTCAGGACTGCAATTTTTTTATTTTTTATTTATTACTATATTTAAATCAAAAGTTACAATAATGAATTTATCCTTACAATAATATTTACAAATAAAAAAAAAATAAAAAAATATAAAAGTATACAAAAACAAAAAAAAGAAAGAAGAATCCAAAAAACAAAAAAAAATAATTAGAATAATGAAAATAAAAACGAAACAAAATCATATCATATGAATTTCAATTAATATAACAAATAATAGAGTTTAATACAAAATTAGAACTGGTTTTACATTACAGCACTAGAATCGGTAACCATCAACTCAAAAACCGTGTTGAACTGTTGCAATTGTGTCAACGAGCTTGATTGTTTCATCATAGGACTACGATGGATGCTAGGACACAGTGAGGTTCTGGGTAACTGCAATGTAGATAAAGTCGCTAGAGTGGGTACTATCTTAGAAATATTTCCGGAAAAGAGCAATTTGGGTACACCTCTAATCTATTGCTTCGTAAAAAAGCAATCAAAGCTTCAATTTCAGATGGTCAAGTAAACTAGACTGTAGCATCACCTAGTAAATCTGGCTTATGCTAGATTTATGTTAGACCTGAAGCGCTCCCTTAATCCGCTATCGTTGAAAAGGTGTGACATCAGTACTATGGTAAGAGTCACTATGGGTCATTGTCTTATTGGCACATATGCCAACAGACTTGGAGTATTCTCAAACGACTTTTGCAGAACGTGTAGAGAGCAGGAAGAGGAGGAAACTTTCCAAAATATTTTCGTACCTGCCCTGGTCAATATCAAAAAAGGAAAACCCATCTAGGAGCCCTGTTTCTGGACTCACTGTGAGACCTTGAAGGCACTACGGGTGACCTATTAAACGAATAGATTATTGTGTTGACAAAGTTCCCGTGGTATCACAATGGACCTTACTCTGATCTAAGTGTGTCGGTGTATTGCCGGAACCCATAGTACTACCTACACATATACGTATAGGTATTGAGTGGTGTTTGTAACATTTGTAATTTTCTAATTTCCCAGTTAATTTTTCATCTGGATCATCAACCTTATTAGTCAGTTGGTGTTGAGAACCATCTTTTGCACAATCTTTTGCACAACTATAAAAAGAAATAAAAGATATAAATAATAAAAATGAAAATTTAATTACACTTGCCATAAGTTTTATAAAAGGAAAAGAAAAATAACAACAATTGCAAATTATTTTGATTTTATAAATAATTATGAAAATTATATTTTTTACTCTCATTTCAAGATGAGTTTCGATATATTTAAGAGTTTTATAGCCTTTCTTCAATTAATAATTTAGTGTCTCTACTTTTTTTCTATTTCAAATTGTCGGTTATAAAAATTTAAAAAAATATTAAAAATAAAATTTATTATTTACAAAAAATTAGCTTAAAATAATTTAAATCTTCGGAAGACAATAACATTTTTATTCTTTGGTAATTAATTGGTTTTACATTATTTTAAGTTTAATTTTCTATTGTGTTAAAAAGTTTATACAAATTTTAAATACAGATCTTTAGCAGTACAAGAGGCAATGAAAACATGCTTTGGGTTATGTGATTGATTATAAAAAATCATACAGTTAGAACTGCAATTGTTAACCAAACCTACATATAGTACTCTAATCTAATATTTTTCTAATATATTCTAATCTAATATTTTATTCAGTGCTTTTAGATTTAATTAAATTTTAAATCGAAAGAAAATTGGAAATCAGAATTGAAAATAAAAATTTAAAACAAAATTTAATTGGATGTGAATCAACTTAATTCACATTTTCTTTTGTTTTCAATTTATGATCCACTTTCGTTTTACTAAAGAAAATTAATTTAACCATAATTTAATACACCTTTCAGATTTAATTTCACACTTTGTGTGAATCACAGCTTTTAATACAGTTTTCGAAAGAAGTACTTAAATAGAATAAAGTTCGAATATTTTCTTTTTGTTCATTGGACAATTTAATTGACAAAGGTTTTCCGAAAAGTAAAATTCCCTAATTCAAAGCAAAACAGTCTAGTCTAACTAAACGTAAATTTTTAACTGAATAATCTTGTATTCTGGATTTGTTAATTTTAATTTTAATTTAAGATTTTTTTCTTAAATAAGTTGGATCAAATGCAAAATTCATTTGCAGTATAGTAGCTGAGTGAGACGCTAAACTTTAAATTCTGCGGAATTAAAAACGAAACTGTTTGTTTTCAAAAATTCAACCAAATTTCTGAAAAATTTAATTTTTTGATTTTTAAATTTTTTGTACTTTTTTAACGCAGAAAATTTATACAAAAAGAAAAAATATATGAAATTGAGCATAAATAGCAAATTATGATTGCATAAAATTTAGAAAATAATGAGCAGCAAATTAGACTTAAAAATATTTTGTTATTAAAATTAAATAAACAAAATATTAAAAAAACGAAAAAAAGAATAACATAGAAAAGAAACTGTCAAATTTTAATTTTATTCTGATAAAAAAAATAGCGAATTTGCTTAAATGAAAAATATTGATTGAGCAAATGTCAAATAAATATAAGCGGAAAAGGTCTTATCGTCGCAACATTAACAAAGATAGGCGAAATAAACGTGCTTATTGCACTTTAATAAAGGAGTTGCGAGACTATTCAAAACGAAGATAATTCTCAAAATACCAGAGATTGCTTAATTAAAATATTACTTCAATAATGAGGGAGAAGATCCCTGGAAATTGAATTATGTTTGTATTATTGAAGATTTTCTAAATTTATTTTTATTAGTATTTTTTAATATTTAATGTATTACATTTTTTTAGTATCGTTTTAGTGTTACTTCTACTAGTAAAAATTTCAGTTTTAAGATTTAAATTAAAGTCCTTTAATTCATTTTCATACACATTTCAATATATAAACCTAAAAACACACAACCACAACAAAAGCTCTATTTTTATCTGCAAACCTTTTTTAAAAAATACACAGGCAGTTTATTCTTCGAATAAAAATCCGAATTTGACAGATGTGGTTTTAAATCTGCAGATAAAATATGTCAAAATCCACCGTTATTGATATAAAATTGAACGTGATGTAATTTTTTTAAAATGATATTTGATATCATATACCTGTCCAAAATTATGGAAGTTATAACAATTTTATCTTCATTGGAATTTATTGATTCAAAAATGTTTACCAAAAATTTCTAGGACTTCTCATAAATATCTCTGAATAACTGTACTTACTTTCAATGACTTTTACTAATATATTTTCTATTTTTTCTATTTAAACAGTTTAGTTTAGTTATAGCTGGTAATGAATTATGGCCATTGGATAGGCCCGATGGAATGCCAAACATAGTCTCACTAGAAGTAATGTGTGGTAAAGATCATATGGATGTTCATTTAACATTTTCGAATCCTTTTGAAGGAATTGTCAGTTCAAAAGGTAATATAATACTCAGTTCATCATCATTGATAAGTACAAATCAATTAATATTTTATATTTTTATTTTAAGGCCAACACAGTGATTCACGATGTATTTATGTACCACCTTCAACTGGTAAAACATTTTTCTCATTCAGAATATCTTATTCAAGATGTGGTACAAAACCAGATCTGCATGGACAATTTTATGAGAATACGGTATGAATTAAAGAAAATTTATATTAAATATAAAAAATTTGAAATTCTAAATCTTTATAGGTTGTAGTACAATATGATAAAGATTTATTGGAAGTTTGGGATGAAGCAAAACGTTTACGTTGTGAATGGTTTAATGATTATGAAAAGACTGCATCAAAACCTCCAATGGTAATTGCTGATTTGGATGTAATTCAACTTGATTTTAGAGGTATTTTCTGCAGTATAATAAAGGGTATTAAAAAAAAGTATATTAAATTATTATTGTATAGGTGATAATGTTGACTGTTGGATGGAAATACAACATGGAAAGGGGCCGTGGGCACCTCCAGTTAGTGGAATTGTTCCTTTGGGTTCAACTTTAACTCTAGTAGTTGCCATTAATGATTACAGAGGTAATTGCATGAAATATGACAAATAAGTATTTAAAAATTTAATTTAAAATTTCTTTTAGGTGAATTTGATATGCGAGTGAAATCTTGTGTTGCATCTGATGGTGGTGGTCATGTTATAAAATTATCTGATGAATTTGGTTGTGTACTTCGACCAAAAATGATTTCACGTTTTTTGAAAGCCAGAGCTCCCGACGAACGTGCCACTGTTATAACATATGCCTTCTTCCATGCATTCAAATTTCCAGATGCTTTAAGTGTACATATCAAATGTAAAGTTGAAATTTGTCGACATGGCTGCCTTGATCACTGTCAATTGACGGGTAATGTTCATGAACGTAAAGATAATATTCTGAATGGTGGAAATACTAATGAAATATATCTTGATCCGGGAATTGCAAATCGCCATGAACATGATGAAGATTATCAGGATATTATTCATAACAAAAATCAAATATCATCAATTAATGGAGGAATTAAAGATATTTTGAGTAATTTCAAAATGCATGATAAATACTCAAATGTAGGTGTTAGTAATAAAAATTCAATGCTCAACGATATGAGCAGCTTGCAATTGCAAAAGAATAAAGATTTACCACCCAGACCTGTACATGAAGTTGAAGAAACTGATTTGGATGCTTTAATGTATGGTAGTGAAGATGAGGATAGTTTTGAAGGTGATAGCGATACCGATAAAGAACAGTATTTGGAATTGAAAAAATATGAAAAAGAAAAGGAAGGAAAAGATGGTAAATTCCCACAGGGACCAAGATTATTTGAAGCTCAAAATAGAATTGGTGTACCGATGGCTGGACCAAGAGCTTTAAAATATGATAATGATAAACCAGCACCAATTTATCGAGCAGATAATAAAAAAATGCCAGCAATTGATATTAATAATACAAAAAGAAAGAAGAATCGTGATGAGACAGATCAATTCGAATTTTCAGCTGGTGATAACCGACGTCGTCGATCAATTCATATATCAGATCGTAAAGTTCGCAGTGCTGATGTTGGTGTCAGTGGCCTATATGATGTTATCTCTGAAGCTGATTTAGCTTTTAGTCCAGATACAAAACAAGAATCTGTAACTGTTTTCCAAGGTAAAATTTCTGAGGAAATTGTTTATGGAGTTTGTATGCCAGTTCCTGGCTTCAGTATACTATTTATTGTTGTAATATCAGCAACAATTGTTTCATCATTATTAGCCGGATCACTTTTATATCGTTATCAATTACAAAAAGAAGCATTAGAAAAACAAATACCATTAGCACCAGCTACATTAGCATCATGGATGACATTAAGATTATTTAAAATGAGACAACAAAATGATGAAAAACAAAATCATCGACATATTCAGCAACAACAACAACAACAATCACAACAACAATTAAGAACCACTCAGCAATTAGCAGTGGCCCAACAACAAACTACAAGCACGGAAGTTGATGAAACTCAACAATAATATTTTTTTTTTTTTTTGAAAATGGAAAATAGTTTTTTTTTGTTTTTCGTCGAAAATCATTTTCTTGTTGTAAACTATTTACATTATAATTTTAAAATTAAATTTTTATTTTCCATTTCGAAATTTATATGACTGATTTTTTTTTTTTTTTTAATTTATTTAAAATTGTATAATCTTTAAAAGAAAAAAAAACAAAAATAGTTAAAATGAAAATTATTTAAAATAATTTTCGGGCAAATATGCAATAAAAGTACTTTTTGTTGGCGTAATGGTTTAGAGAGAAAACAAAAATTTTAGTCAGGGTTTTTATTAATTATTAAATTAGTTTTAAAATCTCACTGATGAAAATTGACAAAAATTGATGTTACTATAATTTTGACACATTGTTGTCGTTGTCATTAAACATAACATAAATGAGTTTAATATTTTGAAAATTATTTTGAATTTATAGAAATTGTTTAGAATTTAATTTCTGAACGCATTCTATTTATTTACTTTAAATTATTATTTAAAAATTTTATTTATAAAATCTATTTATTTTTCTCAAAAAAAAAAAAAATACCAATATAGAATAAGAAAATATAGATAAAAATTAAATCTTTTTTTAAGAAATTATTTTGAAAAATTATTTTTTGGATGTTTCTGAAATAATTTAGTGGTGCTAAAAATGGTGGTGCATAAAATTAAATTAACAATAAATTATTATTACTTTCATATTATATTTATTTAAATAAATAATCCTTAAGACCATTTAAATTTTATATTATCATTATATTATCATTTTTAATTTATTATGTCTTTTTATTGATTTAAACAGGAATATAAAATAAATTAAATTGTAACTTGAAATAAAACTATTGAAATTTATACCTATTCAGAAAAAATTAAATAAAAAAAAATTCCTTAAATTATTACAAAAAAAAACCTATCACACATTAAGTCATTTTTCGTTATTTATTTCTTTAGAAATAAGAAGCTTACAAAAATAAATTGTAATAATAAAAATAAATATTAAATAATAATAATGCATAAAATAATTAAAATAAATTATTTGTAAAATTCAGTATAATATACAATTAATAAATCAATTGTAATAAAAGTAAGTTATATTTTTGTTTGATTTTTATTTTAATTTAAGTGTTATTGTCATTTGGTTGTCACTGATTTAAAAAAAATTGTTTTGATACAATTCAAATGTTAATGTATATTGTATGTGTATACTATGTATTTAATAGAAACAAAACCAATGCATAATACATTTTGTTACATTAATTGTTTAATTTCATATGTCAACTGTCTCTCAAACAGATTTTCTCAGAAGGTAATTTTCTTAATCTGAAATTCTCAACTCAATTCTAATTGATTACCTCAAAACGGCAATTCTCTTAATTTTACTTACTTTTTTTAATTTCTTGTTTTGCAATTCATTATAATTATATTAATTACAACGGTAGAAATTTTCTGAATCATTTTTTTTGTTGTTGTTGTTGATTATCAAATTTTGTGTAATGAAAAAAAAAATTAGTGTCTAGAGTTATGTGTAAATACCCCCAATAAAATAAACGTACATATAAATAAAAAGAATTGTTAATTTTAATTAATTTCTGTAGAATTAAAAAAAAAATATAAGCAGAAGCTATTGGTACTATCGTTATTTTTGTATTTCTGTGTTAATATTTTAATTTTTCATTTGATTCGGGATGAATATCTCTAGTTCATGCTGATGTTTTTTCTTACCATAATAAGCCTTACTCTAAAAAGCGAATTTTTCGATACCTATAACGAAAAATGAAATACGTAAATAAATTTTATATTTCATATTCAGTTTTCAATTTGTTACTTCTTTGAAATTTTTGAAATTTCATTAATTTTAATATAGTTATTCTATGGTATTTTTATTCTCCAAATAACGATCGGTAAAAGTGTTTCTGTATTGCGAACTAATTGGAATTATTAAGTTTATTTGTGTCATTATGGTTGTAATGTAGGAGTGCGGAATCTCACGAGAAATGCAATAAACTTCAATCAGCTCAGTTTTTTTACTACTAACTTACATCATTATAAAATGTAAATTAAAGCATGGTTTTTATATTTTATTGCTTTTCTCCAAATAAAAATATATATATATATTTAAATAATTAAATAAAATCTTATTTTGTCGATGAAAACTATGACAGTTTCGTCAAGTTTTGAGTGATTCAAATTTGACAGTTGAATATTTTTATCTTAAAATGTCAACTTAAATTTTATGTCTTATAAAATTATTTTATGTTGCTATTAAAATTAATTTTAAGCAAGAGTGGTAATTACAGCTGCATTCTTTTGACCGTTTCAAGGTTCAGAATTGAAAAAAAAAGATCAGGATCTTATCGGGGTTTAATATGGATCTTATCGGGATCTTATCGGGGTTTAATTTTAAGCAAGAGTGGTAAATACAGCTGCATTCTTTTGACCGTTTCAAGGTTCAGAATTGAAAAAAAAAGATCAGGATCTTATTGATATATTTTTGATCACATGTTTTTTACGTCATATTAAATTTGTTTTAATAATTTTATTTTTTTGTCTAACAAAGTTAAATTAAAGTAAGCAGTTCCAAATAAAATAAAATATAATTTACAAAATAAAATACACAAATTGAATATTAAAAAAAGATTTAAAAAAACAAATATTTTTGACACTGCAGGCCCAACTTAGTAATTTTATATTTATTGTAACTAGAATTGTCTTATAAAACAAAATATAATTTAAATTTAAAAAAATAAATAAGGGAAACATACCTTCATACTTATGAAATTGCTTTTTGATTACTATTTTTTTTGTTATAATTGGCTTCGGACAAAAACAAGATTATTATACATAAGATATTATACCGCATGTTCCAGAGCATGCGTATCAGCTTTTTAAGAAGAGAAGGAGAGTTATTTTAAAAATTTGGATTTATTCTCTCTAATTGTCCGATAACAGGGTGACTATAATTCTCCTTGACAACTATCCCTATCCTTATTCTCTTTAGATAGGCAAGTAGTTAAAATAATTTATATCTCTTATAAATAATTTTTATCTATATCTCTTACTTTCGTGGCCCTGAATATACCGGGTGTTCCAGAGCATCAGCTTCTTAAAATAGGAAGGAGCCCTTATTTTAAAATTTTAAAAATTAACTAAATCAAGGTTGCTCTATCGATTGGTGATATTTTCAACTTCCGAGAAGGACCGAAAAACCGTTTTTAAGACCAAAAATCGGCGAATTTGACCGAAATGGGAAATGGTACCATTTTATGCAAATTCGGATTCTACGTCAAAATATAAAAAACCTTTGTAGAGTAAACATTTTTTTTTATTTTTTTTTTTGTTTAAACTTAGTAGGAAGCTAAAACTGAGATAAAAAATATTATAACATGAAAAAAAAATTTATTTATAAAAAATATTATCGTTAATTTTAGTTTACCAAAGGAAAATATGGAGCATTTTTGTTTTATTGTTATTAATTTTAAAGAAAAATACTAAGAAAACAAAAAAAAATCATTTAACAAAAGTTTCTTATTTTTTGACATAGAATTCAAATTTGCATAAAAAGGTACCTGTTCCTATTTGAAAATATCGGTTTCGGCCAATTTCGGCGATTTTCGGGATGAAAAGAACCGGTTTACCGTTCTTCCCGGAAGTTGAAAATATCACCAATCGATAGAGCAACCTCGATTTAGTTAATTTTTAAAATTTTAAAATAAGGGCTCCTTCCTATTTTAAGAAGCTGATGCTCTGGAACACCCGGTATATTCAGGGTCACGAAAGTAAGAGATATAGATATAAATTATTTATAAGAGATATAAATTATTTTAACTACATGCCTATCTAAAGAGAATAAGGATAGAGATAGTTGTCAAGGAGAATTATAGTCACCCTGTTATCGGACAATTAGAGAGAATAAATCCAAAATCAGAACACTGACATAATTTATTACATGAAACGGTAAGGTAGATGTCAATTTTGGTTACAGGAAAAGGAATATCCTATCACCTACTATTTGAATGCGATACCATCATAACTCACAATATTGACACGAAATTGATTTATGGAATAAAAGTCGAGTTTCCTTTCACTAATCATTTGTATTTATTTTGCAAATATCGATATTTCGGAAGCAACTTACTTCCTTCATCAGTGCTTTGCGACTAATTAATATTTACACTAATCCTTACATATAATTATATAATGTGAACTCTTAATAATATGCTCATTTTGTTAACAGTAGTAATTCCTTAATAGTGCTACCTAATCTACAGTGTTTTTTTTTTGTATAATTATTATTTATCAAATTTAAACTAGTCAGATTTAAACCATGATATGCTGCCATCTTTTGTCCATGGGGGTGGCTTGCATCGGAAGTGATAGTTCTTTTAGTTGTCGTAATTTGTACAATGTTCATATAATGATTAACAGACTACTGACCACACCTTTATCAGAAGAAAACTTCAAAAAGGAAAAATTATATATTGAGGACACAGCAGAAGTAAATGGATTTATGAAAGAAACTATTGAGAAAATAATAAAAAAGAAGATCCATAGAACTGAAATGGAAAATCTATCAACTTTATTCGAACAAAACAAAAATATAGAGAATTTGTGTAACACATTCCGCATACACAAAAAAATTTAGCAATATATTTAAGAAATACAACTTAAATGTAGTAACTACTAGCAGAAATCTCAAATTATGTAATCTGTTAGGATCTGCTAAAGATAAGAAGAGCATAGAAGAAGTAAGTGGTATATACAAAATATCATGCCAAGATTGGTTTAGAAAACTTACATAGGATAATCCAAGAGGTTAATTACAGTTAGATTCCAGGAACATATGAGAGAAGCACAATTGGCGAGGAAAAGAAACTACACGAATTTTAGGTCAGCTGTAGCTCAGCATATAGTTGAAGAAGAACATCATATAAATAAGAATAGTCTAAAATTAATAAAAGGGGTAAAAAAAATTATAAACTAGATATGTATGAAAGTCTGGTAATATCTAGAGAACCTGTTAACAACAGACTTGATAATGATGTAGGTAGTGGATTCTCACCATTATTTAGATATTACTTTAAAATTAAAAATCAGGTTCAGGTAGAATTAAGATCATAAATACTAGAATAAGGGTTATTACGTAAAACTAGCTTAAATTCAATAAATAATAATTATACAAAAAAAAACACTGTAGATTAGGTAGAACTATTAAGGAATTACTATTGTTAACAAAATGAGCATATTATTAAGAGTTCAAATTATATAATTATATGTAAGGATTAGTGTAAATATTAATTAGTCGCAAAGCACTGATGAAGGAAGTAAGTTGCTTCCGAAATATCGATATTTGCAAAATAAATACAAATGATTAGTGAAAGGAAACTCGACTTTTATTCCATAGATCTAAATATATCACTAAAAACAAATCTGATTATCAAAAACAACGAAATTGATATTATCGGAATAGCAGCTTTCGCCAACGACATATGGCTGAAATTTTTATCAATCAAACAGGGAAATACAATAGATCTGAAAAGGTCGTGTTCGTGTCTACAAAGCACACTCCACCGTCAAAATAAAAACAAAACAACATGCATATAAATATTGTGAAATATTAAAAGACTATCTTACTGTTTTTCTTTAAATATTATTCGTTTTATTTAGTCTTAGTATTACAATCGAAAAACTTTTATTTTCTCTCAAACTTACTAAGATATTATTTTTTTTTTCATTTTTTATTTCGTTTTGTTAATGAATAGATTCTAATATAATTGTATAATTTATAGCATAATTTTTTAAATGAAAATAAAATAAATTTAACATTGCAGTACACAACATTATTTAAATTTAAATATTAATATTAAATTATTATTTAAATTATCAAATTAGTAAATAATTAATTTTATAATTTAATAATTAACTTTGTCTTTACTATATTTATTTTTTAATAAATAAAATGATTTTTGTTTTTATAATGGCAACTACAAGATATTAAAATTTTATTGAAATAAGTTTGAAACTTAATATTTTTAAAAATTGTAATTTTGAGTTAAATACCAAAACTTTGTTATGAAAATTTAAATAACTTCTAGTAAAGTTTTATATTTCTTATTTTTGGTTTGTTACTAATTATTATTTTCACATATTTCAGTGTAGTGTAATATTAGTTGTATTAAAAATTAATATTAAGTAAATCAGCCATTTCGGAGTAATTAATTAAAATGAAAATATATTTATCTTAGTTTGAATCTAAAATTTGTTGAAATGTGTTGATTACACTAGCTAAATTTATTTTATTAATTTAATTTATTAAAAATGGTTTTGACTGTTAAACTTACTTTTCAGATCCGAGATTTGTTTCATGAATTAAATTTGAAATTTTCATAAAATTCCGTTTTGAAAATATTTTGAAGTCTTTATAACTATATTTCTAATAGCTCACAAAATATCAGTTAAAACTCGTTTTAAGTAATAATATTATTGTTTAAAGTGTAGTTACTGATAATTTTAATAATTAATTAGCTGTCCATTAATAAAATATGTTTTAAAGTATTTCTAGTAATAGCTGCAATATTATGTATACTAGTTATAAGATTTTATTAGTAACATTTTGAATTTACATAAATATTAAATTAAAATTTTCATTTAAAAATAATTTTTTTTGTTTTACCAAAATAGATGAAATTGAAATTATTGAAATAAAAAAAAAAAACTGTTTTAGTGCACTGCAATGCTAATAAAACTTTGTTTTATTTTACTGTCAACATTAATAATTTAATCACTATTATATTATTTTCTTTCTTTTTTATTATTAAATTAATTCTTTCAATTTTAGAATTATTTTATTTCTAATTACAATACCAAATTTAAACATAACAAATGAAAACAAAAATTTAAAAAAAAAAACAAATTTCCTAACAATAACATCCAATAAATAAATAAATATTTTAAGACACAACACAAGAATAATCAAAAATAATTTCAATAAATAAATAAATTAAATAAATAATTAAATTGTTTTATTTTTAAATTTAATATACAAGAATAAAAATTCTGTGAAATATTTATTTTAAAAAGTAATTCTGTAATTTTGTTTCGATTTTTGAACAAAATAATTTAATCGAAAAAAAAACAATAATGTTATTTAAATTAAATTAAATGTCACATATCAAAATGATGACGTTTTAAAATCTTAATATAACCTTTTTTTATCATTGAATTTGGAAAAAAAAAATTCTTAAGGAATTTATTTATTTTATAAATTAATTTTTGTGCAAAATTTTCATTCTTTCCTATTAAAATATTTTTAAATATAAAATTAATTTTTTTTTTTTAAATTTATTTGAGCTTAAAATAATTTTTTTAATATTAAAATCTTAAAATTTATTTGTTTGTTTTTCTTTAATCAAATTTAAAAGAATACAAATTTTTCAATATTATTACTAACTATGACTATTTCTTTTACGTTATTTTATTTATATATGTATATATATATATGTGTATTTATATATGTATAAATTAATTATAAAAAATAAAAAGTAAATTGAAAAATTTTATTTAAATTTAATATAGATAAAAAATAAATATCTTGTACATTAATTTAATATCGTATTTAGATTGAATTTAATTTTGAAACCTTACACCTTATATAAGGACACAATTTCCAGTGAAATCATTAACAATATATTGTTTTGGTTTTTAAGGATTAATGAAAATAATTCTAATAATTTCTAGTAAGTATCCAATATACTGCCATAGACTACAAATATTTATTGTCTCGCTATATTACAACATTGAATTATGTATGTACATATCTGAGAAATATGTTCAGATGAACATCTAGTACATGTGTTTCGGAAATTTGGTTTCTAATACAATGTATATTTCTCATAACATTGAGAACTACCATTGAGTTCTTAGCAAAACATTTTTCGATTTACTATCAAATATAGTCTAGGCTGCATATCCGAATGAATGACCTTTCTCACATTAGAGTTTATCAAGTTTAAGTTAATTATTGTTTTTATTGTTGTTTATATTGCGCTTATAAAATAATAAAAAAAATTATTAATTTATTTAAAAAAAAAAATAATAATAATAATTTTTATACATTTTTTTCCCTAGAAACTACAAGTCTTTATCTAAAGCCCCTACAATAATATTTATTTTTTGTGAGGCATTACAAGATAGTTACTAAATATTAATGACAATAATATTTCTCATCCTTAAAGTTACAAGCAAAATAATTTAAAATTATACATAATTAACATTTTTTAGATAGATAATCTATATGCAAATGTATATATGTATATGTAAATATTTAGAAATATACAGGTAACAATAAAAAAAAATAAAAATAAATAAATAAAGCAGGTGAAAGAAATTAGAAAATAAATTTCATTCTAAAAATGAGGTAAATTATAAATTTTATGTGCATGCATACAGAAAATAGAGCACATTTTAATAAAGCAAATATTTTTTATAAATGTTTTTTTTTCTTTTATTATATTCACGAACGAATTCGTTTACTTTTTGGCACTGTATTTATTCCATTCGTAGAATTAATTGGCCTTGGAATTGTATTAACCATATTTGTTGTTAATACACGTGGTAATGTTGCTATAATATGTGGATTTGTATATGCAACAGATCGTTCTTTTTTAATTTTCGAAAATGGTTTCAATCTAAGACATAGGAATACAGAAACTATACAAGAAACAAATAGAACAGCTAATAATACAATCATTAGTAATGCAAATCCAGGTGTTGTCATACAAACTAAACCATCTTCTTTTCCAGTAAAAACCATTGTTGTTGGTTGTGGTGATGTTGTATTCTGTTTTTCATCGATGGCAAATGTTAAATCGCCAGATGATACAACACGAATAACACGATTTAAACCAATATCTTTTTCAGGATTTTCAATTGCTCTTGTACGTCTACCACGTCTTTCATCACGTCTTGAATCATCGTTACGACGTTTATTTATTGTATGTAAATATGATTCCATTGGTGATGATGGAACATATTGTGATTCAGGACCAGCTTGTAAATGATGAACATCTTGAAGATTTGGATCAGAGCATTGTTCGGGACATTGATAACGACAAATTTGTATTGTACATTGAAAATGAACTTCCATTGAATCTGGGAATTTGAATGCTTGAAAATGTGCATATGATAGAACAGATGCACTAGCACCGAAATTCTTTATTTTTGTAAATCTTGACATTAATTTTGGTCTTGTAACACAACCTCTTTGGTCAACTAATTGTATTGGGGCACGTTTGCCATCATGTGCTACACAATTTCTCACTAACATATCAAATTTAGAATCATCATCTTTAATAGCTAATACCATTGTCATAGTTTGACCAATTTTAACTAATCCCGATACTTCAGATGCCCATGGTCCTTTACCTACTTGAATTTGCATCCAACAACCAACATTATCACCGGCGAAATCAGCTCTTACAACATCCAACATATCTACAGGGAATGGTCTAAAAGTAACACTTTTTTCATATTGATCATGCCATGTACAACGAAGTTTTCTTGCCTGATCCCATACTTCTTGTACTTGAGGATCATATTGTATAACAATTATATTTTCAAAATATGTTCCAGAACCAGATTCAGAACCATAACCGTATAATCCATTTTCTGTGTTGCCAGATGTTCCGCACGCATGTAATCCAACATCAAAAGTTGCAGAATTTCTTCCAACACCAGCTGGAAGATGAACACAATTTGGATTGCTATAATGTCCTTTCGAAAATACAATTCCATAGAATGGTTTATCAAATTGTAAGAAAACTTTCATTCCATTTTTTTCACATTTCACATCAAGTGAAATAATTTTTGGCATATCTTGTACTGGTGATGCCCATATTTCATTTGTCGATGATGCTGCTGTACTTAGATCTGGTAGTTTTTGTGGTGGTGGCGGTTGATGTGGTGGTTGATGTGCTGGTTGATGCACTGGTTGATGAGGTGGTGGACCTTGATGATGTTGCGATGATCCATGCGGTGAATGCGGTTTTTGTAAATGCATTGGTGGTGGTGGTGGTGGACCATGATAAGCCATGTGTGCTGGTGATGGTGGTGGTGGTCCAAATGGTTGTCCTAAAAGTTGAACATTTGGCGAATGATTAACTGTAAAAATATATAAAAAAAAAATATTTTATTTTATTTTTAAGTTTTTTTCCTATAATTTTTTTTCAATTAAAAGACTCACCTCTAGCTGGACCTACTCCATGTGTTTGATATGGTAAAACTTTGTGATTATCTTGATCATTAGATTCTAAAGCTACTTGATCAGATTCATTTTCATCATGATTTTGTTCATCTGGAGCAATTGCTTTGATAACTTCAACATCTTCAGAAAGAACAGACTGAAAATTTAAAAATTTTAAATTATTATTTTTAATTTCTTCTAAAGTCATATAATGTATGTATGTAATTATGTATATAATTTATATTAATGAAAGTTTTTTCTTTTATTTTTTTTTCAATATATCCAATCGCCACAACAATATGTAATAATGAAAACGATTAAAAATTAATTTTCTCTTTTATTTTATTAACAATGGATCATTTTAAAATAACTGCAACAATTTTAAATGATGGAAAAGTTTTCAATATTTTCAAAGAAACTCAATTCTAAGAAAAAATTCCTTTCTTCATTTTAATAAAAAAACAAAAAATTTCCAATCAAACTCAAAGGTAAATATTGAAAATTTTTCTAAATAAAAAAAAACCAAATCGAGGAGATGAAAATAGAAATTAAAAAAATATTAATTCCGGGAATTGATAATTTCCTTTTCAACATTGTCGTATATAAAACTAAAATGTCACCAAAATGATAATACAATAATAATAACAACACAACACATCAACAATCATTTATGGAAATATTCAGGTTGTTGTTTTGTTTATCTTAATACAAACAATTATCATCATCATCATTATTATTATCATCTAATCATAAACCAATAATAACAATCATAAATTAAAATAGGGAAAATTAGTTTTTCCATCATATGACATGACCAACATTATTAGTAAATAATCACTGCAACCATGCCATAACAATATCAACTTGACACGAATGTAGAATCATTCGAAAATATAAAACAATATGGAAAAAACAATTACATATAATAGGAAAGACGAAGCTAAGTAGAAAGATTTACTCATTAAAACTCTCTTTCGTATATAAACTCTCTCTACTAAAAATTTATAACTAAATCTGTAACATAATTTACAATTTAAAATACAAAATGTATGTAGATGTATATTAAAGAAAATGTTGAAAATATTTTTCAACTTTTATATACAACTTTTTTTTTTTTATATGATTATAGGTGAAAAGAAGTCTACATATTTTATTGTGATTTAAAACTGTTAAATATGTCTCCAGTCTCCACTCTCACGAGTAAATAATATATTATATACATACATACTCTCCCATGTTTGCTGTTGTTTTGTTTCCATTTCATTTTTGTATTTTTCTTTATGTTTTGTTTCGGAAATGCACAAAAACCAGTAGTTGAAACGAGAGCAATATCCTAATAAATTTTTGCAGAGTTAGTATAGATCTAGAAAATTGTACCCAACGCCAACCACAGATGCAATTACTGCCGTTTTCTTTTTCGTTATATTTAAATTATTTTCTTTTACGCTACAATTGTTAATATAGCACTTAAATAAGAACAACAATAAAAACAATAAAAATAATAACAAAAACAACATCAACAACACATAAATAGACATCATTTCCATGAGAAGTCATTAATAAAAAGTAAATTAGCATAATATAAAAACGAATGTTAAAATACTTAACGAAAGAAAAAATTCCTATGGAAAACAACAACAAAATTAATAATAAATTGAGAAAAAAAAAACAATAATGGAAATTGAGTAGTAATAATAAGAAAACAATTAAAAAAAAGACACCATATTTTAATAAGCAAAAAAAAACAAACAAACAAAACCATAAATATAATTTCCGTGTTGCCGTGTTGTCTTTTGAAATACCATAACTAGTAGTAGATAGTAAAGTAGCGCAAAATAAATTTATAAATTGGTTGTTTTTTTAGTAGTTAAAAAATTATTTTTATTATGGTGAATTATGAGAATTGGATTAATAAAAAAAAAAACAAATACATAATGTGAAATTTATTGACAATATAACATTTAATTTAATGTGTTAATCATAATATACATGTAAACAAGATTTATAGGGTAATAAACTTAAATAAGTGCATTAGAAAAGTGTAAATTGAAATTCACATGTACTATTTTAAAAAAATAATTTGTTTTTTTTCCTATTTTTTACGACTTAGGTTGCTATGACAACAATTGAAATATAATATATTATACCTATAACAAAGTACATAATTTTAAATTTATTGTTTCGTATTTAATAACTCACTTTTAATGACAGCAAAATGTTATTGCTACAAAATAGTTTCGATAAAATTATTAATAAAATTTAAAAAAAGTAAAAAAATAGGGTTGATTTTTTAGGATAATACTACATCAAGATTCCTGCAATTCAAATAGGCACAGTTAAATTTAATAATTTGCAAATTCTTCTAGAAAGTTAATTATTCAACATTTATAAGCACGATGCTTCTCATGAAATATACACTGAGTAGCACAGTTTGATTTCCGATAAAAACAAAATGTTTTATTGGATTTTTTCGATCTGGCTCAGTTCCTTTTGTCATTGAGATAAAATAAATTATAAACTAATGAATTGGCTAAAAAGCGAAAAGGGCCTGAAGTTTACCTTCATATTATGCAGGTAAATTGCTATAATTTTCTACACTTAACTATATTTTACGTCTTAAGATGGAGAAGCCCAATTCTCCCTCCAATGTTTTGGTGGTTTGATAGGTTGACGGTTATTCTGGTAACTGAAGTAATTTACGACTAAATAATAAGAACAACAAAATTGTGGACGGGAGATCAGAACCCTACCCTACCCAACCAGAAAACAAAAACAAATGCCTATATATAGAACCATAGAAATGCCTAGGTTTAAGAATAAATGATTTCTGTCGAATTGCGAATCTTAACCTAAAACCTTTTTTTAACTCAATATATTCACCGATTAAATCAGGTAATCAATAGACTAGATCTAATGTGAGAATACTGACATGGTTTATTCCAGGTCATAGTCAATTTAACAAACATATATTTAAAATTGGTTAATTAACCACAAATTTTCTGCTTGGAAGAAAATGAATAGTCCTTTTATATTCTATTTGTTACCTCGCAAAAAACATAAATATTTCCAGAAATAAACATTTTGTGTTTCTGAAATTGACATCAACTCAATAACAGCGTTCAGCAAGGATATAGACCGACAATTCTAATTAAAAAAATGGGGAAGCAAAATAGATATGAAAAGGTCGCGTTTACAAAGAACTCCCATAAAAAAAAAAGAAAAAATAATGCGAATAAACATCTCATGTTGAAAATTCTGATAATTATTGCTCTTGTATTTGTTTATTTATTTACACTTAACACAAGCATATTACAGCATTTTCTTAGTATATAAAGCAAAAATAACTTAAACTAATTAACAACTATGATTATTTTAAAAAGATGTTGAAAGTATCGTTACTGAAAAATCTTTGGTGATAATATTGATTCATTTGAAAGGATGCCATTAGAAACTTATAGATATGAGAAATGAATTTGCAGTAAGCAAATTAATATCAAAAATAACTCTGATACTTTACAAATGTAGAAGAGATAAACTCGTCTCCATTTAATTCTTTTAAATTCATTCTGATTTAAATTGTTAAAATTTAATAAAAATATCAAAAGGTGATGTTAATCATCAGAGTATAATTAACAAAACTTTAATTGTAAAATATTAAATTAGAAACAACAGTGAGAGTAACAGCGCCAGGCACAGCGAAATATTTTTAAAACAGTATAAAAATAAGGTTCAATTTGAACTACATTGCATAGGGCTTTTAAATTAATAATTTTTCAGTTTTTTTTTTTAATAACGGTTGAAGAACTTCGAATTCCAATTTATTCACATTTAGGATCATACGGAGGTAACATGTACTGATTTAAAAAATACAATGTAGATAAAATTGTTGTTTCGACACATGTTCTTCGTTGAAAAAAATAATTTCAGCAGTTTGAGAACATTTGTTATAAATTAACATTTTTATTTAATAATAAACAAATTATATTCGTAAGTAACTCTAAGGAATAAAAAAAAATAATTATATCCAACAAATGTATGAGTTCACAATCTTTGTAAATAGTCATTAGGTAACGGAATCGCTATATATCTTAAAGTCTTGTATATGATAATAGTTATTAATAGAAGCGATAATATTATGTTAAAGCTAAGGCTTTCAAGATTTTCAGTGATTCGCAAATGAATACAAGATAGCAAAATCGATGGAAGTACAGAAAAATGCAATCAAACAATTAGGCAAGCAAGGATTTACATTTTCTGGAACATAAAATTAGTCTTTTCTACTATTTTAATTTTAATTTTTACATAAAATTATTTATGACCAATTGGATCGATCATACTTTCCGTGTATCCAAAATTATATTCTGTTTTCTTAAGGCTACTTAAACTATTATATACTAAAGGTTACAAACAAAAAATTCACTTTTTTCTACTACTTTAAAATGGAGATGTTTTTAATTATATTTAATCGCTTCCAATCTTCAATAACACCCTAAAAATTATTTAAATCCAATTTAAGTTGTCTAATTAATTTTTCCAATTATTATTAATTTATTGAAATTCCAAATAAATTTTTATTTTTGTAAATTGAAAATATGAAAAATGTGTTTTAGAGAGCACTTTTAATTTTGATTACAAATTATTGCCGCACTTATTTTAGAAATAAAAAAAAAAAACCTATAAAAATATTAAATTACATTTGAAAAAAAAAACCACACCTTAACAAAATTTTAAAATTTAAAAATAAAATTTTTCTATTTCCAATTATTTAGAAACTATTTGTTATTTTTAAAAAAACAACAACAAAAATACAGAAATGAGTTCAAATCGGTTTTGTGGTAAAAATTATGAGTACCTTTAGCACCGGAATTAAAGCACATATTCACTTGTTTAATGCGAAATCGTAATAATCTCTTAAGGTACATGTAGTTACACTGATTTCAAGTATTACAACTTTCATTTTCAATTTTTCTTAACTGCTCTTTTTATTATACTAATATTTTAGTTATTAAATTTCAATTTTAAATAATTCATTGTAATTTTATGGAATTGTTTGACTCTGTTTTTGTTTTTATATGACAAGCATTTGCGAAAAGTGTTAGCTTTTATTTTTTTTTTGAATTTTTTTTTAATTGTACAAATTCCTAAAAATTTCATCATTCAAAGATTTATAAAAATTGTTAAAAGGTACCCAGCACATTTTACACTATATATGTTCATCTTAATGTTAAACATGATTAGTAGAATAAAAGTTAAATATAATTGTATATATAGACTATTAATAAAATGCATGTTCATAGTGGTTGCGCCTGTGCAATAAAAAAGATGTTTTGTTCATAGTTGCATGTTGTCAAAAAATGTGCTTAGTTAAAAAGCAGGTGCTAGTATTTCTAGCATCAGTGTCGTGCAGATTAATCATGTATTTTACTGAGCCTGCATTAATATTTATTATAGTACGCTTGTTTCGAAATAGAAAATGGCCATGTAAGAAAATTAAAGTATTAATTTAAATTAAATAAAAATATATATAATAATAATTATATAGACATATTTAAGAAATAATTTTATGTATGAAGTAAATTAAATTTATATTTTAGAGAAATGAATATGTGATAGCTGGTGGGATGCCATAATAAAATTCGCAAAACAAAATTCATTTTTGTCTTTAATAATTGAAGTTATTGAAATTAATTATCAAACCTTTTTAACTTTTTTAACAAACACTTAACGCGTGACGAATGCAAGAGAAAAAGACAATTGGAAAAATATTGTGAAGGTAACTAAAACCCACCAAGAATTGGGATGCTGTACATGATGATGATAATTATACCGTTTAATTTTCATTTTATGTCGAATGTTGTTGAACGAAATAATTCGTTTGTCGATGTGCTGGTCAATTTAACGCAAACATAATAACATTCTGTCAACATCATTATTGCCCTGCCACGCCCGTGGAAGTTTTGTATTATGTTATCTCGGTGTTCATTTATCATGGTACATATGAAATATGGTATACACTCCTAAATCCGATGTGCGGCTTACATTGCCATTGTGCGGTGTCATTTTTCATTATATTCTATCAATTGTTTGACCTTTTGGCATTTTCTGAGACTGAGATATACCTGACAGGCACGCCCACCCGTTGAATGGCTAGATTCTTATATTATTACAGGCTGCTTAATGCGAACCTTGTTGCAGCCACTTCAACAAGGAGATACAGACGAGGCATGGCGCATGGCATGGTAACGAAAATGATTCTTATATTGAGTATGTAATATAAATTTAATCCATTTTTGCACTGTTACGCAGTTACTGTTAATAGAATTATTACTTCATCATTATATATAACTGTAATTTGTTAAAAGCTCCCATCTCGAAACTTTGTTGTATAAAATATTCATGCTCATACAAAGATTTTTTTTCGAGTTCAATAACATCTTCAAGATGAATTAATCTTGTATTTTTCAGACCCAAAAATGATATGATGCGTCATTTCTTCTACTTTATATTCTACACAAACACTATTAATACACTCTCAACACATAATAATCATTAATCACAGCTCGGTTTATATAAAGGCTTATTTGCCAGCAATCAGTAAGGAAAGTTCGTTATGAGATGAATTTTTTTTGTTCCTATTTCCCAGAATTCTACTGAAAGTATTTTCAGTTTGTTTACTTTATAAGTAATAACGCAATTGACCTCGTTATAAGTAATGTAATAAGTTAATATATAAATAGGAGTCAATGGCATTGAATAGACCCCACATAAGAAAATTCTTGCAAAATATAGCAAAAGCCGATTTTAAAATCTAAAAGGTAGAATTTCAGGTAGACCATACATCACCTGCAAAAGGGCTATCCTTCATGATACATTTCAACAAATAAATCCTGAATTGAAATGTGGCAATTAATAAGCCTTAAATCATATACGAAATGAGAATGCACAATTAATTGCTTATGTTGCCACGCGGATTAATATGACCAGATGATAATGATTTTATAATTTACAAACTTTTAAATTTTAAGATAGCGATTCTTATTACTTTTTTGTCTTTGTTTTAAATTGTTTAAATGAAAAATTAGCATAGGTACCAACAAAAAATTTCTTTTCACATTAAGATAACCCAATATCATTCATTTTAGATTCGATTATTAAAATTTTATTTTCAAATAATTTATTTTGTAATCGAAATTGATGAATTAATCAATCACATAAGAGGATTTAATATTCTTCATAATTCTACATCATAGGCGGTATATCGTATTCGTATATAATCAATTTAAAGACTGTATTTTTAGGCATAATTTCTATGCAATTTAATGTTATTAGAGAATTTGATGTAGGTATATGTGTATGTTAATATGCAAATTGAGCACACCTCTTCATAATGTCAAATTAAAGTACATAAAACATCAACAACGCCAATCCTATAGGGGGTTTATAGGTATATATAATTTTAAAATAAATTTACGATTTATTAAGTGACTTGTAAACCGTAATTTGTATTTACTTTCCTTTTTTTGTGATGTTTTTAATGTTGAAAATTTTTATTGAAATATTTTAAATATGTAAGTTATTTCATATCAAATTAATTTTTAAAGGTAGGTAAATAGGAATTCTATGAATATTTTGAATAAGAAAGAAAAAATTAAATTCAAAAAATTAATCAAAGGGACAATGTTCAAAAATATTTTCTTCGAGAATTAAGCAATAATT
This sequence comes from Argyra leucocephala, assembly GCA_963942445.1. Taxonomy (NCBI): domain Eukaryota; kingdom Metazoa; phylum Arthropoda; class Insecta; order Diptera; family Dolichopodidae; genus Argyra; species Argyra leucocephala. The sequence continues at coordinate 45,548,658 of OZ012678.1, read as the reverse complement.
AAAGACTGTGGGATGAGCTTATAAACAATGTCGTACAGGCAATATCAAGTCTTGTAATTTGGACATATTTGAGAAAATATCAATTTGAGAGGTAAAATTTCTGATATTTGAATTAATGTGAGTGTGAGTAACAAGCTATGTATATATTAAAAAACATCTACTCGTATCTAGTATAAGAATTTTTTTTAGCCCCTCTTTAGCCTGTTTTTTAATTAATACGAATCATAATTGAGCTCACTTCAGATGAAAATAAATGAAACCCAACCTAATCTAATCAAAAACTAATATTCTGAATTTTATATCTCGGCTGGTTAATTATTTTAAGAAAAGTGTCATAATTCAAAAAAAAAAAAAAAAATGAAAAAAAAAAAAAACAATTCAACCGGTATAACATTACTATTCCAAATAACTATGAATTGGAATGAGCTCCGCAACATTGAAAGGGAGCGATGCGCATTTTTGTTTGTTTCTAAAAGCTTAACGTCTGCATAGAGCATCAGCATGGAATCAGCATGTTTTAAAATTTTGCAGTCAACAGAAGAAGCAGGATTCTGGGACGGCGGTAACCCTTACAGGAAATATTTTTTGTTTTTTTTGTTGTTAATTTTTATTTTAAAGCCTTTTAAATATGTATAGCAAACGTTTCTATGTGTAGTCACTAGTTTGATATGAGAAAGAAGATAGTTATATGTTTCTTTTCAGAAATTTTTTATATTGAAAGCCACTTTGAAAATTTTTTTAATTATTTTTTTAATAAATTTTAATATTTTATTTTTTGGAATTACTATACCCAATCCAAATTATATAATAATTTTGTGATATTTATCTCTGTTATTTGGGAATTTCACCATAAATCTTAGCTAGCAACAATTCCTGGTCCACTTCAAATTGGGTGACATTTATGCTTCTTTTATGTAGCTATGGGTTTTTGTTTCGAAAGTGAGAAAAGTTATATGAGTATGTTTTTTTATCTTGACCAAACCTGTTTATATATTGCTTTAAGACTTCTTTACAAACATTTGTATACTTGGTTATATTCTTGGCTCATGTTTCATTTGTAATTATTTTCTTTAGTGATGTAAGTTGAAGCTTCTTCGTACATCTTCTTCTATACTATTCTATACATCATTTATTTATAGCTGCTACATACATATATGTTTTGTTTAATTTTATTGCTTTTATCTTATTGACATTAGTTTTCAACCCAACTTCTAGCTCTACAGTTTTTCAGCTTATAGTTGTATACGTAAATTTTTTAATGTAAGCGCTGCTATACCTTGAATGCAATTGCTTGAACGAAGCATTACACATTTGCACTAGTAGTGTACCTGTTAAATGGAGCCTTTCTAATTGTTTGGACGAAACAATCTTTTTATGCACTTTGTTTTGGGCGAAACATCATATGTTGGATTGAAATTCGTGCATATCTGCTTTTTATCTCTAACATTATCTCTTATATGTGTCAGAGAGTGCGATTATGTTGTCTACATATAAGGCTTACATTCGAAATGTTTTTTTTCTCCTGAACATTGAATATCATTTTGCATATTGTAGGTACTCTTTTTATTGTGTCATCGAATGTCGCATACAATATTAACATGTACAAAGTGGCAACAAACAACATTCCGTTCCAGGTTGATTGAAAAAGGACCATAATTTAGAAATTTAAATTTTTTAACAACAAAAATGTAATTCTAATTGTATAAATCACTGCAATGTTCTTCAACACATCTTAAGACAGGTAACTTATCAAAAAATTTCTAAAGTATTTGAAAGTAACGAAATTTTTTATAAAATACAATCATGTCCCAAAAATATCGCTTTCTAAAATATTTTTATCCCATATTTTTATTTTATTTTTATTAAAATTTCAATTTCGAATTATCTTTCGAATTATCAAAAAAAAAAAAAAAATCAAATTCGAAGACTTAAATGTCGGATCACATAATGGAATGTGGTGTTTTCTTGAGGCTTACAAAAACAAAAACTTAATTTACAGACTAAATGACAAAAGCTAAAATTTTCTCCTTAAAAAAAAAATAACAACATGCATAATTATTAGGACCTTAAGAAATTTAAAAAGAAAATTCCTGATAATTTTGAAATAACAAAAAACAGAAAAAAAAATTAGACCACTTTAATTTTTATGTTTATCATTTTGCACCTTTCGACTATATTAATATAAATTAAATTTTTGACCTAATTTTTTATAAATTTTTTTTTTTTATATATTATTTTATTTGTTTTGTTTTGTTTTTTACATACAATCAAAACGGATAATATGTGACCTCATTTCTACTGAAAAAAAAACAACAAACATTTTTTTTTTTTGTTGATTTACCATTACCCGTTTACCATTTTTATTTCATATCATCAAAAAGCCGCGATTTTTCATCCTGTTTCTTTCATTTTCATTGAAAACTTGATTAAGAGTACGCAACTATCGATACGACAATAAAAAATAACAATAACAACAAGCAGCAATAACAACAATAAAAACAACGACGACGATATTGCATTCGATAGAATGCAAACAACAGGTTTTTTTTTCTTTTTTTGTTTCTGTATCTCCGAGAATATCTACAGTGCATCAATTCATTTAAGACATTTATTGAACATCTTCGATGAAAGACGACTAAAAAAACCAAAATAAAAAAAATATAATTCTTCCTAAAATGGTAAATTGTTACATACCACCTTTGATAAGTTGTTGATTATAATGGTTGCTACTACGATATGGTTAAAGGAAATTTATTGATGAAAGAATATTAAAAAGTATTGAAAACTTTGAAAGGCGAACCAACCAATAATAAAAGAAAAAGCGAAATGATAGATGATCATGTGACACATTATCCATCTAAAAGGTCAGCAGTGTTTTAATAAAATAGCAAATAATAATTAAAAATGAATGAAGTATTAGTATATATATATATATATATATATATATATATATATATATATATATATATATATATATTTATTGGGAGTTCCATGTAAACGCGACCTTTTCATATCTATTGTACTTCACTCTTTTTTATCTTAGAATTACAGGTCTATGTCCTTAGTGAACGCTATTATTGTTTTGATGTCAATTTCAGAATTAGGCGTTGTGAATTTCTGGAAATATTTATGTCTTTTGCGAGGTATGGTGTCGCAAACAAATGGAATATGAGAGGAGATTTCCATATAATCACCTTTTCGTGCTTAATTAAGTACAGTACTGCAAGTTTATACTACAATATCAACAATATTTCGAACATTTAGATATCAACTTACTGGCTTAACTTAGTAAATGGGAAAAACTTACTGATATTCCTAGTCAGGAGCTAAGCCCTCTTAAATATAGAATAAGCTCCATTTTATTTAATTTGTTACCAGATTATACTCTCAATTATTTTTTTGTCATTTATTTTATCCCATTTACAAAGGGTACTGGATCAGGTCAAAAACCCATAAAGCATTTTTTTCTTCATCGGGAATCGAACCTGGGACCTTTCGGTTCTAAGGCAGGTGCTTTACCTTCTGCGCCAACCAGCGTGTAAATGGACTATGACCTTTAATAAACCATATCAGCGTTCTGACATTGGATCTAGTCTCATTGATACCTTATTTAACTATCCCATATATTTTGAATTTCTTTTTCCTACTTGGAAACAATTCTTTGTAGGTAGGCGGTGAACGAGCAATATTTGGCTCTGGTCCCAAGAACTGACTCTTCGCGCATGTTTTTGTATTTCTTCTTGCTCAGAAATTTACATAAAAGTAGTACTAGTTTTGTTAAGCTTTTTTAAAAGCTACAGATAAGCTTTGATTTAAAAATTGGGCAAGTCAGAATTTTCAAAGTAGCTTGGCTATCTGAAATTAAGTATATGTTGGCACCTTTGTTCCCTCTTTTAGTGCATTGTAATGCTGATATCTCGATGACATAGGTTTCAGCTTAAAAAGCAGTGGGATCAGTTCAAAGTGCCGCTCTAAACGTGAACATTGGTCCAAACACACTGACACAGTTTTCTTACCGATTGTTGAGCTATCGAAAGCACCTGGAGATAAGGGTCTTATTAAGTCTCTCGACTTCTTCTCTTTTAGGTATTAGCACTGTAAATTGCCTGACACAATCAATTGCTTTTGTCATATACTCCAACATCGCCTTTGCGTTCCTAGTTTAATTTTCTGCAGCATCACGCTGTATCCTGGTCTTTTTTGTTTGAGGTTATTTGTTAGATGCAACATTGTTTCGTATATACATATTTGCAGTATGTATACAGTATACTGTATAGATTGTTACTGTGTTTGCGACAAATTTACTATTTCAGAGTTATAACTATGAATGTTTAGTGTTGCATAAATGGCCATTCGTTGCTCTAATTAATTTCCTTTTTTGGTTGAGTATGTTTTTTAAAATACAAAATTTTTTACATTTTTACATTTTTTTCAAATGGTTCAACCAGCCAAACAAACCTAAATTTCCAACAAAACTATTTTTTTCACCTCAAAAGTTCCGCTTTAATTTATTTGAACTTTAATTTTCGTAATGCAGCAAAATGTAGACACATTAAGAAAACTCATTTGGCCGTTTTCAAATCTCCTTATTTATTGATACCTTGTTCTGCAGATGGAAAGCTTGTTTTTTTTATATAACGCTACACACTAGGAAATAAAACGTTACATACTTATGTAAAGCAAGGTTAATTCTTATCTTGAACTTCTGCATGTAGCTTATATCTGGTTAATGTGGAAGCACACATTAAAAGAAATATTATTGCACATTTGGCTGGACTATGAAATAGTTTCTTCACCCTATTTTATACCATTTTAGGATTTCCATAGTATAAAGCTGGGAAATTTCCATTCCTCTTTGAAACAGTTTTAAAGCTCAATGAACATGTTTTTTTTGGTGCTTTTAATAATTTTAGATTAGAGAATCATTAATCTTGATTACTTAAATCTGAGATTTTCTCCGGCTTAGAATACGATTGACAGAGATTGTAGTGATCAGATTACTTGATAGGTTATTTGAATATTTTGACAATCTATTTTTTCTCTCTTTTAATTTCCTCTGTTATTTTGTAGATCCTCCCGATTTTGGTCATTGTTAAAAGTCTTAAATTTTTTTTGCACACGTTGAAAAATGTCTATATACAATTTTAATTTCAATCCATACTCCGTAGCTTAATTCCATAATATGTATATCAGAATATATTTAATTTATTCGAGTAAAAATTATGGATATATTTAAATCAATGTTATTTATCAAAATCTATTAAATCTAGGTTTGATTTGTTATCGATCAATCATTATATCTAGTTTTTTTTCATTACCCGTCAGGGTAATTCTTTATTTATTTATAGTATTTAGCTGAAATAGCTTACAAACCAATGTTAATGCATTATTACAATCACAATACAAGTCATGTCTTTGACATTGTTCGCATATAGAATCATCATTTGCACATGAGATTTCTAATCCGTGTATTTTAATTGAAAATTAATATATCTTAAATTTTGTCTAATTTAATTTAATCCTCAATTTCTTACCACTAATTTACTACTAACTACTAACCACAAACCAGATATTTTATTATCATATCTTTTTAGCTTATTTGTTGCTTTTTCTATGTTTTGATTTAATGCCATATTTGTAGTTCAATTATTGGTTAAATTTTTTATTCTGTATGAAAACACAAACGGAATTTCATTTCACAGCTAATTTGGTTTTATTGGAAATAATAAAATTTTGGTAAACAACATTAATATCAAAAATATCGATACATATAGCTATATCAAAAGGAAATTCAACTTTTATCTATCTCTTCAAAATAACAATTGTTATTATTTAGAAATATTCAGAGAAGACCAAAGCAGCATTGATTAAGGCAGTAATACCATAATAAAAGAACTGAAAAATATTATACTTTAAATTTCACGCCTCTGTACATGAACAGTAAATAGAAAACAAATGAATTAAGATTTCCATTTCCTTCTTTATTCATTACCCATACTCATTATATATATATATATATGTATATACTGTGTATATACTCTGACTCGTATTATCAACCATTATTAGAAACTAACAATATTTTTTCATATAACTGTTTAATTTTTTTTTTTTTATTTTTGTTTTTTATTTCATTCGTTTCTAATCCATTAGATTACATGATGAAATCAATTACTCATTTTCAATACCTTTCTTGTATATTTTAATTGAATTTGTTCGTTACATGAATGATCGAATGAATCGGATGGGATCAATAGATAGGATGAGATTGATCATTCAAAACCTATTACTAGATTACTAAAAATAACAAAAACAAAAACAAAGAAAACAATATAAAAATTAAATATGAAAATTGTTTTAATAAAATTTACTGACCATATAATATTCTATTATAAATATACGCATTCGGAAACGTGTCCCAATGCCCAATTCTGGTATTAAAAAAATATTTTCCAGTTATTTAAAAAAAAAAAAAAACAAAACGATGTTTCAGCAGTATTTAGGAAAATTTCTTTTCTCAGAAATAAATTTTCTTTTACAGTAAAGGAGTGAGAGTTTATACGAAAATGATGAACCTGCTCTGCCATAGGAAAGTAAAAAGAAAAAACAAAACAACAAAAAAAAAACAAAAAATTAAAAATTCACGATTAGAGAATTGTCGAGGAAATGAAAACGACATAAGAAAAGAAGAGAATGAATGAAGAATTTTTTTTATTGTTTCCTTTTTTTCTTTTTTTTTTTTAAGTATCACTTTTACCTTGCGGCAATTTTTTGTTTTCAGATATCCACTTGCTGTTAGTTTACCTGTGTAAAATGTTATGAATTACAACATTAAAAAATTATTGCGTTGCGTTGTTACTTGCGTTCAAAATAAATTCTCAGCAGTATGTGTTGTTTCCAATCATGCACATGCCTATTATCAATGGCAAACAAACCTAAACATAACCAAAGTAATGTGATCTCTATTTCGAAAACGCGAAATTCGTGGTATTTGAAAAAAAAAAAATCAAAAATAATAACTACAACAAATGGTAACATTTTTCATTTTGATGTCTGAAATGTGTGAATTTAAAATAAAATATTATTTTTTTTTTTTTTTAACTTTTAATTTTGAATCGATTGATGATCTGGTTAGTGATGTTATATTCTGTTGTACATATATATTTATGTATGCATTATAATATAGATGGTTGGTAGTAAAGAAATCAGGAACAGTGTCTGCTGATGTTAAATGAAAGTCTGTTGCACTATCAATATTTATATAGCGGCTGCATATTTTAGTAAGTAGTTTTAATCTTGAAAGGTGCATTATATAAATTGAATATACGATATACCGATTTTATACCGCATTATTGTGGTGTTCAGATCAAAAATGGTTGATGATGTTGGTGAGTCTTATAACATATCAGGAAAGACAAAAAAGTAGTATATATGTATATATAGTATTGTATATTTTTAATTCTACATTATCATTTAACGTGTTATTTTTAATTTTTGTTCGTTTTTTACAATTTTTTTTTTATTTAGGTTTTGATTTCATTTGGTTCCGCCTTTTAAGAAATTTCCAACAATTAGAATTTTAATCGATTTTGTAAGTTTTCTCTTTTATCTATTTGTCTCTTTCTAACCTAATGTGTTTATTATAAATATTGTATTTCTTTTTTGTGTTTTTTTTTATATATATATTTTTTAGTGTAATGAAGAGTATACCGGATTGTTCGAATTCGAATAATTTATTGAGACATGAAATTGATTGAACCAAGGAAATTTAATAAGTTTTTTTTTTTTAATAGTTTTAGAGTAAAGAATTGAATTATAATGGTAATTTAAAATGGAATCAGGATTAATTTTATTTAAACTTGTTATGGAATATATTGATTGTTGCTTTTATTCCTTATGTTTTTTGGCTTTCGTTATTGTTTTTTTTTTACAATTTTTATGTGCAGTTTATTTAAATTTATTTGATGAGTTAGAAAGTTGTATAAGAAATATTTAATTTAATTTTTTTTTTTTTTTTTCTTTTGTAGACTGACCGGATATGTGTAATTTATGTCTAGTATGTATATTTTTTATTTAATTACAGACTAAATGGAATTTTAGTCACCTTGACAAGAAATACTTCTAACGATGGATATAACAGGACAAATTAAATAATAGGAATACCTAGTTTTGGTTTTATTTTTTGTTATTTCCGTCATTTTTTTTTTATTACTCTTAATTTTGGAATAATTAACAATTTTTGATTTACTTTAAAAAAATTTAATAATATTTAAAAATTGTATAAATTCAAATTCTTAGAAGAGTGTTTACAAGATTTTATAATGGTTAAAATAGTGGTTTTAGCGATAAATTAATAAGCTTATTTAAATGAACTATATACAGTAGACTATATATACAGAGAATGACCAATTGAATGTCCGTCAGGATCTTTAATCTGGAAAAGTACAATAGAAAAAACCTTTTGTAAAGTTGTAATCTATTAAATTCATTTCAGTTTACAAAAATGTATATACAATTGTAAAACCCTTCCTTCCGGCTGGTGCAATGCAAGTACCACTAAATCATTCCACATTCCAAAAATTGCATATAACTTGGTTTGAATCTCTACTAAATCGTTTTAGTATAACCTAAAGTGTTTTTTTATAACTCTTGAAAAAAACATATTCATTTTCGTGTATTTTTGTCAAAAAAACAAGATACCTTTATTTTTCGGAGAGAATCAATCACATCTTGATTTTTTGTTTATTTTTATATATATACATATACATATATGTACCAACTGCCTTGAGAAGTGGTCAATATATGTTTCACCTAACATCCCACTTTTTGTAGGCATATTTTGCCCAAATAAATGTATTTTATAATATGTACATCAGGTGGGCCTTTACACGTACGATTTAATCAACGACAATTCACAATCAAATTCAAGATGAAATCCATTTAGTGTTTCAACAAAATCCATGAATTTTTTTTAAGTAAATGCCAAAACTTTATGACAAAAGTACAGTGTGAAAAAATAAAAAATAAAACCCATTTTAAACATACATTTTTAATTTCACAAAAACATATTGTCTTCAAAACGTTTTTTTTTTCGCTTCTTCCGTATTAATATTAAATGTCTTCGTTAGGCTTTGATTCTTAAAAATGTATTTTTTATAGTTTTTGGAAACAACGTTCCCCAAACCTTTTTTTTTTATAGAAGCTGATAAATTTCATTAAATTCTTTCCATGTAAAATATTACACATTTCAACCAAACAAAATCAAAATCAAATTCAATAAAAAAAACTATTAGTACTTTCAAATAACCGATTTGAAATAAAAAAAAAACACTTTTTATTAAATTCAACCTGACATAAACAACAAAAATAAATCGTTGCCAAAATTCAGTCGAAAACATAGGATTGAAATAAAAATTTGCAAATTCACCATATTTAATTCATGAACTGTCAAATTTGATTGGATAGAAATGGATGGCCATCAATTTGATTCACGAAATTCAAACGATTCAATTCAACACGTACGTGTAAAGGCCACCTTAATATATTCACCAAACACATTTGATCCTAATTTTGTTATTCAAAAGCCAGGTCGAAAGTGATACATTGAAATTAATTAAATTGAAAGAATAAAATACAAACGTGAGATTTGATTGTTTTTTAACGATTTGTTTTAGTGTCATAAAACACGTATTACAAAAAAAAACACAAAATTATTGATTACCTGCATTGACTGCATATAAAATTTTCTTACTTTCATCTTCAAAATTTTGAAAATTCGAAACAATTCTCAAAAACTTCAAAATAACGGTAATCTAAGATCTCTACATATTTAAAAAGATCGAAACGAATTCCGGCCACTATTTAAAGTTGATGGATTTCAATCAGTTTGGTCACTATTTAAGGAAGAATTACTATATTGCAAGTCTACTTCTAGTCAACTAGATTAGAATTTTTTGATCCATGTATGTTAAAACCTGATTACTTGTTTTTTTATCGATAATTTTAAGAATATCACTATGGATTACACAGAAACTTGATATACACAATCACACACAATAAGCATTACTTTTTCATTTGTGATATAAACAATTTAAATGTGGAAATGTGGAACTGTGCAACTGTGGAATTTAAATGTGGATCTTTTACGATGATTACATTATGTTTAATAGCAGTGCTTAATTTACGGGTTCCTCAATCTCTTTGGATGACGTCCTGGAAATGTCTTATAAATGACAATTTTGCACTTGATGACAACGTTAGCTAATATTAATTCAAATTCAATGCTTTAAACAATCTTTTAAAACTTTAATAATTTTCCAAGAATGGTTTTGTTTTATCATTTCTAAAAAATAAAAATATCGCTATAATGTTCTCGAAGCTCGATACGATTGGCGTTTTACTGAATTAAAATTTTAAAAAAAAAATGTAAACTTACCTTCAAAATAAAGATGAAACTTAAAATAAGCCAAGTGTGTTTAAATGACATGTTAATCCGCATGATTTTTTAGATACCTGAAATGCAAAAATAAATAAATGAAATTCAATTGCGTCGAATATGTAAAAATAAAATAAAATAAAATAAAATTGATGTGGGTTGTGTTTATGTTTTATTGTGTAGAAATGTTATATAACACCAGTGTTAACGAAATGTATGTTTCTGTGGGTGTGTTCAGAATTCTTCAGTTTAGATTAAATCAGTTGCAGTGGTTTGTCAAATATTTAAAACTCACTTTCGATGCATTTTTATTAGTTATGTTATTTTCGTCGGGGTCAATATCAGGGCGTATATAATAATATGTGAATACAAAAATAAATTAAACCCACATAATTCGGTTCAGGGCTAGTGTTTATTTTTGTTTTATTTATTTATAATATGTACTAAAATTATGTTCGTTTAAAGTTACAGTAGTGACCGTATATTCAATTTAGGTATTTGATAACAAATGACAAAAAGCATGTAATTCATATTAAATTTAAATAAAAACTCGCCGGTTTTTTTCACCTCAGAATCACCACAAAACAATTTTTTCACCTCAAAATTCCCACTCCAATTTGCTTGAACCTTAAATTACGTTTCCTGATGCAGAAAAATGTCGAAAGAAAGCCTTAAGCAAACGAATTTTTTTTTGTTGAAACCCAGGAAAGTATAGGGACGCATTAGACAAATGTAGACGGCTAGACTTTATATAAATTAATATGGCTTAAAATTCTATGATAAGATATATTTTTTTATTTTACAAATTTGATCACACTTCATCTTATTTACATGTTCGTGATATTCTTGATTAACTACCGATTTTTGAATTGATTATCTTAATGAAAATGTACCATTCCGTAGTTCAACGAGAACTTGCTTTTTAATAACACCTGATCAAACATTTTACATTTTTAATTAAGTTCTATTTTTCTTAACCATACAATCAAATTCTAGAACTCACTTACAACTTTTAGCAGGAAGTTCAGTCTAAAATTTTCAAGGTACTGAAATAGGACATTTGCAAAGCTATGTCGTGAACAGATCGAATAATGATGTATTTAAATTTGTTTTACTCAGCTCTTACATTTTGGTCTTTGCTATCAATATTATTATTATTATTATTATTATTGTTATAATTATTTTTTTATTATTTTTGAAGGCTTAAGTTTTGTGTTGTATAATTTTCTTTATAAATGTTTCAACTAAGCTTGTCAATATTTTAAAAGACTATTAGTATTACTTGCACAATTTGTGAAGTAAATAAATAAATAAATTAATTAATTAATTATTTAATTTTATTTAAAAATGTTTCAGTACTATACCAAATAAATATTTTTTTTTAACTTTCAAAACTTAGCAAAACTATATTTATTCAATTTTAAAATACTTGAGCAAAAAATACTGAAACGATCATTAATAAAAAGAGCTCAAAGAAGACAATTAGGGGGGAAATCATGAAAAGATGATGTAAAGGAAGTATGCAAAACGAGCAAATCCAAGACATGATATGATGTACAGTCCAGTATATGAAAGAAGAAAAAGAAGGCAATATTTGCAGGTTCTAATTTAGTTTCATATTTTTTAACTTTTTAAAATATTGTTTGCTATTTCATTTGGGTCACCCCCGATATCTTGAAAAAAAAAATTTCGAACAAAAATCTCGAAAAAAATAAACCTCGAAAAAAAAATCTCGAATGAAGAAAATCTCAAAAAAAAAAATCTCGAATAAAAAATATTGGGTATACATAGGTATACATACGAAAAACTGTCTTAACCGAATTTTTTGAAATTTTGCAAAAAGGCACATCATGACGTCGAATGTATCGGTATCGAAAGTATCGGTTAGCGATTATGGCATTAAGGATTCATTATGTAACTTTGACAATTTGGCGTCTAAATTCACTTAAGTAAATAAAGTCAATTTTTAATATTGAAAAACAAAATGTTGAAGAAAACAATGTCGAATGAGGTAAAATATACTCGTATGTTAATTTAAAATAATTTTTGTTTTGTTTCAAAAATTATACAAAGCTACTTTCCGTTATTACTGACAGAAATTATGAAATTTCTAGATCTTTTAAAATCCAACTTTCAAAATCCAAATATTAAAATCCAAACTTTCAATTTCCAAACTTCCAAAATAATTATGGTAGATATTCTGGAAGAAGGGATGTATCCCCTTTTTTGCATCCAACATCAGCGACTACGCATAAAAATAATTTAGATAAATATTCTGGAAATAGAGAATATCCTTATTTTGAGTCCCACTCTAAAATCTTTTCTAGTTCAGAATCTAGTATATATACTTGCATAAATATTCTAGTGAAAGAAATACCCTATAATATTTTGATTGGCTTATTTTGAATCCTACTCTTTAATTCCCTCTAATTATTTTTATATTTAACTTTTGAATAATTACTTTTTCCAATATATTTATTTGGATTTTCTTTTCAATTTGCTTATATTATAATTGGTATAATTGGAAGACGATTTTATTTTGTAAATAAATGTTATTAAAAAATCTCGATTTGAATTTCGTGATTTTTTTTTTCAATATATTTTTTTTCAAGATTTGTGCTTTCCAGATTTTTGTTCTTTCGAGATTTTTTTTTTCAGATAATGGGGTGATCCCACTTCATTTCCATAAACTTAAATATTAAATTTGTCTATAAATATATAAATATTTTCTTTCGCCATGGAAAAATATTTTTAAAAAAGATATCTTCAAAATAAGTTATTTCAAAATTTGAAAGTTTATTTTTTATAACATTTAATAACATATGAAGGGGTTAATGAACTGAAATGTAATTTTGTTTTTACAAAAAACAAAACTGACTGACCCTGAAATCTAAAATTGCAACATATTATTTTCTGGAAATGAAGTTTATAATTCTGTTAGAGGCCTTTAATAAGCACAAGTCATGCGCTAAAAAGTTCAACTTGTTTTTTTTCATATAGAATTAAAGTTAGTAGTTAACGAAAACTAGACAAAAGAAGAAAACCAGTAAAAGTTATAAATATGTTTAATATACCATGCTATATCTCAAGCTATATATAAATACACAGTGACGGGGCCTGGAATTTTCAACTGGGGAAGCACTATAAAAGAAAGCGTCAGTTTGCTTTGGCTTTTCTTTTTCTATTGAAATTTTTGCTAATTTCGACAGTCAAAGTTGCTCAAATCTACTTCTCAAAGTAGTTTCAATTCTGTTTAGGAAAAACAATCGCTCAACTGAAGTAGTTATTATGAAGTGTTATTATAAATTTACAAAGTTAGGAATATTTATTAAAAGAATTCTTTAATTCTGTTTCAATTAAAAATGTTAATATTTCGCAAATACTGTGTTTGCTATTTAAATTTTCATCTGAAAATATAACTTTAATTTAAGCTCTCACTTTAAGAAAGCAATGTAAAAAAAGTGTGAATATGAATTTTCTATATTTATGTTGGAAAATACAACGTATACGAATTATAAGATTTTACTGAAAAATGCTGATTACACCGTTTTATTGTTGTTGTTATTAGTAGATCAAGCATTGGTTTACCATCCTTAACAATTAATAATTTTTCCTCAAAACTTCCAGCAGAAATTTTTTGTTCTTTCAATAACACAATTACATTTTTCTATTATAATTATTTATAAATAATAAAAAACAAAATGTTTTAAATTTTTAAATTTGTTAACAAATTAATTGTTTCAAAACTGCACAAAACAAAATTATGGTTGAAAATAAACAATGTAGCATCCAGTAACAAAAAACTACAGAATTACTTAACACAAATCAATACTATTCTCTAAAAGAAACCCAAAACTACATACATTATTTATATAAATATTAGTTCTCATTCAAGTCAACAACCACAATAATGCATACAAATAATTCATTCCCTGCTATTTTTTTTATTTGTAAATTCATTTTGTGTCATGCGATATTTTGTTGTTGTTTCCCTAGATAATCTATTTTCTATCAGATATTTTCTAATTATATCAGGTAGATTTGGAATGAATATCAGCCACTCATTCAAATTAAATTTTTTTCCTTCTAAGATTTTATTTTATTGTCGCTTCATTTGTTATTTTGTTGTTGTTGCTAGCAAACTAAATAGAGACAGTGTGTTTGAGTGTATGTATATTGTAAATGTGAAGAGAGCTGAGGAGAATGATATTTCATTTGTCATTACATTTTTTTGCAATGTATAATTATTATAGCATATTGGTAAGAGAATAATGATTTTTAATAGGCATTATTTTCAAATATTTTAAATTTGTGGTTGTTGAATATCTCTTGTTGGCTTGTATGATTGAAAGAATAATAGAAAATAATGATGTTTATATAGGCATTATTTTCTAAACATACGTAATGTAGTTAATATCTATGCATATAATTTTTGATTGAAATTTTTTTTTCATTTGTTTTGAATTTTTGTAGTTAAGTAATTTTTATATTAAACTAAATATAAATTTTATACTAAGCTGTAAAAAATAATAAATAATATTTCATTTGGGGAAGCACTCATTCAACTCAATATATGGACGCTTCGTGCCTGATATATATATATATATATATAAATGCATATATACGAATAAAAATATTGCAGTTTTATTAAAAAAACAAAAAAACTAACTGACTTAAGGTTATGAAAGAATAGAATAACAGTTACTATTTCATGTTAAAATGGTGCTTATTTAGTAATCTGGTAAATAAAGTTTTAATTATACTGTTTTATTAAAAAACTGTGAGCATTTCTATATAAAGTTCTAGTTAACTGATTTCATTTAATATGCACATTATAGTTTAGTTATGCATTATAAAAAGAAAAATTTTCTCTTTCAATCTGTGTAATATCGATGATATCAATATCATAGCAAATCGGTAATGAAATAATATATTATGTACTATTGCAAATCGCTTTTAATGAATAAAACTTCCTTCAAGGAAGTTAAAATTTTCAATTTAAACAATAAACTCTGTTTGCTAGTACATTAGTCATTAGGTATATATCACCCTATTGTGAAATCAATTCCTTCGAAGTTTAAAAGTTTTTTTTTGTACCAGAATTAGATTGAATTCAAAAAATAAACACTGCGGCAATGTTTAACAAATCAGCATTATGCTAAATATAAGCTGCATTGTTAAACACAAAAACCAACTGTGTGTGAAATATGATAAATTTTCAAACACTGAATAAATATGCTGAATTGTTAACAAATGTCGCAATGCTTAATTTTTTAATTCACCATTAGTTATAACCGGACCAGGTATACAAACATACATATGTTATATAGCATTATAGTGTAACTACTTAATCATATAAGAATATAATTATAGCAATACTTAGATTGGCTAATAAGTACTAATATTTACTTATTAGCCCATCTAAGCATTCTTAGAAGATAAAATCAGTTTACATTAGATTTGGCTTTATAAAATAAATTAATAAATAGATTAGCATAGATTAAGTATATTGAAAAAAAGTAAACTTATAAAAAATATGTCATTATTGCCACAATTCAACCTTAACATCACTTGAACCAACTTAATTCAAGTCAAATTCTGTTAAAGAAAGACACATAAATTACAGAAAATAATTTAAATAAATCAAAAATAATTAACCATGAAATTTGATGAGCTATAAAATAATCATTTGTGATATATTTTAAATCTCAATATACTTAGCTATATACAATTATTTATAAATAAATTTTTCTTTTCTTTCTTTCTTTTTGTTTTTTTTTTGTTTGTTTGTTTAAATAAAAGAAAGTGTTTATATAAAATTATAACAATCATTATTATAAAATAATATGTTTACTGATGATCGTTGATAATAAATTTCCGCAAAAAAATTTTTATTAAACTACAAAAATATTTTAGTGATGCCTCATAAATTTTTTTTTTTTTCATAATGCAAAAATAAAAAAATTTAAACAATCATAACGGTAAATTTAGTAGAAAAAAACAAATTTAAGTTTCCGTTATAATGTAATTTTCAATGAGCTTCAATTAATTAATTAATTATTAACATTAAAATATTTTTTTTTATTCAGTTTTCTTCTGTATCTTTGAATGCTTATCTGTGACTGGATATTGGCTGGATTCGATGCTTGGCATCACTTTACCATACTGTAAAAACATATTTCGAGGTAAATGAACTAATTTACCTATCCGATGACCAGTGCAATCTTTAATTTTTTTTTAGCGAAAACATTTTGTCTTATATTTCTAGCTTGTCTATACCTTCAACTTAATAAATAACTGAAACACTTGATATTTTGAATAGCACATCATCACACCATTCAATGTCAATCACTTTAACATCTTGCAAAAAAAAAACAAAAATTGCTCAAAAATACATATAGTCAACTATATTTTCTTCTTGCATTCTGCATCAATTTTTACAAAATCTTTGAATAGATTAAATTGAGATGTTTTAAATAAAGCCATCGAAATTTATAATGAATAAACTGTGAAGGTTGCGATGGAAGAAAAATTTAAGAGAATGGAATTATGAATCATTTAAGATTTCTAATAATATACGTTATGTATGTAATTTCCCTCTGGTCCTATATAATGAAGTATTTTCACTTTTATGAAATCTGAAGTTATTTAATTATATTATAATTATTAAATACATTTCAACTGATCCAGACCCAGTAATTATAATAGCAAGAAAGGAAGACATACGTATATGTATATTTATTTTCAACCTGAATAACTAAATCTGAAATCACTAAAAAATTGAATATGACAAAAATGAATAAAATATTTAAAAAATATGACTTAAATTCTTAAAAAAAAATATTTTTCTTATTTTGACATTTCTATACTTTTGTTTTTATTATTATTATTTGACAGCTAGTGATTGCGGATTTTCAATTACATATTATTATATTTTATTTGCATGTCCCAAGGGCGTGGATAATCAACTCCCATTAGGTAAATCGCAAAAAGAAATTAAAAATACTGCAATTTTATTTTATTTTTTTTTGTTGTTGTTTTTGTTTTAAAATTTTCATTCAACACCTATTCACAATTTTAACATTTTTAAATTGCCATATACTTTACAGCTTAAAGGCTTTTAAATTTTGTTTTTCTTTTTTTATGTTTTTTTCATTTAATAACAATGTAGCAAATCACCTTTTATATTTCTAAAACGGAAAGTGAAACAAAACAAAAGTATATGTTATATATATATATATATATATATGTATATATACAAAAGGAAAAAAACATTTTAAAGTAATTTTAAAGTATATAATTTGCAATTCATTTTAGGAATAAATAAATTAAATCATTATGTATTGTATACAAATTACAGTAGAGGAAATTTGGTAATTTTTCCGGCTTCGTTCAATGGAAATTTTTTCATCTTTGTCGATATTTTGTTTACCTAACAAGGTTTGATATACTCTCGGATTTTTTGTTCCTATTGGTTTTCTCTTAACTAAATCATTTTATTTCAGTTGTTGAACGTTGTTCATGTTTATATTTCACTTTTATACTCACGTTGTTATTTTTGGCCAGTGTTGTAATTTTTAGACCAATGAATAGTTCATTCATCTGCATTATTATTCAACTTAATGCTTCATTACGGCATAGGAAAATTAGAAAAGAAAAGCAGTATCATCATGTGACAATGCAAATAATAGCATATCCGGATGACATAGTAATAATGGTACAAAACTACAGATATATGACAGAAGTATTTGTGCAACTAGAAATAGAGTTTTCTGTTTAGTAGGATTAAAAATCAACGAATGCAAAACAAAATATCTAAAAACGTTAAGAAAAAAGAGCAAATAAGAAGTAATCACAATATAACAATTGGAGAGTACAACTTTGAGTTGTTCAAGTTACAAGCTTCACCAACCTCGGACCAAGAATAAGAAGCGATAATAGTGTGCAGTATTGCATTAAAAACAGGATCCGGGCCGGAAACAGAAATTTGCTACAATCAAAGAAAATATCAAGAAAAAATGACAAAGATGACGATATATAAACCTCTAATACGATCCATAGTGACATATGGATGAAAGGTATGCACCATGAATGCAGCCGAGCTGCGTAAATTTACACAGAAAACCCGAAACGGACTACAAACATTTTTATTCCAATAAGTGTTTGTACCAAAAAGCTAGTATCGTAAGATTCGATAATTTTTTGATAAAAGCAATTCGTAATCATTTTAATAGATCTCTTACCACAACAGAAAATGGTCTAATATCTCATATATATTATCATAATGAAAAGTACATTAAAAACAGCATGAAAACGGGATTAGCACCCGAACATTTTATTTATCTTGATGCTAAAGGGTATATTCAAAACCATGAGCATGTCCCTCTATTATATCACTATAATAGAGCGGCTACATGCAAGTGCATAGAATATAACTCGCACATTTTAGAGACAAATTCACTCAAATATTACATGTATATCCCAGATAAGGATAAAAAAATAATAAATACTCATCTTTGGTGGTTAAACCAATAACATAAATAGATTATCCAACTTTGGAGCAGGCTTAGGGTAAGTTAGGTTAGCATAGGTTTAGTTAGATTATAGATGTAGCTTAAGTTATTTAGGTTAGTTCGAAGGTTTTTAATAAAATAAATTTAAACAAGTTTTGGTTTTTTTTATGTTTTCCAAAATATAAACAAATATAAAATATTTCTTTCGAAAAATTTGGAAAGAAAAAGACTAACCCACAATTATAAGAATGATGTAAACTAAATAAATTTAACGTAGTTTTAAGGCTTAGCTATTGTCAAAGTTAGAATAAAAATTAGATTTTGTAAGACTTTTTTTTCTAATTGTAACACAAAAATGAAGTAAAAATAAAAATAAAAAGTTAAAAAAAAAAAATAAAAGAATGCAGCCGAGGAGCAGCCTACATCCTAAAGAAAAATTCACCGAAAAATACGCGATCCAAAAATGTTGGATAATATATAATTATAGAAATTATAATTATAGAAACAGCGAGATTAATAATATAATTAAGAATCAAAACATTGTGGTTAGCAAAGGACGAAAGACCAAGATGAGCTGGTCACGTAATTAGAATGCATGAACGAAAACAAGCAGGTGGTGTCAAACAGAGGGCCCGAGGTGGTAGGAGAAAACCGAGGAGAGGATGGGAAGACAATGTTCAAAATAATGCCCAAACCCTACAAACCCCAAATTTGAGACAAGATCGTCCTTTTTGTAGGAGTGCTGTGGTAAAAGCCAAAGGTCATTTAGAGTTGTAGCGTTATAACATGATGATGATATATAATTAATAAATTTCTTCTCGAGCATATTCAATATATTGTCGCTTCTTTTGAACAGTGTCCACTATTTTAATTAATAGAATATATATCAGTACATTATTGTACTTTGGTGTTTCGGAACTTTAAATTGAAATTTTTTTAAAATGCGAATTAATATTGATTTATTAGGCTTATTCTTTGTAAAACTGATCAGTGAATGTATATGGATAAACTATTACCTTGAAATTGATATAAAATATTTTTATTTACGTTAATATATATTTTTAGATTTTCCTAATAATTTACGGTACACCTCTCACTCAATTTTTCAATGAAAGTAAAAAATGAGACTTAACTATGACATAAGTAAAGTTCATTAAACTCAACAAAATATATATATATATATATATATATATATGCAGTTGAACTAATTAAAAATTTCTTTTACTGTAGGTATATAAATCCTTGTCTACTCAAATCTTTTTATTTAATTTTTAACTATAAATCTTGATCTAATCCGTACCGTACCAACAAAATACTAGACAAAAAAAGCAACAAAACTGAATTATATGTAATCAAATCAAGTGAATGAAATTTTTAATTTAAGTATGAAATTAGATACAAAACTAAAATTCATTCAAAAAATCAATTCGAATACGCGAATGAAAGAGAAAAAGAAGAGAATTTTTATTGGGAGACTGAATGATGTGAAACGAATACTTAAAAAATGAGATTTGTACCTGAGTTTGAGGAAATTTATAGGTATACACAAAAAGAAAAACAAACAAAAAGTAAAACATAAATTCTGTTATTTCATCAACTAACTACCATCAGCAGAATAAGTGAAAATGACCTCAAAAATTGTTTTTGTTTTTTTTTTTTTTATATCGGTTAATAATGTTGAATACCTGAATTGAATTGTCAAATATGTGAATAAGACGGCATCGTGCGTTGAATTCGCACCAAATTCAAATTTAAAAAAAAAAACTACTCTAACGTAATTAATACAAAAAAAAAAAAGAAAAATCAAAATCAGTGAGATAATTAAAAATAATTGTAGTAATTTTTTCACTTTTTCTTTTTTTCTTTCCAAAAAGAAGCTGAATTCTTTGTACAAAAAAAAAAATAAATATTTGAATAATTCATTCAGATTAGTGATCTATATACCGTACCCAATTAGCATAATAATAATAACAAAAAACAAAAAAATCAAAATAACTGAAATTATAAAGAAATCTTAGGAAAGTTAAGAGAAACAAACAGTAGCACCAACAATATCCGACCGAGATAACAAGACTTTAGATTTTATTATCATAATTTTTCTAAAGATTTTTTGGTTATATTTTTTAAGTTTCGAATTTATATTGTTTTTTTTTTTTTTTTAAATGTAATTCAACACATTTCTGTTGTAATTTTATGTCTTTTTTGATTAGAGGTGGATAAGTAGAAACAAATTAAAATAATCAGTTTTTTTTTGTTTTCTATTCTTTTTTATTTGTTAAAAATTTCACTTTTCTTTTGCATTTAGAGAATAATGTAAAATTAGATACATTTAAGAAACAAAAAAAAATAAACAAAAAGTTAAACATTTAAACGAATAAATCAACACGTAAAATTTAAAATGAAAAACATTCTTAAAAAAAATATATCTTGACAAAATTAGTAATAGGCAACCAACTAAATATGGAATAGGAATAGGATAAAATGGATTGGAATTTCATCAAATTGGTTTAAATAAATTTTTATATATTATAATTTATATATATTTATAATTATTTAAATGCAAATACATATTATATTATAAAGTAATACTGTCCAAAAGAGTTTGCTTTAGTCTAGAGATTTTCTACTTATTATTTTGTAATTTAAATTAAATGTTATAATTCCAATATGAAAGTCACAGTTGAAAAGACACTTAAATGATGTCTAAACCCTGTAAAAATTCAAAAAATTATATATCTGTTTTAAGTAAACTATGCATGTTAAGTAAATAAAACGTAATTAATATAATATTACCTATAAATTATAATTTTGGTTAGTGTTTTCAACTCATCTATTTCAGCTATATCCTCCTAATTTTTCACCATTATTTTCAAAATTTAATTTATACATATTAATATTTGTGGACAATTGTGGACACCTTTATCGACATATTTTAAATACTGATTTTCATACGATTATCTTTTTTTTTCACAGCGACATGCTTAATACCGATCGACCAAAAAATCGCTATAATATATAGCTTGATCGTTAGGTGCCCAGAATACAATCCAAGATGTAACTCGTAGGACTTAGTAGGACGATTGGTGCTTCATGCTAGATGACACCGTAAGTATAAAGCGCCTGTCTTTCAACCGAAGGGGTTCCAGAGTTTATTTCCGACGAAGGCAAAAAAAAAAATGCTTCATGGGTCTTTCGACGTAAATCAGTACACTTTGGGGTAATTATTGGGATAAAGCAAATGACAAAAAATAATTGAGAGTATAATTTGGTAACAACAAATTCAAAGTGAACATCCATAACATAGTTCGCAAGTCCCCGCCGAGCCGTTCCCCTACTTCTTTCTCCTTTTCTTCTCTCTAATTATCCATTTTCTTTTCTATTCTATCCTATTTTCAAAAACCAACAGTACGAAAGTATAAAGGTTTTTCTGACCTAAGTTTTGGCTAGTAATATAAAAACAAAATAAAAAAAACTTAAATATAATGGAACTATGCTTTTTAAGAAGGCTTAGTTTAGACTTAAGAACTATGCTATTTAAGAACGCTTAGCCTGGAAGGCAATAGTTTTTTTTTTTTTTTTTTATATAATTCCAAGTCTATGGGATGAACACCCTAACTGCTTTTAAACAGAGATTTGGAATTCTGTAGAATTTTTGTGGAATAGACTAATTTAAATGTAGAAAACTATATCTATTGTAGAGTACATCGCCTTCATAATAGCATAGTTCCATTTTATTTTTAGTGATAACCAAAACTCTCAACTATTTATCATTTATTTTATCCCAATGATAAAAGGTACTGGACCAGGTCGAAAAATCCAGAAAGCATTTTTTGCCTCCGTCGGGAATCGAACCTGGGACCTTTCGGTTAAAAGGCAGACGTTCTACCTACTGCGCCACCCAGCGTGTAAAGTAAAATAAGCCATAAATTGGATAAATAAATACTTGAAATAAAAAAAAAACATTGTTATAAAAATATGTAGTAAAAAATTGCAGTACCACACTCAATTAATCGCGAAAAGGTAATTCTATCTAAGTTAATTTCAAAAATATGAAAAAAACGATAGGTATTATGCGAACTAAATGGAATTTAGTATAGAGTATTGATACAATTAACAGCATCATATATCCCCAAGTAGAATAGTTACAATAACAAAACAAAAAACAAATTTCAGGATTAAGCGATACATCGAATTAATTTTTTGTATATATCACCAGAGTTTATTTGTTACTACATACACACTTATGCGAATCTATATAATTGATTTTGTCAATTTAAAATTTAAAATTTTTTCAATATAAATTCCTTTTCAATAAATTCATTCAATAAATAATTTTGCAAGGGCAAAAATACTTAAGCCAAACAAGAAAAAATCTACCGCCTAAGTCATCAATTCAACATATGGGTTTGCGTATGGAAAATCTACTATGAAGTTATAGATTAAGCAACCAAATTTATAATATTATTCAAAACTTGGTTATTTTGGTTAATTTGTGTAAAACATTTTGATCTTTACAAATTGAAGTTAAATATGAAAATTTATTATAAAATTTTAAATTTAAACATTTTTCGCCATTTCTAATGCCTAATCAAACCTTCATTTATTATATTATGGAGTTTCCACTTTTTTGCTGCAATATATGCATTTTTGTATACTCTATATAGTATATACTCTTTTTTATCATTTCAATAAATTTTTCTTCGAACTCTGTTATATAACGGTTATTTCTTTCTGAAAAATAAGCTGTCCGTTGACGCAATTTCATAATTTAAAAAATTTAAATTAAATCAATATTTCAACGTTGTATCATTATATAATCAATTCAATATACTTCTAGATACATATTAGTTGATTTTTTTTAATGTTTTTCTTGACAGTAACTTAGGTAGAACCACATTTTCGTGCTTAATTAAGTACGGTACTGCGCCTTTACACTACATTTAATATTTCGAGTATTTATTAAACAAATTACTGGCTTATCTACTCAGTAAATGTGAAAAACTACTGCTATTGTCGGCACCAAGTCTTCTTAAATAGCATAATTTCATTTTATTTAATTTGTTACCAGATTATACCAAGTGTTCCAGAGTATGTGTATCAGCTTTTTAAGAGAAGGAGCCGGTATTTTAAAATTTAAAAAAAAAATTTAATAACTAAATCAAGGGTACTTTTTCGTTTGATGATATTTTTCACGTAGAGTCCGAATTTGCAAAAAAAAATACCTCTTCCCATTTGAAAATCTCCATTTCGGCTAATTTCCGCGATTTTTGGGCTTAAAAATCCTTTTCCGGTCATTCCCGGAAGTTAAAATATCACCAATTAAAGTTAAAAAAGCACCCTCAATTTAGTTAATAAATTTTTTTTATTTTTAAAATAACGGTTTCTTCCTCTCTTGAAAAGCTGATACGCATGCTCAAGAACACCCGGTATATACTCTCAATTATTTTTGTCATTTATTATATCCCAATGACAAAGAATACTATAGACCAGGTTGAAAAACCAATAAAGCATTTTTTTGCTTAATCGGAAATCGAACCTGGCATCTTTCTGTTGAAAGGGAGGCGCTCTACCTACTACGCCATCCAGCGGGTAATATGTTTTAATTCATAGTCGCCAAACTTAAACTTAAACGTCGTAAAGGTCGAGTTTAACTCAGTGGTAACTCAACGGACTACCAAAGATACAATGAGAAAAATTTTGATCTATATGTGATTAAATTACTTTGATAACAATTTCTAAGGCAAAACACTTAGTATCATATATTATACAGATAAAGATTAGCTCGATCCAATACATTTCTTTTTACAAAATAAATTCCCAATTTGAAAAAAAAAACCTATTTCATAACGTGTTTGATACAATATTTGACCAGTAGAAACACATTCAATTTTATGATATTATTATTTTATTTTTTAAATTTTTCTTTCGTAGATTAAATTTTTATTTAACAATTCAGTGCATTACCAATTTACTTAAACTCCCATATTGTTAATTATTATTTTCTTAAGTATTTTTTTAAACTATTTTAATTCAATAATTATCATTTATTCATATGAAATTGACATTAATTTGGTTTCTGAATGAAATTATTAAACAAGTCATATATTAAAAAAAAATTACTTTAATTTCCTCAATTTAAGTAAAAAAAAAGTTGCTAAATATCAAAACAAAAAATCAAAAAAAAAGCATTTAATCAAGAATATCCGTTATTCACATTTTATAACGTTAACTTTCATTTGTAACTAAAAAATTCTCCATTACAAAAAAAAAAAAAAAAACACACACAAACACTTATTCATTTAATTATTTTTGTCCGTTAATGTTAATTATATATTTATATACAATGATATATGATTATATTTTTATTATTTTCACTTTCTTTCATATTTTTATAATTACCATTTTTATATTTCAACACTGACTGATCTAAATTAAATCCATTCAAATCATGTTGATTCAATCAACCTTCAATTTTGTTTGTGATTGTTAAATTAAAACTATATATAAAAAAAACATTATTTTATTTCAAATAAAAAAAACGTTGACCAATGGTCAGAGGTGTGAACTCATCAATTCCCTACATTTCAATTAAATATTATTCAATTTTATTTTTGACAATTCTATGCAATTTATCAAAAACTAAATAACTGCATTTGTGTTATACGCGAGAGAAAGAAACCACAGAATTATTTTTTTTTTCGTTTCTTTATTTGTTGTAAGCAGAGTTGCAGAATTGCAGTTATTCAGATTGATTTTTATTGAGAAAATCTTCAAATAACATTTTAAATTTGACAGCTATAAACTTTTTATATGTCAAAACAGAAATAAAAATATTTCTTTATAATGAAAAATTTAATAATGTGCCCAATTGGCTTGAAACATACTGCAAATAGACAATTTATCAAATATTTTATAAAAATGAGAACCAATTCTAGATTAATTAATAAAAACAAATATTGCAATGCAACATCAACTGATGAAAATCGAATGTCTTTGAAATGATGTGTCAGTAGATCCTTCAACATTAAAATTTTTAATTATTTTAAATAATGAGTAATTAAGTTAATTTAAATATGTAATTTTAGCATAAAACTTAAAATAACTAAATAGACACATAAAAAAGCTCCACATCGCTGGTTAACGAGATGTTTTAACTCTCTTTCAAAATATTTTACTAAATTCAATTATGTATGTACATATTATATGTATATACATACATATTTTCAATTAAAAACCAATTTAATTAAATTAATAATAATTGACTTTAATCGGATTTTTTTTATTTTTTTTATTGTCACTGGACAACCGAATATGAATTAAACTAATTTGAATCGGTAAATTTTATTATTTTTATAAATGTAAATTTTTTTTCCTCTCGCTTTAGTTAATACTAATCAAGTATTGTCACTTTTTGTTGTTTTTTTGTTTTGTTTTTTTAATTCACTTCAAAATTCATATATTTTTATAGTAAGAGACATCAAATGAGAAATTTTAATTAACACATATTTAAGCCGGAAATAAGTGAGATTTCAATATCAAATTTGATTGCGTGAGAATTTTAATATCACTTGATGCTGATCATTATAACATGATGATAATCATACATATAAGTTTGATTGTATAGTATAAATTTTAATGGTAAAAAAAATTAATTTAAAAATTTATAAACATATATGTAGATATCTGCAACAAGCACACATGCCTATATCAATTTCTGTGGATATCAAAATACATGAGTGCGTAATGAGTATACCATACAAAACAAGTGTAAAATTAAATATTTAATTTATTGAGAAGAAAATTTCTAGACATCGTGGAGTCTCTCAGGAAAATATTAAATTATTATGAATGGAATAAATCAGTGGTTTTCAATTTTTGTTTGTTTAACAACACAACAGTGTTAATTCAGAAGTATTTTATTATATTTTTTCACAACTTTAAAAGTGAAATTATAGTATTTCGAGTTGATTTTTTTAATAAAATTTATTTAAGAATATCAAATTCGGAACCTGCCAAAGCAGATAAACTTTTTTGTTCTATTCCACTTAGCATCTAACTTGATAGAAAGCAAACCACAAAAAGAAAATACAAAATAATCAGATGGGGTTTGACTATAAGTATAGAGATAGATAATATTTAAGACCTAATAAGGTTTATTTAACTTTCATTTCTTCTCTTGTTGTGTAGGATATTGTTTAGGTAGGTAATAGTCTAAAAAGAAAAGAAAAGAGAAAAAAAACTCTAAAATGTAATACGCATACAGGGTGATATAAATTTTAGAAATTTATTTATATTGCATAGCCAAATTCATTACATTCATCTGTTGTTCGGATGCAATCATTCAAATGTCTTACTTACAACAAAATCGCCAATTTTAGCTCCCTTAAAAGGAAGATACAATACAAATTACCCCCATATAAGACTAATCAACTTACTAAAATTAATAGAAACTCATTCAAAACTATTTGAGCGAAATAATCGGGAAAAGCTTATATAAAAATAATGAAATTATTCTGACCTCATCAATTAAGAAACTCTGCTTTAAACGTAAATAATTTTTGTTTTTTATTATTGGTTATTTTATATTTAGATATATATACATTATACTATATATATATATACATGCATGTTACATATGGATATATTTTGTATACATATTTTGTAGTGTAAAAATTGAGGTTGTAAATTTAACGATAATCAAATAGAAAGTAAAATTCTTGTCATTAGATTGAATCAAAATGGAAATAGCCAATAATACTAGAGAATAGAGAGATCATCTTCAATGGGGCATATAATGTACACTGTACATATCTATTCATATAGTATATCTACATTATACTTTATTCAAAACGAACTTGTTCAATGTCATGCCATGTCGTATCATAATTTCACAACATCACAACAAAAATTGAAATTTATGTTGTCTTTTTTATATTTGTTATTGATTGGCTTTTTGATTTTTTTTTTACTCAAAATAGATGCAGTCAATTAGAAAGAATTTATGATGAAAAATTTATAACAAGTGATATCCAATGGATAATACTTATGATGCTGGTAATTTAGGTTTTTTTTTTTGTTGTAATTCATTGATGTTAAAATCGTATCGTAGGTACAAATAAAAATAAAAATTCATATTCAAAAGAAGAGAGAGTGAGTGAGAAAGAGTGATTTCGTGAAAGAAAGAAAATGAAAATTTGAATTTGGTATTGTAAAAGTGTAAACTAAAGATGTTCAGCATGTTAGCTAACACCTGTTGATATTAAGGTGTAAATAAATATGTTTTTTATGAATGAATTTTGTTTTTTGTTATTTTAATATTATGAGTTTTTAGTTACGCACGAAATGTCAGATAATTTGAATAAATAATTAATATTTGTCAGCACATCACGACACAAATGATGTTATACAAATAGTCAGTAATAATGTCAATGTATTGTTGGATCAATTTCAAATTAATTAAAAAAAATTTAATTTAAAAAAAGTTTTTTTTTTTGATTTTTGAGACAGGTTTTAAATTTTATGAGATTATGAAAATTAGTAGAATATTAATTCCATACAGTTTAATTGCAAAAATCATTACAACTAAACTACTACACAAAAATTCCCTTATTCCTAAGAGTTTGTTATAACCTAATTACTTAAATAATT
This sequence comes from Argyra leucocephala, assembly GCA_963942445.1. Classification (NCBI taxonomy): domain Eukaryota; kingdom Metazoa; phylum Arthropoda; class Insecta; order Diptera; family Dolichopodidae; genus Argyra; species Argyra leucocephala. Next base: position 45,520,065 of record OZ012678.1, on the reverse strand, counting down.
ATAAAAATTATTACACCAATGATATGGTTTAAGATTCATTCCCCAATGTTCAAAAGAATATAAAAGAAGGTATTAACGCTTTTGTATAAATTTTCTTTAAAATTATCTGAATATTCTAGTTCAAATGTAGCATGATGCAAGGTTGTCTAATGTCTGTATTTTTATTTCGGTGAGTATTTGATTATAATATTTAAATAACATTATTGATGATGTAAATAAGTACAAAGTAAAAAATTTAATTTTAATAATTATCTCGAGGACTTAAATTATGCTCATAATCTAGATAATTATCTCGTTAATTAACTCGGATATGTAAACAAACCTAACAGATTTAATAAATAAACTTAATCGGAAAAGCAAAGTCAAAAAATGATTATCTACAAAAACTAAGGCAATGAAAATGTATACAACAAACTTTCGTTTTTTTAACTGAGTAGTCGACAAATAATTAACAGCCATATATTGTTTTAATTATCTGCGTAGAAAATGGTGGATGCCGGACAGTATGTAATCTGAATAATCAGATAAAGTTAAACAAATTTTTAACAACTCCCAAAATAATAGGCTTCGACTTTAATTAAAAACTAAAATCAAAGCTTATAAATATTAAATCAGTTCTACTGAAGAACAGTTCAACAAAATCCTAAGTTTCATTAATAGTTACTGTTCTATTGAATTATATCAAAATATAAATGGGAAAAGATAACATCAAATACGGATTTGAACATATATGATACAACCAACGGGCTTATAAAAGAAATTATAATTTATATGGATTGGACAAAAGTTCAGAAAAAATTCTTTTAAAATTTGTAGAAAGGTAAGTTCGACTGAAAGCGAATAATAGAAAGCGTAATAACAATTACACGAAGAAACAGAAATTAAATCATTAAATTTTACTGTACGCCGTGGTTTTGTGAGTATTTTATGTAAGTATTTTATGTTCGTTAATACTATAGTAGTATTAATGAACATTTAATTAAAAATATTTATTTACCTTGTAAATTAGAACCAAAACTAGCACCAAATGTTAAAAATTATCTTCTCTCTATATTATTTTTATCCTTTAAATTTGAAATTCAGTTAATTACACATACATAAATACAAATAAAATATAATTGTGAATTTCAAATATTTACGAATAATTCTGTTTATTTACTATATTTATTTTTATTTATTCTTTTTTTTTTCCAATATTATCAATATATTTTGATAATTTCAATAATGATTCAAATTTTTAAATATGTTTTAGTTTTGTTTTTTTTTTTAAATTATTATTTTGAAATAAAAATTATTTTGAATAAATTTTTTTTTATTAAAAAAATTAACATTAAAAATAATATAGAACAAAAATTTTCTTAATTATTATTCATCACTGTGTAATTGTACATATCCTTTATTTTTAGTTATTTATTTATTTAGTACTTAGCACATTAACGTACTAGCTTCTATATATCCTGTTTATCCTCTGGAATTAATTTATTAATTAGATTATATTTAAAATACTATTTAAATAATATTTTACATTTTATTTTTCTTCTCTATTAAAATATTTGCAAAACACATTCTTTTTATACAAAAATTCGAATTTTTAAAATTAATAATTCGAAAATGATATTTTTGTATTTAGTGAATAATCTATTTATGTATTTCACTTTTGATTTTTATTAACAGAAAAAAAAAAAACAAATTTAAATTTAAAAAAACAAAATCAAATGAATTCGTTAAAAAATTATGTCTCTCTTTGGAAACATTAAGAAACGTCAGTTGTTCGAAATAAAATTTTCGAATTTAATATTTATTTTTAATATTTCAAGTTTATAAGAAATCTAATTTTTGATTATTTAATAATTTAAAAAATATATATGTATATTTATTTTTATTATTGTTATTTTAATTTTTTTTTCTCAAAATTTGTTATTGGAACAATACCAAGGCCGCGTCTAGACCGTGCCGTGGTTAACAGAAGAATGGTAAATACACCTGTTTTCAATCAACGATATACACTTCTTTGACGGTGAAGTGTGTTTTTTTTTTGTTTATTGTTTATTTTGTTTTGTTTTTACGCGGAAAACATAATTTTTATTTTATTTCTTTATTCAGTTTAAGCGGTTTAATTTTTTTTTCTTTTTTCATTTTTAATATTTGAAAAAAGAAATGAAGAAAACTTTTAACACAATTTCTCCCTTCTTTTAATATATTTTTTTTTCATATTTTATTTTTGTTTTTGTTTTTTTTTTTTAAGATACGGTAAGTACGAACGAGTAAAGTTTATTACGATGTTTACAATTTTTTTATACCATTACACCATAATATAAAATACAACTATTTTGAATCGTTGCTTCTGCTGTTATAAAGTGATGTTTTGCTTTAATGTGTTTTTGTTTTTGTATTTACCAAATTCATTATGATTGGTATGCTTACCGACTTATTCTGACTTATTTTCTTTGAATATCTTTTATGTTGCTTTTACTGCTCTTCATTTTACTTAAAATTTTATTAATTTTTGTTTTAATTTTCTTTTTTCTTTATAGTTTTTCCATTCTTCTCTTGTGAATCCTTTCATTGGCATTGGCAAGCTTTCATTTTGTAATTAGCGCACCGATTGACATTGAAAATGACAATAGTGAAGTGATATACTATATATAGAGAGGATATAGGTATGGTAATAAAAAAAAAAAATGAAAAAAAAAATTGCAACGAACAACAGAGTGTTGTCATGATTTTTCTGCATTATTGTATGGGTATTTAAAGCCATCGGAATGTAATTCATAAAAATAATTAAATATATTTAAAATATATTCAATTTTTATATTCTTTTAAGTAATACCGTAATGGAAATTCTAGAAATTTTTTTAAAAAATAAAATTTTATTTAATTGTTACATTACTTGTCTGTAGAAAATAATTATTAAAAGAGATCATTTTTGAGCAAAGATAGTAGTATTTGCGAAGGAAAAAGTTTTTTCTTTTTCTCTCGAAACTTGTTATTGGAACAGTACAAATGTCGTGTCTAAACAGTAACTACCAGCTAAAAGAAAAATGATAAAAAGATTGTTGTCTACACCTGTGTACATTGATACACCTCTACATACCGGTTGCATACATCTGTTGGAACTGATTATCGGCACTCACATTCAATAATATGTGATTACATTGATAACAAATTGATTATCACTCAAATAAAATTTAACTATGTAGCTTAAACTAAAAGAACTTTTATCATTTACATAAGTTAATCTACCAAAAACTCAAAAGAAAACAACAGGGGTTTTTGTTGGTATATATTTTATTGGTAAATTCTGCACCAAACGTTGCAGATATTATATGTACAACATATCTTATTATTTATAAACAGAATTCATTGCTTACAGTTCGATCCGAACAACAAAATTTCGTGTTTTGTACGTCAGTTGTAATTAGCATCACATCGAATTAGCATCAATTGCAAATAATTGGCTTTAATTTAAATATAATTATATTTTTTTGCAGTCAATATATACACGTTGTGCTACTTTCAATGGTTAATCGTGCGCTTGGTTATATTTGGGGTAAAATTGGGCAAAAAATAGGTAAGGCTACTGCAGCTTCATAATTATATCATTGGCTGATTCACAGACAATATCGAAACAACAAAAAATTGAAAAACACAAAAAATTGAAAGAAATATTAGAATAAATAATGAACACTAAATAGTGTGTGTGAAAGTACCGTTATTTTTTTGAATTAACGGATTTTCAATTACCCATATTATGTTTATAAATATTTTATTTTTATATTATAGGCAAAACTTTGGTTTTGGTAGCACTTGTATACCACTGATGGTTATTTAAAAAATGAAAAGGATAGAAAAATAAATAAGAAAAGTTATGTGGAAAAGAGCGAACCATGCTGTTTATATTCGTCTTAACCCGAATCATAAATGAAAAATTCTGCTTTCATTGGGAATGCTTCGATTAGACCGCAATTTCACATTCGCAATGTTCAAACTATAAAAGTAAAGGTTTTCACAATGTTTGTAAAGGTTTTCACAATGTCGAATATATTAAAAATTAAAATAACTAAAAAGTATAAACTAAAATAGTAAAATAGGATAACTAAATATAAGAATAAGAAATGGTGAACAAAACAACAATCAGAATAATATTTGCTTTAAAAACTGAAAATATCAGTCAACAAAAGTAAAAATTTCATAAAAATGTTTTTTAATAGTAATACTAAAAATAAAATGAAGAAAATAATTTTTTAATCTCCCATCAAAATATTAGAAATATATATAAAAAATGATATAAAGAATAAGCTATAGCGCTATAAAGTTACCTGATAAATCAATGTATGATCAATCAATCAGGATAATTGGCTCGAATTACTGATTTATGAACAAAAACTGCTCAATTTGTGACATCTCAAATTGAAAAAGCAAAGCTTTTACATTCTTTATAAAAAATTCAACCTTCGTTCTGCACGAATGTTCAGATGTAATAAATTATAAAATCTGGGAAGATATTGTAGAAATGGAAAAATGGGTCGTGCGTGCTCTAGGCAAAAAATTAAACGTTCAGATAGATAGCCCGATCTAATAAAACAGATCTTTAATGTTTTAAAGCAAACTAAATGTCTATAAGAGGAAGGAAATTTAATTTTACAAAGAGAGGAAAACTAGGACAATAACGGTTCTTACCACAGATAATCCTAATTGCATCTTTCTGTATTCTGATCAACGATTCTAATTTATTCATATAAGTACAACCCCAACAAACGATAAACCATGGAGAAGTTTAATAGTACAAATCCAAGTGGTAAAGTTACCTTACTATCTCATTGCAATAATTTTTTAAAGAAAAAGTGTGCTTAGACCAGTTTAGCCTTCTATCCAAAATTAAACTTAAATACTTAAATGATTCTATAGTTTCTACTACAAAACAGTCGCTATGACACGAGTTTGATTCAGAGATGGAAACAGAATTATTTAAATATAAAATAAATATACAATTTGGCATTTATGACCCAATTCATAGAATGTTACTAATTGGTAATAAACACATAAACTATATTGACTTCACACTTTCGAAACAGACTCAAAAACTTAAATTATATAAGTAATCTGTAGTAATTAAAATATGTGTGCAATTTATTTCAATTAATTTTAACTAGTTCTAAGTTAGATATAATTTTAATTTGTAAATTGAATGTGTTGTATTTTAAAAACAAAAAAAAACAAAAAAAATAATAATTATTGAAATGAAGTTTGAGGTAAACTAAATAAATAAATAAATAAGAAACTAGGAGCAATTTGACGAGTAGAAGATAAAATTTTAATCAAGTGAAAAACTGCCAAATAAGCTGAAAAATATTAACTTATTTTTAGGGCTAATAATAAGTTTGTGAATAAAAAACCATTTCCTATTTACATCTAGTCGTAGTTTATATCACATATTTCAATTTATTAAATTTCAATATACATGAGACGATTGGTCTACAATTGTAAATACAAGCATATGTTTAAGATGTACAAAATTAACACAGATTAACATTTTAACATGTAACACCATATAATACCACAGATTAACATATAATACCAAAAAGATTTTATTTGGTCATAAGAAAAACATGTATCATCAGCAAATGCAGTTAGTTTACCTTTGAAGTTTTGTTCTAATAATGTATTTAAAAAAAACCAGAAACAAAATTGGGCCAAGATTCGAACCCTGAGGCACACCAATATTAACTGTTTTAGAGCTGCTACGATTACCATTAAAATTATAACACGTTGCTTACGGTTCGAAAGGTACGTTATATAATGTACTAATCAAAATTGCATGACAAACAGTGTCAAATGCTTTGGTAATGTCAATAAATAAGGAAGCACAATAATTTTTTAGATTAAGGCTGTTCGAAATTTCACCACAAAGCTTACTTTCATGGATCCAAATTGATTGGCATTCAAAAAATTAATTTTAATTAAAAACTTAATAATTCTTACTTTGGCCTTATAAAAATTTACTTTGGCCTTGTAATAATACTTACATGGCCTTTTAAAAATTTTTGAAATAGGAGAGAGTAAAGAAATAGGCCTATAACTATTTAAATCGTAATTGGTTCGAATGCTGTTAGTTTATTACCAACAAGACAGCTTTGGGGTTTTGAAATCTTAAAATCGTTTCTATTTGATTTAACCCAGTCGATTTTTGGCTAGGTCACCGGGCACCATATATTTTGGAATTGACTGAACCATGTCTTTGGAATTGGTTATTCTGTATACGACAGACCTCTGAAAAGCTGGACTCTGCATATATTTAATGAGCTCCTCATTCATTGAAAGAGAACAAAATACCTGTTATAAGAGGTGGTCCCAGCCAGAGTTGACCAAGCACCAATTTTTAAAAATGAGTTATTGACATTTTCTATTAGAAAATAAAACTTTTTGTCGTCATGCAAAGAAAGCAAGTAAAACTAAACGAATTTTGAACATGTTTACAATTTTTTTTCTAAATGAACTAAACTGCTTGAAGTGATTAACCCTTTTTCTATTGCAACTTTATCTCCAAAGTTTTTTTTTATACAAAAGAAAATTGCGATCGATAGCTGCATGATTGAATATACTATTATCCGTCAAAATAAAGCAATCCAGAATGGATCTTCTTGATACTTCGAAACAAGAAGAACCGACCTCAGTGATAAATGGTTTTTTATAGATGAATAATTATTTATCTACAAAATTTATATACTACATGCATACATGTAGTTATAATTTTCACATTTATTATTACGTTATGACATATGCAATTTATTCTGTCAAAAATTTCATAAATCTCTACAACGGTCTCCATTCTTATATTAGAAAATGAAAATTTTCAATTATAAAATAAAAAAATAAAAAAAAAAAACAATACAATAACAAAAAAAAAATTTTCACAAAATATTGCATGTTGATATTTTCTTATTATCCGTGAAAATTTTTATTGTATTTTTATTTTTTTTATTCTTCTTTTAGTTACTGTTGCTTTGTTGATGCTTCTGCTGCTGCTGCTTCTTATATTGTTGTTTCATTCACAGACAATATTGAAACAACAAAATAAAAACAAAAAAAGGGGAGAGAAAACTTTTTGAATATTTTTATAAAATTTTTTTTTTTTATTTATTCTTTTTCTTTTTTTTAATTTCATTTTAGATGTTGAAAGATATTTATTTAGTAGGTGAAATTTCAGTTTTCATGAAATACTTTACAATAGTATAAATAATAGTAGGTATATGTATAGTATCTTCTGCTTTAAAGTGCATATGGTGTTGTTGTTGCTATGCTGTTATTATAAATTGTAGTTGATTGAATCTCTGGTGGTTAGATCTATACATACATATATGTTAAATTTATATTTATTATTTATAAATTGTACAATTTATATGCAACGAGGAAATAGGGTACTTATCGGTTGTATATATGTACACATGTAATGTATGTAGTTGTATACATAATATTATTAAACAATCCTATCATGGATGTATTTGACTTATATGGAATGTTTTTTTTTTAATTCTTGTTTTTATTATTTTTTATAAATTTTTACTTAATTGTATTTGTGTATAATTATAAATATGTATTAGTCTTTATATTTTTATTTTGTTGCATTTTAATTATATACATCTAATATATATACAGTTAGTTATACTATGTAGTTTATGGCTTTTTTATACATACAATATACTGCTGACTGAAATAATGTAAATGGCACTTGTTGTATATCCGCGTGCCATTGTAACCATGAACTATATACCAAATTCTAAACTTGTACATTAAAATGAAAACAATAAGATTAGTAAGTCAACTTGAAAACTGCTCTTCTTTTCTACGCTTTTTTTTTATTGTATTTTATTTTTTTTTTTTTAGATTTTTATTTTTACCGGATTGCATTGATAATTTTACTTGAATTGTATTAAAAAATTGCTATTCAATCGGGGTGGTTGTACAATTGATATTTGAGAGAAGTCAGAGAGGAACAAGTTTTTTTTTATTAATAAATTATATTCTTATTAAAATATACTGTATAGTGTCAAATCCTAATGATATTCAAATAAGATAAAGCAGATTTTTTTTTTTTTTTTAAATTTGCAATTTATATAAATAAAATACGTATGTATATTTAGAATGAATTTAATAAAAAAGTTTTTTAATACATAATTAAAAATTAGTTTTATTCATTGAATAAAAATTACATACTGATGGTATGGTATTATTACTATTTGCTTGACTTTGGCATTATAATTTTTAGTAGGTTTTTGCCTTACTCAAATCATTCCTCTAATTGTATTTTTCTTTTTCAGTTTGCCTTTTATAATTAAATATTTCTAGATTTTGCATTTCTGATGCAGTAGAATTTTATCTCTGGGTCTGCCTTTACCTCTTGTCCTCATAAGATAATCTGAGCTGATTTCTATTTTCTGGCATTCTTATGATATGACCGGTAGATGTCGACCATAATTATTTTTTTCAAGATTTCCTAACATATACGATTTATTTATCCTTACAATCCAAAACGAAGATTGTAAGCAACTAATAAGGTTCTTTAATGCACTCTATATGACTTATGTTGTTCGAAGGGGGTGCTGGAATTTTTCTGAAAATTATTTTGATTTTTTTGGAAACATAGTTTTGGTTGGAACAGTCAATAATTAATATTTGCACTTAAAAAGAAAAACTTGCATTTGAAATGGAAATACGTTCACTTAAAGTAGAAATCCTTGTTCTTAAAGTAAAAAAGGTATCTACATTCCTGTATATTGTCCGTTTTCTAGTAGTGAATAGATTTGGTGTGGGTTTGTATTACGAATATTTTTAAAGTATTTTCGTTATTCAGTCTTAATGTACGAACGTCTGTATGTGACCATCCTGCGGGTGTAGCTTTTCATATCTTTTCATATCGAGGTTTTTTAAAGGTTTTACACCTTGAATTTCATTTATTTATCGATATTTATATTTTCAGGTCTTCTACACTTATTTCCGAACACGTTTAAATATTTCGTCTTTTGTCCATTTATTTGCAGACAAACTTTCAATTTCTAATTTTGTAATATTTCTTTCAAAGTATTGTAGTTTCTTGGAATAATTGTTACAATAAAATACAGAATTGTATAGACATTTTTTTGCAAGCAATAAAATTGTGCAAGCAGTAAAATTCTGACTTGTCAAACCCTATTTTGTTTAACATTGAAGATTTTTTTAAGTTTCGAACCTGTTTTTCAGTCTCATTTTAGATGTACACAATTTAATACCCCAAAATACCTCAAAATGATAGTGGCTGTACGAAGTTACCTTAAGTGTTTGTTTTTTTGGGTAAAGCATTCGCAATTTCGTTATATTCAATTTTAGTATTACTCGGACACACAAGTGAGCTTAGCTTATCTCTGTTTCCTTGTTAGTTCTTTAGTAAAATAGATTAAGTCAGTCTCAGACCACTTTAGATTTTACACGAATAGAGTTAGAATAAAAAAATTGATATTCATAAAGAGAATATTAAATGAAAATAAAATGAAAACAAAAACATAAAAATGTAGAGTATCGTCAAAAAAAGCTTTGAATAAATATATAAAGCTGTAAATAAACATTCTGTAACAAAGTGATTTCATAGTAAATTCATTTTGAATAATAATTTATACATGACTAATAACCATTCATTTGAGAACATTTTTAAATTTCGATCCTACACATAAGTACAGCGTATTTCCTTAATTTCCATTATTTATACCTTCATTATAGTAAGTAAAGCTTTTTAATATAACTTGCAGCTTCATTATTCGAACACAGTTTTTAAAATATAGGGGCTTAAAGCCAATTTTTATCTTTATTAAAAATTTTAATAAATTGAAACATAAAGTTCAAAAACGTGAAATAAAAAATATGTATAATAATTAAAAACAGTTGAAACCGTTTGAGCATCAACCCAAGTTTAATGAAAAAGTTTTATCTACTAAATATTAGGTCTAACGAATGACATATATAGCAGTGCAAATTAATCTAATAAATACCCTGTAAACTCAAATATTACGAATTAAAGTGTAAACTATAGTATTCGCATCCTCATGGCCGATACTTCTATATTTGAAAGTTGTACAATTGCACAGGGTGCTTGTTAAATAAGATATTAATATTTTATTGGACAAAAAAACTTTATCTAACAGAAAAAATCATTTCTAGGTTTTGATTGACGTACTCAATTTCTAAAGCTGTGGTTTATTGTTTCTGGTTTTATCCCACGAACCAAGCTTTGTCTAATTCTAAACGTTAATATTGGAGTCATGTTGTGCAATTTTTTATAATTAAACCCGACTAAAATAGACAAAATAGCCTACCCCATGGGCAATGGAGAAATGGCTTGCAACTTCTTAACTTTTGGTCAGAAAAATTTTTCAAAACTGTACAGGGCAGGGCGCCAAATCGAATAGTGCCCGATATAAATAGTTTTCCATCATTTCAATTTATTCTTGGTACTACACAATTTTTTTTTTTCTTAATTATCTTAGACAACAACTGTAATAATTTATGTTTAAAAAATTACATTTTTTGTATTTTAAAATTACTTTTACATGGGGTGAAAATTTAAATTAAAATTTCTAATTGAAAATTAAAAAAATTTTAAAAAATATTTGATTTCGCTACGTCTCCTTCTATCTATCATTTAAAAAAATAATAATGAAAATCGGTTGTGAAATGGTTCAGATATTTGTACCTTACTTTTTTCAATTTACAGAATAAATATAAGATCATAAGGGATATAATATAGCAATGCAATGATGTAGAATGCGTCCTGTGTATTTTACAATACTTTATGTATCCTGTATGTATCTTTTTAAATCAGTTGATTCTTGTTTCTCGAATTTTTTCGAATACATATTATTAATTATTATGAACTGTTTTTATTATATTTTTTTACATTTACCCAAAAATTTCAAATCAATCAAGCCAATATGAAATAATATGGTTATAAAATGTGGTTATCAATTTTTCATATACGAGAGTACATTCCTATATTATGTATTACCTATACAGTTAGCTATATAACTAAGTGCTGGAATTAATTTTTAATACAACAACAAAATTTCTGTTAAATTTCTATTCTAGCACTCTAAAATGAAATTTCGTTAATGGAAAAACAAAAAATAATTATCAATTTTATGGTAGACACTTAACACGCACTCTTTACACTCACTTGTCTTGTTTAATAAATCATATTATTATTAGATATTTTGTCTGAATGTTGATTTTTAAAAATAAAATGTTTTTTTTTTTGTCAAATTAGTTCAACAATTTGCCGCAAGGTATTTTAAATTATGTATTGAAATAGTTTGATTACAGAGAATTTAATTATAATGTAAAATTTATTTGATTAAATTAATTGGTTATTTTGTGAATTCCATTTTTAATTATTGTGAAATTTTCAGAGTTAATTAATGGGGTAAATAAGTTTTGGTCTTGTAAAACTCGTCCGCATCAATATATGTTTTAAAGTGAGACTACAAAAAACAAAAATATTCAAAATATTCAAAAAACAAAATTTATTGAAAATTACGTAAAAGTATGGTCAAACAGATAGAGAACTTTGTCATACCATACCAAAAAATTGAAAATATGTACCCTGTTAAAATATAAATTTCCAGTATTTTAAATTATAGCCGAATTTGTTTGAACTGAAATTATTAACACACTTATAGTTAACACACACACTCATAAACACTTAGACTTAAGACATACCTAGCTCACACACTTAGACCTAAGATGTTTCTGGCGTTTTGATTTTGTATTTAACGCCAAAATAATGGGATGAGCTCTTTGGCTACTTTCGAAAAATTTAAGCCGTTTAAAGAATAAAAAATAAGAATAGAAATAGCAACGAAATAAACAAAATTTTAAAAGAAAGTTTAAGAATATTATAAAAGAAAAAGAATAGAATACAATAAAATAGTTTGTATAAATAAAATTTACATACATTTTCAAAGATATTTATTCACCCATCTCTTAAAAACTACTAAGTTATACGTTTGTGGGAACACATAAGATGGTAGGGTGTTCTATAGTGTAGAGGTTCGGCTGATGAAAAAAATTTGTATATTTCATAGTTCTGGTTAGAAGAGGCTCTCAACAGATATTTATAAAAAAAGGTGGCTGCTCCTATATTACGGCAATGGCTTAAAGCTTTTAGGTGTTGTGTAACATCTCCATCAATAATAATTTCGATGGCTCCCTTTTGTACCTTATCTATAAGTACTGTAGACTAATACTAGGTGCATAGTTCCAGAAATGCGAATTATATTCAAATCAACCCGAATGTATGTATTTGTATATCAATAGGAGGTTAGAAGATGTAAAGTATTTCCTACTTCTGTTTAGGAATCCTAAACATTTCACAGCATCCTTGGTGACGGAAAAAATGTGATCGTGCAACCAAAGTTTGTTGTTTATTTCCATTTCCAGAATTCTTAAAGTTTTGAAGTTTTTGATATATACATTTTCGAATAGAATATTTGGTATTGATGGGTTTTGTTTGCTAATACACGGCAACTCTAGGTTTTTGAAGCATTAAATTTTACTATATTTACACTTCTCAAGTCATGTATTCTTTGAAGGTTTTTGTTTAGCGAGCAAAATAGGTATGTTATTTCGTTCTCTATGAACTGCAGTTTGGGTCACTTCAACAGGTTTTACACAAAATTAAAAATTGTCACCACAAAATGAAAAATGCATAACCCTGCTTGCTAAAATTAATTAGAGCTTCTTACAAAACTGTGAAGATGTGAAAACGGTGAAGATTCGGAATTTTATTGAAATAAAACTTTGTTAGTTGCAATCACTGACATACAAAAAGGATGGTGGTTATCTAAATTCGTTAAATCAAATGAAAATTGATGAATTTCCATATGATGGCAGATCAGTTCAACTTTCGTTTACATTACCAGAAAGTTCAAATCGAACGAACTAGCTAAAAATGGTACTAGCATCTTTCTGCAAATTAGTATATTTCTAGCTGCATATACATTTAAGAGTAATAATTATCGAATTTTTAGTGAAGATACTAATAGTGGTATCGCAAAGATATGGAAGAAAAATTCTCTAATTATATTCTACTCTTAGTAATGGTTGATAAGATTAATTACTAAAAAGATTTAAAATAAAAATTAAATTTTATAAGCCCAAGATTGATTAGGGGTACTTTCTATGAAATTTTAATTTTTTTCATTAATTTTTTTTTATGTTTTGTTTTTTCAAATCTTACTTATTGCATTTAACATTTATGTTAACATTAGTAACTAATTTTATCAAATTTAGTTTTATTTTCTAATTATACTAATTCCAGACAAAAATAGATAAATTAATCTATCAAATATACATTTGACATTTTAATTTAATAATAATATAATAAATTAAAATATCAAATACATTTTAACAAAAAATTTTATTTAATATTTAGCAACATTATTGCTATCAACAAATTAGAAAGTAAAACAAGATAAAAAAAAAATGCATATTCAACTACTGATAATTTTCTTGCAACAATGTTTGTATTAAAATAATAGGTATAGATACTTAGATAGTATGAGCGACCAGTATGACTATCTAAGATACAAGATATTTTTTAGTAATCTACCAAAGGTATTACATGTTCAAAGTGGAGATAAGTTAGTTAATTAGTTATAGTAGCTGCATTTTAGTTTTTGATAATTAACTGTGATATTTTAAGTGTAAACAAACTCAAATATTATAGTAAATGAAATAAAAATATGTATAACATGTATGTAAAGTTGCAACTATTGCTGGTCAATTTTAAGTTTTTGTTTTTTTTTTTGTTTTCTTTTATGTTTTTGCTATTGCGAAAAAAAAACTATGAAAAGATATGATCGTTATTATCTTGCGGATCATTTATAATTTTCTTTTCTTTAAATCATAATATTTTTTTTTTTCGAACAAGCGAATTTATCATACACTCGTAATGCTAAAAAAAAATTTTAGCCTACGCACTTACGAAACTTTCATTCATCATCATTGAAATTTTTATCATCAACATTTTTTTTATCTATACTTCCTCCATTGAAATCGATTTTTTGCTAATGTTTCGAGTTCACCCGAAGTCTTTCGCAACCACTATCTTCATTTAGTAGTACTTTTAGGTATCATGTTATTTTTGATCGTTTATACTGTCACCCTTTGATTTGCGTTTTAGAAAAACAATTTATGTCAGTCTGCAAAATATGTTGTTGATTCGGTTCCATTTTCTTTATTCCTGATCATTATACTATTTCTTTCAATTTCTATTTGTTACAAAAATTCATTCTTGGAAATTGTTCCTGGCCAGAATATGCGTAAAATCCATTTTAAACATTTATTTACAAAAATATGAATTATTTCTATCATTTTACACATTTCGCATGGTAATATAAAAGAACTGAGAGGACGCTTCTCATTTAAAAAATTGAAGTTTCAGGTTCAACTTGAGATTTTGTGAGATATACAAAATTTATTAAACACAAAAAAAAAATAGAATGAGTTTACTTGCTCTGCATTGTCATCCATCACTAAAGTAAAAATTTGCACAGAATTGATGCATTGACTCCTATCAGTTTGACTTTTCCAGTCCTGTGTGAATTTTTTATTTAATTATCAACTTTAAAGCTTATTATTATATAAACCTTGGTGTTTGTGATATTAAAGATCCATTGTGTAAAGCAAAGCGAGAATTAAACATACAGTTGAAAATTAAATAAACCCATATTTTACTTGTTGAGGTGGACATTAAGTCTAAATCTTTTTAACAATTCGAATGCTATTCTAAACATTTTTTCAAATTCCATTTTTAAATTTCGAATAAAATGATTTACATTATATTGTATAAATAAATAAACATTTTAAAAATAAAAACAAAACAATAAAAAATAAAATTATTTATTACAATACACATATACAAATTTATGAGTGACTACATTTATCTAATTAGTTGACATGTGGATGGTAATTTTCTTATATTAAAAGACCTCCTCGACCATACTAGGTATGTATTTATATACAATATATATATATATACAATGCTCGTTTGTTAACTGTAATTTTTATATACAAATATATATTATGTACATGTATATTTACCCGAATATATATGATTTGCTCTGCATTTTCATAATTGTCCAGTCAGTCAGTAACTCAGTCAGAATAGCCAGCTATTTAGTCAGTTAAGTAGTCAGTTTCAAAAGCAGACAAGTCAAGTCAATTACTTATCAACCGCAATTTCAGTTCATTCTTAGGTTAAAGAAAAGGAAAAAAAAACAAACAGAAAATGGAAATTTTTCTATGAAAATATTTAAAGAAAAAATACTTTTTTCCTATTTTCCACTTTGATTTTATTTATAAAAACAAATAAAACAGAAAATAAACTTTCACCTATAATAGTGAATTTGTATAGCGCACCTCATCTTTATACAATCATACTCTTCAAAATTCATATCGTGTTGTTGAAATTCTGTGCTTTAGAAATCATTTGCAGTCTATATATATATATACACGTATATGTATATATATAGATAGATGTAATTGAGTATATATAGGTAAGAATATGAAATGTTTTGGAAAAATAAATATACGACATGATGCATTTCTTCATTCATTTTTCCATCAATCAAAATGTTAAATGAAAATGTCAAAATAAAAAAAAAAAGTTGAAGAAAATCTAAATGAAAATTTCTGAAAAACAAAAAAAATCATCAAAATTGAAGAATATAAAAAAAATTATTTTTATATATTATTCAATATTAGATATTCTTAATTTTTGTTTTCACGTCTTGGTCAAGATCAAAATTGAGATAACAAAATAATAATTGTTAAATTATGATCACACTAGTCGGGAATAAATTTAAAATGCGACAATTGAATAAAAAAGTATGATTTGAAATTTGAAATCATAATTTATTTTTTGTAAAGGTAAATTTTGAAAGAAAACTATACAAGAGACATACACAAGTCATATTGGACTAAAATCCATAAAAATCACTAGCCTGATTCTAATATAGGGGTAACCAGAATAGGTTAGAATAGGATTCGAAAAGGAAGAATAATATACTCATTTTCACAAATAGATCGAAAATGAGCTGCGAAGTAGATGAAAGAATTTTCTCGGAAGATCACAAGCAGAATTACTAACAATTAAAGAAGTAGTTAAGCCTCTTAATCATATTCAAACAACTAAAACGAAAGTCATCATCTTCACGGATAGGATAGTCATGGCACTTTCAAAGCCTTAGTTTTGGACACTATTTGTTCTAAACTGGTGCAACAATGTCGAAAAAAATTTGAAAGCGTACCTGGCCGGTTTTTAATCAATCTATTTAGGATTTCAGGACAGGACAGTAAGTATAGACATTAACATATAGAGGAATGGCAGACCCAATGTACTGGTCCACCAAGGGTTGAAACTTTGCATACCCTTGTGGAGCATGTTCACTCAAGGGGGATGTTCAAAGGGGGACGTCAAGGAACGCATTCATTCATACTATCTTACCAGAACAAGCAAAAGGCGACATACACTAAATACCTACAGTGTTAACTCTAGGAAAACATGACCCCCGTATAACAACAACAAAACCAAACATCAAGGTCACGTACTGATATATCAACTCCGGGCTTTAGGTGAGGCTTTCCCTAACAATATGGGTATTATTGCGGAAAGTAAAATTTGCGATCTGATCAATCATACACTAGATGACTCTAATACTGAGTTCCTTAGGAAAGTGATAATAGGAGAGAGTGACCTTCTAAAACAACCAACAACAACAAAAAGGTCACTCGAGTCGTAGTATCAAAAACGCACAATTAAGTGTTAAACAACTTGAATATGGTCATTTCTACCTACCATATACCTACCTAGGATTTGAATAGGCTAACCTTGGTTTTAAAATATTGATTTAAGTTATTAATTTTACAAGTGGTACCAGAAGTTACGACATTCCTTCGCTGTTGCCCTATTGTGATACCTTAAAGTACAAACTGAACCATTAGCCATTTCTAGAGAAATTTTGTTGTTTTTACAAATCTGTAGATACTTGAAATATTATTACATATATATTCTTCTAATAATTCTAGTCTAGTTCTCACTAGGCAATCGTAAAAAATATGTGTGATATTTTTCTGAATACAAGACCTTCACACACTCGAGATTTATAACACTGATAAGTCTTCGTTGTTTTGCGTGCTTATTAAGCAAATTGTGATCCGTCAATATACACAAATTGTTGTTCTAAAACTATATTTTACGGGATTATTTCTTTAATAATTCTTCTACACTTATATAATACATAAGATAGATTGATGTTGACTTTTCAATAAAGAAATGTCAGATACTCGTATAAAATTTTAAAATGCCTTAAGTCTACTTAAATGTTACAAAGAAAAATATAATTACTTTATAACCCTACTTCACTGGCCTCTATATCGGGAAGGTTTACCTAAATATATTCTAGTGCCTTCTTATAAAAAATTTGGTTATATTTTCATAAAAGCCGTATTTTAATCAAGCTAGTCTCAAATTAAATTAAAATACTTGCCCTATATATTGTTTGTCTCTTTACTGAAAATTGTTGTTCTTTTTCGCTTGTTTAAGTAGCATCACTTTTAAGCTTGAAGATTGTCGACATAGAATGTTACATAGCAAGTCCAATGAGTGCGACATTTTCATTTTAAAACAACAAGAAAAATATGTTTTTTTTTTTAATGGTTTAGAACTGTAAAAATTAAATGTCGTAGTGCAAAAAAGACAAATTTTGAATTTGATCAAATTTTTGTCGCCGACATTGTCGTGTCGTATTATTTGCTATGATGACATTTAAACACATTTGTTTAAAATATAGTTTAACATATTTTGGCGACATACAATGTCGTGTCGGCTTTAGATAGTGAGATTCTGCTTTTAATTTTTTTTAGCTGGTATTTCTATCATGTCATGTCAGTTAATAATTTAATTAAGAAATCTAAAATTTTTCAACGTCTAAAATATCCATTATACATAATATCTTTCTGTGATGTTATAACAAATTTACTTAGCTATATTTTTCTAACCATTCCATCTTCAATTTAATCATTTATATTGCTATGGCTTATTTTCTTTACAACTTAACCTAACACTGTAATTTCGGTTAATATTTTTTGACTCCAACATGTTTTTATTTTCACATTTTCTATTTTCTTTTATAAATTAAAGTTTGAGAGACATTGCTTGATTAATCATGTTTTAAACGTTTTATTAAAATTCAATTTTTAATAATTATCACGAAAGCAAAGAAATTTTCTTGATTTTTTAAATTTCATTTTTAAATTCTTATATATTTTTTAAATGATTTTATTAGTTTAATAAAAATAAATGAAAAATAACAAACAAGAACAACAAACCTCACTCTTGAATTAAAATAAATATATGTACATATATACATATTTAGCTCTAAATTTTAATTGTAAATTTAAAATGGCTTAAATTAAGTTACTTGTATTAACCTATTTTTATTTTTAAACACAACAACTTGGAACTTAATTCAAATAATAATTTTATGAATAAATGCGGTAATAGAGTGTGTGATTTAGCAAAAGTTGAGGTTAAGCAATACTTTGAAAACAGAAAAACGAGTTGATAATTAAAAGAAAATATTTTGACTGGTTGAGTTAAAAACAATTTCGTAATTAAAAAATGTTTATTTCTCTTGCATACATTTTTGTGCTATAACTAGAATGTATTAAATAATTTGAAAGATCTTATCATATATGAGGAATGTCAATCTAGATATTTTAAACATGTTGTAATGAATAAGAATTTAAAATAATTATGATTTGGTTAAAATAAAATGTTTAAATTCTTAGAAATTAAATTAGAAATAATTTAACAGCCTCTCTATAAAGATTCTCAACACTTATTTCATTCTATGCATTATATGTCTTTTCATTTATGTTCTAAAACGATCTTTTGATTTGACCCATAATTCTTTAATATGGATTATAAACAAATATTAAGTATATATGTATGTTATTTATTAACTTATGAGATCTACCGATGTCTCAAGTAGCTTAGGAAGTAGAAAGTTTAATTCTTCAAAAGTGGTCACAAATTTTTTATATGGATTTAAAATATGGTATAAATTGACCGAAAAAATCTTCTGAAGTTCCTTAAGGTAGTCCCATAGGACCCTTAGTTCCATAGTTTCAACAATCAATGCGCATAAAATGACAACTTTTTTTTTTAAATTAAACACTTTTAAATACCAAGTCATTACCTTTTCTATAAAGGAGTAATTCTGCTCGAACATTTTACTAGTTCGGTCTAGCTTTTGAAAGTATTTTAATTTAAGTGTATAATTATTGACAAATATATCAACCGATGATTAACCTGTGCTCTACTAACATCATTTATCTGGTTTAGTTTATTTTAACAATACATTGTCCAATAAACACGGTCTATCCAATCCAATAAACACGGGTTATCACAATTAGCCTATTTACGGCTGCGATGATATAGGCGGCAGATTCCCTCCCGAAATTCATAATCTATCTATCTATCTATTTCAGTGTATAATTGTACCATCAAAAGCTTTAATAGTTCTAATTAAAATAATGAATGCAGTACTCAAAAAAAAATTTGTCGCAAGTATATAGAAAATTACTGAGGTTATCATGAATCATGATTCATAAGCCAGAAAAACCCCCAACTTCTGCCAAGTCTTATACAGACCTATTTCATTGTTATCAGTAATCTCTAAGTTGTTTAAGAAACTACTCCTTCAAAATAATACAACTTTTGTTTAAAACGGAAAATTATACCAAATCATCAATTTGGATTTAGAAAACAACATTCAATTGTCGAACAACTCCATAGAATAACTGACGTCATTGAGATAACATTGTGCAAAATTCATCTGCTCTTCAGTGTTTCTTGATGTTGCGCAAACCTTCGATAAAGTATGGTATAAAAGGCTTATCTACAAGCTACATCGCTTACTCCCCGAAACATATGCCGAACTGATCTCGTCATATTTATCGAATCGATTATTTCAAATTAAACAAGGAGAAGATTACTCTGTTCTACAAAATATACACGCAAGAGTACCATAAGGTAGTATACTGGGCCCCATACTATATTTACTATACACTAGTGATATTCCAGAGATAGAAAATGCGACACTAGCTACTCTTGCAGATGAGACGGCTATATTAACAGTTGGTAAAAATATAAATGAACTGAACTTGAAATAAATTGAAACAAACCAATAACAAAATCTCCATTTGGTGCAAAAAGTTGAGAATTAAACTAAATAAAGCAAAATCTACGCACGTTAACCTTACAAATAAAAAAATTAAGTTGCACATTCCAGTAAGATTAAACAATGTCGTCATACCATATTAAAATTCTACAAAATATTTTGGTATGACGCTTGAGACAAAGCTTAGATGGTAAGAACACGTCACGAAAAAAGAGCTAGAACTGGATCTGAAATACAAACATTTGTATTGGCTAATTAGGCGAACATCTATGCCTTTGACGTATAACAAAGTATTGATCTATAATCAGATATTAAAGCCAGTCTGGGCATACGGTATTCAAATATGTGGTTGGGCTAAACAACTACATATTCGAACTATTCAAACGTTCCAAAACAAAGTATTGCGAAACATTTTTAATGCTCCCTGGTTTGTTCGCATCCAAAGAACTCAGTATTCGAGCCACCCTATCCAATTGGTTAAGTTGATTAGATTAAAAATAAAAATATGTATGAGGATAAGACTCAATATTTTAGTAAAGCAACAAGATTTTGAAGGTCAATCAACATACATAGGTTGTTTTAGATTTCCTATTTTAAATTCATATAATATCAATTGAAAATTTCTGCAAATTGCTATTAAACAATTTTACACACTGTACGGTCTATGAATAATAAAATCTGAAATCTAAAATCTTAATTTATACATAATTGAAAGTGAATATTAAATGTTTTTAATGCGCTTTTATTTCATACTTCCTGGTCGTTAAACTTCCATTTAAAGAATTAATCAGATATAATAAATTCAAATAAATCTTTTTGAATAGCTATGCGAAAATAAATGACTCTAACTTTTGTCTATATTAATATCACATTTCAAACAAAAGCTAAAAATAAAAAAAAAAATAATTAAATAAATTATTTTTTTATCTATACACATACAAATCTGTGCAATGTACAGGAGCTTCATATTGTACTTCTGTGATTGCTGTTCAATTCTACTGTAAAAC
This sequence comes from Argyra leucocephala, assembly GCA_963942445.1. NCBI lineage: Eukaryota > Metazoa > Arthropoda > Insecta > Diptera > Dolichopodidae > Argyra > Argyra leucocephala. Next base: position 45,498,788 of record OZ012678.1, on the reverse strand, counting down.
AGTGTAAAGCTTCTCTTCGGTTACTTCATTTAAAATTTATTTAATATCTCTAAAAAATAAAATGAAAATGAGAGAAAAAAATACTCGTTTTGCAGAAATTATATTTTTTATAAACTCAAGTTGGTGTTGTATTGTATATTGTTTAATATGTTCGAACTGCCATATAAAAATAGTTGTTAGCAATTTAATGTTGTTTTCTTTAGTTATTTTTTTTTTCTTTTTATTTAATTTCTATGTAAATAAAAGTGACTTCGGATAGGCTGCTATTGAAAGCGTTTTTCTTATAATTTTCCATTTCTTTTTTGCGTTATTAAAACAAAAAAGAACAAAAAAACAAATAAATAAAATAGTATAGTAAAGAAAAAACTAACTACAAAAATAACAACAATAAAATAAATAATGTGGTTAAAATATAGGTTAGGAGGTCTGTGCATTATTTATACAATTATACAAACACCTTGGATACTTAAAAAATCTATTATAGACCAGAGTTGGTTAGTTGAATTTTTTTTTTAATATTGGTAAATTAATGCGCGTGTACACCATCACTGATGATAATATAGATATATTTTAATTTAAAAAAGCATAGTGCGCATCAAGAGGTATGCTACATGGTAATATAATTTTTGGATAAATTAAAGAAAGGAAATTTTTGAACTAGACATCCATGTAACCACACGAATTAATTAATGAGTGATAAAAAAAATTATATTATTATAAATGTTCTTTGAGATCAATTACAACTACAATCGATTATTATTCGTTTACAATAAAGTAATCGATATAAAAATAATGACAATTCATTAATTATAATTGAAGAATATTCCAAATGTACCTATAGTTACACCCGAAAACGTTAAATACAATTAATATGAGATTTTCAAGTAATTTTTATATTGTCTTATAGGCAACAGTGTAGAAAATAAAGCTTTGAGATAAGATTAATCTTTACCATTATGTAAGTGACGTGAACTACATTAGGTAGATAAGCGTTAATAAACTAAAACTTATCATAAAACTAATGTCAATATCAAAATTAGGCGATTTCGTACATAATTATAATTTTAATCTGCTCATCACAGATGATACTTTAAAGTCAATTTCCAGGTTAAAGTATTTAAAAGTTAGTTAAATATTAAATTTTTTATCGACATATTCTGTCTGTGCTCATAGCATAGCTGTCAAAATATCTTGGATTCATTGTGATGAGTTTGTAAGTATCCTTCAGTTAAAATGAAATTATTCAGTTTTTCAAGAATTAATGAATTAGTCTACTGTTTTTAATCTACAAAATGTTTTTGTTAGCTAGTATACATACCACTTGTTCCTAGTCTATAGTAGTCAAAACGAATGGAATTTGAACTGAATTTTTAGTACGTTTAGTCGCACTAACGATTAGACTTAAGAAGAGATAGTAGCCATTATACGTGCACCATAACGATCAATTTGTATTTTATCATAGCTTAGATAAATTTAAGTCTTACAATTATTAATTAAAAAAAAATGTGTTGTAACTGCTAAGTACTTTGTATAATTTATACTATCTAGCAAAAAGGAAAGAGCCTGTCTGTACTATAATAATACATAATAAAGAATTTAAAAATGAAAAGAGCAAAATTGAAAATATTGTATGGACTTAAAAAAGGAAAAAAATTTTCTGCTTTTCTCTGAAATTTTTGTCTTTCTCTTCATTAAAAAGTTTTTTTTTTTACCTTTTTTATTTTGTTTTATTTTTTTTTGTCGTTGTTTTTTTTTCTATTTTATTATTTTCTATAAAATGCATAGTGTTAAATTTCAAAGCCTACTTCATGTACCATTCAGCTTGTCTATCAATATATTTGGTAAACACCATCAATATAGTAGTTAAAGCGCATCAAAAACTCATACACACAAACACTATTGATATTTACAATCAAACACTTAAAAGAGAAATGCAATAGAATGAAATGCTTGCAGCTGAGAACGGCAACGGACTTTTATAATAATTAATTGGGAATATTTATACAAACAAAAACATAATAGAGAAATGATTTTGTGAGTTTTTTTCCACTCAATAATCGATTTGTAAATAGAAAATATCGATGATTGATTAAAAAATGTACATAAAAATTTTTTTGAAATATAAAATTCGTCTGTCTGGCCAGTTAAAATAATTAAATTGTTTTATTCAGGTAAATATATTTGAAAAAATTTCAAATTGAAAGGATTGAGTTAAATTAAGGGAATTTTGTGTTTTGAAACAAAAATTAATTTTGAAAAATTTACATTAACAATTTCAAAACAATTTCAAAACAACTAATAAAATTATAAAATTCCTCAGGCTCGAACAAATCAATTATTTACCAAGCTAGACATTATAAGATTAATAAACGCCTCAAAAGTTTCTAAGATTAACTCCATTGGACTTGTTTCCACAATTTTGACACACGTTTCATGCCGTCTTACATTTTGTGTTTGTACGTAAAATAGTATGAAACGTGTTCTAAAGTTGTAGTCGAAAATACTCGTGGAAACCCATTGTAACTTTCTCATTTGTATTATTTTCCACTTTTACAATAAAATTGTTTCTTCTATACTTCTTCTATATAGAATTTACTTCAATTTGAGAAGTTCAGTTTATTTCAGTTCAGGCCAAATTAGTATTTTGTGTTAATGCGTTAAAGTATACTGTTACTTCATGATTCTTGCAAAAAAAAATTAATTTCTGTAACCACCTAATTAATACATAGATTGCCGTAAATATAGCTGTAAGGGATCTTGGAGCATTTACAATATATTTCAGCACTTTATTTGGTAATCAGTTCAATATGAGTGTTTAGAATAAAGAAATAAATATACTTTACACATACTTGTTATGTATGTACTTACAAATGGAACCTTTTCAAGCCAATTCAATTTGTAATATTTTAACTGTCAATTTTAATTCAATATTTAAACACTTATGAATTTCCATAACTCGTGTTACGATCTTAATTTTTTTTTTTCTTTTATTTTTTCTAATCATTTAAATTCCAATCGCTTTATTATGTTTCGTCGCACAATTTTCATTTTCAAAAGTTCATAAATATATCAAATTCAGGATGAATTTGCTTTAAGAAATGGCTATTATATTCAGCTGCCTACTGCAATCATAAGATTGAAACGATTGTTGTTGTTGTTTTTTTTCTTTTGCTTTATTTATCATGAATGGCTTTAAAAAGAAAAATTGTACACATAAAGGTGTGTTCCAAACAAATTTAATCATTTTATTCCATTAATGGAGAATAGGAAGTCTATGACCAATATGTATTTTGTATATAGATATACCTTATATTATGTATATAACATCCAGATATAAATATATATATTTTTTTTTTTTGGTGAAATGAGAAATGAAAAATGAAAAAAAAATCCCGCTTTAATTTTTTTTTTTTCAGAAGTTTAGCCACATTGAGATTCTGTATGAATTCAATAAGCTTTAACATAGAGATGTGGAGTAAAATTGATCAATTTATTATTGGAGGATTATAATGTAAATTTTAATGAAGTCAATTTATTAAATTTGTATATATGATATGCAATTTTATTATATTCAACATATTAAATTAGATCGCAATATTATTGTGATGTTAATAGATTGTAAGGTCATAACCTTGAATTTAGTTTTAGGAGTACATATCTACTTTTTTTATTTTTCATTTTGTTTTCTTTTTCAATTTTTATTATTAAAAAGGAAATAATAATTTAATGTTGAGTCTTATAATATGATGAAATTTCAATCGAATATTGCATGTATTTATACATTTAAAAAATAGAAAGCTATTTGAAAATAAATAAGTATATGTATTTGATATCAAAAGGAATTTAATATTTAACTATTAACTTTGTAGTAAAATATGTGATTAGTTTTTTTTTGTATTTATGATTCTTACTTTACAATCGGTAGGCAAGCTAGGTAAATGAAGATTTACTTAACAATAAATACTTCCTAAAGCTATAGGCCTAGACAAACGCAGAGAATATGCTTAAATATTCTGCATATCAAGAATAACTCTAATTCGACAATTATCGGCACTAGCAAGTCCCATACGTTTTGCATTGTTTTTTTAACAAACCAAACTATCTTTCAGCATACTCATTATTGTTTTAAGCTCTTTCCTATTTTTCCTTCTATAGATTTCCGAAAGTAATCTTATCTTATATAACAAGTCGGAGTTTACCTTCAATCTAATTCCATTGAGCCTGTTTCCATAAGTTTTCACCACAAGAACTTTAACACACGTTTAGTACCCTCTTACATTTTCTATTTGATGGTAAGACGGTATGAGGTTAATGTATTTCACTTTTACAATAAAAATGTTTCTTCTATATACACATTTTTTATTTTTTAATTAAACTGTATTATTTTCACTGTAAACCTCTTTATACACATATTACATAATGGTTGCATCAGCTGAACTAAAGTCAATATTGACCTTTTTCTAGCTGTTTTTCATTGCTTGTTTGAATTATCTGGGATTCGCTTAAAATTATATACAAAACCAAAATGTTTAATAATACGACATTCATCTACTAGGCGAGATTTAGAGAAAAAAGGCTGTAGTACGATAATTGCCGTTATAGACTGGGGTGGCATTGTGTAATTTGAAACGTTGTTTTGTTTCGACTATTTTCAAAAAGTTGCATTGCATAATTTTCTTTCTACCATTTTTGTTTTGTTTCAATCTTTTCAAAATTGGTACGACATATTTTGGTATTGTGTAAAGTTGAAACGGTACTTTTTTTTACATTTGATACGACCAAATTTTAATATTCTACTTCTTTTTGTGGGCCTTATACGTTGCAGATGTTACCTGCCATAATTGCTATTTGTAATTTTGCTGCAACTGGAAATAATATTTTTGACCGGGTGACGCTAGCTTCTTATCAATGACATCCTAGTTCTCTGCTTTGTTCAAATTCTCCTTTGTTTATTATATTGAGCAGGTCATATGTCTCTGGCTACTGAATTGTATGTATGCCCGAAATATCTTCCTTTGTTTTTTTTTGTTTTTTTTGTTTTTTTATATATTATTAACTAAAACTAGGTTAAAAAAAGCTTCATAGTTTTGTATCGTTGCCTAGTTAAAGAATGAGATAGTTTGAAAACATAAAAAAAGTTTCCGTTGTATTGAAAAATGTCATAAAATAAATTTATGTGATTATAAATTTTTTTAAATGTGAAATATTAAAATTTCCATGTCATTTTACTTTTAATAAAAATAACAAGTTCCATTTATTAATTAATATTCATACATAGACATTTTATGTCACCATTGTATCTATAAATATTATTATTATTATTTGTATTAACAAACAAAATATTTTTAGGAAATTTTTTCGTTCATCATAACACTATTCGATCTCATCAGTGGGTATTTTTAGTGTTAGACTACCTATACAACTCCTATTTTTATTTTGATTGATTTTATAACTTATATTAGAAGATGTCAATAATACATCTGTGAGTTATATAAATGTTATTGATATTCGTTTTAAATTATTCCAAATGAAGTACGTAGAAACTTCTTCTCCTTAGGAGTGCCCGTAATGGAATGTAATTTCATATTCCAGATGTTCTAACCATGAACAAATTTCCACAACCCCCCTCTTGTCTATACTGAAATATAGTTTTAAACCCACTCGGTATTTTGACGGTATTAGAGATCACTTGCTACCTCTCACATTTCTCGTGATTTTATTTGTTTTAAGTTATTGAGAATAAATTAGGTACAATTACCTTTTCGTGCTTAATTAAGTACGGTACTTAAATGTTTTTACTACAATATTTGTCGAGTATTTATGGCTTATCAACTCATTAAATGTGGAAAACTACCGTTATTGCCAAGAACTAAGCCTTGGCAATAATAGCGTAGCGTAGTTCTAGTAGCAAAAAATAGCGTAGTTCCATTTCATTTAAGTTGTTACCAAATTATACTCTCAATTTTTTTTGCCATTTATTTTATCCGAATAGCAAAGGGTGTACTTACTGAATCAGGTCAAAAAACCCCAAAAAATCATTTTTTGTCTTCATTGGATCGATTTTATTTCTTTCGAATCTGCTCCAACCCTTACAAGATTATTTTCTGTTTTTCCAACTGATTTTATAATCAAATTAATTTGGTTCACGTCACTCATTATCATTAGCATAAGTTTTCATATTTATTTACCTTTTATAAAAAAAAATGTACCCAGTATAAATAAAAAGAGATTTCAAATTAAATTGCGTTTAGAATCATAATCTAAAAAAAATATATAATTACGTTGTTATTGTAACCAATGGCTACTTTCATATTTTACCTGATATGAAAATATATGTTATAAATTATAGTGCACTTCCAAAATCATCTGTTGCGGTATAATTATTTTTATAACGAGTAAATAATATGAGCGCGTGGGTTGTTTTCACCTTGTCAGTTCTAAAATAAAATTAAAAAATATACAGTCCAATTATTTTTATACCCCATTGCGCCATTGTATTTATGATGATATTTATGAGTCTCATAAAAAGAGTGAATTTTCTATTATCAATAATTTAAAAATTTTGAATAATTTTCACTTATTTTCTGAATATTTTCCATTTTTTATTTTTTTATTTTATAATGATGATCATAATAATATTTGGATCCAATTTTTGGATTATATTAAAATACAATTTTTTTAATTTCTTTTATAATACCCGAAATTTTGAATATGAAGTACAGCAAGATATTAATTATACGTAAGTAGGAAAGCCGGGGGAAGGTGGTACTGAAACGACAATCTTGGTTAAAGAAAAAAAAAATTTATGGGAATTTCAATAATAGGACTTAAATTCATGGAAACATTAACTGAGAGTTTAATATAAAAATTGTACATGATAACATTTTTAATTTGTATAGTCCCAAATCAACACATTTGCAATTAGAATTTAACAACCCTTATTAGTAGATTGAACTTTGAACACATTACATTTATTTTTTAGGACCTCAGACATAGCTCAGATATTGTAAGTCTAAGACTGCGATTCAGTGTCAGTATAATTATTAATTTAACAAAGTTTTTCATTAGTCTACTGTAACTGTAATACTTATCGTCAGCTACGCCACCTATCGTCTAGTACAAGAGAAAAATTTATCTACCAGGGGATTTGAGCCCGTGTGCAGGAAAATGCAATCTAACGTGGCAATAGATTGCATTTTCCTGCATTATATTAAGCTTTACGCAAATAAATTAATTATTAATTATTTATTTATTTATTCAATTCTTAATGTTAGTATACATAAGACCTTTAGTCTTTATAAGAGTATACAAATAAAAATTATTAAAAGAAAATATTAATTTAAATACATACTTAACTTACAACTAAACCAAAAAAATAATTTATAGATAACAAAGCAATTAATTCAATTAGACTAAATTAAACAAACTTAAAAAGAACACAAAAAACAAAAAATAAAATAAAAAGAAAAACAATAAAAATATTTAATTCAATTAAAGTAAATTCAATTCAAAGTAACTTATTAAAAACATGTAAGTAAAAACATGAGAAAGAAAAAAAAAATTAAAAAAACATTGGCTTAGTTAGACCTTACATTCTTTTCTATAACTCCTTCAACTATAAAAAATAAAACAATATATTGTTGCTATGTTAACTATTATCTAAGGTTTGCACATAATGTATTTTACTTTTGATCGAAATTTCTTATAATAGACAAGAATAACCAAATTTCTTTTACTTGATCACAAATTACATTATATTTTGTAATTTTTAACAATGCAATATATTAAATATTGTGCAAATAGAATTTATTGTTGCGAAACTATTTTCTTCATTTTAATTGTTATTTTTTTTTTAATTATTGAATTTTTACAATACCGTGAATCAAACGATGCATATACACCATAAAAAAATGATCACTTTTCAATTTCATTTCTTTTATTTTCTAGGCTGATTCTGCTTCTTTAAATTATAATTTATCGTATAATTATTGGTTATGCGGTTAGTAGGTTCATTTAGTCATTTGCACAAAAAAACAAAAACAACATTTTGTCTTTGTTTTTTTTTTTATTAAATACTTATAATGGTAGTAAATATAATCAGTTTTACAATCATATAGTTAAATAGAATTTTTATTTACTTTTTAGAAACAGATATGTAATATGCATAGTTAAGTTAGTTATAATTTCATATAAGTTAGGTTCAATAAAAATGATTTAATTCAATTTGAAGTATTTAATGGTAATCAAAAGAGAGAATTAGAAAAAAAATTAATTGACCGATTACTTGAATGTAAAATAAATATATTTAATATTGTTTAATTTTTTATCATATTCTATATCAGATCAACAATGTTATACAGTGTATGACAAAAGAAAAAAGAAGAATCTCACTTTATAATAATAGACTTTGATGATATAATTAATACTTGATTAAGCACTAACTGAACCAAAGTTTTAAATAAAAGTGATTAAATAATTAAATTGATTTAAATTGATCCAAGTTGAGCGATGTACAAATTTAACCGCTGATTTGTAATCTTGATTCCGTTACTGCTATATCAAATATTAGTGAACTTAACATGTTAGTTGAGCTATGAATTGAATCAAAATTTGTGTTATTTGAAGGCTGATTACTAAATTATTTATTTAATAATACTTTGCTGCCATACCAGTCATTCATTTATAAAGTGATATTTATTTTTGCTGTATAGGACACAAAAAGAACACAAAATACTTTTAGCTATCGCAATAATAGACATTACAGTCATGCGCGTTTACCATTAAAAAACAACAAATTTAATTTGTACGAAAATGGTGAAAAACAAAGTCACAGAAGATTCAATTACAGCAAGTTAAAACATATTTCATAAATTAATTTAGACGAATTTTGAACAAGAGTGCATTTATTCTAAAATTAACAGTATTTTTATTACTTTTTATGCTAACGGTTTTGTCTCCAAGTATATATAAATGTGCATTGTGCAATTTTGAATTAAAAAGTAAACGGTTTTTATTCAAAAATTGTATTATGCTAAAAAATTTACATTAGAGAACACTAACAACAAACTTTTAACGTTTCGAAACAAAAACAAAATTTTTAAAATGAGAGTTCTGTATATTTCAATCATAGAATCACTTTAAAAAATACACTTCTTCTAGAAGAGACAAGGTGCACACTGCACAGTGATTGCTTATGCGGATGATATTGCTATTGCTGTCTCTGAAAAGTACGTAAATAAGAGATCTGGTGCAAAACGTTTCAAATCAACTACTTTCGAACTGCAGACTCTCAGTAAATCCAAAAAAACTGATTTAGTCCTTCTTTGCAAAAAGATACAAAAATCCAACCAATTTTCAAAAAGTAGGCTTAATATACTTGACTCATTTTGGACAATTTCCGGCACTCACAATACCTACCTATTACCTATATAAAAGACACTTAAAAAAAAATTTAAGAAAATTTGAAATTTTTTTTAAATTTTACATAACTCCTAGTACCCAAACAAATCAATTATTTTCTATCAGTCTCAATTCCCAATTGAACACTACCACCAATCGTAAATTGAAATAGTTTTAAATTCAAATTCAAAATGTTTTAAATTTTATAAACACCCTGTTTAAATGCACTAATTGTTACAATTAATGTACATTTTTGAGCTCAATTAAAGGATAATAGAATGAAGTAATAAATTAATGACTTGATGATTATCATGAATGCTATTAAATTTATAGGTTATGACATTTATTGTTATAAAAATAAAACTGATTTAAAGAGATTGTTTCATATATAAAAAAAATGTTTAACACATAATATTTATGTACATATTATAAATAAATAATTTCAAATTATAAAAACATAATTTCGAATAGAAAAACCGGAATTGAAGAAAGCAAGTTTGTTTTTAGAATTGTATGAATATGAAACAAATTAAAATCCCATTTTTAATTTTATTAGAACAGAAATAGAAGATGTATATAGAATTAATATTAGTTGGTATGTATGTAATTACATTGTACTACATAAATATTATTTGGTATAGAGTTTGAAGATCTGATTAATTAATTTATTTATTTAATACAAAAAAAAACAATAAAGATACATGAGACTAAGTGAATGTCTGCAAGTATACCGGGTGTTCCATACTCCAGAGCATGCGTATAAGCTTTTTATGAGGGGAAAGAGTCGTTATTTTAAAATTTAAATAAAATTTTTTTAGCTAAATCGATGGTGCTCTATCGATTGAAGATATTTTCAACTACCGGGAAGGACTGCAAATCGATTTTTTGAAGTTCAAAATTCACCGAAATTAGCCGAAATCGAGATTTTCAAATGGGAAGATGTACTTTTTTACGCAAATTCGGAGTCAAAAAATAAGAAACTTTTGTAAAGTAATTAAACTAAACCAAGTTAAACTATGTGGGTACCCAAAACTGCGATAAAAAAAAATATGATAATATGAAAAACAATTTTTTTTTTATAAAAATGAATTTTAGTTTACCAAAGGAAAATATGGAGCATTTTCGTTTTATTTTTATTAATTTTAAAGAAAAGTACTAAGAAAACAAAAAAAAATCATTCAACATAAATTTCTTATTTTTTGTCGCACAATCCGAATTTGCAGTAAAAAGTACCACTTCCAATTTGAAAATCTCGATTTCGGCCAATTTCGGCAAATTTTGGGCTTAAAACACAGTTTTTCGGTAATTCCCGGAAGTTGAAAATATCACCAATCGATAGATCACCCTCGATTTAGTTTACAAACTTTGTTTTATATTTTAAAATTACGGCTCCTGAACCCCTCTTAAAAAACTGATACGCATGCTCTGGACCCCCCGGTATATAAAGCATTAAAATTGTAACTTAATTGACTTATGACCTAACTGTATTAAGCTAAGTAAATTTAAAAAAATTCAAAAATTATTTCTATTACATTCTGTACACAGTACACTCCACATACTATATACCGAAAAATGAAAATAAAGTGTTAAATCGAATTAACTGCCTTAGTTTTATAAATCTTTGTATACAGTTTCATGTATTTTCATGTAAGGTACTTATTTTTATGTACCTTATTTTTTTCGTGATTTTTCGTTTTTTTTTTTGTTGTACGATATATATTTATTTGTAGTAACCGTCTTATTTTCTAACTTAAATCATATACAAAAAATTACAAGACATTATATACTTATACTAACTTATTGAACCCATTACGATTACTCTAAATTATTATTTAACTCTTACTGTTCTTATATTCATTTTTTGTTTTTTACATTATAATTATTATAAAATTTATAACATCTTTATTAAATTAATTTTGTGTTTTGAATGTCGCAAAAGGCTAGGACAAAAACCAATTTCAACTTTACTTGTTTTATAAAACTTTAAAACTACTTAAACCAACTTACAACTATAATTAATCTAAAACTTTTAGTAGTTTGATCAGAGATGGTCAAGAAATGTTTGCAGAGTTATAAAGCGTTTTATTTGACACAAAATGTTTAAATTCAGTCTCTGACTTACGATAGTTCATGGTTTTTCATGTTTCGGAACAAATGTTCAATTAAAACTTTATATGCTAATTTCTCTAAAGATTTTCAATTATGGCTTTATAGGATTTTCAGGTATATATAATGAACAGCTGTACGACAAATAAAGATACCGATATTGAGCTCATATGAACTTATATATATTATAGAACATATATGTCCTATTATTTTCAAACTTTTCCCATAATATTTTTAAATTTTTTCTATAATAAATTCTTTAAATACCAAATTTATAACACCCACGGGAGCTTAACCGCGTACTGTTACTTTCCAAAATTTGTTACAATCTAACGCGAAAATAACATCAGAGATTTAATACAAATATCATGTGACAATGACAACGTTCTTTTATGAATTTTTAGTATTATTATTGTAGCGTAATTTTTTTACATACATATTTATTTTGTTCTCCATCCTCGTATTCGTATATCAAATTCAAAACATGCAAATTTGATTAAGTGTGAAATTTAAGTTAAAAACGTTTTTGTCACTAATTAATAATGAAAATTCCCAAGTCAATTCTCCATTATATTTTAATCCAATTTAATAAATAACATTAATTTTTTTTACTTTAAACTAAAATTTTAATTTTCAGATCATTAAAAATTATTAAAGTGGCTTAAAAAGTACATACATATTCAAGTACATATTTACATCTGTATATGTATTCAATATTTTGGGTTTAAAAGAAAATTTATAATAATAAAAAAAAAAAAACACAATATTATTGTCAGAATATCATAGGTCACAAAAATAAATATATGTATTTAATTTCTCATTTAATTTCTTATATATGTACATACTATATAATATACGTATCTATAAAAAATATAAAAATAAAATAATACATTAGTACAATAATTATGTGTTATTAAATCGTTCTCTTCTACACAATCTGTTTACATATTTTTATTTTATATAAATTTTTTAAAACTGTTATTTATTTCAATTTTCGTGTAGAATACTTAAGTGTGTGCAGTTATAGTTGTATTTGAATTTATATCAGAAAATAACGATTAAAATATATGGAATCGTTGTAGTTGTAGATCTTGAATATATTGAGCTTAGGTAGGTAGGTAGGTAGGTAGAGGTGACCATACCAGATGCTTCTGGAAAATCAATTAGAAAGCCTTACCTAGAGTCCAGAGACTGACTCTAGCTAATGCTGGGCAACTACAGAGAAAGTGTTCAAGAGTGTCAAAAGACCAATATAGTTTTCCATTGAGCTTTATATTTTTTTTTTTTTTTTCAAACCTTTCAACTATTTATCATCTATTTTATCCCAATGATGAAGTGTACTGGCCAAGGTCGAAAAATCCAGAAAACATTTGGTACCACTAGATAAAGCATCTATACCTACTGCCCCACCCAGCGTGTAAATGTTTGCTTGTTTTATCTCTCCATTAAGAGCGGGTCCTTCCTCGACGAACTTAAACTTTAAAAATGTTCTAACTTCGTGCATTTTAGTTTTCCCAAAGAAAAAAATTAAATCAATCTCTCAACAATATATTTATCAATAAAATCAATATCTAATTCAAATATATACAATTTTTTATTTAAATGGATATATTTTATCATGTAAATTTTTCACAGTTCATGTTGTGTACTGTTTTGATATTATTGTATTAGATTTAAAATAATCACACCTAGGGTATTGTCGGACGAACACTTCTCTGTGGGAGTCCAGTAGATATTTCTTTATTATTTTAGTATTGTTATTTGCCATACCGTACAAAAAAGCATTTACTAACCATGTAGGAACATTTCATGAAACTATCTTGGTAAATCCCGATAAAGTTTAAGCTCAATACCTTTGTTCCATACTAAGCATCAATCCAAGAAGTCGAATGCCTAAACAACATCTAGGAAGATTGCTGAGCAAATTATATTACCCACGATATTTGTTATCCGAAACAGTTGATTAATTGTAGAAAGTTTGTTTCTGAATCCAAAGGATAATTCAGGATTAGTTTCCTTTCTACAATAATCGGAGTTATTCTTTTGAGAAATAATATCTCAAAGATTTTTTATATAATTTGCAACAGCAATGTTTGGTACAATGTTTACCACTGAAGGCTTTTTCTTTGATTTTATTAGTTTTTTGTTTTGTTGTTATTGTTGTTAATTGTGTAATTTTAGTATTAATTTTTAATTTCATTTTTATTGTAGAAAATAAAATGTAATAATTTTACACTAAGCAGTATAAACAAATAAATTAATAAATAAGTAACTGGATCAGAGCCAAATCTGGTTGATAGTTCTTTCACAATTATGTATTAGTATGGACATATAATTATGTTCAAAAGAGGTTGTATTTCAATATTTGTTTAATTTCTCTTATAGTGACACATGCAATTTCAACTTCCTTTATTTTTTTTTTATTTAAAAATGTTTTATAATTCATTTAATTAGTTATAGAAATTGGGTTTATTTAAGTTTCGGCTCTGACAATAAAACTGTATAAATAACTTTAATTGTTTTCCTTCCTATAGTAGTCCCTTTAACTGAAATATTTTTAAAACAATTTTTTGTATAGTACCAATCCACACATTATTTATATACAAATTATTCAATTCTTTAGACTACAATGTAATTAAATGAAATAAATTAAATTTCTAATATTGTTTGTAAATTTTATTTTCTATAAGAAATTTACATAATTGACTTGAGAAATTATATACAATATACATATGTAAGCCTTACAATTATAAAGACTACTTAAAACCTTATTATACAGAAGATCACATTTTTCTTTTATTTTTTTGTTGTTTGCTTTTACTTTTTTGCTCTCCATTTTTCTCCCGCAAATGCAAAATTCTATTTCAAATCATATCATATTTTTAATAGACTTTATTAATATTCAGAAAATTTATCTTCATTAAATTAAAAACATTACTCTTTTCTATCTACATAATAATCTACAACAACAAAACTATGTATTTATATATCTACATTTATAATATTATATTTCATATAAATTATATTGTATGTACCATGTTGTATGTCGGTACGTTCATTTTAGTACAATTTGGAAAATATTAATCATACACCAAAACAGGAAGACTAAAAGCAAGATGAGAACAGTACCAGCAAAGTGAACGATTCAACTTAATGTGACGAACTATGAAGAAAAAGATAAGAAAATTTATTTATATTTTATAATATATATAAACGCAATTATATTCATTGTTTCTAGATAAAAAAAAAACAACCAATTTAAAATATATACAACAAACATACATACACAATTAAATAAGAAAAAATATAATTGCTTGTTTTTTTTTTTTTTTTATAAAATTTGCATTCAAAAAAAATTTATAATATAACTTTATCACTAGTATTCCAATAGAAATTGAATACGCTAAAGCAAAAATCTATTCTTGAAAAAAGAAAAAGAAAAATAATAATAATAATAACAAAAGTTTTAATAAAATTATTTTAGTAAATTTACTAACTCAAATATATTAAAAGTTAAGTGATTATTAAATCAAAATGACACTTCGATTAACACCAATATTTATTATACTTGGTATAATATTTTTATTATTTTTTCAATTGGTAACACCATGGATGTACAGCATTTCATCTTTAGATCGATCTTATTTTAAACAAAGATGTCCTCAGGTAATATAAATTAAATAATAAACAATAAAATGCATGTATCAATTTGCAACAATTACACTACATTTTAAAGTTGTCAATTTATTTATAAGTTTGAGAAACTTAGAAAATCTTTTCAATTAAAAAAGCAATGGTGTTACAAAACGCACGTTGATTTGAAAAATAGTGTTTCATGTAAAATAAGATTCGAGTGTTATATTACATATATAGATAGTATTACCATATTACTATTATTATTATTATTATTATTATTTTATTTATTGCCTTAATGTACTTGTACAATATGTTATTTTCATTTATTTTAATTCTATATTTCAAGAGCTTATATTACTAGAATATTTACACCTTTAAATAATTTGTAATTATTTAGATTAACCTGACTTAAATATTTAGAATAAATTTAATTTAATTTGCAAAGGACAAAATGGCAAGTAAAAACCTTTAATTAATTATTTTATGCTAATATAAAACATAGTGTAAACCTAACCTAAATCTTAACTAATGTATATTATATAGATAGTAAATTTCTTTAAATAATAGAATTAAACAAGATCGAAATGAAACATGTTCAAGCTAATAAAATGAGCACCAGCTGAATTCTGCATTTATTACTCATTATCAGACCGTGTTTAGTACATTGAGTAATTAATCACAATCATATCTTGAAATATTTAAGATACGGATAAGCTATTTAAAAGTGTCAAAATTATACGAGTATATACATATATTGATGCAATGGATGTATTTAATAATATATATTAGATTCATTAAAAAAAAAAACATTCAAAGACAATAACAATACGCAAAAAAGCTTAGTTAAAACTACAAAATTAAAATCTTAAAACATTTTGAAACTCAGCGGAAATTATAGCTCCACTTGAAATCCTTTGTTACAAAATTCAAAGCAAAATAAACAAATTTTGAATGCCTATAATCTGCCCAACGATAAACATAAGAAAAAAATTCGAAAAAAAATAAAACAAGTTTTAATGTACATGCAGATTAATTATATTTACATTAATTGAAATTATGACATTATATTTTCAATTTCATAACTTAAATTTCTAAGAATTCGATTTATTTATATATACAATAACTAAATTGAATTCCCTTTTTTTGTTATTTTTGATTTTTGTTTTAATTGTTTTCTTACACTTAAGCGACCTTACACTACCTCCTTAAACTACCTCAAATTTCCTGCAGCGAAATATACTCATATTCTGCTAAAGAACTTAACTCGCTGGGTATTTTTAAAAAAAAAAATTAGAGCATTTTATGATTTGAAATGTCATCTTTAACGAATCCTGTACAAAACGGTATAATCAATTCAGCTGTCAAATTGAACAGATTCATTGTGGTCACATGAGAATTAATAATATGATTTATTATCTCCTTAACTTACTTTTTCCTGCCAGCGACTCTGCTTGTAATTTTACATTTCATACAAAACAAATGTGGCTGAAAATAAGAACAAAAATGAACTACTTCTTTTAATTAAAGTTGTATTGCTTTTTTTTGTAATTTTTTTTAGCACATTATACCTATATACATAATAATATATTTTAGAAAGAATTTATATGTGATTCTGATTATGATTATTAATAAATGTCCATAATTATTTTTCTTTCGACACTTGACTGTCATAATGGTACATTACCTATCACTAATGGTGAAATGGTGCAACCTACGTCGCAAATATTTAGAAAATTTTTTTGACAATTTATATTTTGTACTTACTTTTATTTTTTACATTATTTTTTCGTAATTAGTTAGATACAATTAGATACAGTGCATTAATTTCTTCAACAAAACATTAAAATAATTATTTTGAATAAATTTTTTAAACTAATTCATCAACGAAATGCATTATATTCAAAAATAATGCATTCAAATTTGAATTTGAATTACTTTTGAATTATTTGAATTACTTTTAAATTAAAGAAATAATTTAGAAATAATTTAAGTAATTATTTAATGAATTACTTTTTTTAATTTAAAAGTATTTCAATTTATTCAATAAATTATTTATTTAATTTAGAAATATTTATTATTTATTATTATATTAATTGTTTAAAAAATTTTGTGTTTAAAATTTGGTTAAAAATTTAATACTAACTAAATTATAAATAAAACTTAATTTTTGTTTTTGTGTATCAAAAAACTATTTGATTTATCATTTAAATATTAGATAATAAATAAAATGAGTAATTTCATTTTGGGTTAAAATAAATATAATAAAATATGAAATTAAAAGAATTGTATTATGTAATATGTATTTTATTTATATATATTCATATCATATTTTATTTTTGTTATATATACAATATACCTAATATTATTTTTTAATTCAAAAGTAATTCAATAATATTTAAAATTATTTTTAATAATGCATATTATATGTAATGCATTATTTTTGGTAATGCATTATATGCAATGCATTATTTTTGGTAATGTGGTATATGTTATGCATTATTTTTTAATACATATTTTTGAATGCAATACTTTCAATTAATAATTCAAAAAATTAATTTTAACGCATTATATGAAAAAATAATGCATTAATTTAATCCACTACAATAAAATAAATGTGTTAATGTAAACATTATTGAAATGTGTTAATGAAAATATTATGGTAAGAATACATTTGTATTCCATCATTTTCAGGTAATTAGATTTTAAAAAATTTCATAAATTTTAATATAAGTAATAAAAAACTTTTTTTAAATTAATTATTATAATAAAATGAAAATAATTATTTGGCACGCATTTATTCTCCAAAATTTAAGTGAAAATGTTGAAAAACAAAAACAAAAATTCTACCGAACACAAAAATGTAATGTTGAAAAAGTGATAATTTTTGCATTAAGTGAAAGTTTTGTTAAATTTTAAAATTTGAAAAGCATGTTAAATTATACCAAAAATATTCTTAATTGAAATTCAAATGAATACAGTTTTTAACTTTTAATTAAGATAAAAAAAAAAACAACAAATTTAATATATATTTTTTTCTAATTAAATTTAAAGTGAAGAATTTGGAACGAAAATGAAATCATTATAGATATTATTATGTATGTACACACATAAGATTAGAAATTTTCGCAATCATTTAAAACTAAGTAGTTTGCTGCTGCTAAAATTCACATAATCTAGAAGACGTGCAATGAAATCAAAATTCAACTTTATAATTAAATCGAAAGAAACTTTTTTCGACTTCACTTCGATTTGGCTAAAACAAAACTTTAATATTGCATTGATAATTAAGTTCAGAATTAAATTACATATGTTGTTTATGTATGTGGTGTGTATAGTGTGTACATATATTTCTAGTTAAAATAAAAATATTCAATAATTTTCACTTAAACTGTGAATAGCGTGTCATGTATTTTCAATTGGAACCTACATTTAAAAAAAAAAAACCACACTTATCAGATTTTTAAATTAAATTTATTAGACAATAATATTAGAAACAAAATAAAAACAATTTGATTAGTTAATGTACCATGGATGGTTATTATGTATACATGCATTTTTTAACAAGCCAAAAATAATAGCTTGCAATTTTTAATTCTAATTATATATCTAATATTTTTTAAAATAATCAAATTTTAATTAAATCATATTTTATTGCTTTCATATAATTGCTTCTTCCGTCCACATTTTGGCTATCTGGGATCTGGGACTACTGATGATTTTAAATCTAAAGAATTAACTATTTTGTATATTGCTTTCATCTAATCCACTTTGAACCATAGCTTGTCTTTCTTTCCATATTAGTTATTTTCGATATATGTGGATTTTGTTACAGCTGTCTTTCTTTTTCTATTTTCGTTTTCAATATATTGTCACTACAATGTGATGTACTTTAAATGAATACTTCTAATATAATTGTTTTTAATCGAATTTCATTAAATCACCTTAGCGGTCCATCACAGTATTTTAATTTCGGTTGTTTTTAGAATAGTTTCATTATTTCATTTAATTTTGATCAACAGATATAAGTACGGGTTGAAAAAACTGTCACTTGGCATTTTATTTTAATGAAAATTTTCTTCTTATATAATGCACATACACTTTTTTAGCTTTTTTCAGTTTGTTTTTATTATCCACAAAGTTCTCAAAATTTTTGGAAATTTTCCAATTTGTAGACAATATTTGTCAAAAAATTATTTTTCATCAAAAAAAAACTCATTTACACTTCAAAATTATACTTCAGCATACATTCAGTATATAGTTTTACGGTGCGGGACTTCAAAGTAAAATGAAAACGCAAATTTTTTAAAAAGTTTGCACCAGATAAAAGTGTACATTGAACAAAATCATGCTTTCGGAATTTGACCCTGATCTCAAGTATGTCAATATTTTTTCAATATTTTTTCAAAAACTATAGCAATGAAGAATAACAAAGCATCGACAAATAGGCTATAGTTGGAGCTTGGAGCTTCAAAAACTATATTTCTATCTTTAGTTTGCTATTCATTTACGTTTGTTAGGATTCCATAGCTGATTAATAAAAGAAAAAAAAATTGAATTATAAATAGCAAACGTGCTTTTTTAACAGCTTTCATTATTTAGATTAAAACTCAAGACACACACGCAGTTTTTTTTTTCAGGCTTAGTAAACTTTTATTTATTCTTAATTTATGATAGAAAAAAAAATTTATTTTGATATTCTTTTTTGTTTTTTTGTTTTTTTCTTTATATCCACTTTCATAGGTTAAAGAAATCAAAAATTTTAATTTGGAGTCAATGATGGGATTTTGGTATGTTGTTCAATATTATGCATCATCAGAAGAATTACCAGAATATGCATGTATGAGAAGTTATTTTACATTCGATGATAATAATCGTCACGAAAAATTGGTGAGTTAATTAATATGCATTACACCTTTATATAAGTATAGTTGCATTTTTGTCTTATTTGTTGAAAGTGTTATAAGTCTATTTAACCATTATTTTGAGATATTTAACAATTTGTTTCAAAAAAGAATAACACCAAAACTTATTTTAAATTGCATTTAAACTTATTTCTAGAATGGGTTCAAGTTAAATGTTATAATTTGATTCAAATATGAATATAAAATGTTATAATAATACTTGATTCAAAACTTGATTCAAATGTTATAAAACTACTTGATTCAATTCACCATTGTGATCGTCATTTATTTTGCGACCAAATATTTTTCTCAGTATTCTTCTTTCGAGTACTTTTGATTTATTTTCATCACTAATGGTCATTGTCCAGGCTTCGCAGCTGTAGATTAAGACCCGTTGTATTATGATAGTTTTGTATTTTATGTTCAAATTTTTAGACCTGAAAAGGGCCTTGTAAGCGTAGAGCCATTTTTGTACTGTTTGAATTCTATTATGAGTTGTTAATTACATGTCAACCTAACAGCATGTATCTTTTCCAAGAGTATACTATAACTTTTTCAGGCTTTATTCAGCAATGGGTTCTGTCAGATAAAGGCAGAAATCTGAAACCGTTTGGTTCGAAGAACTATTCTGACGAATTACTGAATATGGCAGATCATAAGAATATGTTTGGCAAAGTAAATTCTACTTCAATCTATTTGTTGGTCAGCCCTTTGATTTCATAACTGACAAAATCAAATTGTGTAGCAATGTACGAACGACTTAAAAAAAAATAACTGTTATAGTAGTTTACGGTACTAATTAAATTTATTTGATTAAAGTATGTATACCTAATTTATAATTACTGATAATTTTTATTTTTTTTTACCAACAATTGGTCGTCACTTGATCATCGTTTCATTATTAAAACACTATATCTAGTTTGTAAGTATTCTGTAAAGGTGGTTGGCAAACACTTTGAAGAGCGAAAATAACTATTTTCACCTCTTAAATAATTCCGACATTCGAATGCCAAAAAGACAGAGCAAATACCCATTGATATATCGTGAAAGTATCACAGTGGTTCAAGACTGATAATGAAAATTCGTTTAAAATTAAAATGACTACAATCACATTCCATTACGGGCACTATCAAGCAGCAATAGTTTCTACGTATTTGATTTAAAAAAAATTAAAACGAACATAATTGCAACATTCTGTAGGTTTTATCTTTCACTTTTTTCTCAAACTATTCCTTTTTTCCTATTCCTTTTAGTCACCCATTCACACCCAATGTATAGAATCTTCTTTAACCTAAGTTTTGACTGTTAAAAAACTGAATCCTAATTTATTAGCATAATTCAACCTACTAATTTTATTAACCCCACTGGATGACTATTAAGAGACGTTTATGTGCTTGCTCTAGGCATTAAATTTGACTATACAATTTGTGATCTTCACTATAACATGAAGATTGCATCAGTCACGTTGGAAGAGGCTTATATAATCGCATATAATTTAGTTTGTGTAATCTTGTAAGGAAATTATTATAAGAATTATAAGGTTTTACGCTATCTCAAATCAATTTTTAATCAAAATTATGTAATTTAATATGATGATCGTTACTAATTTGTTTGTACCTAATTTTATGGAAATATAAGACCTCATAATAAGACCTCAATTATAAGCCATTTTGTAATAGAGATAAAGATGTAAATTTTGGAAGGTTAATTCACCATAAAATTTATTCTGATAAATGGGATTTCAAAAAATATTCAATAACTGATTTACAATACAACAATAATAATATTATACCACAAAAGATGAAGTAAAATACTTTTAGGAATATACTTAGATAAACTACTATACATTTTCATATATAAAGTCCGTTTCAATGAAAAGAAATGTACTGCTACATACTGAGAGGGTCTGACTTCCTCTTCTTTGAAAACAAAATATTAATATACAATTCAATACTGAAATCAATCTAATCTTACTACATTCAACTATAGGACATTCAATTATGGAACTATGGGTTAAGAAAATCAGCGTTTCCGAAACAAGGTTGTGAGAGCTGTCACCAAATGATGCATGGTTAGTTGCTAATAATGTAATTGAAAATAACGTACTCATCTCTGCATGAACCATACTAAAAATTACACAAAATAGACTGGGAACAAAACAACCAAATAGCCAAACTTACGTGTTGATGAACACACAAAATGATAGGATATTCAAAAGAAGAGTACCCGAACTCTGGAGAAAACTTAAACTTGGATTTTACTCTATTTTTTATCTAAAAAAATTTTTTTATTATGTATAGTTTGTCAATGAAGAAAGTGCTTCATGTTATTAGTATAACATACTATCATATTTGTTCAATTTGTAAAATTATGTAAAAAACAAATTACATTTTCTTACTTTAAAATTCATAAATTATATAAAATAGTTATTTTAAATCTAATTTGAAGCTCCTTCAACTAACAATAAAAAAAAATATTACTTAATGACAAAATAGAAATTTTGACTTTCTTTTCTTAAAAGAAATTTTCGATGTCTCGAATTAATTCCCCATCAACAAAAATGATACGCTAAAACAACATACAAAAAAAAGAGCAAAAACAAATACCGTCATGATCAAATTTATACTTCGAATTGGTAATCATTCTTCCATTATTGCAAAAATGGCAATTTAACAAATTAAAAAAAAAACATTCCAACTTAAATTCCATATCCAAAATCGGTGGTGAATCTTATATATCTACTCTACTATCAATATTTGAAAAATCAAATTTAAAAAAAAAAACCTAAAAACTTGGTCACCTAATTATCATCATTTAAAACAAAAACCAAAAAAAATGAAATAAAAAAGAATCGAAAGAATGTATAAAGCCCTTCCGACAATCAATACTTCCTCCTTTTCAATAAATATTTTCCGAAACTTTTTTTTTTTTTAATTATTCGTATTTTTATATCCTGATATGATCTCTTTCTTTTATAACCTGTTCGACATTTCCATCTTTTCCCATATTGACGATGACAAAAATATGAGATAAGTAAAAAAAAAAACAAAAAAATGAATACAAAAAACATACCCCTCTATGGTCACCAACATAACAACATTCTGATTGTCCGACACAAGTTTTAAAGCCAATCTAAATTTTATATACGTAAATACCCGGCATGCATATAATATATATTATATACTATTGCTCTACTTTTGATTTTATTTTACACAGTTGATATACAATTTTCTTATGAAACAAAGTAGAAACTGTAGAATGGATCAAAATTCAAAATCTGTTGAAACAGTAAAATAACTGAAAATAGTATCCAGTTTAAAAAATAAAAAATAATAAAAAAAATTTGTGGTAGTCAGTCTGGTCATCATAATACAACTTTATGTGCATATTATGTACATATTGAACTTATATATATCATGTATATATATGTATATATATATAAGTAATATAGAAACGAGATAAAACTTATAGATTGGTAGTTTTGAAATTCGCATCATTGATTTTTAAAACAAACTGGCATTTGAAAACTTTGTGATGTGTGATTTTGTATTACAGGAAGAACTTTAAATTAATTAATTGTGTGAAAAAAAGGTTTTTTTATTTTTTACAATTTTTTTTTTTTATTTGTTATGTGAATAAATGATGACATTCCAAAAATTTAATTTTGCGATATCGTTGCGACAATTGGCCCATACATGCGAAGAAGTTCAAGTTCAAATGAATGTATATTGTAAAGAAAAATTTTAACAAGCGAAAAAATAATATTTTTTCTGTTCCCATTGTGATAATGTCTTGCGCCAATTTTTAAAAATTTATTAGATTTGATAAAAATGTTTCTAAAAATATAGAAAAAACACCAGCAGCAAGATATTATAGAGAACATATTAAGGGCAATTTCAACTATTTCTTCAAGTGGTGCTGAAGTTACAAAAACACCATCTTCTTGATCGCCACATGGTATCTCCATTGTATTCAAAAGGAAATTTTAGACTATAATGGACAGTACTTGTACTTGTACATCGATCGGTGACTCCATGGAGGTAACAAGAAAGAGATGAAAAAAATACATTATGTAACAAAAATGTTATGCTTGAATTGGACGATATGCTACGAAAAAAGGATTGTTTTACGGAAATAGAAAACTTTGTTTTGAGTTAAATATTTAAATGAAGAGGAAATAAATATGTTTTTAATACTGGACCGGTGAATTTTACGTAGGGAATAGCTAGTAACAATATTAAGCTAGATACTACCAAAAGCAGTAAATATATATTTATACTATCTTTGGTACTACGATACGAGGATTATTTTTAGTTAATCGTAAATAATACAACCATATAATGGGTTAGTTTTTTAACCATTTAGTACACTTTTTTTTCATAATTAAATTTTGTCTTTTCGGACAAATTATCTATAATTACATGCGCAAGTGCAGTGTGTTTAATATTTAACTGCATTTACTATTTTCGAACAAAAATTTTATCGAACATCCAACAATTTGTATTAAGTCAGAAGTATGTATTAAAATTTAATACCACTTCAATTAAAACAACTGCAGCTGATTACTGGCTGATTACACGCCACATTTTATTAAATTTTATTGGTTTTGAAATATCTCTAATATATCTACATATTTATACACATAATATTATAGCATGCATAAACGCTTATCGGGATATACATATATGTAGATACAAATAAATACCAGTTAGGAGGTTTTTTTTGGTTCATTTAACTTTTAGAAATGAAATAATATGTTGATAAAAATATAAATTATGCGCCAGTTCCTGTCTTGGTATTTTAAAGAAAGTTGCATATTGACTTTTAGTTTTAATTTTTATTATAAAAAAAAAGAGAAAAAAAAATAAAATAAAAACAAAAAATCAGAAAAATGATTTCGCGTTCTTTAAAAACAAAACTTTTTTTTGTAAAAATAATGTATATATATATATATATATATAGAGATATAAGAGATATGTTTTTGTATTTAAATGCATTCGCATCAGACAGCATTATATTATATTAATTCACTTTTGAACCTACATCAGGTTGCACACATACCACAAATTATATATTTATAAGTAATGAATATTAGCGGGTTTGTGAACAGTGCAAAAACATATTAAAAGGCGCAACAACATGTTGTGTTGAAAATTGCACGCATACAATTGGAATGTTAAAAAGAACAAATAATATACATAGTGTTTCAGGAATAGCCTGTCATACATACAGGAACGCTTTGTGAGCTTGAAAAAAGTATTTGTTTTTTTTTTTTTTCAAATCAATCCTACGAGACTATTACAAGCACAAATTATTCCCAAAATATCCTGTACAGTTGTTGTTTGAAAAAAAAAATAGTATAGTTAATAAGAAAGAGTATTGTTTGGGAAATTAAAACGCATTAAATACTCTTTCATTGTTATTATTGTATAAGGCCTTAAAATTTTAAACTTTTTATGCGATGCCATAAGTTTAGATGTGTGTCTCTAAACAATAATTTGCGTATACGAAATTTTATAATTTATTATAAGGGAATATTACAATTTTTTACTACTTTGCTTACTCAGAAAATGAACCATAAATGAACCATAAATGAACCATACATGTAACAATCTAAAACTCATAAAAGAAGATTTAAGTTCAAATTTCTACAACTTACAATTCATTTGTTTTTATTTATTTGACTTATTATGCAGGGTAGTCTTGACATTTTGTCCTTTCCCGTGTAAATGTAAAAAATTCGTCCATTTCGCGTAGCTCAACGTAATCCATCAATTGCTTACGACAGTCAATTTCTTTACCAATATCTCGAAAGTATGTACTATTGTAGCATATTTCACGATGTTTTTGAACACCTTTGTAAATAAAATTAATTTTATGGTTTGCGACATATATCAGTTAAGATAATGTCAAAATATTTGTATGAAAAATCTTGAACAAATCAATATGTAGTTTAATACACTAAGATTATCGAGTCTACGACCAACACATTTCGATAAGTAGATTGGTATAATAATTTTTGGTATACCATATTATATATAATCTCTTGGTATTGGTACCATACTTTTACGGCCACCAACATCATACACATATTTTCTAAATAATATATAACAACGTTATTTTGAACCCTTCTGAACGAAATGAATGTGAAGCCTTGTGCAATTTTCTCATTTTAACGATTTGTGATATTACCAAAACCATATTGAATATGTAAAAATTATTAATTTATTATCTAGAAATTAACGTAGAAAAAATTAAGACCATGAGAATAAATAACACCAATACAGACAAAATCAAAATAGAAGGCCAAGCAGTCGAATATGTTGAAAACAACAATCGGAGGAATAGAATCAGATATCAACAACAGACTATGTAAGGTCTTAGCCGCATTTGGTGAAATAAGTTCAAATTCAAAGAGTAGCTAAAAAAACAGAAAACTCAAAATTAGAATATTATAAGCCTGTGTAATGTCAACACTTCTGCATGGAGCGAAAACTGGATGACAACAAATACAGTAAATCAAAAACTTCAAGTATTCGCGAACAAGTGCCGTAGAAGAATTTACAGAATATTTTTATTTGTTTATTTATCTCAAAAGAGTCCAATTGCTCGTACAGAGAACACTTCTTTGTTTTAACAAATAACAAATAATTGTACTGGCCAACACCATCAGTAATAGGAACTTATGGCAACTAAAGAAGAAGAAAATTGAAATGATTTTCTGTTATCTCTTTCTTATCTTTACTTTATATAATCAATGTAAATTCACCCATAGTAAAAATAACATTTATACAAATAATTAATACTCGTTAATAAATATACTGCAATTATCCTTAGACATCCTGTACATTATGTATGAGTGTTCCCTAGTATATTTGTATGTATTACAAATTTTTTTCAGTTCTCAAATAAATTGTTGTGAAAAATTATTTTTTTTTTTTTGTTTTTTTTTATAAACCTGAGAATTTTAGACCAAACCGCGTGAATATTTAAAGAAATTCGCCTTCATAAATTTTTTATGGCTTAACAAACATATTTATAACATGAACGAATATGCTTGAATATATACAGTTATAAAAATATTATTGTAAACATATGTAATATACATGCATATCTGTGCATCGAATGGCAAAACTTTCTGTTTTTAAAATAAATTATTTAGTGGGACATATTTCAACAACAAACAATTTTCAACGGGGCAATGAGAACCAAATTTTTTGAATGAAATTTTCAATAAGAAGAATAATTCCAACATTTTATGCGTTATTTTTAATTTTACTTCAAACTTTAAAGAAGAATAAAAAAAAAAAAAGCAACATTTTTTTAGTAAAACATATTTTGAAGGAGTTTTCATTTTACATTATACTTCAGGTGACCATGAATTTTAGTTATATTTATGCTGAGGATCCCTATCGTGAACCACTAATTGGTAATATTACATGGAGAATACCAAATTTTGATGTACCAGCACATTGGGTTCATACTGAATACATATGTAAGTTTATAATATACGTTTAATATAATAACCAATCTTTGTGATATACAATAATGCTTCAATGACTCGATTGTTTCACTTATACTGTGTGGCATGTGATACGGCCCGTCCTGTTAAAACCTTCTTATTTCTTTAAAAATGGTCTCGACATAACAATTATTAGTGTAAAAATTTTACTTACACATATAAATTTTCAAATAATATTTAATTACCATCTGTGACGTTTGTTCTAGGTGGGACATTACAATCATGATTGTCACCTACATTCTTGCGAATTACTCTTATGTCTAGATACTGGATAAAATTTGAAAAACTTAAAAAGAATAAAATATATGAAAGAGAAAACACATACATTAAAATTTGCTTAGAAAGTTTGTAAAACGAAAACAGACAAAATTTAGTGGAATAAATTATGATGGATCGAATTTAATATTATTAAAGAAATTTAATGAAGATAGTAAGACAAATAATTATAAAATTTTAGTTTTAGAAGAAGTAAACAGAGTATTGTGACACTAGACAATAATAAATCAAAAAGTTATAATACACATTTTACTTTTAAATTTAAGCACCTTTTTTGCATGATGCTTACTTGTGTTTTCTTCCATTCTAACTATGTGACCTCATATATTAAGTCTTTTTTCGTTAGGTCCCATTAAAAGTTGTATTTTAACTTTTTTTCCTTTCGTTCATTTCAATCTGCGTTATATAAGCTATATGCAGTTCATAATAATTGTTAATAATCTAGCTAGACTTCTGGAGTAGATTGTTCAGAGCATAATAAAATAATAAAGGTTACTATCCCATTCCTCTATTTCATTTGCCTGTATTTTCAATTGTCTGTATTTCATTTGCCTGAATTTCAATTGCTTGCATTTCATTTTCCGGTAAGTATATATATGTACAATTTATGGGCTTAAAGCATACTGAAACCAACATGGACTTAGGGTATCGAACTGTGGGGTATGACAAGAAATTCAAATATAGAAATTATTGAACGTTTTCAAGCAAAGAAATTGTCAACGTACATATTTAGAGAAATTGTCAATCCACCTTGGTATGTTCAAAAGTTAGTCATAAGAAATGACTTACAAGTAAGATCTGTAAAAGAGTAAATAACTGCTACAACCAAAAGGAAAAGATATTGGATCCGGTTAGGAAATCACCCAAATCCACCGGTGAAAAAACTGCTGAGCTAATCAACACAAAAGATTAAGACGCTTCTTAACAGCGGACCTTTACCACTTAATGCTGTCAAATATAATGTAAATCCTAGGAGTATACATTTATTTAAAAGTACCATTACAAGCCAATATACAATTCAAAATTGAATACATTTGTCATAAAAATTTATAGAATATCTGTTAGAAGTTTTTAAGATAGATTGTAAATAAACGCAGAAGTAATAAAAAAAAATTATGGGTTGGACCCGAATCCTAAATACCAAATACAAGACCCAAAATACCTAAATCCCAAAATCCGACTTTAATTTTGTTTGTGTGGCTACACATAAAAATTATTTGAATAAATATTCTGGAATTAAAACGATATTTTAAAAAAGGGATTTTTTGAGAAAGCGAGATTTTGAAAAACGAGATTTTAAGAGACTTGATAAATATTATGCTCTCATAATATTTATCATATCCATCCAGTAGTACATATCCAGTGAAATGAAATACAGGCAAATTACAAGTTCCCAAATAATAATTTTCTTGGTGTTCGATATGCCATCTATTCTATATGGAGACATCAATGTTTATGATACGGATCTTATATTATAATATATACATACATTGAATATTGATAGTTTGATCTTATATATGTTGCTTAAATCGCTAAGAAAAAAATAATTTTAACTAGATAAAACAAAATAAAATTTCATATAATATGCACATAAATCATATATTCTATAATGTTTTCTAATCTATTCCTCCAATACATATAATATTTCTACACTCTGACTCTATATGACGACCACTTGCAATAAAAAAATAAATAAAAAAATATGGATACTAATTTTAATTTTAACTTGTAAATCATTTTTAATATATTTAATTTTTATTTTTTTTGTTTTTTTTTTAATCCCAAAACTACGACATATAATGAAAACATTTCATTTTTACTTCAACAAAAATCATTAAAATGTTGATGAAGATGAAGGAATTTATAATACATATGTTATTGACACCGACTATGAATCATGGGGCTTAATTATGCATTGTGCGGAAAAATCAAAATCACCACGTTATTTATCAGCGCTTTTATTATCACGGAAACCGAATGTAGAAACAAATGTGGCCAGTTTTTTAAGGTAAGTTTATGATATTTCATTTTATTTACAAAAAGAAAATTAATGATAGATAATCAAAACATATTTAGGTTTTTAAATAAAAAATCGTATAATCGTATAATCTGCGGCTCATCGGAGGTATTAATGAAATTTTAGTAATTTTCCAAAAGTAATTCAGTTGCATTTCGTTTTACGAAAACATCTGTGAGTTCTTTCTACTTTATGAACTAAATGAACTATATTTAAAAGTCGGAGAAAAATTATGGCTTATTAGAAACTAAAATAGGCTTGATATTAATTCGTTGGACCTGAAGAAAGTATTTTTATCGAAGTATAGTTAGATATGTTAATCATGCGGGTTGACAAAACTCATTTAATAAAACAAATTTCTGGTAGCATTCATTTTGTTATTTTAATGGTAGACTATAATCAACCACGAACCACTTTATGAAAAACTTAATGATTTCAAGAAATTACAGCACAACCTCTGAATCACAATAGACACGATATATGCCGAAGCCTCATATACAATAAAATATTTGTTTGCATAGAATTTTTTGTAAAAATAATTTTTTAAAAACAGTAAAAATAAAGTACTTACATATCTATCTATCCCAATTTTATCTGTTTTTCTTTAAATTTAACATAATTTCTTTATTCTCTGAGTTATTTATAATTTCGACTGAAGTTATTTATAATTTCGACAGATGAATTTTGAACAGATTTAATTTTGGTGAAACCAGGTGAAACTGAGAAAAATCACAGTAAAAATAATTTTAAGAATTAATAAATTGGTTGTATAGTTTGTATGGGTTATTTGAGTAATCGTGACTAGAATATTTTATTAGTATTTATAGTATATGTCAAAATTAGTATAAATATTTTCGTTTTGTTTAAAAAAAAGAAATAATAATAATAAATAATAATAAGAATAAAATAATAAATAAAAAGCAAATGTTTTGTATTTATTTTAAATATTTTCTGGTATCATAAAACAATTTAAGATGAGTACAGGAAGGAATTGTTGTTACCTTGTTTGTCATTTTTTCAAAAGAAAAAAATTTCTTTTTTGTTTTTAATTTAATTATTGTTTTTTACATTTTTATTGTTTTTTTTTTTTACTTGCGGCTCAATTTAAATTTACATTTTTATGAATGTTCAAATAGGAATTAATATCAGCATCTCATCAATGATCTAAGCATGTATATGACCAATTTCTATAATTGAAGACGCATAGAAATAAAGATAAATATGATGGACATTAATCTCAAAGTAGGTGAAAAATGAAATCGCTTTCGAAATCGTTTTATTAATTTTTTCTCTTAGTATTTTCTTTTTTTACTTTTTCTGATTTTTATTTAATGTATCTATGACTTTATGTGCTGCTACCTGATGAAGAATAATATGAAACGTTCATTCAACTTAATTCAATATTGCATTGCATTTAGAAAATTCATATCAATTGATATGCGTGATTTTTTTTCAAATGATTCCTAAGTTAAATAATGAACTTTTTGTATAATTAAATATATGTAATCAATATTTTTTTTTATATATTATATGTAAAATAGTTAGGTGAATAAATTTTAGTTTCATACAATATATCTTTTTCATAAGTTCCAAAAATATGTACTTCATCTCTCTCGTTCATATCATAATAAATTCTTGACAGATTTACAGTCAAAAAATAATTCCAAATTATTTACACTATTATAAGATTAAGATTTCTTTATACAAATATTGATATATATGTATATTATGTATGTACATTATTTTGTATATTATTGATCTTTATGTATTTTTGTTTTATTTTAACATCTAAATTAAGACCTTAATAAATATTAAAGTCACTTCATTTCTTAAAGTCTACCTTTAGTCATAAGAGGATAGCGTATCGTTTACTGCCCGTTATAATTGCTTATAAAAAACATTCGCTTATACGGAAATGGTTTGTTTAAGTGTTGGTTTTAAAAATTTATTTCCGGTTAGAACGTTTGGAATGTGGAATATAATAAAAAGACTAATCGTCTTATGTACAATTTATTTAAATAAAATAAATAAATATAGTTATTAAGGACTTGTTTAAAAAAGAAATTATTAGTTTAAAAAAGTTTTTTGAATGTTTAAATTTTTTATATGTTTAAATACGTAAAATCAATATAGAGTTTACAAAAATTTTCTTAAATAAAAAATATATGAGATTCTATTTGCACTATATACTTTATTCGAAAACGAGAGAAAGCTTGAGAGATATCATTTTTTATTCTTTTATATAGTTTTTTTTTTCATATGTAACAATTTAACAGATACATAATAACAAATATTATTATTATTATTATTAATTGACCACAAGTTAAATGCTGGCCAATATATCATCAAAAATTATCAAGGCTTAGTTTTCAATATAATTTTTCATAAAATCGTTCTAAAAATGTATGATAAATACTGGATCTAAACAAATTTATTTTATAGGTGCTATTACGTAGTTTACTTTATGAATTTCTAAATTATTTATTGTAATTCGATTTTTTCAAAATAATTTTTTCTTTCTTTTTTCACAGGGACAAACTACCTCAATATGATATTGATTTATCATTTATGTTCGAAATCAGGCAAGATGATGAAACATGTGAATCAATTCAAAATGCCAGCGATCCACTATCTTTTACGTTTAATAGTCAAATAAACCGTAAACGAAAATTTTCTATAATTCCAAATAAGTAACATTAGAAATTAATATAATACGATTTTTCAAAGTTATTACATGAATATAAATTGTAATATGTAATTATTAAAATTAAAAATATGTAATAAATACTGTGTAAAATATTTATTTTATAATAATTTAATTTCATAATATCTGTCAGAAAAATGTTCAAATTTAAATTTGTTTTCTTTTATTACTATAACTATACTATATACTTATACTACACTCAACCTACAATCCACTTTTCACATTTACATTTTACAATTTACGTCTCTACAGTCTACACTCTACTCTATCATATATATAGTCTTATACCAGTTTTTTTATACCAGCTACAAACTTCAGTTGACTTATTTTATTTTAAAATTCTTAGCTCAACTAATTTGAACAAAACTTTAAATTTTGAAGACTTTTTAAGATTTTTTTTATGATTGGCATACTAAAAATTCAAACTTGGTATTTGACATTAGATTATTCCGCCATTCCTTAATGTCAAAATTTTCGTTTTTTGTTTTAAACTGTTTTATTAATATGGAAATTTATACATAAACATCTTATAACTATGCTAGGATTGTGATTATGTACATCAAACCAACATAAAATTTATATTTGTATTTCATTTATTAGGTTATTGGATAAAACGTTGTTGGCAAATTAATTGTGAAATATTTTTAAAATTCTATCAAATCAAATTAATTGAAAAAATTAAAATTACAAAAAAACTTTAAGCTTGACATTTAAATGCCCGCCAAAATAAATTTGCTTCGAAGACTTGACTTCTCTGCTTTTGTCGCCTGCTCAAAGTGATTTGATTGATTTTATTAGTAGGTAACAAACAACGAATTAGAATGGAAGTGACTATCCATACAAAAAAGTGTCCAATGATTCTTTGCTATTTTTTATGTCAAACAGAAATAGACGAATATATTCGTTCAATATATTTATAATAAAAATCAAAAATTTTGTTTTTTAATATTTATTTGACAACAAAAAATTTTTTCCTACTTCATTGCTAGTGTTAGTACATTTTGAAAATTTCATATATCCATATATTACACACTACTGCTACATTTTCAATATTTCAGAAACATGAATGATTATTTTTTTTTTCAAATAATTTAACAACAATACTTTTCTGTGTAATAATAGAGTACGGTAATAAAGTAAGAGAGTTTAAATTGAAAAAACATTGTTATTTTTATTAAGATCAGATTTTGATACCTCTTATTTTATTCATACTCAAAGATTTTAATAATTTTCTGTTTAAAAAAACTATATTGGACTAATACTAAAATTTTTTTCTTTTTGACATAAATAAAGCAAACAGAAAGAGAAGTACTAAACAAATATGGACAAAATGTTTGTATTTTTGTATGGGATACTCACTTCCATTTAATTCTAATTCGTTGGTAGGTAAGGTATGCGTTGCGTATGACATGACGTTAATTTTACAAACCCAAATAGTTAGAATAATTTGTTAATTTTGAACAAACCAAATAATTTTTTAAAAAATATTTAAAAAAAAATATATTTTCACAGGAAATGGTTATACATAATATAATGTATTTATATAAATATGTATGTGTATAAATTAATTGGTATTCTTATAATTGAAAAGATCGAATTTAATTTTGTTTACTTAATTTTGCAGATCAAATTAAAAGTTACAAAAAAGGAAGAGAATATAAATAGTGAAAATATAATTAAAACAAAATTAATTGCTTCTACTAACCATAAAATCTTTCTACAATCCTATATAAACATAAGAAATGGAAGCATCTTTTTGTATCTTCAAATATTTCTCTTAAGCATAAAATTATTACGATAACTCTTATAAACTGAAATTTAATATTACCATATCAAGAAACAATAACATTATGTTATTGTATAATATAATATAATCACATTGAATAGGTACATCGTACATATACGCAATTCAAAACGTGATACCTAATTGCGATTTGCGGTGCGAGTCCCAGCTACAATAACATGAGATTATAGACGACCCAAGCGAATGAATAATGAATGAGTGTGATATTATTTATTGAAATAAATTAGTTGCCTATTATGCATTCATATAAAGCGTAACATTTTTGTTTTGAAAACATTTTTTTATATCTCAAAGTTATATTATGAACTAAATTAATTGCGTCTATCAATGTGGTAAAATAGTTTTCCAAATTAATTTGAATAAATAGTTTTTAATTTTACATTTTGCGAAATTCAAATTGTTGAAGTAATAAACCCATATTACAAATTATCTAATGTTTACTTGCTTTTTTATCATTTTGTGGCAACACTTTTATTTGCCAAGTTTAGAATATCATGAAGAAAAGGAGAAGAAAAAGAAAATAGAGTCGCGTAAACGCAGAAAAAAGCCCAAAACATTTTCTAATTGCATATTGAATATTTTTGTAAATACAATTTGTGTGAAAAGAAATATTTAAAAATATTTGTTCAAAATGAATTAAACAAATTGATTTTATAAAGTGAATAATTATTATTAAATTTGTTTTGAAAAGCTAATAAGAAAAAATGAATTATAAATATGTGAGCGCAAGATGTCATTTTTGACAGGAAATTTCAACATAAAAAATATTCATCAAAAAAACATAAAAATTAAAAACATTAGTGAATAAAAATAAAAAATATAGTTCAATAAAGGAATAGAATATCTTATTTAATTATTATTATGTGTTGAAAAGCACTTTAATTTCATTTTAAATGGATTAAGGTACACGGGTAGGTTTAGTTTGTTTAATCAAAAATTTATTGTTTATGTTGCAACTTTTGTCTTTTATAGTATTTAATAACAAACTTTATGCAAAACTATTGATATTATAAGTACTTTGATGAAAATTTTAAATAAAATTTAGAAAAAAATAGAATTTTAAATGCACAAGCCATCAAGTAAATTGTACCAATGTTTTGATGCATAGCTATGTCAAAATTCTTTGGTAGGGTGAAAACATAAGAACTGTCATTTTTAATTTTATTTTTATATCATTTTATAAGTAATATATTTAAAAGTAATTAAATGTAAAGTAATAAAGTGAATTAAAAGCAATTTTAATAGATAATTAAACTTTTATTTTTAGGATAAAAACATAGTTCATCATTGTAATTAAAAATTTGTACCATTAATCAAAACAATGACTTTTTGGGGTAAAAACAGTGTCATCGTCCCATTGGACACCTTAATTAATAAAGAAAAGGAAAACACAAGTAGACCTGTAGCTGCAAGATCATGTGGATCTGTAGGACGATGGGGTAAAATGGGTTTCACTTCGACTCGAACTTATGCACTTAAAGTTCCAACACATATCAGTCCAGCCACAGGTCAATCACCCGATCAAATAGGATCTCCTCCTGGTGCTAATAATTCAAGTGGTGGACCATCGGGTTCATCACCACCTGCTGTAGAAGTTCCAAAACCAAAAAAATTCTTCAAAAGTCGTAATACAACAGCTCCATTAGATTTTATTCGTTCACAATTTATGCAGCATCATATGTCACATATTGCACCAATATCACCTGGTTATTCATTACATGTTACAGATTCAATAACTCCTAGTCAGTCAACAACTGGAAAAGATGGTGTAAATCCTAGTTTAAAAATTAAAATTGGAAAAACTAGTAAAAAACGTCGAGAAAGTAAAGAACCTAAAGAGGAAAATTCAGTATCAATCGAAACAAAAGATAGTAATTCATCAACAAAAGAACATAAAGAACGAAAAAAATCAACATCTTCAATTGATAAGCCAATTAAATCACCAAAACCAGTTAAAAAGAAAAAAGAAGAAAAACAATTAAAACCTGAAGCACCACCATCTCGTGTATTAGGCAGAAGTCGAAAACCTGTAAATTATAATGAAGATGATGATACCATTCCATACAGACCCTCTGAAGTGCCTCCTACTGCAAATAAAAAATTAAGTTGTAACAAAACAAAAACACAAGATTCACAAGATGAAGAGAATAATATTGATGATGAAAAAACGATTGATGAAAATACAACAGTACCAGCTGAAATTTCACCTATTATTACAAAATCGGATAATAAAAAGAAAATAAATAATAAAGTTACTGCTACTGCTGATGTTAAACAAGACAATCTTGAAAATGATGACAACAAAAGTATTACTACAAATAATAAAATTAATAATTTAAATGCAATAGAACATCCTCCTATAGTTTTGCGAATATCTAAGGTAAGTTTTTTGTTTTGTAAATGTTTAATAGTTTTCAATAATACACGAATTAACTAAGATCATTAATAAAAAAAACATGATCCTTTCGGACAAATATTTGAAGTAAATAATTATTAGTCAAGGCAAAGTTTTAATTAAAGTATCACTAAAAACAGTGACATATCTTGATTAATCACACTTTTTGCTTTGGCAAATCATTTTATTCCTTTTGTATTTAATGTTTGTTAAAAGTTACATATCCTACCTTAATTTACTGCAATTTTCGAAAATTTATATGAATTAATACTTTATGACATTTTTAAATTTAGTTTAATTTGAATTATTTTATCAGAAAAAAATATTTTAAATTACACAAATACATATTCATAATGAATTTTACCTCTTTCTCGCAATTTTTTAACATTTCCGAGTTAAATACAAATTCTTTTCTGATTAAATACTTCAAAATAACGTTAATTAGAAATTATAAAATTCTTATTTATTTTTATTTTTTTATTTACCCTCTTTTTCGGTTAATTTTATTAAAAATTATAATAAAAGCAAAAAACCTAATTTGTATTTGTACGTTGTAGCTGATAGAACTGTGGCAGATGTTATTCTCTTTGTAATGAATTTCCTTTTCATCCCCTATAAAAATAACAAAAAAAAAAAAAAAAAAATGTGTAAAAAAGATGATTCTCTTTTCAAAGCGGATCGAAACGAAATCGAAGTTTTTGAGTATGAGTAAAAAAACGAAATTATTTTTTTCATAAACTCAGGATTAAATTGAGAATTAAAGCTCTTGTTCTTCGAAATATTTTTAATTTTGAAAATCTCTGAGAATATCTTTCGTGAAGACTATTTTACGGTTGACAGTAATTTGGGTGGTAATGAAATATAAAACACAAATAAAATATAAATATGTCGAATAAAAATAAGGCGCGTTGTTGCTGTAGGTTTTTTTTTTTAAATATATAACTAGCTATTTTATTTATTATAGAAATTTTCAAAAAAGCCAGAAATAATTATATGTTTAAAAAATTTAAGATAAAAAGTTCATTATTTTATTTGAAAATAATTTGTTCATTAATTTATTATTATTAAGTATTTTGAAATTTGTATATACAATTTATTTTCGAATGAGGAAACTAAATTCAAAATATGTCTTCCACATCGTATTTAGAGATATTTATTTGTTGAACTACATTTCTATATATATGTATAACAAAAATTTACAAATTTACAACTACAAATATGTATAATTTAATTTATTTTTAGGGAACATCTCGTTTAATTAGCACTGATAGCGAAGAAGGTAAATTAAATCCAACGACGCCAGTTCATGAAGTCAATACTGATATACCAACAATAATTACAGCTACAAATACATTGGATATAATAGAGGATAAATTACTTGAATCAACGCAATCCAAAATTGCAACAACAGAAGAATTACTTTCAGTGCTTTTAGATGATAAACCAGAAATTCCTATAACAATTAAGAAAACACGAAAAAAATCAACTACAACAGTAGTACCAATACCTCCAGAAGAAAAACCAGAACCTCCAGCTCCAATTATATATCCAGCTGATACGATTCCAGATATTAATTATGAATCGAAAATATCACCAGATAAGCCACCAAAAGAACGTCTAAAGTTGATTATTAAAACAGATGTTCTGCGTAAAGCATTAGCTGCTGAAGCGGAAAAAGCTGAAAAGAAAAAAGAAAAGGAAAAAAATAAAAAACATCATAAACATCATCATCATCATCACCATCATAAGAGTATAACATTAAAAATAACAAATACTGATGCACAATTTAAAACACCATCACCTCAACCAGCTGTAACAAATGAAAGTAACTGTGATTTGTATAAACAATTAACAATTAATTCACCGTCTGAACGTGATTTTGATTCACAAAGTTCAATATTAGGATCGGTTTCATCAAAAGCTACTACAGCAATAGGTAATGAAAGAAGATTAAAAATTAAATATAAATAATTAAATGAAAATATTGTAATATATTTTAGGTCAATTTCCTGCTGCTAATGTCCCTGAAGAAAGTTGTGTCATAAGAAGTCGTGGTTCAAGTGACATTACGAGCGATTTAGAAACATCACAACATAGTTCACTTGTAGCTCCACCTTCAGATATTGAATCTAGGCTAGAATCTATGATGGATGCAGAAGATGATCCAACAACAATTAATTCTGCAAATGGAAAAAAGAATGTTAGTATAAAATTGAAATTAATTGAACAAGAACCTTTAAAAGAGGATATATTGGAAGTGTTAACCGGAGGTAATGAAAAGGAAAATATATCAATTGAAGAACAAGGAAATTTAGTTGACAATAATAGAAATGATTTGAAATCAATCGTGCTACAGAACAAAAAAGAAAAAAGTCCGATACCTATTGCAGCTAAAAGATCTACTAGGAATCGTAAAACCGCACAAGAAAAAGTCAGTGAAACATTATCATTAGAAGTTGAACAAGGAAGTATGGTTTCGGTAAGTGAGAATCTATCTGATAATACAGAAATAATTTCTGAAACTGTAAGTGTGCCGAATAAAACCATGGGTAGGACTCTCCGTGTTAGGGGAAATAATGCAATTGTAACACCATCAGTAGTTGCAGAGCGTGTAGAAGAAGA
Organism: Argyra leucocephala; assembly: GCA_963942445.1. Classification (NCBI taxonomy): domain Eukaryota; kingdom Metazoa; phylum Arthropoda; class Insecta; order Diptera; family Dolichopodidae; genus Argyra; species Argyra leucocephala. Next base: position 45,459,406 of record OZ012678.1, on the reverse strand, counting down.
AAATGAATCGCTTAAATCGCCGATACGTAGAGGTCAAAGAAATGTTAAGAAAATTGAAAATATTCCAAGCGAAAAACATCAGGAACCTGAAGAGATAGAAGCTACTATAACTGGAAGAAGTACAAGAACATCTAGGGCCCAAAAATCTAAGATATCTGAGGTGGAAGGAAATGAAGTAATTTTAAATAATGTAGAAAAGAAGCCTGTAGAAAAAAGAGCTAAAAGACTCACTGCAGCACAAATCCAAAAACAACTAAAGCAACAACACCTTGAAGAAAAGCAACAACAAGAAGAAGAAAAGGAGCAACAGCAAGACAAAAAAGAGCAACATATAGAACAAAAAGAAGAACAACCGCAGCAAGAAGAACATGAAGAACCTCAGCAGCAGCAACAACAAGAAGTTTCGCAGCATATTTCAAAAAATGAAAAAGAAATTAGTAAAATTGAAGTTCATTCCGTAACAAGAAGTAGTAGAAGAAATACAAAAGCAGCAGATACATTATCTCCAACATCTTCTTCCTCGATATCAAATTCTCCAACAAAATTAACTTCTCCAGTAAAATCAACTTCTCCAACAAAATCAATCTCTCTTGCTAAAAGTTTATCAGAAGATTTGAATCTTCCGGCCCGAAAAGGTCGGGTTTTAAGAAAACAGATAAATAATGTAAAAAATAATTCTGACCTCCAAGAAGTTGAACCAAATGTAGTAGAACTAGAGAAAAATCTTCCAGAAAAAACTTCATCTTCATCAAGTATTAGGAATTATGGTAGTAGAAAAAGAAAGCCTCAAGCAGATGTAACTTTATCAGATGTAACACCACCACCCACAACAACAGAATCTGCAGCTTTAATAGATCTTCCAGAAACAGAAACAGTTGCTGCAGATAGTACCCAAAAAACAGTAGAAAGTAACTCAACAACAAATGCTGTTTGTGAATCATTAGAAAAAGATATAGATAGTGAAACAAATTCAATGGTGACTGATCTATCACCACAACCTCCGATTAAAGAGTACAAACTAAATAAATTTAAGAGAGCTTGGTATGAACGAGATTCTAAAACAAATCTTGAAAATGAAAAACCTTTAGAAAATACAACAGAACAAATTGATTTCGAAGATGGTGAACCATTATTGAAACGAACAATAACAAATAATGCAACAACTGTGAATAATACAAATGAAAAAACAAAATCAAAATCTAATAATAAAATTGTAAATAATAACACAGACACAAGCAGCAATATTTTGAATGTGAATTCCGCAGACGCTATAGTCGATAGTGCTAACAGTAATGGAAATCTAGATGAAAAACAAATCAAACTAGTTATATCAAAGAAAAAAGGCAGTATATTTAAAAGCCGTGCTTTGGTTACAGAGCAAGGGGGTATTACTTCAATAGAAAAGAAACGTCATACTTATGTACACAAATGGGATGCTAAGGATGAACAAGGTATTTACAATACAATTCTTTAGATACAATTTTATAAATTTTATAACTATACAATTTATTTTTAACAAATTATCATTTTTTAGAAGCTCTAGCAAATGCCGCAAATGCTAACAATGAGCATCCACAAGTAGAAAATCCAGCAAATCCTGTAACAGAGATATCTAATGCAATGGATTATGACGATGAAGATGATCAACCATTAGCCTTATCAACTCGTAAAAAACCGTTAATTCGTCAAATTCCAACTAATACTGCAAATAATAAATTTCATGAAAACATGGAATTAGGACTTGGACAAACTAAAGTAGATAGAAATACAAAAGAATACTATACAGTTATTCGAAATGTAAAAACAGCTCATCAAATTCAAGAAATTGGTGAATATCAGGAAATGGATGATGATGTTGAATATATTCTTGACGCTTTACAACCACGTAATCCAAGTTCTACACGTTGTTTATCAGCTTTGCAATTGGCTACAAAATGTATGACACCAGCATTTAGAATGCATGTAAGAGCTCATGGAACCGTAACGAAATTTTTCAAAGCATTACAAGATGCTAAAACTGACAAAAGTCTTGGTTTATGTACAGCGGCTATTATGTTCGTGCTATCACAAGATACTCTTAATATGGACTTAGATCGTGACTCACTAGAATTAATGATGAATTTATTAGAAAGTGATACTGTTGATTCTGCTGATACAGCTATTTATGAGCGTAATAAACAAAAAGTACGTGAATTATGTGAAGAAATCAAATCGCATGGAAAGGGTGCACATTTAAATATAGATTCAATATCAGCTGGGACATTAGCTATGGAAACTTTGTTGTCATTAACATCAAAAAGAGCTGGCGAATGGTTCAAGGAAGAACTGAGAGAGCTAGGTGGATTAGAGCATATTATTAAAACAATATGTGATTGTTGCTATCAAATATCAGATTATGTTGTTAGTTGGACAGAAATTTTATTGGAAAAATTAAAAACGATTGAGAGATGTTTAAGAGTTTTAGAAAATGTATCATTACTGAATGAAGTAAATCAGACATATATTTTAAAATATGGTAATGGACATGCTGTTAATACGTTATTTAAATTGTATAAATTGTGTGATAGTGAAATTGCTTTATATCCTACAACTGATTTAACACCAAAAGATAATCCTGGTGTTGTATTAAGGGAAGCATTAGTACCAACATTAAAAGTTTTAATAAATTTAACACATCCGTTTGATGATAAAGCATTTGGAAGTTCAATTTTAGGGCAACGTAAAGGAATATTCGATACAAGTTTTCATATATTATTGCAAGCACCAAACTATGTTCCAGAACGATGTATCTTTGAATTAAGTATATTGGTAGGTTTTTACTTTTTAATTATGAATGATTTTTTAAGCAAATCCATAATTCTCTTATCATTTTAGGTACTTCTTTTGTTAATAAATCTCACTATGCACACATTACCAAATAGACAACTGATCATGCAATCTCATGCACCATGTGATTTCGGTAACCAATTTGATAAACAACCAGCTATTAAAGCCTTAATCGAATATTTTTATCGTTGTGAAGAACAAGCAAGGTGATTTATTTATTTAAATAAATTTAAAATATAATGAAACGTTTTGTTTTTTATAATTTAAATTAAATTTTTTTAGACAAGCTGAAAAGAATACTGATGCAATATTAGAGAATCCATTGGAAAAGAAAAAAGCACAGTCACAAGAAGAATTTGATGAAACTGTTACAAAATGTAAGTTAAGATCAATTATTTAAAATTTACAAAAATAATTTTTTTAAACAACATTTTTTTAGTATTACAAAAAGCTGGTCATCATATGGAACACACTTTACAAGCAAGCTACGCTGGAATATTAATTGGTCATTTGATATCAGATAATAAAGATAATGAACAAATAATCAGGTCATATCTTAGAGAAAATAGTTTCAACGATATTATTAAAATTTTAGATAAATATTACAATTTCATGAATTTGACAGCAAGTGTAAGTTTTTACAAATTATTTTTTTTTTAATTTCTTTTGATTTTTATTTAATTTAATTTTTTAGTCTGAAGCTACAGTAGTTTCGCATATAAAATCAACGAAAAAATTAATAGATTATTATAAACAATGCGAATCACATTCCACTAATGAAAATGAACAACAAAAAAATTCAAACAGTAACAGTTTAAATGATCAAAATGATACAAATGAAAAAACATCAACAAGTGCTGATACATCAATTACATTATCATCAATAGAACCAACACCTAGTACATCAGTCTCAACTAGAAGTAATATACGTGTTTATAAAACATACAGTCAAAGATAGAAAATTTACAATTGTTAAAAGAAAAAATAAATTAATGAAAAAAAGATTAGAGTCGAATAGTGTTACCCAAGAAGTAGTTAGTGTCTGGTGGGTATATATTTAGTTGTTTTGTGTAATATCAGTTTTTCTTTATTTATAAAAAAAAAAATACTATAATAATATGTAATAAGTAATTATTTTAATTTTTATGATTATTAAAAAACAAAAACTACAAAAAAGCAAAAAAAAAAAAAGAACCTTTAAGAAATTTTTATTAAAATTAAGATATATTGAAAATAGTAATGGCAAAATAAGAATTTACTTAAGCTCATTTAAATTTTTAAAATAAAGCAAATTTAGCTATTGTCTCCTGTTTTTCTTTTTGTATAATATATGTATGTTTATATATAGTACATGTATGTATATGTATATATGCATACAAATTAATAAAATGAAATATATTATAAGCATAGTACATGTTAAATAGCCTAATTTATGTTTATTAACTATATGTTGACAACTTTAAATTATCACAATAAGAATTAATAGCTCTATTATTATTAAATTTGGATTCTTTTTTTTTTTAAGTTTTTAAACTCATTTCGTTTATTATTTTGCTTACCATTTTTTAAAAATTTCCTTATTTTTGGCACCTAAAATTCTCTCATGAAAACAAATGTGACCAATTTGAAATATACAAAAACAAAAAATGAAATTTAATAACTCTATTTAAATTTAAAATTAACAAAAACTTTTTAGAACAAAATTTTAAAAATTTGTGTAAGAAATTGAAAAAAAAAATTATAAATCGTCATTAGTATTAGCACGACTTCATTTCGTAGTTTTTAAGATATGAAAAATAAAATACTTTCAATATATACATACATATTTACTTTATATAAAATATAATTTATATAATGTAAATCTATATATATATATAAATCATGTATATACATAAATGTATATATGTATATGCAAAGATTTTTTATTTCAGTTTTAATATTTAAGTACACAGAAATAAGCATTATTAAAAAATAGATCCTGTAAATATCTGTTGTTTAAAATGAAAAAAAAAAACAAAAAAGAAATTAAATAAACAATTTAGTACATTAAATTTTAAAAGATATTTATTTTTTTCAGAGTACAAAACATTTCCAAGGTTGTTTCTACAATTAAGTTACAACATTTTAATAAATTCAAATTCTCAACCTCAATGTCACTAAGTTCCAGCATTTCATTTTTGCAGAAATAAATTCATATGATTTTTTGGTACAATACATTTTTCAAAGTTATGAACTAAATTTGACTAAAAAATAAGCAAATTTCGGCTCAACATATTTTCTGAATAGAAAAGAACGGTCTACCTAAATTTACAATTACTTTACAGAACTACAATTACTGTAAGTTTTGGGTCTACTCTAAAATATGGGAATTGCGGAAGTTTTTTTTAAAATTTATAATCATAATTAAATATTCAATATTCAATCTATTAAAACGGCATAATATATTGGAAAAAGACTATACTTTATATTACGAAGAAGTTTTCAAAATACCGGATGTAATGTAACTGATAATTTTGTCATGTTACTGTAAATTCATTTTTACACGACAAAAGCTAATTCATTGATAAAAGTAAACTCAAATAAAATTCGAACCCAAATTCTATTCGCATAAAATTTGTATGTAATTATATCAATATTACATCAATAGTTTATTTATAAATCATTTACAATCGATACGAGATACGACAGTGCTCAGGGTTATTTGAATAAACAAGCGATTTAATTTAATATAATCAATATAACCTCATAAAAAGAAGTTAAATAAATTACGAATATATGCAATGTGCATGTATACATTACATTCTAACGGTCTTACTGTAGGTTTCGGTTGAGAAATGAGAATGATCTTGCTTTCTAATTTCATATCTGTCGACCGCTAATACAATCACAATTATAAAATAATGTAATGTGCATTATTTTGAATATGTAATCCTTAATCATGGGTACATACTGGCAATTAACAGTAAATACCCTTGTAGCGGTTATTCTTAAATTTTTACTTCTATGTAAAATGTACAATATTGTAATTTCATAAATATCAATAACATAATTCGGTTATTTTACTAATCCTTTCAGCTTTATATTCCAATACATAATTAACTAATCAAATCATATAAAATTAATATAAAAAGAAATAGCAAGCCTAATCCAACATCACGAAAGTGAAAAGACCTAAAAGTTTGAATGCATATTGTATATTAATTAATATACAGGTAAACTGGTGATATTTATAAATAAATAAATATAAACACAAATAAAAAATATAACATAATAAAAACGTGAATAAAAATAAATTATTTACAAACAAGGTAAATAATAGACACAATCAATATATAGACATAAAAAAATGAAACATTTTTTAGGGTATTCACATTTGTCAAAATACCACCAAAAAACAAATAACCGTTATTAAAATAGGTGTCAAAGTTTTATATAAAGACCTCTTCACGAGACTAATTAAATTTGAGTCCATAACTGTAATTAAGTTTTTTAAAAACTGTACATTAATTTCGAAATAATTGAATTTTTCTAAAAATTGAAAAAAAATTAACTTTGAAAGGTATAGCAAATTTTGTATATAGTCATAGTGCTGTGGCTTTTGAAATTCTTTGATTGGTCAAGAAAGCATGTATCTTAAGCGAACGGAATAAGAAATCTCATGATTATCATATATAATAAATTAATTAAAACTTTAAAGTAAATCGAAGCTCACAACAGATTTTTATCTGCTTGTGTCTATGCATATGTGAAATATAACATTCTGCAGCAAATAATTTTTATTGTCGGAAAAAAGAGCAGAGGAGCAGAGGATCGATGCAACAAAAATGATTCAATTACAACAACGTGTAGTTTTTATAAAAACTTGTTTTCCAGCGTTAGAGTAAAATTTTGGTATAACAGTGAAAATAGTCGAATATTTTCCTTTTAATTTTACTGATATGCTTATCATACAGATGTACGAATAAAATAAATAAGACAATTTTAGATTTCTTTCCTCAGTCGAGTACGAAACACTGAAGAAGTCTGTGTGATAAGCATATCAGTAAAATTAAAAGGAAAACAACGTGTAGTATGATTCAATGCATTGTGTGAAGGGAAGTTAATCAGAAAAACGAATGGAAAAAGTAATGGCCCTTTCTTTTTGTTCTTATGAAGGTGATGTGTGAATGTGATAGATACACAAGCATAGGTGTCTGGTGTATAGATAGAAATGACAGAAAATGAAAAAATACATAGTACAAAAATCATTTGTTTTCATTCATTACGAATCCTTACAAAATACTGAAAATATTACCCATAAATTGATGACAAATTGTTCAGAAATTGTTGTCAAAATTACCCACAAGTTGATGACTATTTGACTAATTGTTCAACAAATTGTCAACATATGGGAACTTTTTTGTCGTATTTGTTTGCTTGAAATCAACGAATTAGAATAAAAATTCTAATTCGATGCTTGAAATGAATTTCAAGAATTCGGGGAGGGATAGATTACAAAAAAATTTCCCAAATGATGAAATTTCTTAAGGGAAATTTATGACATCTAGAGTCTACATCTACCTACACTCACACTGTACTCTGTTTATAATTTACAATTTCACATATGCAAGGAATTAAAAAATAATTTTTTACATTTTATATTAAATTTGTATTAATAAAAATTAAATCATTATGAGTGGGCAAACTATACAATTAGATTCATTGGACAAGGATCAAATGAAAACAGTAAGTTCTAATTTAGAAATTTTAATTAAATCAATTTCATATAACCTAGTTTTGATCGTTCTCAGTTTCAAGATTTTCTATTATCATACAACAAATTATCTGAGTTGTGCTTCAATGATTGTATCAATGATTTTACATCAAGAAAAATTAAACAAGATGAGGTTAGTATTAAGTATTATTTTTGGATTAAAAACAGTATAACTTAACAAAATATTTATACTTTAGGAACGATGTTCTTTAAACTGTATGGAAAAATATTTAAAAATGAACCAAAGAATATCTCAAAGATTCCAAGAGTTCCAAATGGTAGCTAATGAAAATGCTCTAGCTATGGCTCAGAAAACTGGAAAGATTTAGGTTTTTACATGTATATAGTTTTTTTTTACTTTAAAGCAATTAGTAAAATAAAATTGGTTCAAGTTAGAATAAAAAACGAGTTTAATTTTTAATGTTTATAAGTGAAATCTTTAAAGAAATTTTTGAATAAAAAAAAGTTAATATTGTAAAAATTAAATTTTTTATTTTGATTATATAAGTTCATATTTATAAAATTAATTATTAGTGGTGATAATTATTTCCAGGCAGTTTTTCATATAAATCTTCAAAACCTTCCGATTCAGATATAAGAGCATGTTCTAAAATGACTCTGCCTTCTTTATACCTTAAATTTAAAAAATAATTACGTAAAATTTGGATTTAAACAAATATGAAGATTATTCTAATTTACTTTTGAGAATCATCTGTTGCAAATTCATACATCCAACCAAGTTTAGTTGCACAGTTTTTACACATTACATCACGAACCATATGACGTCCAGTTAACATTACACGATCTTGCACATTGCTATGCGTTAAATTTACAACTCTCTTAAAAAGGTAGGCTCTTCCTATAAAAAGAAATCAATTTTTTAAATTCTAAATGAGTATAATGTTGTTTTTTCTTAATGGTTTTAATGGCATAATCCTAAAAATTTGTTCTACTTTTCCTCACTAATTTCACTGCTGCTGCAAAAATATCACTCATACATATACCAAAGGATTTGTTTTTTGACTTTGTACTTTATTAATTTTGAGAATTTTTATTTTATTTAATAAAGATTTTTTTTTAATTTTATTACCTGTGGCACCAGTAAAACGAGTGCTAATTAGTTCTTCTTTGTTCGTTAGATATGCATCACAATTATGGCATGTATAAATTTTTTTACCACCTAAATGTTCAAGAAATACTCTTCCCATTTTTATCATATAAACTTACAGCAAATAAGTTATAAAATTTGTGTTCTAAAGATGAGAAATAAGAATTACAAAATGATGATTTCGGTTTCAATCCAAACTTTTATTTTACATAGGTATCTTTTGTTTTGTTTATAAATTATTTTTACAAAAAATGATATGTCAGATGCCACTGTTCTGTCAAAAAATTTCCAATAAAATATGGGAAATTGAAATCGATTGTACCCATAGATATATAATATATAAAACAGTGGCTCTTAAAGTTACTAAAACAGTGGTTGATTTAAATTGTGTAACATAATAATTATGGGCATACCAATTTTTAATTGCAGAATATGTGGTGGAGTTCCTGGTAAATCAAGTGCATTTCAAAATCCAATTAGATAATTTAATTCATAGCTTCATCATTATTTTCATAACGAAATCGGTTGACTTGTATGTAATTGTTTAGCCACTTATTCTGTTTTGAATGTCTATATTTATTTCATTAACATCTTTATTTTTTGCTGCCACAATTCCAGAGGAGGCTATTGCCAATGCTTTATTACTGTGTCAGCGTATTTTTGCCAAAATTAAGGAAATAAAGTATGTATTTTCAGTACATCCTGATGCAAAAAGGAAATAGATTTCACCAGTTCTAGAATTATAATTTAAATAATAGTGTCGTACACTCGTTTTTGCTGTTCACTCATATTTGGAATATTTTGTTGAACAAATGTATTCAACACGTCAGTATCGTATTTTTTTTGTTTAATTTCACGATTTCATGCGTCTACAATGGTTCGATTAGGTGATAGCATCCCCAATTAATTCGATACCTTATTTACCATCATTAAACATATATCTTCAATGTAAATCAATGCTTGATTATACATACGGAGTATATTGTAAATTTAAATTTTCATGTGTATTACGTGCCTGATATAAAATGTCATCGGTCATAGCATCTTTATATTTTTCCCATAACTGTGGTGGATATGATGGGAAAAATTTTTATATTATATTGCAAATATTGATGTACGAAATTGATATGCAGAAGCAGCGAGTGATGGATCGGTAAGCGCGTTATCTCAATGTTCAATGTTTTCAAGTAAATTTAAATGTCGGCAGGTGTCACGATATGTTTCACACAATACGTTATTAAGTTATTAACGGTTTTTAAGTTTTGAAATGATGTTTGAACCACGTACATTAATTAGTAACAAACGCAGATAATAGCATTCAGTATTAAAAAAGAAAAAAAAATTGTAGTAATATATAAGATAAGATAAAAGCAAAATAATAAAAAATAATGAAAAAAGTATGTATGCATAATATATACATATGTGCTACCTGGTACAGTGTTACTACTTAAATATAGGAGTTCAACTTTAATTTAAGTAAAATATGTTACTAAAAATGTTAATAAAAATAGATAGGAAACATTCTATTGCATCCGCAAGTACTGAATATCTGAATTTTTCCGTGATTTCCTCGCAACCTCCTATTCCACTTCTGTTTTTACACCTAATGACAGCCACTGTGATCATTTGGATAATTATCCAAAAACATCTTTCGTAAATTGCCGTGTTAGTGAAAGCCTTGAAGAAAAATATTCAACAAATCTTAATAATACTACACGCCTAGGTCCGGATCTAGGTCGGGTGTTCCTGAATCTATCTTAAAAAAGTGTTCCAGTTCACTCGCTTCTCCACTATCCATTTTATTCAATATTTCCTTTCAATCTAATATCTTTTCTTTAATTTGTAACAAATCGTTTAAAAACCTACCAACAAAAAATATGGTAAAGATGATGTAATTAATTACCGTTCTATTGCCAAATTATCCTCAATTCCTAAAGTGTTGAATTAATTGTGTTCGATTCTATTTATTATCACTGCGCTCCTTTTCTAATACATATTATATCCTAATACTCATATAATATACTAAAATCCTAATACTCAATGACTCAATCCTGCTCCAAACTGATCTAAACAATTTCTATCTTTGGTCTGACAATAATAATTTACTACTTAATATTAAAAAGTGTGCTTTGATGTGCTATACACGTCGTTCCGAACCAATTTTTTACAATTATTCACTCAATGCTGAATCATTGTTAATTCGATTAAAGATTTAGGAGTGTTCTTCGACGATAAGTTAACGTTAAAATTACACTTCAACTGCATTAAAATCCAATTTGTTTGCTAGGGTTTATAAAGAATTCTCTGATCCCTATATTTAAAAATCTCTGTACATAACATTGATTCGACCTAACTTGGAGTATTTGTTAGCCATGTATGGTGGTGGTAATAAAATTTAGAAAAAAAAAATTATTAAATAAAGTTGTAAGCAAAAAAAAATTAATAATATATATTAGAAAAACAAAAATCCGTCATAGTAGGCTTTGTTTTGATTTTTATGAAAAAATATATATTAGAAAAACAAAAATTCGTTATAAGTAGGTTTTCAGATTTCATTCTGTCAATGAATTTGCTGAGAATATTACATATAATTTGAAAAATCAAATTTAAACAAAAAAATAATAAATATAAATACATATTCTATAAACATAAAATACTTAAAAAATAATAAATATAAATATATTAATTTGGATTTTTTTGGATACACAAAATATTTAATAAAAATATTGAAAATAATATAAATAAAGTTGAAAATGGCTGAAGAAAATAAAACAAAACAAAATAAAACAAAATTACGTAGAGCATTGTCAATGCTCAGGAATTTGTTTGCTTGGACACGGAAACAAAAATCTACAAAAGATGATATGAATTTTAATGTAAGTCTTTTAAAATACATTATAATATTTTAATCATTATATATTTCAAAAATTTAAAATTAAATTTTACAATATATTGTTTTTATTGAACATCAAATAAGTGTACATAATTATATAATATAATATGGTGTTAGTTTGTATACATATGTATGAATGTTGCATATTGAGGTTTATTTTTCTTTTTTGTAACAGCAGATTCGGATATGTATTTACTTTTTATATTTGAATACATATATTTAGAAACAATTATTATTAATTTTTATGTAGAATAAATGACAGTTTTAGAAATGTTTTTTGTTTTTGTTTTTGAATGTTTGAATTTAATTTTTTTTTTAAACAAACTATCAAAATATCTGATGCATTTAATTAGATACTCATTTTTACTATTAATTTAATTTGTTGTATTTTAAGCTTAATTTTTTTTTAAATTTTTGTAGGAAAATTATTTACAATATAGCTTGTGGTGAGCTGAACAATTGTAGGAAGAATTTTAGAAGCAGGGATGCCATCTTTAAGATTTACATATTGCTAATTTGAAAAATATTAAATTTTATGTTATTATAATATCAAATATTAAAATTATTATAAAAAAAAAATGAAAAATCAATGAATTTACAAAACATAACGAAACGAAACAGTAATACAAACACAAAATGAGATCAAAAATTTTAAGTATTATAAAATTATTTAAACAATAAGTAAAAAAAAATAAAATTAATTCAACATAAAATACTTAATTCATCCAACAACATACTAAATACTTAATATTTCAACATAACAAACATTATTATATTTTATGAAATTATTATATTTTATGAGTTAAGAAATTTAAAAAAAATAAAAGTAAAACAAAATTAAAATTAATTCATATCAATGGTATTTTTCTTTTGATTTTATATTCTTAAGCAATGAACCATCCTCTTTTAAATAGTTTTGAAATTGAAGACAATTCATTCCAAAATTTTGTTTTATCATTAATTCGGCCTCTAAATTTTTCAACAATAATCTATTTCCGCTATGCTGTAGTCATAAGGCTAAAACCCTTATAGACAAGAATAGGAAAAGATAACAAGCAGTGAAACAACAAGTGTACATAAGGCCTACCTAAGCATTCTGAAATTTAAGCATTTTACAAAAATTGTCTTGCAAAAATTATGCAGAATGAGAATCATCCTTAAAAACAAAAAACCACCTAAGAACTCTTATTTTTAAATAATTCAGACGTAAAATTAATTTTGTCTATAATAATAATGTGAAATTTTATAAGTCGTTTTTTAGTTTTAGAGAGACTTGTGGGAAAATTTGTTCGCGTGTGGGACGCGGGAATATCGGGTGTTGCCGTGGGGGAGTCCCACCCATGGACGTATGGTAACTCTGTTTAGAAGAGACTAAATTTAGTCTTCAATAAAATGATGAGAAGCCCGAATGTTTTTTTTAAACATCTTCTGCAGTAACAAAAAAAAATTATTTATATAAAGACTAGATATCTCGTATTTATATTATAAAACATTGATTGGGAGTACAAATGTTGCTTGAACGAAGTGGTTTGTATTTATTATTTATTTGAATCGTATTTTGTTCTAAAATTGATTTTATTATATATATTGTTTTTAGATGTAAAATAATTTATTTATATACTTTTACAAAATCTATTTAAGTTATATGTTATATATATATATATATATATATAGTGATATGAATTCATTCATAAGAGTATAACTACTTCTAATTGAGATGATTTTTTTAATTTTCAAAGAAATTTATATTATTGTCATTCTTATATGTAATATATTATACAATTCACATAATTTAATATAATTACCAATAAGAAAATAGAATATAATTTTAATATAATTTTAACTTGTTTTAATGAAATTAATTTTGGTAATTTAAAAAATGAAATATAAAAATAAGAAAATCTATTAAAAAAAAAAAGCCGATAGCCAAGATAGCTAGTGCTTGCAAATTAATATTGTATATAATTTAAATAGTATCCAATAAAAAATAATAATAATATAATTACAATTCATATAAATAAATAATTATCATTTGTTTATTATAATAATTTTATTTTATTTTTAGATCCGAATTTTGGAACAAAGGCATGCGGAAACAATTAGTGATTTGACATCACAAATAAGTTCGCAAAACAATACAATTTCAGAATTAGTAGAGAAAAATATGAAACTCAATAATAAAATTGTGATGTTAGCGAATAAAAAAAAATACATGGATGTCGCAAAGGAATCTGTTAAAATTAGCGATCAAATGGAAACGATCGAATTTTTAGAGCTGGAAAACCAAAACTTGCGTGATGAAAACGAGGAATTAAAAGCTGAATTGGAAAATATTAATATGGACCTAAAAAAATTAAAAAAGTCAGCGAAAAAATCATCTCACTATTGGCAGGATAAATTAAACGATGAAAGACAAAAATTTGAAAAAGATCGTTTAATTTACGAAGATGAAAACTACGAAATGGAAAAAAAAATCACCGAACTAATGGAAAAAGTAGGTGAATACGAAGACAAATTTGGAAAGGATGGTAGATTACCACCTATCCAAGAAAAATACACCCTAGAACAGCAGTATATGGAATTGGAGTCTGAAATAGAAAAAGTACGCAAACATTCCAAAGAAATTATTGAAGAAAAAAACAACGAAATTGAAAATCTTGAATATACTATTCAAGAATTAAAATTAGGTCTAGGCGATGGTGAAATATCAAAATCCAATTTGGAATAAAAAAAATCCTGGAGAAATTGTGGGTGAGTAATTACTATGTATTATTATTTTTATTTCTCTTTTATGATTTCTTTAAAATTTATTATGAAATTAATGTAAGAAAGTTTAAAATTATTGTGTATATATATCGTAAGCAGTCAGTTTTCAACTTACTCACTTTTTTATATTAACCTTATGTAGGTACATAAATTAGAAATGAGTATTCTGGCATAGAATAATGTTTGAGAACTAATAATCACATTATTATTATGGTATCAATAATGTAAGTATGAATAGTTTTTTTTTATTTAAAATAAAGTGTAGATTAAAATAAAAAAATTAAACTATACAAAACATTTTTATTTGTTATTAAAAAAATATATATAATATATTATTATATATTATATAAAACTATGTATATTATTTCTGTTAATAATATTGTTTAATTTAAAAAATGAAAGTCTTTAAAAAAGGTTCAAATAAAGGCAAAAAAATATACTTTATTATAATATAATTTTATTTTTAGTTAATAAACTGAAGAAATCCATTTTTTAAATACCACCAGTTATCGATCAAATTCTAGGAGGTTTTAATATCAGTGATGCTTCAGATTTTATTGATATTAGCTAATATTAACAGTCACACTCAAAACACAGTATAGATAGAATAAAATTATCAAATCTCTTAAATAACAAATTTGAGGTAAAGAAAGACATTTTTACAAAATTCGCAATTTATATAAATGGAAAATTATTTTTATTTAACATAAATTTATCAATCATATTCTAATGAGTAAGAATTAATCAACAAACTCTTATTTTAGAAAAATGACTTAGAAAATTATTTTTTTTTTTTTCGTATTCCAAATATAACTTAAAATGTTAAAATGTCGTCTTAAAACCCCTATAATCTTTATCTCAGACAGTTTTAGTTTTATTTTTTTTATTTTGATATTGTTTGATTAATATATATATATATTTTTTTTTATAGAAAAAAAACAAGAAACAATTCAAAAAACTTTGCATGGAAATTGGATTGGGAAATTTTTGATCTCAAATACAACACAATTTGAAAAATATGAAAAGGATAAAAATTTATAGCTTTTATTTACATATCGTTTGTTTTCGTTTGCGTTTATTTCGTTTGTTTTAATTTTAAAAAAATAATTATTTGGTTGGTAACATAATCCGGAATTACAAAATCCAAAAAATCAAAACACGTAAAATACAAAATTCAAAAGGACGAAAACCGAAAAATCAATTTCCAGAATTTTAAAATCCGGAAAATAATTTTGTACATCTCGGATTTTGAAATTCCGAATTTTGTTTTTCGAAATTTTGTAGTTTTGGGATTTTTTATTTTCCGTGTTTTGATTTTTCTTCCAGATTTATATATATTTTCCCGATTTTGTATAATTTAATTTATTATGAGTTTAATATTTTTTTTGTTTTTGAATTTTTTTATTTTAATCTACATGTTATTTTAAATAAAAAAAAAACTATTCATACTTACATTATTGATACATATATATTGTTCAATTTTCTTTTAAATACATATATAATAATAATGTGATTTATAATAAAAAAATTTATGAAAATGTTAATAAAAATGTTTTATTTCAATAAAAAAAAATAAGAAATTGTTAACAAAATTATTTTGTTTTATTTCATTTGAAAATCAAAAAGTCGTTAAAAATGTACATTTAGGTGGTATTTTTATAGTCGGAGGGGAAGAAGACAAAAGGTATGCTTTTTTCAGAAGGTTCAAAACTTCATCTAATACAACATATAAATGTTAAGTCTATTTTTGCTAATATCTAAAAACTGTCTATTATTTTTACGAATTTTGAAAACAAAAAAATCCAACCCACTATAAAAAGTTCATCGTTATGTAGGTACATGTGTATTTACACACGAATGTGTTAAGTAAGTTAAAATATTGTAAGCTAAAATACTGTGTTTCCTTCACCACACATTCTTTTCTACAGTGTAGTAGATAGGACCAAAATGAGCAAGAATTGGACAATTAATCTCAGATAAATAATTGGTTAAGAGATCTAATAGATGGTGTCTTTAATCTATGATAGGCAGCACAATAATCGTCATATAAGCCATTTATATACCCGGTTGTTTTGAATGCGCAGAAATAATTCAAACACTGTCACATTGGTGCATGTACCACCGAACAGGTTTAGAACCACATATATCAGTAAAATCGTAAAAAAATTTAAGATAAAAAAAAATATAATAATTATTTTTTTTTTTATAATCAACCATTTTTAAATCAATGTTAGAATATTTAATTATAATATACCTTTAGCATTTGCGTACCGCTTGGTTAGGATAGTATAGTATAGGATAAAATTATATTAAGGTATAAATATTTTCCTTAAACTTCTGCAAATTGTATGTTGGATTTGAAAACACAAACGAATATGATTCCAAATTCTTGAAGTTCGAACTATAAACAACGAATTTTCCTAACTGTTTTAGTGCCATTTCAGGATTTCCACAGTTTCACATTGGAATTGTTTAAGAAGAGGAAGCAGTTTTTTTTTATTTCTGTTGAGCATACACCTTCAAAGTATCATTAAAACAGAGAAAGCGTTTCAACTATAAGTCGATGTCCAAGAGAATTGAAGGATGAAGTTAAATTTGGGTCGTCCATTAGACAAATATATGATACATGATGACTTCAAGCTTCAAGTACGCTTCAACATCATGTATACGCTACAGTTTCTTGAAATCAGCTTCACTAAAATCAATCAAAAAAATGTACTTACTTGAATTGAAAATTTTAATCGAATGCGCAGCTTGAGGGCTTGAGTGACAGCTTGAGTTGGTATTTAATATCAAAAATTTACGAAGTTTTTTTAATATTTAGAGTAAATTTACACAATAGAAAATTTAAAAGAAAACAAATTTTTATTTTTTTTTATATCTTTAAATTTATAGAAAATTTTACAAAAAATTTATGGCACCAAAAATACATATGCCAAACTCAAGCTATTTTCAAGTTGACAGCAACTCAAGCTGGTATGTAATGTATAGCTTGAAATTTCAGAAGAATTCAATTGTCAAGTACTCAAACCATAGATATATAAAATATAGAATAGATTCTTTCCAATTTTTTCTTGAATTTAAAATTAGTTTTGTTTTTTAACATTTTTATCTACACATCTTTACTAACTATTTATTTTTGATAGTTTTTCTGTTTTAAATATATTATTTACGCTAATGCGATAATTTGAAAATCATTTTATTTCATTTTATTAATTGCAGTTTTAGAGCATTGGAAAACGTTTTCAAAGAAAAATAGAGGGGAAAACTTTAAATTTGATGTGAATGTTAAATATTATATACATGCATATAATACAATTGATTAGATTAGACATACATTGATTATTAAATAATAATAATAATACTTATAAATAATATAAATTTGTATACATATCATCTAATATGTTTTAATATTATCAATATATATGTAGACATAAAATTTAACGGGAATGTATAAATAATAGAATCTATGTGAATTTAGTTTTATAAAATAATATATAATGTATTCCATAAAGTAAAATAATTTTTTCCCACTCTTGGTCATTTTATTTAGTTTAACATCAAACTGTATCAGCTCATATATCAATTTAATTAATTTTGTTTATATAAAATTCTTATCAAAAAAATAAATATAAAAGTATCAAAACATCTTGTTTTAACTTTACTTTTTATATTATTGTGAATTTTGTATGAATATATACATATACATGTTTTTAAAAGAAAATTTAAAAAGAATTATTTTAAATTAATTGAGATTTTACGTTAAAAATAATCCAATTATTAAAATTACTGTAATTTTATATTTTTTTTACTCTAAAACTTTTCATATTACATTGGTGCGAAGTTTCCATTTGCAAGGGAATTATTTGCAGTAGAAACTAAATTATTTGAACTCAAATTTTTCAAAAACAGCTGAAAAGTGGCTGAAAATTTTTATTTTAACTGCCAATCTATATTTTATATATCCTGATTGTATCTGTACCCCTGTGCCCTACAAAATACAAAATTTTCCCTAGTTAGTAGTCGTTCCAGTACAGTTAATTTAAAAATTTCTGTGGTGCATTGGGTGCATTACTATTACTGCATTTTATGCATAATGCATGCTTGCCATGCCATTGCCATGGTCCATGACATACATATTTGCCATCGAACATTCCATCATTAATCATGCATCCATCAATGAAAATGTATTGGATACATATGATGTAGCCCTACTGATAATTTAAACTGTTTCAGTAAGTTAGTTAACTTGAACAAACTTTTTTACTTGTTTTTCCAACTGAAGTTTTTTACAATATTTAACATGCCGATTGACGAATACAACTACTTAGTATTTACTATGAATTATGATGTGGTTGCCGATCAATGAGCGTTGGACACACAAAAAGAACTTAAAGAGTTAGTCCAAGTACACATTTAAATTCGAAAGTTTAAACACTAATCATGAAACTAATTTTTTAATGAGTGACTTAGAATAATTCATAGTATAGATTTGAAAACTAAATTTATTACATATTTATTTGTTTATTCATTGTAACAGACAAAAACAGAAATGAAGCAAAATACGTACATAAGTATATATAAATTTAAAAATTTCTTTTACGTTTAAAGATTTTTAATTACTACGAAATTGAAATAAATCTAATGACAAATCTAATATAGGTGGTTGTATAGTTCCTTTAATATTAACAGCTTCTACAGCATTATCACTAGCATGATCATAATGTATAACTGATGTTTTATTATTATTTTGTGTAATTTGTAATATATCACCATTTAAACTAATATCATCATGATCGTTCATTTTTTTAATACGTTGATGTACTAAATCATTTACTGTACGTAATAAACTTTCTTCTGAAGGAATAATATTATCTGATAAATTTAATTTAGCTGTTATAGTATCATCCAATGATATACTTAAATTATAATCAGCTAATCTTGGTTGTGGTGGTGCTAATGGTCTTAATGGTATAATTTCTTCAGTTGATAAAATTGAATCTGGTACTGATTCTATAGCATTTATATTTATTGAGTATTGTCCTTCAGGTATACCAAGTATTTTAGACAATTTTGTTGAAACAAAATGTATTCCAGATGTATTTTGAACTAATTTTGAATTGCGTAATTGAATTTGTTCAATTAGATCTGATAGTTCAGTTAAGAATAAATCGGTTTTCTGATCGTTATCATCACCACAAACCAACTTTAATTTATTTACCAAAAATTTGTATAAACTCTGTTCATAAACAGAGGATTGAGCTTTTGTTAAATTTTTAATATTATGATCTGGAAATGTTTCAAAATGTTTTTTCATTCTTTTCCCTAATAATATTTTATGACATACAGGACATTCCGAATCTGATGGTAATTTACGTGTTCTTTTAGTTGTACATTTTTCATTTATAATATTTTCGATTGCAGTTGTTTCTGTAGGTTTACTGATATCTTTATAATATTTAAAGTCTTTATCTTTAATTTCGTTTAAATGTATATTTTGGTCAAATTCTTTTAAAATTTCAATCGATGATAAAGACTCACAGTTACCTTCTATTAATTTTGGTTTTGAAATCCTTCCTGATCTTGTTATTGAAACGGGAATAATTTGTTTTTTTGGTTCATATTTAACTATATTAGAATTTCTTGGTCTTCCAACGCATTTTCTAATTTTGCAAATATTGGTTGAAATTTTGAAACTTGGTGTGTGTAAATTTAATGATCGAGGTTCAAGTATCTTATAAATAAATCTTTTATGTTGGCGAATGTCTCTCTTAACAAGAATATTTCGATTTCTAAAATAGATTAGAAAAATACAATTTTTGTATAAATTTCAATTATATAATTTACTTGTATATTTTAAACTTCCCAGGAGTCAATTCTAATATATTTATTGCCAATGACTCAAGTTTTTCTTCCATAGTTTTACTTGAATTAATAGATTTATTTGCATCATTTTGACTCGAATTAGTTTCTTTTATGATTTTTCTATAAATTCCTGATTTTATTGATGGACTTATAACAGCTTGTATTTTATTATTAGATACCGAAAAGAGTTTACATTGGTTTTTACTTGCATCAAAAATTAATTCTTGAGGGTGATGATTATCTTCTTGCCGAGGTGTTTTTAAATTAATTGTGTTGTCACCTAAATTATTTTCTAGAGTTGTATTAGGTAGAACCATTTTTATGCATTCTTTATTTTTATTCAATGTAATTATTTGGTCATTTAAATTAAATTGATTACCCTTTAATATAATGTATGTACAATTTATTTTTAAGCTAAAGTTTTTATTTCCAAAAAATATCTTACATTCTGCATTCGATTGTTAAAAATGTCAGTTTTACAAATATCCTCTTGGTTTTTATTCAATAAAATCCCGAAATTTTGGGTTGATGTGGACATTATCAATATATAATAATTATTTTTACTTTTAATAAAATGGTTAACTTAACTATTTATTATAAATTAAATGGTTATGATAAAGATTATTTCTCCATGTTATATTTGGGTTGTTTACATTTTACCCAATCAATACACAATTCAATAGCAAAATCCAACAGTTAAAAAAAATTACCAGCTGTTTCTGTCTGCAAAAAAATTTCCCAACAATAAATACGTTCTCAGAAGAAGGGTAAAAGTTTTATTATCAAGCCATCAAGAGGAACAAATCAAGCCATCAAGGGCATCAAAACAAGCCTTCAAGCCAACTAAACTATTTAAAAAAAATGTTTTGTTCGTTTGACGTTTATTTTCAAATTATCCACGTGGTAGGTATGGTAAACTATATATAATACATATGCAAAATATTATAATATAAAATAATTATTTAAGCTCTTATATAGCTATTATTATCAAGTTTATTTAACTTTTAACATTAATAAAACAAAAAACGGTACAGTTAATAGTTGTCGAAGTTTAATTAATTATTAATTATACTATTAACAATTTAATAGATTATTATTTGTCGAATCCTGGATTACGGTATACTGCTGTTGCCTCTTTGTAAAGTGGATTATCACCCTAAAAAATAAATATTTTATTAATAAAATTTTTATTATTAAATTGTCTACAACTTACTGTATCCCATTTCGCCATAGATTTATCTTTTTCAAATTTTGAATATTCTCGCCTATCATGAATAGTTGTAATTACTTTCCACGAAAATAAGAAGAACACTCCCAAAGACAGAATAGGAAATATTACATACGCTGCCGTTTTGAGAGCAGAATCTTTAGCTACAGTACATTTTAGATCTTTTTCTGCTCTTACATCATATTTATTATATTTATCAGTGATGACTTTATATTCAAAAAGAAATTCACAATTATTCTCACTATAAGCTTTACACTGTGTCCATTCGTTTTCTTGATCTTGATTTTTATTTTCAATTTTATCAACAGCAATAGCTTCAAATTGTGTACAATTTTTGGAACATTCCTCACCTTTTAAAGGTCCAGAATTGTGTATTTGACATTCAGTACAATTTTTAAAATTGTCACAAGGTTTTTCACATGTTCGACAATTTTCACAGTATTGACCGGAATAAGTATCGGCACATCTAAAATAGAATTAATTAATATAACATATTGTAGGTATATACTTATATATTTATTTTGATTTTTTTTAAAAATATTTTTGTCTAGTAAAATACCTGCAGGCTCCGCATTCACATTTTCCATGACCTGAACAAATTTCCTGACTTAACGTATTTGTTGGTGGATAACATTCATCTTTAGAAGTTTTACATCCACAATCAGATCCACTCCACCCTGTATGACAACGACAATTACCGCATTCACATATGCCATTATCTGCTCCAGAGCACACAAGTCCATGTTTCCGTAAACATGAAAAATTATCACATTCACAATATCTGCCACCAATTTTTTCTTGTGAATTCGGACGTTTATTACATATGCACACACCACATGTACAAGTACCACTTCCACTACAATCGATGAAAGTTAAGTTATTGGGACGACAACCGCTTGAAGAGCTAGTGGTACTGACAAATTCACTAAGGAATGAAAAAAATTAATATAACAAACATATTAAAAAGTTAAAGTACACAGTTTTCAATTGGTCATACCTTGAACATTCACAATTTTGTCCGATATAATTATCATTGCAATCGCATAATCCACATTTATATGTACCTTTTCCATTACATTTTGCTGAATTGGCTTCATACAATTTACTATCCGGTTTCTCACAATCACAATCACATATAATTTCTATTTCAATTGTTATCATCTCATTAATACCAACTGGATATAATTGTATTGTTTGCTTCCAGTCTTTCTTATCTTTAGGGCATTCTGTGACAAGAATTTCTGCTGTAAAATTTACTACATCAGAATTTTTTAAGCCAGTGCATTTATTTTGTTCGATTTTAGTTCCATTTTCTGTTAAACATGATGTTAAATATCTGATAGAGATGGGTGATGCAGCGTTGTCTTTGATTTCGATCCCAGAACTGATTTTCTAAGATTAAAATTAAAAATTAGTAATATGATTTATTCAAATGGATTATGAGACTCTTTAATAAAGGAAGTATACATAATAAATACATAATAGTTTTTTTTTACACACTATACCCAAACACTATAGGAAAGGATTTTTTTCTATATGATAATTGTATTGTATTGAGGGTTGGGTAAAGGGGATATAGGATTAGACAAGAAATAGGAACGCCGAAATAATAGTTCGATGTTTATTTCTTTTGGTTCTTCGTTTGAGGCCTCGGACGCGATTTTGGATTTTATCGAGGTAAACGTAAGGAAGTTTAGAGTGTGTCAGTCTACATGTAAAAATTGTTCTTCATGGTAGGTCGGATATATGCTTTTTAGATATTGGACAAATCTGTTGAAAAAAAGTAGGATTTATATCGTGAAAGAAAAACGATATATTTGGCAGCATTCTAAGCTATATCAAAAATGTGCTCATTCCACTGCATTTTTCGGTTTAAGTAAAATAACGGTTTAAGCCTTCTAAACGTATTTGTATTATGCACACATTTTCGTATAAAAATTCGTTAGGTGATATAATTTTACTCTTATATTTAAGGATATTATGTACAACATTTTTTATGCTTATTATAAATAATTCCATCATATGTGCGTATATTGTTAAAGTGTATAAACCATAGCAGGTACTAACTTACGTATACTTACGCTATATTCACTTTTTATTAAATCCACTATAGTTGATGATCCAACACCTAGAACACCATATGATGAGCCCTCAATATGATTTGATAATTGTTCGTAAATATTTTTAACATCTTCCGTAACAGCAAAAATTACTGTAACAGCATTTGTTCGTATAACATGATTTAAGTGTGAAACACTTGGATAATCTAAAATTTCTGCATGAGTGTACTTATGCTTTTCCATGTGACATTTACCATCATTTGGTTCTATCAAACCTGCAAGCTAAAATAATAAAAGATTCATTATTAAGAATAAAAAAAAATCTTATAATTATTACTTTTCCATCTCCTGCATAATGGAATGAAGCATCAGTAGAAAATATAACTAAACGACGGGCTTCTTCACGCCAACCGATTTCTTTGCGGCAGACTATAGCTTGCATAAGCGCATCAAATCCACCTTCAGGTGAATCCAAATTACCAGATACTTGAGCATCATTTACTTCTTTCTAAATTAATTATTAAAATTTAAAATATTATGACTTCAAAGATATTATTCACATGCTCATGGAAATGCAATATAAAGGCATTCGATTTTGAGTTATGTTTAATTAGCATTTTGTGCGTAGTATAGGAGGAAAAGCGTAGTAAGTGGTATAGGATAAATAAATTTATTTATGCATAACATTAACATAAAAAGATTTATGTTGAAAATCGCTTATTAGAATTAGCACTTCGGTTCAGTTGTAAATATGAAAAATATAATGGCAAAATTCTTCATTTACCAACATTTATTCGAATTCTAATTAATATCAAATCAAATAGATTGTAGGAAATGATAAATCAACAAAATTGTTAATATGAAAAACAAAGTGTCTAATTTCAGATCATGCTTTATTTAATTTTTGATTATATGTATATACCACAAGTAGATGATCTAAAGTTAATAATCAACATAATAACTCAACAAACGGGTAATGTATAAATATTAATGAAGTGATTAAAAGCAATTATCGATCGGGTCTACTCAATAAATCAAATAATATTTATCTAATAATTTGTGAGTATTTTTAATTGTAGTATTGCAGTTCCATGATTATGATGAGGTTGTTTTTTTTTTTTTTTTTTTGGTTTACCGCAAATTGACTTTCATTTGTACCCAATGTCATATGATGAATATATGAATATGGTGGTGGACAAGTTTTCTTACTACAGGGATTTTTCAATCTAATGGAAAATAATATACAAAATAAAAAAAGTTGTAACAGTTGTAATAAAATTTTAAATAGGCTCACTTTTCTGCCATAGTTGAAGTAAATGGTAATAATACTTTATCGACAAAAGATCCAAAACCAAGTTGAAAATTTCTTGTTAGTTTTCGCATTTCAATGGCTAATTCATTACCTAATTCTGACAAATTATCTTTATGTTTGGCCATTGAGGTAGACAAATCCATAAGATAATATAAATCAACTGGATAATCGTCAGCGTGTGAATATTGGAAATTTAATTCATACTTTTCATCTTAAAAATAAATAAAAATAATATATAAATTAAAGTAGTTAATTACAATCGCCAATATAAATATTGAAAAACTACTTTAGAATGTACCCAAATGTATGCCAAAATGAAAATTTTTTGAAACAAATTAAAATTTCGAATATTGGATGGAATGTTCATCAATCAATAATCAACATTTAATCAATAATGAACGTTTTTTACATTTCGTACATTTCAAATTGTAAAAGTATACTCTCTAGAGTGGTTTTTCACTATTTTAAAAGAAATTTTCAAATAACTCTTACTTGGTCTTAATTTTAATGAAGCTTGTTGTGGTTTTATTTGAACAATTTTCTCATTTTGTGTTTTTGTTTCTTCTTTACTTTTTAATTTAATGCTTGTTAATTCTTCTGATATTGTAATTACACCAGAATTCATTGGATTAATTGTAAAATTTATACATGAATTGTATAAATCTGATGATGCTAGAAGACATCTTGGCTCTTCAAAATCTTCTTTAATACACCATCCACAATTGTTTGTTTGAATACATTCACCACATTTTTGTTTACTGGTACATTCATTTTGTCCATTTGAGAAACAAATTGTTTCAATGGATATAAAAATACAAATTAACAGAATATTGCGTTTCATTACTGTTGAAATTTTAATCTACATAAAAAAAAAATAATGCATTGAATAATAAATTCATTATATATTGGAAGTAACCTATGCATAGATATATTATGTATAGGGCTGCCAATAGTGCCAATATTAATAAAGTTCGAGGTCTTGACATGTGATTAAATACTTAGAGTAAGCATTATAGAGAAATTTTATATAGTAAAGCTTTCCGGTTTGATCGAAATTTTGCTTAACACCCAGAAAATTCTGAAAATTGAGTTTCATTCAAAAAGAGGAGTTTTAAAATCAGAGCATGATGATAGGTGTTCTATAGAAGAAAACCATTAATTTATTAAGATGTTAAAATTTTATTTAGTTTTTTTTTTGATCAGTTAGGTAAACGCAATATTCCTTCAAATCTATTATACTTCCCTGTTTTTTATTTTAGAATTGCAGATCTATACCCTTAAGAAGATTATATATTGCTTTGATGTCAAGTTAAAAATTAGACGATGTGTATTCCTGGAAATATTTATGTCTTTTGCGAATTATGATGGCGTAGCAAACAAATAGAATATGAGAGGAGGATTCCACCTCTTTTAAGCAGAATCTACATCTGCCTGTGCTCGATCTACCAATCATAAAGCTTAATTCAATTTTAGTCGATCTAGTTTTCAATAAAAACTTAGTCGCCAAAATCGACATTATTGGCAAATGTATCTACATTTCAAATTTTGCAATTTTTATTATTTATTTGCGTAGACTGGACTTTTTTTTGTTATTTAATAATGTAGCTACGCATAATAGTAGCTATATTGTTAAAATTTCTGAAACAAGCAATCTCCTTTTTTGTATCAGTGTTAGATATCTCTCAACAGTGGTTGAATAAATATTGAAATTATGTAAATTGTTAAAAGCTCATCGGTATTTTGTCAGTTGTCCATTTGTTAAATATTTTTATTGCAGAGTTTTCGAAATGACCATTTGGTAAGGGGACACTGCACAGCGCACACTATAAATCAAGATCGTAGCAGATCAAGAATCATATTAGAATCTGAGTGTGATAATATCTAAGATAAATCAAAGATAATTTTTTTGTATAAATTAATGAACTCATGATTTAGCAAACAGACGATTTAATTTATTTTAGTTTAATATCGTTTCATTGGTTTAAAGAAGAATCAGATTACAATATTGTTATGAAATGCAGTCTGTTCCTATTTAATACACTTTCTCAACATTATAGAATATTGTTAAGTATGGTTTTTTTTTTTTTTTTACACTCTACACTCTACAGTAACTTAGGTAGTACTTAATTAAGTACGGTACTGCAATTTTACACTACAATCTACAATATTTCGAGTATTTATTTAACAAATTACAACTCATTAAATGTGGAAAACTACTGCTATTGTCAGGAACTAAGCCTTCTTAAATATAATAGTTTAATTTTTATTTAATTTGTTACCCCAGATTATACTCTCAATTATTTTTTGCTATTTATTAAATCCCAATGACAAAGGGTACTGGACCAGGTCGAAAAATCCATAAAGCTTTTTTTTTCGCTTCATCGCGAATCGAACCTGGTACCTTTCGGTATTTAAATAAAGGCAGGCGCTCTACCTACTGCACCACCCAGCGTGTAAATCATATATTATATTATATAAGCTTTTAATATGTACTTTACAATTCACTTAATAATTTTAATTTTTATCTCTTATAGCAAATAAATAAAAAAATATACAAAAAATAAACTCTTTGCATAACAATTTGTGTAACAAAAATTAAAAGCCAATACTGCTTTCAGTCGATTCAGGCTTTGGTAAAGTCTAAAATTACTCAGAAAATTTTTTTATACACAAACTAAAATGACTTTAATATAATTCGTTTTAAATTCTTTATTAAAAAAATTGTTATATACATACATATATGTATGTATGTACAGGTTGTACAATAAAATTTAGTCTAAATCTAAATTTATAAATTTTAATGTAAGTACGTAATTGATTATTTGAATGGATATAAAATGAATCACATCAGTTACGAACAGAAAATT
The DNA here is from genome assembly GCA_963942445.1 of Argyra leucocephala. Classification (NCBI taxonomy): domain Eukaryota; kingdom Metazoa; phylum Arthropoda; class Insecta; order Diptera; family Dolichopodidae; genus Argyra; species Argyra leucocephala. The sequence goes on along the minus strand of OZ012678.1, from coordinate 45,431,728 downwards.
TATAATTAAAACAAAAATAAATAATTATTAAAAATTATTTCAGACCATCAGAAACGTGTATAGATATTTATTAACATATAAGTTTTATAAAATTTTGAAAATAATAAAAAAATAATTTTAATAGAAAGTTATTTTTTAATTTAAAATTATTTTAAAAAAAAAATGTTGTTAATATTAAATAAAAACACGCTTAGGGATGCAGTAGGTAAAACAACAGTAACCTTTCAACCGAAATATCACCGGTTCGATTCCGGATGGAAGCTTGCTTTAAGGGTTTTTGATTTGGTTGTAGTGACGTAGTAGATGTCCTTTGTCATTGGGAATACAAAAAAATGACACAAAAAATTTGCATATTCCGAAAAGAGATATATAAAAGACATATTATATAAACTGATATTATTGAATAAATATAATATAATTTAAAATTTTTAATTATTTACACAATGTAAGTATATATGTATATATATAAATATATACATATACATAAATACGACATTTTAATTTATTATTATTAGTAATAATAATAATAATAATAATAATAGTAATAATTCTTCATTTAATTTAAAAATTTATAATTATTACAATTTATATTAGGAATTTCATTTTATGCAATTTAACAGTTTTAAAATTAAATGAAATAGTTAGGGCATACTAACTGTTATTCAAAAGATAAGTGTTGAATGCTCCAATTCAATAAGAAAAATTTGTTAGATTAATTTATTAATACTATTTTATATTTTTATCTTTATTAGTTAATACATATATAGATATAATATATATTTATTAATAATTATTATTAATTATCATAAAAATTTACTTACTTAATTTTATACTTAAATTTATTTCAATATTTTATTTAGATTTTAATTAAAACTTCCGAACAAATTGAATTCTTAAACTGAACTGTATTATATAATAAAATAAAAAATATTTTAAATTTTTATGTTTAATTTTTTATATTTAGAACTAACAATAATAAAGAAATTTGGTATTTTGGTAAACCACAGAAAATTAAATGATTAGAATATTAAAATATAAAACTTGTTATAACAACAAATTAATCTTGGATTATTTGATTTTGAATTTTTTAAAAGAAAGTAGTAAGCAGGTCGTTATACATAATGAACTATTTTAGGTGATCGTAAGTAGAAAAGGGACCCCTGTTGGCTAATTAATATTTATGAAAAAGTTTTTTAATAAACGGTTATTAACTTGGACTAATATTGTTTAATGATAAAGACGTCATTCTTTCTGCAATCCAGAATGAAATTTTTGGTTTTTTTAAGGTTTATTTTTGATTACAAAATAAAATATGTAGAACAATATTATATATTACATAATTTAAATTCCTTATTTTCACAAGATTCTTGTGGTCATTTAACAGCTTTCGCAGATGACCTTGGCTTTTCCTATGATTTTGTTAATCTATTGAATATATGATTGCGGAAATAAATCAAGATTTAAGAATACTTAGAGACTGGTTTGCTGAACATAAGTTATTCATTAGCAGTAAGACTAAAACTATGTTTTTTAGCCCCGTTTCGCAATATTTACCTCAAATCGATATTATATTTCATGCTCCTAAGTGCAACAAATTTAGACTGATAAATAATAACTGCACATCATTAGTTAGTCAACGCTCCTATTTTTGTCATTATTGTTATATGAAGCTATATTTACGTTCCAACCTGCGTAGTTCATACAACTTTGCTCAGAATTCGTTTTGAAAACGTTTTATTATGGTATATCTATATATCATTCTAAGGACCAATATGGTATAATCATACCAAAATAAAATCAATCCGCTACTAAGTTTTGTAAAAGAGTATTTTTTGGAAAATTTGTAATATGAAATTATTTTGTTCAAGTAGTTGAAAATATTACTGGCACGTAATTTGTAAATGTAATTAGCTAATTCTATAATAATTGATTTTAGTGTTTCTGTTGATGGAATTGTAAAATTTTTTGGTTCTTCTTTATATTTATATTTAAATTTTGTTTTTATATTCTCTTTTTCTTTTGTATAATTACTCTATATAGCTATATAGATAGTTTTTTGCTTAGTTTTATATAATTGTACTTTATTTAAAAATTTATGATCACCACACAACAAAAGCAATTTATTTTGTTAATTTTAATTTTGAGTGGTATCTAACACATAAGTAATCACTAACTATTCTCCTTTATATTAAATAAATTAACTATAAGCAAAGACTATAGAACATTATTTCTATAGAGTCTTTGCTATAAGTCAATGTAAAAATGTAAAAATATTTTGAAAAATGTAGATAGGAAAATAACAAATAATAAAATAAAATAAATAAATAAATGAAATATAAGTAATTCATTTAAAAATTAATTAACATGTTGTTAACAACAAGATGTGCGGTATTTGGGTACAATATAATAACCCGGCAAAATTTTAATATTCTAGTATTACAGTAAAGCCCGTCAGATAAGACCCTCAACTAAAATACCGTTTAGCTGCGCAAATGAAGCTGTAATCCGATCCCGGCTTGCTACATTAAATATGCTACTAAATGATAAATGCTCAAATAATTTTTTATTATATATTAAAGTCTTTCTAATACATAAGTATGTATATGCTTTCCAAAAAATTCACAGCAATTAAAAAGGTGGAATCACTTAAATTTAAATTATGCAATTTAAAAAAATAATAATAATTTATTTGTTTAAGGACTTGAATGGAAAATGGATGGTCTTAAATTAAAAAACATTATAAAACTTGATAATTTTTTTTTTATACTTATGTTCTTGACAGTAACTTAGGTAGAATCACCTTTTCGTGTTTAATTAAGTACGGTACTGTAAGTTTATACTACAATACAATGTCTACATATTTCGAGCAAATTTATCAAACTACTGATTTATTTTCTAATTAAATATGGAAAACTACTGCTATTGTCAGGAAAAAAACCTTCTTAAATAGAATAGCTCCATTTTATTTAATTTGTTACCAGATTATATTCTCAATTATTTTTTGTCATTTATTTCATCCCAATGGCTAAGGGTTCTGGACCAGGTCAAAAAACCGATAAAGCATTTTTTTTTTTTAATTTGAATTATTTTGATATTGAATTAATAAATATTACATTGTTTCTCAAATCAAAAAAAATCTTCAAGTCACTATGCAACAACAAAATGTAATGTAATATTCTTCAGCACTCTACCAAAATCGATTCCAACAAGAAAGAAAGTAATATCAACAACCAGTGTACAATTTACCAACATTTGACTTCTTCAAACTGTATCAAGTTCTTGTTATTTTGAAACTAATTTTCTTGTTCTTTCTTTATTCTTTTTTTGTTAATATTTACATGTATATATTTACATACTATTTATTAAATTCAATTCAATTTAATTTTAAATATTTTACAGCAAAATAGATTTACGTATTTTTAAAAATTCTACAAGACGTGAAAATAATGTGCTGAAGCAAATCTTAAGAAAAAAAATATGAATCATTAGAGTTCAAATTAACACAAAACAAAACCAATTTGTAAAACAAAATTAAAAAAAAAGTTTGCAGCCAGATCATGTCAACATACTAAAAAATGGAACAAAAGGATTAATTCGAACAAAAGAAGATATAGCCAGAAATTTTCCTCTTCCAGGTGTTCAATAACGCTATACAGAATTGGACAAGAATTTGAAAAATAGTTCACATTGAATTCTGCCATCGGTGGTGAAAACTAGCTACTAAATTTGGCGATGCGCAAAAAGTTTGTATTCATAGTTTCGTTGAAATAAAAATTCGCAAAACTTACTGCTATAAATAGATCTGTGACAGGCTATATACATTGATAAAAAACAAGTTCGTCAGTCAAAGTCCCACCATATTAAAATTCCTATATTGAAAATTCTGTTTATGTTGCAATTCCGATAATCCCGTTCTTTTAAAATAAAAATAAAAAAAAAACGGGATTTTAATTAGTGGGATTTTTGATTTTTTTCCAAAGTTTATTTTTATGTATAGGAATAGACAATATTGTAATTAAAAAAAAAAGAAATCATAAAAAAAGAATTAAATTAAATAAATGTGTTATAAAAATTTAAATTTAGCAATTTTTTTTTTCATTTATATATTTGTGTAATATTATTTAATTATTGTTATTACAATGTTACAGGAAAGATTTAATTAATTTCATAAAAGAAAATATTTTTTCATATATATTATTTGTCATTATCAACGTCAGTAAGGATGGGCATGCGCAATCTTTCTTGTTTTCAAACCAATGTAAAATGGTATTGTAAAATGAATGCATCGGATGGATTGATGTTAAATATTTACATAAATAATTTTCAATTTTCACAATATTGACCGGAAGAAGTATGTTGACATCTAAAATAGAACCAAAATGTGTAAATATTTTAATTACTAATTAATAAATAACATTGTAGGTCCATTTTTCAAATTTTGTTTATAAAATACCTGCATTTTCCGCATTCACACACTCCACGACCTGAACAAATTTTCTGATTGGATAAATTTGTTGGTGAATAGCATGAATCTGTAGAAAGTTGACATCCACAATCATATCCTACCCAACCAGTATGACAAACACAATTACCACATTCACATATACCATGATCTGCACCAGAACATATAAGACTACGGTTACGCGGACATGAAAAATTATCACATTCACAATATTTGCCATAGATTAGTTCTTGAAAATTCGGAAGTTTATTACATAAACATAAACCACATATACAAGTACCTCTCCCACTACATTCGATGACAGTTGAGTTATCGGGGCGACAACCGTATAAAAAATTACTGGTACTGACAAATTCACTATAAGAATTGAAAAAGATGAATATAAGAAACATGTAAAAAACTTAAATTACACAGTTTTCAATTGATTTCACCTTGAACATTCACAATTTTGTCCGATATAATTATCATTGCAATCGCATAATCCACATTTATATGTACCTTTTCCATTACATTTTGCTGAATTGGCTTCATACAATTTACTATCCGTTTTCTCACAATCACAATCACATATAATTTCTATTTCAATTGTTATCTTCTCATTAATACCTACTGGATATAATTGTACTGTTTGCTTCCATTCTTTTTTATCTTTAGGGCATTCTGTGACAAGAATTTCTGCTGTAAAATTTACTAGATCGCCATTTTTTAAGCCAGAGCATTCATTTTGTTCGATTTCAATTCCATATAAACATGATGTAAAATATTTGATAGCGATATGTGATGGAGCGGTGTCTTTGATTTCGATCCGAGAACTGATTTTCTAAGATTAAAATTAAAAATTAGTAACATGATTTATTTAAAAATGGATGAATTTGAAAGTCATGATATAAATATAAAAACTTGGAAAGATAAAATAATATTTTATATAAGTATGCACATCATATTTAAAACTTAAATCGGCATAGTGTGATTCAAAATCAAAACAGATTAAGGGGTTAAAAATCTTCAATGTGTTTTATTAAAACAAATTTTACAGGCTTTTGAATTGTTTGTTTTTATCATTAGTAACTAAAATATTTGGTTTGTTTAGTAAACTGTTCTAGAATGATATAGAGTAAAAAACAACACTATGTATAATAAAAGTACACTTAAATGATATCAGTATAATCGGTTGAAATTAGTAACGGGAAAGTATACTGTTGATTAGAATAAAAAAAGAGTGGATTAATATAAGTTATACAACGTTATAAGAGTAATAGATCTTCATTTATAAAGTTATTTAATTTGGAGATTGAAAATCAAATGAACATCAGTACATTCAAATTTGTGTCTCAAAGGAATGAGGTACGTGAAATAGAAATGAATTAAGATGTTGCTCAAGATTAAGAGACCTTTAAATAAAGGATGTTTATAAATACATAATATACAATAAAGGAATTCTTATATATTCTGAGTTTTACGATGAGTACAAAAATCCGATACGTGATATAATTTTATTCGTCTATCTCTTATTTAAAGATATATTTTATTGTATGTAAAGTATGTTAAATCAAATTCTAAGAATATAATATCTTATGGCTATTGTATAGTTTATAAAGTCATACTAACTTATATACTTACATTATATTCATATTCTATTAAATTAATAATATTCGATGAATCATCAGCTAGAATACCACATAATGAACCCTCAATATTATACGATAATTGCTCATAATTTTTTTTAACATTTTCTGTAGGAGCAAAAATTATATTAACGGCATTTCTTCTTACAACATTATTTAAGTGTGTCACACTTGGATAATCGAAAATATTTGCATGAGTGTAACTATTATTTCTCATATGGCAATTTCCATCATTTGGTCTTATCAAACTTCCAAGCTAAAATAAAAAAAGATTCATTATTAAGAATTAAAGAAAAAAAAATGATAATTCTTACTTTTCCAGCTCCTGTATAATTAAATGAAGCATCAGTAGCAATTACAATTAAACGACGGGCCTCGTCACGCCAACCAATTTCTTGGCGACAAACTATAGCTTGCATAAGCGCATTAAATCCGCTTCCGGATGAATCAAAAACACTAGATATTTGAGCATTATTTACTTCTTTCTAAATTATTTATTAAAATTTAAAATATCATGACTTTAACTATTATTATACACATACGCATGGAAATGCAATTATAATAATAATAATAATAAAAAAGACTTTATTTCATCAAAACCAAAAGCTAATTTACATTAAATATTTAAGACTTAACCTAAAAATTTATAAAAACAAAAAATATTAATTATAGTAAAATAAAATTTTTAAAACTAGCCTAGTTGATTAAATGAAAAAGTTAGGTTCAATCTGTTATGCAAAGATTGCACCTAACTTTAAGTGACGAAAGAACCTTAAAGACATCCGTATGATTTCTATTTGAGTTATGCTTGATTTGTGTTTTATTAAATCAATAATAATTTTTGTAAATTTATTAAGCTTTCAGCTGAAAGTTTTAGTTAAACATCATTACAATTAATGTTTCAAAAGCTATACTGAACAGATCTAAAATAATCCAAGTATGTACTGAATTGATCAACAAGTAGTTTTAAATAGACAAAATAATCGAATACATATGTTTCTTGCGCAGAATATTAACATATACCTACTTAGCAAAGGAGTTAAAAGGTTAAAAGTTAGTATAGTGAAATATTGTTTATTTGACCTTTGAATTTTAAGCTTTATGTTTCAAATCGTTGATTAGAATCAACAACTGATGACTGAGTTGGAAATATGAAAAACAAAGTGGTATTTTCAATTTTTGATTAAAATCACTTAAAGTAGATGAACTAAAGTTACAAATCAACAGAATAAGTCATCAAAATGGTAATATAATGGTAAATATTAATGAAATGATTAAAAGCAATCATCGATATCGGGTCTACTCAATAAACTAAATAATATTTGCCTAATAATTTGTGAGTATGAATTTTTAATTGCAGTTTCATGGTTATGATGAGAATTAACTATTTGTTGTGTTTTTTTTGGTTTACCTCAAATTGATTTTCATTTGTACTCAATGTCATATGATGAGTATATAAATTTGGTCCACCAAAAGATCCAAAACCAAGTCGAAAATTTCTAGCTATTTTTTTCATTTCAGTAGCAAATTTATTTCCTAATCGTGACAAATTATCTTTATGTTTGGACATTGAACTAGATAAATCCATAAGATAATATAAATCAATCGGAAAATCTTCTGCCTGTGAGTATTGGAAATTTAATTTATAAACTTCATCTTAAAAATAAATAAAAATAATATATAAATTAAAGTAGTTAATTACAATCGCCAATATAAATATTGAAAAACTACTTTAGAATGTACCAATGTACGCCAATATGAAAACTTTTTGAAACAAATTAAAATTTCGATTATTAGATGGAATGTTCATTCAATCAACAATCAACCTCTGGTTCAACACGGTTTTTTACATTTCGTACATTTCAAATCGTAAAGTAGTGTACTCTAGAGTGGTTTTTCACTATTGTAAAAGAAATTTTCAAAAAAACTCTTACTTGGTCTTAATTTTAGTGAAGCTTGTTGTGGTTTTATTTGAACAATTTTCTCATTATTCATTTTTGTTTCTATTTCATTTTTTAATTTAAATCTGGTTAATTCTTCTGATTTTGTAATTACACCAGAATTCATTGGATTAATTGTAAAATTTATACATGAATTGTATAAATCTGATGATGCTAGAAGACATCTTGGCTCTTCAAAATCTTCTTTAATACACCATCCACAATTGTTTGTTTGAATACATTCACCACATTTTTGTTTACTGGTACATTCATTTTGCCCATTTGAGAAACAAATTGTTTCAATGGATATAAAAATACAAATTAACAGAATATTGCGTTTCATTGCTGTTCGAATTAGAACCTAAATAAAAAAAAAGATATAATGATAAATTGATGAAAAATTAGAAATAACCTATACAGTGAAAGTTATTTCAGAAATATGTAACATGTAGATGTAATTTTTATAAAATAGAATTGATTGTTAATTTATTTATTATTATTATTTTATTTTTCACAGTTGAATCTGTAGGCCAGCTTTATAGGTCCTTTCCCCTTTTGAAATGTGGCCTTTTTATGAAATTATATTAATTATTGGTTATATATTTTGTATATTATATAGTTATATTACTTTTTTATTAGTTATACTATATCTTAATTATTAAACTATATTTGAACCGATGCTGTTATTGAAAATTACATTTTCAGTCATTTTCACCATTTGAAATTTTATTCGGTTCTCACGGGGTTTGAATTGAACCCGTGCTCCTTCGGTCGTTACATTACTACACTCCTGCCTCGAGTGCTTTACCACTCCACTTGGCTCCCGAAGATTTTTAATTTTTAAAATTAATTTTTATTAATTAGTAAATTTGTATATGTATATTTATGTATGAACATGATGTTACGATATTTTACGTATTTATTACCATGGTTTTATTTAATTTTTTATAAAAATAAGTATCTATTTATTGATAAATACATAAAGGTATTAATCATTATTAGTTATCATAAAAATTTACTTACTTAATTTACCTAAAATAATTTCGGTATTTTCATATATATTATTTAGTTTTAATTAAAACTACCGATCAAACTCAATTTTCATACTGAACTGAACTCAAACAAACTGTTACAGTGTTATACTAAAATATAAAATATTTAAAATTTTCTGTTTTGTTTTTTTATATTCAGAATTAAAAAATAAAAACAAATTTAGTATTTTGATAAGCCATAGCAAATTAAATGACTACATTATAAATAATTATTCTTGTATTACTTAATATTAAATTTGTTAAAAGAAAATATCAGATAAGATGGTTTGGTTTATAAGTAAAGGTCAATCAAAAGTAAAATATGTACATAGCTTCAAACGGCAGTTAAATTCAAATTTCTTTATTTTACTTCATGTTAGATTTATCCATCGGTCTAACAATTTTTGGTTCAATACCGTACCATAGAGTAATCATATAATTATATAATTACTTTATGACCGTACGTCCGTACCTAAATAAATTATGTGAAAACATTATTTTTGTTTTAGTTTTATCAAATTTTTTTTTATCAAAATATAGAATTTCATTTCAGAAAATTAAAAATATTTGAATATCTGTTCTACAAGTCGATACGGTAAATATTTCAAGATTAAAGTTAAATTTATAAGCCGTAAGAAGTTGCTGAATTTCAGTCGACTTTATTTTTAAATTTATGGTTTTTATTTTACTATTGCTTTGCAGTTTTATAAGTCAACCGACTTTGACTTCTGCAAAATATAAGAAACAGCCGGTATTTCTATTTATTTTTTGATGTAAACAAACGCAATAACATAACATCAAAAAAATTTGTTGTTTAGAAAAATAAAATTAATTTTAATTTTAATTTTGAATATTCAATTTAAAATATCTATGAATTCTATAATATGTGCTAATTTAATGTACATATTCATCTTACTACATGTTACTAAATAGATCTCAAATATAATTTATTCTTAACATTTTGTTTTTCATATTGTCAAAGTTTAAATTGTGTTTCTAAGCAACTTATAAACATTTTTCGAAATAAATACATATTGATCAAATAAGTTACAAAATAAGTTAATCAATTTAATAAAACAATACTAAAAATAATGGATAAACCTCGTATGATAGAATATATTTATAAAGTTTTAGATTATACAGTATTTGATGTTAAATGGATACCTTGTTCGGCGAAATTTCTTGTTGTTGGTGTACGACCAAATGGTAATGGTGTATTACAAATATATGAATTGAATGGTGCTGATGTAGATTTAATTAAAACAATTGATAAGAAAAATGGTCTCAAGTGTTCAACGTTTGGAGCTTCAAGTTTAAGAAATCGTCATTTAGCAGTGGGTGATTATGCTGGAAAAATGATGATTATGTTAGTATTAAAAATAAAGTTTAGTATTTTTTTCAAATAATTTTTTTTTTATATTTTTTATATTTTATATTTTAGTGATTTAGAACGTCCAGATTTAGCTATTTATAATGTCGAAGCTCATAAAAAAATTATCAATTCAATAGATGGAATTGGTGGTACACAATTAAATTGTGGTGCACCAGAAATTGTAACTGGCAGTAAAGATGGCGCTGTAAAACTTTGGGATCCAAGACAAGGATCTGATCCTGTAGTTAATATTGAACCAGAAGAAGGAACAGAATTACGTGATTGCTGGACAGTAACATTTGGTGATTCGCATAATAACGAAGAAAGAAAAATTGTTGCTGGTTATGATAATGGTGATTTAAAAATGTTCGATTTAAGAAATTTAAATGTATATTGGGAGACTACATTGAAAAATGGTGTCTGTTCAGTTGAATTTGATCGCAAAGATATTCAAATGAATAAATTAGGTGTAACTACATTGGAAGGTGGTTTATATGTTTATGATTTACGAACATTAAATAAACAAAAAGGCTTTGCAAGTGTTCACGAAAAGAATGCAGGACGTTCTGTTGGCTCAAATGGTGTTATTACTGGTCCAAAATCAACAGTTTGGTGTATTAAACATTGTCCGCAGAATCGTGATATTTTTGTAACTGGAGGTGGTACTGGATCTGTTCGATTATGGCAGTATGAATATCCAGAGAAGAGAAGAAAAGATGGAGGTGAAAATGGAGATATTGGCGTTGCTGGTACAATTAATATGTTGCATGCTGCAACATTATCAACTCAACCAGTACATTGTTTCGATTGGAGTCCTGACAAATTAGGTTTAGGTATTGCTGGTTCACTTGATCAAGCTGTACGCGTTGTATTAACAACACGATTAAATTGTTTATAAATTATTTTTAATTAAAGTAATTTAGAATAATTACTCAAATATGTATGTATTTTTTTTAAACAAAAATAAAATGCAATTGCAATTGGAGGAAAATTAATTTCAAACTTCTCAATTAGAAATTTTCATTTAAAAATAAGAGTTACAAATTATTAAATATAAGAATCCTTTTCCATGAATTTAAATGAAAAAATTAATAAAGTAATATTTCAATGTATAATGCCTGGATAATTATATAAGTTATACACATAATAATGTACACTACATCTTTTACTTTAAAATCATATGAATTATAAGGTGGTTGGTTATACATGTACATACAAATTAAGATATGCATCAGGATTGTAAATAGAATTAAAAGAAAATTTAAATGCAACTGCTTGCAGATATATTGATGTGTTTTTATATTTATCTATATAATAATGTATATACTATTTGTACATTTTATTATATATATTATGAAGTACATACATATTTATTTTAGGTATCCATCCAACTATAAGAACAAAATCCTTTAAGGTTGCAATCCTGTTTTACAGTTGGTGTGAAATAACTTAAAATTTTGTTTATGTGATAATATACAAAAATATATAATATACAAAAATAAAACTCAACAATAGGTACTCAGATTGAAATCATTTCACTTTTTCTTTTTAGAAAGAACCCAATTTGAATAATCATAACAAATATTTAGAAATTTAGAAGGATGAAAGAAAATGAATCACTAGTATAGTACTGAGTAAAGTTCTTTAAATGCAATATGCAACGTTCATTTTGTGGTTGACCAGATGCAGAAGATGCTATAACAAGAGATTTCTTTAATAATTTTTTTTTTTTTTTATATGCATATTTTTATTATTTAAAAAATTGTATCTGAGGATGTGATATAACTTGATGAATCATTCAGAAAAGGAAAAGGCTATCATTATATTTGTATTGTATTGTTTGTGTAGTATATATATATATATATATATATATATATATATATATATATATATATATATACATTATACATAATGTAGATAATATAATATATGTATAATAAAAATGCACATTTTATTCTGTTTAGGACATAAGATGATATACAAATAAAAGCTGAAGATTCATATGTTTATCTAAAACTAGTAAAATAAAGTTGAAAACTGCGAAGAGATAGAAAATTCTGCTTAAAGAAATAAATATAAAAATAAAAAAAAGTTTGCGCATAGAATACAATATTGAATCTGATATAAGGAAAGAAAATGTATTCGAAAATTATTTTAGTTATATCAATTCTAAAAAAAGATTGGTACCAAAAATAATTTAATATTTTGGTCACGAAAATAATTTTAAAATTTGTTCAAATCTATTGATTCTTTTTCTATCAATTGTTCTTCAGTTTTTCGTTTTGAAAATCTAATGATTTACGTTTTAAAAAAGATTTTTGTCTTTTTATTTATAGAATGTGTGAATTTATGCATGTATTTTTTATTTAAACAAATAATAAGCAATGCAGATATATTGTATGTAATGTTAAAATTTTAAATATTTTTGTTACTAAATATTATTTATTAATCATCGTGTAGGTAAACAAAAAAAAGCTATTCCATTGTGGATAGAGATTTATTTAACTAGAAAAATTCCTATTAAATTCCATTCTTCAAAAGTATCTCCAGATTCATCAAAAGATCAGGGATAACATAGTTCTGAAAGAATATAGAAGGCATAATAGACCTACCGGTCGAGATGACATTGGGACTAAGAAAGAAATCCTCATTTATGAATCCAATCTAATCAAACAAATATTAGAACAAAGAAATTGTATTGAAAATAGCTGAACAATTTATCATTTTATTATTTCTATACTTATACATAGTTGTATAAATTAATTACAACTTTTGTATTTCTAATACGAATTCACAATTTTGAACAATTAATTAATTTATTAACTAACAAATAAAAGAGTCGAATAATGAAAATATTTTCTTTTAAATAAAAGTTATGTCCTCAATATACATTTTTTTTTATTTGATTATTTTATGATTATTCAATGTTGGGTAAGTAGTTGCTGATTATTGAGTTCATACAAATCCAACTGACTTTTATTAGTGTTTTATAATGAAATCAGATTTTATTTTCAAAATTAAATTACCAAAATGTATATAAATGAGTGAAACACTAAAACATAATTAAAGAAAGTCTATATGCATATGTAGTTAAATTATTTATTTAAATTCTTCTTAGTTTCTTATATTAATTATTGTTTTATTTCTTTTATTACAAATAAAAATCGTGATGAACCCAATTGGTAAAGCAAAATTTTTGCATCAAATTGTGTTCCGGCATGAATCCCACTTCCAACCAGCATCTAAAAGAAACGAAAGGAAATCCTTGGGACTATCATTCAGCATCAGCAAGCCATTGATGTTCATCGGCATCATTTTACGAACCTGCAATCAATAAGAATTAAAATATTCGTTATATAATTAATACATATATATTTTTTATTTTTGTATACTTTTATATAAACTTGCCTGTGTCTATATATTTGGTTTTTATTTAGATATTTTTTTATAGGTTTACTTATTTGGTTGGTTAATTGCAGCTTTTGTTAATTACATATACAGTTCACCACATTTTTGTCTTGTACTCTTGTCACTTTGACACTTATATTTAAACCATTTAACCAACGAAAGAATTCTAATTCGTTGCATTTATCCATATTTTTTTTTTAGTTTGAATACTTGACAATTGAATTCTTCTGAAATTTCAAGCTGTGTATTTCATATACATACCAGCTTGAGCGGCTGTCAGCTTGAAAATAGCTTATGTATTTTTATATAAATAGGATATGTATTTTTGGTGCCATAAATTTTTTGTAAAATTTTCTATAAATTTAAAGATATAAAAAAATATAAAAATTTGTTTTCTTTTAAATCTTCTATAGTGCAAATTTACTCTAAATATTAAAAAAACTTCGTAAATTTTTGATATTAAATACCAACTCAAGCTGTAACTCCAGCCCTCAAGCTGCGCATTTGATTAAAATTTCCAATTCAAGTAAGTAAATTTTTTTGATTGATTTGAGTGAAGCTGATTTCAAGAAACTGTAGCGTATACATGATGTTGAAGCGTACTTGAAGCTTGAAGTCATCATGTATCATATATTCGTCTAATGGGCGACACAAATTTAGGTGGTTATGATGAAGTCCGAAGCGGAATTTCTCCGAAAAAAAATTCCGATCCGAATACGAAAGAATTGGTATGCTGAAGTCCCTTCGACTGCAAAGTCTGTGCAGAAATCAAAATCATATGTTTCGGAAGATTTTTTGTTTTGTTTTCATATTCATTTCGAACATTTTTATTTTCAATTCTTTTTTATTTATTTTGTGAAAATTTTTTAATAGATAATGTATATGACATAATGTATATATACAATATGCATACATAAATTAAAAGTAAAAGATACAACTTTCTTAATTATATTTGTAGTATGTATATATATACAAATTAAAATAATAGTAATTTTTTGTTACATCAGAGAAAATTTAAAATTCTCTAAAGAATGTAAAATATATATGTATCGTTTTTAATATATATACATATTATGTTATAATATTAAAAACAATAAAATATATTATTCTTTTGAAGCGCTTTTTTATTGCTAAATAAAAAAAATATTTTTCATAAATTAAAAAAAAATTGAAAAAAAAAACTATTATTACATTTTCTACTTCTCCTAATATTCTAAATACAAAAATTGTATGCTTTATAATTCATTTCCGAACCATTCTAATACTTCCGAATGAGAAATTCCGGCGTACAATTTTCAAATTATTTTCCGTTCCGACGAACTTCATCATACATAAATTTTAAAATTTCGGATAAATAATGATATTTGCAGACTGCGGAATACTTTCGGACTTCAGCATACCAAATTCGGAATGTAATCGGAATTTCACATTCCGACGAACTTCATCATAACCACCTTAACTTCATCCTTCAATTCTCTTGGACATCGACTTATAGTTGAAGCACTTTCTCTGTTTTAATGATACTTCAAAGGTGTATGCTCAGCAGAAATAAAAATACTGCTTTCTCCTCTTAAACAATTCCAACGTGAAACTGTGGAAATCCTGAAATGGCACAAAAACGATTAGGAAAATTCGTTTATAGTTCGAACTTAAAGAATTTGGAATCATATTCCTTTGTTTGTGTTTCCAAATCCAACATACAATTTGCAGAAGTTTAAGGAAAAAATTTATACTTTATATAATTTTATCCTATACTTACTATCCTAACCAAGTGGTACGTAAGTGCTAAAGGTATATTATATCTAAATATTCTAACATTTTGGCTGATTATAAAAAAAAAATAAAAAAATAATTATTATATTTTTTTTATCTTAAATTTTTTTACGATTTTACTGATATATTTGGTTCTACACCTGTTCGGTGGTACATGCACCAATGTGAGAGTGTTTGAATCATTTCTGCGCATTCAAAACAACCGGATATAGTAAATGGCTTATATGACGATTATTGTGCTGCCTATCATAGATTAAAGACACCATCTATTAGATCTCTTAACCAATTATTTATCTGAGATTAATTGTCCAATTCTTGCTCATTTTGGTCCTATCTACTACACTGTAGAAAAGAATGTGTGGTGAAGGAAACACAGTATTTTAGCTTACAATATTTTAACTTACTTAACACATTCGTGTGTACATACACATGTACCTACATAACGATGAACTTTTTATAGTGGGTTGGATTTTTTTGTTTTCAAAATTCGTAAAAATAATAGACAATTTTTAGATATTAGCAAAAATAGACTTAACATTTATATGTTGTATTAGATGAAGTTTTGAACCTTCTGAAAAAAGCATACCTTTTGTCTTCTTCCCCTCCGACTATAAAAATACCACCTAAATGTACATTTTTAACGACTTTTTGATTTTCAAATGAAATAAAACAAAATAATTTTGTTAACAATTTCTTATTTTTTTTTATTGAAATAAAACATTTTTATTAACATTTTCATAAATTTTTTTATTATAAATCACATTATTATTATATATGTATTTAAAAGAAAATTGAACAATATATATGTATCAATAATGTAAGTATGAATAGTTTTTTTTTTATTTAAAATAACGTGTAGATTAAAATAAAAAAATTCAAAAACAAAAAAAATATTAAACTCATAATAAATTAAATTATACAAAATCGGGAAAATATATATAAATCTGGAAGAAAAATCAAAACACGGAAAATAAAAAATCCGAAAACTACAAAATTTCGAAAAACAAAATTCGGAATTTCAAAATCCGAGATGTACAAAATTATTTTCCGGATTTTAAAATTCTGGAAATTGATTTTTCGGTTTTCGTCCTTTTGGATTTTGTATTTTACGTATTTTGATTTTTTGGATTTTGTAATTCCGGATTATGTTACCAACCAAATAATTATTTTTTTAAAATTAAAACAAACGAAATAAACGCAAACGAAAACAAACGATATGTAAATAAAAGCTATAAATTTTTATCCTTTTCATATTTTTCAAATTGTGTTGTATTTGAGATCAAAAATTTCCCAATCCAATTTCCATGCAAAGTTTTTTGAATTGTTTCTTGTTTCTTTTCTATAAAAAAAAAATATATATATATTAATCAAACAATATCAAAATAAAAAAAATAAAACTAAAACTGTCTGAGATAAAGATTAAAGGGGTTTTAAGACGACATTTTAACATTTTAAGTTATATTTGGAATACGAAAAAAAAAAAAATAATTTTCTAAGTCATTTTTCTAAAATAAGAGTTTGTTGATTAATTCTTACTCATTAGAATATGATTGATAAATTTATGTTAAATAAAAATTGTACTAATAATTTTCCATTTATATAAATCGCGAATTTTCTAAAAATGTATTTCTTTACCTCAAATTTGTTATTTAAGAGATTTGATAATTTTATTCTATCTATACTGTGTTTTGAGTGTGACTGTTAATATTAGCTAATATCAATAAAATCTGAAGCATCACTGATATTAAAACCTCCTAGAATTTGATCGATAACTGGTGGTATTTAAAAAATGGATTTCTTCAGTTTATTAACTAAAAATAAAGTTATATTATAATAAAGTATATTTTTTTGCCTTTATTTGAACCTTTTTTAAAGACTTTCATTTTTTAAATTAAACAATATTATTAACAGAAATAATATACATAGTTTTATATAATATATAATTATATTATATATATTTTTTTAATAACAAATAAAAATGTTTTGTATAGTTTAATTTTTTTATTTTTGAATTTTTTTATTTTAATCTACACTTTATTTTAAATAAAAAAAAACTATTCATACTTACATTATTGATACCATAATAATAATGTGATTATTAGTTCTCAAACATTATTCTATGCCAGAATACTCATTTCTAATTTATGTACCTACATAAGGTTAATATAAAAAAGTGAGTAAGTTGAAAACTGACTGCTATACGATATACATAAAAATTTTAAACTTTCTTACATTAATTTCATAAAAATTTTTAAAGAAATCATAAAAGAGAAATAATAATAATAATACATAGTAATTACTCACCGACAATTTCTCCAGTATTTTTTTTATTCCATATTTGATATTTCACCATCGCCTAGACCTAATTTTAATTCTTGAATAGTAAATTCAAGATTTTCAATTTCTTTGTTTTTTTCTTCAATAATTTCGTTTGAATGTTTACGTACTTTTTCTATTTCAGACTCCAATTCCATATACTGCTGTTCTAGGGTGTATTTTTCTTGGATAGGTGGTAATCTACCATCCTTTCCAAATTTGTCTTCGTATTCACCTACTTTTTCCATTAGTTCGGTGATTTTTTTTTCCATTTCGTAGTTTTCATCTTCGTAAATTAAACGATCTTTTTCAAATTTTTGTCTTTCATCGTTTAATTTATCCTGCCAATAGTGAGATGATTTTTTCGCTGACTTTTTTAATTTTTTTAGGTCCATATTAATATTTTCCAATTCAGCTTTTAATTCCTCGTTTTCATCACGCAAGTTTTGGTTTTCCAGCTCTAAAAATTCGATCGTTTCCATTTGATCGCTAATTTTAACAGATTCCTTTGCGACATCCATATATTTTTTTTTGGCTAACATCACAATTTTATTATTGAGTTTCATATTTTTCTCTACTAATTCTGAAATTGTATTGTTTTGCGAACTTATTTGTGATGTCAAATCACTAATTGTTTCCGCATGCCTTTGTTCCAAAATTCGGATCTAAAAATAAAATAAAATTATTATAATAAACAAATGATAATTATTTATTTATATGAATTGTAATTATATTATTATTATTTTTTATTGGATACTATTTAAATTATATACAATATTAATTTGCAAGCACTAGCTATCTTGGCTATCGGCTTTTTTTTTTTAATAGATTTTCTTATTTTTATATTTCATTTTTTAAATTACCAAAATTAATTTCATTAAAACAAGTTAAAATTATATTAAAATTATATTCTATTTTCTTATTGGTAATTATATTAAATTATGTGAATTGTATAATATATTACATATAAGAATGACAATAATATAAATTTCTTTGAAAATTAAAAAAATCATCTCAATTAGAAGTAGTTATACTCTTATGAATGAATTCATATCACTATATATATATATATATATATATAACATATAACTTAAATAGATTTTGTAAAAGTATATAAATAAATTATTTTACATCTAAAAACAATATATATAATAAAATCAATTTTAGAACAAAATACGATTCAAATAAATAATAAATACAAACCACTTCGTTCAAGCAACATTTGTACTCCTAATCAATGTTTTATAATATAAATACGAGATATCTAGTCTTTATATAAATAATTTTTTTTTGTTACTGCAGAAGATGTTTAAAAAAAACATTCGGGCTTCTCATCATTTTATTGAAGACTAAATTTAGTCTCTTCTAAACAGAGTTACCATACGTCCATGGGTGGGACTCCCCCACGGCAACACCCGATATTCCCGCGTCCCACACGCGAACAAATTTTCCCACAAGTCTCTCTAAAACTAAAAAACGACTTATAAAATTTCACATTATTATTATAGACAAAATTAATTTTACGTCTGAATTATTTAAAAATAAAAGTTCTTAGGTGGTTTTTTGTTTTTAAGGATGATTCTCATTCTGCATAATTTTTGCAAGACAATTTTTGTAAAATGCTTAAATTTCAGAATGCTTAGGTAGGCCTTATGTACACTTGTTGTTTCACTGCTTGTTATCTTTTCCTATTCTTGTCTATAAGGGTTTTAGCCTTATGACTACAGCATAGCGGAAATAGATTATTGTTGAAAAATTTAGAGGCCGAATTAATGATAAAACAAAATTTTGGAATGAATTGTCTTCAATTTCAAAACTATTTAAAAGAGGATGGTTCATTGCTTAAGAATATAAAATCAAAAGAAAAATACCATTGATATGAATTAATTTTAATTTTGTTTTACTTTTATTTTTTTTAAATTTCTTAACTCATAAAATATAATAATTTCATAAAATATAATAATGTTTGTTATGTTGAAATATTAAGTATTTAGTATGTTGTTGGATGAATTAAGTATTTTATGTTGAATTAATTTTATTTTTTTTTACTTATTGTTTAAATAATTTTATAATACTTAAAATTTTTGATCTCATTTTGTGTTTGTATTACTGTTTCGTTTCGTTATGTTTTGTAAATTCATTGATTTTTCATTTTTTTTATAAAAATTTTAATATTTGTTATTATAATAATATAAAATTTAATATTTTTCAAATTAGCAATATGTAAATCTTAAAGATGGCATCCCTGCTTCTAAAATTCTTCCTACAAGTGTTCAGCTCACCACAAGCTATATTGTAAATAATTTTCCTACAAAAATTAAAAAAAAATTAAGCTTAAAATACAACAAATTAAATTAATAGTAAAAATAAGTATGTAATTAAATGCATCAGATATTTTGATAGTTTGTTTAAAAGAAAAATTAAATTCAAACATTCAAAAACAAAAAAAAAATACATTTCTAAAACTGTCATTTATTCTACATAAAAATTAATAATATTTGTTTCTAAATATATGTATTCAAATATAAAAAGTAAATACATATCCATATCTGCTGCCACAAAAAAGAAAAAAAAACCTCAATATGCAACATTCATACATATGTATACAAACTAACACCATATTATATTATATAATTATGTACACTTATTTGATATTCAATAAAAACAATATATATTGTAAAATTTAATTTTAAATTTTTGAAATATATAATGATTAAAATATTATAATGTATTTTAAAAGACTTACATTAAAATTCATATCATCTTTTGTAGATTTTTGTTTCCGTGTCCAAGCAAACAAATTCCTGAGCATTGACAATGCTCTACGTAATTTTGTTTTATTTTGTTTCGTTTTATTTTCTTCAGCCATTTTCAACTTTATTTATATTATTTTCAATATTTTTATTAAATATTTTGTGTATCCAAAAAAATCCAAATTAATATATTTATATTTATTATTTTTTAAGTATTTTATGTTTATAGAATATGTATTTATATTTATTATTTTTTTTGTTTAAATTTGATTTTTCAAATTATATGTAATATTCTCAGCAAATTCATTGACAGAATGAAATCTGAAAACCTACTTATAACGAATTTTTGTTTTTCTAATATATATTTTTTCATAAAAATCAAAGCAAAGCCTACTATGACGGATTTTTGTTTTTCTAATATATATTATTAATTTTTTTTTGCTTACAACTTTATTTAATAATTTTTTTTTCTAAATTTTATTACCACCACCATACATGGCTAACAAATACTCCAAGTTAGCTCGAATCAATGTTGTGTACAGAGATTTTTAAATATAGGGATCAGAGAATTCTTTATAAGCCCTAACAAAGAAATTGGATTTATTTATAATGCAGTTGAAGTGTAATTTAAACGTTAACTTATCGTCGAAGTACACTCCTAAATCTTTAATCGAATTAACAATGATTCAGCATTGAGTGAATAATAAAAGATTGGTTCGGAACGACGTGTATGGCACATCAAAGCACACTTTTTAATATTAAGTAGTAAATTATTATTGTCAGACCAGAGATAGAAATTGTTTAGATCAGTTTGTAGCAGGATTGAGTCATTGAGTACTAGGATATTAGGATATCATATGAGTATTAGGATATAATATGTATTAGAAAAGGAGCGCAGTGATAATAAATAGAATCGAACACAATTAATTCAACACTTTAGGAATTGAGGATAATTTGGCAATAGAACGGTAATTAATTACATCATCTTTACCATATTTTTTGTTGGTAGGTTTTTAAACGATTTGTTACAAATTAAAGAAAAGATATTAGATTGAAAGGAAATATTGAATAAAATGGATAGTGGAGAAGCGAGTGAACTGGAACACTTTTTTAAGATAGATTCAGGAACACCCGACCTAGATCCGGACCTAGGCGTGTATTATTATTAAGATTTGTTGAATATTTTTCTACAAGGCTTTCACTAACACGGCAATTTACGAGAGATGTTTTTGGATAATTATCCAAATGATCACAGTGGCTGTCATTAGGTGTAAAAACAGAAGTGGAATAGGAGGTTACGAGGAAATCACGGAAAAATTCAGATATTCAGTACTTGCGGATGCCATAGAATGTTTCCTAATTATTTTTATTAACATTTTTACTAACATATTTTACTTAAATTAAAGTTGAACTCCTATATTTAAATAGTACCACTGTACCAGGTAGCACATATGTATATATTATGCATACATACTTTTTTCATTATTTTTTATTATGTTGCTTTTTTATCTTATCTTATATATTACTACAATTTTTTTTTTCTTTTTTAATACTGAATGCTATTATATGCATTTCAAAACTTAAAAACTGTTAATAACTTAATAACGTATTGTGTGAAACATATCGTGACACCTGCCAACATTTAAATTTACTTGAAATCATTGAACATTGAGATAACGCGCTTACCGATCCATCACTCGCTGCTTCTGCATATCAATTTCGTACATCATTTGCAATATAATATCAACATTTTTCCCATCATATCCACCACAGTTATGGGAAAAATATAAAGATGCTATGACCGATGACATTTTATATCAGGCACGTAATACACATGAAAATTTAGATTTACAATATACTCCGTATGTATAATCAAGCATTGATTTACATTGAAGATATATGTTTAATGATGGTAAATAAGGTTGCATTAATTGGGGATGCTATCACCTAATCGAACCATTGTAGACGCATGAAATCGTGAAATACAACAAAAAAACTACGATACTGACGTGTTGAATACATTTGTTTAACAAAATATTCCAAATATTTTGTGAACAGCAAAAACGAGTGTACAACACTATTATTCAAATTATAATTCTAAAACTGGTGAAATCTATTCCCTTTTTGCATCAGGATGTACTGAAAATAATACTTTATTTCCTTAATTTTGGCAAAAATACGGTGACACAGTAATAAAGCATTGGCAATAGCCTCCTCTGGAATTGCAGCTGCATTAGATGGTGGAAGAACGACACATCCGCAAATAACAGAAATACCAACATGCAATATTTCTAGATCATCTGGAAAGGCGAAGGTACTTCAGCAATGTGAAATTATTATTTGGGATGAATGTTCAATGGCACATAAAAACTCATTAGAGGCATTATATCGTGCAATGTAAGATTTACGACACAACTAACAACATTTTGTAGGTGCTCTTATATTATTAGCAGGTGATTTCAGACAAACTTCACCTCCTATCCCCTGATCAAGCAGATCAGGGATGATTTAAACGCATTTATAAAATCAACACATTTAGGGAGATTTGCTAAAAAATTATCACTCAATGTAAACATGCGTATACAACTACAAAGTGATGCAGCTGCCCATTTATTTGTCAGTTATTAGAGATTGTATATCATGCTTGAGTGAGCGTGCTATATTGTGGCAGCAAAAAATAAAGATGTTAATGAAATAAATATAGACATTCAAAACAGAATAAGTGGCCAAACAATTACATACAAGTCAACCGATTTCGTTATGAAAATAATGATGAAGCTATGAATTAAATTATCTAATTGGATTTTGAAATGCACTTGATTTACCAGGAACTCCACCACATATTCTGCAATTAAAAATTTGTATGCCCATAATTATTATATTACACAATTTAAATCAACCACTGTTTTAATAATGGCCCAATCAGTGAAGAAGATTATCAGTGAAAAAATTAATGAAAAATATTATCTAATCAACTAGATTGGCAAATACAAAGGAGAAATTGTATTAATTCCACAAATACCATCAATCAATCCGTCAGTTATGTGACATTAAACAATTTAAACGTTATTACGTTAATTTCCAGTTCGTTTAGCATTTGCAATGACAATAAAAAAACCGAAGGTCAATCGCTACAAATATGTGGGTTAAATCTTTAAAATGACTGTTTCTCACATGCCCAATTTTAAGTAGGATGTTCACGTGTTGGAAAACCTTCGGCATCATTTATATTCGCACACGAAGCAATAACAAAAAATGTTATTTAATATCAAAAAGAATTGCAATAGAATAGTAATATATTTTAAGATTTCAAACTTTGTAATCATTTAAAATTCAACATATAAAGTTATTATTATGTGTTTTAATAAAGAATTAGAACTAATTTGTACGATTTTTGTATAACAAATAAAGTTTACTTTAATCCACTTCCTGCATGAAGGTATCACTGTTCTGTGTGTAATACGGGCATTTTAATCAACTGGATGTAGCAAAGCGCACCGGGTCTGCTAGTTATTATATATCCAAAAACATTTTGTTTGCGAGTTTTAAACTACTTATTAAACCGAACTTAGATATTTTATTCTGATCATTAATAGCTTGAGTTTAATTTTTTCAAGATAAAGGATTAGGAATTATCAAATCAAATATTTAAAGAATTTTTTCATTAATTCACTTTATTTTTTTAACACTTTTCCACTTCTCCAGTGTTCTTTTATAAATTTTTCTTGTTCTTTGTTGGGGTTTCTCATTTTTTTTTTGGCAATGATAGGGCATATTTATGTTCAACGGCAAAAAATGTTTTTTTTTTATTGAATATTGATAATATCGAAACTAAGTCATGATGGTATTAAACGAGTACATGTACAGTAAAATATTAGAATAGTACACGATATTGTTCTTCATGTTACCGGTCATGGAAATTTCAAAATCAATTTTCTTTTACATTTTTTTAATATTCCACAAAATTTGGCTGTTTTTTTTTTCTTTGCTTGTTATTTCGAATTCATGGGATTCGAAAGATAGATTTTTTACAGAAAATTATTATTTGTTTGTATGTTGTTCGTTGTTTAAATTGGCCTAAAGCCAAATTTTTTAGCTTTTAGATGGAAAAAAATATGAAGGAACATTTTTAACAGAAGAAGAATACTATATTGGTTATTAGATAAGGAATATTTTATTTATAGCTCAAATTTATCATATGAATTATGAGAATGAAGATTTTTCTTTTTAATTTTGCATTTTTTTAGTTAAGTTTTTTAACTTTCGATTACATACAAAAATTTTTAACTTTTTAGGTCAATTCACAAAATTTTATTGTATTGTCTGTGTATTATACTTTTTGGAAAATTTAATTGTTTTTGCTGTATTCATGCATAGTAAGATCATACACACAAACTTGTAGGTAATTAAAGTGTAAATTAAGTGATTTTGATATTTAATAATTTTTCATTTATTTGTGAAAAAAATGAGTTTTTTTATGTACCGCTTGATTGGGATATTATAGGATATATAAAATTAAATAAGAAAAATATGAAAGACATTAGTAGGATATTTTCCTTAAATTTCTGTTAATTATATGTTGAAAGTGGAAACACAACCGAAGGAGTGTAATTTGGGACCATTCTTGAAGTACGAACTATAAAAACGAATTTAAGTAATCGGTTTTGTGCCATTTTGAGATTTCTATAGTGTAAAGGTGGGCACGCGCAGCTGCTTCGTTTCACATTGGAATTGCTTAAGAGGAAGGAGCAGTATTTTTTATTTCTGTTAAGCATGTGTTCGAACTTACGAAGTACCTTCAATCCATTTAGAAAGTACAGAACCTAGATCTAAAGCTTGTCATTTGAGAATTAAAACTACATGTTGTACTCGATCAAAAGCTTTCAAAATATCTTAAGCAGCTTTATTGGCAGACCAGAATTGTGTAAGATTGAGCTCTTCGCAAAGGCAAGTCATCCAGTCATCGGTAGACCAGTGCGATCTAAAACTATATTTGTCTGTCTGAGATTATGATTTTGCTCTCAAGATATTTCGAAAGTTTCTCATTAATTATAATATTTTGATAACTTTGGAGAATATGGAAATATGTAATAGCCATAGAGAGGTCTATAGTTCATGAATCATGGGGATGGGGTTACTTTTGTCAGATTTTGTTTTGGAATTGGATGAACGTGCGCAACTTTCCATTGACTATAGTGTACTGACCTGTAAAAAAGGACAAGTGATTCCACTGTGGTTATCTAACTTATAATAATATCCAATTTATGTGAAAATCAAATCAAGATCTTTCTGTTAAAAATATATTATTAGGTACTGGGAAAGTTTGGGATTAAATTTAATTGACCAATATATGGAAGTGCATCATACATACAATCAAATCTGTTAGGCACCTATTCTAAATGTGCCCAAACACGAATTCTGATAAATATTTTTTAAACTTCAATTTGTTTTTTGCCAAATGTTTACAAAAATTTAAAATATAAAGTTATATACATATATGTAGTTCATTAAATGCAAAAATAATTAAAGTGAAATCGAAAAATTGTATTGTAATGCGTAACATTCGCCGCTCCACCATTAAAAAAGTATTTCATTCCTCTTCATTGAAATATTTAATTCGAAGCAAAGTTTTCTATTTCCGCAAAACAATTAATTTTTCTTAACATATCGTCCAAATCAAGCGTAACATTTTTGTTACATAGGGTATTTTTTCCTTTCTCTAATCTTCTTGTCTCTTACTTAGCCTTCGTGAAGTCACAGATGTACAATTGGAGTCATCCTAATCTTTTGCATACAACAGATACGCTATGTGGAGATTTGTAATTTCAGCATTATTTGAAGAAATAGCCAATGTTTCCATTAATATGTTTTCTATAATATCTTGTTTCTTGTGTTTTTCCTATAAATAGAATTTTTAGAAAAATCTGGTGAGTTTTTAAAGGTGGCAGAGCAAGATTTACCATTATGGCAACAATAGGAATATTAATTTTGTACGTGTTAATATTTTGCTTTATAAAATAAACGTTCATTTGAACTTGAGGATTTGCCTGGTCAATTAGAAACATTTTGAGCTGGCTAATCAAAGACACAAACCATGGAAATTTAAAGTTTTTTAATTTTAGGTACTTTATTTTTTGGGTAATATTAATTGTTATAATAACTTTAAAAAATACTTCCAATTTCAAAAAGGTAGGATTTTATGATGTTTTGCTATTTGGTTCTTGTATTAAATAAATAGTTTTTCTATATAGGCTTAGAACTTGGATATGTTTTTCTATAAATGATTTATTTGAAAGATGAGCACAAAAATTAGTACTTTTTAATTTTTTTTTATTCTTAATTGGTAACTTTTTGCGGAGATATTTTTAGAAGGCTTCATGTTTCAGTTTTTGGGTTCTAGTCACTGTTTTTTGCTTTAATTCACCGAGATGGGATATAAAGTTTTATTGACATTATTATCGTATTAATATAATTAGATTAAAAAGGAATCTTGGTGAATACAGTACAAAAAAGCTTCCAATATTACTCCATCGATCAGTTCTATAACAACTTGCTTTCTTCTTCTAGATAATGACGACAAAATTCTGCTTTAAAAATTTTAAAAACTGCTTTATGTAGCTTTTAGGAAGCTTACTGAATAATAATATTATGCGACTGAAAAATGATTATTTAATATCATAGTTATAGAAAGGTTATTGCCGATTTTAATTTATTATTGAACCCTTCATGAACATGATAATAATAAACTCCATTTTCAGAATGAATGTATTAAAAGTACTTTTGAAGAAAATCTATAAATATTTTTTTCATTTTAAAAACTAAACCATAATGATGTACTCACATAATTAATATTCATAAATGTATTTTTGAATAACATTATAAAATCAGGGAAATTCGCTATCATTTTTATAGGTAGGATGTGATTTGTTTTTCTTAAAAGACGATATACATACTATGTATATACTAAGTAAATGTATAAAGAAGCATATGTATGTACATGCATAATAAATATCTATACAAATCCTTCAATATAAATTCAAGAATTCAAAGCTCTAAAATTATTAGTTTTATAGAAATGCTCTGATTTGTTTGAGGCAAAGGACTTAAATTTACTATAATATAAACTTCTGGGAAATTTGATACTACAACATTTTTGTTTCATTTTGCATATCAAATCCATATTTTTTCTGTAATTTGAAGGTATTATTAAAATCTCGAAAAAAAAAATTATTTTACAAATGTGATATTGTTTTTTTGAAAATTTTATTTTCCCCATTAAGTGTACTGAAAAATTTTCTAAGAAAATGCCAAAAATCTTATGATTTTTCTTAAATACCTATGTATACCATACCTACCTACCACTACCCACCAACTACCTTGGTAAGATAAACAATTGCGTAAAATAAACTGATTTCTTTTTTCCGCGGGTATAACAAGATTTTTCTTTTTTTTTTGAATAAATTAAATATTGTTTTGACTTCTTAATATAACAGTGTCGGTCGAGACATTTAAATTTGAATTCAGTTTTTAAAAGCGAGTCACAAGATATTTTAATGTTTTTAAAAGAACAGTAATTTACGTACTGACATGGACTTCTCACAATAAAGTAGAAACCACTCATATTTTCATAAAAATTTACAGGTTAGTAAGTTTTATTTAGGAAACATAAATACTGCTCACTCATATACTGTTTCGTTTCGACATATTCCTATACTAAGTATCATTTAATGGATAAAATTACTAAAAATAAAATATTTTTCTAATTAAAGAGAAATTCTATATACATTATACATTTTTTTAATCAAAACTATATGATTACTACAAATGACCAAAATATAGAAAACAATAATTTGAGACAGTCACTTAAAAAAATTAATAGAACAGCTAAATTTCCTTTAATAATGTATAATTTGTACAATTTTGTATAAAAATAATAACATGCTGAATGACACAAAATGGATATATTTTATTTAAGAGTTTGAATATTATAAAACAAAATAGAAATTTTTTTAACACGTATACGCATTTCTGTTGTATATACAACTTAAGTATATATATTAGGAGTTCATTAAAGAGAAGCGAAATAAAATGAAAAGGTGTCTACTGCGCAGGTTCTTAAATGATTGTCAATTATAATTATAAATACTATAACTTTTCTATAGAAAAATGAATTGGCCAGTCATATGAACCATTCAATTGATTTTTTTTTGTTTTTGTTGTTTTTATATTTTTTATTTCAGATTAATTTGCTTTGCTTTTGTTTTCATTTGACATATGTACAATGTACATTATATTCACTGCAAGTAATTATAATAACTAATTTGTTTGTTTTTATTTTTTATTTTAATAAGAAGAACCCACATATGCATAATGTATTTGCTGAATAATAAAACCATATGAGTAAAAATTTTTCAACTGTGTGCGCATTATTATTTTATCGTTTTATATTCAACTTGTTTATATATTAGAAGTTCAGTAAAGAGAAGCGAAATTTGCGAAAAGTGTTTACTGCGCAGGTCCTTAAATGCTTGTCAATTATAATTATAGATAACCAGAAGTAACAATAGTTTATCTCATTAGTTCATTGTGTAATACTATTTTTGCTACTGAGAATTTTGTTAGTGGCTATCCTTTTTAATAATATAGAATAAAAACTTTTGGTATGTTTCACTATAATATCTTGATAGATTGATAGATTTTGGTTATTACACCATCCTCAAAAGACTGAGTTTTTAATCTAATCTATTATTAAACATATTTCAACTAGAGCCTACAGTATATTCCATAAAATATATATACATAACATATATATTATATTTGTTAATTATACTTATTTTTGAAACTGAATATTTAAGCAATTATTGTTTCAATCATTTTATTTTTCAAATTTTCAACACCCCTCAACAAAAGTCTTAAATTCGATCAATTTAATAATACTAGATTAAAATAGTATTAAAATAGAAAAATTGGTTTTGTTTTTGTATTTACAAAGACAATACTTGTCTCGAATGATAGAATATCCTAATATCACTGAAAATTAAGAAGCTTGCCGAATGTGCTACAAAAATACATTCTGATACCCTGCATTTGATAGTTGTGTCTGATGATGATGAGTAGTTAATCAAAAGAAACGTTTAACATACATTTGAATGAAGCTAAATCGACAATTAAATCTACAGCCAAAACTAATAAAGTCAAACAAATAAAAAATGTTCAACTCCTTATTGGAAAAGCATTAACACAGTAAAACCGGTAAAACGGATGTTTTGTTAGAAAATTGAGAATTGGACATTCGCGTAAATGATGTTGTGATGACTCAAATCAGTGTTCAGAATATTTTTTAAACTTCTTCGTGCTGTAGAAATTCCGAGTGCATGGGTTATTGGGGGATTAAATACTCTGACTGAAGACATCAAGTAGTCATAGGATCGTATTGTTTAGTTCATCAAAACGATCAACATTTTTGGAAAAATTTATTTAATGGTTTGTTTTTTTTTACTTTAATTTATATAATTAATTAATAACGAATTATTTTTGTCTATTTTCATTGCCATCTTTATTTTCATTACCTTTATTTTTTCTTTTTAATAATTAATTTTTTACATCAAGTATTCAGTCTTTCAATCCACGTTCTTCCTATGCTTTTTATTCCAGTTTTTAGTTTTAATATCTAAAATACATAATAATAATAATATACATGCTTCACATAAATCATGACTTAAGTAGCTAATTTTGATACCCGAAAAAAAACAAAACAAAGCAATAATAATCTAGAATGAAATTCTCTTTATGAAAGAAGGTTTAGTATGTATACAAGTCCCATACTATGTAAATACAAAACAGATAGGCAAATAAGGCAATTTTATTGTCGATGAACGCCTTGTCACTGATATGAATATATGTAAGCGAGCATTTGGTGATGCTACCAATGTTTATTTAAAAACAAAAAAAATTTGCTCCTAAAGACCGCAGCGATAGGTTTCATATAATAAGGACTCTTGTTTTTTTTTATTTCTTATATGATCCCGAAAATTCGAATTTATTATCATCAACAACCTTTTTGTTTATTAATATTGGTGGATTTTATGTATAGAGAATAATATTTTTTGAAAACAACATTTAAAAAAAAAACAACAATAAAATCTATAACCAAATGGGCAACAGATGAGGCCAATAAATGAATAAGATTGAAAAATAATGGAAATATACAAAAAATATGGAAATTAGTTTTTGAAAAATATATCGTAATAAAAAAAAAATAATATTGTAAATTCAATTACCTAAAATAAAATTTAGTAATTGTCTTTTATAGTTTGTCATAAAGTTCTCAAATATCAGGACTTGTACTATATAACATTATGTCAATAATTTAAATATTAATGATTCACAAGAATATTGATATAGAGTTTATATCAATATTCTTGAAAATCATTAATATTAACTATATTATATACAATAACATTTTATTTGGAGAAGCGCTCATTCAACTAAATATATGGGTGTTATTGCAGGCACAAGCAATGGATATATGCTAGATTAAAAAAAAAACAGATTCAACTGGCTAATAATTTGACCCAAATCCCAACTTGCACTGCATAACAAATTTTCCTTCTATATTGAATTATTATCAAGTTCATTTGAGCATATACGGGATACAATTGTGGAGCTAAGCGTCAGTGTAAAACATCAATAAAATGCAGTCGTTTCAGTCAAAATGCTTACGAATTGCATTGCATGCTCTTTGTGATATGTTATCAACAATAAAGTATAGTAAAAGAGGTAGGTACGAGCATCCAAACATTCTTTCCAAAAAATTATTGGAGATATAATTCGTATTCAGAATAAAGTAGACTTCTATAGAAAATTTAGGATTAAATTTTGTGTAATAAATGATGGATGTATATGCTACTTTTATGTCAAACATTTTAAAAAATTTTAATTTTTAGTCAAATCTATTTGAATTTTAGCTATCTTCTTTTTTAATCTCCTCTTATATTATATAGAATCTTTCATAAAGCTTCACCAACAAACTTTAAAGTTAATTCTTTTATTTGTGTTAATTTGTTTCTAATTTATTTCTTTTTCCACTGTTAGTTTATAGTATATGTATGTATATTAACCTTAACTTTTCTTTTATGCTGGAGATTTATTTCAAGTGCTTTTTGTAATGTTAATCCAGCTGGATCTTTTAATTTTGTATTAAATTCATCTATATGTTTTCTATTTAACATCTGAAAGTGTTACAGGGCCCTTTAAAAATCGACTTTTGCCTGTATTCTTCTGAGGCTATTATTGTAAGAAAACAGTCGTATATTGATGGTTATATATCAACTAGACTAGACTAATACCAATACGAATACCGATTCTTTTCTAGCAAGATCATCCGCTACCTCATTTGCCTGGTATTTTTGAATAACAAGAATTTTTTCTATTAAATCTTTCTTTTATTGATTTTCTATGTAAAATTTAGCATAATTTTTCCGCCTAATATAAACTGTAATTTAATCCAAGTTAACCACATTGTTGACTTAACGTAAGATAATGATGGTTAACTCAGATAGACCTCATTATATTTCATAATTCTTCCATTTGTCAGTATAGAGCTTCAGAGAATATATAATGGTTCAGAGACTGTTCTTCTGCTTTACCAATCATTATTTTTACGAAGTAATCGAGTAGTCTACTGTTACTGTTACTCTACTTATAGTGTCTTTTGCATCACCAATCGTCTATAGTAGAAGATATGAGTTTTTAACATGAACCGGTATACTTGGTACCTACAACAGCAATTTAGATTGCATTTTTCTGAGATCCTACATTTAAGTTATAGAGTTAGCCTTATTGTATTTACTGTGTCATAATAGTAATGAATTGCTTTTTACTGCCCAATCATAGGAAAAAATATTCAAAACAAAGAATAGTATTTTCGAAGACACAAGTTAATTGTAAGGACTGACCAATTAAATTGTCTTGTAGTCTATAATATTTAATTTTAAATAAATTGTTTCTTTTTTGTGTTTAATAAATTATAAATTGTTTTAAGCACTTAAGGTTGTTTACTATAATGAAAGGATATTAACTTATTTACTTATATATATAAATAATACATATTTCTTTTATTAACAATAACAAAAATAGAATAACTAGGTAATAGAAAAATATTTTAAAATTATTTTGAATAAAATTTACTTTTTTTTTTGTTTTGTATTTCTTTTTTGTATTGATATGAATTATTTGAATATCGACTGGAATAAATCAATTAATTAAATAAAAAAATAAAATTATGAAATAAATTTCAATTAATTGCCTAATAAAATTAGTAGAGAAAATTGATATGAAATTATTAAATGGTTTACAGGTATAGGGTATACTGTATTTATATATTACAGTATATTTGCATAATATAATAAAAATATTATGTGGTTAGAATAAATTTTAATTTAATTTTATTTTCTTATTTTTAAGCTTGTTACTTGTAACTAGGTGAAAAACAGTCTTCATATATTATTACACTTGAAATTATATGTTATTTTTAGAAATAATTTTGGTCATGAAGTATGTTGGAAGGATGAAATTAGTTTGCGTGTATTAATATTCAATATATAAACTAGTGTGAAAATTTAGATGGTGCATGTTTAGCGAAGCTCATCTGAGCAATTGAATGAGCCCTCTATTATTATATTTTTATTCAGTTGAAGCTGGTCTAAGCTTGGGTTGATCGGTTGGAAGTTTAAAATATTGTGACATACAATTTTTTTTTGATATATAATTAAATATTGAAGTCATGTGGTCTTACGGTATTCAATTAAATACAAAGTATTTAAGCATTTCAAAATAAAGTATTTAGCTTAATATGATTAACGCCGCCACCTGGTATGTGTACAATACTGATATTAATAGAGATCTTAAGATTTTTTAGTTGACAATTTAAATTTTGTTATAGACGCCTCAAATGGATGAAACCGTACGAACTATGTTATGCTAAAACCCTTATCCCTCAAAAAATCTCTTATATATAGGTCTTTGTTGATGTAACGGTTTTCTTACAAAAATAAGAGTTACAGAAAAATTAATGTATAGACTAGTCTAATATTTGACCAGTTTTACTTGTGAGTTGGGTTATATTTTGGAGTCGTTGGTGGGTTAGTATTAGGTTAGGTTATTAAAATAGAGTTTATTTTCTCAAAATTCGAATAAATTAATTTAAGAACAGGGCTGATGCGAGAACTTAGTGCAAGACCAAAAATTCAGTTAAATTAGCTTTATAGGAAAAAAGAATAATCCGACTATGATTTGGTTCGATATGGTTGTATGTGGTTAGTATTGTCGCTACACCCTGAAAAGGGTAAATGGGAAGAGAAGAAAAATATATTATTATTATTCTTCGGCTATCGAAGAATATCGGTTTTATTTATTTAAAACGTTTCTTTGCCTTTAATTATTTCGTAAAAATTAAATAAAGAGTATAATTTGGTAATAATTACAAATACAAGTGAAATTTAAGTTATTACAGAAGTCCTATAGCTTAAACTGACAATAGTACATATATAAAAAAAATGTAGAGCTTGTTTAATAGAAAAATAAATATTTAATAATAAAATAATTATTTTTTAATTATACAATTGAAAAAATAGCTTCGAGCTATTAAAAATTCAATTATTATAGACAAGATCAATGACGCCATTTTTATCATTGTAATGTTTTTAAGTATTCTCTTGATGGGTAACAGAAGCTTATTTTTTTTTTACTAATTTTCTTCTTTTCTTATGCAATATAATGCAAGTCAGTATAAAAATGTAAGTAAATTCCACAATATTTTTTTTTTGTTTTTACTGGGAACTCGTAAATTTAATTTGTTGTGGAATTCTCTATCACTGACTTTTATATTAGGTACATACTATATACCCAAATTTATAGCCCAGACTCATAAATTTTATGTTTTTAGTTTTTTTTTTGTTTTGTTAGTTGAAATAAAATTCAAAAGACAGTTAAATAAAATATCTTAATGTCCTTATTATGAATGTATATATATATTTTATATGTATTATGTATTATATATATATTATGTAGTTATATATTTTATATGGTGATATGTTTGTGTCAGTTATATAGTAAAACTAATGAGAATTATTTGCCTTTTAACTAAATGAAAACTAATTTTCCATACCACTGATGATTTTTATTCTTTTGTTTTTATGCCGTACGTATGTGTGTTAAAATTTTTGTTTATGTACAAAAATATAGTAGTAAAAATAAAAAAAAAAAAAATTAAATAT
Organism: Argyra leucocephala; assembly: GCA_963942445.1. NCBI lineage: Eukaryota > Metazoa > Arthropoda > Insecta > Diptera > Dolichopodidae > Argyra > Argyra leucocephala. The sequence goes on along the minus strand of OZ012678.1, from coordinate 45,396,772 downwards.
TTTTTTTGTGAATAAAAAGTGTTGCTTTTGTTGTTTGTTTGTGTTTGATGACCGTTGTTAAAAATAAAACTATTGTTGCGTAACTGAACAAAAATGGCATCATTAAGAGTTTATTTTTCACTTTAGTCCATAATTTTTTTTTTTCTTATTTTGTGTATTGTACATAATATATTTTCATTTTATAGCCTTCCAAGAAAAGTTAAAAAAAAATATGTATAAAAATTGTTTATTTTGGGTTTTTTTTTTGAGTTTTTTTTTATACATGTGCGCGTATAAGTGTGTTCACAAAATTAAGTGCATAAAAGAAAGCTTTGACTCATTTTCCCTCTATAAATTATACTCTAATTTTATATTTTATGGAATAAAAATAATAAAAAAAAAATAATTTAGAAGAAAAAATCTTTAAATATTTATTTTGTTGTTGTTGTTTTTGTTCATTACATATTTTGTTTTAAAGAAATTCTAACATTCAAAAAACAAAACCCAAGATCAGTTGAGTCACACACCAAATATTATATTATGTAAGTATATGTACTTTGAGAATTCACAATTTTTATCGATGGCATAAAAGTGTAGCATTGCATTGTTTTATAGCTTACTAATATCATACGGTAACTGTAAGGAAGTTACTTTGTGTAGTATTACTTCTATATGTAGAAATCCTAGTCAAATGTGTCATCTTTAGAATTAACAAGAATTTGTTTTTTATTAATCAAACGGTTTTAGTTATAGATATTTCATTGTATAACATTCGTATATCTAATACAATGTTTTTGTATGAAAATTATTCATATAAATATTATTACATGATACATCTTTATATATGGCATATTACATAAATATAACCATGATAGCGTTTACTATTATCACTCATATTCTTTTAGACGTATCGTATGAAAATATCACGTAGCTCATATTTTTCTATTTTGTTTAACGCAGACGTTACAGTTTTAAATTGACATGATAACAAATAAAATTGCCTGATGTGCTATCAACATAATAAAATGGTCCATCACCCATCCTAAATCGTCCTACAACAGTACATAATCAGCTAGACTGATTTATCACCCCAAAAGTGATATGTGTAAGAGAATATGGGTGAATATTTCATATATTATTTGAAATGTGATATTGAATGTCGTATATTAGAAATATGCATTTAACTCCCCACATTTAATGAAAGTACTGCTACTTTCATTAAATGTGGGGAGCTTGTTTTTAATATTTACTTATGTACATTATGTTAAAACTTTGTTGCGCATCATCAGTTTAGGTCTATTATTGTCTATATTTGTGTTACATTTTTTTTTTTTGACATGTTCTTTCTATTCAACTTTGGTATCTTATGTTACTCAAGTACTTTTTTTAGTATTGTTTTATGATATGAGAACATCGGTAGTCATCGACAGTAAGTAGAGCACCTGCCTTTCAATCGAAAGGTCACGGGTTCAATTCCCAACGAAGCAAAAAAATTCTTTATGGGTTTTTCGACCTGGTCCAGTACCCTTTGTCGTTGGGATAAAATAAATGACAAAAAATAATTGAGAGTATAATAATTTGGAAACAACTTAAATAAAAATGGAGCTTTTCTATTTAAGAAGGGTTAATATCTGTAGTTTTTCACATTTACTGAGTTAAGTCCAGTAATTTTATAAATAAATGCTCCAAAAACATTGAAATAAAAATATTGTAGTACCTCACTTAAATAAATTAGGAAAATGTCCTTAGTTACTGTCCTTTCCGTAGTTACTGTCAAGAACAAAAAAAAAATTCTATTTACTTATACATATAATACATATAATATGTACATATATGTATTTAGTCAAATTTAGCTTTTGCTTAATATTTTATTTCTTAGACTAACAAGAAACTTTACATTATTATCAATCCATTTGCATAAAAGTATAATTAATTACCGTTTTAATCAATACATATAGTTTTTTTTACTCCGAGCATGTAAAATATACGATTTCCGAAGGTAACAAGTCCTTCATGGCACTAAAAAAAATTTTTTACAATAAAAACATAAGTAATAGGGTAAAAATAATTTGCTATCAAACATTAATTAGACTAACACTTGTGTATGGTATACCTGTATGTATATCAAGTTTGAAAGAAAGTGCATAAGAGTTTGTATTAATAAAAAACAAATAAATATTATAAGGAATCAAACATAAACAGAATCGACAGTTTTATGATAAATCTCGTTCGTAAACATTATTTAAAAGCAAAAAATACTCCAAAAAATGGTTTAATATCTCATATATTTTACCACAATGCGGGGTACATAAAAAAAACTTTGCCCATAGGATTTATAGCCCCAGAGCGTTTTATATTTCTTGACCAAAATGGTTTTATCCAAAACCAAAATCATGTTCCCATAATATACAACTATAGCAAACAGGCATATGTAAAGCTATAGAATATTAACTGTGCAACAGTAACGGAGATAATCTTCAATTTGATATGTCCATACCAGACAGAGATAAAAAACATTAAAAGAGCATATTGGTGGTTAGAAAGCACCTTCAATTAGTAATATAGGTATTAAGCATGTATACATTCTAGATTTAGAATTAGCTTAGAATAAGAATTAGTTTAAGTTAGTTTAGATAGGGTTAATTATTAGGTTAAATCAACTCAACTTCAACTTTTTATAGGCTAAGATAGTTTTAAGTTTTTATATTAAAGGCGTATAATAAAAGTAAAATAAAAAAAAGAAAAATAATATAGTTTTTCAAACTAGGGTAAATTCATTATTTGGGGAGATAATTAAAAAAAACGAATGTCTACATATTATAATTGACAAGTTTTTATTAATGTGATTAAGTTAAGTTAAGTTTATTAATTTCAAGATATTATATTACATTTTATTTGCGTTTTATTACTTTTCACATAGCTCAAATGTACAGAAGTATCTATAGAACTGAAATATTTCATTATTTGTTGTTTATTATTCATTTAATTCAATAATATTTATAAATATTAATTTAATTAATAATTTAATGAGTTAATTTATTCGTTGAAAAACTAATTGTTAATACTGATTATCTTAGTGAACATTTTTTATAAATAAAATTCTGGGTTTACCTTTGAAATTAACTTTTTTGAAGTTAAATTTTGGATTATCATAATTTTGCCTCATAATAAGGCTTGAAAAACGCCCCGAAAAACTACCTTGTGGTACATCAAAATTTATTCATTTTACATTTATTTATTTATTTCTTTTAATCTCAAAAGGAGCTATTAGTAAGCTCGTACAGAGTGTATAACTTAAAACAAAGGTATTAAAATTCTACAATTCAGTGCAATTAAAAAAATATTAAAATAAACTAAAAGCTAATTTATAACTCAACATAATATTTAAACTTCGATTATTTATTACAAATTGGATTTATAGTGATATTTGGATTTATAGTATTTGGATTAAATAATTTTCTAATAACATTTCTTTCACTTTCTTTTTAAATAATATACTTTTATTTGGATTTTTTAGCTCCAAAGGAAATCTATTGTAAAACGATGAACTACTGCAGGGATAATTCGAATAGATAATTTTATAATTCGCCTAATTCGCAACCACATTCAAAGAAGCGCAAATGTAACTAGTAATTGGTATGAAAACGAAGAATATTTAAAAAATACCTTAATATCAGGTTTTATTCCTCCTGAAGGATTCATATTTCTTGATAAAAACGGATACGTGGAAGACAATAACTTTATACCAAAAATATATCACTACAAAATAAATGTTTCGGACAAAAAATTATAGTAAACTTATATTCATGTGAATGCAATAATAATCAAATTTACCAGTTTAATAAATATATTCCTAACAAAAATAAATTGAAATATAAAATTCAATATTTTTGGAAAAATGTAGTCTAAGGCTATAGGTTAGTTAATTTTAGGTTAGGTTAAGTAGGTTTAGTTCTATATTTAAAAGAAACAATAAATAATGGGTTTTTTTTTTTCAAAATATTTTTTACCAAAACATATAATATAAGTAACAATAATTATTAAGCCACATTTTAGAGTAAGCATTTGATGATATAATAAATAAGTTGTTTAGAAATAGCAAGTACAATACAAACAAAAAATTAATACGAGAACTGAAACTTCAGTCATATATTGATAAGACAATAATATAATATTCTATTTAGTTTTATTTAAAAATTATCTAAAATATTAATTGACAATAAATAAAACATTTAAAAAAAAAAACAAAAAAACGATGAACTTGATTTTATAACTGGATCCAGACCACTAAGTTCATTTCCAGCAGAACAATATCTAATTTGATTAGATGACCTTGTGTTGTAGCTGTGTAATGTGTATGTCACAATTTCTTGTTATTTCAGTGTTGGATTTTATTTGTCTGTTTTCTATACTATGTGGATCAATTTCTTATAGTCTTCAAGCTTCAATATTTTGTACTTAAACTGTTAGTGTATTTCATTTGTAGGTTTTCTTCCGTTCAGGGCACAAAGATTTTTTATTGCTTTATTTTGTACTTTCTGTAAATAATTTTTTATTACTGGATGATGTTCCAATCTTTGTGTGGTGTATGTTGTAAGTACAAGAAATAAAATTTAAAATAAACTAATTATATATGCTCTTCCATAGGCCCCAAAATTTTGAGGTTTCTTTAATAATATCCTGTCATCGACTGTCCCAAATATTTTTGCTAAATCATGAATAAAATTAATTTCCATATTTTCTAATGCAATTTCTAATAATTCATTTTTACTCCATTCTCTTTTGTGTATTATGGATTTTTGATTTTTTTTGCCTAAACTATAAAAATTTGATAAAAAATATTGAAAATAGAAAAATTAATTCAAAATTAAGATAAACCATTGAACAAAATTGGTAACAAATCAACTAATTTATTTATGTTTTCACTGATAACAAACCATATTATTGTTGATTCACAAGGAAAATAACTTCCTTTGTTGTTCCTTCTATTCAGAGTGAAAATGTCAAAAATAAAAATTTGTATTTATGAATAAATAAAGAAAAATTTACACCAGAATAAAGAAAATTTACACCTTCCAGGTTATCAAAATATTTGATTTATTTATTTTTTTTCATCAACACAATGTCTTCCAAATATTCTTTTTTAAAATTTTAATTTATTGTTATATCATCTACTATGAGTAAAAATGGACAATAAAAGCATTATATTTCTGCAACTATAAAAGAAATTTGAGAAGAAAAATCAAACAGCGAAAAAAGTCCCAAATAATCAAAGTATATAGCCCAAGTATTGTCATAAATATATGAATGGCAATTTATTAACAAAAATTTCTATTAATAATTCTTTCAAAAAAATAAAATTTTGGCTTTTCTTTTATTTTTTTTTTGTTTTTTAATGGTATTTATAAAATAAAAAATAGCTTTTTTAACCTGAGAAGATCCTTCATTTATGTATTCGAAAGGATATATTGATAAAAGAAATCAAGATAACATTAGGGGATAACTTATGAATTTTGAACTTTCACTTTTTTTGTTGTTTTTTGTGGTATCACTTCAATTTTAGATAAAAGTGTTTGTTCGTATTATGGTAATGTCAAAAAAATAACTGAATTTAACATGACAAAAAAGTTATGTATATGTATGTTCGGTCGAGTTTTGTTTTAACAACAGAATAGTAATTCTCGTTGTACAGTAAAGGAAATTAATTTTTGTTTCCGTTTCAGAGAACATCGCTTAAAAATATAAATTTTTAAAGAGCATATATTTCGAAAAAAATTTTTTTATTTTTATAATCCATATCGGTTCAGAGCATAACCACAACCCCTTTAATTAATATTTTTTATAAATAAAATTTTCGTTATTGTATTTTTTAACAATCCTTTTTTTAATCTAGATTAGACGAAAACGAATTCAAAAATGAAACGCTTTTAGGAATATTTGACTAATCAAAAAAACAAATATTCCAGATAATCACGTTGTGTTCTCTGATGATTTTTCATAGTTATAGAGCTTGGTTTTAGTCAAAATTTTGAATTTTTGAGAAACGCTATGAATGAGGATGAACCTTGGTCTCTTTGATCAATAGTTTATTACGATGGTGCTAATTATGTATTTAAGTGATTTGTTTGATTATGTTTTTGGTTTTATGATAAAATTTAGAATTTTAATTTTGTTTTATTTTTTTATTTTTAAAATGTTCGTAAAAGCCATTATTTTTCGAACCAGTTTTATAAAAAGGGTGTGCTTAATTCAGAAAGAGACAAAAATTTTTTTTTTTTTATTTAATTGTTCAGTTTGTAAACTTCCTTGTTATTTATAACAGTGGGATTTGCAGATAAATTTGCAGTCCAACTACAATGTGGCCTTTTATATATTATTAATTATTTGGTATAATATATGTAAATATTGTATATTATATTATTGTTTATTTGTTTTTTTTTATCCGAACCGATGTGGTTGTAATACTTGATACTAGATATTCGAGTGCTTTACCACTCGGCTATTGAGGCCACTAAATCCTTGTTATTTTTTATGAATATTTTAAAATTACAATTAAAGTTTGCTTTTACATTTATGTCATAATATTATATTTTTAATTTACTTTTTTATGGTTCAATTATATAATAATAAAGAATAATAAACAGTAAAACTATATATTTGCCATTAGGGTTACACAACAGTACTGATGGTAAAGCAGCGCACAAGTTTAGCACAAAGTTTTGCAAAGTCAAGGAATGCACAAAATTTTTACAATATTTTCAACTTGATTGACCATTTTTATCTAGAGACTCTACATGCAGTTACTTGCTACAAGTAGAGTACAATACACATATTAATTGTCAAAAGTATGTTTTTTTTACTATATGAGAGGTATGGTACAATACATGATATAATATTATTATAGTATAAAAATCAGAATAAAAATCAATGCTTCCAGCCACAGATTTTCTAATGCAGACGTAAATGCATACGTATATCTAATTTTTACTGGTTCAGAAATGTTCTTAGAGAGTTGGGGTCTAAATACCCAAAAACAAAAGCCCCAAATCAAAATCCCCAAAATCAAAATCCTCAAACACAAAATCCCCAAATAAAATATGAAAAAAATAATTATTTTATCTTTAAAGTCGGAACCCTCGTTACTCATTTATTCGAACCCTGTTTTTTCCGACGCCAGGTAAACGCATACGGCACACTTTAAAAATATTTAAAAAAAATTATGTTATTTTAAAGTCGTAATATTTTTATTTTTAAGGTGAAACTTCCTCCATTATATTGAAACTTTGATTTTCCGGACGGCAGGAAGATGTAGATGGCAAGAAGAATACAATACAATTTTTCATATTCCCTCGATTTACGTTATAAATTTGTAATTTTGCCGATATAAATTAAAACATTTTTATTGGGGATTTTTTTGAAAAGCAATTTTGGGGATTGGTTTTGGAGCTTTTTAAAAATCTGGAGATTTTGTGTTTGGGAATTTTGGTTTTGGAGATTTAGAGTGACTTCCGTTCTTATAATGATTATTTCCTATACACTCACTTTATTTAGGTTTGAATAAAGCTGATGGGGTGACTTTTTTTTGAGTTGGAGGAGAATACACGCTGGGTGGCGCAGTAGGTAGAGCGCCTGCCTTTCAACCGAAAGGTCCCAGGTTCGATTCCCGAAGAAGGCAAAATAATGCTTTCTGGATTTTCGACCTGGTCCAGTACCCTTTATCATTGGGATAAAATAAATGATAAATAGTTGAGAGTTTTGGTTATCAGTAAAAATTAAAATGGAACTATGCTATTATGAAGGCGAAGTACTCTACAATAGATATAGTTTTCAACATTTAAATAAATAGATAACCATAAAAATTCTATAGAAAAGCTTTGTATGTGACTGTGTATTCCAAATCTCTGTGTAAAAGCAGTTAGGGTGTTCATCCCATAGACTTGGAATTATATAAAAAAAAAAAAAAAAATTGGGGGATAAGTAGAAGATAATCCTGAATCCGGGTTCTTTTTGAAAAGTTGCAATTGTAAAACAATTATACGTTTTCTCTGGTCCGACTGTGGATCTATACTATAATAGGAAAACCAATCTAATAGCATACTTCCTCAACGCATCGCCTGATCTAACTACCAACATTAGGGACATACGTTGTTTTATTGAAAGTTTAAACTTGTTTGAAGAATATAATCTATTTGTAGTATACCACTCATTGCATATCTATGGTTTAAATGAACCAGTTTTGTACAATTACTTCCATATGTACCTAACTATTATAATAAGGCAAAAATTATTTGTTGATGATAAAAATTATTTATTTCCTTCACTGTTCCACAGCTTTTGTCAATAAAAAATAAATAAAAGAAGATCAAATAAATTTGTGATAATTTATTCATTTATGTGTGTATTGGGGTGTTTTTGAGAAATAGTTTTGAGAGGAATTTTGTTTTTATTTTATATTCTAAAAAAAAATGACAAATAATGTAAATTTCTGAATAAAAAACTAGAATAAAAATATTGAAAAAAATTTAGAATAGGTCACTTTAGAATTGGGAAATTATAGGTTATGTTTTAATATATGTATGTATGTATATAAAAAAAAATTATGAATTTTAAATGAAAATGTTTTAGTTTTTACAAGAGAATTGATCCTAATTATTAAAATTACTTTCTATTTCATTACGATTAAAATCACAGGTAATTAAATTGATTTCAAATTATTTAAATTGAACTTAATACTGTCATTAAAACTTACTATTACTATTTTTTTTTAGAACTTGAAGTGAAAAACAAACATTAAAGGTGAACATAAATTGTATGTTTTACTTCTGTGGTGCCATTTTAGATAAACAATATCAAACCTAATTACGCATTTTTGTACACAAAATAAATTCACAGTTTTATTGGCATTTCTCAAATAATTTTCTTCTGTCGTAGCATTTTCTCTTATATGAGGTTGACCATCCTAATTTGAATTCGTTAGGAATAGGATTCTATCGTAGGATTCTATCCTAGATTGTCGTATTTTCATTGTGTGGTATCTATTTAAGCCAAGTTTGGCAATTTTAGCTTAAATTTTCAGCACCAAAAATTTTGTATAGAGAGACCTGCTATAAAAATCTGTAGATGGAAGGGATCTTAAGTCTGTCATCGGATTTTGGTAACGATTTGGTAGAAATTTTAGTTTGAAAAGAAATGAAATCGGAATAATCTGTTGCTACCACAACATCAGGATACTTGTGAGTCCATGAGAACTCCTGCAATACAAAAAGGTTTTCCATGACCAAACACCTAAATTTGTGAATATCAAGAATTTATAGATCTCTCGTAGGTTATCAAACATATATCATCCTAGACCTAGTTCAGCCCGCATAGTCACAGAGAATATGCTTAATGTCTTCCTAAAAGGTGTTCTAATTTAGTTATCTATTTTGGTTTTGGGGTTTATCTATATGTTAAAGCTGATGGTTAGTAGTTGATAAATCTACTCTCACTATTCTACTCAGGATCGCTCGTGACACTACAGTATGGTGGAAGAGTCAAATAATATTTGCTAGATTTGATAGATTGCATTTTTGTGATATCCTACAGATTACGCTATAGAAAGATGTAGTTTAACTAATATGTATTTCTGTTTCTGCATATTTAATAATAAATTAGTTCTAATTAATTGGGAAAGAGTTAAAAGTGAATTTTCTGCTACTTCGTTTGTAAGTTCGATTGTGCTCAATACAATCATATGTTCATTGACATTCATTTTTTAGTAAAATTTTTAATTAATTAAATAATTGTATTAATACATTCTAAAGAATCCATTAAAGGACGATTTTTGGTTTAAATATAGAAATAAAGTCGGTCAATTGTTGGCGTGTAACGGATAAAAATATGTACAATGGTTTATTATTAAACTACATTTATCAAAAAATATTTGACTTTTGTTTCTTTTTTTTTTGTATTTATCCATCATGAAAAGCACGATGAAAAACAAGTATAAAACAGTAGAGGGAAAGAGATAAAAGACAAGTTGGAAGGAATATTGTATTTTTTATATTTTATTTAAATGTTGAATATATATAGGGAACGATAGGTATGCATATATATATATGTATATATATATATATTGTGAATAACATTTCGCCTTTAAACCAAAATAAATATTTGCCCAAGAGATGATAGAATCTTATGAAGCAAATAATGCCAAGAGAAGTTCAACAATTCCTCAACAAGAAGAAAAAAAACAACCAAATTTCAAAAAAAATATTTACAGTGAAATGATGATGTTGTTATGATATAGAAAAGGATATTGTATCCTTTCTGCTTTAAGGATATATTTTAATTTTTCGTTTTTTATTTTGTTTTTATTTGCAAATAATACATACATAAATGTACACGTAAACTCTTAAGTATGTTTGTATATGTATACTTAAAAAAAAAATAGTATTTTGATCTTTTCTTATTCAAAATTTCTGAAATCCTTTTTTTTTAAACCTAAGCTGGTGATATTCGACTCTTGGCTATTGAAAATTTATATAATAGTGTATTATTTTACTACTACTATTAAATACTGTATAAAATGCGGTGTAATAGTAATAAAATGTTTCCAAACGAGGCGTAAAAAATTAAATCAATAAAAATAAACCTCTAAGACTATATACTCGCAAAAATAAACATATATACATATATATGTACACTAAATATATGCATACGAGTATATACGAGGTTAGTTTAAATGAGATTTTCAGGTTAATCCTACACTTTCAATGTCACAATGTTTAGGTTTAATAAAACATCTCCTCGTAGAGAAACAGTGCTCAGTGAATTGAAAAAAGGTTCTTCTTGTTTAATTAATCCCTGCCTAAGATGAAGTAGGATGGCGTTAGATTAAAATCTACGGATTTATAAATAAGCAACACAATTATTGTTTTTTGGTATGTAGAATGAATACTTTTGTAAAGACTTTCAAAAACCTTGGACCATAAAAAAGAATCATATAGCATGATTTTAGTAGTACCGACAAGAAATCGAGAAGAAACGTAAAAAAGCTTAAGTATAATTTTCAATAACCTCTTCAAGCTGCAAAAAATTGAGTTTGAGAATCGCTTTTCCTGCGTGTGGAAACAGTTGTAAAAGCAGAACAGTTGTAGGTTAATTAAGGAAAAATAAAAAATTTGGTACGTTCTAAGAAGAATAATTTGAAACTTTTAAAACTATTTGTAAAACGAATGAATGATAACACAGTTTCACGTATAATATTATAAGCGAATTGTCAGGGTATAAAATGTATATAATCATCAAACCAAGATTGAAAATGGTGAACTACGCAAAATGATGCGGATTAAATTGTGATGTTACACCCTTCATTGGAAAACGGGTTTCAAAGATGTAAATTAATGGAGCAGAAAAATTGATGATACCTAAATGTCAATGTAACCTAGGTATCCAAATTGCAAAAGAAGAAGAATAGGTTCCTCTGTCATAGGTTCGAACGACATAAGTTCGTTTAAAAAAATAACATAAATTTGACATTGTCGAACTTATAACAATTCTATTTTGATTTTTTCATTTTGATTTTATTACCTTCTTGGTGGTTTTATTATTACTTACCAATTTGTGCTTGAAATGCTGCTACTTTTGTTTATCGAAAAACTTTACTATGAATTTTTTTTTAATCTCAAATTAGCTGTAGTAGGTAATAACGGCGCGGCTGCCGGTCGCTTCAGTAAATGCACGGAGCATTGCCACATGGGTTTGTGCATTGTCATATGGCTCCGCACTCTTGTTTTTGAGTATTTTTTCACGCATAAAATATATAAAGATATATAAATAATATGTATATAATATATTTGTTCAAAATGTAATATCTACACAATTAAAAGGTGCTGAAAACAGCTTTTTGCTACCACTAACATATCTATCAAATATTTTAATTTTTAAAATTATTTAATTTTAATTTTGTCGGAGTTCTCTCAATTTTTTTTAGGTATATCGTAGGTACCGGCACATGCTAAGTGGAAACTTAATCTATATTACCTCTACTTAAGCGCTTCCCCCGAGAAACACAAAGGCCAGCAAGGGCTCATACCTACATCGTAGAAATCCTTAGATGGTAGAAGACAAGTTATGGAAATTCGTTTATAACCTCCACATCCCGAATGTGGAACCAAATACCATCTTATGTGTTCCCGAAACATGATAAATTCTATATTTATGACTTAAATAAATTCAAGGCAAACATTAACACCTTCGTTCGTAATTGTCCTCCTTCCCTTCTACCTTCCTCCTTTACTAATTTTCCTTTCCCATCTTAGCCAAACATACCAATCGGTATAAAAGGTGTTTTGGCTATGTTTGGCTAGGGTTTTAGCTATGTATAAATGGCTATGTATTATATCCATTTTATGATTATTGTTATAAATTTATTAAAACGAAAAATGACATAAGTTTGGCAGAAAATTTTGTCGAACTTATGTCAATATTTGTATCCAGTTTATGTCGTACGAACTTATGACAGGGAGGTGAAGAATATAATTACTTATTTACTTTACTGCTAACTAGTTTTAGCCACATCACACTATATAATACTTACGTAAATTCGGCCCTGCGAATTGGCCAAAACCGAAATAATTTTTTCAATAAATCTATTTCAAAGGATAACCAATATTATATAGATTGGCAGCTTTTCTCTAATTACATAGTTATTTGATAAAGTCAATGTTATATATGTTATAATGATGCATGTATATGATATAAACATATAAATTCTGTTACAAAAAAGTTCACAAAAAAGTAAAATAAAATAAAATTTCTATTCAAGAGTTCCATTTTGTCCATTTGAAATGAATTGTCAAATTACTAGCTGGGTAATTGGTAGAAAAAAAAATCATGTCAGTTGAAAAATTTAAATTAATTAGTAAAATATTCGAAGATACTGGAACTGTCATGCTAGTAACTCTCACGTTGAGACCCGACCCTATTTAAGAGAATCTGATAAAATTTATTATTTTCCAATTAGTAAAAGCCATAGAATTAGAATAAATTTTTGTCGTTTTGAAGATTTATATGCCTATCGCGTTACTCACTATAATTTATATGACTTTCGCGTCATAAAAAACTGACTACTGTAATAGAAGATGTCAATTAAATTTATAAATGCTCCATTTCGCAGGAGTTTGAAATATTTTATTTACAGGGATTGGGTGAGACTTTGAATTGACGTTGACTTAAATATTTAAAAAAAAAAAATCAGTTCCGTAAATTTGTAAACAACCCTAGTATATAGTAGTATATGTGGTAATATATGAATGGAATGGTATATGGTATATGAAGGAAAATATTTTTATAACAATCCTTGAAAGTTTTTCCTTCAAATATTGTTGTTGCTGTTTTTTTAAAAGTAAAAAATTTCAGAAAAAAAGAGCAACCGAATTTACAAATAAAATAAGGATATAATGATTTGATTGTGCGTATGTGTATCAAGAAATTTATAGTAATATGCATCTATATAAATATGATGTACATACATATATGTATGTATTGATAAAATTATATTAGAATTTAAGTAAGAATTTTGTTGCAAATTAAGTATATGAAAAAGAAAATATTTTTTTTTATTCAATCTTACATTTTATTATATTTTTTTTTTAAAAGTTTAAGGACCTTTGTTATTGGCTGTAGAAAAGAGATTATTACGCTTAATTGTGTTTTTATTTCTTGTGGAATTTAAAAAAAGGAAAAATTACAAAAATAATTTTTTTTGTTACTGTTCAGGAACATTTAAGTGTATTAATTTTGAGGGTTGTGGTATTAGTTGAGTTTTTAAATTGAATTTAATCAAAAAATGTTAACAAGGACATGTTTTAATCCATTGCCGGATTATTGTTAGCATGTTTATTTGGTTTTAAACATTGAAATTCAGATGGGATGGTTGGACGAGCCGAGAATGGAGATATAATGAGAACGGTTTGTATGTTAATACCATGTTAGTGTTTCGTGGTTCTTAACGGAATATTGATTGAGAGGTGGAACTAATGATTTTAAATCTTCTGAGACTGTGCAAGCTCTTGCTACGATATCTATTAAATAGCGTCTCCAATAATACAATTGTGGCCAAATAAAGTGCATTTTAATAAAATATTTACATCATCTATAAGACGAATAAGAAACGAATGGTGTATTTATGTACTCTATAGAAGAAAGTGTTATTAAATAGTTTAATAAGTAAAAGTAAAATGTCATATGAATTGTATTTGTAATTTGGCTGTCATGATCTTCCATTGTTGTCAATTGATGTCGTTTTTTTTCTGCTGAGCTAATATTGGGATTTTTCACAGAACATTTGTTTTTTTTTTTGTTACGAAATGAAAGCAGATATAGTTTTTTTTTTGTGGAAATGTAAATGTGAGCACTCTGTATGTTGTAATAGAACTATTCTTGGTTGAACTTCAAGTTTAGTGTATAGCTATATTCATCAACTACGTAGAAGTAATATGTGTCGACAGTGTTGTAACCAATGTGATATTGAAAGATATAATTCGGATCAAACCAATTTTTTCCATTTGTATTTTTTTAATAAATTAAATTAATGCATACACTTGACCAAAACATTATAGTGTATTTTTAAATAAATTCACTGGGAGACTAAGTTCGGCAGCTTCACTTATCTGTTGTCAGGTTGCTGTGGATTACATAAACAATTTCTAAACTAGTTGAGGATAGACTTGAGCATTAACTTGAAATAAGGGAGTATTCACCACGTTATACCTATGATGTGTGCCAATATTGAAATGGTATGTTTGATTTGGTATTTATAATTTATCGCAATTTATAGGGCTTTCTTCTACAACTCAAATAAGATAAACTATCATTTATCTCTATTTTTATATTAGAAAAAATATATATACATTTAAAACATATTATATTATAAAATAAATTCAAAATTAATTTAACATTATGTCTTATCAATTTTACAAAAGCATTCAACAATGTAAGGTTGGCTGATGTAATAAATATTATGAACGAAACGTATGAAAATCATCAGAAACTTAAACATAAACTTAATTATACAAAAATTTAAAAACTGCGGTTAAATAACAAACAAATAGGCTTTGTTGATGTTTATGTCATATGAAAATCAAATAAATGAGCACAACTTGTAGACACTTGCAGGGTTGACACGGCGGTAAAAAGTAAGCGTTAAGAACCAAAGAATGGAAATTTTAAATATCGATCTCCAAATCGCCTTAAGCTCTTGAAATTAAATACCTTAGAAATGAAAAGAACCGTGTCTGATATGGTCTTTATTTTTCAAGTTTTCGACGGTGTAATAGCTTACAATACTCTTAAAGCAATAGTCGACTTACACCTTAATTCGAGTACCCGATTTCGTTAAAATAATATTTTTAACCTTACCTTCAATAGAACCAATTACTTATAGTACTAGAAATATCTCCGTTGTCCAAGATATAATTAATTTGGTGAAAAAGATTAAACGTTACTAGAGAGACCATATATAAACAATATGACCGCATCATATTACAAAATTAATATACGAAACCAGATGGTCACCTTCTAAAGAGGTAGAGCGAAAGCTGGATAGTAGTATACCTAGTCACAGTCTTAAGAAAAAAAAAATTAGGGATTGCTAACTAACATACTAAGCAACAAGTTTAATATTTAACATTCTTAATATTTAACATAGACTAAAAACAAAAAAAGAAGATGGGAAAATTATTTAAATTAATTTTTTGATTCAATTTAGGTTTTCCTGGAGCAAAATTAAAACAGTTTTTTAAATTTTTTTGTTTCACTTTTTTTTAAAAACATTCAACAATTTCAAATTTTTACATAAAATTTTCAAATGATTTTTAATTTTCCTCTTGTTCCCAATAAAATATATTAAAAATTATCCTACCATTTCTTCGGGACTAATATTTTTAAAAATGTTATGTTAAACCACAAACAACATTATAATATTACAAGAAAAAAAATATAATAATAATAAAACAAAAATCCTTAACCATGCCCTACAAATTACTTCCGATTAAAATACAGTTATATGGAAAGATACGCCAAAAATAAAAAAAAACATCTAGTTTTTGTGCTTTGTAATGCCGGGCCATTAAGTCAGAAAAATTCAAGTGTACAATTACTACTATGTAAGAGTGTGGAAGGAAGAAAAGATAAATTATTTTTTTTAAAGAACTTCCCAGGATTTTTATTTTTTGTTACTTTACTTTTAGTTTACATAAGAATTAATTCTAATTTTATTTTTTTTTTGTATTTTGATTGTAGGACATGACTCGCCCAATGTTGTAAAAATAATATGGATGAAAATAAAAAAAGAAAAAAAAGTATAGTTAGGATTTATTTTTTTTTTTAATGTCTGTAATTATTTTTGTTTCTTTGAAGAAAAACTTTAAATTTATTCAAAAGTGGTTAACGGAAATTATTGATGATGGTTTATATACTGAATATCCTTAATGGTTCAAAAAAAAAAGAAAAAGAAAATCAAAATAAGAAATTAATAGAAATGAAGATGATATGATCAATTCTATAATAGTCTTATAAATAAAAATTCAGTACTCATCAGTATTGTTGCATTAGACCTTCTTTCATTGGCATCTGTAAAGCGTTTTTTTTTTTTTTAAATTTCGTTTCTTCTTGATGAAGGAGAAGGTTTCTCGTTCAGGTTTAACTGTTTCATTACCCTAAATCTAATGACCTGTGGCAAAATAAATTTTTTACCAACTTCTATATCAACCGGCATTCTGTTTTTACATATTTATCTAGAATATAATTTTTTCTTTTCTTTGTAAATTCGAAGTGTTTTTATATATTAATTAGAGTCAAACAAATGAATAAAAACATGTTTTCCAGATCTTGGGTATAATTGGGCAAAAAATTCACATCCTATTTTGTTTCTGAATCTAAGACGCGCTCTGCAATACCCGATTATTTATTTATTTATCTGTTGATGTGCAGATAAATTTTCTCTTTCGGAATGTGGTCTTACTTATAAAATTTGAACAACGAAAAATTAATTACAATTCATTATAAAACTTAATAGTTGATCATATGTACTACAACACAAAATTAAAATTACATTTCATTTAGCTTTTTATATTTAATTTCTAAAATCTTATATTGGTTAACTTAAATCCAAAAAAATACATAACACATGGTATAGAAATAAATAACTATATATCAAATCTTAATTTAACTAGGTGAAAAAAACACTAAGTATTTGGTATAAATGTATAATACATTATAGCCCGATAGTTAGAACTCCAAAAATATATTGCACATTTAGTAAGTTGTCTTGACTGTTGTACATAAATTCGCAGGCCAATATACATGATGTATAGTTGTGTATGTTTTTGTTTGATGTGAAATTCTATTTAAAGTTTGCTATATTTCGTCCGATCTTTTGTGGTGAGTATAGGAATAGGAGCGCTTGTAGTGGCGGGAAGCTGTATTGGGATATGATTGGAATGTTGAATGGACATTTTTTGAGGATGTACTTTACGGTTAGCATTTCAGGACAAAAAATGTGAAACGCTTCACGATTTTGGGTGTCAACCTTGCGCAGGTAGTATACGGTTTTTTCGAAAATTTTGCTGTCAAGTAATATTTTTATTAAATTTGTTCTACTTTTTCATATTAGATAAAGAAACATTTCAGGAAAGGAAGTATTTAATGTTTTATTGATATTTCGGAATACGCTTATTTTCTTTAGCAATGATATCGATATCGAAATAAAAATTAATCTATTTAGACTTTTAATTGCGATGCCTTCAGTATTGACAATGAATTGCGCTTCATTTTCTTCTTAGGGTATTTTTACAGGTACAGCCTATTATATAATTTCATTGTAACTATATATGTAAATGTAAAATATAAATATTACATTGTAAGTGAGAATCGTAGCAAGTTCTGTGCTACGGTTAGTACTCAGTAGATATATTATTATATATGATATTTTGATCTAGGTAAAACATTTCTAAATTATTAAAATAAAAACTTTTGATAAGTTTTAACAAATTAATATCTTAATTAATTTTGGTAAGTGTCTCTAGACTATCTATGTTCTACACCTATTACTATTGAAATAAAATTATTAGAGTGTATTTTTTGGTTCTGTATGAGATAAAATTTTTTACATGCCATAAAGTTAAAGTAAGGACCAGTAAGATCACAACTGAACAGAATGCAACATTATCGGTATAGTGTACAATTACAAAATCTAGCTATGGTGTAACAAGCCGAAGGAAACAAGATGTTAAAAAATTGTTTAATTTAAGTAACTTTAAATTTTGTACATAGTTTTGAAAAGGTATTTTGAACGAAGGCTCAATTCTGTATTGTTTTTGTAGATATTAAAAAAAAAAATTGTCCTCAAACATTTTCAATTTTTTCTTTTTTTATTCTCAATTCAAAAAAAGGGGTGGAATTTGGAGGTTCGTTTCGGTTGATTTACAAAATTTATTTATTAGTTTAAAACTATGAATTGAAAGCAGTTGTCAGAAAAAAAAAAATTGATTTGTGAATGGAGTTTTAATCTTGATGACTTTTTGTTTTGAATTTTTTAAAGAAATTAAAGAGATTTATTTATTTGTGAATTTTAACTGAATTTTTGTGTTCTATAATTAAATTTGAAAAATTTAATAATTTAATTTGTAAAATGATATAAAAATGAAATTACGAAATTTTTTCCAAATTTATTGTCACTTTAAACGTCATGGCGAAGTACTCTACAATAGATATATTTACTAAGTTAGCCTTTATTCTAGGAACCACTTTGGTGATTATAGTACAAGAAAATACTAAAAGTGAATACCAACCCAATAGTAAACAGTAAATGAATTTTATAAATATATAATAGAAAATAATACAAAGATACAAATTTTCTCAAAGTAAGTACTAATGTTACAGTTAACGATGAATATTTTGTTGTCAAAACGTATACAAAACTAATACTACCATACTACATTAAAACATCCAATTGGATGCAACTACATCACAGGCATATGATGTAATGTAAATATTTATTGAGAACATGATAAGACAATGTTGTGAGGATGCGTTTAGATTGCAGAGTTTCTTTATCTTCGTTGTTAGATTTACTGCAATTCTGGTATTATCTTTTATTTCTCCATTTTTTTGATTTGCAATATTTGAGATAGGAGATTGCGTTTTATAGCTTGTAGAATTTAATACTGTTAGTATTTTTTTTAATTTTAATACATAGTAAAAACATACTTATCAACTTATACATTTTGGTAAAACAGGCCAGTAGATACAGCAATAATGTAAAGAGCATAGAGTATTTTTAAATACAAAGAAGCTTTGATAACGTAGCTATACGTGGTGTACTTGATACAAATTAAATAATTTGAACGTCAACTTCAAAATTAACTGATATGGTTCTTCTGGTAGGACTTTGATCATATAAATATGTTATCAATATATTATAATCGTCAATTATCATGCCTATTTGAGATATTTGATGGAATATATATATGGGGAAATTCACATCGGACTGTGTGTATTGCTATAATTTTTTTTTGTTTTGTGTTTTTTTGCGTGGATGGGTGGGAATCTTTATAGACACAATCAGTATATTACAATAACAACAAAAAGAAAGTATATATCAGTTGAAATATTTAAAATTCAAAACTGCCAAATAATACAATTACTCAATATAATATATAGTTTTTTTTAAATTAATATCAGAATTTAAAATAACAACAACTGTTTTATATATAATATAAGTACATCTATATAATACATATATACACCTAAATCAAAAATAATGAAAAATAGTTTTTAATTAGAATTAAAAAATAAATAACAGTTCTCTTAATTTGTGCAATAAAATTGTATTAAAATATTATTAGAATAAAATTCAATTATTAAAATTTCAATATTTAAATTACCACATTATTTAAAAATAAAGTAACGAATTTCAAAAAGACAAAAAGAACAAAAAAAAAAGATTCATTGTGAAAACATTGTGAATAAAATGAATACCATAACCAAAATAAATATGGTCAAATTGAAATTATTTTCAAACCTTAATATAGAAGAAAATAAAATAATATATGACCATAATTCAAAAAAAAAAAAAAAAAAAAAATGATAAACAGAAATACAAATTCAATACCAATATTGTGTATGGTAGATTGGTTAGAATTGACATATTCAAATCATTAAGTCAATTCTTTCATAATAATGTATTCATGGATTTTAAAATAAATTTTGTTTCAATTGAAAAATTTTCTATTCAAATATTTATAAAGAATTGAATTTGAAACTGTAAAAATATCATTGTCTATAAATTCAGGATGCATCAACTTTATATTATATACTTTCTAATTCATATACTGATGTGAAAAGAATGACAGATGACTTGGCTTTTATAAATGTTATAAAATACTCCTTACATTTGTAATTTTTTTTATTAGATTAAAGTGAACAGCTTTGAAAAGGTAGTTTAAATCTTTGATATGTGGAACATAAATTTTTTTTAATATATTTACTAGTTGCAATGTAAGAAGTTAGTTGTGAGACTGACTGGAAATATAATATTGCTTACAAAATATTATTTATGAAAGTTAACCTGACTTTAATTTTAAATAATGCAAGTATACTTTGAAGATAACGTGAAAATTTGATCAATTTCGTTTATACTTGTTATCCTCAATCTATCTATTGTATTTATAAATCAATATTAAGAAGAAATTGTATAAAAAAATAAATCAAAATCGAAATAAATTAACAAATTTATTTTAGAACTAACTTATGGTGCAATTCAAATACATTTTTTTATATTGTTGGCCAAAACTTATGGCAGAGAAACCTTTATAATTTCAAGTAAACAAAAATTGTTCAAAATCTAATATCTTTTAGCAAATGAAAATAAATGTTATTTTGTTTTGCTGTTGAATTGACTGCACATAGAGATATATATAAAAATGGCTAGCCACTGGTAAGAAAAGAAAAGTGAAAGGAATAGTACAAAAAGTCTCCAGGGAGTTGTTATTAATATGTTCACTTTGAATTTTTGTAAATCAAACACATGAGAACTATCCCTTCTGGGAAATGCTTGTAGTGGAATGTGAATCCACATTCTAGAAGTGACTATGAATTAATTTCGATAACCAGTCTTGAACCATCTTGGTATTTCCACGGTGAAGGATGAACATTTGCAGCCTCTCGCGTTCCTCTTATTACTTAAGAGGCGGTAATGGTGATTTTAGTTCTTCCGACCATGTGCCTACTCCCACAAAATACTTATAAAATAGAATTAGTTCTCCAACGAAACGACGATGATCAAGTGAAGAGCAAGTGTTGATGAGTTATTTGCGTTTCTGTACTCTGTACTATGTCAAGAAAACTTAGGGCAGTCTTTAAGGTGCCGCCCATATAGTTATGAATTATACTCCATCTTGGTTTTCTAGATTTTCTAAAGCCTATTTTAATTTACTCGCATTCTGAGAATATTTCTAGTCTTGTAGTCGTTGTAAGTCTTCATCTTGAATCTTAAAAATATGATCGAATATTATTAGTTTGTGCGTAACTAGATAGCACTTGAATTTTAGAGGTGTAAAACTTAATTTTGCTTGCTTTATCCCAGTCGGAAATTTTGCTAAGTTATGGCTTACCATACCGCCAATTATTGTTCTTTTGGTATAACAGAGGTAGCTGTAACATTAAAAATTTTAAGGAAATCGTAGGACGCTACAAGAGTGCTATCATCAGTGAAATTATAGTTCGGTTTGGGGGTTGTTTGTAGAAGACCATTAATAAAAATAAAAAAAGAAGTTGAAGAAAGAAAATAGCTTTTTGGAACATTAACATTAATTTGAAGTTGGCTCGATTCGAAAGGAAACTTTCAACCCATTTAGTGAAAATTGAGCTTAGACCTATAGTAAAACATTTTGTTATTAGAACACTGTGCCATACTCAATCATAGGCTTTTGTAATATCTAAGATTACAACAGCAACTGCACCAGATTGATGTAGGCTGATATTTGTATCAGCATTGTACCAGCTGATTGATGTAGGCAGAGGCAAGTCAGAAGACCACCCACCAGCTGACCGGTGGGCTCGGAAGCCATATTGATGATTATGAATTATACCACTGCTATTAAGATATTTCATTAGCTTCTTGTTGGTCAAGATTTCCGTTATTTTGGAGAGAATGGAAGTGATAGCTATAAGTTTGTAGCTTGAAAAATTGCTTTCATCTTTTTTAAACCGGAGCGGGGCAACTTTTTATTTGGATGGGTATGTTCCCGAAGAAAACGACGAATGAAATAGATTGAAGCTTAGAAACCTGTTTATAAACCTAATTTTTATTAATATTAGAAAAATGTTGTCGAAAAGTTTTTGTGACTTCAAATTAATTTGATTTTATAATAAAAGTAACCAATTTATAATAAGACTAGCTACTTACAAGTCTTATCTACATTATATGATCAAATTACGTAAACATAAACACGTAAGTAACTGTTAGTTTTTACGTCTTTTTACGTATGTTTGGCAACACTTTATCTAGAGTAAATTGCTCAAACTTACTAAAAAAATTATCTGACCTCTGTAACGTCAATTAACTGTGCTCTAATAAATTTGTCATATTCTTTGTACTCTCTGATAATTTTTTGAATTTTATGTGATTGCATAATTGGTATATATAATATGTAATACATATACTAGAATCCAGTAACTCATCAATATAGAAAATCAATAATTTCAAATAAATTGAAACATGAAAATGCTTCTAAGGTTAGATTTTTGTTGTTGTTGACATTTAATAAAATAAGAAATTTTTCATGTACATCATATTAGGAAATTTTAGTCCAATTTAGACGAAAACTATAGCAATTTATTATTAAAAATTAATACAAAAAGTTGAAAATAATGTAATGAAAAATAAATTTTTATTTTTTTTGTAAATATCCTATGAGAAACATTTAATTATAAATTTTCTATTTATCCTATTATAAGTTAAATGGTTTGTTTGCTCGCTATAGATAATGTCCAAATGCGTTGAAATATAGGGCTTTAAAATTTTACACGGCTATTTGTGAATCCAAAAATTATGTTAACGGGATACTTTATAATACTAAATTATGGCTGAGTCGATGTTATAGATCTGATTGGGATGAAAGTGTTATAGATCGGATACCCTCTGAAAAATAAATAAAGACTTCTCTTATCATTTTCCAAAATCCTTACTCTTTCAGGTATAGTTACTATACAATTGATAGAACTCATCAGAAATATTAAAAGTCTAGAAATCTAGAAATTGACACTCAGATACTCTTTGAAAAATAAACGAAGGTTTGGGTTCATACAGCTAATTTGTAGAACCCATCAGAAATATTTCAAACTCCACAAAGGGTTACAGAGCTGCAAATTAGTGCTCATACACTTTCAATAAATGAAGATGTATTTTATGTATCCAAAATTCTGACTGATTCGCGTAATTGAACTGATTCGGGTTTTTAATTATTTAATTTCAAACAGTTCTAACGGTTATTTTTAAAGTTCAATTTTCATTTTTATTTTATTCAACTTTTGTATTACAAAATCAAACAAAATAATATTATATTAAATCAAACTGTTGACATTTTCTTAGAATTTTATTGAAAAATAATAAAAAAAAAAAAATTGGATGCTGGCTTGGTTTTTTTTATTCAGAGCCTATATAAATGAAAATTTAATTCAAATTCATTTTAACAATGGACAATCGGTTTTTAGTCAACGGCATATTTTTTTTTTTTTTTGTTATTGTTAAAAAGTGTCTTTTTATCAAAAAATATTTCTTTTGATTGTCCTTTTTTTCGAGATATGGTCCTTTTGTTAATATTTGAATTTTTTCCAAAGTTCTGAGAATTTTTTTTTTTATTCTCTTTTTTTTTCGGTGAAAAATTATTTAAAAAAAAATTCGCTATTTTTGACCCGAATAAAATTTTTTTAAATTTGTAACAAAATTGATTTTTGATTTATAATGTCTAAGGAAAGTTGAAGATCATATCAAAATAAGGAATTCGTGGTCAGATAATAAGAAGCAAGCCGTAGTGGTTGAGATGACCTGTATTGATGCGCAACCAACTTCTGAATTCCTAGGCATGTCCTTATAAGTTACAATATCTTCACGGGAGGACCTCTGTAAATCCGTCCATCAAAATGAAGATTTACCTTAGGATAATGACTATAAAAAATTAGAACTATGAAAGGCTTAAAAATTTATTTTAAATATTTTTTTAATTAAATTTTTGTTGTTTTCTATCTTTGCAGAAAAGTTGGGTTAACATCATTGAGTGTCAAACAATGTTAATTAGAATTAATCAATTTAATGAAAAGAGAAAACATTACTCTTTGATTTTCGTCGATTTGGAATATTGAAATTAATCAAAGTTTACTAGCCATATTGAGATAATACAGCTTCTCTCATTGATATTTTCATTACCAATTTTTTTGAGTATCCTATCAAGATGAATCCGATATATATCAGATATATGACAAAATACTCCAGTAGTTTGACTGTAATGTTCAAAATTACTGGTGGTAAGCCTGTTACCTTTCCTTAGTGTAAATATCACATGGGTTAACTTGTTATCATTGACTTTTGTTTTCCAAATTTGAGTTTGATTTAGGTTTCGTTGACGGAGATTTGAAACATATAATGGATCGATATCTGAAGCTATAATTGCTGTATCATTAGCAAAGTTAGCTACTTTCACATCTGGTGTCGTTTGAATATTTGTAGAGTATAGATGGGGTATAGTGTGTGTCTAAGAACACTTCCTTGGGGCACGCCACATTGAACATCGAATAGTTTTATGTGACAGTCTTGCTCTCTGACATAAAACGTACGATTTTCTGTATTTCTCAGCAGTTCGTAGATATCGTGCGGTAGATTTTCAGCTTACATAATAAGTCCACACCTTATCGATTGCTTATGGCTTATATATCAAGAAATGAAGCAGAACAGTATTTTTTGTTGCTGCAAGTCAGAATTTATTTGATTCAAAATTCGATTAATTAATTTTATAATATGCACCATGTTTTATTCTAAAAGCAAAATGGTGTTTTGGTATTAGTTTTTTAGACTTTCTATAACTGGGTTGAGTTTTATTATAAATAACTTTTCAAGTAGTTTGGACAGTATTGGCATTAAACTGGTCTGCCTATAAGATGATGGTTCATCTGGTCTTTTTGTGGTTTTGTGTATCATGATTATTTCTGATACTTTTCGCTGTTATGAAAATAATATGTAATATTGTATATATATGTTAGTAACTTTAAAGTTTTTACTGACCCGTAAAATTCTTCCAGTAATTAAATCAAAGCCAGGTGATTTTTTTGGGTTGATCTAATTTTTAATATGTTGTAACGTTCATGCAGTTTTATTTTTTTTGGCTGGAAAGTTCATATGGTAGAGATTCATGATGTTGTTAATTTGTTCCAATTAATCTGGTTTACTCATTCCATGGTCTAACAACATTACATAGATGTTCAGAAAAAATATTAGCTTTTTCTTTTTTACTATGATCCGTTTAGCATCAATTTGTCGTATGGATGTTTTAAATAGTTTTGAACGTTTTATTCGTTTTCTTGCCTTCCATAGGTCATAATCAGTTATTTGAGTAGCTGATAGATTGGATAAGTATCTTTGAGTGGCTTTATTTTTGTATTTTTTTAATTCATATTTCAGTATTTTTGTTTTACTATTTGAGTTCAGTTTATTTTTTTCTTATGATCTTGACAGTAACTAAGGTAGAATCACCTTTTCGTGCTTAATTAAGTACGGTACTGCAATTTTACACTACAATATCTACAATAATTCGAGCATTTATTTTAACAAATTACTGGCTTATCTACTCATTAAATGTGGAAAACTACTACTATTGTCAGGAACTAAGCCTTCTTAAATAGAATAGTTTCATTTTATTTAATTTGTTACCAGATTAACTCTCAATTATCTTTTGTCATTTATTATATCCCAATGACATAGGGTACTAGACCCTGCTCGAAGAACCAATGAAGCATTTTTTTTTTTTTTGCTTCATCGGGAATCGAACCCGGAACCCTTCGGTTCGGCTCCACCTACTGCGCCACCCAGCGTGTATTTATATGTATTTATTGATTTTCGATGAGGCTGCCAAAGTTTACTGACTTTTCTCTTTTTAGTTATAAGGTTGCTTATATGTACTGGATCTTTTAGCTTCTTTAACTATGTATATCTATTTAGCATCTGGAGTAGCTGCCCAAGCTACGTATTGAATCGATTCAGTTATATTTTTTACAGCATTCTCTATAACACTTTCCGTTTTTGGTGGGATGTTAAATGTAATTTATACTCATCCAGTTTATTTTGCCAAAATTTAACCAATTTATTTTATTTGTAGTTTAGTTGTATATAGTTTGTAAAAATGGCGGAATGACGAAGTTTTGATAATTCGATATTTTTTTTTGTAAGTCACCACATATTGCAGTATAGTGACGAAAACATGTTGTTAAACAATATTTTCGAACTATATTTTCGAAGCATCATGTATTTGGAAACAATTTTTGGGAACATTTTTATTTATTTCTTCGTTGCAGCTTCGTAAGCGGCTACTATTTTTGCAATCTTAATATTGCTTGGAATTGTTATAGTTTTCTTTAGGTTTCGATTATGTGAAAAAATATTTCTTTCATTTTCCTCATTTTTTATATGGAATGTAAAATCTGTCAAAGTTTATCGAAAGTTTCTTTTTGAATGAATTTACCATATTTGATGGTTTTCTTGTTATTAAAATTTTTAATTTTCTTTTCAAAAGATTTTTTTATTCTTTTTTTTTTTTTACATATTTATACATAAACAAAGATAATAAATAAATTTAAAAAATATCTTTTTTTTTTATGAGAAAATGGTAGAAAATCTGTAGATAATAATATGTATTTCGCAGGATAGGATTTTTATGAGAATAAAAAAAAACTTTTTCCACAAAATTATTTTGTTTTTTTATGTTTTTTTGTTTGTTGATGAATGGAATGAAAATAGTGCACTTCTGTTGAAAAAATTTCGTAGAAAAAAGTTTTACCGTTTTTTATTTCATAATCGAATATAATTTGAATTTTGAAAATAATTCCTTTATAGATTGTAATATCCTTATTTTTCAGTGTCAAAGTTTTCTTTTTGAAAGGTATCCTTTCGAATTGGTTTTAATTTTGAAGAAGAATTTCGAAAAATATTGAACTTGAATACTTCTGTTTCATCGCATGTTTACTTAACGTAAGTTATTACGAATGGTTTTAGTAAGTTATTTTTATGTTTTGTTAGTTTACGATGGGACAGCCTTAACTACCGATTTTCATTAAGTTGTGTTGCTTCTATTGTGTTGAAGTGTAAAGATTTGTATATTATTTTAGTTGTTTCGCATTATAGCGATTTTTAGTTGTTTCGCATTTTACCGTTCTTTTTTTTTACGTTCTTGACAGTAACCTAGGTAGAATCACCTTTTCGTGCTTTTATTTAAGTACGGTACTGCAATTTTACACTACAATATCTACAATATTTCGAGTATTTATTTAACAAATTATTAACTCTACTCATTAAATGTGGAAAACTACTGTTATTGTCACGAACTAAACCTTCTTAAATAGAATAGTTTCATTTTATTTGTTACCAGATTATATATACTCTCAATTATTTTTTATCATTAATTATATCCCAATGACAAAGGGTACTAGACCAGGTCGAAAAACCAATAAAGCATTTTTTTTTGTTGCTTCATCGGGAATAGAACTTGGAACCTTTCGGTTGAAAGGCAGGCGCTGTACCTACTGCACCACCCAGCGTGTAATTTTTTGTTAGGCCCAGGAACTTCAAGGTCTGTAGCGCTTAAGAAGTAAGTTAGTAAGCTAGTATCGCTATGCCATCTACAAATATAGCTTTTCTGTTGTTAATAAGTCATTTGTGTGTATATTATAGATAAATTCCTGGACCCGTGGATTTCTTCTCGGTTGGTACCTCTGATTTTGCTTAATTTTGTTTTAAAATATAACTGATTTTGTTTTGTGTTAGAAATTTTTTAAGTTAAAGTTCCACTCATTAATTTTTAATTTCAATAAACAAAAAAAAAAAATTACGGATATTCCAGTTTATCTAACATTTTTGTAAAATAAAAGTAATTAAAATTATTTTGTAAATCAAAAGATGGAAATAAATAAAAGCTTTTAAAATTTTTGGAAAATTCTTAAAAGAAAAAATCCAAAGCGGAACAAAGTTAATAATTTTAATTGTTGCCAAAAGCGAAAAATGCAATTAAATGAAGTTGATATAAAAGAACAAAATTATTCAATACATATTAAATTATTAAAAAAAAAAAATAGAAACTTATATTTTTAACAAGTATTATAAAAAGTTTCAATAAAAAAAATTTTTTTTTAAATTTCTTTTGAAATTTTTTAGCTGTTTTAAATTTAAATTAAAAAAAATAACTTGAAAAAATGAAAAAATAACTTGATTTTTCTATACAAAAAATTTTGCTGCCGATTCCCGCAATTTTTCTCTCATATACAGGTACGTTAATAAATTAATGACGGGAATTCACGCTTTACGGATAGAAGTAATAAATTTTGTTTCTATCTAAAATATATTGTAATTTTTCGGGAATTCCCGTTATTAATTTTTGAGAAGCGTAACCATACATTATCTAAGAATTGTACCACAGTCAAAAATTCGTTATTTTTTGAAATTGTGTTATATTTTTTAGTACTTTCGAATTAAATTATTAAAAAACATTGTTCAATATAAAAGAAAACTTATTTTTTAGTACTTTTGTAGAACTCGGTGGCTACTAAATTAAATTACGAAAAAGTGCGGGAATCGCCGTCATTACGATTTCAGTGCACAAAAAATTACGGGAATTGCAGTAATTAAGACGAATCTGTTAACAAGAGCTAGTGCAGCGTGTACAAAAATATGTAAAAATGGTTAGTTTACACAGCATAATGGAACGCTACTATTATTAACTTATTATAAATTTATTTTCAATTGATAGGTAAGATTTTCTACTGATAAATGGATGTAGGCGAACCTTGTGGTTTAGTTTAACTTTTCTATTGTCTTAGTGATATTAATTTTAATTGTTAATATTTTATCTAATAAAAAAGGTTAACAATTAAAATTTAATCTTTAATTATATTAAATTATATTTTATCTTTAATTAAAATTTTCGTATTTCTTTAATTTAAGCAATTACTATATGAATAAAAATAAAAAACGAAAAGAAAACAAGCCAGAAATACATAAATTTGATAGTTTAAATTAAATTTTAAAAAATACTTAATTTTTATAATTAATGCTTATTAAATATTATGTAAAAGATAATTCCATATAGTTAAATATATGAATAATATAATTCAATAACTTGGAATGCAAAATAAAAAAAAATTAAAAAAATTAAAAAAAATTCTGCCGCCTTCGAGTTTCCAATTTTGTATTATAATTTTACAAACATTATGCTGAGTTAAAAAGTTTATCAAAACTATTTCATTGAAATCTATATATAGATATTTCTGTATTGTACAGATTTGATATTTAAAAAAAAATACCAAACATACGGTTTATATTTAAATTTTTTTTTTTTATGTTGAACTTTTCAAATATTACAATTAAATATTATAATTAAAAACATGAAATAAAATTTAAACTTTGTTATAAAAGAACAAGAATTATCCTGGAACAAATGTAGATATAGTTTTAGTATTCTGCAAAACTACTAGTAGAATTTTTAATTTTATTTTTGTCTGTTTCTGTTTATTGAAAATTTCTTTTTTTTTTTGGCTTTCTTGAACTGATTTTTAATTTTTCCCCAAAAAAATTACCTTCCATCCCTTGCAATATGAATATACATATTATGTATTTAAATATTATATTATAAAGATGTATGTTACACATGTTATGATATGTAAAACTAAATTTGAGAATGAAGATGTAGTGTTGAGACAAAATGATATGTAAATTTTCTTATAGAAGAGAATATCTTTTACTCAAGAGTGAATTGAGAACAACTTAAGAACCTGGTACAACTAACACTATTCAGTATAATATAATTTATTAAATAAGTCCATGTATACAAATATTTATATGCATATGCATATTTTGGAAGACTATCTATATGTAAATTTGTATATATGTGAATAAACAAAATTTTTATACTGTAGAAGTAGTAAAGAATAGTGGGAAATATATTCACCACATAAAAGTTTACTTAGTTAAATATTCTACGAGAACTGATATTTCATAAGAAATAAATGTAGTACTTGTAGTTTAAGATTTTGTAGTAAACGACTTACTTACTTTATTCGGTATTCAAATTTGAAAAAATATAAACAAGTTTACGTTATAATTAATTTCTGAACAAAACTAATTTCGCAAAGCAGCGCAGGCTTACGAATAATGATAGCTGTCGAATATGCGAGGTTTCTGATATTTAGAAGGGCATCAAACATATCTTCTGCGACTGCTCAGGTCTACCAAAAGGTAGGCTTAGGTGATTAGTGCATGTACAAATAAGTTTGAAAACCTGGCAAATATCTCAAAGGTTGCTTTTCTGGATATCGACAGATTTGTCACAGCTACTAGTTTATTAGGAAAATAGGTAAAAGTGTAGTTGGTGTTGTGATGTGGTGAAGGGGGTTGCTATGGAATCGCTCATACGAGGCCTAAGTCTTTTAGTAGCAACGGATTGCTGTAGCTATCACCTTCTATTAAACTAAACAAAACTAATTGAATGAAAAGTCCTATATTAACCTACGGTATAAAAAAAACCGTTACATTATGAAAAATGTACTGTTGATTCGGGATTTGATTCGAGATCTTTGACTCATTTTTTTGCAGAAATACATCATACCAATATTGCATTATCAGATAAATTGTTAAAATGATTCATTCTTCAAAGACAAAGACGTTCATATGATTGAGAACTATCAATGGTTACATGAAAAAAGTCTAGTCTATGGTATATGTATTTGCGTATTAACTTTTATTAAATAAATAAAATAAATATTTTTAAGAAACAGAATTTTTCATTTTCTTCTCCAGAAGATTAAAGTTTAGTTTTATGTGCACTTCTGCTTTTAAAAAATGATGATAAAAAATCATGGTTGGTAGGATCAAATAATTATCATAAATACGAATTGTATTCAAATTTTGATTACAAGAAACAAGCTTAAATTTACGATAAACTATTTACAAAAACGATTACTGCATATTCTTGTTCTTATTCCATCTACCACATTCAGGGCGTCGTGACAATATGTTTTTCCCATAATGTTCTGGTATTCACGTGCGATTTCCATGTTGATCTGTGTTGTGACATATATACTCGTATTTTTACTCTGCGGCAATTCTTCCCGTTAGTCTGTCAAACGTGTGGTAAATCTTTGTTTTTCTTTTTTCGTTGTTTCTAACTTAAGCTACCAGTTTTTTTAATTTTTCGCGAATGTTTGGAAACATAGGTGCGATATTATTGACCCGAAACCAGTCATATTCTGTTGATTATCAGTTATCACAATGACATCAATTATCTCTTGCTTTGTTTGTATTTAATTCAATAACGTATTCTTTACTGATATGTATTAGCTTTTCCATAGCTATTTTGTGTGCAGCTAATATTAGAGTGTCATCTACAAATCGGACATTAATAATTCTTTTTACCCCCAACTGTTATTTCATCGTCCCATTCATATAGCCCTTCCTTTATGATTTGCTTCGTATAGATATTAAACCGAATCAGAGAGAGAATACAACCTTGTTCAGATTCAGGTTGTATTTTGAAACTATTTGATAACACTTATTTGGCATATTCTGTATAGAGATTATAAATTATTTAAACCAAATGAGCTGGAGCTTTCATATTCAATAAGATTTTCTATAATGCAATTCCTATTCCACAATATCGAAAGTTTCCTTGTAGTCAACGGAGTATAGGTGTCTCTTTATATTCAACTCTTTTGATTTTCTCTATAATATATTGCACTTTCCAAATTTATTCTCTGATACTTTTGCCTGAAACGAATCCATTTTGTTGTTCCACTTTTTATGGTTTTAAAATGCAATTATATAGATGGGTGGCATTAATGAACTAATTTTGTGCAATTATAATAATAGATGGAATTAATGAACTAATTATGTGTAGTTGGGTAAGGGCGTATGTAAGCGTTTTATAAATTCTACAATTTTAAAATTTCAATGAGAAAACATCACTTTCCAAAATTACCGCCAATCTCTTGAATTAATTCTAAATTTTTATAAGATCAAAAATTCTACAAATAAGACATAATGATTATGACTACATATTATGACATGAAGAATACGGTGGAACATGTTGTAGGTACATGAAAACAGCAAAAAATAAAATGAAATAAAAATAAAACGAAAAACTTTCGAAAAGAGATTTTCAGTTGTTGTTTCCTTGTTTTGTTTTTTCTTCTTATTTTTCTGGAAGATTATGTCTCCGAATAATTTGGGACTTTTTTTTCTGTTTTTCTCCTAAAAAGAAGTTTAAAACTATATTTTATTGAATTTAAAGTGTTTCGGTTACACCATTCAGCTGCACCTGAAACTGAACTTAAATGAAGAATGATCTTTTCCAGATTTAAAATGAAAGTAATTGAAATTTTCTTCTACACATATGAAACAAAAATGGAAATTCTAAAGATTTAATTCAATTTTTGTTTTCATGTAAAGTCCAAAAAATCTATAGTGTTCTATAAATAATGATATTAAAATCAGGAAGTTAAACTTTAAATAAAACGATAATAAAATTTAAATAAAATTTCGTGTCGTTGAGGAGCTCTTTGTTTTTATAAAATAAAATAAAAACCGTTTTAAGAAAGAGAGTCTGAATATAAATTGTTTTATTTTGTTTTGTCTCATCGTATGTATTTACATAGAAAGAGATAGAAACACAAAATGAATTACATCAAAGGAATAACTTAAGGTAGTTGTATTCAGGTTTTAATTTTATTGAATTTTTAGCGTTTTGTCTTTGACATTACTATCGTCCATTTGTTAATTTGATTAAAATTAATTTTTGAATTTTTCTACTTGGACGGAACAAACTTATTTTTAGCTTACTTCCATAAGTAACGCATCTAAACGTTAAAAAAACAAAAATTTTGTTACTTGGTAATAAAATTTATAGATCTTTGATTTTGTCGCATAATTTTACAACCTTATGCACTGTTGACAATCTATGCTATTTAGGATTGATAATTGATAAGAAGGTCAAATGGATAGATCATATTCAAAAAATTATTTGCAAAATTTCCCCATACCTTTTTATTTTTCGTCGTGTTCGTAAATTTATTTCCAGTTCGTAAATTTATTTCTTTGTTTACCATATATTCTTCCTTTATATTATCGCACATAACTTATCTGAACCCAATATGGAGTGGAGCAAATCAACAAATATTACTTCAATTAGATATCTTAC
Source organism: Argyra leucocephala (assembly GCA_963942445.1). NCBI lineage: Eukaryota > Metazoa > Arthropoda > Insecta > Diptera > Dolichopodidae > Argyra > Argyra leucocephala. The sequence goes on along the minus strand of OZ012678.1, from coordinate 45,363,302 downwards.
ATAAGAAATCTATCAAAATAATTCACTTTTATCCAAATACATTTCCTACAGATATGCTATATTCAGAAAAATATATTAGCCTTCACAATATTTGCATACGTGAACTATACTTTACGGCCTTTAAAATTATAAAAAATAACATTAAACATAATTTTATTCTAAATAGAATGATAAACACAGTCATAACACTAGAAATTGCTCTAATTTTTACTTATCACTATTTAGAACAAACCAACAAAAGAATAATTGTTTGTTTAAATGCTTGAAGTTATATAATGAACTTCCAACAAAATTGAAACAAATTGATTCAATTAGAGTTTTCAAAAATGAAATAAAAATATATATATTAAATCAAAACCCAATAAATCAAAATCAATAGGGAATAATAAAGTATGTTATAATTATAATAATGTAATGGTAATGATAATGATTTATGATAAAAATCGTATGAAAACAATATTGTTGTTGTAATTGTGCTAGCAGGTGTGAATAAAAATTAAAGACTTGTAATGTAATAATTAAGAAAAAAAAAAAAGAAAAAAAAAGAAAAAACAACAGGAAAAAATGAAACTATTTAACTTGGCAATTATAAATTTATCTACAAATTTGTTTTTTTTTTTTTCATATATTATTTTTTTATTAATTTTATATAATTTATCTTTTCGTATTCTAAATAAAAACTCGTTAGCTTATTTAAATTAAATTGAATTATACACAAAAAACAATAAGATCAGACAGCTTAAACCTAAGCTATGATCAATAAAACTAAATTTAATTATCTATTACGTATTTGATATACATGAATTATAAAACAAAATGTATTATTGAAAACAAAATAAAGAAAAAAAAAAGTATCAAGATAACCATGTTTGCAGCGATGATAAAACCAAAACTATAGTAAATAGGTTCTGATTCAATAAGCTGATTTTCTTCTCTTTCTTCTTCATGGTGTTACAGTTCATCAAACGCCTTGGCTTCTTTCGAAATTATTCTTCAGTTAATTCGACCTTCCACACACCTTCTCCGAATAGAAGAACATGAAACCAATGCTGGCGTACCACAAGCTTTTATATGTTGGTATATACACCTGATCCATTGGTAAACAGGAACACATTTACATCCACCTTCGCAGATGATAATACTATTTTAAGCTGCTATCCAAATTCACATGTAACATCTATAAAATTAGCAAGAACATTTGCAGCATATACAGGATAAATACCTGGGAGTACACCTGGCCAAAATGCTAACTTTAAAGAAGCACATCACCGCAAAAACAAACCAACTAAAACTCAAGAGGAACATCATTTATTGGATACTGGGAAAAATTCTACACTACAACTGGAACACAAAGTGCTGCTATACAAAGCCATTCTGAAACCAATCTAGTTTTATTGTTGTCAGTTATAGAGAACTACTTCTAATAGTAACATCGAAACAATAAATCAAAGGATGCAATTAAAAATTGTACGTATCCTAATCCAATCCATAATCTTGATACCATAGAAATATTAATATACATAAAGATATGAATATACCCTTGGTTCTAGAAGAACTGGAAAAATGTAAAAGCAGATATGCAACCAGTCCAACACGTTAATCCTTTTCCGAGAGTAGTAGGTTAAATAAAAGTTTTAGATTATAAGATTTGAATGAATCATAAAAGTAATAATTGTTTTAAATTATTGCCATTTTGACTTAGAAATTTTCAATAAATGCAGTTAAGAGAAAAAAACATTATTAGGCCACCTTAGTCTTTGCTTTCCTACTTGGCGCTTGCCACCCTGCGACCAGTGATTCAAATTTTACACAAAGTCTTTGCCTTGTTCAATCTGACAGCATATCTCAACCATCAGAAAAGTTAAAATAATTTACAATACTATATGCTTGTGTCATCATGCGCGTTCTTCATTGGTACAGAATACCGATTCAGTAGATACCACTGACTTGCGTTATGACGCCAAATGTTATTCTAAATATCTTCTGTTCGAATGCTTCTATTTTAATAATTTAGCTTTTTTCACGTTTCATAAGAATATAAATATTATGACTAGCCTAATTGTCGTTTTTAACGTATTGTAAATTATATTTTTAATTAGAATAGTACCTAGCATTTCTGACTCTCTGAACTTATTTCTTTGATTTATTTCAACTATGAAACTAAAAATTGCAATTTGCTAGGCTGATGATATTTTGTGATATTTGTAGGTTTCTACTTCAAGAATGACTAAAATTGTTTTAATTATTTATATATTAGTTTAGGTTAAACTTCATTACATTATCTGCTTTTTTCTTTACAATACAACACATTCAACTTACAAATTAAAATTATATCTAACTTAGAACTAGCTAAAATACATTGAATAAATTGTATACATATTTTAATTATACTATACAGATTATGTATACAATTTAAGTTTTTGAGTCTGTTTCGAAAGTAAGAAGTCAATATAGTTTATGTGAATTGGCTCATAGTGTTGTATGAATTGGCTCATAATTACTATAATTGGTCCTATGGATACTTAATGCAAAGAAGTTTGTATTTCGTAGGCGATTATTTGAGTTAATGTTGATGTTATTCAAAATCTGTGGATAAGTAATGTTTTCTTTAATAATTTCAGTAAGAAAAAGAACATCCGCTACTTCTCGTCTTAATTTCAAAGTTTGCAAAAGAATTAAGTTCAACCATATGTAGGTAAAATTAATGGATTTGACCATGGGAAGTTACGCAAAGCAAATCTTAAAAATATTCTTTGAACTACCTCAATCCTATTGATATGAACATCATAGAAAGTTGACAAAACTTGACTAGCATACTCCAAATTTGGTCTAACCAGACTAGAATACAAAGATTTGAAAACATAGGGGTTCCTTTGACCAACGTTTAACAAAATCCAGTATAGAATTAGGTTTATTGATAATATTACAAAAATGTGATTTAAAGTTAAGCTTTCGTCAAAGTAAACCCCTAAGTTTTTAATTGAGTTCGTTTTGGAAAGGCTATACAATAGCATGTAAAGAATAATTAAAACAACCCGGATTCAGTCGGTGTGTGTAACACATAAGTGCACATTTATTCACATTTAAAAAAAAAAATATTATCTGTCCACCGTTTAAAAAAGTTATCTAAATCGCCTTGTAGGAGTAAAGCGTTTTCTAAATAAGTATTTTTTTTTTAAATGTGTAAATTTTTAGTTAACTATTTACTGAGAAGAATTACTGAGCAGACATCATTAACCGAGTTTATAGAAAAAGCGGTCCTAAATGCGGCCTTGTGGGACTCATGAATTAGCAAAAAAAGATTTTGAAGTATTTTTTGTAAATAAAACACTATAAGATCTATCGGTTAGATATTATTTTACATATTTTAAAAAGAATTCTGGGAAACCAAGTATCCTTAATTTTAGAAGAATTATTGCCTGTTGTAAAACGTCTAGGGCTATAAGACTATAATCGGTATATAGATAAAGTTGAAATTAACTCAACAAGATTAGTAACTGTGGATTTTTGATTCACAAATCCATGTTGGTTGTTAAGTAAAAACGATTTACACACAATCACACAATATTAACTCAAAAAGTTTAGGAGTAGATGAAAGGTTCACAATTGGTCTATAATTAGTGATTTAATTTTTGACGTTTTTCTTATGAACTGGTCTAATAAATGAATGTTTCCAAATATAAGGAAAAATTCCGGATTTTAAAGAAGAATGACAGTGGAATTGCTATGACACTTGAGTATTTATTAAGTACAATTTCGGGAATATCATCTGGTCCAGGAAAACTATTAGTCTCAAGATTGTCTAAATATTTTTTTTATTAAAGCTTCATTAATATCAATATTAGACCAAGTAGTCTTAGCAAAATCATTCAAATGAGAAAAATCATCCTCAATTCGTGCGAAAATTGATTTAGTGAACAAAAATATTCGCGAAAGAAATTAGGTAGATATAATTTCTGTATCACTACTAGAAATTCCATTGTATTTCATGTGAATAGGAAACTCATATGTTTGCTTTTTTTTATCCAATGATAATCCATAAAATTCGACTTTGATGTTATTATTATGTATAAAGTAGTCTACTGTAATCGTGTAAGCGATACAAATTCTAACTTTACGTTATATTTTTTCTCCAGTTTATTTTCGACTTCTATTTTTTAAGTTTATTATCCTTTTAAGAATTTCCATAAATATGTGTGTGTATGTATATTAATTTAAGAATAATTCTTAATTTTTGTAATATCCTGCCAAGTAAGAACAATAGAAAGAATAATCGTTTTTTTTTTAACTTTAGACACTGGGCACATAGTGTTCTTTATTTCATAGAGTTCTACAAACACAGAATTAGTTTGATATTAGAAAGTATAAATATTAAATAGAGAAAATTTCAAGTTATTTATGTAGCCTAAAGGGTATTATAAGAACAAAATTAGGAAACTGTATAGAATCTTTCTACATTAGTGTATACAGTTTTCAGTTTTTGATTTTCTAGAAAGCGGTAGTGATTCATTTAATACTGAGTGATTGAGAAGATTGAGAGATTTCTTTGCGAATATCTTTGTAATTTAATATCTTGCACTTTTACTTTTCGTGACTTGTATTAACTTATGAAAATGGAAATCGAATGTAAGAAACTTTAATCTCTGGTTTATATTGAAATAAACATCTTGTTTCTATCTAATACGATCAAAGTACCCTGCAAAACTGTTGCACACAGGTTCTATGTAATAATGAAACAGGATACATCATCATTATTATCCTGAAACTGCATCAGTTCGGCATAAAGCGGAAATAGTTAGGTTTGCAAAATTTAAATTTTAATTATGTTTTTGTGCAATATAAACCTTTACATATATAGGTTTTGACACTTGTCACTTCTGTTCTTTTAATGTTGTTTTTTTGAATCCATGTAGACCCGTCCAATTCATTTAAATTTTATACAATAATCTTGTACAAAAAAAAATCGGTTTGTTCTTCTTATTGAATATGTCCTAACAATCTTAATCATTTAAAATGTATGCAACAGTTCCTAAAAGTTCCAATTGTTTTCATGAAATTTTGCATAAAAAGAACCATTGAGGATGTATAATAATAAAACCATGTGGAAGTGTTGACAAATAGTTTTTAGAATAGGTTCCAGAATATGTTAAAATGTCTTTCTGTAAAAGAAAATGCTCAATATAAATGTAAATATATGTATGTATGATATCTTTAATTACATAGGTTCTTATTTTCTTTAATTACATAGTAAATTAAATGGTGTCTAAAGCTTTATTTGAATTCCAGATATTTACATTTCATTGACATTTTATTGACCTTTGATAAACATTTTAACGCCGAATTCGGTTATCGTTTAAAAAAGACCATTTTTTATATTAAGGCTCAGAATCTAATTTTTAGTTAGTTTATAGAGTTTTATGATGGGCCCATTAACCTCCTGGGATTTTTCGGGCCCAGAATATATTTACATTTAATTTTTTTTTTAAATCAACGCTAATTATTTCATATAAATATTTTTCTTGAAACTGGTTTATATTCTATTTCTACTCATTACCAAAATTGGTATTCCCTTATTCTATGTTAATAACTGTAACCTAAAAGAAAAAGGAGGATTTGATTAAAACGTTTTCCGGTGTTATATTTGATCGATGATTTTAATTCTGCGCAAGAATTTAATGACTTTTCCTGCAGCCTCAGTTGTTTCTAGTTTCAGAATTTTCAACCCTGTTATACTTAGTTCGATTCTTACATTGTTGTGCAAAGAACAAATCTCAAGAATATGATGTATTGTGATGGTGGATTCTGTGGAACAACTATATGTAGGCTGGTTTGTTTGTGTACCATCAAATAGGTAACTATGTGTTAGCCTGCTGTGACCTATGCGCAGTTTAGTTATTATGACGGAGTTTTTATGGTTTATTTTTTGGAGGTTTCTCCATTTAAATACATTCGTTCTGCAAGTCTTAAGGTTATTTGCAGAAGGTTCTTTTTGCCATATTATGTAGGTATATCTTTCCAATATAATTTGGTTGCAATCCTGATAATATAATTTATGCTCAGTATCAAGTGGTTCCATTGTAGATTCTTTCGCCAATACTTCAGCCTCTTCATTTCCGGCAATGTTTGCATGTACAGGTAATATAGCCTAAGAAAGTCTACTACATTTTGATTTGTTGCAGTAACTCCTGAGTTAATATTATTGTGGGATGTTTGGTAGTATGAGATGAGGAGCCTGTAAGCTACTTACTTACCTTATTTTTATATTTAAATAAATTATTTTTAAAATGTGCTTACAAGCAGAACTTGTGTGGGATTACAGAAATCTGTATATTTTTGTTCCCCTTTATTCTTCTCAACGTCTTAAGGTTGCTATGTTAAGTCAATTGATTTTCATATCTAATTGCATAGTCACTAATTATGTCACTTATTTTTTTTATTTTTAAATCTCGTTTTATATTTTCGTTTAAATCAAAACGATATTCATTCGTGATAGCTCTAAGAAATTGATTTTGGCAGTGCTGTGTAATTAATAAATTAGATTTATTTGTGCAGTTGGATGCCGTAAGTTTATAAAGATTTGATTATATTTGTATATGCTTGCAACGTGGAGTATAAGCTGAGCTTAGACTGTCTCCCTATTAGTTTGACGGGATGTTTCCAGTTAAGACCCAAGTCAAGGTGTAGTCTATGGTATTTCACTGTTAACACTTTTGGTACCTGAATATAATTTATGTATATACTGTGTTGTGGTGCTTTTCGTCTTAATGCGTAAGTAATGTGAACCGATTTTTACTCGTTCAGTGTTGGGTTCATTTGTTTACTTTATCCAGCCCTTCTGAAGTTGCTTTGATGCTTATCTTTGCGAATCGCTTATTAGCAAACACTGGAATTTCGAACTGTTGTATTATCAGGATGTCAGCGGTATATAACAAGTATTGCGTGGAGCTTAGAGTTCTTCCTTGAGGATCCCCTCCTAGTATTAGGTAAAAATTGGATCTCGCTTCTGCATGTGCTACACTGAATTTCCTGTTTGAAATGTAAGACTCCATGATCTTACAAATATTTTCTGGTAAGGTTTTGCGCATATTATGTATGAGACATTCATGCCATACTCTATCGAATGCTAAAAAAGACCTGGAAAACATTTACTTGCGATTTAATTTTAATATTTTCCAAAGCTATAAATTTGGGTATTTCAAACGAAATTATGAAATTCCTATTTACTTTTTCGATAAAAGTTTAGTACATATATAATTACATAGGTATGAGGGTCAAATATTTAAAAAAAAATATATATCTAGATGAAAAGGCACTATTAGCATGTTGTTTTGAACATAAAAAATTTCGCTCTTGTAGTCTTTTGTTAGACTTCATGCTGAAATATTTTCACTTTTTTATTTTATTTATTTTTAATTTGCTTGAAATAAGCATTTTTCGACTGTTCACGGCAATAGACGGAAAAAATTAAATGCAATCCATAGTTTTAGTTTTTCTTCTATATTTAATTTATTTTCTTTTATGCTATATTATTATAAAGTCTGAAAATGGATAAATTTAAAATTTAAAATATTATAATACTGATTTAAAAACAAAAAAACGAAAAAAAGAAAAGTGATTTTTTTTTTTGTAACAAATTAAATTAATTTATTTTTTTCTTTAAAATGAATTTAAGAAAAATTTTGTAGTAAAAATGCTGCTGTTGCTGTCCTTGACGTTATTATAATAATAATATAATATTTTGATTTGTTGTTTATGTTTTGTTTTGTTTAACTCTTGTTATTAGTTTGTATTAGAAGTTTTGACAGGAGAAAAAAGATAAGTGGGTGCATTTTTTTTTTTATTATTTTGAAGTTTATTCAGGACTTTGCAATAATTATTGTTTGATTTAAACAACGTATGATTTTTAAAAGTTTATATTGAAAATTTAAATGGTTTAATTCAAAAAAGAATTTTTGATGATAAAAAATTTTAATAAATAATAATTTCTTTAATTTTATTTAGTTCTTAAAAATAAATTGTTTTAAATTACAACGTGTGGAGTTTAAAGTGGTAAGATATAATTTTTGAGAAATAATGGTTGGTATTTACAAGTTGGTGATGAATGAAATGAAGCTGGAATTTTTTTTGATTGTTTGTAGTTTTGGCAGCTCATCATCCCACAATTATAATGCCATACATCCACTTTAAACGTTTGGAAACGTTTTACGAAAAAAACGGTACGAAAAAGTAGGGTTTTTGCTTTTTTTAATCGATAATGTCGGTTATTGGTTTTAGTTTTACGTTGCAACATATAACCGTCTAGAAAATTTTTTTGGGGTTTTACGTACAAAAAATTGAAAATACTTTGTCGTATACGTCACTTTCGAGCTTTTTAACTTAAAATAAAAATAAGTTATATCACACATTTGAATTTTTATTTGTTTTACGGCATACAGTAGCAGTAAGATTTAAGACCGAAAGTTTTCTCTTGTACTAAAACGTCAATGGGAATCCTTTAGGTAAGGTAAAGATACTTTGTAAGCCTAAACCCATGACTAGGGTGCTTTTTATTATGTCGATCCATATCGCGCTCAGCTTTATAATCTATGATCTTGCCTATACGATGTTCATAACGCTCCTTATCTTTTGTATTCAGTGGAAGTGCATCTTTTCATTCCATTGCGTCATCTTGCTTTTAAATGAGGAGCATCGATCGTCTTGAGCTTTTTTAGGCTTATAAAATCAAAAATGTAATTAATTGTCAAAAACTTTGGTATAAATGATAAATGACGTGTTGTCTTCTAGATATTTTTTTATTGGAAAAAATTTTACATTTTACTAGTTGATAGCCCTTCTTCTAAATATTGTTTTGCTGAATTAAATTTACAATAACGAGAATCAGCTATTCGCAGACTCTGAATGTGATTTCTTATTTTATTCATTGTCTATTCAGATGTTTTGTGGTTAATGTGTTAAGCCTCTCTTCAAAATTTTAACTGTTGTTAACCAGTTTTCTTATACTAATTTTTAAAATGAAAATAAAAACGTTGTTCTTAGATAGAAGTTTATTTAAGAAAAATATCTTACCCATGAGAAATGTTGTTATTGATTTTAAAATAATGTACAGATTAGGTTTTTTTATGTATTGGTTGTAAAATGCGGTTTTTTAATTCGTCATTAAGAGACCAAAAGTTTGAGAATATATTTCTTTTTATTGTTGATAATACGAATAAATAATTGTATGTTAATTATGTATCGTATATCCAAGTATTTGGCATTTACAACAACATCACAGGAGTATTACTTTCGTGGCGCTTACGATGAAATATAAATTATCTTGCACAATATTGCAGCTAGGACGATAGAGTTGAATAGATCTATGAGTTGAAAAAATTGACCAAAATTACATTAATAACTAAATTTTTTCCAACCATTTAATGTACATTATAATTGTGGGGTGATGAGCTGCGTATTGCTGAGGTGAAAAGTTTTTACTGATATGGAAAGTTGTAGAAAATCATACTTTCAATTAAAAGCGTTCGGAAAACGCTCGTATATTTCCGTTTTCAATTATAAATTTCAATTTCAACTATTTAACACTAAATTCTTTTCAATTGATTTAGAAGTTGTTTCAACTCAAATTTTTCATTTAATTTATAATCTGGTTGAAACTTCTATACAGGCAGAACGTAAGTAAAAACAGATTTGTTGCTGTATCTAGTTAATTTGAATTAGATTATGATATTGTAGTGAACAAGTTGTTGCTGAAATTATTTAAGTTGACATGTTTATTATAATTGTCAATGATTCATTTTTTAAACTCTATAATTTGTTTAATATGCAACAACTTTTGTTCAAATACTTGTACAATATGCTACTTCTTTGATATATAGTTCTTTCTTATAATAATATAATTATTTACTTTTGAGCTGTTCTATCAAGTTTTAGTTGTATGTGGATTAGGTTTTCTGTACATATTTCCTCCTTTTATCTAGTTTGCATATATCTAATTAATATCTATGCAGTGGTTCAACTAAATTCTGAGTACGAAATCAGACGAGTCACTCAAAAGCATCGAGTTCAAGTTTCGTTAGAAATAAAAATTATGTTATACGAAACAAATTGGGATCATTAGTGATAAAACAAAATTAAGGAAACGAAGAAAGTTAATTTTTAACTTTTACTTAAAACAAACGCTAACATTGAAAGTCTTTTAATAACAAACTTGTAACAATGTTAAATTTTTAATATTGCCAAATTGTAACTAAAATTACATCAAAATTTAATTATTCTAATTAAATACATTTAATTCCATAATTATGTTATTATTTAATTTTAATTGAATTCAATGATACAAAAATAAACTTTTATATTTTTTTATCTTTTATTATTCTCATCATAAAACATAAAATTATAATAAAAAATGAAAACAAAAACAATAATAAAAATAAAATAAAAATAAAATGTTTATATATGGCTCTAAATTACCCAGTTTCAATGGCGTTCATTTAATTTACATTAAAAACATATGGAAGAAATATTTTCCAAAAAAACAAAAGATGAATGAGTCTACATGGTAGTAGACTAGTAAAGTGTATAGAATACAAATACAACATATGAACATGTGTTTCTTCAACTTATAAGTTTTAATATGTTATAATGTACTACTCTATTACAAAATAGTTAAGTTAGCTTAGAAAGTAATACAAAGTGAGCAAAATTATAGTACGAAATGTTTTAGAAGTTAGTAGTTTTTATACTCTTAAAAATATGTAATATTTTTTTTTTGTACTCACTTTTCAACAATTACTTCTTACCAAGAGATAATTTTATATTTTATAGCTCATAACGTAATTTTTAATGTATATTTATATATGCTAGAGTGGAAGGTTTTTTGTATCTATGAACGATCAACTGCGAAGATGGGAGGAACATTTCTGCAAATTATTAAACGAAGAATTCGTAAAATGTATCCAAAAAGCTCCCCTATACCATTCTTTTCAGCAATTCTTCTGTTAAAAAACAACAAAGCAGCAGGAGTATTAAATAAGATATTTTGTAAAATTTTATTTCAGGCTATATGATGGGAACGTGCAAGGAGCGAATAACCGATATACTCAATACCACACCTCTACAACATAATCTCTCCGACAACTAAAACTAGAAACAATGAGTAAACATCATCAGGATGACTGTTACACATACTGTAGGTTTTGAAGCACCTTACATGAAGATAACCCATAGTACGACGATAAGTCTTTAGCAAAGACGGTATAGAGAAAAACGAGCCCTACTGGAAAGCTGCAACGTAAAACAAGGCTCAAGAAAAGTATAAAGCGGAATGAAGAGACCAGAAGAAAATAATAAGAGGCAAAAAACGTTTTTTCGAAAAGTCTCAACTTTGGGATATTGAATTAAACAGAGACAGAGGCGAAGTAAGGAACTTTTATGAAAAAGTCCAAGCTACTTGCAGCTGGTTTTAAGCCACGTACACATGCGCTGAGGAATGATTCGGGAAATTTGGTAATCGATACGTAAGGGAAGGAAACAGCATTTCAAGAACCTGCTGAATGGTTCAAACATAGAAAACACAGAGACGTCGCAGGAGGAGAAGGCATGCCTGATGACTGGATTTTGAGTTCAATAAGTTGAAGCCATTGTAATGCTGTGATAGGAAACTATAAGTACGGATTCCGTCCTGGTAAATAAACCATCGACCAGGTGTTCGCATTAAGGTAGATCCTGGAGAAGGAACAAAACGCTCATACTTCCAGTGTTGCTTTATAGTTGCCATATACATCTACGTTGGAGAAATGAAGTATCGGCAGATATGAAAATACTTCAAATCACCAACTGGAGAGATTCCGCTCGTGACCGAAGTCATTGGAGGATAATTTTGCATCGGGCCCAGGACGTTTGTAGCGCTCAGCAAGTAAGTATGTATATGAGCGGAACAAGAAAAATATTCAAACGGATGGAAGGAAGGAGTTATTGTTAAAATATCAAAGAAAGGTAGCTCAAATCATTGTAATAACTGGCGGGTTATCACACTACTCTCAGTATTCTCAAAATTAATGGCTATAATAATACTCGTATAGAATCTAATCTCAAAATGCTGGTTTTTGCAAAGGCCAATGGTGTGTGGATCATGCATCAACATTCAACACATTGCTAATAATAATTGAACAATCCACTGATTTTAAGCTAAATTTGATTTTTGATGATTTTGAGGAAGCTTGTGATAGGGTAAATTGCGATTATATTTTGGAATCATTTAGTAGGAGAAGCATTCCAGAAAAAATTATAGCCATAATTAACGAAATCTATACAACAATGCAAGATGTTGCGTCTTACATTGAAGATAACTGACAAATTGTTTCAAGGTGTGTCAGAGGAGTAAGGCAAGGCTGTTTCATCACCCATATTGTTTTTGTTAGTAATAAAAATTAAACGGGAGCAATCTTAGATTATTAGAGAGTAACGTTAACTTAGATTACGCCGACGATGTGTGTTTATTGGCACTTACGGATATGTGGCGAAAGCTGTATGATACTGGAAAATGCGAGCCTAAAAGTCAAACCAGCTATAATCAAAATCATACGAACAACTCGCACATTACAATATTCGATCTTCAAATGCAAAATTTTTGTTCTCTTGTATGGCTGCGAAACATGGAAAATTTCAGTCAACATCACCAAGAAACTCCAAGCGTATTTAAATATATGTCTCCGGTTCATTCAAAACATCCGTTGACCCTAAACAATTTCCAATAGAACATTGGGACAAAAGCAAAAAGACAACATCGAGAAAAACATGGAGAACAACAGTCTTAGCCGAAGCAAGTATAAAAAATGAACGTGGCCATTTGAAGAGGTTGGCCGCAAATAGGAGACGATTTTATTTCCGTTTTGTGCCCCACGGATATGTTTACTTGACAATGACGATGATTATTATCTGTGAAACTAAACAAAATCAAACTAGGAGTTGTATAAATAGTGCAACACTAAAATATCTACTAATAAGTAGTGTTGGGGCACAAAACATTGCTAAATTATTAAAATAGATAATTAAAGTTTTTAATTTTCGTTAATACTTTAAGTCGCACATATTTCAGATTTCAGTCTCATCTATCTAATGACAGTTGTACATGTGTAAGCTTTTGTTATTCAAATAATTTTATTTTCAATGTTTAAAGGGCTAGTTTTGTTTCAAAAAAAGTCTATTTTAAATTTTTTTTATTTAAAATCTTTTATGACTGGCCAAAAAATCTTGTTACGGAGTAGTATGAGTACGTACGTATAAAAATAGAGTTTTCTAACACATGTATGAAAGTACTTTTAATATATTATTTGAAGTATATAATAAAGTTGAGAAAAAAAAACAAATAAAATAAAAAATAAAAAATAAAATAAACTTTTATTTTCTCCATTTTAAGGTAATTAATTCATTCCACAAAACTTATTTACCATTTTTTGTTTTTAGTACTTGAACATCATTTCATATTCTTATCGAACATTTAATTCTAACAATAATATTAATATGTATGTATATGTTTGATTATTTGGTTGAACATCCTAGAATACACAAATAAAAGTCGCATCATTCGGCTATAATCAAAAACTTTTTTCCATTGTGTAACGTAACAAATGAAAACAAAAACAAAATAATAAATAAAACAAAAACTTTTATTAGGTCAATAATACTTCCCATTTCAGTGATCTATTTAAATACAAAACCTACACCTTATGGGAATCTCTGTAAATTCTGTTAATATATTCTATTAAAACTTAACACTTCTATATTAAATTTAGTACTCCAAATCGTATTAACTGGCTTACCATAATCTTATTTTGCTTTCATTTTTTTTTTTTTGGAAAACTCATATATAATCAATTGAAGGACGACTGAAAAGAATAATGAGATTATAAGGGTCGAAAAAGGAGATTGGCATACCACCAATAATAGATTTACCATTGTATCAAATATCTTATTATTTATTAACGGCCATTATTTTAAATTAGATAAGTCTTCATACAATTAAAATTTGAGTATTATTCATATTGAAATAGACTTTTGTAAATTCGAAGATTGATGATGTTGATATTTGATTGTTTACACCTGCAGAGAAACGTTTCAATAAATAAGAGGTGAGGGTTTTGGAGCCGGAAGCTTTCGACTAATAATAAAATTGGCTTGAAATTTATTAATTTTTCTTGAAGACTTGCCGTCTTACCTGCTATTTTTAAAACAGGGTTATATTTGTACGTACATTGTACTATTAAATATATACTTTATACGGGTTTATTGTCATTTTCCAATTTATTAACTATTTAATAATTTAGTAAAGCCATAGACTTTGTTACGATTTAAATTACAATAACCCAAAATTTGGACTTCGGCTCAACTTATTCAATAAAGTTTGTATTAACAAACAATTAAAAAAATAAAAAAAATAATTTAGAAATTATCCCCAGGCACTAGACGCAGCAAATTTTTTCATTCATTCATTGAATATTCAAACAATTTCTTAAATGTCGTCCGACTGAATGTGTGTCCGTTTTATAAACTGCAACGTCTATTTACCATGATTTAAATGCATCTTTGATTTGCTGGTTGAAAAAAACCAATAAACAATTATTTATGTTGAATCAATCTATCTTTCTTAAATGCATATATCATAATATCATCGGATTTATATACATATAACTATTTACATATTTTTGTCAAAAAAGTTATATTGTGATGTATTTTTGGTAGCACATAAGTTTTGTTACATTGTATTTTATCATCCCCAATAAGCAACACACAAATAAAGCAGAGGGAATGGAGGTGGATAGGTCACACCCTTAGAAGACCTACGAACAATACAGTAAGCCTGCCTATCATTGGATTGGAATTTGCAGAGTAAAATAAAGAGAGGTAGACCGCGGAAAAAATCGCGCAGATCAGTCTATAAGGAAGTAGAGAATAACAATGGAACGTGGAGTAAAATTAAACACCCATTCAGAACTGAGTCAGATGGAAGACCTTTGTGGAAGCCCTATAATCCCAAAGGCAGTGAAGCAGGAAAATCGGCATACATTTTATATGCGATTAAATATTTTTCTATCATGTGAAATGAAAAGGAAGTGTTACATTTAGATGATACGTTTTTCCACACCAAGCTTAATCAAATTGCCAGCGATTTTCAACTGAAGTCATTTTTGTATACATAGTATTTTAAAAGAAATATAACAACTGTAATGTGTTACGGTATAAAATCGAAGTATGTATCTATTAAATAAAAAAAATTAGAATTGAAAATTTTTTTTTTTTTCAAAATATGGTTAAAGCTGATCAAAATTGGTTGGAACAATGTTTTAATGGGCATACCAATTGTATACTCTTCTGTAGTAATGTGTGTAGTAAGCACAGATGGTTTTCAATGTTATTGGATCTCAATTAATTAGTTTTTATACCAAAGTTTTTTTTTTTTTTGTTTTTATTCTCTTTAGATTTTCGAATTTTATTTTCGAAACGAATATTGGGAGAATTTAAATTTTATGATCAAACGTGCTGTTACTATTTTTTTTTTGTTTTTTAATTTTTACTTTTTAGGAATTATGTATTACATGTGAACTCATGTACATTATGAAGGTATACTATATAATAATAAACGTATACGAAATGGTATAATATGTACATATATCCTTTTTAAGGTAGTCATAAGATAATTTTAAAAATTTAAAAATGATATCTAGTAATTAAGGATGAAATTATTTATGACAAATGTAAATAAGAAGAAAAATTTTATTATATCGAAATTCAAATTTTTAATTTTAGGCAGTAATTTTTGTTGCGGTAGATTTTTAGGTTTTTCACTTCTAATTCAAGTTTTTTTATTTCAAATTCAATTTTTTTCATTTCAAATTCAATTTTAGTTATTTCAAATTCAATATTTGTAAATTTTGTTATTTTTATTTTTAAATTTTTGAAAGACTAGGTATTTTTAAACAAACAAAAATAAGTTTTTTAAACCAAACAAACTTTAAATAAGTATATTAAATGTGCCAATGATAATTTGATCGACAAATCCACGTAATAATTCTTGCAATCGGCTGAGGTAACAGTTGCCACGGATGGTTCTATTACATTTACCAAATTTATATTAGTTTGTGGATTCGCCAACAAATCTCTCGCTGATAATTTTATTTTTTCTCATCTTTTTTGTAACGATTTATTGAAGACATGGCAGTATTTTTATTGATTCCCGCTATTTCACTTGACTCAATTATGATTTTACCTTCTTCATAGCATTTTATTAGGATCTGATTTTTGTCTAAACTAGTTTTGCCATTTGGTTCCCTGTGGTATCATCTACGACGTACAACCAAGTTGGATATAGTTTCTACACTGCTATCATCAGAGGATATTATTAGTCGATAATTCCGTCCATTGGGACTGATCAAAGGATTAGATTTTCTGGAAAAAGTGTTATTCATTTTGTGTAGGAGACCATTGTGCCAGACGGTATCAAAAGCTGCATTGGATAAGGACAGCAAATTAACAAGACTCCTGCAATTGCTAAAAGTTATTTAAAGTTTTCTTTAAAAAATTTAAAAATAAAAATAACAAAATTTACAAATATTGAATTTGAAATAAATAAAATTGAATTTGAAATATAAACTTGAATTAGAAGTGAAAAACCTATACTTCTGTATATAACCTGTAGCCTAAATGGTAGGATGAGAGAAAAAGTCAATTAGAATGCAAAGATTACAATATGTAGCGGATTCAGTCATGAAGGATAAAGCAATAACTAAAGGGGTTCCCCATGTATCAATTTTGGGTCCATCTTATTTAAAATGTACGTAGATGACATAACACGTTTAATAAATTAACAGCTATAATTTGCAGAAACCGTACTCCAAGATGATATGAGTACAATAGATGAGTGGTTCGCCAAAAACCGTCCTGCTTTAAGTGTACAAAAAACCAAAATTATGTTTTAAAAAATATTTAATAGTTCTATTTTAAATTTTAAAAATAATATTATAGAAACCGTGGAATCCTTCAACTATCTAGGTCTTATATTGGATAAAAAAAATATAATGGCGTGACCACATCTATTTAATAATAAAAAAAAACATCTCAAATTGGATATGCAGTCGATCTGAACATCATGAGTCACTCTGTAATAAGAGTGAAAGAGTCAAACTTACTAACTGGAATTGAAAAATAAAATCAAAAACAGCGGAGACTGGTACTAAATGAACAAAAAACGAAGGCATCGGTTCAAAGATGGAAGAGAACGAATTGGTAGTAATCCAATAATGGGTGAGTACAGTAGACGTGGTGAGTAAATTCATAAACTTGGGCTTCACGCTCATTAAGAAAAAAAACGACAGAAAAAATGCGTATAGCGGGTTTGACTTGTAAAAATAATGGCTGCATTAATTTAATAATCTTATTTAATGAGCAAATCATTTTATATACATAAATACTTTTTTTTAATTTTTAAATTACACAAGACCTTAACCCAAAAGTTTTCAATATTTAAACAAAATTTCACTTAAAAAACTTTTGTTTATTCCGCAAGTCGATTTAGAGAAGACCACCGCAAAAAAAAGAAGAATGAAAACAAAATCAAAATAACTCAATCAAACTTTTATTTTCTTATTGACAAGTGACCTCAATCCACATGAGGAAAAAATAAAAATGAAAAAATCTCATTGCCACTATCATAAAAACAAAAAATCATTATCATCGAAAGACATACAATATTTGCAAATACTAGTCAATAGCTCAAATCTAAATTTGAAAATATACTTCCTTGCCAGTATTGAAAAAGAAGAATAAGAAAATAAAAAATCATTATTTGATTGATAAAAAATAAAATAGGAAAAACATTTTCTTTTCAATTCACCATTTTATTGATAATGTCATACATATCAACTGGATTATCAATAAATTGAAAATGTCAAAAAATAATTTCATATTTATTTTTATCGTTTTCTAACAGATATCCAATCATTCTAAAATCTGAAAATTCTAATATATAGATTTTCTTAGAGCTCTTGCTTTGCCTTGAAAAGAAATCTTGAGAGTATCACAATTTCTTCAAAAATTAAATCAACTCTGAAAAAGAATTTAGGAAAAAACATAAAAATAAAAACTAAAGTTTTTAAGGCAATTTAAAAAAGTTGAAGAATCAAAATGTTAAAAACATTATCAAGTTGATGGTCAATATGTACAGTTGGTTATAAAAGTATATTTGCACATAGTTTTTTTTTTATTGTTATTTTAAATATTTTGAGTCATTTGAGTTGAATATTTTTGCAATTCCATGTACAAAGCGTTATAAAGTTTAATTAATTTTTTCGGGGATTCTGAGGGAGATGTTGTATTGGTGTAGGACCTAATGACCACATCCAAAAAAAACTTTTGTCTATTCTATAGTGTTTTGTATAAAAAAAATAATGTTGCGCCTTTTACGTAATGTAATAAGCTTGTGTTACATTTACTTCAGAAGATTGTTACGTCGTAAAAGACACATTCCTAGTTTTATATAAAAAAAGGGTAAAGACAAATATTTTTTTTTAATAAATGCTTATATCTTGTAAACTATTCGACGTAGATATATAGTATTCTTCCTTTCCAACAGTATATAAATAATGTGGTAGTTTTATAGTAAAATCTTTAGGTATTTGGTTTTTCAAGAAGAAAAATAAAGATTGTTTTTTTTTCCAAAATTTTCTACTTTGAACAACTATATCTCCATAACGGCAGCACCAGTCATTATCAAATAAATGTTAAAATATGCTCCAGACCGTTCTTTATAGAATAAACTGATATATATATATATATATATTTAATGGTTCAACCGATATAACGAATTGTATACAAAAACATCAAATCAACAAGGATACTTTCAAATGTCCTTTTCGTCCTTAAAGGATAAGATGCGCAACTAAAGGTATATATTTTTGGAAAGCTAGCAATTTCAGCTATCCTAAGGTCATTAGGTCCTACGCCGATACAACATATCCCTCAGAAGAGCCATTTTTTCGATTTCAAATCCCAATCGTGGTTGTACGGTATCAAATTATGGGACAGTGAAATAAAAATGAGGGAACAAAGAAAACAAACAACAAAATGTTGTAAAAATTTGAAAATAAAATGGCAATGAAGTTCTTGAGCGTGAATTAGATATTGAACCAGTCACGAAATAAATAAAGAAATATACAGTAAATCATGAAGAAAAATGGAAAATTCATGGCAACTCGAAAATGGTAGTAATTTTTTCAATCAGCTGGTTGTTAAAGAATCCAGATTACTCGGGTATTCGAGTAATTTATACCTACAAAACCCGAGTAAGTCGGATTTCGGGTAAAAATTAATAAAAAAAAGAATAACTCAAATTTTTTTATTTAAGTAAATGATTTTATTTGGTTAGTTCTGAAACGAATTGAATTTAATGAAAAATATAAAAGATAACTAAATATGAAACATATAATGTAATTCAAACTTTTGTATTTTATTTAATGGTTTTATTTATGAGATAAAAAATAGTATTTAAGGAATACAAGACCATTTAAAGTGTTCGTTTTTATTTGAGAACGTAGTTTTGTAATGAAATTTGATGCTACTAAAAACATTGCGAATCTGAATCATCAACTTCTTCCTGACTGTTCTCGCCTTGTTCGCCATCGCCATCGCCCCAGTAAATAATGGTTTAAAATATTCTTTACCAATGATTTTATTATATTTTTTGATGAATATGAAAAATGTTCAATAGGTTGTGGATAGGTACCAATTTGTAAAAATAACATTAATGATATTAAATCCTTTTACCTTCTTTCATCAATTCGCCTTTTTAAAGTAATTTTTAATTCAGTGGCAAGATCTGTATTTTCATCTTGTATCTTGTTCAAAAGAAATATACAAACTCCTTCTGCTTTTAGTAAATTGCTGTCTTCCTTGCTCGGCTCATTAACTGCTAGTTCTACAGGCTGTAAAACTTCAGATATCCCCTTCAAGATAATAATGTCTTCTTCTCGAAACTTTTCTAATTAATTTTAAAAACGATTTACCATAAGAATAATAGAGTTCCACCGAGTTCTGCAATCAAGAAGTAATCGTAATTTCTTCGCTTACTTCGTTTTCGGATTTATATTTTGAAGTGTATTTTTTTTTCAAAATTGATACTTGATATCGGGTTTGATAGATAAAAAAAGTCGAGTACTCGAAAATAAGATAAAAAAATTAAGTACTCGGGTACTCGATAATCGGCATTGGATTCTCTACTGGTTATTACTTAAAATGAGAAATTCTACGATAATGGTGTCCCTCATGGAAATTATTATATTATTAGTTTTATTTTGTGCAAAATAAATTCATTTAATTAACCTTCCTACATAGAATAAATATCCTAAATGATTATTTTGTTTCCCCAGAAATTCTTAATACTATCTATTCCCGCTTTAATATTCGCCGGCCAAGCATTCAAAACATATTTATTTCCTCTTCATTTGAATATTTTATTCAAAATAAAGTTTTCTATTTCCACAAAACAATAAATTTTTCTTAGCATACCGTCAACTTAAACATAACATTTTTGTTACATATTTTTCCTTTTCTAATCTAACCACTACTGTCCATTTTGGTTTAAAATTTTATTTTCCATTCAACGGCGATAACATGTAAAGATGAAGAAGATTGTTGCTTTGTAGTTTCAATTAAAGAAATATTCAGTATTGTCCTTGGTAATGTTCTCTATAATATATCTTGGTTCTGGTGTTTTTGCTATAAGAAGAAATTTTAGCAAATCTAGTGAACTTTTAAAGGTGGTAAAGCAAGATTTACCATCATGACAGCAATTGGAAATATTTTTTTTTTGCTTGTCAACATTTTGTTTTATAAAATAAACAATTATTTCAACTATAAAATATGTCTGCATAGTGTATTGGTTTAATTAAAAACATTTCGAGGTTGCTAATTAAAAGGCGTAAACCATGGCTTTAAAAAAAACTTCTAATTTGAAAAAGCATATTTTATTGAATTTATGATGTTTTGCAATTTGGTTCTTGTATTAAATATATAGTTTTCCCATATGGGCATAAAGCTTGGATATGTTTGTCTACTATAAATAATTTAATTGAAAGATGGGCACACAAATTAGAAATTTTTAATTTTTTGCAGTAATATTTTTAAAAGCTTTTAATGGGTCAAAAACCATTTAAATTTTTTGGTTCTTGTCACTGCTTTTCACTTTACTTCAACCGAGTTAGAAAGTTTTACGTACATTTTTATCGTATTTAGATAACGCTTAGGTTTCTTTTTTAACCGATTTAAAATTTAACAGCAAGTAGTCATTAATAATTCTATCGTACTTTTGTTCGGAAAAAGTTATTCACCCTTTAGTGAATTCATTTCCACACTACAGAGGCACGTGCATTTAGAACTCTTGGTGTCCTTCGGGAATTACGTCCTATTTTCGATAAGAAGTATCTTCTAAGTTGTATAATTTCTTCTGAAATTTCTTATACAAATAATTTAGTCAAAAACTGTTAATCAATTTGGCATTTGCTTGAACTTACACTCTACAGATTAATAATAAATTAAACCCTAAATGGTGAATTCATTTAAAATATTTTTCTATAAAAAAGGTCATAAACCTAGGCAGCACTTTAATTCATCTTTAAATAAAAATAAAAGAGTAGCCAAGGAGGTAGCAAAAACCATTAAAACAAAAAAAGAAAACTATAATATTCTTCTATCTCTTTCGTTTTTTTTTTGTTATTTTATTATTATTATTGTGGCTTAAGTAAATATGTCTAATTTTAGTTCTTCAATTGGAACTTGGACATATTGTTGAGTATTTTAGAAGGAATAAAATTAAAACAAAATAAGAACAAAACTGAAACCCAAAATGAGGGAAACCATAGTCTTTTTTGTTCACTTTTTCTTCTTTAATTTTTCATTTTTCTTTTTGACAACAAATTTAATGCTAAGGAGTTAAAATAGAAAATTTCATGATACCATCTTTTAAAATATACTCGTAAATATACTTTTGATATTTACAAAGTAAAAAAAAAATAAAAAAATATTATTTGGTTATGTAATTAAGAAAGCATTAATCAACCCTTTGTTGGTTTTCTTTTTATATTTTTTGTGTTTTTTGAAACAAAAATGTTCACAGTTTATTATTTATAATATAACTGTTAAGGATGTGAAAGGATGAGATACAAAAATAAAATATGTCCTTGTGTATTATGTGGCCTAACAAAGTATAATATAGTAAGAGAGAAAAAAAATAGCTTCATTTAAAATTAAATTTACTAAAAAGATCCGGTTGATTTTGAGGTTATGTTGTTTTTTGAAAATTTTTTGCCTTCTTTTTTTGAAAGGTGGGTAGGTAGATGAGATAATGTTTATGCATTTTATTTTCATTTGAATCTAGACTGCATGTCAATTTACCCTTAAATTAAGTTTTTGTGATGCTGTTGAACTGAATGGTAGAATATAATCTTCGATTAAAAGACACTAGGTATTTGCATGATCGTGTCACTTACTAAATCACAAACTTTTTTCGTAGAACAGCTGATGAAATTGTGTTATGCATTCGTATGTGTTCTGTTACGACTAAAACAAGCAAATATCAATAATAGAAATTGCAAATCTAAGAGATAGATTTTTTATTATGGATAATGCCAGAATCCATTAAAGAAGAGATATCAAAGAGATGATTGTGTATAGTGGTTCTATTTTAAAATTTTTACCACCGTATTTATCCGGTACAAAAATCATTTTCTAAGATAAAAGCATATATGTGCGTACGGTGTTAAGCGACCCTGAAAATCAGCATAATATTCCACATGTAATTAACCAAAATGTTAATCAGTTGACATTAACAGATTGCTCCGATTACGTAATGGACATAGTGTTTAAGATTCAAAAGTTGCGGAGGAACAACGTCATGTAATCATTAAGCCAGACTAAGACCAAAGCTTCTGTTTGTTAAGGCATAATATTGAATAAGGCTATGTTTTTATTATAATATTTGTTTTCTAAATAAATAAATTTTATTTGTATTTTTTTTTATTTCATTTATTTCGAAAAATTTTCCATTTGTTTTAAAAAAGATTTCATTTAATCGGAAAAAGCTATATATTCGGGAAATTATGACTACAACAAGCGTATGTTTTAATGTGATATTAAATATAAATAATAAGATCATAAAAATTGTAAACCTAAATACGTGTAGTTATAAAAATAATAAATAATTGTAATTTCACTGTATGACTCAATATGACTGTTAAAAGATCCAAAGTAAAATAGTATAATTAATTTAAATAATTAATAAAACATTAATTTCATATGTGACGTTGTATGTGTGTTTGGGTGTTTTTCTACCGTTTAGTATATTTTTAGAAGAGTTGATGTCCAGTATTGTTCATTTATTCATAGAACACATGATTGAGAACTTTAACTTTCTGAAATTTTCTTTGAATGGCGGTAAAGAAAAAATCGAAGCTTGGCTTATGCTATGCGTCTCGTTAACAGATATATTTAAACCTAGTGAACAATTTTAAGTAATGCTGCTTTGAGTGATCTTAGTTTGAGTCTTTCAGTTGGTTTATTTCCATGAAATTTTCCATAGAATACGTTTCGGGAAATCCGGCTCTTAGACATATTTTTGAATTACCCCACCCATCGTAGTCTGTGCACTTTTATAATTCTGCGTTATCGATATTTGGTACAGTTCTACCTTATTTTCCTGGCATTATTTCACAATTCAGTTTCGCTTTTTTCACCCTAAACATTTTTTTTCGAACCCGTTTTACTAGTATTGCTTGATGTTGTGGTAATGAGAAAATTTACCTTCGGATATTCTTTTTCTAAAGCTACTGATTATTTGCTCCAATTATATCTTATGATTCCATTTCGTTATCTCAGAAGCTGATAAATGTTTTGACACCCAAATATTTGAAGTTAAATTGTTCAAAAATTTGATTGCTAATTGCAAGTGTTTACATCATATTGGTTCTTTGTACGTATTTGGCTTTTTTCTATATTATAGAAATAACTTTCATGTGTAACTGGATATAACTTTCATGTAGTATGTGTTGCTTGGAATCGTAATCGTTGCAAATTATTAATAACGGCGTCGTTATCAAATTATTTGTTTTTTAAAATTAAGTATACTATATATAAATAGACCGAAGTGGCTATTTTAAATAAAGCTGTAAAAAAAATTTGCACTAGATTACTAGGATAACTAATTTTCGCAATTGTCCGGACGACTATTTGTAGTTTATTTCTTTTTTTTTCTGTGAATTGCGGAGTTCTATGTAACCGCGACCTCTTAAGATCAATTGTACTTCCTCGTTTATCTTAGAATTGCAGGTCTATGTCCTATAACGCTATTATTGCTTTGATGTCAATTTCAGAATTTGTATCCCTGAAAGTATTTGTATCTTTGTACATAGTTTAATTAATGTTTTACATAAAATAAAAGGATTAACCATTTAATTTTAATTCTAAAGCTAAGCTGTGTAGTTTCAGAAATAAATTAATATCATATTTTTCTCTATAAAATCTCTCTCGATAGGTAAGATTCGGCAATTGAAAATTAAGTACTTACAGTCTGTCTTTCCCTCTTTCGCCTTCATTAATACAACTGCTATATAATAAAAATTAAAAAATTTGACTTTTTTATACTAATTTATGTTTTGTGAATTAAATTCGAATAAAAAACTTATTGCAATAAATTTCCTGAATAGTTTCAAAAATTACTTTTAATAAAAATGAATTGCCGGAAACTAAACAGAATATAATTTGACCAACTAACTGAATATGAAATTTAAAATTTTTTTCTCTCTCTTACTATCTCTTTCATATAAGTAAAATCATGTAAAATATATAATGTACATTACATGTAAATATAAGTATGTATCTATTATTTTATGTCATTTTTAAACTGTAATAAATATATAAAATATTTAAAATAAAAACAAAATATTTTATATCCTGGTAATTGTTTTGTTACACCATCATGTTTTTAATGTTGTTTTTTGTCCATTTTACAAAAACAAAGCGACAAAAAAAAATTCTGAACTGAATTTCTCAAATAGAGAATTGCAATTGAGGTTTTATCATTGTAAAAATACCACAAAATGAACTTCAAAAATATAAGCAAACTTGAAGTAGACTGGATGAATTTGAACTCAAAATAAAATTATAATTTTCATAATTAAATTATTTTTACAGTTACAATTTTTATTTTTATTTAAATTTTAATTTGATTAAACAATTTAATTTTGATAATATATTTTACAAATTATAGCAAATTATTATGTGATTTATGGAATTTGTTTTTTAAATGATGTGATGGGGATATTTGTTTTTTTTAGATATATTTTGTGATGTTTTTAGATTTGTATTTTATGTTAGAATTTTAATTCAGGAAAATGGAAATGACTCGAAACATCTCTATTATTTTGTTCCTAAATTTGTGGATAGTCTTCAACAAATTATCTTAAATTAAAATTAAGAACAGATACAATTGAGGAAGGTCAATATGTTTATGTCCATATTGATTCTATTATAGAATTATTACTTAATTTTGCAAGCTCAGAAATGGATTCTATGAATTAGGTAGGTAGATATAAATGATTCGGTTATGTGCAATAAATTAATACAATACCAAAATGCTGTCAAAATGTAGTGCAAATAGTTGAATTAAACTAAATAAAGTTCCTTATTAAAGTCATCGACATCAGCTCGTGTGATTATAATGCTATAATTGAGTTATTATACTGAAGATAATATGTTGATGGAATTGAAGGGATGGATCTAAGAATTAGGCTTAGAATTGAGAGAATAATTTGATGCCGAGCTACAAGAATTGTACAACGGTACATAATATTTCATGCGGAACTACAAGCAGCCTGCTTATTTTCATTAAAAGGTTACATTTTTTAATCAGCATTATTACATTTATTATTACTTATATTTTAATCAGCTACCGAATAATATAAAAAATGAAAGAGAGATTTAAAAACAAATTTATTGAATATTAATAAATTCTTAAATTCAATTATTTTATTTGGAAAATTCTAAATTTATTGTGTATTGAATTTTTATTATTTTATTTGACATTTTTGAGTTGTTATCAGAAAAGAAAAAAGTATCCAATTATGAGACTGCACGAGAGAAAATCAAAGTTTTCAAAATAAAATGTAGTATAGGGGTTTGTTGACACCAGCGTTGTGATTCGTGTACTGTAATCACACATGTTTTCTAGGTAATTTCTTTCCAAAAAAGATTTTTATGCAAACCCCGTAATTTTATCCAGATGGCCTTATTATTAGTACAGTGTTGTAAAAATATGAATTATATTTATGCAAAATTTGTGCATTCCTAAAAAACTGTAAAAAATCGGAATTTAGTCCATGAAGTCAAAATTATTTAAAGAAAGAATAACGTAAGTAAAGAAAAAATAACGTTTACCAAATGATTATGACAACTATAACTCCGTCAACAGCCTTTCAATATACTCGTAAAAATGTTGTTATGATATATACTCGTATTTAAGTGCAGGTTTCGAAAAATTTAAATTCAATACAGAAATCGTGTAATTTTTCTCTCAAAACATATCGTGGTATATACTTAATGTTGAGTCTACAACAAATGTTGCGTGATAAAATATCATGGGGGATTCTGAAGCAAATGTTGAACCCGCGAAAAACGAGCCGACTCAAGGATACCTAATTCTCGCAGCTTTTCAAGAATATATATCCATAATGGCGCATCCTTTAAGGACGAAAAGTAGATCTGAAAGCATCCTTTTTGTTTTAATATTTTTGTATATAAACCGTTATATCTGTTGGTCTTTTAGATATATATATATTCGATTTTTTTATCTAGTATCTTGGTCTAGCTTGGATCTAGTATCTTGATCTAGTATCCTTACAACACACTCACTTGGTCATACGCATGTTCAACATTTGCTTCAGAAAAGTCATATCATGTAATTTAACTTAAATAAATTCAGTCATTGAAGAAATTAAAATTTGGCAGCATTAACAAATAAATGAAATCAGCAAATTATAGAAATACAATAAAATATTTTCCAGTTTCGAGATGAGACTATAATGTTGCACGGATAAATTAGGACCAGAAGTGCAAAAAGAAAATGTCTATTTAGGCATGTAGTTCAAAGTAGGATGAGGGAAAAATGTATGGGTACAATTATTATTATACTTGCTCAAAAACATATGGAAATAACAATTAAGTAATAGGTAGCTATTATTAATTTTGACAGTAACATTAACTAAAACTTAGTCATTGGTCTAAATAGTTTAAATACATAATCTTCGAAATTTATTCCATAATATTCAAATTTAGAACTTAATTTATTTATTGTGTAATAAAAATATGCTTCCAATATCTCGTGCTGTAAAACACCCTAATAGCTAAGTTCTAAACCAAATATTGCACCATAATTTTTTGCTTTGATTGTCTTTCTAAATTTTCACTATATTCCTTTGTAAAAAAAAACATTTTGTTGTCTTTAAAAATGCTTTAAATAATTATTGAAATAACATCTCCATATTGCACAATTCAATTTCTATTCAAATATTCAAGAATCTTTTAAAAGCGACATCTTTTGGTTAAAATAAAAAATTAAAAATGCATAAAATAAATATTGTAAAGATATTCACGTAAGAAGTTTTTCAGTTTGTTGAGGAAAAAAGTTTTTCGTATATCTTTTAAATTGTAAATAAAATTTTATTTCAAAAGAATCGTCGTTTATCATTGGTTTTGCTTTAGTCAGAGAATTGTAGTTTTTGGTGAAGTCGAAATTATATATTTATGCATTGGAATAGAACTAAAGAAATATTTTTGTTTTTGTTTTCGTATAATATTTTAATTAAATTCTAAATTTAAATATTTCTATACTTTGTTTTCTGGCGAACGAATGCTTAAAATGTGAAATTGTGTTTTAATACTCTTTGAAAGTAATAAAGTTTATGAATTGTGTATTACATCTATTGTTGGGTGCAAGATGCTGCGGTTTTTTTTCTTTATGTAATTTTAAATAATTTGTTAAAATTTGTTTTTTTCTTATAATATTGTTGAAGTTGCATTGTTGAAATATGCGTATTATAATGGATGAATGGTTCATTTTGAAAGTTTATACAGTATTTTGAAAATTCCAACATTATAAGTAGAGTATTTTTGTTACATTGGAGCTCATTTAAGGTCGATTCCCATTACATCGGTACGTAAAGACATTGTGGACGACACCGTGATGATAACGTACTGTGATTTTTATTCATACTATGAATTCTTTATGAATATAGTGAACGACAAAAACATCAACGATGACGTACCGGCACCGTACTGCGGCTCAAAATATGATTCTGAACAATATCTAAAAGAAAATCTGTAAAAAATACCTAAGTAATTTACCGGAAAACTACCTAAAACGATGCGTAATATCATATCAAAGTGTTCTATTGTTGTTGTATTGTCCATACAGAACAACACTGAATAACAATAACAACAAAAATAATCGCTAGTAAAACAAAGTCCCCTGAAAGAAAATTCCTGAAGTTTTGTTTTGCCTACCCGTTGGAAATAAAAAAAGAAAATTTTTGTTTTTCCAGAGTTAAAATATTCCAAAGAAAAAATATTTGTTTTACCTGGCCGATGTTGGATACAAAACAAAAAGGAAATATCTCAATCAGGGATTATGATTTTGCACTCAAATCTCTTTGCCCAACGGGTTGCATGACAATGGTTATGAGTACTAAAGGACTCCACTATGCTCTCTTGCCCAAAGCATCTATTACAATTTGATTTAACTGTTTTATGATTGTACCGGAATTTAACTAATCTGATCTTTATAAAACACGATTTCAAAGTCATGTATGTACTGCTCAACACTTGAATACATGAATGTCAACACCAATTATATGTATTTAATTGCTGTTAAAAATCTTTCGTAGTAATAGTTTCTAACTAGCAAAGTCACCCGACGTTGTCGGGCTCCAAAACAAAATGTATAAAATAAAATTTTTTTACTGAATTTAAAAAAATGATTTCTGCAAGATATTCTTAAAGTTCAATAACAGTTATTTTTTGAATACATGAATCCAATTCAAAATCTGTAGTGGGCTTGAATTTTTGCTTCTAAATATAAAAATCCTTCTCAAGTCCAACAAATTTAGAAATTCCGATGGGAAGCTAACTGTTTCATTTTCTTTGGACTGTTCGTCGCTGTATCTCAATTTTACTATTTAAGGCTTCAGACATTCTTCTTTCAATAAGCTTTAAGAAAGTTCCAAGTAAAATATATATAAAAATTATTTTCGCTACAAATTCTTCTGCGCTGGTCAAAATTTCGGAAAACAGTAAAATACATGTTTGTTTATTATTGAGCCATTATACCTGATTAGCGATAATAAGGTCTATAACACTTTTAGTTTTTGAAATATTCTTGATATGTGCTGATTGTTATATGACAATTACCCAAACCATGTCCGAATTTGGGAAAACTGTAAGAGACATGTTTGTTTGTTTTTAAAAACCTATCCATTACAAATTTTTAGGTCTGTAGCGCCCTTGGTTTTTGTAATATTTCTAGTGGGTGCTAGGATTTGTGGATGCTAACACGTGTTTTTTTTATTTTTAATAAAGTACTAAATTTTTATGTCTGTAACACAATTGTTTTTTGTAATATTTCTGATAGGTATCTGCCAGCGATTCGAAACAGTTTGAAATTTCAAAATCGGTAACAGTTGTATTTCTTTATCTTTAAAATAGTACCTGTAGGTTTCATTTTCAGATCTGTAATACTTTTTAAATATTCGTGACGGGTACTAGGAATTATATGTTAGCCTTCTTAACCAGCCTGAATTCTGACAAACTGTAAAATACATGTTTGTTTTTTCATTTTCTGTGCGTAATTATTTTGAAATAAGCTTTACGGATACTATATCACTTCAAGTTATTTATATCAGTACCTACAATGTACCAATGTACAGATATAAATAACTTATAATTAATTTATGCTAAATTGAGTACAATATAATATTTTTCTTCTCTATCTCTCTTTCTCATTCACTCTTCTATTCGTATAGTATCATTTTCATTAAATTGAATCAAATATTAAGTATATTGTAAAACTTCAAGCTAATAATATCCACTTAATGATTAATTCATTTCATCATTACAAAGTAATCGTCAGGAATTACATGATTATACGACATCATTATTTCCACTCATCCCTTCATCATCGTTTGATTCTACTTCAAAAGAGAATAACAAAAAGAAGAAAAATATGGGAAAACATAAATCGTTTAATCCCTGATAAACTTTTCAACACATAGCAAACAAAAAAAAAGAGAATCGAACTAAAAAAAATTCAATATTTTTTTTTGTTTTACTTTTTTTTTTTTTTGAATCCTAAGATTGAATGGTATCACATCTGTTACTTCAGATATTATTTAATACTTTACAGACTGACGCCTTTTACAAAAGTGACTTTCTATCACTTTGTTGTTGTTGTTGTTGTCGTCGTGCTAATAATATTATGAACAATATTATAGTTGTGTATTGTGTATATGGAATACAAAAAATGGAAAGAGAGAATTGGTGGTTTGTTAGAACGATGGCAGGAACTGGTATGTGAATTTGATGATGCCAATTTATTTTCAATAATAATCCTTTGTAAGGAAGTTGTTCTATATGTAAACGTATCACAGATTATTTTTCAGCTTTTGATTTTTAACTTACAAAAACGAGGTAGATACTTATGTAGGTAGGTGGTTGGGTTAATTTATAGATGTATGTTGAGTTTAAATAACAAATGTGAATAACACATGTAAAAATGTTATTGTTGTTTTTTTATTTTTATATAGAATACAGTATGATAGAAAAAAACAGTTGTTGTACGTGATACTTCGGATTGTTAATCGCTGTAAATTGATGTTTCTGTGATTGTATTTTTTTTTTTTTTATTGAATGTATTTAGGAAATTCTGTTAAGAATTTAAAAGTTTATTGTTGTCAAGTTTTTTTTTAAGTATGGCTTAAAATAAATACTCATACAGAATTAAAATTGATTTATATTTGATATGTATGCACCATGTGTTATTATTAAGAAAGAAAAAATATATAGAAATGACACTAAATTTATTAAAAATTAATTTTAATGTGAAATTTTTAAAAAATTTTAACACTCTTTTCCTCAAAATTATCAAATTCAATACTAGAAGTTTTGAGATTTTAACTTTTTTTATCATTTAAAATTTTTGTAATATAAAAATTGCTTAAAAACGCTAGTTATGTTTCATTATTTTTTTTTATTTAATTTCTTGATCGATTTCGGTTATTACACCGACATTGTAACATATAAATATTATTAATTTCAAAATGTTGTATTATTTGTTATGTTATATTTGTTATGTTGTATTATTTGTTAACTAATAACACGAAGATCGTGGATTCCTACTTGAGATGAATATTGTACAGCAGTCCATTTGTTAATCCAATAAATTATTGGAATATTTACTTATGACAGAACTTTGGAATAAAATAATTTAATAATTATTTAAGAAGGGTTGCTGACCAAACCCTAATACTTGAGTGTCGTATACGGATATTTGTCATTTTTGAAAAATTACGTTTAAAGTTCAAGTAACGTCATAATATCAATATTTTAACAGGATTTTTTCGAATGGTGTATGTTCGCCAAAAACTTTTCTTAGCTTACCTAGGATGATAAATTTTTAAGGTATTTTAAATTTTTTTTTTTATTATCGTATTTATTTTATTTTATTTTTTATTTATTTATTCAAACATATCTCAAAAAGAGCTATGTAGCTTAGCTCGTACAGAGTTTATAATTTATAAAATAGTTTTAGTTATGAAAATGAACAAGGAATAATTTGAATATCAGTGAGAAAAAACAATAATAAATAAGAACAATGCAAATATAAGCAGTTACAAAATCAAAAATTAGAATAAAGTATTTAAGTTTATACAATGGTTAAAAAAAGAAAAGAAAAAAAACATTATAAAGCTCACAATAACAATTAATCAACAACAAATATAAAAGAAAAAAATTTCTTTCCTTCTTAAAATTTTGTCTGGGCATATCATTTCGCAAGGAGGTTGTTTAAAGTCATGATTTCTGTATTCATCATAAGTTCTAGTTGATTTAAGTCTGCGTCTCGTATTATGCCGATGTATTTCATTATTAACAACTAATTTAGTGTTTGTTTTTATGCAATTATTCTTAATCTATAATAATAATTGACAAGCATTTAAGGACCTGCGCAGTAGACACTTTTTCATTTTATCTCTCTTCTCCATAATGAACTCTTAATATATAATAAATAAGTTGTAAATAAAACTATAATGCGCACACAGTTGAAATTTTTTTAATCATATGGTTTTATTATTCACCAAATACATTAAGAAATAGGTAGAAACGAAACCGAAAGTGAGAAGTAAGGTATTTATGTTTTTTAACGAAAACATACTAATTTCAAAGCTTTACATTAAAACATGAGTGTTTTCTGCTTTGTAATGAGAAGTCTATATATGGACTGAATTCCTGTTCTTTTAAAAACTTTAAATTTGGCTTTAACTTGAATTATAATTACTCAACAGGGGCCCCTAGTATTATATAATAATACTAGGGATACTTGGCTCATACTTCTAGAGTATTTTATTTTTAAAATTTTTTTTTTGAAATGTATATAATTGATTAAAGTTCTATCAGGCAACCTAAACAAATTTTTAATTGCTTTATTTTGAATTCTTTGGAGAGAGCTTAGGTTTCTTTTATATGTGTTTCCCCAAATTCCTATATCATAGTTTATCGTACTATGAAATAGACTATAATATGTGAAGCTTGTCCAACTGATTTTTCGAATTCATCGGGTTCTCCACCGCCTGATTTAATTGTTTTAGAGCCAATCATTTCTCTGATTGCCGTATATGCAAAAATAATTAACGATCGTTTTGTTAATGCGTATTACTATATATGCAATTTATTATGTATATAATACAAAAATAATCATATATGAGTACACTACTTATCATATACGTCAAAAATAAGAGGCGTATAATTCACTTTATCATTGTATTTAAAATCAAAGAAGATTGTCTTTGACAGATTGAATGATCAAAGACGGTGGTAGTGGTAATACATAATTTTCAGCTTGTACAAAACCTTAAGGGAAAGAACTTTCCAGTTTATTAGAATTAAAATACATTCGAAGTTTTTATATATATGAGAACCTACCAAGAAGCAAAGAAAGGGTTAACTAAAATTTTTAATTTTACCAAGGGTTTATTTTTTGAATATAAATAAAAATTAATTTCAGTTAATATCAAAAAAATCAATACAATTATCAATTAAATTATTATTAAATAATAGATATTTTATTTTAACAACAATATTGTCCATTTATCTGTATATTAGAAGTTTATTTACATTTGAACATTAATTAAGGTTATGTATTTCTATTGTTGGTTCTCATTTTCTCTTTCCTTTAAGTGTAAACATTGGGTTCAAAATGGATAATAATAATAATAATAATAATAAAATAATTGTTATAACATTACTGTTAAAATATTTTTATTAACAATGTTGTTGTTATCATGATGATAATGATGACGATGATGAAAACAAAACCTTACAACAGGATCTATTAGGAAACAATTATGTAGAATATTATAATTATTGTAATCTCCCATTAAATCTTCTAATGTATTTTTAGTATATATATAAAGTTTTTGATGCTTTTAAAAATATTATTTTATAGTAAGAAAATAAAATATATAAATTAATGTGTAATATTTTTAGGTTAAATAATTGTGTTATGTATATATAGACATTTTATTTATACTAATAAAATAATTGGTATTTTTGATTGTTTTTAAGGTTAGGATCTCAATTAAAATTGATTACTGAGTACCTATTGATAGAAATTATGAACTTTTTTAGTGTTAACAAGTAAACAGTTAAAGGTGTAACAAAACATTTTTTTAAATTTAATGTTTTTTTTGGAACACTTGTTACATGAAGAGAAAAAAGTAAGTTAAAATTAAAAAAAATAATTTAAAGTTAAAAAAATGCTTTTGTTTTAGAAAAAGTTATCTTATATTACAAAAATTTAATTTAGAGTTCATAAATAAATTATTAAAATACCAATGTGATCTAGCTTTTAGAAAAATGAGTCTAAAAATTTTGATGATATCTACATTAACGCATTTGAAATAGAAAAGAGAACTAATGCAACATGGTTATGCAAAAAAATATACTAAAATATTGTTTGAAAAGGTAAATTAATAACTATAATGCCACAAAAAAAACATATTCCAACATGGAAGGATAAATGTATATTATCTTTTTACATAGTTGCGATTGTTTTGTGGCATAACAAATATATGAAAATTATAAGATCAATAGAAACAGAATTATCTACTTTGACCTTCATTTAGAAAAACGTTAAGGATATATACACTGGTATGCACTAGCATTGACAGATCAAAGATATCTGAATTAAATTCAACATTAAAATAAGGTTTTTTATTCAATTAAAATGGCCTTGTCAAATGGCCTGTAATTCCATCCATGAGATTGTACTGGTTCAAAGTTGTACTATTAAAATTAAAATACTAAAATTTTGAATGGTTTGGAATGAATTGGATTGACTTTCTTAATTTTCTATTGAATTTTAAAATTTACTTTACTGTCTTAATAACTTTGCTACTTGTTTTTAAATTCAATAAATCTATAATAGTTTTTCCTCCATTGTTGCTAATTAATTTCCTTATATCACTTTAAAAAAAAACTATCACTAGACTGCATTTAATTTTACTTTAATTTTATACTCAAAATTATGGAATTTTTATTCTTATATGTTCCTATATGTATTTCCTAGTTAAGCTTTATTCTTTAAAGTAGCCTCAAAAGAACAGCAAAAAAAAAACATTCTAAACTACAAAACGACTATCAAACACATCGTTAAGTGGTGCGTTTCATCACACCTACTTAAGAGACATATTTTTTTCCTTTTTTTTTTAATCAAATATTGTTCAATTTATGAATTCATAAAACTCTTCAAAATAACCAAACAAAGAAAACA
The DNA here is from genome assembly GCA_963942445.1 of Argyra leucocephala. Classification (NCBI taxonomy): domain Eukaryota; kingdom Metazoa; phylum Arthropoda; class Insecta; order Diptera; family Dolichopodidae; genus Argyra; species Argyra leucocephala. The sequence goes on along the minus strand of OZ012678.1, from coordinate 45,328,171 downwards.
AATAATGAAAGTAAAAACAAGGAAGAAAAAAAAACAAACTTAATCATCCCATTATTTAACCTGAAGGCATAATTCGCATTCCAGAAGTGTAAAATAGAATAATAAAGTAACAAAACAAAAACTCTCCTAGCATCATTTCATCAGTTCTATTTTCACACATTTTAAATAAACAAAAATCACTTCATCTCATCATCTCTCATCCTCCAAAAGTTCTACAGTCAAATCATACTAAAACTAGAAAGAAGAAGTGAAGAATTTGTGCCTCATATACATAAAATAAAAGTCAGGAGTAAAAAAAAAAAATATAACTCAGAAAATTGCCTTGGGGGACACATCAGTTAAAAACGAGTAGAATAAACAGAGAAGTCAAATACAAAAAAAAAAAACAACCAAAAAATGTGGTCAACTTTAACACTTGAATAAAGTGGTCCCTAGAGGACCACAGTACCATCATCATCTTTTATAGCGAAAAGAAAATAAAAACAAAACATTAAAGGAAAAAAAGTCCTTGAATCAAATTATGAAAAACAATAACAACAACAACTACTTAGAAAACATTTCAATGCTTCCGTATAATAATATTCATAGCTGATAATTTCATTGCTTTTAGTTTTCAAATTCTACTGCTCCTTTTCTCATTTCATGTTTTTTTTTGTATTTTCATTCTTCATCATAGTCTATACTAGTATAGTCTTTTTTTTTTTGTGTTGTGTTTATCTCATAAAAGAGATACTTAAAAGGCCAGGCCGATGGTAACAACACTATTGAAAATTTAAAATTATTTTTTATGTAGATAGTAACTCGTTTTGCTTTACGAGTAGCAGTGGAATGTTAAGCTTACAGTAAAAGTGAAAAATAAATAAACAAAAAATAAATAAGTAATCGTTATGCATAAAAATTATAGGTACAACCAGAAGCTGCTTTCGTTACCAGTTTTACAATATATTTCATTTTTAATTGTACTTTTTTGTGAGTGGAATATTCGTTTATAACTGATGATAAATTTCGTAAGTACCGTCATTACATATCATGTTTGAAAGTAACAATGCAGTAGTACAGATATAGTACAAATATTGTCGGATGTAGTTAAGGGTATACGTAGCCAAAAGAAAAATTTAAACTAAGGATTTGCCTTAGTCAAAGAATTAATCCAGTGAAACGGTGTTACACTCATATGAATGTTTGGTAATAGTGGAAATAAAAACAATGAAATTAAAGATGGCTTAGGCAAGAAAGGCTTTTATGTCTTTTATTGTCAATTTGGATTCCACAAATGACTGTCACCTGATTGAAATTTGGCTCATCTTGACTGTCTTGAATCCCAATGAAACCACTATTGGTAGAAGAGCAGATATGAACAAGCCCATTGGACATTCAAAGAAACCTTCTAAGTATATAATACAAATTACAATAAAATAAGCTTATTTATTAGTGGCAATACTAGAGATAAATACAATTGGTATATTAGAATGGCGAGTACTGAATTAATTTGAAATTATTCAGCAATTCCCTAGCACTTAAAAAAAAAAGAAGTCGTATTGAGAAATATTGATTTATAATCGAGTACTGAAACATGTTTGGTAGACTATATAGTACTCAACTATGGGGTAGTAGTCAACTATATGCTGCTAAAGGTTATATATATAAAAAGTTCTACGTTAACGCGATCTCTTCAGATCTAATGTGCTTTATCGTTTAATATCTTAGATTTGCAGATCTATGTCCTTGGTGAACGTTGTTATTGCTTTGGTTTTAAAGGCGATGAATATTCCATGAAATATTTATGTCTTTTGCGAACTATGGCGTCCCAAAAAAATAGAATATGAGAAGAGGTCAATTACATTGTTTCAATGGTCAAAAAGCAAAATACTGCGAAACATAGTCAAATCTTTACACAACAGCAACACTGCTATCTAAATAAGTATTAATTATATAAGAAGTAAATTAATTTACAAAAAATCATGAAGCAAAATTACAAAAACATCTAAAAACACGTTTCAAACGTTGAAAAATAATAACTCAAAACTTTGTGGGACTGAAGAAAATTAAAAATTTCGAATTAATGCCATAAAAATATGAAATTGTTAAAAAAAAGTGAAAGCTCCAGTAATTCGATGGAAAAGTTTTAGATAATTGTATATAATTTAATACAGCTTTTTTTTTAGTAAACAAATGGTGCATACCAAATTAGATCTAAAAGAATTAATTTAAAACTAAAACATTGTTAAAACTAGGAAGGCAAAAACCCTCAAATGCGCAGAACGTGCTGTTTAGGATATATGATTAAAAGTTTTTGCAAATTTTGGCACAGTTTTTGCATAAAGCAAAGGTTATTAGGTAGATTAAAATCAAAGCTATACAAATTCAAGTACATATTTGTCGAAAAATTGAGATAAACAGATTGAGGACAATACCAAAATGGAGAAATATATTATAAATGAGTAGAAGGCTCACTCAACAAAGTCAAACTCTTCACCTTGTTATCCAAGACAAAATAGAATAGAGAAAGAGTATCAGGCCAAACTGTGGTATAAACAGGGTAAAGATTAGTGTTTTTTTTTAGTTTACAGTTATTAATTGATCTCTAAGACCAATCTTAATAAAATAAGCAAGGTAAAAAAGTTTTAGAATCAAATTAAGTATAGCATTTACACGAATATGCCTTTTTGAGAGGGGAATTACTCCCATTACTGCTTACAAAATAACTCAATATTTCTTTTCAATACTAACTGTGTATTATATCCGGGATTCGTATTAATGAAAATAACAGTATACTCTTCATTTCAATATACTGTTATAAAGTACTACTACAAACTATGAGTTTTTTTTTTAAATATTTCTTCTTTTTTGTTTTAAATGTTTTTGATTCAGCTGAAGAAAATACAGTTCCCATCATTCACTTAATATTTAAACAATACAACTCTGATGAATATACGAAATAAAAATTAAAACTGATTCGTACTACACACGTAGCACAATTCTAAAAATTGAAGAAAGAAAAGGAAAAAGTAAATCGTGAAGAGTATTTACCTACTCAAGAATTGTGTGTTGTGGGAGTTATTTGATTTTGTAAATTTTCTCACGAATTTTTTTCTTTTTTGGAAATTTCTAAAAATAATAAAAACAAAAAAAAAAATAATCATAAAAATAAACAAATTGTTTGAAAAAATAAATAACAAATAAATAAAAAAACAAAAACAAATGAAGACATTTTTAAGATTCTAAAAAAAAATTTGTGAGTGAAAATATTCAGATCAGGACTCAAATGGTTTACTTTATGAGAATACAATTTGTTGAATTGTTTTTGTTTTTAAAAATTTTCTTTACAATTAAAGTTGAAAATTATTTTAATGATTTTTGAATTTAAGAGAAATTAAGTTAAAAAATGAAAATTAATCGGTCGTTTGGTGAAATAAAATTGAATGAAGAAATTAAAAAGCGAATGAGTTTCCTTTAATAAAAGAAAAAACTTTTAAAGGAAATGAAAATTATTTTATGATTTTAAGAAAATAAAATTGATTAATTGGAAAGACGATTTTAAAATAATAATAATTAAATTTTTTGCGAAAAATTAAATGAAAATTAAAAATATGATAAGGATGTTGGTTTTCTCTTTAAAAATAGAGATAGAGCAAACAATAAAGCAAGTAAAAAAAAAAAATTTATAGAAAGTAAATATCATTTTCCCCCAAAAGAATTGCTTTTGCTACCAATTGAAAAATTAAAGAACTAAAATTAAACCATATGGGATAGTTGTGAAGTATTACAGTTTATACAGTTCAAATTCAACATTAATTGATTGAATCAGGTACTGGTGAAGGGAAAACTTTCCTCTTATTTATTTTTTTTTTACAGTATTTTAGGTGCATATTCACCTTTTCGTGCATAATTAGGTACGGTATTGCAAGTTTATACTACAATATCTACAATATTGCGAGCTTTTTTTTTATCAAATTACTGGTTTATCTACTAATTAAATGTGGAAAACTACTGCTGTTGTCAGCAATTAAGCCTTCTTAAATAGAATTATTTCATTTTATTTAATTTGTTACCAGGTTATATACTCTCGACAACGTGTATTAGACATATTCTTCTTCTGCTTTTATTTATAGAAAGGTCACATTCAAAATTGTAAAGGAATAGCAAAGTTATTGGTTATGCCAAAACTTTTTGAATCAATAATGCAGATTAAAATTTATTTTTAAATTAAAAATGCAATTAGGCCATGCCAACATTTTTTTTTTCGGCATTGATATGTTTTCGTAGTCTTTTTTTATGACTTTGTGCGATTGTTTTGATAACGCTGTCTATCATTTCTACACCCAAATCCTAATGCAGATTATTATTGCGTATGTACCACGGGGCATTTACTATATCACGTATAGTACTTTATTTTGGAATCCTTCTACTATGTTTGTACTGCTTTGACTGATACAATCCCACAGTTGAATTTCATAAGTCCAAATGGGTTTAAGAACTTGTTGGTACAACAGAAGTTTATTGTTAGTTGATAGCACAGAGTGTCTACCTAGTAGCCAGTACATTTTTTTTACTTTAGATTTGGTTCTTCTCGCTTTTTCTTCACATGTAGTTTCCACTCGAGTTTTACATCCTAGATATTTAACTGTGTTTTCATATTTAACAATTTGATCATTAATATACACATATGTTCATGTTTGATATACTTGATGCCAACGTTCCCTCTAATTTTTTTTTTTAGCTGAGCAAAAGAAAAATAAATTGCGCTATGTTTAAAAAATTAAACAAAAATTTGGTAAATTAGATATTTTATTAAAAAAAAAATTTTTTTTTTATTTGAGAGTTTTAAGTTTTTTATTGTTTTTAAATTTTTTTTTATTAATTACATATTACATTATTATTTTTTTTCTTTCTTGTTTTTCTTTTCCAGTAATAGTAAGTATAGCCAGGTCAATAATATTTTCCGCCATTAAGTGTGACTTTATTCTTATTATAAGTTACCCAAATGATTTACTTTCAACCTTTTTCTAAATTTAGTTTTAATCAAATTCATCCGGCTAAATCATCTTTCACTATCAGCACTCGACGCTTGAAGTTTTAATCTTTAAACTCATCATTATTATTTTATTATCCATGTCCATGTCCACGATAAGATCTCCATATTTAAAATTCATTTTTTTAAGTTTTCATTGCCATAATCAAAGTTAGATGTGTTGACAATAGCGCTTTGATCAAAAGCATTCCAAAGGTCCATGTCAGCATCAGGAAATCTTTTATCCAAATGGTAGCCAAGAACCATCCTTTCAACAAATAAAATTATCCCAGATGACATTTTCATTTTTCATCATTTAATGCAATAAATTTTATACGATTTACATTATTTTCTGAAGCTGTTAATTGCTTAGATTTTGCGATTGGTTCAACTGAATTGGTACTATCAATCTTTTCTTTGAAATGTTCTATTAAGACATCATAATTCCGAATAAACGGAATAATTGCAAAATGATGAGAAAGTCAGCGTATTTCATTAAGAGTCCTGAACACCTAAATTATGCTTTTTAAAGGGATGAACGATGGAAAATCTTCGTGTTTCTACTTGGGAAATAAGAGGGATACGCTTCCAGGCATCATCGATTCCCAGATCCTCTCTATGTGCCACACAATGTGAGCTGTTAAGCGACAAATTGTGTTGTGTGATGTAACTGCATTATAAGCTCCCAGCACTGCTGCAGCTCCACCAGATGTTAACATTACCGTCTTTTGCATATCCAGATTAATAGTTTTATAAAAACATTTTATGAGCTCCACAATATATTTCCCGTCACATGCATTTAATTGTATTATACCAGTAAAAGAGTTTTGCAATTAAGATTAAAGTGGTATTTTATATGTGTAAATAGTTAACATTTTGGCAACGGAAATATCAGTGCTTTCATCCCCTATTAAGCAATGGAATTGTTATCTTATTTAATATAATATTTCTTGTTGGATAAGGTGGTTGATACACTCGACGAATTCAAAAGCATAATTTTTACTCCTCCAATGTTTTGGAATCACTACATATTTTGCAAAATGATTGTTTATTTTTTGAACTGAGTTCATTTAAATATTCATTTTAACGGCAAGAACAACATTATCTATTAAAATTTTGATGTTATCTTTACTAGTTGTTGTTTCAACATAGAGAAAGCCATTCTGATTTTAAATGCTTCACTTTTTTGCACAATTCACCAGTAGCTTAATTTTTTTCTTTGTGACAGACTAGAGAATGTCTGTCCTAGATTTTTATTAAAATAAAAAATATATTAATATGTACTACAAAATGATAAACCTTATAAAACTTACCAATTAGAACTGGAACAACTAACTAAGAACTATGACAAATGACAACTGAATAAATAAGTATTAAATATTTACAAGCTAGTTTCTAATGTGCAATTCAAAAAAAATCTGTTCGCAATTGCGCACGTGCGCAGCTTAGAGGGAACGTTGCTTGCTGGTGAAATTAATATGTACTGATTTCGCTTTATTCAATTTAATAAGCCATCGGAAGGTAAAGTGTTGAACCTTTCTAATAGCTGCCTGTAATTTTAGTGTTGTCTCGATGTTACTATCGTCAATGGCTAAAATTGCTGTATCATCAGCAAATGTGGCAACTATGTTTTCTTCAAATGTAGACAGGTCACTAGTAATAGAAGATAAAGGATTTGTCCTAATACCCTACCTTGTGAAGCTCCTGCTTGAATTTTCTTTAATTCAGAATGATCAATTGTAGAATGCTGATTTCCAAATCCAAATTAATGATCCGGTATCAGATGTTTTTCTTCTATGATGGGTAAGAATAACACCCATAGACCATAGAGATTTTCGAATAATTTAGACAGAATTGGTAATACTGAGATCAATCTATATGATGTTACTTCAGATGTCGGTTTTCCTGGTGTAGGAATCATTATTACTTCAGCTACTTTCCATAATTGTAGTATGTACTGTAGACGAAATGAAGCATTTATCAAATTAGTTAGTTTGGTCAATGCCTTTTTGGTTTAGTATTTGCCCGGAAATGAAGTCAAATCCAGGAGCTTTTTGTCTTGAGTACCTCAAGGAAGTTACATTGGCCGCGCCTACATAGCTCTGGAACCGCGCTTGAATAGAACTCCCCATCAATAAAAAAAAACTTAAATGAAAGTTTGGATCTAGCTATAAAGATAAAATACAGAATTAAAGTAGTACGAAATGCTTTCTGTACATTCCAAGAACTGATATTTTTTAACCGTGATTTTGATATTGGATTAAGACTTCGTTTTGTTAAATTTTACGTATGATGGGTTCTGTTATTGCAGAATCGTGGACTTTCAGAAGTCTAAACCTTGATGAATAAAGCCGAGGCATTTCAGATATTAAATTTTTGACTTTAATTAAACATTTCGTTGTTTAGTACTATTACAGAACGAACTAATTATCCTGAAAAGACAGAAATATCAGGATCAAATACCGGTAAATATTGTTTATTCCGATGTTTTCATTCGTAGACAAAAGTATAGCTCGTAATAGTTAATTCTATAAATTAAAGTCGAAAGAAAGTGTGACGTTGGAAGGAAACAATTGTCCTTGCTGAAATTTAGTTTGAGTATCAAGATTTTATGTATTATAACCACATTTTGAAATATTGACGGGTATTGAATGATGAATATTGAAATATTAACGAAGAAAAACTCTGACGACATTTTTTATTATTTTAAAAGTATAATGAGTAAAACTGAAACCTAAGGAAAAATTTTTGCAGCTTTTGTTTTTAAAAAAAAATTGCTTATTTATTGAAACAAATAAAACCAAAATAATAAAATCAAGTAGAATATCTAAAAATTTTTATCGAAATGTCCAAAGTGGTATTTTCAAATCAAATGCTTCCAAATTGAGCAAAAAAGTCCTCGTTAATACCACGGCATCGAATGAATAATGCTTATATACATTTTTAATAATGTTTATAATAATAAGTATTGTGTACAATTAAATTTGGTTGTTCTTCTAGTATTATTTTAAAGCTCTGTAATTTCCTATAAACCTATATATTAAGTATGTATGTATGTTTATATTTGTAAGGATATTTATATCAAGTACAATTTATTCAATTAATTAAAATGTAACTAAATATCATAATTAGGTTTCAATTTAAAGGAATTCATTTTATTTTTTTTTTTTTTTTTTTTTTGTAATTTTCATAGCCCATAATTATGTCTCTTCCATTTTACATCTATTATTTATGTATATAATATACAACAAAAATTACTACTCTTAGAATATTATTAGAATCCTGCAATCTTCCTGCGGTACTATTTTTTTTTTTTTTTAATAGAGCAATAAAATTTTTCTTTTGTTTTTAGGAAAATGGTAGAAAAATATTATAAAAAAAAAAAAAAAACCATTCTTTCAGAAAATTTAAATGACTTTTCTTTTTATGAGTGAAAAAAAAATCACCGTTTATTTAATGGTTCCTCCATCATCATTATAGTATTATTGAAGAAGCCCTTTTTATATTTTTTTTCTAATATTCCTGAACTTGAAATTATGTTCCATACAAATTGTAAAGTATAAAAGAAAATGTTTTTGTATAAAAGATTTTCATAAATCAGAAAATAAAGGTTGTTCTTGTAGTGGTTGACTTGTTTGTTATTCTCGCTTTCAATATTTTTTAGGAACTACGCAATTTTATTATTTTTAAAGTACAACTGAACCAGATGGTCATTAATTATTTTGCAATTTAAAATTAAATAATTGCGATGAAATTTGAAATAAAATTTAATTTAATTTTATTTTTTGTTTCAAAATATTTTTACTTACTTTGTATTTGCGGTTTAATGGTATTTTTATGGGTGTAAAAGGTTATATTCAAGTTCAGATGGAAGTGAAAAATTAAATTTGAAAATAGTTAAATTCAATTTTCGGAATAAGATTTTTACTAACAAATATTTTTTAGAGTTAATTTATAAAAAATTTGTTTTTTTGTTTTTTTAAATTAATTTAAACTTTTATTATTTGCCTTTAAAATACAAACTTAAAACTTTAATGTAAGTTTTAATGTAACTAATTACTATTAACATTTGATTATAATGTATGCTAACATGTTTATTGTTATATCTATTATAAAAACAAGATTTAAAAATCAATATCATAAATATATAATAATATAAATATATATAATAACTTAACCTAATTATTAAGCCTATTTAATCTAACTTAATCTAATTCTCAAATCTAATATGTGTTTAGTACCTGATTCTGGTTGAATGTGTTTTCTAACAATTAATATTCTCTTTTAATTTTTTTTGCCTGGTGAAAACATATTGTATTTTGAGTTGTCTCCATTTGTGCAGCCCGGGTTGTAATCAATAATTTTCCATTTAGCCCGCTTGTCTTCTATAGTGGTAGAGTATAAATAATCATTTTGATCAAGGAAAATGAAATGCTCGCGTGCGATAAATTCCAAGTATTGTTTTTTAATGTACTCCTTGCGGGTAAAATGTATGTGATATTAAACCGTTTTCTGGGGTGTTTAATCATTGAAAAATTGTCAATTTTGATTATGTTTGCATCCTTGTACAAACATTTATTAGAATAGTAATATTTGTAGTTGGACTTGGGTTTTCTGAATATATATTAGTACGTACAAACTATTATACATTTTATTTCGAATTTACGTAATTTTTCCATTATATTTCTTCTGATGGGTATACCATATGCAAATGCTGGTCCAATAAATGCTTGGTAGTAGACTATTTTTTTTTTGTGACTTATATTTTAATTGTAAAAACGATTTTCAGCTGCCATAATTTATAAAAAATATTAGGGAAGTGTATAAATTATTATTTAACACTTTTACTTACTTACTTAGGTGGCTAACAGATCTTCGTCTCTCCACCGAAGGATTGGTCTGCCTGACGTCTGGTACGTCTGGTTGAGATTCAAAGATTCTCTTGACTTTAGCATTTTCCGTGCCACTGTAGTCTCTCTGTGCGCTCTCCTCTGTCCGTGACATTGTAGCCACGTTCTCAGAACCATATATCCGGTGAATTTGTTCACTTGTCTTTGGCAGTGTCCATTATTATGATCCGTAGAGTAAAACCGGGAGTATGAGCGTTTTGTAGATTTGTACTTTGGTGTTTAATAATTTTTATTTATGTAATTCAACTTAAAATGTCTAAAGAGACAAGTCTCAAGATCAGGATATAAAAAAATGATATAAACAATTTATAAAATATAGAAAAAATAACAAATGAAGTAATATTAATTTATTACGTAAAAATAATTGCATTAGATTGCAAGACAAACTAATTTTTTAGACTGTTAAAGATGAGGTGTAGATATCAATATTTGAACAAGATTTGCTTGCTGAGCAATAACAAATATTTATAAAAATCGTATTTTTTGACATAACTATCATTGTTCTGTTTTATTTATTGTTAAAATATTATGAAAGGATAATTTTTGTTACATTTTTGAAGATTTCATTTGAATTTTCATTCTCTTGTAGATAATTTCGTTAAAGTATTAATATAACAATCTCACTTAACTGAATACCGAAAAAAATACCATTAGTCAACTATGGTCTAAACAAGCTGTTGCATTGGTTTAAAATATATAGATGATAGCATGAGAAGTTATGTTCCATTTCAATGTTGGTATATACAGAAAAAGAAAAGTGTTGTACTAAGAAAAGTTGTAAATTTATTAAAGAAACTATAGGTACAGTGAATAAAGTAGAAAAACGATGTTATACCCTAGAGAATTTGTAGAGATACTAATAGTTTTGAAAAAAAGTTCACTCTTAGTTAAACATAATACAGTAAATATATATTTTTGACTCAAAAAACCAATTTAAAATTCAATAAATCTCTTAACAATGACTTTTTAAAGATGCATTTCGGCAATAAATATTCTTGACAATATACAATGGACAATCTTAAGTCTTAATCTTACAATGGACAATATTAAAAAAAAAACTCTTTGAAATTTAAGATTCAGTCTTTTCATTCTTATTTTTGTAAGTAAGTTAAAGTTAGTAATTTCACTAAATAAGTATATACAGTTAGTAAATATAATAATTGAAAAGTAAATTAAATAGTTGAAATTTTTGGAAACTCTCCAAAATAAAAATCATTGTTTTAAGCATACATATAATGTATGTATACCCGCAGCAGGATGTGCAATTTGTTTTTTTTTTTTTTTGGAAAATTTCCCAGTTTTTTTTTGTTTTGTATTCATTTTTTTTGTGCTTTGTTTAAATGTGAAAAAAATTATGTACTTAAAACCTTTTAAAAATTTTATAATTAAATTTTAAAGAAATTTGGAGAAAAAAAAATAATTTTTGGGTTATCATTTTACATATTATTTCTAGACGAAGTGTATAGGTTCAATTTTAATGATTGACCGTCTAACGTTTTGGTATCATATCTGGCTAGGTAGGTAAGTCGGTATGAGTGCTTGCGTAAGTCGTCAAAATTGGACTAAGAGATCCATTGTGATAACTATCACAGATTCCCACTTTTTAAAATCAATTAAAACCGCTTTATAAAGCGATGAAGACACTTAATATTTTTACATAAAAGGAGAAGGGTTCTAGTTAGGTTTTTATTTTTTTGAATCAGTGCAACAAAGGTGTAGGTGTATTTCGTCCCCTTCTTCATCTTTGCAGGTTTCGCAGAAACCATTTGAGTTGAGCCGAAGCCTTCGGAGATGTTTGCCTATAAGGCAATGTCCAGTATTATGTGATAACCCATACCATCGGATATCTAATATTCTTAATGATAGTTGGTAGATACGCTTTATGGTTCAGCATAAACCAGATGCTTAGTAGTATCACTACATTGAAGTTAGGTATACTGAACCATTTGTAATATGTGATGCTTGAAAAATGCTTCATTGGTTTTTCGAGCTGGGTACTAAACCATTGGGTTATAATAAATGACAAAAAATAATTAAAAGCATATATAATCTGGTAACAAATTAAATAAAATGAAACTATTCTATTTAAGAAGGCTTAGTTCCTGACAATAGTAGTAGTTTTCCACATTTAATGAGCTTGTTAAAATAAATACTCGAATTATTGTAGATATTGTAGTGTAAAATTGCAGTACCGTACTTAATTAAGCACGAAAAGGTGATTCTACCTAAGTTACTGTAAAGATCATAAAAAAAAACAAAAAAAAATATGAAGCTCTGTTTGCATCTTTGTGAAGTAGATAGCTAAAGGTGTTTCCAGATTGATAGGAATAGATTATTATCCTATTGGATTGTGTAGCAATTGATGAAGATGTTTGAAAAATGGAATTATTTGGAAATTTAAAAATGAAAATAACATTTGTTGTTCGAATTCGAAATTTTGAGATTGTGTATCTCTTGATTCAATGTGTTTTTCAGATGTGCATAAATGTATTTTTTGTTTGTGATGATGACTTTGCTATAGGTACATCTAATTTGGGTATATTTATATAACACTTTTAAATTTTAACATTTCCATCATAGATTCCAAATGTTGTTTGAAAATTTTTTAAATGACATTTTATTTTAAGACCTAATCCAAAATGTAATCCAAAAATATAAAAATAATTTCAGAAGGCTTTAATTTTTGTGTATAATAAGTACATCTATTTTTTTTTCTTAAAAATATTTTCAATATTAAATTTATAAAACAAAAAAAATATTCAAAATAAAAAGAACATCACCCCTACTAAAGTATTTAAAACCAAATTTTTAGCACTTTAATACCTTAACTCTTCATATTCTAAATCTAATTCGTTTTTAAAAACAAGCAAAAATAATAATAAAATAAAAAAAAAACATGCCAAAAAAATAATAATAAAAAGGAAGTTGATTCTATTTACAAAATTCAAGAATGCTTATAGAATAAAAACTATTTTACTATACGAGTACTTGCCTAGTTGCCTAGTAAAAATAATTTCTAAAGAATTTTCTTAAATAAATATTGTTGTTTGTGTACATGAATAGGTGAAAATCAAAAATATAAGAAAAAAAAATATTATCCTTAAATACATACTATGTATACACAATACAATATACATTATCATAACTAGTTTATAATATGTAAGAATAGGTATGGTACATGTATAACAACATAAAAAGTACAATATAATCTCAGGTGATTCAGGTGTAAACTATATGATACATAATTTTCAAACAATGTACAAGAATATTTTATATTTGTGTACATTATACATATATATAATCAGAGCTAATATTCGGAATGTTCAACAAAAGGTTAGGTTAACGAAAGAAAATATTTTTCATTGATAGCGATGAAATTCGATTGACGTTCTCATTTTATACTATCAATACATATTTTGTATTAATTGTTCGAAAATTAATCTGTGTGACCAAGGTTTTGGTCAATAGATACAAAATTTAGATGCTTATAATGGAAAACGAAACTAAAAATGTATGACGGTGCTGAAGGATGCAATCATGTTCTTCACCTTTTTGTATATGATTGAAAATGCTTGATAATAAATATTTCATCCGCAAAGTATGCAATTTCAACCATATTTCCCAAAATGTTTTTTTATTTTCTTTTCGTTTTAAATCATTGAAAACGTTTATCACAGTAAAGTAAAAGTTTTTGCGTTTGAGTCCTCCATCATAAGTCCCCAATATCACTCATCACATGATCACATTTTTTCTGTTGCTTAGAATACTGCACAATGATTGGGATTCTTAAGCAAAAGAAGAAAATATTTTTGATTTTCTTTTAATTTATAAGGCATACATTTGACAACGAATTGAAAAATGTGGAGTAGTACAATGCCCCCAAAATAATTTTATAAAGCTCAAAATAGAACTATCAAAATTATGAATTATACTAATACCAGCGAAGTATTCAAAATGTGCAGAAATATTCTGACGAAATGATTATTCCAAAATTACACTGTATATCTGGTATCTATACCGTACCGATTGCATGTTACTTCTGAATATTACAATAATATAATTTAGACGTGTTAGAGAAAAGTGAAATTTTCAAATAAAAAAAAAACAACAAAAAACAGAACATAACGGAAATTTTCATCATCATTTTTACTTTTGTTGTATGTAGTTGTTCTCTTTAGTGTTACCTAAAACATTGCCAATATTAACAAACTTTGATTATCGGATTATTTAAAATACAATAATTTACATTATGGAGATACAATTTTTGAGTTAGTTTTGATTAGGGTTGTTGTTCTACCATGATTTCAAAAATATTGAAATCTGATTGTTAAATGAAATGAAATTTTTATAATCCAAGTCCATATTTGTAAGTTTCAGAATTTTTTTTAATTTATTTTGTTATAAATTGTACGAAAATTTTTTCGATCAAAGATACTCGCAATAGTCAAGAGCTTATAGTGTATATATTTTTGTGCTATAAATAAGCAATAATATCAATAAATCTGTCTCTAATATTCTACATTAAACTTAGTCTCAGTGAGCAAGAGTTGAATGTATACTATTTTGCTACATACGATAGGCTTGTACGATATTAGGTAGTATATCATAAGTCCCAGCAGAATCATCCCACTAAAGTGAGTCAAAATTCCAATGGAAGTTTTGTCTCACAAAATAACTGAGTCATAAAGTCCCATTCGTTAAATTGATTTTTAATATTATTCATTTAATACACCTGCAGACATACAAAATGCTTTTGATGACAAATAGGTAAAGGAGATGTTTGGTTAGTCAAAATTTAAGAAACCGATAAGAATCCTTGTTTTCATAAAATCTGTTTTCAGTAAATCTGCATATTCTGAATTTATGAACACACTTGTCAGATTTTCTGAACGGTGTTCATAAATGCAGACTCAAAGTCTACTATGCGTCAACTAGGCAGAATAAATTTTTTGAAATAGTTTTCTTTGATGTTTTGAGTATTTTAATTTTTGTTTTGTTATTTAAAAAAAATTGTTATCTTCCAAATGAACAGAAACTTTGCAGAATTGTCAAGTAAATGTAGAATATAGGTAGAGTTTGTGTTCATATTGTGCAGAGTACGCCAACTGGTGACAAACTAGTTGTCAGTTTGCAGCATTTATGAATAAACCCTATACCATAATCGAAGAAGTTCACGAAGATATTGTATACACAATTTTCATGTCAACAACGATCGCAGACTTAATAAACCAAAAAATAAATGAAGTAAATCATCACTATTTAATAGATGGAACTGGTACGGTTCCAAAATGCGGGAACACATAATTAATATATATTGCCTATGCAGAATACGTGAGTAAATTTGAAAATTCATAAGCGATAGTGTGCTTAGGTAGGTAGGTCTGGCGGAATGGCAGAACGGTCGCGTAACATACGTCAAGCGACGCGCATAACATTTGCGACCCTATCTTCTTTTACATACACACATATTTTTTGCAATCACATTTTTTTATTATTTTCTTTACAGGTTTTTCCATTAATCTACATAGTGTTAAAAAGCGAATCACAGGAAGCATATATGCACATGTTACAGTTCATCAATTCGAACCTATTTCAATTTCCTCCATCCTCTTCTTGGTTAGATTTTGAGAAAGGATAATTATACTCATAGTCTGCTTAAAGTTATTGATCTGAACGGCATTATAATGCAGATAAGAATTCTCAGAAAAACTAAATATATATGCAATAGTTTCAAGCTCAAATTGAGGAGACGAACAGTGAAATCATCTGTGCAGTCTGTTGTCATCAGATTAAGGTGCCGAGATGGATATTAAAGCTCGTATCAGCATAATCGACACTGTTTTCGGAATGGTAAAATGAAAAAAAAACTGTTCGAAATAAATGTAAAATCCTTTTGTACCTCTTGCGAAGTATTGCAAATTTCTGCAAATATCAAAAATAGTATAATGGATACACGGTGGCTGGCGCAGTAGATAGAACGCTTCCCTTTCAAGCAAAAGGTTCGAATCCCGAAGAAACAAAAAAATGCTTTGTGGGACTTACGATCTGGTCCAGTATCCTTTGTCAATGAGATAAAATAAATGATTGAAAATAATTGAGATTATAATCCGGTAAGAACTTCAAGAAAATATAGAATCGTTTTGATTGAGAAGGCTTAGTTCCTGACCATAGTAGTAGTTTTCCAAATTTAATGAGCTGTAAAATATGTAGTAAAACCTTGCAGTACCGTATTTAATTAAGCAAGAAAAGGTAATTCTACCTAAGTTACTGTTCTGCAAGCGTATATCAATCGATGTCTCAGGTTCCTTTTAAAGGCTTGTTATATTCAGATTTCACAACCAGCAAACGAGAGTGCGATTTAAAATATTCTGAAAAAATCTGATAGCAATCAAAACAACCTGTCAAAGAATTTCAAATACAATTATCAGGATACACATCGCGCGTAGAAGTCGATACACTCTATTGGCACTATTTAACTGTGCTTTAAATAAAGATATAACAGCGAGATGGAGTTTTTAGAGATTTTGTGATATTCGTAAGTTTCCCAGATTTCAACTTCAAAAATTGCTGACATCTGGTAGATCTGATAAATCTATACAAACTTGATACAAATCTTAGTGTACGAATGAGATTACATTAGTAAATAAATATTTAGAAAATAACACGAAATTAAAGTAGTTTTCTTCTAACAAATGTAAAGTAGGTACTATACTTAATTTTTGATATTACAACAACAAAATAAATTGTTATAACGGTAAAAGAATTTACGAAATATTTTCTACATCTTTTAAACGTCTGTAATTCATATAGAATGTTTTAGGTATATAGTATATACATTACATGCATAAATACATACATTCATACATATAATGTAAATATTTGTAATTAGGTTTTCTATTTATTTTTCTCTTCTCCATAATGATTTTGTAGGCATTCAAAAAAATTAGACTTAAATCCTTTTATTCTCTCATATGCACGTGTATCTTTTACCAACACTTGTATTATATTGTACATATATACACACCTATTATGTATTATAATAATAAGAAGGATTTACAGTTATGTGAATATATATAGTTAGTACTGTGTTAATAGTATAATGGATACTTAATAAAAATGAGCATTAAATTGAGTTAACTCATTACCGTTTTTAATTAAAAAAGGTGTGATAGATAATATTACAATTTAAATTCTCTTTATATAACTATATTGTATATATGTATGTGAGATAGTTTCTTTAATTTAAAGATAATTGTTTGAAATGAGAAAAAAATACCGCTTAGTATGTTGACTTCTTTCTTAATTTAGTTGTTAATGTAAAGTAAGACATTCAAAAGGTAGGTATGTAAGTATCTACAATATTTTTTTTGATTGTAATCTTCATCATTTTGACAATTTTAACTTTTATTTTAATAGTGCCAGAAGTTCTTGGTTAACTTTTATTTTTTCTTAGAGTTCCTTCCTTTTTTTTTTTTGTTGTTTTTTTGGCAAAGAAACGGGATTAAGAAATATGTTATTTTAGATTTTTTTTTCTGTTTATTTGAAATTTTTGTTTTTTCGCATTTTTTTTTTGGCTGTAATCCAGGCTATTATTTTAGTATATTTTTATTAAATTGTTGTCTTTAGGAAGTATTAAATGACACTTATGAAGTGATAATGAGGTTTCAAACAATTTGAAATTAAAATTTCAAAGTTGAAGTTGTAAAATTTTTGTTTAAAAATTAGAGTGTAGTCGTAATAATTTTAAAATGTGGTCTAATTAATTTTTTTTTTGTTCCGTTATTGAAATTTAAGTTTAAAATAAATTTAAAGTAATTGTTGTTTTGTGTTTAATATTATAGATTTCATTGAAATAAATAATGTTTGCGGAACCTTTGCACAAGAAATAGTGTTTTAAAGTACTTCAGTGTAATTTGTAATGGAACGCGAATTTTTGTTGATGTTTATTATTAATTAGTTTTTTTGTTTTGGAATATAATTTGGGCTTATTGTGATATTATATTTATAAATTTGGAATTTTAAATTTGAGATTTCGGTCTAAACTCACATTAACACCTCACCTCGTTCGTGATTATTACTCAAGCAAATAAAAAAAAGCGGAAAAATAGCCGGGATATTTAAGTTAATAAATAAACGAATTCCATGCACACTGAAGAGAACATTATGCTACAGCATGTTTTACTCAGCAGTTATACTTATAATATACAAATTTGGGGAAATACTTACAAGAAATATATAAATT
The DNA here is from genome assembly GCA_963942445.1 of Argyra leucocephala. Lineage (NCBI taxonomy): Eukaryota > Metazoa > Arthropoda > Insecta > Diptera > Dolichopodidae > Argyra > Argyra leucocephala. Next base: position 45,310,008 of record OZ012678.1, on the reverse strand, counting down.
TGGTACAGTTAGTGCAAAACAAAGCAGTAAAAAACTTGTACGTATATAACACAATAAATTCATATAGAAAACAAAATGTTGCCATTTAGTTTATACATAAAAACAAAACTGACCATGCAGGTGCATCAGATGGTAACAAATAATATAAATACAAATATTAAACCACAATATTAAACAAGAAATGCAAATAATATAAGAATCATGTCATCCAGAGTCAGGTTTAACAACTGTGATTCTGTCTATAATATATCGTATAAAATATAAAAAGAAATAACAAATGAGTTTTTATCAGTTTTTTTTAATGTTCATTTTATATAATTATCATTAATTTTAGTTTTAGATGTACATTGTTTCTTTCTATTAGTCTTAGTTAAAATTACATACGATAATTGTACTGAATTTTACATGCATTTAATTTTGATTGTAAAACACTCTATACGAGCTTTAGCTCTCTTGAGTTCAAAAATGAAATAAATAAATAAATAAAATAAAAAAAAAAAAAAATATGTACAACTTAACTGAGCTTTCATATACAATTTATTGCATTTTTAATGTAAAGTTAATAGTACGTTTTCAAGCTCATGTTTATGGATAAATATAAATTGATTCCCAAACTATAAAAGGCATAATCAATAAACAGATTATTACTAGTACGCGATTTCGTTCAGAAAATGTTTTTCCTTCCTTTTCACAGAACAAATTATGGTGAATTTGAACCCATAAATAGAATAATAATGGCAGTTAACCAACATAAAAATAGTATAGACTTTTCTTTTAGTAAAGCCAGGTTAAAGAAAATCCTATTCCAAATCCTTCCTTAATCCTACTAATCCTATTTATATATGTAGTCACTAATTCACTAATTATACTTAATTGGTTTCTATGAATTTATTGTTTTTCCTCACACTTTTTCTTTTTTTTTAATCGAATTTAATTTCATTGAGTTAGCTGTTCATCATCATTTTTTTTTTGGTTTATATTAATTTATTTCTAAGTTCATATAGTAATTGTTATCAATTCTAATAATTTCATTTCGATTGTAATTATAATTTAAAAATTAAAGTTTAATTGAAAATCTAAATTAAAAAAGAGGAAAAACCAATTATAAATTAAATTAAAATATATTATTAATTTAAATTGTTTATTAAACTACAATATTGTAAACCGTTTGAACTAAATGGTGAATAAATAAATAAATAAACATGGTGTTTACGATAAACTGGCTGATTACGTAGTTGTTTTCCCATACACATTTGCTGAAGATCATAAACAACTAGCTAGGTGTTTATATCATAAACCATTTGAAAAACATGTAACCCATCCATGCAATTTCGATTTTTTGTCGATTTTAAATTTTTTTTTGCATGACCCTTGATTTTTTTGTCATAAATTCATTTTGTCATTTGTCAAAAAAAAAAAAAACAAAAAGAAAAAGAAATCAAAAAGAAGTTCAAGAAATATCAATAGATCTTTTTCAATAAAAAAAAAAATTTTCTAGTCTAAAAATTTAATTTACTCAATTAAATTTAATTAATTTAATTTTAGAAACAGACATTTACCTTTTTCAAAGTCGTCTTATCTTGTGTAAAGTCTACAACAAGTCTATTGATTAACACACTAATAATTTGCTATTATTAATTGTAATAATTTTCTGTTTTTTTCATAATAGCTTAAGTAAAGATTCAAAGATATTAAATTTTTTATTATTTTTTTTAAATCCTCCATATTTTTTTTTTCTTTTATTTATTTATCGTATGACCAAATATAATAGCTTAAGTTCTACTCAAAGATACTACAAAAATTTTTTTTTTATTTAAATAATAAATATGTGAAATTAAAAGCTTGTGAACACTTGACATTTGAACGGTTTATGAGCTAGTTGTTTAGCCATAAACATGAGCTTGAAAACGTACTATTAACAACATTTATCAACAAACATAATTTTCAACTTTTGCAGTGCTGCTCGTTTAAGAAAATGTCTGTTACTACGTGTACCATTTATATATACTTAAATAGATAATCTTTTAAAACAATAATATATCTAATATCAATCTTTTTTTGTTACACGTACAGTGTGGCTATATTAATTTTTATAAACATTTTAATAAAATAAGTTTTTAATATCATAATAATTTAATTGATAAAAATTAATATATTAAATGAATGTATCTCATATCAATTTAATTTTTATTTTTAATACTACTGAAAATAATAAAATTTGAAAAAAAAAACAATCATTTCATTTCAATTTGTAATTACAAGAACACATTGTATTTCCTATTCTTATCAAATTTATTAATAAAATTATTAAATTTTTTTTTCAAATTTATTAAAGTAATTGTTTTTTAAAATTAAAATTTAAATGTAATAGCCCAGAAATTTAATGGAATTATACAGGGTGGTCTTAAAAATATTACTTTTAGTTTGAACTTGTATAGTAGGTATTATATTATTTTTATATACGATACATATACCTACAAAATGACTAGTATTTTTATTACATTAATTTGACATTTGTCTATTTATTTGTTTGTATATTTAGTGACTTAGAATTTATTAAGTTATCATTTCGGTTTTAATATGTATTATAATAGTACAAATCGCACCGCACATTCTAGTATATTGTAAGTCTAAAATGTAATTTTTCAGGAGAGCATTTCAAAGTTTTCTACATTACTTTTACTTTTTTCTTGACTGTATTTTATATAGAAACTTCCCTCTTGTTTTAATAAGAGTAAAGGGTTTAATAAGCATTATGTATAATTAGCTTTTTAAAATATTAACTCTTTAATTTAGGTGATATTAAACAAAATTATATAATAGAACGGAGAATCTTCACAATCATTGAAAATTTATTATTGTATATCGACTTATCATAGAAATTTTTAAAATATGTTCGAAGAACAATATTGTAAGTAATCTTACAATATCACAGCACGTATTTCTCTTTTTCGTATGATGTCGTAAGTAGTACTTACAATAGAAACGCTTGGATTCAATATAAGATTTTGGGATTATAAATGTACTTACAGGGCTAAAAAGAAAGAAAATTAGAAGTAGAGAGAATTGTAAGTTTGTTTTAGAAACAAAAAGCATTATTTTTTATTTTATATTTCCAACAAAAATTTTAAATCCAATAAAAATTATTTTTTTGTTACATTCAATTTTTAAAAAAAAAAATACAAATTAAAAGTTTTACAGATATTAAAAAAAGTAAATTTTTATCATCTAAATTATATTATATGTTTTCTTCAACAATTTCTAAATCTTCACAATTTTGATTAGTAGATTGGAGATTTTTATAAAAACTTCTATAATACTCTGGCATGTACTCCGTTAATTCAATTAAATCACTGTACTTTGCTGCTGGGATTTTCAAAGTTTCTGTGAATAAAACACAGGGTTTTTCATTTGGAAATCCTGATGGTGTCTTACGTTTTCTTTTACCACCAACAAGCTCACTAAATAAAGTTATTGACGAATATGTCTCGCATTCAAAAGTATATTTGAAAAATAGTTTGTTTGGACAAGTTTTCTCAGTTTTAATAATTTTTATATTATTCCATTTTATTTTAAGATTATTGTCATCTTTATCTGTGTTGACCATACTTATAAATTTAGAAAAGTTTAAAAATTGTGTATTGGTCATTTCAATAACATCATATTTTGGTTCCGTTACTTTGCAATTTCTAATTAATGAATAAATTTGTGATGGGATGTATAGCGTTTTTTTTTTTTTTGTTTTTTCTATAAGAGCGTGAACCGAATCGCCTTCGTTTTGTGTGTGACCCTTTTCGAAGAACACATGCTTTATTTCAATATTCATGGTTTTACATATCCATGCATAGAAAATGAATAAACATCTGTTCTTATTTTGCCCCGGGCAATTATCCGAATAAAAATTAATTAGTTTTACTCCTTCTTTATTTTGTTCTTCAACGTATTGCAGAAGACAACTCGCAACTTCATTGGGTCCTCTTTTCGCTGTAGTCTCGTCCCACACAAAACAATAACCTTTATGGCTACTCATATCATAAATGGTAAAATTGAATACACACAATTTTCGTTTATAGTAACAAATACTGGAATCATCGCAAGGTACATTTAATATTTTTTGAAAATCAAATACGGCTGTTGCAACATTGTTATCTTCCACGGATTTTATTTTGTCTGCATTTTTAAGTTCTCGTGCTTTCGTCTTAGAATATAGATGTAATTTATGATCTTCATTTACATTTTCTTTTTCTTCATTTGTCATGTTTTCATACTTTGAGCATTCGTTACATTTATCTTTTTTTGGTACATAAAATCCCATGTTAAAACAATAGTTAAAAATATCTCTGTACTGTCTTAATGATGCCTTACTTTCACTTGTATAATTTATACTCATCCATTCAATATACATTCTATACATTTTAGCTACAGTTAAATTTCCATCGATATATTTTCGATTGGTTTGTTCCCTTAAATAATGTGAATCAATTAACGCAAAACAGTTGATATGTTCTTTAACTAACTCATTTTTTCTTTCACTTATTTGAGATAGTATTCTTTTATACTTTCCTCTTTTATCGTCTCCAAGTTCTCCATTTACCGGCATTAATTTTGAAAAAGCTGTTTCAATCATTTGAAAGCTTATATTAAATGTACTTAAAAATAATTTGGCACATACTTTAATTTTATTGCTATTAGGGAAGGATGATAAAAAATAGGTGTATGTACAAGTTCTACGACTTGCTCCGGAAACAACTTTTGTTATTTTCTTTTCATTCTTTTCTACGTGATTTATTATAAATTTCCATTTCAAGATATTGTTACTTAAACTATAAAATTTTGAAAAATTTAGCTGCCTTTCGGATTCACTAACTCTGTCAAAACATTTTTGCCTACATTGAGGAAAACATGAGGGGCCCATCTTTTTTGCTGAGACAGTTTTGGTTGTTATATTGGATATATAACTAAGTCCTCGCGCTCTTGCTAATTTAACTTGATTTTTTTTCCAATTGTTTGGATTTCGTTTCCTTTTCCTTGTTTTCAAACTAGGTAAAACAATATTGTTACTAGTATTTACCTCATAATTGTCATTTTTTATCGTTTTTTTCAATTGCGGCGTAAAAGGACTTCCTGTAGGTGTCTCAATGGTACTATTAGACGATATTGATGGCAAATATTCACTTTCAGAATCAGCGAAATCTTCTAATTCTGTTAATAAAGTGTTATGTTAGCAATCAATCTTTACATACGAGTGCTAATAATTTTTAAAAAAATAAAATATCTACTTACCAGAACTTGATATATTAAAGCATGACGTAGGATTCACTTCTTTTATCACATAGGTATTTGTTGTGGAATTAATTGTATCTACATAAAAAGTATATAAATAGTCACTATAGGTTATAAAAATTATAGTAAATTTGTTGTACCTGTGCTAAATTTACGAGCACCTGAAACTAATGATTTCGAAATATCAATTAAGTTCGCATTATAATTTTCGTGTAATAGGTTTTCAATATTATTATTTTCTTCTAGATTTTCATTCTGGTTTTTATTTAATATTAGAATCGGTTCAATTTTATCTAAGTCAAGTTTTCTTTTCGCAGCTGTATCTATTTTTTAATTAAATATTATGTGTAAAATTTAAAAATTTTAAGACTTACAATATTTGTAATACATACCAGATTTTCTTTTTAAAACCTCTTGGACCATTAAACGACCTCTATTCATTTTATTTTTGATTTTATTTTAAGTTTAGAATTGAATAATACTTTTACTTCTAGACAACAACGCAGTTGTTGAAACAATAAAACACTTTAATTTATCAAAAAAAAATTAAAATTTATATTAAAAACAGTTATAATTTTTTCTATAATTTGCAAACGTGTATGTTATAAGTATTACATACAACATCGTTTGTGTATCAGAAACACTTACATAAATATTGTAACATACACTTGCAATCACGAACTACATAAAAAAAAACAACTATAACTAATTGTATGTATACTTAGAAAAATGAATGTTTGAATATTTCCGTGCAAGTATATTGTAAGTCGACTTACAACACAAAATCACTAAAATTTTATATGCTAGTATATTGGAAGTCTACTTACGATGTATATGATCGGAACTTTATTAAAATTAAGATAATATTGTAAGTCTTTTTGGCGCAATAACTTTTGAGGGAGGCGTCGTATCACTTTGAAATTTTGACAGCAAACGGATAGAAACATTGTTTGTCTAAAAAACGTATCTTTCTAGTAGATTGTAAGTTGACTTACAATATACTAGAATGTGCGGTGCGAAATATTTAACAGTACAATAATTATCATCGTGATATTAATGCTGGGCAATGTAAATCCATTTTTTTCGAACTGCGGAATTTAACATTTTAGGTTTAAAAATGATATCTTCAGCAGTGTCTTCAAATTAAGCATTTTATGGGTAATTTGTAAAATTCAAATAATTAACAAGTTCTGAGATTAACTACTTCAAGTGGATATTTCTTCATGAAATTTATAATAAAATAAATACAGCTATGTATTTTACGAATACCTAATTATATATTATTGATATGCATATTGCTAGAAAAAATTATTATGTATCTGATTTTAAAGAACGTTTTGAATTGAAATACTTCAACTGCGATTATAAATCACTATATAAAAATATTATTCCTAAAGAAGTATTACTTATGATCCTCTGTGTACCCAGACCTGAAGTTGTTCTTTTCAAATAATGAAGTAATCCATATATTATAATAAATTAAAATGGAAATACGTTCTGTTTATCAATTTATTGTATTCTTTTTTACTTTAACTGATATTTTAAATCACTGTTTTTTATATTATTCTATCAATGTAGCTTTAAAAATATTTTACAAGACTTTTTGTATCAAAATTATAGCTTTAAAATTACAAATTGTAATAAGTAATAATTAAAGATTTTTTTATTTTTTTTTTTATTTCAGATAATAATAATGGTTTTAATAATAACAATTATATAATCCTTCGCCTACCCAATTTTAACTCCAAGATTTTAATAACTTTGTATTTTTAGCCCACACAATAAATAAATTAATTAATTTGTTATTAATTGAAGTTCTACTACTATTCAGTCATTCTCAGTTCACATTATTATATAAATAAGATGTTATTAAGTTAAGCAAAGTTAAATTGAAACAAAAAAATATTTATTCTGTACAACTGAGATATATATAAAATTTGTGTGATAGATAGCCATCATTAGGTATATATTATAGAGTCCGAAATTATACATATTTTTTTAGTCTAGTAATTTTTAGTTTTGCAAAATACACTTTTTCAAAAACTTCTAATAAAAATTTGAATTATTAACAACTACCGAAATCACAATGTTGAAATAAATTCAAGAATTCGGAAAAGAATCGGTGCTAATTCGGGTTTTCAAAACAACTGTAGCTCTTATCTCGAAATACGAAATCACAATTATTGTACAAGTCGCTCATTCTCCCAGTACTGCTATATGGCTTTGAAGTGTGGACACTATCAATTATGCAAACAAGAATACACTTAATATTTATGAAAGAAATTTTTTTTTTCGAACTTATATCAGCTGTTTAACGACATGAATTCTAGGCCATGTAGATCGAATGCTCTAGCTGAAAAACTCTTCAAATTCAACTATGGAGAACACCGTGTATTTCTTTCTTATTTGGAGATAAAATAAAAGGCCATCTTTGTCGAGATGAAGTATCGAAAGATGTGAAAAAATGTATATTTCCAACTGGATATAATCTACTCGTGACCACAGTCAGTGGAGGACAATATAACGCCAAGCAAAGGACTTTCAAGGTTTGTAACTCTCAGAAAGTAGGTAAGTAAGTTTAATTTTTTGTTTTTATGTTCTTGACAGTAGCTTAGATAGAATCACATTTTCGTGCTTAGTTAAGTACGGTACTGAAAGTTTATATTACAATATCTACAATATTTCGTGAATTTATTTATCAAATTACTGGCTTAACTACTCATTAAATGTGGAAAAACTACTCTTATTGTTAGGAACTATGCCTATTAATAGTAAAATTTGATGTTGTATAATAGTATAATAATTATATTGAACAACTAATTCCTTTTATGACAAACTTGAACGTTTTCATAGATTGATGTATATTTAATTTAAAATCGAAATCCTTGATTTTTTGTATGGGTTTGTTTTACATCTGCCTTTTCTAAATCTATTTTTTTTTTTCGGAAATTTCAATTTAATTATAATTTACTATATATATATATATGCTATATATACCTACTTTTAGAAATTCTGAACACATAATTGTTTAAAACTGTCTTAATATTTTTAATATATTCTGTACTGTTACCCATCTCTGCAAGGCTACAATTTTACATATTTTAAATTTTAAATTAAACCAATTTTTTTTTTATCTTTTAAAATTGTTTTTTTTTTTTTTAATCTTCTATTTCAAATTTAATTTCATCATTTCAATTCAAAAGATGACAAAACTCTAGTTTTCATCTGTTGAAGATGAATTTAAGTTTTTAACACAAAAAACTTTACAATATTTTTATACAAAATCTTGTACAGAATAATTTCGAATTAGTAAAAAGAAAGAGATAACATCTGGAATTTTCCAACCGCGCCACATTTGATTTGTAAAATAATCATAAATGTAAAAGTTTTTACTTTGTAAACCAAGCCAAAGAAAATATAATAAAAAAAAAAAAAAATTCATTAAATTTTATTTTGAAAAAGCATTTAAAAAGTTTTCCTTATTTACTGCCATCAAAGATGCATTTATAAGGAGTGAAAGAGATAACTTTATATACATAATATACATATATATAGATAATATATTAATAATGTCAAAATGCAAATTTCAAAAATTTTGTTTTTAAAATATTTTAAGGACATAACCATATGTCGCTTTTAATTTAAGAATTTTTACTTAAAATTATAACAAAAAATAAAAAAAATGTCGATGTCGATGAGAATTTTGAGGAAGAAAGGATACATTCATTGTTGTTACTTTTAATGACTTCCTATAAATTTAATGAAGCAATTTTAAATCTATATCATAATTTTATTAAAAAAATTTTTTTTTTTCTAAAAACTGTAACCATTGTCAATGATCAAAATTTTGTTTTTGTAAAATTCAATAATATAAAATTCTAAATTTAATTTTTTTAAATTTCTAAAAGTGTGATTGTGTTGTTGATTGCTTAAAAATTGGTACTCATTATTGTTTATTTATTTAAATAACACACAAAGGACATTTTAAAAAGAACAACAACACACTCTTTTATATATTCTGATTTAAAAAAAAAGACAAAAATACAACACCCCAATTATAAATCATTAAATGAATCCGGATGGGAGAATTTCTGGCACCACAAATAAGTCCACCACAAATTATGACAAGACTCTAATATTTACAAAAACACAACAAAAAAACAGGAAAAATAAAAAAATTCAATAAGTCCTTTCGATTCTGCGGTAAATTTAGTTTTGTTGACGTTATTTTTGTTTTTTTCGAAAATTCATTGTTAAAAGACACCAAAAGGGATTTGATTTCCTCGCGGTTGGATGCTTTGTTATATTACTTTTTTGGTTTTAATGATGTTAAAGTTTTTGTTTTTTTTTGTGTTTTTGTTTTCTCTGAAACTCATTGAAAATTTATTGAACTGTGAGTCATTTTAAAAATTAATACAAATACAACTCAGAATTTCGAAAATATCAAAGCATTAAAAAGTGAAAGTGTTATACTGTTATTTTAGAAATTCTGTATGGGTATGACAAGTATATACGAGCCCAAATGCGAAAGAATTCAACCACACCTTATTTTTAAATATTTATAATAGAATATGCTGTAGGCTCTTAGTGAAACATTATTAAAATTAAATAAATATTCAAACTCTAAGTAAGTTTCACAAATTTTGTTAAATATCATATCAGAAGACTGTGCCTGTAAATGATGGTGTAATAACCGAAATCGATTAAGATATTTAATAAATTTTGTAAAACATACCTAGAGTTTTAATATTTATTCAATTTAAGCAAACGGAAATTTAAGCTACGTAATCGTCATGGCCTAATATTAACATATCAAAATTTTTTTTATAGAACTCAACATTTTATTTAATCAATAAAAAATTCAATTTAACATACATATAACAGTAAAAAAAAAATTAATCAAAAAAATTCAATTAAATGTAAAGTAAAATATTTCGTCCAGTCTAACTGTGAAGCAAAATAATGCGTTTAGCAACAGCATTAAGCTAACGTGCATGTATTTCAACAATATGCATGTCAGCTTACTTTGGTAACATAGCTTTGTTATGGTTTGACGGTACAACATGTCATACGTGCAACTACCATAATTGCAACAATCATAATTGATGCTAAACTCTTCACAGGTTGCATTAAACAGTCTTTATAGAAATATGTTTATCCTTAATTCGTATCACTCGTCTAACACTTCAAACTTACGATGGTCTCTAGCAAAATCCAATCTATTTTTGTTTTTAGTACAATTCAATAATGGTTTTGTTTTGCATATAGATGATGTAATTATACAAAATTACATTTTTTTTATATGTCACATATTAAGACTGTGACGGCTAACTTAAATTTAAGTTTGCTAAAATATGAAGGGGTATAGACTCGTATATGTAGTAGAAAGTGAAAAATAATTTTTATCTTAATAATATTTAAATTTTTCAATCTCTTAGAAATTATATTATTGTAATTTAAAATTATTAGGAATAGTAAATATAGGAGGAGAGAAAAGTTAAGTGAGTCATTTAAAAGAAATGAATAGAAAAAGACTAGAATATTTTTTTAACAAGAAGTGATTATTTCTTAAGTGAAATTTCTGTGCCTTAATGTTAATTTTAATTTGATAGTTTTCGTTATAAATTTTATATTATTCATTGACAAATTAAAGCAAAATTTTCTTAATTTTTACTTGGTTAAGGTATTTTTTAGGAGTTGATAAAAACAACATCTAAGATGTTGCACGGTTGTTTACTTATAGCATTTCTATTTTTTGTGGTGGTCGATGACATCTTGAAAACCTCTTTTTATGATGTAATTAAAGGTATAACATAGAACTTTAATGAGAATCTCAAATACTGCGATCGTACTGATTATTTGTGTCCACTGTGAGCCAGACACAAAAGTTAATAGATTTGAAAAAATTATCCAAAAAATGAGGTTTTAAAGTTAACATTCACAAAACTTAGACAATGAAAGTAATGTACACTAAATGACAGTACAGTAAATGACATGTTAAGTTCACACCGAACGACGAAGAAATAACAGCCAATTTTTGATAACACAATAAAGTCAAACGAGGGTTTTAAGCAAAATAAAATTTCGAAAATAAATAGAGCCAAGTTACTATATATATATATGCATGCCTATATCTGCGATGATTTTGGAATTTTACTACGCTTAAAGTAAAAATATCAAATTTTCAACTGAAACGTCAAATGAAGCAAACAGAGTCAAATATATTTCAATACATTTAAATTGGTAGATATATCATAATAATTCTAAAAAAAAAATTATTCCATATAATTGTGTATGCCAAATTTCTGTATAAAAGCAGATAGGGTTTTCATCCCATAAACTTGGAATTAATATAAAAAAAAATGTCTACCATGGGATTATTAAGAATTAATAGTGGCTCGGACACCTAGAGCGGATGAACAAAAATGTTCCAACCTAGAGACGAAATGAATAAACGAAATATCAGCAGATATGAAATAATTTCGTATCTTCAACTGGATATAAGCCCCGTCCACGACCGGCAAAAATGGAGGATGTTGAAGAGTCAAGCCCAGGACCTACATGCTATATTGGCCACGCAAGTAAATAAGATGACATTGAAAATAAGCTGTAAAATTAATACTCAGATTTAAACTATTTTTATTTTTGGTTTACATATACATGTACATTTTTTTATTGTTCATTTTTTGTTTTCTTGTTTTTATGTTTTTTTTTTTTATTTTGTATATAATAATAATTGGGCTATACATGATGTTTCCAATTTTTATTTTGCTTTTTAATTTATCATATGTATATATATGTATATATATATATGTATACATATATTTTTTATCTTCATTTGATTTGTTTTTTTATTTATTTTTTAACAAAAGCTTCTAAACAATTTTATCAAAATTGTATATACAATTTCTTTTAAAGAAAAATTTTATTTTTAATTTATATCTAATCTAATAATAATAATAATAGTTAATAGTAATAATTGTAATAATAAGCACTGGTAAATAATATTTATATATTTATAAGTAAACTCGATCAATTTTGGTTTTTTAAATATTTATAATTTTTTTTTTTTGTAAGAAAAATTGTGCCGAACATTAGACTTTGTCAGACAAGAGTACAAGACAATGGTACAATGATACAAAATATAAGGTACAATTTATAGTAAACTGCTAACTATTAAAGAAATTTTATTATTGATGGAATTGTGGTTCGAATTTGAACTTGATTATTTCAACTCAATAAATATTCAATTTTTACTTTCTGAGTGAGACCCAAAATTAAAAGAGTTTAATTTTTAATTTGTTTTTTTCTTCACTAATATTTATTTTATTAAAATTTCCTATTCTAATTAATAATTAATTTTTTTTTTTTACAATAGTCCATTAAATAATTTGTTTTTTTTTTATATATATATATACATTTCCATAATTATATATTCTTGTATATATATATATATATTATGTTGTATTTTAATTAAATTTATTCGTTTGATAGCATTGTTTTTATAAATTTTTTAAATAATATTTAAATTAATTATATAATTAATTATTAAATGTACAAATATTATATTAAACTGTGGTTTTTTTTTTTTTTTTAATTTAAAATAAATATGAAAATAACACCTTTTAAACTAACCAACAATAAAATTAAAATTTTAAAAGGAAAACTAATAAAAAAAAAAAGAAAAAATATTAATTACTTCAAACTATAGATATAAAGATTTAACGAATAAATTTAACGAATAAATTTAACGAAGATTATTTTTGCAAAATTTTCGAAAATTGCAATGACTATACCAAACTTATTGTAAGTAAAAGAAATGTGATAATTATACCAGTAAATATATATAGCTAAAAGAAAATAATACTTAACGACAATTTAATATATATTTATTAACGATAATTTAACGATACTTAAATAATTTAACCAAACACTTTTAACAATTAAATTTAACGAAAATTCATTTTCTTCTTCTTCTTTTCTTGGTAGATATATAAAAATTGCAAAATATATTATGATCAATTGAAGTGTGTGAATTACACATTTGTAAATTATTGTAGAATAGATGAGACTTAACGAAGTGTCTCCGAATGAATTTTTTAATGAATGTTATTAGTGTTTTAGAATGCTGGCTGACTAAATACAACTATTTAGTGGAAAATCAGTCCTTCTACGAGTATATAACATGATAAGCTAACCGAGCGACCAATAGTAATTTTTACTAAGTAGATCATTCTCTTTTTCTTCTCCAGAGATATTTAATTGATAATTTGAATATGAATGTTAAATAATAGTTTGAATGTATAATGTGGCGAAATGACGATATACTAAATAAACTACTAAAATATATTCAAAGTTTATTAACTAAAATAATATTACAAATTGGAACAGATCTGAATAGATTAATAGGAATTTGTAGGTTATCCACATTAATTATATCATCTTCTGATTGCTAACATGAAAGTGTGAGACCAATTGTTTGTTATACTATGAAAAATGAGGAAAATTTTAATATCATATCAATTTTTTATTATATCCGAAAATACATATGTATGTACTAGTGACGGGGCGCGAATTTCACTGGCGAAAGCACTATAAAAGGAAACATCAGTTTGCTTTGGCTTTCCTTTTCTATTGAAATTTTAGCTAAATTCGACAGTTAAAATTGTTCACATCCATATATCAAAGTAGTTTTAATTCTGTTTAGGCAGAACAAAGGATCGCTCAACTGAAATAGTTGTTATAGAGGAAGTGTTTATTATCAATTAACAAAGTTTAGACTATTCATTAAAAGAGTTGTTTAATTCTGTTTCAATTAAAAATGTCAATATTTCGCAAATACTGTTTTTTGTTATTAATATTTTCATCTGAAAATATAACTTTAATTTAAGCTCTGACTTTAAGAAAACAATGTAAAAAAAGTGTGAATATGAATTTTCTATATTAATGTTGGAAAATACCTCGTATACGAATTATAAGATTATATTGAAAAATGCTTATTACAGTTTTATTGTTGTTGTTATTAGTAGAGTAATCATTGGTTTACCATATTTAACAATAATAATTTTTCCTCAAAACTTCTAGCAGAAAATGATTTTTTCTTAAGCTTTCAATAACACAATTAACATTTTCTATTTTAATTATTTATAAATAATAAAAAAACAAATGTTTTAAATTTTTACATTTGTTAACAAATTAATTGTTTCAAAACTGCATAAAACAAAATTATGGCTGAAAATAAACAAAGTAGCATTCAATAACAAAAAACTACAGAATTACTTAACACAAATCAATACTACTTGCTAAAACACCGAAAACTACATAAATTATTTATATAAATATTAATTCTCATTTAAGTCAACAACTACAATAAATGCACAAAATTAATTCATTCCTTGCTACTTTTTTTGTTTGTAAATTAATTTTGTGTCATGCGATATTTTGTTCGATATTATATTGTTTCCCTAGATAATCTATTTTCTATAAGATATTTTCTAATTATATCAGGTAGATTTGACGTGAATATCAGCGACTCATTCAATTTTTTTCCCTTGTAAGATTTTATTTTATTGTCGCTTCATTTATTATTTAAAGGAGACTAAATAGAGACAGTGTGTTTGAGTGTATGTATATTGTAAATGAGGAGAATGATATTTAATTTGTCATTATATTTTTAGGCTATGTAGTATGTATAATTATTATAGCTATAAGAAGGAGTTGGTAAGAGAATAATGATTTTTAATAGGCATTATTTTCAAGTATTTTAAATTTGTGGTTGTTGAATATCTCTTGTTGTCTTGTATGATTGAAAGAATAATAGAAAATAATGATGTTTATATACGCATTATTTTCTAAACAAACATACATAATGTAATTAATATCTATGCATATAATTTTTGCTTGGTTTTTTTTTTTCATTCGATTTGAATTTTTGTTGTTAAGTTTTTTTTTATATTAAATTAAATATATATTTTATATTAAGTTGTAAAAAATAATAAATAATATTTTATTTGGAGAAGCACTCATTCAACTCAATATATGGACCTATATATATATATATATTAATTATATCGATACACATACTTATTATATTTCCTATTATATCGAAACTTGAGATAATACTTTTTGGTTTTAAACACCACGATAATGGAAAAAAAAATATTTCTTGTAGTACTTAGACAATTCGATAATATTCATTTCAAAATAGTATACTATTTTAAATCAATTTCAATAACATGAAAGAGTTTAATCAATTTATCGAAGAGTTTAATCGTTTATGTTTAATTGGCAACTCTACTTCTACGACTAATAAAATTCATAAATTCCCTATCACTTATACATACATACATACTTACTTTATTGTTCGATTTGAGTACAAATATTGCACAACATACAACAATGTCATAACAAGCTATGACATCCAAAATACTGTGAATGTATTGTGAAAGAAAGCGAAAAAATCGGAAAAATAGTTAGAAGACATGGTTTCAAGATTAAAAACATTAAATTTAAAAAATGACTACTAAAACTGAATGATGTAACAAAGATAGAATTTTATTATCCTCTTTGAACAAAATTAAAAAAAATTACAGTTCTTGCGTTATTTCAAAACTTGTAGTGCTACTACTATAATTTCCCATAAACTATAGATAATTCCTCTACAGTGGTAAAGGTATCATTTTTGGCTTTTTTTTGCTTGAATATTAATATTTATAATGTAGGTGGTGAATATTGTATGAAAATATTAATATAATTTTTAATATCATTCAAAATTACTGTTACATTTTCAAATTGTCATCACACCCTTCAAACGTCAAATATCAAAAATCAATAATGGTGTCAAATAAAATGAAAAAAAAACTTTTATTTTTTATGAAAACAAAAATTGTGATTAATAAATA
Source organism: Argyra leucocephala (assembly GCA_963942445.1). Taxonomy (NCBI): domain Eukaryota; kingdom Metazoa; phylum Arthropoda; class Insecta; order Diptera; family Dolichopodidae; genus Argyra; species Argyra leucocephala. The sequence goes on along the minus strand of OZ012678.1, from coordinate 45,293,824 downwards.
AATAAAAGAAAAAGTTTTATTCTTCGTTACAGTTAAGAAGAAAGGTCATTTATATGTAAGTAAGGATGAACAAAAAATAAAATAAAAAGGACTTAAATTGATTAAAATTCTAATAATCTCCTCTTTCCTGTACATATTTTTTATAGAATAAAAAATTGCCTTTTTGAATTATTTGCCAATTTCTAATTTCTAGAATTGAAAATGAAACTTTTGTTGATGTCTCAAAGTTGAAAAATTGTGTAATTCAAGAAGTCAAGGTGACAAAATAAAAAAGTTGAAGGATTGTGTTTTTTTTTGTTCTTATATTTTAATGTAGGGTCAGAATTTAAAAAGAAAAAAAAAAACTATAGAAAATCAAAGGGTTGCTAATGAAAAATTTGAAGAAATTTTTCTTTTAATAATGACTGTTGAAATGAAGAAAATACCCCTTCCATCATTATTATGTTGTCCATTTTTAGATCTTCTTTGAAAAATTCAAACGTCTGTTGTTTTTCTCTTCTTTTTTTTTTTATTTGAAAAATATCATCAATAATGGATTTGATATCTAATATGCCTTATTAAATTTCACTGAAATTCAATTATTCTATTTTTTTTGGATCTTTTAAGGCCAGTTGAGGGCTCTAAATTTTAATTTTAAAATTTTGAATTTTTAATTAAAGAGTGTATTAATCAAAAAATAGTATGGTTAATTATTTTTAAAAGGGATTTATTTCAAATTTTAATTGACATTTTTATAGAGTTGAAAATTAATTAAAAAAAAATATTTGAGAAAATTCACGATGTTTATCTTACAAGATGATTGCCTTAGAACGGTAACGAAATAAAATTTTTAAGTATTAATTAATATTTTATTTAGATAAGTGCCACGCCATGAACAATTAATTATATTAAAATTAACTTTATTAAAACTCTCTTTAAATACTTACTTATTTTTGAGCTTGGATTATCAATATCAACTTTTAGTTTTATCCATTCCAAGTATTCTTTTTAAGATGGTTATTTTATATCTTATTTAGTTTAAAACAATTCTCCATCCAACTCTCTATCCTTCTTACTACACTGATGGTGTTACAGAACAATGGTGATGATTTTTTTTCTACATAGCCAGAAACTAGGTGCTGGGAATCTTTTAAACTGATTGGTACGTTTCGCTACGGAGTAAAAGGAAATTTAGGAAAATATAGTTGGGTAGAAGGGAAGGATGACAATTACAAACGAAAGTGTTAATGTTCGCCTTGAATAAATGTACGTTATAAAAATAGAATTAATCATGTTTGGGAAACACATAAGATGGAATTTAGTGTCACATTCGGGATGTTAAGGTTACAAACGAATTTCCATAACTTGAAACTGTCATCTAGGGATTTATACGGGGTACGGATGAGCATATGATTCCCTTCGTATTTTACAATAAAAGAGTTAATACAGATTTAATTTCCATTGAGCATATGCCCGTTTCAACGTGATGTCTATAAAAAATAGGAGAGAGGTCCAACTATATGCCGATGACGTAGAGGAGCAAAATGAGCAATGAAATTTGGGTAATTGATCATAGTCCGTTTGTGGTATTTATTCAAATGTTTTACTACATTACTAGAACACCATATATGACAATTGTTCTCCATTTTGGGTAGTATGAACGCTTTATAGATTTTCAAGAGATTCCGAAAAGCAGCATTTGGCTTTCAAGAGATTAAGAAAAACCAAACATTTGACCGCGTTGTTTCCAACATCGAATAAATTATCATTCCAGATAATTTTCCTATTTAAGTGATACCAATTAGTTTTCAAGTGCCGCAGTTTATTTTCCTGAAACGAAGTATCAGAACCAAAGAAAGAAATTTTTCTGGAGGTAGTATAGTTCTGAAGAGTTTTTGAAGTATTAAATTCGACTCGGTTTTTTAAGCCCAATTAACTATTGTGACCAAATCATGGGTGAAGGAACTTTGGACCATAATGTCGCTTTTAGTTGAAACAGCAATACATGTAGCTTCAGATTTTTTATTATGATAAATTAATTAGACTCACTAAATCGTACTAGATTTTCGGTGACTGGTTAAATGTATTGCAATCCTGATATTGTAGATCTGGTCAATTTTACTTATAAATTAAAAAATCTTTGATTATCAATTTTGAAATTCTGTCTATAATCACGTAAAAGTAGATAATATCGTATTATAATTTGTATTATAATAATGTAAGATTTGTCTTTTAAAACAAGATTGATTTGATGAACTAGTAATTTCTAAAACATATAGTGAATGATAGAAAGTTGCTCTGAAACAGAAGTTGAGGATTGTAGAAAATATATTTATTATCAGAAGTGATAAAAATTTTTCCATACTCTGGTCTAGGGACAGATTCATTATGTTTTGATTATATCCTATGAAATTATAATCACAGTTAAACTTAGTTTTCGTTTAATTTAATCAAACCTATACAATTTAATAATATACTGTTTCTAATTGTCTAATTATTCTAATACAAACTAAATGACATTTCAATTTTAGATTCCTAAAATACTTTAATTAAATAGGTACATAGTTAATTAAAATAACTTTAAGAAAACCAAGTTCTTTATTACCATTTTTTACCACTTATGATTGAATTACAATACAAATACATATTGTTAGACAACATCAGGACCTTGAAAATGGTAATAATAAATTCAAATGAAAATTTTATTCAACCATACATTTTTAAGCTTACCAAAGTATATTTTCATCAAATCTACACATATACATGTTGATGCATTAGAAATATCTTTATCACTATATCTTGGTCACTATAAATATAATACTTTTTACTAATTACATTCATACATATTACATAATATGCATTTATGAATGAGTATATAACAATAATGTATGTGAATTGTGTTTGTTTATTCTAAATTTTGAATATTATTGGATCAAGTTTTCAATCACATACATATAACATATTTTTTTTTTGTGAATAACCGGAATATGAAAATGGAAATATGCTGTATATGTAGGTATGTTGTTTCAAAGTTGCAGAAATATTCAAAATTGTAATGATAATTTTAATATTTTGATTTTAAGAAATATTATTCGGTTTACAACCCAAAACAACAACAATAAATATACAAATGTATATATATATAAATATCAAATTCAATTTACGAATATAGAAAGTGTGTACTTTTTTGGAGAAGTACAATGGATATTAGATGTAAGCGGAATTATTTAGTTTAGAAACAACACTATTGAGAATTTATTCAATATATGTATAGGAATACATAGGTACAGCATACGACATTTGCATTTGTACAAGATTATTTTGGACCTAACATCTACTTTATAATGTTAATTTTGAGATGAAAGCGTTGTAATTTCAAAATATTTTGTTTTTGTTCTTAGTCCCTATTTTTTTCAATATATCTTGCCCTCAATTTTGTGATGACACCAGAATTCAGACAATATTTTCGGAAGTCTTCGTGGTAGACGTTTGATACAGATTCGGCCATTTCTTACTACCTTCCAGACCATCTTTTGGCATTTTTTTTACGTGGTCTATCCAGTTTTTTCGTTTTTTTCGACTCTAAATGACAATATTTTTAATGTCGCATATGCTCCTGATTTCGTTGCTATGTTTGTTATCCACATCATATTTGCTAAATTTCTATTGTTTGCATTTTCTGTTTTGATTTAGATGTATCCACGGTTTTCTTAATATAACGAACGTTACTATAGACCGAATACAGCTTTTGTATATTCGTATTTTGTTTTTCGTATTCTATTAACATGTATTTCTTTTTTTCCTATAACATTTCGGAGGTAATTTGAAATGACTGCGGCTTTTCCGTCAATTTGATATCCCCAAGATGTGCTAACTATGTTTTTGATTATGTTATCCATTATAAAGTAAAACAGAGTTAGACTGAGACTATCCCCTTGTGTAACATCTGTTGATGTTGCGATATCTTCAGTGAGCACGTTATTTGATTTGATTTTGGTTTTATTATTTGCATACAGATTTTGCATTAGTCCTTTTAAACTGTGATTGACTAATTTTTCTTGTAATATTTAGATCACATCATTCAGCTATACTCTGTTGAAGCCTTGACCCAAATTTAAGAAAGCACATAAAGATAGGTTTATTGAATTCATTGATTTTTTAATTAATTGCATGAGTATAAACATAATATCGATGGTGGTCCTATTCTTTCGACAGCCTCTATTCTGCTCTTCAGCAATTTGTATCTGTATATTGTAAATGGTTTATAATATAATGTCTTACTAATAAATAATATTTTGCGGTTAAGAATAGTTGTATTAATATTTATTATTATTGGGACCAAAATGCAAAATTTGGCTGGGAAAGAAATTTCATTGACATTTCTTATTATAATAATACTTCGAAAAAATACATTGCCCTTCAAAAATAACCCATTTTTAAATAAATAAAAGAAAATATATTTTTTAATTGCATCTTTGAAATGTTAACATTTCAATAATTATTCTTTTAAGTAAAAATTATATTTTTGCGAAAAGAATGCAAAATAAAGCTTTTCAGTTTTTGTTTACTTAAAAAAAAAAATTGTTGTTTACCATGTTTGTAGTAATAATGGCCGTCGCAAAATATTAATTCTAAATATTTATTCAAAAGCTACCGTAAGTTTATTAGTAACATTATAGCAATACAGTAAAATAATAACACTACTACTGCTATTCCAGCAATTCTATTCTTATAACAACACTTTAGCTCTTGTTATAGGATTACGCACTGTTAGACTTATAAGAACATTGCTGTAGCACTTGCTGAAAGTCCCATTATAACAACTTCCGCAATTGTTCTAAGAACATTCTTATAGTAATATTAATCATATTATTATTCCCATAAAAAGAACATTATAATACCTTTATTGCTTATTGGGAATCATACAGGATTCTTATAGCATTAATTTTGTTTTTATAACTGGGGGACTACTAACGAAAATAATATCATTTATTATTTTGGTTAGTAGTTTCTGAACTGCACTTAATAAAAATATCCTCCTGTTATTTTTTGCATAGTTTTTTTCTCCTTTTTCGATTGTGATGCTTGTTTTCCATTTTGAGGTAATACTCTGGTGTGTCATTATGTTGTTGAAAACTCGTTTAGTATTCCATCAATTCCAGGTCATTTTCTATTTTTTAGAGCTTTTATTGTTTCTTCTATATTGTAGTTATTTTTATTGTAAATGTACAAATTATTTTAAATCACATTATTTTGATTTTAGTACAATTTGTTTGAAATGTTCGGTCCCTTCATTTGATATTGTTCAATAAATTGTCACATATTCATTGATTGCTTTTTTTCTGTTTCTTAGGAAATTTAAAATTATGATTTGCGTTCCATATAAAACAATCAATTCGATATCTTTGGTGAATTTCTTCCAAAACTCTGTTTTTATACTTTTTATCTTAGAATTTACTATCACTTCAATTTATTCATTTGGGCACAGGCTTCATTACTACCGAATAATAAAAAATCTTATTTAAAATAATTTTATAAATCCATGCCAGCATAATTATAAGGATAGGGTACTTAATTCCGAATTTCTGGATAACAAAATTCTGAATTTCAAAATTCGGGATTATAAAATTCATATTTTTTTTTACACTCTTGACAGTAACTTAGGTTGGATCACCTTTTTGTGCTTAATTAAGAGCGGTAATGAATTTTACACTGCAATATCTACAATATTCCGAGTATTTAGTTGAGTTAAGAAATTCTGATTTTACCATAAGCCGAAGAAGAATATACTGAATTTTTTTCTTGTCCTTTGACGCTTAATTTTGAAAGAGTTTCTTCATTTCAAACTGAGTGAAAATATTTTGGTTTTATTTACCAAAGCATAATAGCAAATGATAATTCACTTTTCAAAGAATGATTTTAATGAGTTTCATTGTCCTGATATGTAATAGACAAATGTCTCAAAAGAAGAATGTAAATTTTTGTTGTGTTTGAAGTCCACAAAAGGTGTTTCAAAATTATAAAGGTCGCAGACGAAATTTATTTTCTATCAACTTCTTCGAATGAAATCAAGTGGGACACTGACGTATTTATTATGACACAGAATAGACGTATTTTTTATATTAAAAAAACTACTCATAAGCGAACTACTCTTTTTAAAGCAGTTTGTAATGAAAACGGACGAACTTAAAATTTGAGCATCTAAAATCAGAAATTGTCAATTGAATTTGATGTATTTATGTCAATAACTTATAACTTAGCAAATACAATACAAAGCAGGTTATGTGCAAGTTTCCGTAGTTTGCTCAGCATAGACAAACAAGACTTTTATTTTGTCGTGCCATTAATTAAGTAATTAAATTGTACGAATACGGAAATAATGTACTGTAACTAAATACATCTGCTGTCTATTAAATTTATATTATAATGTGTGGATGTTAAATAAACATAAAAATATTTAATAATATTATTGAATCTATCAAAATCTATCTCATTCTTTCTTACTCTATTTTTGTCTGCAATTTATATAGTTTTATTATTAATTCTTTATGGTTTTTCATCTTTCATTTAAATCATTTGTTAAATCTTCCTTCGTCTTCATTTCTCTCTTATTGTTATTTAAAAAAAAAAATAAAACTAAGAAAATTGTTAGTCAAGTTTAGTCCAGCAGAAGTATATAACTTTAACAGATTTAATAGTAAATAATGTTATTGCTGTTTGTTATTCTATTTCCGATATTCTCGAACTTCATATATATATTAATTTCTATAATTCATTTCATATAAAAGGATATTCATATTGGATGAAATTAAATCTTGTAGATCTATTAGGATTTTAGGGAATTTTAAAAATCCTCTTTAATAAACTGATGATGATTATATTTATGTTTTTATTTTTTTTTTATTTTTTTTTTGTTTTATTTAAGTAAATTATTTTCTTTTAAAATTTGAAAATTTTCTATTATTAAATACCACAATCACTACTATGATTATACCACAGCACATCATACATGCTTAATTATGTATTTTGGTTTCATTCATCGTTTTGTTCAATGTAATTTGAAACACTTGCGTTCTCTCTAATTTTTTATTTCTATTTAAAAAAAAAAAAAAAAAAAAAAAAAAAAAATAGAAAATATCCAGTACGGAATACTTTCAAAATAGATGGCGTTAGCTAATATTAATGTACGGAGTTGTACACAATCCTGTATTTAAGAGAAAAATAAAATAAATGAAATAACAACAAAAGTAAATATACATTTACATAGAAGTGTATTTATATATATATATACATATATATAGGTAGGTATGATAGGATAATAGACTCCGAGACTTGACTTTGGAAAAGTTTATAGATAAGATGAATATTTTTGAATTGAATTATAAAGGAATGAAAACAAGGATCGTATTAAGGGGTAATTTTATTTTTTAACGATACAATTGGTCAGTGTACCTTAGAATATGTAGTGATGTTCAAGAATTGAATTATTGTGTCGAAAACTAAAATTTTCTACATAAAGTAATGTAAAAATGTCTATCTATTTTAAATTCTAGACTGGTGTTTATAACTAAAAGATATACAAATGGGCAGATTTATGAAAATCATTATATTTAATTTGTAAATTGAAAAAAGTACTGTACAAATATCTGAACTATTTCACAATGAATTTTCATTATTATTCTTTTAAGTGATAGATATTCAAAAGAAGACGTAGCGAAGCTAAATATTTTTCCAAAAATTTTAGAAATTTCAATTTAAAATTTAACCCTATGTATAAGTATAAACATACATTAAAATATTTTATTTTGATCAAATTGCCGCAACTCACCCATCACCAGAATTAAATTAATATAATTTATATAATATATTTTTTTAAAACTATTACAGATGTTGTTGTTGTATGTGATAAATCAATAAAAAAAATTCTATAGTGTCAAGAATTAATTGAAATGATGGAAAACAATTCATTATGTAGTTGAGTATATGATTTTTTATCAAATTTTCTCGACATTCGAGGAGCTACTAATACTAGCAAGTCTTTATATTTCACGTTTATTATAAAATTGAATAATAAAACTAAATTCTTTGAATATGCAATGCCAATCTATACATTTTTGATTTATTAGAATACATTTTGATTGAATTTTTTAAAACTGTTAAAACAAAATATATTCAAAACAGAAAAGAAAAATAGAAAAGGAAATTCAAATTTCGAATTAATAAACTTCGTTAACTGGTTATTGTTTATTTACTTACTTAGGTAAAGCCTAAATATCTGCCTATACTTCGCCTTTCCAATAAAGGTTTGGTCTGTTCCGATTATTGTTTAGCAAATTTAATTATTTTAGCAGAAAATGTGAAATACCAACTTCCGTCATTTAAGATTATGTAAACAAGTCACTTATTATTCATCGCATCACTTACATTTATCCAAAAGAAAAACATTACAGCTTTATATGAATCATTTTCTGATATTTAATTATTTTTTTATTTTTTTTTTATTTAAAACGGAGGTGGCCCTAATTTGTCGGGGCCGGCATGTAGGCTTTTAGCCCTTTATGCCCTCCTCCACCCTTAACTTATTCGACCCTTTTGATAAAGGCCAATAGGTTTGTGGGTTCTATCCTGCAGAAGTTTTCTAGTGCGTTTCCAACAGCCTGAGTCTCAGCCTTGAAAGAGCAAGGCACTCTCCTACAACATGTGTAGAGGTTTCTTCCTCTCCCAGACAGTGCCTGCAGGTTGGGTTGTCACTTAATGCTGGTCTACAGATGTGCTTATTCATGTGGTTATGACCAGTAAGTATGCCCACCATCTTCCTACAGTCTACCCTATTGAGAGTTAGCAGGAAGTTGGTTATTTTGGTGTTTGTTCTTGTTACATATATTTTGGAGACTCTGTGGCCTTCAATACGCTTCCAAAGAATGTTTGTTTCCGTCTTCAGGGTGTTTTCTATCGATAGTTTGATATTACCAATAGACATACCAACTGCCGGTTCCGGGCCATAAATGTTTCTCGCCGATGATCTGGCTGGTTCGTCAGCCTTCTCATTTGCAGTCAAGCCACTATGACCCGGTATCCAGATCAGTTGTACCTTGTTTCAGAGCCCTATGAGGTTTAGGGCTTCCGAACATATTCCCACCAATCTAGATTTGATGAAATTACTTTCAAGAGCTTTTGAGGCAGCCTGACTGTCACTAAAGATTCTAATGACTTTGTTAGACCATTTTTGCTCTTTTATTATATTCACTGCTGCGCTTATGGCAAAGACTTCAGCCTGGAAGACTGTGCAGTATTTGCCAAGAGGAAACTGGAGCTCAAGTTGTTCTTTTTCAAAGAAAAGTCCGGCTCCCACGCCTAGAGTCGTAAGGGACCCGTCAGTGAAAATGTCCGAGGTATTCGAAGGCCTAGCCTGCTCTTCCGAATCGCGCCAGGTCTCTCTTGTCGGGATTTCTACTTTTTTACTTTTAGGTATACGTATGTAGTGATGTCATCTGTTGGCATGAAGAACTCTTTCTGTTTTTCTTCTATATTTTTCTATATATTTAATTATTAGTTTCTAGAAACTCCCATAATTTTGACTTAGATTCATGCGACCAAACTATTATATACTATTTAATCAATTAGCCGAGCACCATATAATAATAGTGTAACTATCCCTATATTAACCTAAGCTAATTGTTTATGGTCATTGTCTCAGATTCAGCTTAATATAATTAATACTTTATAATTGAATATTTCAAATATTAAAATGGGACCTGGCTTAGAATCGACACAAAAAAAAACACTTGACCGATTGCTGTCCCCAAACGTATTTTAGTATTTGCATAATTATCAAATAATAACTCCTGGTAACTGAAACAGACTCATTTAGCATCCACTGGTGTGTAGTTTAAAATTTTGAACGCGGTTAAGACTATATAAATTGTTTGTTAGGTTATAGGAAGACTAAACTTTCTTCAAATAAAAATATAGTTTTGAAAAATGCAATTAATGCTTCATCTTGAGGTCTGCTGCGTGGAGAAAGTCAAATCAACTAAACCATTAATACCAGGTTGCCAGTAGTCAGATTACATCTACATGGGGAAAACACAAGCCTCTTCATTCAAGCGTTTTATCTGTCAAAGACATTAAAATAAATTGAAAGATTTAATTATGTTAAGAAAAGAAAAGAGGACATGGGACATGGTTTTAAAGTTAAGAACTTTATTTTGTGTAAGAATCACAGTTTGCTGCTTCCAGTATACCATAAGTGTATAAATTCGAAAATATTAACAGAAACTGTCCTGTTCTTGGATGGACTCTAAAAATAATGGTTTTATTTTTTAATTTTTGTTTTCTTTAAACGATACTACTGCTGGAATTCTGAATGGTGTAATAAACAACAACAAGAGTTGTAGTAGTTCATTGCCGTTCGCAATTTCTTGTTTTAAAGAGTTTTTGTTTTTTTTTATATATTTTTTAGGAATTTAATCGCCACATCATAGAATAAAATTATAATACTAAAAGTAGTATTTTTGTACATTGAGTCTGAAAGAGAAAGATATGTAGAGTAAATATGGAAGATTAACATTGGATGATAATATTGTCTATTTATACGATTTCTCAATGATGTTATATTTTCATTTTTTGATGATATTTTATATATCAGCAGACAAATAATATTCTTTTCTATCAGAAAAGTTCTTTAGAAATTTTTGCCAAAAAAAAAGTTTTTTAAGAAACAAAAAAAAAAACATAAAAAACACTTCGACAATAGTTGTTGTTTTATTTTGCTGTCAAAATATTTTCTGATATTTTTATAAACAAAAGAAACCATTTTCAATACAAAACAAAAAGGGTTATTTTGGCAGTAGAATCTTAAAGAAAACCAACCCCAAATGATATAAGGTTTCTGTGGATTTTATATTTTTAAGGAAATTTTCGGACTGGTTTACATTTCAGCAGACTTTTCAATATCAACTCAAAATTTTTGCTTGTTTCAGTATTTTGATGTTTATTGTTTTAGTTGCTGTTTTTGTTTTATTATCAACATTAAAAGAGTGTTGAGGGGCTTTTTATTATACCATTTTGGATAAATAAAAATAAAAACAAAAAAAAAATTTTCTCTTCAGTTTTGGGTATCAGCTGGTGCATATTATTTTATTCGTCGTTTTTTCTTTAGTATTCGCATCAAAATTTGGTAGTCCTAAAAATATGAACGCAATGCAAAAATACATCAGTTATGTGAATTTTTGCTGGTTTACTAATGTGATACAAAAATATATATGGTTTTGGTTGAAATTATAGAAAAATTATAAGTATTTAAACTTTAATGCATATATGTGTGTAATACATATGTATATATAAAATCATTAAAATAAATATAATATGTCGTATGTTTATGTAAAGTTGAAAATAACAGAGTAATTTTGATGTTTATGTAATGATGTTATTATAATTCTGTTGTACGAGCATAAATGGGATCATTTTTCCCTTTTTTATTCTTCCAGAGTCGTTTAGTAAAATTTGATAATTTCAATTGTTTTTAATACTAATATATACAAGATATATAATAAACTATATAATATTTAGAGATATATATAAACAACTTTTAAAGTGGTTTAAAATTTTTAGTGAAAGTTGATAAAGGGTTGTGGACGATGGTGGTAAAGGATGAGAAATATGATTTCAAATTTTTGAAAATATATATTTTATATTATAATAAATGTATGTATAGATATATATTAGGAAATTCAATGGCAAAATGGTATCAGATTGAGTTAACATGTACCAATGTATATATTCGTACAATCGTACATATAATAAATGTGTATTTGGAGAGAAAATGTAAAATTTAATTCGTTTTGGGGTATCTAATTGAATTTTTTTTTTAGAAAAATTTAAATTATGAAAATCAAACAAAAAAAAAAAAATGAATGGTAATAATTGAATTTAAAATTAATATGAGATTGAATTAAAACTGAAGGTAAGCTTAACTTTAAGTTTTTCAACAGAATAATTTCAAAATATTGAATAAAATAATGTATTGTATCAATTTGTTTATTTAATTTCTTCTTCATGTCCTCTGTTGCTCATATTTGCAGATAATTGTAGTATTTTTTAACTAGGGAACGATATACAATTAATTAATAGAATGAATGAACATTATTTGACTATTATATCAGAATTTATCCGACTTAACAAATAAGTTTTAAACTCTTCAAATACAAAAATTATTAATTTTAAATCACCTACAAGAAGCATAGATAAATTAAAATATTAGAATCGGCAACTCTTTTTTAGAGGCAATTAATGAAATTATAATTTTAGGAGTTATTTTGGATGGCAGATTAAGTTGGCAAGCCGATATAAATACACTAAAAAATAAATTAAACTCGTTAAATGGAATCTTAATTAAATATAAATAGTAAATACCAAGTGAAACGAAAATGTATTATGCTCTTGCCATTCGGAACAATCAGTTGCCATTCGGAACTATCATGTGGCACAAGTATATGGGCTCTGAAATAGTAATTTAGTGAGAAAACGGCAAGTTTCCCAAAACAAATTATTAAAAGGTGTTTTGAACTTGCTATTGCTATATAGTACACATTATATTCGAAAAATAATATTCTACCAATAAGGGGTAGGTATATTATCAGTTTTTATAAAAACTTGTTTTCTAGCGTTATAGAGTACAATTTTTTTTATAAAGTTCGATTTATTAATTAATATTGATACATAGACATTTTATGTCACCATTTCAGTTGTATAGGTAGTATAACACTATAAATACCTACTGATGAGTTGTAATAGTGTTATGTTGAACGAAACAATTTCCTAAAAATATTTTGTTTGTTAACACAAATAATAATAATATTTATAGATACAATGGTGACATAAAATGTCTATGTATCAATATTAATTAATAAATGGAACTGGTTCTTTGTATTAAAAGTAAAATGACATGGAAATTTTAATATTTCACATTTAAAAAAATTTATAATAACATAAATTTATTTTATAAAAATAACATTTTACATTGAAATTTTGGTGAATTTTGGTAATATTGACATCTTCTGCAAACTTTTTCAGTGTTTTGTACTCGACTTGAAGAAAGAAATCTAAAATGGTCTTATTTTTTTTTTTGCACAGGTAGCAATTTGACGTTTTCCGTAGCTGGATAGTTGTTTATTATCCAATGAAATAGCACAGGCGTAGAGGGTTGAGTAATAATATTATTATTACTTATTTCATTGTTGGTATTTGAAATAATATTTCCGGTGTTAAAGTGACAGGTAGGGGTGGTGTTATTTGTTCTTATATTATATTTAACTAAAATTTTAAATAAAGGAGAATACCCGTTTGCCTTGGTCTTTATTTGGAAGTGATTCATTTTTATTTTTGTAAATTTCGATGCTTTCAGCTGAATATAGTTTCCTAGCACACCTATTGTAATTTACCATTACTATGTCTTCTTTCAAAATACTGTGATTCTCTTGGATGATGTGTTCTGCTACTTTGGATCTGAATTCTGTTGAATTCTTCTTCTTAGCTATAGTTGTCCTTCTTTCAGGTGTTCATTGAGTTGTGCTTGCATGTTTCTCCTAGTTTTCCCAATATAATATGAGTATATCGAATAAATCATAGTTTCCGCAAGATTTTAAAGTCTTTAAGATCCTAAATAATAAAGGACCTACTAACATTATCACAATTCAACAACTCCATAGATTTAATATAAAATATACATACGATACCCGAATTGAAGCAAGTCGGTGAATAGAAACTGCTGCAAAGAGTTTAAATTGCCTGATCAAGACGACCTAGCTATGGTCATGAGGATAAAGAACTGACGTAATATTAATAACCTTAGAAAAGAATTGAAAGAATAACTAATGTCAGCTAGTTTCTTGGAAATTATTATAAGATAAAATTGAATTACATAATCTTTGCCTATTAAACTATGTATTAAATAATTGTCGTAAACTTTACAATTTACATTTTTCAATTTTCATATGATTTTTACTTGGACTCATATTTCTTATTTGGAACTTTTTTTTGCTTTATTTAAATTTTTTTACATTATTCTTTGATTTAAATAAAATTTTTCTTTTTTTATATACATTTTAGCTTATTTTGAAATTGTTGTTTCTTAATGCTTTATTTTAAGTGGTAAGGCGCAATATTCCATAAGGCGCAATAATCCATAAGGGGATTAATCACACTTTTGTAATTAATTTAATAATAGTTATCAATGATATAAAAAACAATATTGGAATGATTCACTATTTCTTCCATTTTATTCTCACCATTTAAAACTTATTAACTTACAATTATTGTATGATTATTGGAAAATTCCATCTTTAACCCACCATATATCTGTCAGATTGCCATGAATGCTTTTTGAGTAATACGTTAACGAAAATCGGAATACTGAAAGAACTATTGAAATGTTCCATATTACATTTCACTTTACTGAACATAGTCATTTACTAGGATGCTTCGTGAAGGTTATTTTAATGTTTAATTAATTATTTGAGTCAAAATTATATGAGTTATAAAAGTCAAAAATAGATTGCGTAATATTTTACGAATATCTGAAACTAATTAACAAATATATATATTACTAGTGAATACCCTGTGCAATTGCACAGAAGTTGTTCTTTCAAACACAATTTTATATAAAAACAAATATTTGTTATTTATTGTTGTTTATACTTTATAATGAAATCAAAGTATGATACATAAACTTTATGACGAAATTAACACTAACTTCAATTTAACTTTACACAATAAAATCCCATTACTATCAACGTATTAGATCGATAAATTAGTGTTTTCGCCTAAGATGTGAAAGTGGGTTTTAGGATTTTATTGTAGAATATATTCTGAAGCGTATTTAAACAATTAATTCATCAGATTTGATTCTTTATACAATCAAAAAATATTCGTCAGTATTAAAAACAGCCATTAATTTAAACGGACTAAGATAGTGTAGTGGTTACGTTATCCACTATGTTATGTAACAGTAAAAGGATATTTTCGAGTTCGAATTCCGCTTATATTATGAATGTATGGAGGTACATACAAAGCTTTTCAATTATTCTTTGAAATTAATTTGGAATACATGTTCGTTGTCATTTTAAATAAAATGGAACTTTGTATTATGAAGGCAAAGTTTTACTTTACAATAGATGTAGTTTTCCATATTTAAATTAACTGCTGTACGAAAAATTAGATAAAAAATTGATAAGAAGTAGACAATGATATTGTCTATGCCATCTTGCAGATATTATTGTAAATACCAATCCCTTGAAGTAGTTAGAATGGCAATCGTTTTGTCTGGAAATTATAAAAAGAAAAATTATAAAAAAGAAATATAAAAAATAAACTTTTGTATGTACTAAAGAGCCTTAACAATTCATTTTTAACTCAACCCAATGATTGAATTGAATACCGTATATTAATATTATTAATTCTATTTTTTTGTTTTTGGTTTGTTGATATTTAATTTAAAATTTTTTTTTTTATTTTTGGGAACTATTTTAAATGTTTTAAAAATGAATTTGAATTAAACCACCCTTTTGCAAACTTTTATTTATGGCTAAGATTTTTTAAACTTGCTAAAATTTTAATATATTTGTTGTGTAATTTACTATTCAACTATATTCTTGTTTTTTTACTCCCTTTTTTTTAACTATTAATGATGATTTCTGCAAATATTTATGTCTTTTGTGAGCTATGGAATTGCAAATAAATAGAATAAGAGAGGAGGATTTGTGTGGACAGTGGTTTAGTTGACAGACGACGCAAATCCTTGGCAACTATCCCATATGAATGTACCAAATTGCTCTTACCATTAAATTTGACAGGGTTGAAATATATTCTTGGATTATTAATCAAATGTATTTTCATTCCCATGGAGTCCTGTAAATTTCAAGTCATTGAAAAGTGTTTTGAGATTAGTGATAAAATAGATTTTAGCTATGAAGAAGTGTTATAATCTACTTATTGTTTGCAGTAATGTTGTTACTATCTGGTCAACCTTTCACTTAAAAAATAATCTGCTCTGCCTAAATAAAGCAATATAGAAATAAAAAATGAATTCGAAAGTCTATTTCTGTAAAAAATATCATTGCTGTTGTAACAGTAAATAATGCTGTAAAAAAAAATAGAGATTGAAAAAGTTTATAAATTTAGAATTAAACTAGACGTACTTTTCAAAAATAAATAAATTAATAAAATTAGTTTTTAATTAAATAAATTGAAAAATCACATTAATGACAAGTATATATATTTATTATTCATAACAAAACAAACAAAAAAAAAACACAAAGAAACAAACGAAAAAGTTATATAATTAAAATAATTTATAAAATTTAATTAATATTTTATTTATAAAAATTTGTTTTAATTTTAAAAATTAAATTATTAAAAATTTTCTTTTAATGTTTTTTTTACATTTCCTAAAATTTTTGTTATTTTTTTATGTTTTTCATTTTAAATTTTTTTTTTTTGTATTTTTATTTGCAAACTTTAACAATAACATATTCCAAGCATATATATATATATATATATATATATATATATATATATTAATTTGTTTTTCTTTATAAATATATATTTATATATTATATATTGTTTTTTTCTTTTTTAATATAATATATAAATTTTAAATAATATTAAATAATAAAATTGCTTTATGTATATAGAATATAATATGTATATTTGTATAATAAATTTTATTTATTAATTTGAAATAAAGGCCCTTAACTACATTTTTTTTTCGACTTATATACATTATGTAGATATATATATATATATATTATTCATATATAATGTAGAGTATTCGAGGATTAGAGATTAGTAATTAATATTGCTGAATGTTAATGGGAGACAAAATCTATTTATAAAATTGATATTATTGATCTAAAGATTTTTCGCATAAATAGCAAATATTATTGAAATAGAAAAAGCCGTATGAGTAAAATTCCATTTATATTAATGGAATATTTTGGAAAAACCTAATAAGCAAACATTTAACAAAAAATATTAATTATATAAATAAAAGAATGTTATTTTTAGTTTTTATTTTTTCATATAGAGTCTATTTTATAAGGTTTGTAAACGTAAACTCAATACATAACTCCTGTTCAGCGCATATATAACCAACCGATTCGAAAGAGTAAAATATTTTGAGTTGATATACCGAAAATTAAAAAGAAAAATGGAAATTCGACCAATTATTCGTTTTTATAATAATAATAATTTTTTCTTGTAATTATTTCGATATAGCTTTTTTCATTTAATAACTGACCCCGGAACACTCTATATTAATATACATACAACCTATAAATACATGTTATATAAGTACATTATAAATACTATATTATATTTTTATATTATGGTATCCATCGTTTCACACATGTTTATTGAAAATATTCAATTTCAAATTTCTATTGAATTTTAATATGAAATTTTAAAGTTGACTCTGAGTTATTTATTTACATGAGTCCGTCAAATGTTGATTTCCATATTTCATATTTGTATTTTTAGTTTATGACATTTTAAACGTTAACATGAATCCAATTAGAATCTAAATGATATGTGCAAAGATTCCTAATTGCACAATATCTTAACTGAATCATTTTTAATATTTGAAAAACAAAATGCAATATATTGTTTTACATTATTTCATATTATGTGAAATAATAAATTAACAAATTAATAATTTAAGATAAGTACATCCAATTCACTTTATATTTTTTTTTATTTTAAAATTCTCAAAAAAATAGAAAGGATAATGTTAGTAGGTATACATTTTGATAACATATATATGGAATACGAATATATTTATATTGCTTAAAGAATTTGGTTTCTACTAATATGCATAGTAGGCTTCAGATAACAAAACAAAATAGTATATAATAAGATATACATAAATTGTGTATAATATGTACAAAAATATTTAATAAATATGAGAATTATTTGACAGCTTTGTCACAACTTTAAACGAAAACAACGTTAAAAAAATGAAATAATATCCTTGAACCATTTAATTATGAGAGTTGTGAATTTATACATATGAAATTATTAAAGACACAACACTGACCCCAATGAACAAAGACAGCTCATAACATATGACATTTCAAATAAAAGATACATAGGATCCATATGACATCCCAATAAAACCTTAACCCTTTTTTTCAAACTCTCAAATTCAAATTAACGAACCGAAGCTATTATTATTATTATTTATGTAAGCTCTTTATTGTGGACTTATCAATCACCTGGGTTTTATCAAGTCTTATAATCGAAACGCAGTTATTCCGTTAATCATAATTTAAAATTTTCTTCAATTTTGACCACTTAATTTTTAACAACTTCAATTTCGTTGACTAAGATTAAATGTAATATGTCAGTTGTGTAATTAATTTCTGCGTGTTTTGAAGAATAATATTAGTTTATTCTTGAAATTAGTCACATTAAGTCTTCACAATTTTTGAAAAAGTATTATGTTGGTAGTAAATTTATAAAATATATTGACTTGACGGTGTACAGATATGGATATACATTCTGTTTTAGTTGTTTTAATTGGACACCAAATAAATTATTTCAGAATAGATGATAACCAGTTTAGGGTTTTGAAGTTGAAATAAAATTTCATCACAAGATTAATTATCAAAAAATTGGAAAAATAATAAAACTCGAAAATAAGTTTACAATGTGTCCACGACTCCGATTATGACATTTTATATAATAAATATATGCAATTTTAATACTTTTACTATATAGTAATTTACATAATTGTTAATTTAATTTGACAAGATCAGTAAATCTTGTAAATCGATGGATACCATATTTACTTAATAATTTTATTTAATAAATATTCGTTCCAGTTTTTATTAACATATGATTTTTGTTTTATATTATAATATTAAATATATACATATAAATTTTTTTTATATATATATATCTATATATATATAATATATATATGTATATTATTTCTTAAGCTTTAACTACATTTATTTTTGTTTTGTTTTTTACTTATTGTTTTGTCATCGTTATTTTATGTTTTTTTTTTTATTTTATTATTATATTGTATATATTTATATAATATTATATACATAAATTATTTATACTCGTACATAATATCTATATGTTTTTGTAAAAAAAATCTAGGCTTTTTTTTCTTAAATTTTTATTTTAAGGTTTTTTTTTAACAAAATACATTTTTTTAAATTATTATTTTTTTTACTAAGAAATATTTACAAGAATTATTTTGTATATGTATGCTGCTATTTTTTGGAATTGTAATTAAAATAATGTATATAACAATATAATATATTGAATTGTATTTCAAAAACTAAAAAAAAGGAAACTAAATAATGTTATGTATATATACTCGTATATATTCGTATTTCAGTCGACAGGACTTTGATTCCTTATTTAAATTTATTCTGAAAACTTCTGCGATTAAATAGTACGTTTCGATGTCCGTTAAGATTGTGTTCTGTCACTATTAATGTTTTACTTGTACCCAGAGTGCTATATTTGCCATAACAATTAGCCGTTTAAATAAAGGCATCAATATAAATTGATAGTGTTCGATATAACCCTTTTTTAGCTGATAATCTAACCACTTTGTAATGGCAGATGACTTGACGAAGTTAACCGGTATAATTAATGTTAGGTATCAGCATTAACATAAACAATGGGAAATTCATGATATTTAACAAAATATACAAATTTAATAACATCAGTACTATTAAGATATCGTCGGCTGTATGTAATCTATTTAACAGACCATTTTTTCCGAAACTGACTTTTCAAATGTACTATACTATATTCGACTAGGATTTATCCGTAGTTGCAGTTAAAATAATTTTATGATTTATCCAAACAAACTATATTTTACTGATTTTTTAGTCTTTAAGTTATGCCTATTTATCCATCAATTGTGACTATAAAAGTTTTGAAAACATTGTATATGATTAAGTATTCGTAATTATTTAAAACACCATTTTTATTCCTAAATGTCCAAACACATATGAAACTTTACACTATTCAGTAAATTTCTATATAACTTTCTACTGACTTTTTTTTAAATATAGTATTAAGATATTTCAAGAAATTAAAGTTATAAAACTATTTATGTTAGATGTTAAAAAATTGTTTAAAGTTTTGTAAAATGCAAATTTTGTTTGAATATTTTAAAATTTTTCCGGTATAACTTCAAAAATCGACTTTCTCAACATTTTTTATTTTGTTAGATTAGATGTATAGGAATGCAGCCGACGATAAATAACACTTCATTTCAACATTTTAAATTTGAGTCATTTGGAAGTAGAATGGAATCGAGTTAAAGAGAACAAAACAAAAGTATATAGATCCGAAATGTGCCAAATTCTTAATCAAAATATTCGGTTTTCAAATGCCAGTGACTAGTGAGGGAGTGGATGTTCAAGTGCAGTTCTTCTTTATTTCATTATTCAGTTAAATTTTATAAAATTTGTTGAAAGTATGATTTTGTACGGAAAAATTCTCGCTTGTATAATATTGACAAATAATCAAACGCAAAAAGACAGGCAGTATAATGAATAATTACACTAAATCAGTCGACAAAATAATAAATTGTATTACAAAAATATTCAAAAAACAAACAAAAATACATAAATTTGACTGTTCATTAAATAATTTTTATCAAATTTTACCGTATCGTATTTTTTTACTACATATCATCAATTAGAAGTTAATTCTTTCAGATTAAATTATCGTTTTTTCCTAATTTCAAAAGAATGAAGACCACAACTTCGATATCAGGATACTTAGCTTAAATTAAAATAATTACATAATAATATGTATAGTATATGTATAGGTATATATTTTTTTTTCAATTATATAGTCATCTCCTGTATTGTAACATTTCGATACTTAATAAAAGTCGTATATTTTGTTTTTATTATTATTATTCAAAACAAAAAGAAAAGCAAACAAAAAAAAAATAATTTAATTCAAAATAAAACCAAAGTAAGGACTTCAATCTAAAATAAGAAGAAAAATCAAAATGAAAATACAAATATCGAAAATTAAAGAAAAATACATCTAAAAATTTACAACTCCTCTTTAACATAGATACATACATATACAAAAATACATATTTTGACATTATTACTGTGTTGTGTAACCATTTTTACATTACAAAATAAAATCCTGTTATTTTTTTTTTATTTTATTTATTTTTATTTTTATTTATTTTGTGTTTATTATGATCTAAGCCATAAACTAATTGATGAAATAACTCCAATTGCTAATAGAATTGATTTTTTTATTGACATCGTTGTATATTTTATATTTGAAATTGAATTTGAACCCAAATGACTAAGTTCATTATTAACATCACCTCTGATCTCTGGTATATAAAATGGTGGTTTTCTTGTAACTAAACCATTTATTAAATCAGAATTACTATTACTACCAGTACCAATACCACCACTACCACCATTAATACCATTACCACCAACAACACCTATATTATTTTGTTGATGATGATGATGATTATGATTGTTATTGTGCTTTGAATTTGAATTTATTACATCGAATATTGTTGATGATGGTTTATTTGTTGATTTTTGTTGATGATATAATATACTTGACATATCATTTTCATCAAATTCCTCTGCCGATGAACCATAAGCATCTTCATCATCTGCTGATGGCTGATATGTTACTTTAATTTGATGTTTATTTTGTTGTTTTAAAATATCATTTGTTTCTGTACCATATTTTGGTGGTAAAATTTTACGACTAGGTCCAGGTATTTCTATAATATTGTAGAATATTATTTTTTTTTTTTTTTGTTTGTTATTTGATGAAATAGAAATTTTAAATAAAAAAAAAATTACATCAGTAAATTAAGATAAAGAAATTTTTGTTTTTTTTTTGTTATTTTTTTTTGTTGTTTTTTTTTTTTTATTTATTTTTTGGATGGAAATAAGGGATTTCTTAACGTTTTTATTATAATTTGAGATCAGTTTTGTAAGAATTTATTAAAATATTATTAAATTACAGGATGGTTTTGATTGAATTAAGATTTTGAATAGACCATAATGTGTTAGTAATAATCTGATGTGAAAATATTTTATTAGAAATAAATACGTTGTAGTAAATTTTATGTTTAAAAAGAAAGTTATTTGAATGTTATTAAAATTTTGATTTTTGAATTCATTATAAAAAAAATTAATAATGCTAAAATATCAGTTTAATAGTTTGATTTCTGATATTCATGTTCATCAGTTCAAATTAATGCAAAATCATTGCTTAATGATATATTATGTTCTATGTAATAACATTTTTAACCGAAGCGAATATTATTGCAAACAATTAAGGTAGGTTCAATTAAAAAGACCTTACGCAGGCATAGAATACGATGAAAGTAATTTTTTGTGACCTCACTGAAGGGGTTGCAAAACAGATAATATTACCATCGTTAATATGTACGATGATAATATTATCTGTTTTGCAACCCCTTTAGTGAGGTCACCTATAGTTCCTATTTTATTATCGCTTATTACGTCGAAGTTGTTCGAAGAAAATACAATCCTGAAAAATTATTTTCTGTATTAATTTCACAATTGAATAATTAAATCACAATGTGAATTAACTTCTGGATTTATATAGAGAAGTAGATTAAAATTTTACAAAAAAATATTGTTATTGTTACTCTTAATATTCAGTATTTGGCGAATATTTACCAAGCCATGTTCTCAAATCGGTGATATACATGACAGCATTACATATGTCATTAAACTGACATGTCTCCAATAATTGTGTGTCACAATAAACGTATTCGTATATATAAAATTTATATGCCATTGTTGTCTCTACAGATATATTATTGTTAAAACAGACAATCAGTATCACTGTAGGATAAGAAATTTGCTAAGAATTTAATTTTCCGCCTCGGTATGATTGAAAATTTCAGATTTTTTTGTTTAGATAAGCTATAGAATTTTCATTATTTATGAAGGGTTTGGTCATATTATTTTAAAAATGTTAGTTTAAAACATGAACTTTAGGAAAAACTTAATTCAATAAAATGAAAATGCATGATTATTAAATAACACAAATAGTATGAATACGTATGTATGCACTCCCTCCTTTATGAGGTCAAATTCTGCTATTCAGTAGCTAACAATGTTTGATACTATTAAAATATTTAAGTCGTGTTTTTTTAATAAATTCAAATCGAATAATAACATGTTAATTCTAAATACAACAACAAAAACCCGAATTCACCAGTTTGAATTTAAGATTTAGCTTCGTAGTTATTACATTTGATTAAGGGGCTTGTCAGTATAAGTGTCAAATATAACAAATGTATTAAATTATAACAGTTTTCTAAGTTTTATTTTGAAATTTTAGAACTATGAATTCATAAAAAACTATTTTAATTGTAAAAAATAGATTTGTAAAAAAACCATATATAGATTTAGTAAAAGCTTTAATCCATTCGAACAATGATATCTCCTATACGAATTAACAACAAAAGAATAAGAATAGAATTGAAAAAAAAAATACTTTTTATTAAAAATCACCCTGTAAATTACATATTTTCACCTGAGTTTTGAAAGCAAAACAAAAATTTAAATATCCAAAATGTCAACATAAAAAATCAAATCTAATTTAGGTCTTATAGATAAATTCCAGTCAAATAAACTTATTCTTATTCTTTTGTTATTTAAGTATATTGGGTTAAGGATCAAGAAAATGGAAATTTACTGATGGAAAGTAACCAAATTTTATTACATATCCTTTTTTGTTTATATTGCATTGAAACAATAATAAAATGTAAAGGACATAAAATACTGATGAATTTAATTTTAGATTGAATATTTATATATGTATATATATATGTATCTGTATAAATTGTGACATGTATATGTAGGTTGAATAAAATTATATTAAAAAGGACATTTAATTATTTTATATAAATATATATTATATAGCTGCTGCTAGTGTGCACTTTTATATGTCATGTAATTATTTTCTTACCATAAATTCGAATGCTACTATCAACTTCACCAAGTGAATTTTTTGCTATACAACGATATGAGCCGACATCTTCTTTTTGAAATTTACGTACAATTACAATCATTTTTGTTTCATACATTGATTTTGATAATTCTTGAACATGATATTTCGGTGATGAAACAATCATTTCATCTGAAATATAATTAAAAATGTTAAAAATTAAATTTAATTAAAAAATAAAAATTATTATTATTTTTTTTTTTTTATGTAACAAATGCAATTTTTTTTTTTGGATTCTTAAATCTATTTTCTATTTTCTTAGGAATGTAAAAGACAACGTCTTATTCTAGTTATAACATCATTGTCTTATTTTTTAGTTTGGTTTGATTTATAACAATTAAGATTTCCAATTTGCAAGATAGAGCATTTTGATAGTATTTTACTTAAAGCTTTTCAGCTTATTTATTTTGAAATTTTTTTTGAGAATTGTTCGTGATTATTTTTTGGAGATCCATATTGTTGTCCTGCGGTATTTTAAATAATTTGATTATATGATTAATATTGTACTCCAACTTCATAAGATCTATTTTGTTCGTTTTGTGGGTACACATACCATTTTTCAGCATCACTGGATTTTTTAAAATATCCAGGATCTAACACAGAGTATATCTAATAACCAATGCTGTTTTTTGCTGCTATAATACGTGTTAAAATATTCCCTCATTTTATAAAAACATATCTGAGATTTTCTCTTCGTATTTTTAGAACCTTCAGTTAGTTCTTTGACATAACTAAGACATGTCTAAAAGTGAAAACTCACTTGAAATTCCTATTATGACACTAAGTCATTTTCGCAGCGATTTTTGCAATATCATAAGTTTTGTTAATTTCAAAGAACATTTTGATTTAATCTGATTCCGATTTTCATACTGAAACCTTAGGTTTTACTCGAATGTCGGTTTAACATAACTAGACAGCTCTGGGCATACGATACCTTAATTCAAGAATGTACAGCTTGAGCTAAATAATGATTGTAGAAAGAAAAATGGCCCTTCGAATTAATATTACTGTTGAATTTTTGCAGACTGTATGTATGTGTATTTTTGCATTGGGAAAACACGTTTTTTGGAATATGGTTCCACATTCGATAAAATTTTACTATAAACGAATTTCAGTATAGCCAGTTTTGAGACACCAGGATTTTGTACTGTGTAAAAGTGCTCAAATTACCATTGACTAGTTAATTCTTTATTGCCTTGTACTTAAAGCGAAAACCACAAAACATTTTACAGTTTGATTTCTGAAGTTAGAACAATGTTTCGTAAAGCTTTTAGAGCATTAGTATCAAGTCATAAGTTGGTGTTGAAGCTATTGCAAAATCACTTATATCAGTATTATATATATAATTTCCTGCATTTATCTAGATGTTTGACGGAACGCTTTCATACATATACAATTTGCTTTGATCTGTTTTTTAACATAAAACAAATATATTTTAATACCTAGAGTGTGTTAAATATTAAAAATAATAAAAAATAAAATAAATAAAATTTTGCGGACATAAAAAGTGCCAACGTTATGAAATTAAATTATCTATTTCAGAAGATTGTAAGGTAGGTTAGACAATAGAAAATTTTGCACTTTACTACAAATATTCGGTTTATATATAGTAATTAAAAGCGTTATAATAAAAAAAATAAAGGTATTATAAATTTGTAAGGAGACTCTAATGAAGAAAAGGAAAAGCTAAAATTTATTTTACTTCCGTCATTTATGGCGGGTTACAAAGCTAGTTTTATATATCTTTGAGTGATACATTAGTCTTCTGCTAGGTATGGTATAGCTTATTATTATAGTTTAAAGAAAAATTTATTGGAATTAAATACGTCTTCAAATATTATCATACCCATGAACAGTTTTTTAAAATCATCGCATTTTCAATTAGAATTGTTCAACATAATTTTAGAGCAATTAAATTAAAGAACTTGTATAGAACTCTTACTTTAATTTCTATAGAGCTCAATTGAAATATTGTGCAAAAAAAAACATATGTATATAAATTCTTAATTTACTACAACATTATATTAATAAGAAATTCGTGATTTCAATATTGAAATTTTTTTTTAAATTTTATTATATAAAAAATTTTAAATCTTCTTAAAGAATTTTCAACAAAAAAAAAATTTTATTTTTCAAACATTTGTTGTTCCTGAATATTCATTTGAATTTCAGATGCAATTAATAATCTATTCACTATTTCATGTATATCTATTAGATTCAATAGATTTCAAGTTGTAACCACATTTACAATTCTAACACAATGAATTTGTTTCGTTTTTTTCCTATTTTTTTTTTTTAAAATCCACAAAAACTCATTTTATTGTTTCTATTTTTGACTTGCTATTTCTCACCGGTAAATTTTCTATAATAAAATGAATGCAACAGTTTTCCAAATTTAAATAAAAAAAAATTATATCTGATAAATTTTCAAATTTTAATTTTACAAACTCACAAAGTCTATGCACTGTTAAAAAATTACATACAAAATTAAACATCTCACGTGAATTTAATTTAAAAAATTTCCATCCTCATATTCTACCCCCAAAACAATTGCAAAAAAAAATTGTCCAACTCTTCAGTATATGAATACTGAATATAATGTAGAGAATACTTGAATTGCAATTTTTCGTATGAAATTTTTTGTACGCACGTACGCATGCATTTAAAGTTCTACACTTCAATTTTATTATTGTATACATATATACATATGTATATATTGTATAGTAGATATGTATATAGAAGATGGTTAAAATTCACTATTATTATGTATATGTATAAATATGTATATATATATATATAAAATTTTGTAAAGATTATAATGATTTACTCACTTGTATCCTTAACCCAATAGTTAATTGATTTTGGTGAAGCTTCTACGTGACATTCAATCTGTACATCAGTTCCAAGCGGTGCTCCCACTAATTGATTCGGTACTTGGATGACAGGATGAACTGATGACCATAAATCAAATCAAAAATAATAAGAAAAACATAAAATATTTGAAACAATTCAAGAGAAAATGAGAGAAATAAAATTAGGGAGAATTAAACCATAAAATAAAATGTTGTCAATGAATGAATATCTACAATCCTGAGCTTCAGAATTTTTATTTTGAAAATTATGTATTTTGTTTTATTCAGGTATATAGGCAATATATAGGCATAGAATATAATTCATTTCATTTTTGAATATTTTTTATGTTAATGAGATCTCAATAATGACGAAAACTGAGTGTTTCATTTGAAATATTTAGAATGGTGAAGACATATTTTGTTGAGGTGAAAATATTTTTAATATATTTTGTTGTGGTGAAAATTTGATTTAAAATAATATAAGCATAATTTGAATTGTTATTTCTAATCTTCGAATATTACTATATTATTATACTATATATGAAGTTATTATAAATGGTAGTTTAATTTGTTCAAGTTAATTTCATTCAATGCTTCTGTTTGTAAGTCATCTGTATCAAAAAACTTATTCACCATTATTGTTGAAAATATTCTAATATTTTTTGGTTCATTTCATTAAATTTGCTTATTATACAGACATGTGTATTTCGGCGTCTACTATACTTGCAAGCTTTTTCATTATTTTTTACTCGACAAATTATATTTTTATTATATTTGGATATATAGAGGGAAAGCTATATTAGGGCACCTTTAAAAAATAGCCTATATGTAATTTGGTTGTATTGCTAGTTGGTAATTATTTGTTTAGAGAATTCGAAATTTATTTGAAAATAAAATATTTACTACTCATAAAATTTAATACTCATAAATTTCGAAATCCATTATACACGACACGATTATCTGGATTGATTAAGCATATTTAGTAAAATTAAAAGTAAAATATTCGAATATTTTCAGCAATTACTCTAACGCTACAAATTTTTATCATGTTTGTACTTCTTCTTTATAGCACTACAGCTTGTCGGATGCCTAGGTCTCCCTTAAAAATTTGCTGTAAACCAATCTTCAGCACATCATAGTTGTTGATAGGTAGATTAGTAGTAGTGGCAGCCGAAACTACATACTTAGACCAGTAAGGTCCATTGTAATACCACGGGAACTTTCCTCGCATAAGACTCTACACGTTGGACCATTTCGAGCTTTTTACAATAGCAGACTTTGAGCTTAGTTCCTTCAAAGTTACCCAGTGAGTCCAGAAAGAAGGCTCTTAGATGTTTTTTTTCCTTTTAAGATGAAGACCTGGGTAGGTACAGTTGATAATAAGTTAATCTTTCTATTCTAAATTCAGTCTGTGGTATCACCTCTAGTAGAATAAATTAGTTTTATATCTATACATCATCGGATTTTTTTCACTCCCCGCCCCCACTCACAAGCTGTTAGACTATAAAAAGAAAGTGAGTATGTTGGAGACGAATTACAGTATTACAAATACTAAATTCACAATCCTGAGTGAACTTCTGACTAAACCAATTGAAATAAACACCATGTATTAGTTTATTTTTTAATATACCTAATATTGAAGTGATTTACTGCACAAAAAAAAAACAATATTCCAAGGTATTTTCTAAAATTTGAAAAATTGAAATTTTCTCTATTACTCTATTTTTTCTATATTATATAGAGATTGGTTGTGAAGATAACAAGGATGATAACTATTTTAGATAGGATTTCTGATTGTAAATTTAACAACAAAATTCAACATCTATTATAGTTTGAATATGTGGTGACTACTGATAACTTTAAGCTTTATAGATTTTTATATTATTTTTGAGGAGATATTTTTGATGCATGATGAATTCATAAAAAAAGAAAAATGTCCTTTCTATAGAATTGTTTATGCAGTTCATCTTACCATTGCTACACCCAACTTCTTCGATAAAAATAACTAAAAATTAATTTTCTGAAATCCTATTTAAGAGAATTATTTTATGTAGAGTTTTTGAATCAATTTGTTTCATTTGAAATTTATTTATATGTATTTCTTTCTTTTCCTGGATTAAAAAGGACTTTTCTAATGCATTATATGTTTTTTTTTTTATTTTTTTTTTATTTTGGTGCTAGACGTTAGGTAAAGAATTTTAATAAACTACTAGACATTAAGTAAGAGAATATAATTTTTTTTTGTTATTTTGTTTTGTATAAGAAAAATTATTATTGTGATTAGAAAATTTGAAATATAAATGATGTCCTTGCAGTATTATATTATAAGTCCTTAATAAAATATTTAAATAAATTTGTGTATTGATGAATGGATGTAAATCTCGATATAATTTTTCTTTTTTCAAATAATTTATGTTAAATTTTTGGTAAAATGGGAAAGAATTGATGTGACCTAAGGATATTTTAGGTAACTATTTAAAAACTTGCATATTCAATATGCATCTCAGGAGAAGAAGTTTCATAAAAATTTTAAATTTTCGTTTTTGTTCATTTATTTTTCATCGGTTCAACATATTTTTATATACAATGGTATTATGTCCATTGTACCTATATATCCTAAAAAAAGAATATTTATTAGCCTCGTACATTAGTATAATTTACTGTAAGCAAGTTAAAGTTAATGGTTCCCCCTTCTCTATATTTAAATATCTCCTTTTGGAAGCTAATCAACCGACATGGTATAGGAAATATGACTGGGTAATTGTAAGTCGAATTAAAATGTTAAATTTTTGCTAGTTAACTTTAAAATGAATCACAAAGCCATATAATACTAAATAATTAATGAAGTCATATATCGCTGGTACAGTAGTATAGGCAACTGATGATTTTTATACCAATTCCCTGTAAACAGAGCGACACATCAGCTACCTATTTGACAGTTAATTACATGTCCATAAAAAATGTATTTACGATATTTATAAGTATCTTAAAACAAATCAATTAAAACTAGCTCTTGTCTGATCCGGGAAGTTTTGGTGAAAATGTTGAGTACCTTGTATTAAAATCACAAATCTATATATATATATCATCAGTCTGTGTATCCGGCGCTGTTCGTTTATTAAGAAAACAACATTTTGTCAGTATCATCATATTTTCTGTCAATATCCCCCCAAGAGTCCGCAAAAATTGTGCAAACACCCTAGTTATACCACTCAGCACACTTTTCAATACATCATACGTTTCTGATATTTATCAATCTTCAAGGAAAATAGCTTACAGTCAGCTAATCCCAAAAAAAGTGACATAAGCAATCCCTCTAATTATTTCCCAATTGCTTTGACTTCAGTATTACAGTATTATAATATTCTAAGCAGCAACTTAGTTCTAGTTCTAGAGTTCGTGACCGAATTCAGTGGAGGACAATTTTGCGTCAGGCCCAAGACTTTCAAGGTCTGTAGTGCCCAGCAAGTAAGTAAGTAAAGAGCAACATTCAAAAGTTCAAACTAGGGAAGTGTAAATAGGGTAAAATTTAATACTTTCAAAACCAAGACTTGCCTTATGTCAACAAAGCACAATCCATCAATACCAAACATTCTATTCAAAAATCTAAAAATCGAAGTTTTGAAACGAAAACTTTTGTGTCACGATCGAAGGATCCTGCGAAATGTTTAGTATTCTTAAACAGAAGTACGAAATAATTTACTTTTTTCAACTTCTTATTAATATATTCCGCTCCGACTTGAAAATAACTCGCATATTTGGGGTGGTGCACCTAGTATCAGCCTACAGTACGTAGATAAGAAACGAGCCATCAAAGTTATCTGATGGAGATGTTATACAATAGCTAACATGATTATAAATTGTATACACCTTTTTGTAAATTGTTGGTAATTGTTGGTAGTTGAGTAATTGCTTTGAAGAAATATAAAATATTATGCCCAAATAGAACCATTTCTACGTAATGCTCGTAAGGAAGCCTTTTCCCATAAATTTGTTGTGGAGCCCCTTCGAAACAAAACTGTAAAATACAGAAGTTCTTTCATCAACCGAATCTCTAAACTGTAATGTAGGTACGGTAAGGTATTTCGTTTTATGTGTTCCCACAAACATATAACTTACAAGCTTTCAAGAGACGAGTAAATAAATATCTTTTAAGCTGTCTGTAAATTTCATATATACTAACTTTTCTATTATATTCTATTTTTTTTTTTTATCTTTTAAATTTGACAATTAATAATAGACTCCAAACATTCCTTTTCAGGTCCAAAATTTTGACTCCAAAATTAGGACAATCAAATTAAGAATGTACAGGAGCATGATACAATCGTTCTTATCCTTTCGCAGGTATAAGCCTGGACAATGACAAATTAAAAGTATTTGAAAGAAGAATACTGAGAAAAATGGCGAATATCAAGTATAATCAAACGAGGAGCTAGAATCACTAGTTGATGGACACAATATTTTAAAATTTATTAAGGCACAAAGACTAAGATGAGCCGGACATGTAGTGCAGACAAATAAACAAAGGATGCCAAAAATAATATTAGACGCAATACTGTACTGGAGGTAGACCAAGATCAGGATGCCTAGACGAAATCGAGGACAACACTCAGCTGGATAGCTGCACAAGATAGAGCAGAATGGAAGAAAATTGTAAACGAAGTTAAGGCTCACCTTAATTCAACTAATATTCGTCTAACCTTATTCAACTAATAGTTTTTTATTTGTTTTCATTTAGACTACTGCAAAAGTAGTCAAGATCATCTGTTGTGGGTTGATCAGATGTTAAAGAAGAAAATGTTTTCCTTTTGAAATATAAATATGTATGTTAATTTTAATTTATTGTGAAAATATTTAGATATACAGAGTGTAAGTTATACTAGAACGCTTTTGATAAACAGGTTATGGGTAGTGTGGTTGTATTCTGGTTTTTAATTTTTTGTTAATAAAATTCGAAGTTTATTTGAAAATAAACTACTCATAAAATTTAATAATCATAAATTTCGAAATTTATTATATTTCGTAATTATTAAAATTTATTTCAATGTGATAGTTAATTACTCATACATAAATGCTTACATTAAATTCCATATGTATATATAAGAGTAAATTTGGTCAACTCTATACAATTTGACATGATTTGAATCTAATTTCTCGTAAATTTATTTTATTTACTGTTTTATATCCTTTATATAGGTATATATATATATATTTATAGAGTGAGTACATTTATACATTGAAAAAATATAAAATATTTTCTGAAGTGTCCTTAATTCTGTGATGTGCATTGTACATACTGTATAATTCTAATTCAACAACATTACTTTTTGATGGAATTTAAATTTTTTTGTTTTTTTTTTGTTAATGTAATATTTTGAATTTTTTCCATTGAGTACAATATGTCCATTTAATGAATGAAAAGTTAAATATAAAAAACAAATAAAATAAAAATTTAGTGTAATTTTGAATGGCCTTTGAATGATTATTGAAAAAACTTTAATGTTCCTCAACCTTCCATCGTTCCGCACTCCTCAATCAACAAACTTATTATTTACTTGATAGAATGTGGACATTTTATTTGTTGTAAATTCAAAAAATAATCCTTTAGAATTCTAAGAGTGAGGTTTTTTTTTAATTTCTATTCAACTATTTCAAAATTATCATCAACATCATTTTTGAAAAGATGTCATATAGAAGTATAGGAGTATGAGAAGTTCGAGAAATAGGTATACTATTTTTTGACTTTATAACAAATCATCATTGAAAACACCACTTTACTGATTCAAAAACTTCAAAGTTTATTTCAAAAATAAATTCATAGTCTCATGCTTGGAATTTTACACCCACTTAATTCTTCTTCTCTAGGATTTATTTTTCAAAATGTAATTTTTTTTTTCGGTAGAAGCATCGCACCCGAAAATTGTTTCGTATAATCAAGTTGAAAATGAAGTGTTACAAATTTTGTAAATCGTTAGTGTTGTTGTTGTTGTTATTTTTGTTTTAATAGTTTTTGTTTTGAATAGCCTTGGGTCATTTTATATTGATACGAGGAAGATAATTTTGTTGTTGTTGTTCTAGTTCATCTATATGCAACATAATGGACTTATCTTTTGTAGTAGAAAATTAAACTCTTTATAGAAAATAGCTAAGTAAAAGTAGTTTTTTTTGTATAGAATTTGTGGGTAAATGGGTGAAAGAATGTATAGTGATGTGATGTGATGATTTTATCATGGTTTTATTCTAAAATAATTTTTGGGAAGAGAAATATTATAAAATAGAAAAGTAGTAGAGTTGCCAAGAGTGTTGAATAAATTTAGGGTTTGTTAAAAAAGTTAATTTATTTTTATTTACGGTTAGAATGCACATATGTTACGTGACCTAAGAATAATTTCGAGCCTAGTGCTAGTTGTTATATATTGGTAGAATGTTGAAGTGAATCATGAAGTGAACTAGTTTTTTAAGATAATTTAACACTAGTTTTTTAAGATAAAATAAATGGCTTAAAATGACTCAGAGGTTTCTTTAAGATTTAACTATTACAAATACTAACAAGATTTACTATATTATTAAATAATATTATTTTTCTATATGCATTTTATATATTTAATTTTTTTTCGTTAATTGTAATACACCGATTGGAAGGGTTTTACCCTCTTCCGCTTTGGGGTTCTCCAAAACCTGTAGCGCCTTGGTGTTGACATGTTGCAGCAATCTTCATACATGTGTGATTTCAGTTTTTTTAATTACTGCAGGCACCTGGTCGATGTGTAAATCTCGGTGTATGTCGCTATATCTGCTAGGTCTGGGAAAATTTACCATATTCCTTGGCACCTTGTTTTGGAATCTTAGAATGGATCTAATATGAGTTTTGGCCGCGCATCGCCATATTTGGCTACCATATACCCAAATCGGTTTTAGTACTTGATTATAAATAAATAATTTATTTTCTGTAATTTTTTGTTTTTACATGAGCTTTCTTCCACTTACATTTAGCGTCAAAATATCATACCAAGTGTCATACTTGACTGCGTTCTCATAGCTTTACCATTAATGTTTATATAATAATTGGTTCATCATTTATGTGAACTGACTTTTATTTAGTTTTATACGCCAGTAATTTGTCTGTTTAACGACTCTATCGATTTCTATTTGAAAATTGTTTGACACTCCGTTTATGCCAGAATTAGCTGGGCTGATGCATTCTATAATTTGGGCTAATAAATAAAGTAGTCTAGAACACTGCCTTCTTTCAATACTGAATACTCATTTTCTTGCTTTATGCGAAATAACCTATTTGAGATGTAGAATTCTGATAGCTGTAAAACCAAATTGATAATTTGGTATTGAATTTCTACTTTCTATTATTGGTTTTAATCTCTTAAGGAGAAGCTTTCCAAATAATTTTGATATTACTGGTAATAATGATATTGGTTTGTATGATTTTACTTCAATTGTTAGTTTTCCTGGTTTTAGGATGATTATTACCTCCGCTACTTTCCAATTACTAGGCACGGACAACTTGATTGCAACGTTGATTAAGTGACTCAGCATGAGAATACCTTTTTTGGACAGATGCTTAAGAATGTCGCAAGTTATTAAGTCAAATTCACGAGTTTTTTTGAACCAACGTTTAACTTTTTTTTTCTTTGTTATTGTATTCTAGATCTACCGTAGAATTTTTGGTCAATAAGCCAATAAATGCTTTTCGTCTTGAGTTTTGGTTGTTAAAAGTTAGCCTTTTGTCTATGTGTAGCCCAACGTATTTGACCTATAATACCTTTTTTAACGAGAAAGTTACATATAGACCTCTACTCTCATTGACCCTAATTTTCCACTTAAAAAGCATTCCTGATGAATCTGCTGCAATTTTTCTTGCTAATTTGTAGATACGGTATGTGAATTTGGATGACTACTCAAATTATAGTATTGTCTGCGAAGGTGGATGTTTATGTGTTCCCGTTTTCCGGTAGACAAGACGTCTTATATCTACCTTGTGGAATGCCAGCATTGATATCTTGTTCTTCTGTTAAATAGGATTTGAATTTAACTCTAAAGCGTCTATTGGTTACGAATTTAGTAGTAGATCATACTGAACTGGTAGCTTTTGTTTTATTTTATAGATTAATCCGAATGTCTTGGCGAAATCCAAAACCACGGCTGAACAAAACTTTCGTCAACTTGAAAATCAAATTGGTGCAGGCGAATAACTCCATTGTTTTTTATATGAGTCATAATTTTATGTACCTTATGTTATTTGGGTTTAGCTGTTTTCAAATATTAATTGAAATTTGCATCATTAAATTAACGTAGTGTCTTCACGTGAGAGTAGCTAGCAATTGTAAAAAACTAACTATTTGTAACGTAGGTGGAGTATAATTATGATCATAGCGACATCTATTTACCTTTCGAAATTATTTATAATTGATATCTATTATTTATTCACTTATAAATAAATGAAAATTAGTATGTAGCTACTAACAAATAGTTTTTAAAAATATTTAAAACAAAAGCTGTGTTTTTTCACAAATTGGGTTAAGTTTGCATTTAATACAGCTCTCAAATTTAATTTTTTTTATTGAGCTTTCAAAATAAAACTGTAAAAACTATTATAGCTAATTTAAGAGAATTTTCCATGTGTTACATTACTGACCCTATAAACTATGATAAAATATAATAACTAAAATCCAATCCTAATCCAAATCCAAAAAAAAAATTATTTAGGTTGTTATCGTTCTATTACCATATGTCAATTAATTTATAGAGTTTTATTATGAGCCCATCAACCTCCTGGGTTTTGTTGGTTCCATATTGGCATGTTATTATTTTAAATCCAAATTCAAAATCACAACTATTTCAGTTTAGATTATTTTATCTTTATTAATAACAAATAAATTTTGATGTCAAAAGTTTTTTTCATTTTCCGCCATTTTCGCAGGTAAAGAACTATGCCTGTTGAGAAAATAAGTAGTTGAAAAAATTAAATTTTTTAAGTAAATAATTATTTATTTACTTCATCAATTTTTCATTAAATAATCTTTGATTATCAATCACACTGACACTTATAAATACAGTTCGACATTAGTTGTTATAATGAAGTATTTTTTTTTAGGACAGTTAGTAAAATATTTGAATATCTTGCAACTATTAAGCGAGTCACTCTCACGTGCAGACCTCGGTATAAAATATAACAATTCAAATGAACTCTATTGAAATGTCATTTATAATTTACAGATTTTACTAATGAAAGGCAATATTCGACGATATTACTTTATTGAACATTTATTGATCAAAATAGAAAATTTCTTCAGTAATTTAACCATTTTGCGGTCATAGACATTTTAATTTTTCCTTATATCACTTTTTTAACCCATTTCATTCATTTTAAGTATGAAATAGTTAAGTGTCATACATTACTCTCTTCATTCATGACATATTTTGTATATTGTGAAAATAATTTTCTATGGAAAATTTTCCCATAACATTTTTGATTCTCTTTAAATTTTCTTTTTCAATTTATATTATATATTGTTCAATAATGATGTGGAGACATTACTATGATGATGATTGAATTTCGAAAAATAAAGATTGAATTTAGAAGAAGAGATTTTTTATGAACCATTTTGAATTTTAGAATATTGTTTGGTACAACCTATTTAAAATTTCAAATAATTACCAAAAAATGTCACAAAGATTGAATTTTGTATATAAAACAAAAATAAAATAAAATGATATGGTCATGTGTTGCTGTTGCCCCCTATTTAAATTTTTGAAGTAAAGTTCAAAAGAAGGTTAAATGACAAATAAGTTAAATTTTCATTTTTGTTTTAGAGTGTAATGAACTCTCTTTTATTTAAGGTAGTATAATAATGAATATTCTGAAAAATTTAATAGTATTTAAAATTATATAAAATTGTATTGACGTTTTCAGATTTAATATATAGAATATAAAAATAGAAGAAAAAAAATATTGGTTAGAAATAGTGATTTGGTTTAGAATAATAATTTTAGATATTTATTTTTAGACTTATCAGAAAATATTTATATTGAAAACTAGTAGCACGAGACGAGTAATTTAATTAATATCGAAATAGTTTTTAAAAATTAATGCACGATGAATTCACGAAAAAAAAGATACGAATTCGATATAGCTGTCTTGTATTATTTAACTTTACTGTTTTATCATTAGAGTTAGCAAACCTATACATAACTCGAGTACAAATACAATTAATGAATTTACTAGTAATATACAAAAATCTAAGACTTTAGAATCTAAGACCTAGAAGATTTTCACCTAGTTTTTTTTTTTTTTTTTTTTTTTATGCATAGCCAAAACACTAGGTGGGAACCTTTTATACCGATTGGTACGTTTGGCTAGGGTGGGAAAGGAAAATTTGGAAAGGAGGATGGTAAAAGGGAAGGAGGACAATTACGAACGAAGGTGTTAATGTTCGTCTTGAATTTGTTTAGATCATAAACATAAAATTTGTCATGTTTTGGGAACACATAAGATGGAATTTGGTTCCACATTCGGGATGTTGAAGTTATAAACGAATTTCCATAACTTGTCTTTTGCCATCTAGGGATTTCAATGGTGTAGGGATGAGCACATGCTGCCCTTCGTGTTTCGCGGGGGAAACGCTTAAGTAGAGGTAGTATAGATTTAATTTCCACTGAGCATGTGCCGATGCCTACGAGATATCTATAAAAAAGTGAGAGAGCTCCGACTATACGACGATGTCCAAGAGGAGCAAGATGGGCTGTCACATTTGGGTCGTTGATTAGACGAATAGCCCATTTTTGGACTTTATCCAAATGTTTTAACGCAATACTAGAGGCGCCAGCCCATATGTGAGAATTGTACTCCATTTTGGGTCGTATGAAAGCTTTATAGATTTTCAAGAGGTCACAGGGGGAGAAGTAAGCCTTGCAGCGGCTAAGAAAACCCAAATATTTGGCTGCGTTTTTTGCAACATCAAATATATGATCATTCCAGATCATTTTTCGATTAAGGTGCATACCTAATATGCTTAAGCTTTCAAACCGCTGAAGTTTATCTTCCTGAAACAAAGGAGTAGGATCAAAAATGGAAATTTTTCAGGAGATTGTACAGCTCTGAGTTTTAGAAGAGTTAAACTCGACTCTGTTTTTTATGCCCCAATTAGCTATTGCGACCAAATCGTGGCTGAGGGAACTAGCCATGATGTTTCTTTTGGTTGACACAGCGGTGGATGTAGCTTCAGATTTTTTATGAAAATCGTAGGAGGCTACTAGGGTGCTTTCGTCTGCAAAGCTGTGGATTGGACTGAAAGTGGTTTGGAGCAAATCATTTATAAATATAAGGAATAGGGTAGGTGAGAGAACTGATCCTTGGGGAACACCAGCGTTTATTTGGAATTGATCGGATTTAAATCCGTCAACTAAGACTAGAA
The DNA here is from genome assembly GCA_963942445.1 of Argyra leucocephala. NCBI lineage: Eukaryota > Metazoa > Arthropoda > Insecta > Diptera > Dolichopodidae > Argyra > Argyra leucocephala. The sequence continues at coordinate 45,255,489 of OZ012678.1, read as the reverse complement.
TCGCACGATTCGAGAGGAAACTTTCAATCCATTTGAGAGAAAGTTACCTATAATACGAGTCTGTTACAAACTGATACGGTATCATTCTAATTCTTTAATATTATTTTAAAGTATATAAAAGGTAAATTGGAAAATAATAACTAAATTTTAATACGTTATACAAACTCGTTGCATATTGCTGATGGCATTGTCAGTCTCATATCAACAATATATTGTGCTGATCTGTGTAAAAAATATAACTAAAAAATTAGGAGCAAGTATATACAATAAACTAACAAACAGGAAAATGCAGCAGTCAAAAATATCATCCCACTACATGAAATGAAATTAACAATAAATATATAATTCATTCATTCGGTATGCACAAAAAAATTCAGTAATGAATTTAAGAAATGCAACTTAAATGTAATCACTACTGGCAGAAACTTCAAATTGTGCAATCTGTTAGAATCTACCAGAGATAAAAAAATATAACAGAAGTATAAGTGACAAAAACTTACATAGTGCAATCCAAGAGGTTAATTTCCAATAACATATAAGGGAAGTAAGTAATTATACGAATTTCAGCTCAGCGGTAGTGTAGCATATATTTAAAGAGCAACATCACATCAACTAAAATAATTTAAATTTAATTAGATATGTATGAGAGTTTAGCTGTACCCACAAAACAAGTTAACAATAGACTTAATAATGATGTATGTAGTAGGTTCTCACCTCAATTTACATTAATTAAAAATTAAAATTATGTTCATAAGATAATAAATATAATCACAAAAGTTATTAAGTAATTAAACTAGCTTAAATTTAATAAATAATTTTATTAATATAAAAAAAAAAATTGTAAATCCTGTAACACAATTAAGGTTTTAGATATGATTGTACACAAAATTAACTAAAAGGGTTCAAACTATATAAATATAAGTATTACTAGGGGTTCCTGTTGAATAATTACAATTCTAGTTGAAGCCAAATTTAAAGTTTTTAAAAGAATAGTAATTTACGTACTGACATAGACTTCGCACAATAAAGCACAAACCACTCATGTTTAATATAAAGTTTTGAGGTTAGTAAGTTTTGAGTTTGGACACATAAATACACCTCCCTCATATACTGTTCCGATATATTCCCTATAGTCAGTAACATTTAATGGATAAAATTACTAAAAATAAAATATTTTTGTAGATAAAGAGGCATTATACATATTTTTAGCCAAAACTATATGATTACTACAAATGAACAAAATATAGGAAGCAATAATTTGAGACAGTTACTTAAAAAAATTAATAGAATAAATTTCCTTTAATTATGTATACAAATAATAGGATGTTGAATGACATAAAATGGATATATTTTATTTAAAAGTTAGCATATTATAAAATAAAATAAAAAATATTTCAACCGGTATGCGCATTTCTGTTGCATATATGACACTTATTTACATATTAAGTTTAAGTAACAGTTCATCAAGGAGAAGCGAGATAAAATGAAAAGGTGTTTACTGCGCAGGTCCTTAAATGCTTATCTATTATAACTATAGATTGTAAATATTTTAATTATTCGCAAGCACTGATGAAAGAAGTAAGCTCCTACGGGGATATAGGTATTTGCATAATAAACATAAATTAGTTGTGAAAGAAAATTCGACTTTTAATTAAAATAAAAAAATTAAATATACCACTAAAACAAATCTGATTTTCAAAACTACATATACTTCCAAGTAGATGGGTGTGAAGTATGAACTATGAACGTATGGAGGGTATGAACATATATGGTGTAAACTTCAAAAGTAAATTTTGTTCAGAATATTTGGTGCGAGAAGATAAGAAAATATAGGATATATGAGAATGTAGAGCAACGAACGACTTAATCCGGGATAAAGAGTATATTATATGCTTAACCAAATAACAAATATTCAAATAGGTTTGAACTAGCTCAAAAATAATGACATAATATATTTTGTAATCTTCTGGCACCAAATATTCTGCACAGATTCATTAATGCTATACATATTATTGCTATTATAACGTACACAGAAAGCAGAATACCATAATTGGAATGGCTGAACAACATAAATTGTGACAAAAGCGCGTTTTTTTTTTTCTTTATTAACAAAAAATAATTTTTACATTATATACATTGGTATTTGTATAACAAAATTTTATCCATTAAATTATTCATTATTGGAGAAAAAATTAATATATAGAAAGATTCAGACCTTAGCCTAGCTGTATGGTCGTATAGTTAGTTACATTTTAAGAGTTATCAACAAAATAAAAAAAAAATAAAAAAAAATAAGTTTTAATTTAAAATAATAAAAAGTAGATTTTTCTAAATATTCAATAATACTAAATTTATTAATACGAAATTTAAAAACTAGCAGCATTCCAACATTCTTTCCCTATTACATTATTTAGTTTATTTGAATTAAGTTTTAAAGTTTGTGTTCTGATTAGTTTTTAGTTTTTTCCTTTCCCTTCGCACTTTTTTTTACAATATTTCTTCTTTAATTTTTAATTTTTATTCTTTACTTTTATGTTTTATTTTTATTTTTATACCGCAAGTAAGTTTTCGATTTTCCTTTTAAATAAACTGAATGAATTTATGTTTTTTAGGTCGTTCTGTAGAGTGTTAAAAATGCTTAAACTGTTGTATACGCAGTTTGCTTTTTGTACACAATGAAAGATAAAAATTTGAGTGATTCCTAGTGTTATGGCTATGTATGTCTATATTCCGATTGAGTAAAAATGTGTGGTTAATTATATTGTTTATAATTTTGTATGCAAGATAGTACATTTCACGTTTACATATGTTATTCAAACTTATGTATCGTTCACTATATAATAAGTCCGTAGAATATCTTGGTGGAAAGAAATTAATAATTTTAATAGCTTTTTTAGGTATGACATCCAACTGTTTGATTTTTTAATTAACAGTTCGGTAAGATCGAACAATCGGTAACAGTAAGATCGAACTTAACAGTTGGATGTCATACCTAAAAATGACACTTTTTTGACACCATTTTTTTTTTTAGGTATGACATCCAACTGTTAAGTTTGTGGAGCGTTACTCCAAATGGAATTCAGGTATATAATATTAGAGGATATGTATGAAGAGTATATTGTATAAAGGGTATTGGTATTAATATATTTCTTCAGCCTTCTTAAAATAAAAATGTAAGGAGTGACTTTTTTAATTACATAATCAATATGTTGTCGCCATTTCATTCGTTATATATGATTGACATTAAGCCACTTACATAGTTTTTCCAATGAATTAATTAAATTATGTTTATAATTGCATTTTGCTTTCTAATTTAATCAATAATCATTTCGTTATATATAAAAAAGTGCAACATTTGATGTAAAAATTTCTCAATTTAAATACTTAAGCCAGTTCGTTCACAAAAAAGTAGAAAAATTTAAGTAAGTAAGATATACTCTTATGATCAATAATATGATCTTATTGGAATAATATAACAGTGAAATTCTATGTTTGACAGGCTAAGATTGAAATAGCTATTGTATCACATTTTTATCTTCCTCACTTTTCTTTAGTTTTCTTTTAAAATCATGTTATTTGAGGAAGAATTGTAATAGACCTTGATTATAGTTAAACTAAATAATTTCTGAGAAACTGGGACATCACAAGTATACTTTTTTTTTTTAAATTCATACATTTGTTTGAATAAAATTTGACCTAAAAACTGTAAATGTGAATGCAACTGATGTATACGTATGTAATACAAATTGCATAATTAATTCCTATTACCATGAAATTAATAATTTAATATCCTTTTAAATTTACATAATTAACTCGTAACATAATAATTGCTAATAAATGCTAATGATTTTTAATTTGTTTTTGTTTTTTTTTTTCGTAATAGTGAAATCACTATGATTCCAGAACAAAACAGAAATTATTACCCCTCCTGATATAATTTATTTTCGTTTTTTTTTTCCTATCCTTTACAGTTATGAATTTATTTTTAGCAAAACTCTGAAATGTAATAAGTTTGTAAATATTTTCATTATTATTATCATTTTTTTTCTTTTTAATTGAATTCTTAAAGGAAATTTTGTTTTTGAATATCCTTCTATGGTACTGATATCTACTCTGATGTGGTTGTTTTCTTCTTAACATTAAATTGCAGATACCTTGACTCTTATATCTATATATTATATAGAACTGTATAAAATGTAATGTTTGTACGTTTATCATCATTATAATTTTTTATGGACTTTTGATGCAAACATATTTTTTGTTTTAATTACTTCCTTTCTTTTTTTTTGTTTTTTTATGAATTTAGATGCATGTACTGTTATGTGCTAAAATAAGTGAAACAGTACTAAAATTTGTTTTTAGAAGATCTAAACATAAAGGGAACACGTTCAATCTAAGGAAAATTATGAAAAATACTTGTAATACGAAGTATTTTCTCTTGGTAATCCCAAGATTGCATAAAGCCGGTTCGCAGTCCCAACTTCAAGAATGTGAAATTAGGCCTAGTGTGTTTTTAAATAATCATAATACAACTTGAATAAATTTAAGGAAAATATTGATATCTTTAAAGTTTAAATTCCTACTTTTGGAAGGATCACTTACTATGGACCATCACACAAGTAGTTTAAGAAACATCGATAGGCAAACGCTATTCAACTGCTACATTAACAGATTTTCTGAATTAGAATTACAGAGGAAGATTTTTTTGAATACGGACGATTTTCTATTTGCCAGACAAAACCAGTAAGAATTATAAACCTAAAAAAAATGCATAACTGAACCATACTCAAATTAACGGTCAAAACAGACAAAAAATAAAGTATATTCTTTTCAAATCGAGTCGTTAAATATCAAACATAATGAACGAAATATAGTAAAACCGATAAGATGTAAATATTATTGATTCCAAATTATTGACTATGAACTTAACTAGAATAAATAAATCTACAGCCAGTTAGGAAAAGGTAGGAGAATTGCAGGTATGTTCAAAAGAATCATCATCATCATCAATGTCCTGTAACCCCATTCATGGGGCATAGGGCGGAAGTAAAATCTTTCCATCCGCTTCTATATGCGGCTAAACTCTTCAATTGTTGCCACGTTATTTTCTGGGTACTTGTTTCGGCTAATACAGTTGTTCTTAATGATTTCCTTCCGACGCGACGTATACCCTGAGGATTCCATTGAAAACATTGTTTCGTGATGTTCTTATCAGGTTTCGCCAGAGTATGCCAAATCCAACACTATTTCCTCTGTCGCATATCCACGTTTATTTGTTTTTGCTTCCTTTTTTGCCATATCATTTTGTTGGAAATGGTTTGTTGCCAACGAATGTTCTGGTGATGTTAATTGAAACTTTCCATGTTTCTCAAGCGTACCATGTTTCTCAAGCGTTTTACATTTGCAATGAATATTCTTAATTTTGTGCGCAGAGATATGTTACTTGCCTTCCATATTTTTGAGAGTATCCCAAAAGTAGTACGGGCTTTGCTGATGCGGGCTTCAATATCCAAATCGGCACCTCCATCTCATGACATGATTCTGCCCAGGTAATTGAATGTAGTCACCTTTTCGATTCGCGTTTTTTCGGATGGATCGGCGTGAATTGTTTGCATGATTTTGGTTTTAGCTGCATTAACTTTTAGGCTCGCACTTTTTCCTGTGGCATACAGCTTTTAAGATTTTTAAAGTATATAAAGTTAATTAATAGTATTTTGTACACTTTGTCAAACCAATATGCTAAGTACATAATACTCTGTATAAAAATATCAATAATTGAAGAAATGTTGACAGCCAGATTTGATGACGCAAAAAATCGAAAATTGCAATTATTGTATTTTAGGTATTTTAGTATTTTAGGTTTATAGATAGGAAGAACCTTAGTAATTCTCAAATTAGTTATGAAACTACTGCTAAACTATTATATTATGACAGCATTGATATTTAAACAAATTTACATGAGTTAAATTGTGCTAACAAATACTTACAAGGAATTATTGAATTGATTTGATTGAGTCAACCGGTTGAGGATCAAAATTTGAAGAAAAAAACAAACGATTGAGGTAGGTTAGGGTTAGTTTGGTTGTACCGAACTATATTTTTTAATTTGAAATGGCATATGCTATTCAGCCTGTTTCCACGAGTATTCTTCACTACAACTTTAGCACACGTTTTATACTCTCTTAACTACAAACATATTTTGTGGCTAGCAATTTTCTGTTTTCTTGAAAATTAAAATACTGTACAAAAATTGTTGCGCTAAACGATCTTCAAACATCAATATATAGATACCAAATAAATTTTTTGAGTATAGGGTTAGAAAAATTTGAAATTTATTCGCTGTATTTTTTTCTTGGTTAAATAATGGAAATTTTTGTGCACACCGATAAATAAAACTATTCAAAGAATACAAGTAGAAAAGTGCAGTAAGTTATGAAAATTCTGAAAGAATACTCGTGGAAAAAGAGCTCATTATAAGATACATTATTTGATATTTCAAAACATAATTATGTCGTTGGTGCCATTAGATTTGTTTTCATACATTTTTTGTTTTTATTTTTGTATCTTATCAATTTTTAAATTTAATTGAATTAAAATAAAACAGTTCCAATTATAGCATATTATGAATATAAGTTCTTGATTTATCATTATGATCTAAGTATCAAACCCAAAATGCCGATAAGGTGTAAACGAAAATTATTTTTCCAATAATTTATTAATTATTAAAAAAAAGTATTGTTACTATTCTTTTGTACAGAACTGTTGTTTGTACATATTATGTTTTTATGTTACGTGAATTTCTTTTTAATATTAAAATTTCATCTTCATTAAAGGCAAAAACAAAAAGAAACAAAACTGAAACATTTCCCTATTGTTGCTAAATTTTGTTGCTTACTTTTTATTTTCCTATTATATATTTATTTATTTTTTTGTTTTTCTTTTACCGCTAAGATGCTATTGGCTCTAATAATGTTACAAAATTTATTAAAAAAAAAAAAAAAAAAACAACTTACATATGTTGTTTGCTACTAAATAAACAATATAGCAGAGATACATAATAATATAGAAGAATACCACATACGTATATAAAGAAAATAATAACTGTGCTATTCTCATTTCCATAGAAAGCAAATAAACTGCCATCTGATGCTCAACAAATGAATTATTATTATATGCATTTTGCATCCCTTTTGTCTTTTTTTTTTGTTTTTTTTTCATATATATATATTTTTTTAGTCCTTTTCTATGGTAAGGTTTCGTTTTCCTTTTAATTTGTTGGTTTTCATTTCTTATTTTGTATTTTAATGCATTTTGCATTTGTTTTTCATTTGATAAATTGAAGTCCTTAGGTAGGGAAATTTGTATATTAGTATGTAAAAAAAAAATACAGAAGAAATGAAAATAAATATGTTTGTTTGTTGTTTTATTTTATTTTTTTTGTATTGTTAGAGAACAGGATAATAATTTCATATTAGTTAAATTAATTAGAGGATTTTGAGTTTCTTGTTTTATTTATTATGCAAAGAAAAAGAAAAAGAATGAAGAAGCAAAGAAATTTTATTTGACAAACAGTGTAAAAATGACATAAAGGTTATTTGTATTATTTTTTATTGTTAATATACAGGCACATGTACGTATAAGTTTAATTTGAGTTAGGTTAGGAAAATTGACGAAAATTGTAACAACCAGCAATCTACTAATACTCTTAACATTATATTTGAATACGAATTATTCTGGGCTATTAAAAATTGCTAAAATCAAGCCACATTTAAAATCGCACATACGGGCATAGCCCGAATGCCTTAATATTTTGTTTCATTTAATTTTTAGTTTAATCGAGAATGTATTTAAAAAATGTAATGCTATGACGTGAATGTTGAAAAGAGATACAAAATTACCAAGTTGTGCTTAACAAATTTTATCCAGTTATGTACTCCAGATTAGCTTACGTAGCTGAAAAATACTGAACGAATATTATTACGGATTCCGAAACCAAAGATCAATATTTAACCAAATATTCATTATGATACAAAGCATAGAGTGAGACATGTTATGAACATCTCAAGCAAGACCTTTACAGCATAAATAAAAGTTGTTAGAAATTTAAGAATACCACAGAAATTAATAAACCTTTCAAAAGTATGTTCCGAATGCCCAATACCCAAAGCTAAAATTGTAATACGAAACCAAATAACCCAAATAAATTTAAAATAGTATTCTTTAACGGCATTATTATTCAACATAATAATCCTATATTACGGTATAGGCAAATTTGAAAAGAAAAGCAGTATATTCAATATCATAACCCAACTAATCACACATGCGTTTGATATAGGCAAAACATCACAGTCAATGCGAGTACTATCTGGAAATATTTATATGCTTTAAATACCTTGGAGCAACAATGAAAATCGATAATAGGATTACAATACTTATTTCTACCTAAATACAGTCCAGAAAGAGATACAGCTATGTTAACAGAAAGTTTCTACCGTCAACTTATATCAAGAAAAGTTAAAATAAATACAAAAGTGTATATTCGACAGAAAAAGTTTCGAAAAATACTGGGCTTAAAATTTTTAAAGAATACAGAGTATGTACTTATAACCGACATTCATTCATACAATAAGAAACTATATATCTGCCATTTAGTGCTCACGAAAAAAGCTACTCCGCATTTGCACATCCAATTCAAGCTGGACTTCCGCAATGTAGGGTCGTAGGTCCATTGCTATAATTATTGTATATGCCTACCAACAATCAAAGGACCATTTCTACTTTTGCAGACGATACAGCGTGTTCTCAAATAGATTCAACATATGTTTTAAAACATTTTTTAGAAGGAATATTAAAATGGCGAAATTTATGGAGAATCAAAGTTAACGAAACGAAAAGTTCCCAAATATACACGCTGGGTATGAATGCATATGAATCGAAACAAAAAAAACTCAATTGAAACTTAAAAGCAACAAAATAATTTGGCTCTTGAATATAAAATCTAAACTAAAATTAGAATACAAAGTATTTCTATATAAAAGCATACTCAAGTCAATTTAGAGTAATGGATTACAACCATGGGGAACGGCAATATTGTAAAACGAAAAAGAACACAATCGAAAATATTAAGAACCATAACGGCTGCACTATGGTATGTCAAAAATGCTAACATACGCAAAGATTTAAATATCCCTACAGTCGAAGAAGGGATAAATAGAATTGGAAGAATTTACACATCAAAGCAGGGAAACCATCCCAACTCACAAGCAAGTTAGTTTCTATATAAAAGAAAAATACAATAAACAATAAATAAAGGCAAAAATTAAAAAGAAAAAACTAACAGCGAGCTCAATAATCTAATTAACAATGAAGAAATTATACGGTTTGAAAAAGTCGAAGACAAGCAGTGTAACTTAATAGAAAGTCCGATAGTCAGTATTGCATTTTTCAGGGAGCTGATAAACAAACAGGAGGTAGTGTATTTTCAGATAAATATAAAATGGAAATATTCTTGAGTGATTTGGCTGATCCATGAGTCTAATCACATAAAGCTAGCTACTTTCATTTTAAAATTTTATCCGTTCTAACAGCAGATATTTAATGCGAATATTATTTAACAGCGACTTTTACTAATTTTTGGTGTTCAACCAAATACTTTCACATTAGTTTTTACATTAATTCATTCACAAATACAAAATGCCAATTTCTCGTACTATTAAACGCCAAGATTTGAATTCTAGCATTTTAATGATAATGATTGAAAATTCCAGCAGAAGGTGATAATTGATTCCTCCCTACAAATGAAATGAGCAATATTTACAAAAGATTCAGACCTGGGAGAGGGCTTGTGACGAGAAATGCGTGCTCAAACAAAACTGACTTAAATTTAGTAAAACTAAAACGACATTTGTATTTTTGTTGTTGTTTCAATTTGAATGATTTTCAGTCCATAAAATAAATGCATTAAGGGCAAATCTATCAATTAGATTCGAGAATAAAACTACTAGCCAACGTTTAGTTTGACGCTCACAACAATACGTTCACATCATTTGATCTACCATATGTACTTCCCCTCTCTGAAGTTTATATGCAATATGATCTTCCAATTTTTTTCAATCACGATGCAAAGTGGGTCATTATGGTTATCCAAGAAATGGAATACGTTATGTCATCTAAATATTCATCAGGAGATCCTGAGCTAAAATCATAGCCCGACATAGACATTGTGCAAAGTTTTTTTTTTTGAATTATTCTTTGACATTAATTTGGAACACATTTTAGCTATAACTTAAAATAAAATTGTAGTATGCTGTTATGAAAACGAAGTTACTCTACAACTGATGAAGTTTTCTACTATTAAATTAGCTGATGTAGTCGTATAACAAAAAGAAAACATTTGCTATCGGATTGTGTATATGGTGGGAACAACATATCCCTCAAAAGAGCCGAAGTTTTAATGTTTGTTAAAAATTTTTAGATTATGAGGTTGCAACTCTGGCCTCTTGATTATCCTGTCAAAAACTAGCTGAAATTCATGCCATAGGCAGAAAGAAAGCCATATAAAATCGATTTCAACCGAAAGATTTTTTCACTTTAAATTTAAACTTCTTTAGGTGAACAACCGACCCAAAGAGAAGGGTGTAATTCAGAGAACTAATAAAAACATTTTGAAGGAAGGCAAGTATAATTTTTGCAATTTTAAACAAATTGAATTTTTCAAATTTAATTTATTAAAAAATATATTAAAGTTGTAAAGTTTTTTAAATCTGAAACGGATACTAAATTTTTCCTTATACCAATATTGTTTTTTTTTTTTAAATTTCGAGACGAAGTTAAAGTAATAAATGGAAAAAACAAAAATCAAAAGTATCAAAATCAAAATAAAAATTTTAGAAATTGCCTGGACAAAATATTTTTGAAATTTTGAAGTTCAATTTCATGCCCAAATGATTTCATGTTTCATATTATCGATAATTTACTGTTTTCTTTCTCTTAAAATGTTTTAATATTATTTGTGAGTAAATGCATTTTATTTTTTGAAACACTATAAAACTATTAAATAATATATAATCTATATATGTATGTACTTACAATGAATACTTAATGATATCCTTTTTGATACTGATGGTGGTACACCATTTGATGCTATACACAAATATGAACCCATTTCACCACGTGATATTTTTGATAATTTCAAAACTTCACCTTTATAAACTGGAACTGAATATTTGAAGTTGTGTTTGTTTAAATTGTTAAGAAAATTTATAAAAACTTACCTAAAGTTTTAGTTCCAAGACTATCTTTTAAAATGATATCACCACCATCTTCACGTCTCCATGTTACAATTGGTTCCGGATATCCTCGCGCTCTTAAACAAATACAAAAATAAAACATATAAATACCATTAACAAACAATTTTACATTCATAATTGATATGAATAGAAATTTTAGAAAATTAACAGGGATGATAAGTAGTATAACTGTTTAAAATTAAATAGAGAAAAATATACAAAATTGACAAACAGTGAGAAGAGAAAAACGGCAGAAAAATGTTACAAAAATGTCACTTTTAGATTTTGATTTAGGTTCATTCATTTTATATTATTGTTTTTGTGTTGTTGTTTTTGTTCAAATGTCAAAATAAATATACGTAATTAGACATATTTATAAACTCATATATTCATCTAAACGTATGCATATATGGAAGGATACTTAGTAATATGCCTGATGAATATGTGTTGACAAGGGTTGTTGTATTGTAGGTTTTTTATTGATTTTTGAATTGTTAAAATTTTTCCTTAAAAGATTAATGAGTGTTTTTGTTTGTTTGTTATTCTCTTCTTTTTTTTTATAGAATTTCGGAAATGGGTAAATTGGTTGATTAGTAGTAGAATGAGGAGACAAATAGACACTTTTTTCTCTGTCTCTTTTAAAATGGAAATAAAAACTGTTGCAATTTTTGTATTTAGTTGTTGATGTGTGGAAAAGGATGAAATTTATGGTTTTTTTCAGAAGGAATCGGTTGAAGGAGTAGGCTGTAAGAATGTATATTTTCAAATTTAGAATTTAATGGTTTTATAAATGAAATTTAAAAATATATTAAATTGTAGAATTATCATAAATTAAAAAATTTTTAGACGTTCGTAAGAATTTAATGTGAAAATTTTAATTGCCTTAAATATTTTGACCATTTACAAGAAAATTTTTTAAGTTATTAATTGTGAGAATATAATAGTCATATACATTGAGTCAACATTCAGCTGTGGTTATGATGTCATCTGACTAATTTGAAGATTATGATTTCAAATTTAATTTTCTGCATAAATATTGTGAATTTTTTTTTTCATTATTTCTTGAAATCAGTAGGTAATTCAATTTGCTTATTACTAAAATATTACTAAAATAAAAAAACTATATATTATTCAAATTCCAAAAGAAAACTTTTTATTTTCCTATAAAACAATACAACCCATTCTCTGAAGGAGATGTTGAGTAGTTTGTATGGCATTTGTTTTAAATTTGCAACATATAGTGGCTACCGGATTAGAGAACCCAACAGTTAACCGTCCATGATTGTTCCATTATTCTCCATTGTATTGGTGACTCTTTAGCTCGTTGCTCCTACTGTCTATTGGGTAGGTGCAGAATACCGCGGCGTTTAAGATGACCCACACCACTTGCAGCTAACGAGCTGTTTACTACCCTGTTTGGATTATGTAGGTCTAGGTTTCTTATTTAGTATTTGATGCTGAAGCTATTATATTCCTCCTTCATAGTTCTTATCTATAGATCAATATAGGCTTTATGGATATTAGGTGAAAAATATGCCTTACACAGGCTTAAAAACCCCAATCATTTTGCAGCGCTTTTTCGCAATATCGAAAATATGGTCATCCCAGAGCATATTTTGATTTACTCGCATTCCGTGATTATTTACAACTCTGTTTGCTCAGTCAGAAATTTTGGCTAAGTCTTCCTTTACCAATGGGTGACATTGTTTTTTTAGCGTAAGCTGAGGTAGTTGTAGTATTACATTTTTTAAGGAAATCGTAGAACGCTATAAAAGTGCTGTCATCTGCAAAACTATAGATCGAGTTGAAATTTGTTTTAATAAAAATAAGAAAGAGAGTTGGAGAAAGAACAGAGCCTTGTAAAATACCAGCATTGATTTGAAGTTGATATCAGATGTTATACCATCAACTGAAAGTCTAATGGCCCAATATGCAGTTGCAGATTGACCCATAATCCACTTTTGTAAGAGTTTATTACTATTATAAAATGACCCAAACGCCTATTTTTGGGATAATTTTTGTTTACACTTTAATGTCAAAATTGGTTTATTTCTTAAATATCCCATATTCATAACTTAGGTTGTGAACCTATAAGTACTTGCGTACCGTTGACTATTTGAAAAGGGAAGGATAATTAAAAGAAAAGAAAGAAAAAGGAAGAAAAGTTTTGTGGCAAAGAGCGACAATGTTGTTAATATTCGTCTTAAGCCCCTGTAAGTCAAAAATAAAAAAAATTCTTCACTCATTGAGAATGCTTCGATTGGGACGTATGGAAGATGATAATAGGGCAGTATCGTCCGCATATAAACTTTTATATCAATTTGGAGGTCTCAGTAAATCTGCTATGAATATGTTCTATCAAATGGAAACAAGTGATGAGCTTTGTGGTATACCTGCTGTAATATTTATGTTGTTTGATTATATTAGTCCGATTTTGAATATGACAGATCGATAAACTGGATAATTTCGGTAAACTGAAAATTCGTAATTACTTACTTATTTTGCTTGGAATGCACGTAACTAAAGCTACTTTCCATATTTCTGGAAAATAAATTAGTTCCATGCACTTGTTAAAAATTTTACTTAATATTTTATACCTTGTCTTTGACTAGTTTTTAAATGTAATATTGGGTACTTTGTCCTGACCGGGAACTTTTTTTAACTGCTTAATTGACAATATTATTGAACCACAAATAAGTAGTTATCATTTATTTGTGATAGAATGTACACTTCTTATTATGGTGGAATAACGTTTAATATAAAAAAAGTATGATTATTCCGACCATAAGGGTAACGTACATCTGCAATAGTTATATAAGTTAAGTTATATATTAATAAGTAGTATAATATGTATTACTAAATAGTTTTAAGTTCTTGTTATCTACGTTTAGTGCTTGAATTATTGTTTTATTTTATATATATATTTTTTTTTTGCCTAGAATATCATATTGTTAGATTTAGGACATGTTATCTGAATGAAATAAATTAACTTTTAATTTTAAAATTTTTTAATACCATAAATTTGAGTGTTTATTTATTTGTAAAGTTTTGTGATAAAATAACCCACATATCCAGGTAAATTCGTCCCACGTGCATGGACTAAAATAGAAAAAGTAAATATGGGTCGTTTAAGAATCGACTTTAAAAAAATTAAAAGGTGTGGGAAGTTGAAATTTTGAAATTAAAACAAATAAGTAATACAATATATTTTAACGTTATTAACTTATATTTAGTTAATTATAAGATAACTTATATAATAAAGTTACAAAAAATTGTATCGTACAGTTTTTTTTAAATAACTTTAAGCTTAAAATCGCGTTTATTCCAAGCCGAGTTGATGGCGTATATAGTCTTTCAGACCTCTTATGTATAAAGATTAATATACTTTATGAAAGATTAGTTCATATTTCATATTTTAATTCCGTTTGAAGCAAAGAATATAGGTAGGTGATAAAAGACGCGATAACATCTTTCAGGTTTAAGAATATTAGTAGTTTTATAAATCTGTAAACAAAGCATATTTTACTCTCGATTTTTTTAATATTAATAAATATTTGACAGTTTTATTTGCCTAAGAACTTCTATTAAATTGTTAATAAATAGAGAATACCAATTAGCTGATATAAGTACACTAAGAGAAATAATATGTTTATCCAATGGTTGCGAGAAATATATTATGGTTACTTTAAACCTATTATGTTAGATATAGTTTAAACAAACATTTGACATGTTAATGAGGAATATAACAATGGTTGATAGAAACATATTATATTTGTCTTAAAAATAATATAGTTAATCGGAATATATACCTACGCTGTAATAAATTATGGTTGCTAGAACTATATTTAAAAAAAATATGAACCAACTTTAAATTATATTACTTACCAAAATATTATGGTTGTGGATATCATAATAAGGTTAAGAAGCTCATAATCCAGTATTTGTAACAAACATATTTTGATTAAATAAATGATATTATAGTTGTTTTACAAATATTTGTAGTAATATTAATCATATTATGATTGTAGCAATCATATTATAGTTGCCTTATGATTAAAGTAATCATAATAATGGTTGAAGTAACTATAATATTGGGGTTGAAATATAATCCTTCAAAAATAAAAATTCACTGTAATTTGCAGTCTACTGTTGCTCTTTACGAAGTCAAAATGTGTTTATACATGCAAACGTAATATAAAAATTCTCAGTTAATGGATATGACTATCTAGATTGCGGTAAGTGTTTGTATAAATTTTTGCATAACATTTTGTAAACTAACCATTAATTTTTCTCTTGATTTTGATAGACAATGACGTATCTTATGAGAAACTGGATAAAATCTTTCCAAAAAATAATTAATAACCAAAATGAAGACGAAGTAAATGAAACTATACAGGTTGGTTAAATGATGATGATTTACAAATTTTTATGGCAATTTATTACGAAAGTTAAGGCTTTTCTTGAGAGTCTCTAGTCAAATGCTATAATATAAGTACTTTTTAATTTTAAGGATAATCTTAACTATTAAATATGTTTTTTTTATTTCTTACAGTTAAAAATAAAAATTATGAATTCAGATTTAAAGAAAGAAGCAACAATTTAAACAAATATTTATTGGAACTCATTGGAATTCATTCGTTGCAAATATATATTTTAAACCACCATTTTATAATTGACAGAAAAATATAATCCTATATAGAAATTAAATATATATTGTGTTGTGTTATTATTTTTAGCATAATATTTTTAGCTTCATTATATTTATTTTTGTTTCAATCAAAAATAATGCTGCTTGCAACCATAATTCAAGTTTGTGAGAATAATATTATTATTGAACCTACTATAAATTATGTTTGGTGTAAGCATAAATATTTTTCATTCAACCATATTATATTTATTTTTAACATAATATATTAAATCATATTTAAAACAACAATATTATAGTTGAAAACAAAATATCGTGTTGTAGAAAGTAACTATAATATGTTTACTCCAAACATAATTATTTTTGTTTCAATTATAAATAATATTGCTGCAAATATAATTATGTTTGGGAATATAATAAAAATGTTGTGAGGACTATAAATTATTTTTGTTGCAACTATATTATATTTCATTCAACCATATAAGAAACTTTTTAGCTTTGTATAAAACCCATAGTTACATGATGTAATATGATTAATGTACGAAAATATTTTCCAACCATATTATTGTTCTTTAATTTTATAGTTGAACCAAACATATTATTTTGCTCAGTGTATATATACTGTCATCTTCATATAAACTATCGTCATCGAATATGCGTCAGAGCTAATTTTAGTATTATTCGAATAATTTCAATAATAATTCGATACGTGACCTAATCTTGTTACAAGTATATATACAAACCAATCAATTATAATAAAATGAAAATCAATAATAGACCTTCTGAAATATTCTCTTATATTTCTTTAAAATATTTGTAATAAACCTAAATTACATTTTATAATTAAAACATTACGATTCATCACCATTAAAACAAATACTCTTCAAGAAATAAACAAAAAACAAAAAAAAAAATAACAAACAACAAACAAATTTACGATTCAATTGTGCATAATTAGTTTGTGCACTTAAATAATCCAAAAGAACAAAAGGTCTTCATGAAAATTTCTGAAATTCTTGAATATAAAATTCCATTTGAAATTTTAAAATATCCTTGGAGATTGCATCTGACTACATAAATTTATTTTAAAATAGAAAAACAAAAAAAAAAATAAGACATTTTATTAAATAAACTTGTTTACTTTCTGTCTCTTTCTCTTTCTCTCTCACCCATTCATAGATTTCTTATTTATCATCTTTCTTTTGCACATTTTAATAGTATATAGTTCGTCTTACTATAAAATACTATACAAGAAAGGATTTACGATATTTTAAGGAAATTTTTATGATCTGAATTTTGTATTTTTAACCTTTTGCATTGCCATATTTTTTGTTGTTGTTTTTTTTTTCTTTCTTTTAGTTCGTTTACTTGAAACCCATAGCAGAATTATTATCCCATTCTTATTTTAATCCTTTTTAATATTTTTTAAAATTTTATATTGAATTTTTATCATCAACATAATCATCCACCTCGAACCAAAAATTTAATTCCTAAGATTGTAAAAATTTTTGATATTTACTCACAGCTATCACAATAGCTATACTATATTATACATACTACTATTACTACTTTTACTACTACTACGACTCGTATAGCTACTAATATTCGTTCAGTTCAAATTTTGGTATGTAATATTAAAGTTGTTAAGTTGATGATGCCCTTTGCCATTACGAATAAATCTAATTTTTCTTTATAATATATACGTGTACACTAGGATACTTTGTTACATAAGGCAAATGATGGTAATAAGTTCAAACTCATAAATTACGACAGTTGTTGTTGAACTCTAAATATTTTCAGTTCTTTAAAAAAAATATTTCCATCGAAATATATTTATTAGAAAGAATTTTTTTGAGATAATCCTGAACGGATAGGACAATGTAAATTTTGTAATACCAATTGATGGTAATTTTGAATCGAAAGATACGATCAGAAAACTAATTGTCATCTCAGTTATGTTTATTTACATTTGCATTGGAGAATATTTTATAAATCAAGCTGTGTTTAATACAAATTTATTGTTAGCTTTAACTGAATCATTCGTGTTTTTACTTACCAATTTTGTATTTTTTTGTCAATTACAGTAAAGTGAATAAAAACGCGAAAATCATATTACTGAGATTATTTTTTTTTGTTATATTTATTTTCATTTATTAAAGTTCAAAATTGAAGACAAAATTCAGAATTGAATGTGCAGGCGTATGTAAAACAATATATCATGAGTCCTTTAGATGTTCTGGGTTAAGTCAATCAATAATAATAATTGTGATATATTCTAATCAAAACTAGGAGTTGTCTAGGAAGTCAAAAACAAATAGCAAATAAACTGTCAGAACTGTCAAAAACAAATAGCAAATAAACTGTTATCAAAGAGTAGTTTTAATTAATTTATATGTTAACATTGGAAATTGTAGTAAACTCATGCAACATCGAATAAAATGATACTCACAAAGATTTCAGAAAAAACGGGTTGCAGTTAATATTTAAATTACAGGCAAATTTATTCTACGTCAAACTTCCATATTGATGCTTTTTGGGAAATTAACACTGATTTGATTGTAGCGAAACTCAGGAACTACCCCGAAGTAAATGGTGCAATTGACAAACCGTTGATGTTTCGGTTTGTTAAAATATCTCGAGTCACAACTTCTATCTCGAAACACCAAAGTTAAGTTTAAAAAAAAACTTATATTCTGGGTTCCGCTTTACGGATCAGAATCATTGCCCAAGGCAAGTTAGTATGCACTTGATGTCTTCGAGAAGAAAATTCTTCATAGAATATATTGATGATCTTGAACAGAAACGACGATAGGTGTGGCCGAGACACCTAAGTAAGATACTTTAAATTATTACAAAGGGTACAAAATATGCCTTTGGGTCTCTATATTAAAAATAAGTTGATAACACATGTTCATCTATGATGAACAATAATAATAATATAAACACAGTTGTTCAGGTAATTACTTGTCGTATACGCCATTTTAGAATTTTTTAATTAAGTATGCCATTATAATATATTTCAGAGTAAAATTTTTCATCGTTCTGATAAATTTAAAAGAATCTTAGAGATACAAATGTTATATAAAAACAAAATATCCCATCGACTAGTTTAGTTAATATTTTATTTTAAATTCTAAAACTCCATTTAATCGGAAAATCACTTTGGCGTATACGGTAAGCAGCTGTAGGGACGACGAAATATTGAACAAAAACTAAATAAAAACTTAAACAACTATACTAGAATCATAATACTAGAATTACAAAATGATATAAGACTTATGTAATCTAGGGTGAGATTTAATAGCTGTTATTCAGATTATAATATTTCTTTTCAATTGTTTAATGACTTGCCAATTAAGGTAAAATAAAATTGCTGTTAATTAGAGATGAAAATGCTCCAACCAAGGGAATCTTCGACTTCAGACCAAAAGTTATAAGACGACCTCATCAATTTAAAGAATTCAAAAAACGTTGAACTAGAACTCATATTAATATCATTTCATTTTGTCAACGACTTAGCTAAAATTAATTAACTTCCATAAAATGTAGATAGGTAGGTAGAACCAATTGTCACTTAATTGTGCCTTTTGATACCACGGCTCTAACGACTGACCTATTTGTTGTTATAGGTTATTTTAGGAGATCATTCTTCCATTTTTACTAAAGCCTGTCTAAAGCCTGGAGCCTGACTCTAGCTAATTATGAGCAACTGCAAAGAAAGTGTTCAAAAGTTTCTGTCTCATTTTCATTTTTGGAGCTGCTACAATGGGACAATGGGAGTTGAACGGAATACCTAGCTTGACACTCATACTGATGGCTACTACTCTTGACATATCAGTACGGGAAATTTTTTTAATGCCAATTACTTCATTCTATCCATTTAACTAAGTAAATAATGTAACGTAAAAGTGTGTGAAACTAATGGAATTGCAATACTATTACACCTGATGATATAAAATATAATTAAATTGTGATCTTAAAGTAAGAAGAAACAAATGAAAGTTAATTTTTAATGATTATTACTATGATGATAAACCAAGTCAAATTTGGTTTGTCTTCATCCTAATAAAGAAAGAGAGAAAGGTAATAACAATATTTGATTTTATTATTATTATTATTTTTTTTGGTTTATTATTGAATGGTTTTATTATCAAATGTGAAACTTGGGTCATATTATACAGATTAATAAAAAGGATATGTTGCAACAATTGACCATTTCAAACGTATTTTATGAAGTCATTACAATTCTAGGTAGATATACCTTCTCTAGTTGATATTCACAGCGAAATGACAATTTTCTCCTATATATGGTTTGTTGTTTTTGTTGTAATTCTCAAGAATTATTTCTCGAGGATTCATATAAGATTATTAAAATTTTAAAATTTCAGTTTATTGGTAAATAATTCACCTAATGGTTTCATATATATAAAAGAATAATAATGGAAAAAGTCTTTATTATTCACTTGGTTCATTTAATGTATAGAAATGTGAAATATATATAAAAAAAAGTAGAAATTAAAAAGATGTAATGAAATTTAATGCATATATATTGAAGTTGACACTTCAACTCAACCTCTTTTAATCTAAAACGAAAAATAGTTAGGTAATAAAGATTTCAAACAAAAAACTAATGTGCTTAGTCAACTTTTGTATATTATTAATTTGGAATTTCATTAGAAAAAATAACAGCAGTTTTAGAGTGGTCCAAAAGAGCACTGCAAAGGCATATGCAATTAATTTAATCTAAAATCTGAATATGAGATTTGATAAAATATTAAACAAGATCTAATTAGTAGACTAGAATTTTTACCGCAGAGTTACAAAAATAACTTGAACCAGAAAAAATCAGAAAAATGTATGTAATATTAAAATACATTTTGAAGGTATTTTTTTAATTCTAAACTAATAAATTATTTTGTATCAAAGTAGTGTCACAAAAATACAATATCCAATGCCTCAAATGCAGCAGAAAGTTACAAAAATTTGATAACAAAAATAAAACCATACTAGTATTTGCCCGCTCCTCGAATTACGATTATGAATGATTGTTTTTCATCATTTCAATTTATCGTGGACATTATAGGGTCAATCGCGGAAGTCTATTGATGTTCATTAGGATTGACTTTATAAAACCATATTAAAATTTTTTTTGGTATTGAGGAAGTCTGTTGAAACTAAATGATTTGTCAAAAAGGTTACTACATATAGTTCAAATCTTTCTATCAAAAATATGTATTTTTCGGTTTGTAATATTTTGAAAATACAATACCTACTTGCCTTAAATATTACATTTTTGACTGCTTAAAAATTTTATAAAAAATTTGTCTGCTTCTACTTGCCCATTTATCATAAGTTTTAGTTAGATTGGAGTTAGAGGACCTATGCTATAGTGATGAACACTATCGAATGGTTTTAACAATCGAATTAATTTTTAGTAATTTGAGTTGAGAGTTGATATGATACTAAATACTGATAGTTATTAGTTCCGTTATACTGATTCTGAAGTTCGATAGTTTTTAGTTGTCTGTTATAACAAAAAATGGCAGGCACTTTTTCTAATTTCTATATTATTTACAATCAAACTCACAATTTTCTCTATTGGAGAAAAACTTTATCGCAATAGACTTCCACGATTGAACCTTTAATAGTTGTGTTTTATTGATTTATCTTAAACAACCTCATGAAATCGGCAGTGTTGTTGCGGAAATTTGTATGTTGAAACTTATACATGGGGTGAAATTTTAAATTGAAATTTTTAATTGATAATTAACATTTAAAAAAATATTTAGTTTCGCTACGTCTCCTTTTAAATATCTAACATTTTTAAGAATAATAATGAAAATCGGTTGTGGAATGGTTCATATTTGTACCGGTCAATTTTTAAATTTATAAAATTAAATATAGTGACCTATAATAGCACCCCAGCGGTCGAGTTTTGTTTAATAGGAAGCAGATATTGATTTAATTAAACGGATTCAGTTGAAAAATTTACGCTTACTAGCTCAGGTCTCGCTTATCGAAGAAAAATCTGAGTTCAATATAGAGCTAGAAAGATAAGCAATCAAACCAAAATACCTTCAGTCAATATTTGATATAATACCAACTGAAAAGTTTTCCCTCTGGATGAAGTCTCTTTAAGAAGAGACCTACAATTTGGTCAATATATACCCAATATTATGAGTTGAACAATTTTAGTAGGTAAATATTTACAACTGAGTATGAACGTATTAAAAATTAATTTAAAATGATACATCAAATATTATAATTTTCTTACCTGCACATTAATTTAACAGTGGTTCCTTCAGGAACAATCACATCCGATGATGTGTCTTCAGCTACAAAATCTGGAGGTATAACAACATCTAAATATCCAATCTGTTTGGGAATAGAATAAAATAAATTGTTATTAAGTAAATTTAATTTTAATAAACCTAGAAAAAATTGAAATGATAACAAATTTGGAGTGTTAACTAAGTGGAGAAAATAGTTTGTAGAAATGAAAAGCGGCTCTCTATGAATGATATAAACTTAAAATTAAGAACTAAAGTGACTTGAACGGTACGTATTTACAGCCTAAAACGTTCGAAATCAGAGGATGATGAAAATTCAGTTGGACTCAAAGAGGCACAAGTTTTGTTAATAATAATGGAAAGAAAGATGTTATAGGAAATTAGGATAAACTTGGGAAAAGGGGGCACGTTCGAATGAAACGAAATTTTACATAACGGTACCGGATAATGTTTCAAATATTTCATAGAAGACCATTTTTGGAGACAAGGTCAATTAAAGGTCAAATTGGGCTTTTGAAAATACTTATGAAATTTTGTAGTTTTTTACTTAAATGTAACATCTTTTATCTACAATTTTATATAGAAGTTTCTTCACAACAAAATTGTAGGGATTTATCCAGCCTTTTATATGAAACTATAATAGAAACCATATTTTGAAAAGCGAGATTTTGATAAAGCGATTTCATAGCTCTATTTTATTTTATAAAGAGTAAATAATAAATAAAATCTTAACTTCGGAAAAAGCTTATATTCAAAAAAAAAATGAGTTTTGATAAAATATAATAAAATTAATTTATTAGTGTGTATATATATATTTATTAAATTATAAATTTTCATATAATGTACAAAATAAAGTACAAAATGGCGTTTATTACTAAAATTGTTTTTTTTTTTCGAATTAAAATTTACAGTTTGTGGGGCTATTAATCACCCTATAAAACGTTTATTATATACCGTTGGAAAGGGCCTTTCCAATGGTGTAAATTTTTGTTTTAAAATATAGGTGCTTCTAAAAACTATGGAAAAGCATTTTTTTTATTCTAAAATTTTCATTTTGAACTCTAATATCTCTGAAACGGTAATACTGATCCAGACCAGTTTCCATGGAGAAATCCCTCTGTTGTCAATAATGTTGTTGTAAAGAAGCTTCTCTATATTGTTGTAGATAAAAGTTATAACATTTTAAGTAAAACACTACAAAATTTCATAAAAATTCATCAAAAAGCAAATTTGACCTTTAAATGACCTTGCCGCCAAAAATGCTCTTCTATGAAATATTTGTGACGTATTCTGGTAATTTTGTGTAAAACTTCGGTTAGTTCGGAGGCGCTCTCTTTTCCAAAGTTTATTTGAAAATTATAAAATCAGAATTGCATACCGAATCACCAGAGAGTTATTTAAGATAATTCTTACGGAAGAGTTGAGGGAAAGAAGAACAAGAATACCATGATTAAAAATTTTCCTTCGGTATATCAGAACAAAATCGTTATTTTGAGACGCAATCGAGAATATGAAAATATCAATCATCATCTAAATAAAGCACCCAGAGAAGCGAAGAAATTGAGTGTACTATACTTTTGAGAGCAGTTTTAATTGATTTTAATTTATTTAGCAGGGTTAAATAAACAGATTGAAATAAAATTTAGTAATAATGTGGTTGTAGATTTAAATACAATAAAGGTTTTAAGTACACAAAAATGTCTTAATGAAATGTCTTTTTGCGGTATTCAGAGCCTTGTTACAATGGATTATAGCAGTACCTATAGTATTTCTATAAGGAAGAGGATTTAAAATTTCTTACATCCTTTGAATCATGCCATTTAATTCCGTGAAATATAATATACCATTATAATTTCGCCAACTTATTGATGCCACCTACACTCATTTGAATAATTGGAATAATACATTTACAGTGCTCGGTATATTATATAAAATCATAACAGCGATTTAACGGTGTCAATAATAAAAACTAGACAACATAATTTATGAAGAGTAGCTGGTTTCGTAGTTGAGTCGATCTAACAAAATTAGCCAAATTAGCTTGTATACAAGTCAGGTCTATATGGAGAATAGTTTGGAAGTTGTGATAATTAAAAACTGTTTACGAATTTTTTGAAGCAAAATTGTTATATTATTTTTACAATTATTTAATCAAAATTATGTGTAAACATTTTTGTTAAATTTGGTTTTCTAAAATAAATTTTTACAACTTACTTGACTTTTCATTGGATCTGTATTTAATTGGCACATATAACCGCCTCGATCTTCTTCTGTTACTGATTTTATATGTAAATTCCATGTAAATTGATCTGAATGTGTAACACTTACTCTAGGATTATGTGTAATTACATGCTCATGTATTGCTTGAATAGCTTTGGTATCAGCTTTCAACCATCCAACCTATTTTTATGGAATAAAAAAATAAGAAAACAAACAACAACAAAAAAAACAACTAACTAAAATATTTTTCAATAATTATAATAAAAATACGACTTCCTGGTCAATATTGATTAAATTTTTTTATTTTTTTTATTTTGAGAATATAGATAGAAATGTTGAATTTAACGATTTAAAATTTCAGGTTAACCTGCAGTAAATGAATGTCAATGATTTAATAAACAAAAATAAATGTACTCATATTTTTTTGATGTCAAATAAATAAAACGTTTTTAAAAAATGTCCACAAACAAATTATCTCTTCCTCATCACACTTTAATTTTAATACCATAAAATATGTTCTATTATTTCTAGTATCAGTCAAAAGTAAATATATTTAGGTAGAATTCATAAAAATTAAAAATAAAATAGAAGTACATATAAATAGTATAGTATAGACATTCACATTCATCCATCTTTAAATTAATTCATTCATTCATTCACTTTCTATATCTAAGCTCAAAAATTATTTTTATAAATATACTTTAGAGAGTGTTTATGTACTTACCCGATATCCACCCAAATGACGTACATGACACGTAAATGTTGCATCTCTACCAACAGCTACGGAAATATTTACAATTGGCTCTGCAAATTCTGGTTGAAATGCTGATAAAACTGAAAAATATATCAACAAATAATCAAAATAAGAAAGAAAAAGAAAGAAAATAAAATGAAAAGATAGAAAAATAAAATTAAATAATGAAACCAAAAAAAAAAAACCAAAACAAAACTGTACTCAACTACAATAAAGTGTAGTGTACAGACTTTTTTTATTATAATTTTTTAGTTTTTCTCAAATAATTAGTATTGCCATTGTTACAAAATAAAATACATTAGAAAGAAGTTTTAATTTCCACAATTATCGACTATTAAATTATTTACGGTATTTTACCAACTACCGTAAACAAACCTACATAGTTGGGGACTCAAATTCGTAATGTCAGTCTGAACAAAATCTTAACAGTTTGCATTTAAAAATATTTTTTTAATGCATGCAGTACCGATCAAAACTGTAAACAGTAAACATTTCGACTCTTAGACGTAAACATAAATCGGTAGATTGAAAAAATATCAAGTTAGTAAATTATTAGGTCGATTAGTTTTTATTAGGCCTTAAGATTGATTAATTTATTGTGAATTTTATAAGAAATATACTGATACGGATAATTATGGCTTTCCGATAAAATTTAGGTTGTTCGGGTTAAAAAATTTGAAAAACTTAATATTGAGAAAATTGAGTTAAAGTAACAAAAGTTGTCGTTTTGAAATAGTATTCAAACGGTTTTCCAAAAAAAAAATTTCAAATGGTGAAAAATGTACATAAGATAGTTTTAATAAAATCTTTTGATGTCTCAAAACTTTAACGAAAACTTCAAAAATTATAGCCGCAGGGATCAGAAGTATTTATTTATTTATTTAGTTTAGCTCAAGCTTCATTACAATAATTATTATTATTTTTTTTGTTTTTAAAATACAACACATTCAATTTACAAATTAAAATTATATCTAACTTAGAACTAGTTAAAATACATTGAAATAAATTGCACACATATTTTAATTACTACAGATTACTTATATAATTTAAGTTTTTGAGTCTGTTTCGAAAGTGTGAAGTCAATATAGTTTATGTGAATTAGCTCATAGTGTAATATGAATTGGCTCATAATTACCATAATTGGTCCTATGGATACTTAATGTAAAGAAGTTTGTATTTCGTAGACGATTATTTGAATTAATTTTGATGTTATTCAAAATCTGCGGAGAAGTAATGTTTCCTTTAATAATTTGAGTAAGAAAAATAACATCCCCCACTTCTCGTCTTAATTTCAAAGTTTTCAAATGAATTAAGTTCAATCTATGCTCATGTGGAGGTAAAATTAATGGATTTGACCATTGGAAATTACGCAAAGCAAATCTTAAAAAAAATGTTTGCACTGCTTCAATCCTGTTGATATGAATATCATAGAAAGGTGACCAAACTTGACTAGCATACTCCAAATTTGATCTAACGAGACTAGAATACAAAGATTTGAGAACATAGGGATCGTTAAATTCCTTTGACCAACGTTTAACAAAACCTAGCATAGAATTAGCTTTATTGATAATATTACAAAAATGTGATATTAAGTTAAGCTTGTCGTCAAAGTAAACCCCTAACTCTTTAATTGAGCTCGTTTTGGAAAGGCTAATACCATTTCACGAATAATTATTAATTAACCATTTAACGAATAATTATAATTAAAGTCTGTGTGAAATGCTACGTTGCTTTTTTATTTCGTACTTATTAGCTTTCCAATAATTAATTAGATTAATAATGAGTCAGATAAGGTGAGGTATTGATATCATTTTTAGAAATTGCATTGCACCCCTTCATTTTCTGACGTTCATATTAAAGCTGTTAAACTAATACCTAAAGGTAAGTGAAGTATTTATCTAATTATCATAATAAAGATTAAATTGTTGCTAATCATATATTTCAGTTTCAGTTATTTTTAAATGAAAGTTTCAGAATCTAATCAACATATCTATAATATTTTAGATGATTTTAGACAAATTAATCAACCATGGTGTTCTCAATAATCAAACGGATGGAATTCCACCAAACAAAATTACATAAGTGTGGCATTTCATCAAATTTAATATTGCCACAATAAATGGCGATAACACGAAAAGATAATAATAATTTTAGATTAACTAGAATATGTGTGTGTGCTCATCACTGAGTCTAAAATAAGTAAAGCTAAAGAAAATGAATAAAAAAGTATGAAATGATTGGTTGATTTGTATCGAAACATGTTGCATTTTTTCTATAGGCAAAAAATTATAACGAAAGGCATATTTGTGGAAACTATTAGCGATGTTTCAGGTATATTCTGAGGTTTACAAGGTGTGATTGAAGCCGAGATGTGTGGCTCATATTTTTCAATCAAGTCAATTAAAGTTACAGGGTTTTTGTTTGAAATAATAAGATATTGAGCTTTTCTTCATATCATCAATATTCTTTTATAACATTGAAATGATATTGATGGCAACTCTTGTATACATTAATAATATACTTATTTAAAAGAAGGCACTATTATATTCATTTATAACTGTACAATTTAAATTCCTTATAGTTAAAACCATAAGATTTCTTTTTTTTTTGTCATTTTACCCTAAATGAATCGTCGATGCTCGATGTTCAGTCAACATACCATCGAACAGAATACTTTTAACAGAGACAAAGGCCAAAAAAACGAAAAAAAAAAAAACCAAAAAAGAGAGAGAGAGTGAGGAGGGCAGAGATATAGTGAAAATAAAATATAAATCCGACCGAAAGTGATAATATAAATGAAATTGAAATTTAAGAATAAGAATAAAGACAAAGTAAAAACAAAAGATATTCACTTTAACAGAGTTAACCAAAATGACACGTTAATCATTTCGAATGCGGTTTCAACTAAATGGCTACAGAATTATTCCATTACTGAAGAGAAATTCATACATATAATCAAAGAATATATAACTAGTAAACATAGTTATATTATGTTATTTGATAGAATATAATATTAAGTATATCTATACAATATTTTGTCTTTGTCTATTTCTCTTATTCTTATATAAAGAAGTTTCGGCCGCTTTTATATTTATAATTTACGATGAAATATATGTGTATATATATAAATATATTTATAAAGTAGGAACAAAATGAAAAATATATTTTTCAGATTGGATAAGTAATAGGATATTTGTGCAATATTTAAGACAATACAATATCTAAGACACAATAAAAAAGACAAGTAGTGTATAAATAGTGTTCTATAACAAAAAACCTTGTGTTCCTAATTTATACTATTGCTTTCGTTTTTTCTTAATTTATAAACAGCTTTATTTTGTTCCTGTTCCAACTTTCTACGTTACGGTAATAATCTTTTTCTTATATTACAGCTCGATACATAATCTCCAGGTCATTTGCATATTCGACGATTTACCTTTTCAATCATAATAACGAATATTTGTCGACTGATGTCCTTGTAATTACTGCTTTAAGCGTTGGATAAAATAGCATGGCAACAACCCCATCCTTCTTTTATTTCAGATTAGCTACTTAAATTATTCCGAATTTTTATTTGGTTTATTGTATCAATCATTGATGTTTTAATCATTATTATTATTTTTCTTGGCAGTTTCAACTGGGTCAGAGCTTGGTAGAATTTCGTCCTTCCTAACGACCTGGGTGTGACGTTGATATATTTCTACCGAAACTAGTTTGGTACTCAACAATTACTTTTCCCACTGTTCACAAGTTTCACTCGGACAACAGTGTTATGCATAGTAGTGCTATTCCTTTGTAGTTACTCCATATTAGCGTATTTTATTTCTTTGTGGTATATGATTCAGCTCCTTCAGTCAACTACTGGGGCTTCTTCTATTATTCATAATTCGCGTTTCAGAAGTTGAACCTGACTTAGAAGCGTATCTCACCAATTTATAACTGGTTCTCTAACTTTTCCAGTGATTTCTTAGATTTTTCATCGTTTTTTTTTAACTTTTTTTTCTATTTATTTTTATTTCATTTCTGTTCTAAACGTCATATTGAATCTATTACACCTATATAGAAATTTTGGCCTTTAATGGATATTCATACATGTATGTATAAAATGTATAAGGAAGAAAGAAAACATTTGTATAAGATTTGAACTTTTATATATATACGTATATGATTCATAATGAGTTCTTTACAAATTTAGTAGGTTCATATATTCATAAAATGACATTTTAACGATTCACGTTGACATTTCAGACTTTCAAAATAGTTTTTTACTTCTTCTTGAATTTTTGTTATTTTTTTTGTATATTTTTTTTGTATATTTTTTCTTATACCAATTATCGTATTACTAGCTTTTTCAACTTTCTAGATTTCTCAACTCTGTTTCTATAAGACTAAATTATTTAAATTAATATAACTTTATTTTATATAACGGTTAATTTATATAACTGATTAGGAAGTACGGTTAATTTTATAATTTTATATAACTGATTAGGAAGAAAGTACTGGACCTAGGATTAAATGTGTTAAAGTTGTAGAAAAAGCATATTGGTATTATTAAATAGAGATGGGAGTTGAATTTGGGTTGAAGTTTAGATTTTAATGTAATTTTTATCTAGATTTTAAATTATATTTTAAATTTTGATGCAAATGTGCTCATAAGTCAACTCGTTCATTTGCTTATTATATTTAAAAACTGTAAAATTCATGAGGGATTTAAAAAAAGTGTGTCGAAGACTTGTTAAGCAGGAAAAATTAAAGATAGTGAATGTGGGAGGGAATCTGTTTTATTATGAGTGTTATTGTCAGTAGTTTTGGACTTTTTTGTACATCGATTTACGAAATAAAACAGAAAAATAGAACACGAGCAACGTTTTGTACAGATGATACAACAACTAAACTGGATTCACTACTTTACGTCATTATAAGACAATAGTGTATATGTGCATATAATAGTTTTTGCACCAAATTCAAGAATTTAAATGAACCAGAGTTCCCCGGCATGCCCCAAGTAAGACATTTCAACAACAAATCTCCTACAACGACACATCAATCAAATTCAAAGTTGGTTTGCCAGCTGGAAAATAAAGATCAATAAAAACAAGTCACCCTATGTAACATTTACACTAAGAAAATGTAAATTCCCTCCAGTAATTTTGGACAGTATATAATATAGTCATATCGCAGGAGGACGCCTTTGGAGAACAAGTTTCTGCTGTATTCTATGATCGAACTGAATCCAACCTTCGGGCGGTGAACCTTAATCCAAAATTAATTAAAATTCAAAGATTTCAGATTCAGATTTCTTTATTTTCCTACAAGAATTTTCTTTATTAAATTTATTAAAAGTTATAACTTCATTGTACTATACTAAGGTCCCAACATAATCATAGTAACAAATGAATAAAAGTAAATTGAATTGAAAAATTGTAAACTAAAACCATTTGAAGAAGACCAAAGATATAATACGATTATAATCGTGTTAACGAAATTTCATCAAAAACGAAAGACAAAATATTAACATTTCAATTTTTTATTATTTCTTTGTCATAAAACTGAAGTTTGTTCGTATTATTTTTTTAGCTTAGTGCAAATACTTTAATAATATTTTTTTTTAACAAATAAAATTTTACAATATATTACCTCACGGAATAAAATTAAATGAAATCTGCCGAAGCGTGCAGGATTGAAAAACTGATGGAGAGCTGATGGTTTGAAAATAAGTTTTTTTTCATTGCAAGATATATAAACGAATTATGAATGCTGACAAAAAATTTGTTTTCAATAGGGTAAAACAGACAATGTTCAAAAATCTTGGAACTCCCTATCAAGCAAAAAACCATAAAAAAAATTTAAAAAAAATGGATTGACTTGAATTAAACTACTTGCTGTTTCAATCTTTTGACTATATTTTCTTTGACCCAATCATACACCAATTTTCAAAAACTTTAAAAATAGTTCAAATTTTTATTTAAGTCTCAATAATTGTTCAAGAATGAACCAAAGTTCCATTAGAAAGTTTCATCTACTAATGAAACTTTAAAAAATTGTTTACACTAGCTATTCCCGGCGTAACATTCGCCTGTCAAGCATAAACAAATATATCTTTCCTCTTCATTTAAATATTTAACTCAAAACAAAGTTTTATATTTGCGCAAAACGATTTCAATTTAAGCAAAACATTTTTGTTGTGTGGCAAAGCAAGGTTTTTAAATGTGGCAAAGCAAGATTTAACACAATGGCAACAACAAAAATGTTTTTTTTCGGCTTATCAAAATTGTGCTTTACAAATTCATTTGAAAATGTGCCTGCATTGATGGGTGGTTAATTCTAAGACACAAACCAAGGAAATCTAAAAAATGCTGATAGGTACTTTAGTTGTTAATAAAGGTAATATCAATTGTTTTAATTAGAAAATCAAAAGAAGACTTCTAATTTGAAAAAGATGCATATAAGATTGATTTTATGATGTTTTGCTTTTTTTTAGATTATTTTATTTGGTCCTTGTATTAAATATATAGTTTCCTATATGGGTTTAGAACTTGGACATATTTTTCTATTAATGATTTATTTGAAAAATGGGCACAAAAATTTAATTTTTCTTGTTATTTAATCTATAATTTTTTGAAAAAGCTCACATTTAAATTTTTTGTTTCCTGTCACTGCTTTTTACTTTAATTCACCGAGGTGAAAAGTTTTACAGACATTATTATCATATTAATATTTATTATATTAGTGTACTAATGTGTAAACTGAATTGTATTTAGATATAAACAGAAACTGGTTTTTAACTATAACAAATAAAAAGCTTTGCAAAATAAATTTTACGTATTCGTTTAAACATTTTTTTATCTAATTGTTATATTTAAAAAGTTCATTGTACAATAATTTGTGTTAAATTTAATTTGATAATACGAGAAGTCTCAAATATAACAACAATTTTCTATTACAAATTGTGATTCTATGGCATTTCATTTTGATTTAAGAATATACCTTGAACTGTTTCAGTGAAAGAAAACTTATGTTCCACTAAATGAATAAAAACTTTTTAATTATCCCTCATTAAATTTGAGTTGATCAACATGTCTTTATAATGTCTAATTCAATATGCATGTTGATTTACACACACATGTCACTTATAAATATATATATTTTTTTGTTTTATTATTATTCACTTAAACAAAATTCTGATTTTATATATTTTTATTTTTATTAACTCTCTTCTTCAACCAAACTCACTCTATTGCGTACATAAAAATTTATTTGAAAAATAATAAAGGATATATAAACTAAAATAGACTACACAAGGAGGATATCCTTTCTAAGAATATCAACGTATCTGTAATAAAATAATTCTTTTAAGCTGTCACTGTTGCTTTTCCTCCATTATCGTTATTGAATTATTATTCTGGTTTTTTGTTTTTGTTTTGATTTTGTTATTGTTGTTTTTATTTGGCGACGATTTACTTTTTCATTGCCAAAAATTTAATCTAAGTTCATTTTATATACATTTTTTTTTTATTCTAGAAAGTGAAATAGAAATATGGTATGAGTTGTACTGAAATGTGGACAGTAATTAAAAACCATTAAAAGTAGTGTGCTATGTATTCAAAAATATTAAATTAAAATTCATTATTGAAAGAGAATACTGAAATTATGGTTTTGTAAGTGAAGTAAACATTTTCTTGACTATACTATATGATGGTAGTCTAGCTAATTTCCAATTAAGTCTCATTAAAACCAGGATCCCTCTTAAGGTTCAATTTAAACTCAACTTACGATTATTTAAAACTGAAGGTCTGTGTTCTTGTCCCTGAACACTATTATTGCATTAATGTCAATTTCAGGATTGGGCGATGTGTATTCCTGGATCTTCTTGTTCTAAGCCAGCCAATCATGAACAGATGCTTGTAGGAAAAACTCTCTCCTGTGATGAATTATTTCAGTGTTCTAATATTTGATCTGCTCTCCTTGATTACCTGATTTAATCGGTTAATTTGTAGTTTGAAAAAGCCTTTATACTGCGAAAGTGCTAAATGATATATATATAGGTTAATGTCAACAAAGAAATACTGTGGAAAGTTCAATCTTACTAAATAGATTGGAAT
The DNA here is from genome assembly GCA_963942445.1 of Argyra leucocephala. NCBI lineage: Eukaryota > Metazoa > Arthropoda > Insecta > Diptera > Dolichopodidae > Argyra > Argyra leucocephala. Next base: position 45,222,190 of record OZ012678.1, on the reverse strand, counting down.
TTTTCTTTCGAATTGAGCTATTCGAGTTTTGCTTGACGGCTTTACATATGATCAACTTTTAATTTATGCTGGGACTGGCTTGTACAACTTTTTAGTAAGTGTACGTACTACTATAGATTTGTAGATGTAAGTACTCTGGTAAAATGTTATGATTTACTTAAAAGATATAATACTAAAACTGCCTCAGTTAATAGAAAAAGAACAATGATAGACTGTCTAGTAAATTTGACTTAGCCATATAAAGCCATTATATCATACTTTGCCATTAGCCATTGTTACACACAAATATGAGAGTTTACATTAACTGGGATAACTAAACGTTCTAGTAATGAAAGTATTTCAAAATATACTCCAGAATAACCATATTTTCGATATTGCAAAAAGTTTCGCTAAATGTTGGGATATTAAAAAGCACATATTTTTCATGTTCAGATCTGTTTAATACCTATGAAGACTGCATAAGATCAGAGTAAGTAAAGCCTAATTTTTATTAATTCAACCTCTTAAGTAATACTTTCAGAAACGGTAAAAACTGCAAATGGACATTCATACACCGTAGAAATACCAAGATTGCTCTAGACATTTCTGTTTATGTGGAATTGCACTTTCACTTCAAGAATTCCCAAAAACGAATATTTTTTTTATATCAAAAACCGACATTTTCTTTTCCTATCAGCCAACAGTACGAAAGTATAAAGGTTTTTCTAACCTTTAAGTTTTGTCTACTCATGTAAGAAACTAAAATACCCCACACGCTGGATGGCGCAGTAGATAGAGCGCCTGTTTTTCAATCGGAAGGTCCCACGCTCAAGATAAATAAATGATCAAAAATAATTGAAAGTATAATCTGATAATAAGTTAAATAAAATGGAGCTATTCCATTAAGAAGGCTTAATTCCTGACAATAGCAGTAGTTTTCCACATTTAAAGAGTTGATAAAGCAGTAATTTGATAAATATATGCTCGAAATATTGTAGTTATTGTGATATAAACTTGCAGTATCGTACTTAATTAAGCACGAAAAATTGATTCTATCTTAGTTACTGTAAAGAACATAAAAAAAAAAACAAAAACAGATAACAGTTGTGTTTTATTGGGACACTCTGTATGAATCAGATATCTGTGGAAGCAAAAACAAAAAAAAATCGTGTCAAATGAATATTATTTTTTCACTTTTTTTAAGAAATTGGTAACACTAATCTTAAAATATTTCTAACTTTTTAATGCAAGCATTTGAATTATTTGCGAAATATGGAATTGCAAAGCCGAACAAAAAATACGAGTTAGAAGTGATATCAAAATGTGTTTGAAGGGAAAGGCTGAATATAAAGATGTGATGTTTGTCACAAGTATGTTAATAAATAATTTAAAATGTATCAACTAAGTGTGATATTGCTTATATAATGACAATTTTGATTATTGTCATTATAAAAGCGACTGTCTTGATATGGTAGTTATGTTATCTAACTAGTTACTACAATAAAAGAAGTGGGGAATCCCGCTTTCCCCATGGATATTTTAAAACCTAATTTTTAGTTATTCTTTAAAATTGGTTGAAGGGGTAGTTTTATAACTAATCATTAAAATATTATGTAAATATGCTATGCTTATAAAATAATTAATGCATTTAAAAAAACAATCATATCTAATTTCCAACTGAAGATAAATAAATCATATACACATCTTATATATACAACATTAAATTGTAAATTGTAGTTAGGGTTGCTTCCGGCTTTACAGGTCATCATTAATATCCTTAAATAGACTTACTGTTATTACTTACTGCAATTCAATCTAAGGTTACCTGATTTAATGACTAAGCTAATTAGGGCATTCGTCAATAGTATGTTGGGAAACTTCCATCTTTCGGAAAACATTGTTCTCAGGTGGCAAAGTTAAACCTTCGTATAAACAGAGCAGATGTTCAATAGTTTATTCCCCCACTTTAAAAATTCTGTACAAGTTGTTTCCGGCCAAATCTATTTTATGAACACGTTTCTCAATTAGGCATATAAGCCAGTTATAATCCCTCCAATAATATGCATTTGGTTGCTGTTGAAACCGAGAAGAGAGACAATCATCTTAGACGTTAATTTTGTAGACAGTGAGTTTCGATGTGCTTGAAAGAATGTGTTGCTGTTAAAAAAAAACAAATTTGATTACATATCAGTTCAGTTCAGTTACTTGTTACACAAATAAATATTTCATATTAAATTTTGCAACAAGCCTTATTAATTTTTTTAGTTTATCACAATTTTATTTTTTTCTTTAAATTAAATATTTACTTATTGATTTTCTTAAAATTTTTATTGAAAATTCAATAAAATTGAGATTTAAAATTTTATTATAAAATTCAAACAGCAAAAAAAAAAAATTAACTGCCAATTGATTTATGATTTATACACTAATGTTCATATATATTCGAATATTTCTGTCTCTTTTCAACATGTTTAAATATTTTTTTTTATATTTTTATTTTATTTTTTATTTTTTTTTTCTATAAGGACATTTATTATTAATGATTGCGTTAGTGTACGTGATTACCTTACTGTTCACATACATTATTATAAAAATTGAATTCGCTAACACAGCAGCAGCACATAAATAAAATGAAATCAGCATTGTATGTGAGTCACTGAATATGTGTCGAAGCTAGAGCGCAAAATAAAATATTGTTTTTCTCTCTCTCTCACTCCCACCATGTTTTCCATTTTTATTTTTTATTGAATAAAAGAAAAGTGAATCGTTCATAGTAGTTCAATTCAAGTCACTAACATAAAAATTGTGAAAGAGTTATTTATATATTCATACTTTATTAAATGGGTCTACAATATCGACTTTAAATGGTATGATGAAATAGGCTTTACCTTATCCATTACAATAGCTTTTAATATACAATTTGTGTCTGATTCTATAATTCAATAATTCTTAAAGTGCAAGTCTATAAAGAAAATTCTACTGTGTTGCTTTTTTTTTTGATTGGGTAATAATTTACGCAATGAGTACAATGATACTCGATTTTGTAAGAATATTGGTCTGTCTATTCATAATTTTCGTAAATTTTCTAGGCACAAAATTTATTTTGAAATTTAATTTAATTTAAATTAAAAAATTTAAAGTGATGATGTGAAAAACTTCTGTAACTTTTTTAATAATTTTGATATTATTCTTGATGATTAAAAGTTGTCCTCTAATTGAATCTATCTAAGCTAAGCTAATTTTTAAGCTATATCTAAATACTTTATTGCGAGAAATACTATAATATACAATATAGATATTTCAAGTCTGATTGGTTGTTGGTAGATTGATTAAAATTCACTGTTTCTGTTTATCTACTTCTGATCGTTTTCCCAATTCTTCATTTAGCAAGTTAACATTTTACGTCACAGGCATTTGTTGTTGACTTGAATTCGATAAACAGATTAATATAACCGTAATCTAGTTTTTATTCTGCAAATCTGTAGTCACACGCCGGGTGGCGCAGTAGGTAGAGCGCTTGCCTTTCAACCTAAAGGCCCCAGGTTCGATTCCCGATGAAGTAAAAAAAATGCTTTATGGATGTTTTTGGTCCAGTAAGTACCCTTTTCATTGGGATAAAATAAATAACAAAAAATAATTGAGAGTATAATTTGGTAACCAGTTAAATACAATAAAGCTATTCTATTGAAGGAGGCTTAGTTCCTGACAATAGTAATAGTTTTCCATATTTAATGAGTTTATAAGCCAGTAATTTGATAAATAAATGCTCGAAAAACATTGTAGATATTGTAGTATAAACTTGCAGTACCGTACTTAATTAAGCACGATTCTACCTAAGTCCCTGCTAAAAACAAAAAAAAAAAAGAAAATTAGATCGCAGATTTTTTATTCATAGCCAAAACACTAGGTGGGTTCACTTTTATACCGATTGGTACGGTTGGCTAGGGTGGGAAAGGAAAATTTGGAAAGGAGGATGGTAAAAAGAAAGAAAGGAGGACAATTACGAACGAAGGTGTTAATGTTCGTCTTGAATTTATTTAGGTCATAAATATAGAATTTGTCATGTTTTGGGAACACATAAGATGGAATTTGGTTCCACATTCGGGATGTTGAAGTTATAAACGAATTTCCATAACTTGTCTTTTGCCATCTAGGGATTTCAATGGTGATTTTAAAGAACTGAGATTCCTTTTAAGGTTCGATTTACGTATAGTTCGATATTATCAATTTTGGTTGGTAGACACCTGCATGCTGCTCTAAAGAATATTTTTCTTTTCAAGATATTTTGATTTTGTTTGTAGGGTTGCAGATTCTAATCGTTGCATTCACTTTGACGGCGTAAATGTCTCAACACAAAGTTGAATACAACGTCCACATGATCTTAAATGTTTGCAAAAGCTCACAAAAGCTTGAGACATTGTCTGCATGATCACAATTGTTTGACAGGTTTGACAGGTATTTGGGTTTACAAAAGTTTTTAAAGTCTTAATACAACATTTTCAATTCGTTTAGCTTGATCACAAATGAATGAAAATACAATGTCTCAGAAAACTCTCATAACAAAATTATGTTCGCAACTTATTTTACGGATAAAATTGACAACTTAGTTTTTGTTACATTGTATCAGGTTGACCTTTTTTTTTAATACATTTTATCGATGTCAACGACAATAAACTAAATAAACTAAATATAAACACATAATAAATACCCCATAATATAAAGTCTATCTCCACATAATCAAAGCACGGGAAGAAATACAAACTAGCGAGGTAGCAAGCTCGAATTCACATTCCGTGGTGTAAAATGATTGAAAAACAATTATTAAACATAAATATAATACTTCTTTATTTTACATTCTTTTATTAGTTAAAATATATTTCTTATTAATTAGGCAAAATGCAAAATGAACCAATCACAATTATAATCAATGATCGACTGCAGAATTTCTTCTATCTCCCGTTCAACTGTCAGTTTCTTTATGGTTGCGTTTGTTATCAAATCATTTTGGTTATGTTTTATATATCATGGTTGACAACTCGGCCATCCTGAAAATTGGAATCGTCCTCGATTTCATCGTCTGGTTCCGGGATGCACCACCTCTTGATTTTGTCTGGAGAATAAACTCCAGCATATCGACGTATTTTCCTTGGAGCTCCGGGAATATCTTCAACTAAATAACGATCATTTTCCAGAACCTTTGTTATTACATATGGTCCTTTAAACTTCGGTTGTATTTTCCGTGGCTCTCCCGTACTATTTGGTTCATTCTCCACTACTATTAAATCGTCCACTTCGTATTTTGTTGGTTGCCTATGTTTCTTATCAAATCGTTCTTTCCACATTTGTCGTGCGGCCATGATCTTTTCAGCGGCCTGCTGCCTGACAACTACTAATGGTTGACGATCTTCGTCGGTTATTTCATCATGTAACGCCAATATAATTTTATTTTTCAAGATGTCGCGGGGTTTAAAATCGAATATTATTTCCTGTGGGGTACGACCTGTTGTGGAAGATATCATAGAATTCAGAGACCATTGGATATTTCGTAGTTCTTGATCCCATTTACGTTCATTAATTGTTGAAGAAGCTATAGCTGTCGAGATCGTTCGGTTGACTCGTTCAATTTGGCCATTGGCCCTAGGTGTTCGTACGGCGGTCTTAATATGTTTCATGGAATGCTCTTTACAATATGTTTCAAACGATTTTGCAGTGAATGCCGTTCCTCGGTCAGTGATGATCCGTGCTGGTGTACCGAAATATTCTGTTACTTCGTCTAACACCTTTAATACTGAAGCCGTATTTGTAGACTTAACAGCTCGCAATATTACAAATTTACTAAATGGGTCTGAAATTCCCAACACGTGCATATTCCCCTTACTACTTTTAGGGAACGGTCCCAAGTGATCCAAGTGTATAGTATGAAAAGGTATTGGTTCAATTTCATCGAAATGCATCTCCCCTTCCGTTTTTCCACCCGGCTTCTTATTATAACAGCATTCGACGCAAGCCCTTAAGTATTTTGACACATAATTCCTCATGCGTGGAAACCAATACCATCGTTGAATACGTTCAAGTGTTTTTTCTAAAGCAAGGTGTCCGACGAGATCATGACATTCACGAACTATTCTCCAACGTACCATTTTTGGCACCACCCACCTTTTATTTTGATTGATTTTTTTAAATAAACGTTCATTGTCAATACAATACTCGTTAGCAAAATGTTTATCTACTTTATCTGAACGTAGATTGTCAATTATATTTTTCAAATCAGGATCTTGTATTTGCATAGTTAACAGCCAGTCGAGTCGGGTAACTTCGACTCCCATTATTTTCAGAGAAGCGGTTTCAGGTTCATTAACCACTTTTTCGTTAGGTGCACGGCTCAAGGCATCAACATGAGTCATGCGGCTGCCACTACGATGCTCCAAATTGAAATCAAACTCCTGAAGTCTTAGCCACCACCGTGCAATCCTTGGGATTAATTCTTTTTTTGACATAGTTCTTCTCAAAGATGCGCAATCGGTGACTACAGTAAAACGTTTTCCTAATAAATAGTATTTAAAACGCTCCAACGATTCAACTATCGCTAGAGCCTCCAGTTCGTAGCTATGAAATTTATTTTCACATTCGCTTGTTGTTCGACTAAAGTATGCGACTGGTTTTAAGTATTTCCCGTCTTGTTGTAATAAAATTCCAGCAAGACCGTCTGAACTTGCATCGGTGTGAACTTCATGAATCATTCTTACATCATATGAGGTTAATAATGGTTTACTACACAGAATTTGTTTCAACGTATTGAAAGCTATCTCTTGTTGTTGAGACCAAATAAACTGGCTATCTTTTTTTAATAATTCGTTAATTGGTTTTGAAATTTTAGCAAAATTTTGTACAAATTTTCTAAAATAACTGCATAGTCCTAGAAATTGACGTACTTCTTTGACATTCGTTGGTTGTTTAAATTCTTGTACTGCTTTTACTTTTATCGAGCCAGGTGATATTCCGCTAGGTGAAATATGATGACCCAAGTACTCTATTGTTTGTTGTAAGAAACTGCATTTCGTTAAATTTAATGTTAATTTAAATTCTCTAATTTTATTTAATACTATTTTTAATTTTTGTAACCCTTCTTCCACTGTTGTACTTCCGATTAAAATATCATCCATATAAATTTGGATATCTATATCTATTTCCTTTTTTAATTTATACATAAGTGTTTGAAAGACAGTTGGGGCATTTTTGAGCCCAAACGGCATTCGTTTAAATTCAAACAAACCCTTTGATGTTATAAAGGCTGTGTACTTACGAGATTCTTCTTCTATTGGTATTTGGTAATACCCACTATTTAAGTCAAGACTGGTGAAATAGTTATAAGAACTGGCCACTTGTAATTCTTCCTCGATATTTGGTGTGGGGCAAATTTCTTTTTCAATTTTTAAATTTAATTGTCGATAGTCGATACATAGACGTTCTTCTCCATTTTTTTTCTTTACTAATAATACAGGACTCGAATAATTTGAAGTTGAATGGGTTACTATGTTGTTCTCCATTAATTCGTTTACCTTATCATCGATAATTTCTTTTTTTGCATATGGCACTCGGAATGGTTTTTGTTGTACTGGTTTCTGATCAGTTAATTTGATACTCATCTCGATTTCTTTAGTTAATCCTAGTTGTTTCATATTTTTAGGGAACAATTCATTAAAATTGTTTAATAGTTTGATTAACGATTCTCGTTCTTTTGCGTTCGACGTTCCTTGATTTATTTCATCCTCTTTCACTACACGTTTGACTTCACAGTTAACTTCTTTTTCAGAACATTTATTTTCTATAATTATTTCTCCGTTCTCTTTATAAAATTTTACATCTGGGCGATCTAGCACATCGCGTCCTATTAACAATGGTACGGGCATATATTTACTGTTTACTACATAGACATCTATTCTTAATTTTACGTTATTGATGATTAGTTCGACATTTGACTTTTCAGTTGAGCAATATTCTCCTCCTAGGAATCCAGCGAAGTTGACTTTACAGTTTTTTCGATCAGTTAAACATTTATCAGCATATTCTTTTGCAATCAGCGTAAGAGGACTGCCACAATCTATTTGTCCTACCATTTCGTTATTATTAACCATTACAATCTTATGATAGGGTGTTGATTTTGAATATTCGATAACTCCTACTCGTGAAACATCTGGACATTCACTGGGTTCACCTCGTTTATGCACTCGATTACATTTGGTGCAACGAGATCGACGTTGTGGTGCAGGACAATTTCTGGCGAAATGACCTGACTGGTAACAATTAAAACACTGCGTTGACGTTTTAAATTTTTCTTCCTTCAGTGTTCTTTGTTCGTTGTTGGCATTTTCAGATGTAATCGATTTGAAAGTCGGCTTTTGCTGAAATGTATTCTGTTTTTGTTTTACTTCCCTTATATTTGTGGTTCTAAAACTTTCACACCAAGAGATTCTATCACGCAATTCTGCTATCGTGTCAATACGTTGTCCTTGAAAAGCTGCATATAATTGCTCATCACGCATGCCTAAAATAAAATATTTAACAATGGCATTCTCCTTTAAATTACCCTTATTTCCGAGTCGTGACATCTCCGCGACATATTCCATTAGCGTTTCGTCATTTTTACGTTTTCTTCCTAGCATACCCATATGTATGTCGGCATCGTTTACAATTGGCATATATTTATCTTTAAACTGCTTTACAAAATCACTCCATGATGTACAAAAATCATCTGTACGATCATACCACGCTCTAGCTAATCCTTTGAACTTTGGTCCAATTGAAATTAGGACTAATGGATCTTCCCAACTATAAAATGTTTTAAGTTTTTCTACTCGCTTTAACCATTCTTCTGCCGTTAAACTTTTTTTATCCTCCGGATTGAACTCAGGGAGAATTTCCATTAATTCTCTTGGTCCGAAGGTTAAAAAATTTCCTTGTCCGTTCCAATTCATTACAGGCGTTGATGTATTTATTACTGGTGAGTTGAAGGTGACATTACGTGCCGAATCACTTCCAACATTCTCTACGATCGTTCGTGCTTCACTTCTTATTGACGTAACTGATTCATTTCTACTATTATTATCATCAATATTTAATAACCGATTAATTAATGATGACTTATTTCCATTTTGTGATAACTTTAAATTTTTTAGTAGATTTTTTAATTCTTTAACCGTTCGTTTATTTAATTCCTCACGTTCCATTTTTTTTAAGGTATCAATAATATTTCTGTCTTTTACGTTCTCGATAAATTTAGGTTATCTCATTTAGCAATTCCCAATTATACGTACACTTTAATACTACCACCATGTGCTTCAATTTTTCATAACCTCAACCTTTTAGTTATGATTTTCGCTTTTGCTTGGATTTATTTATCCCACTTCTGAATTGTAAAATGATTGAAAAACAATTATTAAACATAAATATAATACTTCTTTATTTTACATTCTTTTATTAGTTAAAATATATTTCTTATTAATTAGGCAAAATGCAAAATGAACCAATCACAATTATAATCAATGATCGACTGCAGAATTTCTTCTATCTCCCGTTCAACTGTCAGTTTCTTTATGGTTGCGTTTGTTATCAAATCATTTTGGTTATGTTTTATATATCATGGTTGACAGTGGGATATCAAATTTGTTTCTTAGACTAAGTGATAAATAGTTGCGTAACGATAAGACACTAATAATATCAACATAATAATCACCTAATTTGGAAAAAAATGTTTATTCAATGAAAATCTTGTCTTACTGTTTCACTATCAAATGGTCACTATATCTCGATTGTAATTTGGCATTCTCTTAAATTGAAAGTACGTAGAATTCTTTACATCGTACAATTACGGCTATAAAAAATAGGATGTTAAAAATATACTAAAAAGATGCATTTTCTTCGTTCAGATTCTATTTCATACTGAATTACTATATACTAATATACCCCTCAATCCAAATGAACGTCATAAACTTCAAATAATGAGCCAAATCAAGGGGGAAAACTCATGAGTCGGCTCCATCTATATATTAGCACTATCTATTAGTCGACGAATATGGTGCAGTGGTTATGCCATATAACTTCTAATCAGAAGGTTCCGGATTCGACTCCTGCTTACAATATAGCTTTTTCAGTTATTCCTTAAAAGCAATTGGGCAATACAAATTTTTTTGATAATCACTTAAATAAATGGAATGATGCTATTAAAATATCGAACTTATTCAGCAATAAATATAATTTTCCTCATTTAAAATTAATTGGTCTATCAAAAATTTAAAAGGTGATACTATATGGAATTGGGTATTCCAAGTCTTTACATACAAATAGTTCAGATATTTAATTCATAGTTTTGGAACTACACCATAAAAAAATTTTAAATATAGTATTATGAATTTTATTTTTTTTTTATAAACAAGCGTTAGGATGTAAACTTTAGTACTTACATACCGCTTGGTTGGGATAGGACAAGATATAAAGATATTACAACATATGTTGAAAACAAAATAATTGCCTTTCGAAAAAAGAAACCGAAGCAGAAAAAACAAATAAAGAAAAAAACATGTTGAAATAATTGCGTTATATAATAATCAAATATTCGTTTAATTCAAAAAAGTCCATGCGCAGAACCCAGTTCTATTCAACCGAACCTACCAGAGCAGAAGTGTCTTAAAGTTATAAATTTTATTTTCCTTTGAAACTTTTATTGCCCTGTAGTGCGCTCGACACAATTTAAGTCCTTCATTCCATAGTTGTTCTTCATGGCATACCTTATCAAATGCTTGACAAATATTCCGAAATATCGCTGTACAATATTTATATTGCTCTAGGCTTAACTTGATTACATCAGATATTCTGCGTATTTGCTTGAGTTGTATATATTATTTTAAGCCGAATTGATGCTCTGAGCTTTTCGAATTTGTTTTTTTCGTAAAAATCGAATAGTTTAAATACGCACGTTATAGTAGGCTAACCGGTCCATAGGATATAGTTTCTTGCCTGGTTTTGGTATCAAAATTATTTCAGGAAATTTCCAATGGAGTATAACCAGATCTTAGAACAGCATTCATAATGTACATTAATACTTTGTCAACTTTTCAGGCAGTTTTTCCCATATTTTACCACCATTTTTAAGTTATATTTAATGAAATGAAAAATCGAAATAGAAAATATTAAAATGCATAGAAGGGAAATAAAACTTAATACGGTTTCATGCTTGAATAAGGATTTACGATATCAAACCATTGAGATAATAGAAAAAACTTGAATTTATTTAAAAATATGTAGAAATAAAAATACGATACACATATACTTATAAATAATTTCATCAACGTCATTTTTGCAGGGTTCAATATAATATATAAAATGATTTTATCTCAGCAGGTTCCATTCCAGTCGAAATAATTTGTTTTACATGATATTTCCTGATAAACATCCTATAGTTGTTATATATAACTAAACCTATATAAAGGTCCATTTATAGTATACTAATGATTTGTTATAATAATAATAAGTAATCATCATCAATGCCAATAAATATATTTACTAAAAGACTTATTGAATTGTGTGACCAAATCTATCCAGGTGGTTAGTAATATAGTGTTATAACATATAATATAATTTCTTGACCATAGGATTGCCATAACAATAACCATAATTCTTTACATCAATTTTGATTTTGTTACTGTTTTTGTTTTTTAAAATTTAATTTCAGTTTTATGTAGGTCCTACTCCATTGAAGTTTTTTAAATTTTTAAAGACCAAAACATTTTTATTTTTAAGATTTAAAATTTTATTATACCATTCTACAACAAGAGTAAACCATTCATTTGAAGAAAAACAAAATCTAGAATTACTTTTACATTTCAATATTTTATTTGTCCAAATTATTATGGCAATAAAAAGTAAATCCTTGATTTAGAGCTATAAAATAATAAAAAAATATATATAAAGGAACACCGCACATATATACATCAAAGGATAAAGAAAAAATTTAAAATTGAAATTGAAACGAGAAAACTTTCTTATGAGAAAAGCAACAATTCCAATAACAACAAATTCCCCTGATGAATTTGAAAGTGTTAAATGTAAAATTTAAAGTTATGTTGATGTTCTCTTCTTCATTTAATACTGTTTGTTGCTATTTTGCTTATTTTTGAAACCATTCTGTTGTTGATAGAAATTGAAAGAGGATTTTTTTTAACATCTTGGAGACGACTTTTTGGATTATTAATTTTTTGTTTTATTGTTTTTTATTTTATTGTTGTTTTTGATTTTTAAAGGATACACAAAGAGGATCCAGTAGATTTAGTATTGGGCCAGCTCATCGTGGTATTACTGTCACAAAATTTATGAGATGATTTTCCAACATGCTAAAAGATAAACTAAGACAGCATTGTAAACTTGTAAAATGAATGGTATAAAAGAAAGAAAGAGACAGAAAAAAAATAAAATAGAATAAAATAAGAATAATAATGGTGATACAAAAATGAATTCGCCGTCTTGAAGTATTTCTCTTTTGTTATTTGCATAAAAATTTGTAAATGGTATTAAAAAAAAACGTAAAATAAACAACAACAACAAAATAATATAAGAAATAACGACATGTGAAATATTTTGAATAAATCCGTTTCTGTAAATCCGTTAAAATATTTTTCTTTTCTATTTCATATTATATCCTTGTAATATCCTTTTTGTATCTTCATATATTCTGATATCAAAACTCGGAATATTCAAATTACTGAATAACAAAAGAAATATCTCGTTTTTTTTTTATTTGAGCAAAAGAGCTACGATAATATTATAAGATTTGTACGTTTCTTAAGAAATTGAAATCAGTTAGTTTATTTTTTTATTATTTTTTTAAGTTAATAATTCTTAGTTAACGGTATAACTAATTTTAAATCTGGCATGATATTTTATGGAAGGAGTGATTGTTTAAACTCTGAAAAATATTTGTCTAATAAATTTAGATGAAAATGGGAAATTTAATAAAGAGGAGATTTTCTTATTGAGAAAATTCAGATTATTTTTAGTGAATTAAAGAAAAGCCTAAGTGAGAGTGAGACGATAATGGAACTGTGAGAAACGACATTTTGAAAAACTAAGAAATTATTAATTAAATTTATATTATCACAAATTATGAAAATTTATATGTCGTACTTTATACGAAAAAAAATTCTTTGTTTTAAAAATGTAGTCTGGAATCTGGATCTTTATTTTTCATATAATAGAGAGTAGTATAAATGGGTTGCTATGTCTGGTGTTTTATATTAAGGTGTGTTCAAGCTAAAAAATTATTTATTCTTTTACGATATTACTACTACTAACAGCTAATTAACTTCATCAACATATTTATATATTATTTACACGCTGGATGGCGCAGTAAGTAAAGTGCTTGCCTTTCAACAGAAAGGTTCCAGGTTCGATTCCTGACGAATTGAAAAAATATTTTCTGAATTTTTTGACGTGGTTCAGTATCCGTTATCACTGAGATAAAATAAATTATAAACAGTTAAGAGTTTTGGTTATCACTAAAAATGAAATGGAACAATGCTATTATGAAGGGTGAAGTACTCTACGGTAGATATAGTTTTCCACATTTAAATTAGTCTATACCATAAAAATTCTACACAAAAAGCTATTGTATGTGAAAAAAAGAATATATAGCGTAAAGTGATGGCATAAAGTAATATGATGATGATTCGTGGAAATAGGCCCAATATTTACAGTTGAACAAAAAGAAAAATTCAACAAAAATTCATATTTATAATAAAATTCAAAGTTTAATACTGAATTTACTAATTCTAATTTACTAAATGAGGGCAACTGTGGTCTGGTTGCGTCAAATAATAATACTGCATCATCAAATTCTTTTCGAAAACTGAATTTATTGACGATCTTTGTAGCAGTAATCTTCAGCAAATTTCTAACATCATAAATTCTCTAGGTAAGCACTCGACTTAGTTTTTGTGTGTGAGTTGAAAACGTTGAGAAGAGTATTCTTTTTTTCTGCAACATTGATTGTTACCATCCACCTCTAGTCGTAACTTACTGTTATGACACTTAAATTCAACTTCCGTAAAGCTAACTTAAATCTTCTGAATAATAAATTTTTCAGAAGTTTTCATTCTAAATGAGATAAACTATTGTCTCAATGAATTTTATCTCCGTCTATTTGAATGCATCTCTATATATGTCAGTTCCTTATGAGCCTATAAAAAATCTGAGTTTTATACTTTCTTGGTATACAATATTCGTTCTTTATATAAACAAATAGCTATTTTAGTATTTTATCATTTCATTTGCTTGCTTGTCATTTGACTGGATATGATAAATATTCATAATAAAAATTTCATGTAGCAAGTTTTTATCAATCAACGGGTATCAGAACTACATCTTGTAGGTGGTGACTGGTGGAAAGAGCTAAGTGCAAGAAATTGAGCAGCTTCTAGCAAAAATATGACCGACTGTTTTTTTTTACTTGCCTTTACTACAATGGCTCATAAGCACGATGGAAGCAAGAGGTCCGGCGTACCAAATGTCAGGACCGAAGACCTTGAATTTTTTTTTTTTTTTTGTCATTACTACAATAGCTCTTTTTAGAAGACAATATATAGATAGAAGTCAATAGTAGAAGAAGACAATTGGTCTCCACGGGGTCCGAGGAATTGAGGCCGAAACTCTATATCACGTGTTTAAATTGTATTTTTCTGGAAAAAGGTTGATAATAATTATTATAAATAATTTTTAAAAAAAATTCGGATTGATTGGACGATCGGAAACTCGGAACCAAAGACCCTGAACAAAAAAAAAACAAAAAGAGAAAGGTTTTTATACTTATTACGTATTAAGTTAATGAACATTATTGACATTTTGGGTTTTGGAAATTCTTTTTGTTCCAGGTCTTTGGTTCCGATTTCTGAACCGCGGACCTATTTTTGGTGGAGGCTGCTCAATTTCTTGAGCTTGGCATTTTCCAACAGTCACCACCTAGAAGATGTAGTTCTGCTACTCGTTGATTGATAAAAACTTGCTACATGAATTTTTTATTATGAATATTTATCATATCCAGTCAAATGACAAGCAGGCAAATGAAAATACAGACAAATTGCAAGAAAAAAGGTAATGATACTACAGGTAAATGAAATACAGGCATATGAAATGCTCACTTAATAATCTTACTATCAATTTAATAAATCATATGCGACTGAAACTGAAGAAAGCTCTGCTACTGCAAAACAATTTGGTTTCACTATTAATTTATCGACATGTTATAACAATTTACTTTTTAACCCATCATACATAAAGCATTCAACTGTTTCTATGGGAATTTAAAATTGAAAAATCACAAATTATTTTCTTCAGTAATACCACCTCAATCGAAATCAATTAAAAATTATAAAATTTTTACTAATTGGTTTGTTTTAATTTGTTTAAACGAATCACAAACAATGTTCATTGTTACGAGTTTGAAGTAAGCTTCTTAATTAATCTTATAGTAAACAAGATTAGATTAGTAAACAAAAAAATTATTAAATTGTTTAAATTTATTCTTTAACTGTAATTATTTACACAAATTTCAATATTGAAGAAAATTATTTATAGAAAAACATAAAAAGCGCAAGTAAACAGTAAAATTTAGTAAACAAAAATTATTTAAAGTATTTATTCTACATTTCTTTGTTACCTGAGCAGATAAATTGTCAATATGGAGCAAAATTGTTTATAGAAAAAAATAAAAACCGTTTGAAAAACAGCAACCTTTCTGACATTGAAATATCATGTTGTATAATAACAAAAAATACATATTTTAAATAATTTTCAAGTTTCATTTATTTAACCGAGGGTTTCCACAAGAGTGTTACTAGATTCAATTATTTTATTATAGCATTTTTTTGTTACGCATTTTTATTTTAAACTACGCTAATAACTGACAGTTGGAATGAATCTAATACTGGGTTCATACCGGTGTTAAATTGACAATGCTATGCTAAATTGAAAATTAGGGCAACGGTATAAACATGAATTTTTTTTACCACTACTAGTTAAAATATAATATAAAGGCACAGCCACACATGATGGTCCGGTATAAACTACAATATAACCACCAATGTCAAAAAAGCATTAAAACATGTAGTCAAAAGTACCAAACATGATTTTCAAAAGAAAGTAAATATATTTTTATTAGTTATACAATTTTATATATATTATTACATTTTAATAGACTGTAAATGTAAAATATTTTATGTTGTCTGATTCTCGCATTTTTTAATTACAATTTTACTACATTAATTTTTTACAACTTTTATAAAAAGTTTTTATTCAACCTTATTTTGCTTCTTTTAAATTTGAATAACAAAAACAATAGCAACACTTTGTGATGACATACAAGTTTTGACATTTCTTATTAACACTGGTATAATCTTTAAACTTGATTGAAGTAAGGTAAAGTTTATAATAGGTCTGTATGTTAACTCGTAAATTTATATAAATTTACATAAATTTATCCAAATCTTTGTATGTTACCTTTTTTATTTGCATGCTCTTTATAAATTTGTGAGAAATTTAAGAGAATTTTGTGTTTAAAACGTGACGTCAGAGGTCTCTCTTAAATAAATTTTTGCAAATAAAATTTCTATTTCCAAAAATTTGTAAAAATTTACTGTCAATTTTTTGTTGTTTTAAATGTCAATAGAATATTTATCATATAAAAAGTAGTATACCTGAAATAAATAAAAAGTTGTACATATACCTAACCTGAAAACTTATTTATATAACTTTTTACCGACTAAAAGACCAAAAGACCAAAACCACGAAAAATTATTTAATTTAATTTTTTTTAACAAAAACATTCAATAATTTTACAACAAATTTCAGAAAATTACTAAGTTAATTCAAATTTAAAAAAATCTCATAACCTTAAAATCAATTATTTTTGTTATGAAAAGATTTGGAAAAATTTATGCAAATTTTGCTTATTTCTAATTTTGTTTGTAAAAAAACATTTTAACTATTCTCGCAGAATTTTATGATCACGTGATTTTTCCTCTCATTTGCAAATTTTTGCTATATCAGATCCAAAAAATCCCACCTAATGTCTCAGGTAGTATTAAAAATATTTTTTACAATTTATGTGTACCTATTATATCGTTAACTTAACTGCTATCAAGTGAAGACGATAGGTAACGTTAAAAATTTTTTTTGCAATGCAAATCATTTATTATTTAATTATTATAAAACTAAATTGTTTAAATTTATCTAAAATTAATTTTATAAACAATGTCGTAAGCTTATTATAGAACGCAAAATAACATATGTTCTTTTTAAGTTTTAATTGTTGAATGTTTAATCTAATCCGATATTAAATTTGGCAAAAATTATTTAGAAAATTATATAAAATATATGTGTTTAAAGTAATCAAAAAATTGGGCAGTCATCCAAAAATAAAAATGGTAATTATTAAATAAAATTTAGTTTCATATAATAATAAACAGTAGGAAAGAAGATAACCGAAGTAGAGACATCAGTATTAAACCGAGCACAACATAAAAACTGCAATGTATTATTTTAAGCTGGATAACATTTTTTTGCTGATTTAAGACGCAACTGCTACCAATTTAATCAATTAGATATTACTTGGCAAATTCGTATTTTATTTTTTTTACGCAAAATCAACTTGTTTCGTTTTTTTATTTTTTTTAAAACTTTAGCAGAATTTAAATTTAAAAAGATTATGAAATTTTTATTTGGAAATGTCAAATGTTTGTTGTTAGTCTTATCGAAGAGCGTTTTCATAAACTAAATCGGATCACTCAGAGCGTAAAAGTTGTGTTAATTTTTTTCAATCAAAAGTGCACTCAAAGTATGATATCTATACTCGTTATAAAATTGTAGAGCATGTATATCAAATTACTGTATGTCAAAATTTAAGTCGTTGAAGTATAATAAAAATAGATGAATTATTATTGCCGTTTGTCAATTTAAAAAAATATTTTGTTTTTTGTTAATTAATTTATTTTTATGATGGCTGAATGTGAAGGTAAATAACATAATAAATTTTTAGATAAAGATGATAATTGAAATAATTTCCTTTCTTTGTGGAGTATAATAAAATATATCAAATAATCGTACATGCACGGTTGTAAATTATGACAAAAACTAAGGGAACGTGGTCTTCTTAATAATAAAAATCAAAGTTCTAAAGTGAGCTTACAAATAATAATGATTTAAATGGCTCATGAAGTCTCATTGAAAAGTTTAAATTTTAAATTGAAAAATTTAAATAAAGGGTTCAAATGTTAGATTAAATTAGATTAGATTAGATTATGTAATTTCGGCTCGGAATCTGCCCTTTTTATCACCAAAACCGCAAATTAGCTTATTGTGATTACCCGTGCTCAAATGTAATTCCCAATTATATTATTGTATATTACATTTTGCTTATAAACAAGTAAAGTATTGAAAAAAAAATTGGAAAATCATGGAACATCAGTGTCTGGTAAATCGAAGACAAATTCTTTCTGTTATAAATTTCCTTTTTGATATATAAATAATCATCGATCACTATTTATTTACAAAATCATTACAAAACTGGATGTAATATATTTTAATAAATAACTAAAGCAAATGATTGCCCCAAGAACTTAACTGTACTAATACGTAAAAGAGAAAACGTGGAGATATTAATAAGAGCCTCACCTCCAGGAGCTTCGGTTTAGTATACTGATGGCTCGAAAATCGGAGAGAAACCCGGTGCTGAATAAAAGTTAAAGTACTTGGGCCGAAGCTAAAGTATAGCACAGAACTTGGCACATACCGGACTATCTTTCAACCAGAAATCTATGCAACCGAGGTATCGGCATTATAATACAACAAAAGAGGGCACAAAGATGCCAATATATACATAATTTCAGATAGCCAAGTTACCTAAAAAGCTTTCAATTCACTAATTTCTAAATAACAACTTTTCTTGTTTTTTACGAAAGCTTAATAAAGCTAGAGAAAAAAAAAGAGTTACCTTGGGCATGAAAAAAGTAATAAGGAAGCCGATGTGACTGCAAAAGTATGCGCGAAGAGTGAATTCTAAGTATATCAGAGCTACGTACTGCTCGTTCAAACTCCAACCTACAAATAATTTCTTGGAGGTTTGCCACTACAAAATCCCAAAATATATGGGATAGTTGCCAAGGACAGGCAGTCTTTCAGCCTTTTTCAATCGATACCACCTATTGAATCACATAATCAGGAAAAGTACATCAAATGTTAAAACACTGCCATAGTTTATTACAGGCCGTCGTCCATTTAACAAACATCTGTTCAAGATTATAAATCGAACATAGACTGATGCAAATTTTACTGACAAGAAGAAGAATTCTCTTCTCACATTCTATTTGTTTACAACGCCATAGCTTTCAAAATGCATAAATATTTCCATCTCCTAATTCAGAAATTGACATCTAAGCAATAACATTATGGACATAAACTTGCTATAATAAACGAGGAAGTATAATAAATTTGAAAAGGTTGCGTCTACACGGAAGTTCCCATAAAAAAGTATATTTTAATAGGTCCTAAATTTTATTATTTGTAACTGTTACTGAGTCCCTTGAAAAACCTAATGCAATTAAATGAAATTAAATAAATGTCATAAAATTTGACAATTGAAATGAAATCGAATAAAAATAAGGTACGCGGTACTATGAAATGAACAATATTTTATAATTGTCGGGAAAAATCATATCGTATATAATCATACGAGTATGTATGTAAAGTGTGGTTTTTAGTACAATGCATATATATACATTTGTTGCGATTACCATGTATAATAACGTAAATTTTAATTAATCTCAATTTCACACATTTATTAAAAAAAAATATTAAACAAATTAAAATTTTGTTCTTAAATAAAACAATCTCAAACAATTTCAACAAATTCTATATAATATAAACAATTTTCCACTTATATGTTGGTACATAGAGAGTTTTGTTTTACATTAGCGAGGACTATTGTATAAAACAATCTCCAATATTATAATATTATATAATTTCATATATTAAATTTTAAAATAATTTATATGTAGTTTTCAAAATTTTATTAAATATAAATTAAGCTCTTTAAATCGCACCCTAATTCCATCTAAGCATATGCAATATAATAATATTATAACAGTATAAGTAATGTGCATTTTGTATTATGGTGATGTATTAAATAACAAAGTTTTAACTGATAAATTTTAAATTGTTTTAGTTTTAATTGCCTAGCTAATAATTTTAATCGTTTGACCGTCCATTTGTTCAATTACGTTAAATTTTTAATTTATTGTTAAAAAATTTTTTAATGAAATCCTGTTAACTTCATTTAGGAATGAAATTTGGATCAAACTTTTAGATTTACTCATAATATTAAAAAATATATCGTAGCACCAAAAACATTTTAGGTGCTCGAAAATATTGATTAAGGAAGTACATATAAAAAAGCGATATTTAATGTAAACTTCAAAATAATGCATATCAAAAACCATTTAAACATCTAGAAAACTCTGTAATCAAAACTATTAATATACTAAGGGTGCTATTCCCATTCACAACACAACCTAAAAATAGGTTGTAATTGACAACTTTGTTGTCTTTCTCTATTCTCATTCACAACACAACCTAATTATCTGTCAAAACTACACAACATAATATTTAAGTTGTGTTGTCTGCATATATAGCTATTTCGATTGACAACAGTTTATGTTTAACTTGTATGAGACAACTAAAACGTTACAACTGGTTAAGAACAGTTGTGTTTGTGTTGTGTTTATGTTATATTGTTAGAATTAAAGAAAAAAGAAAGATATAAGGTAAGTGGCTATAATACTGACAGTGGATGTAATACTGACATATGAAGCGATATTTTCATTTATTAAGAAAATTATTCATATAAAACAACCGTTTATTTTTTTAAAATTAAATTCAAATATTCAAGATTCATATTTTGTTTAAATCAGCCCGATAGTGTACAAAATAGAAGAAATATCACTTATAATTCAAAAGTGATCGTGGCAATACGTGTTGTTACAAAGATTCGTTAAAATTTATGCTTAAATTTTAAAATTCCTTTATTTTGTAATATTTTCTATGTAAGTTTAAATTAATAACTAATTTTTAAAGAAACACATTGTTTTGTTATTCAGTTTGAATTAACTGAGATGTATTTATATTAAAAAAGTGAAATTAATTATTAATTTTAATTAAAACAGTTTTGTCAGAATTAGGAGCAAGTGAATATACATACTGTTCTTAATACTGACACATATGTCAGTATTGGGAAAAGGAATATTAATTATTAAAAGCTTATTACAAATTAAATATTTAATATTTTTTTGAAATTCTTTTTACTTTCATTAGATATTTATTGTATTATTTTATTGTTCTAATTCTGACACAGGTATTTCATAATAATTATCACATAAATTAAGAAACATTAAGACTGTCAGAATTATGTCCACATATTAGCTCAGTATTAGACTCTTAATATGTCAGTATTAAGGTTTTAGATTTTGAAATTATTTTTGTAAAATTTAAACTGTTTAATATGATTTTAAATACTTTCTGTATAATTTAATTAATGTAAAATCAGTTAAATATATGTGGATTTAAATATGACTGTAAGTTTTAGGATTAGTTCATTACAATAATAGGCCTTAAAGTTGGGTGTCAGTATTGTATACAAATATATGTCAGCAAAGCAAATAACATTTTGTGTTATCGTATAAAAGTGAAAAAGCCGTGATGACGAACAATGACGAAAAGTAGTGTCTTACAACACTTGTTGTACGGAATGCTGCTGGGGATATTTCACCGCCAATGGTTGTCTACAAATATCAAAGAATTTCATTTGCGTTACGAAAAGAAAAATGCCTAAAGAGGAATGAGGTTTTCCGATACTTGATGGATGACTGGCGAAGTATTTTATGAATACATAGCAAATGAATTTTTATCCTTATTTAAATGGTGCTCAATTTCCTGTAATTCTATTCTTAGATGCATGTTTCTCACTTATCATTAGCGTTAAGTGACTTTTGCAAGGAGAAAAGAACATTGATTGCTCTTTACCCCAGTGCAACTCACCTTTTGCACTCACTTGTTGTTGTTGTTGGTATTTTTCGTCCTCTTAAGTTAGAATGGAAGAAAGCTGTTCATCAATGGAAACTGGAAAACGATAGAAAAAAGTTAATGAATTTTTCCATTATTCTTAGAAAATTTTATCCATTATTCTTATTCCACATTTCTTAGAAAAAGCTCTAAGAAATGAAGCTAACGCAACCACAATATTATTTTCGAACATGCGGTGTATATTTATTTTCAGCTCTGCTCCTTCTTTTTACGCTCTTAACAGTAACTTAGGTAGAATCACCTTTTCCTGCTTAATTAAGTACGGTACTGCAATTTTACACTACAATATCTACAAATATTTCTAGTATTTATTTAACAAATTACTGGCTCTACTCATTAAATGTGAAAAACTACTGCTATTTATTGCCAGGAACTAAGCCTTCTTAAATATAATAGTTTCATTGTATTTAATTTTTTACCAGATTATACTCTCAATTATTTTTTGTCATTTATAATGTTCCAATGACAAAAGGTACTAGACCAGGTCGTAAAACCAATAAAGCATTTTTTTGCTTCATCGGGAATCGAACCTGGGACCTTTCGGTTGAAAAGCAGGCGCTCTACCTACTGCGTCACCTAGTGTGTAAATTACACCAATTCCTGTGAATTACCAGTTGCCTAAGACCAGTTGCCAGAATTAAGAGCTACACTTTTGATTTTATTTCATCAAATATATTTAATATTCATTTAATACAATTAAGATATTTTAAATACTTAGTCGTTTTATTTGTCATCTATATTTATTATCTATAACGTTATTAGAAACTGCATTACTATGCATATGTCAGTATTAGGAAACAAAACTGTCAGTAATAGACTCAACAATTTTTACGCATGTCAGTATTAGGGACAAAAATTTCTTGTTGCTAATTTTATAAAATCATGAATTAAAAATGTTTTAAATTTAATTTATGTCTTAACCAAATTACTCCTAAATATCTAAATTTTCTGATAAAACTATTTTTTTAGAAAATAATTATAATTTATATAAAAAAACTTAATTTAAAGTTGAATTTGTCGCGTACACTGTCAGTATTATATCCACTTACCTTAGTAATATTTTATTATTTTTAAAAATTTTATTTTTTTTTTAAGTTGTCATTCAGAATAGTAAAATTAGGTTGTGTTATCTATTGGGTTGAGTTGTGTAGAGACAACTAAATACTGTTGTGAATGTTGTAAATGAATACTGTTGTAAATGGGAATAGCACCCATAATAAAATTTCACTATGAAACCTGCATTTTCAAAATTATACGGAACACAACTGTTATCCCAGCCAAATTCATAATTTAAAAGTATTGAAACTGCTATTATGAAACATATTTCCTTATTTTATATATACACTTTAATATTTTTAGTGTATCCAATTCCACTATCACTTCAATATTTTATTTATGAGGTGTCATTAGAACTCTAAATTCTATAGTTTGTGCTATGAGTTAGGAAGCTATTAACTTCGATATGATGTTACATAAAGTATAAAAAATAATTCCTTACGTTCACATTTAATTCATTTAGTTAATCTCACATGTCTAGAATTATTATATGTCTTTTATTGAAGGGCAATTAGATCTTCTTTATTTTATATTTCATATTTTTTTGGAACCCTTTGGCGTATAATTTCTGTTTCTGATTGCTTGTTTTATTAATGTTATTGTTTCATTTTTGGTCTTGAAAGAAGAACTTAGAAAATTTCATCTAAAATGTTCTTTTTTTCTTATTACGCACTAACTTTCGATATAAAACGAAAGTATACTTGAACGATACAGACTTTGGGGCTTCAAGATCTGATGTAGAGTTTGATCTGATTTAATTTAAGTTGTAGAGTTTTATGATGGGCCCATCAACCTCCTGAGTTTTTTCGGGCTCAAAGCTAATATCAAAACTAATTAGTTCGTATTAATTATACTAAAAACTGGTTTAACAAAAAAATAATAATAATTCATTTTCTATTTCTAATTACTAGCAAATCAGTATTTGTTTTATTATATTATGTTAATGACTACAACCTAAAAGACGGATTTGATGGAAACGCTTCCCGGTGTTATATTTAATCGATGACTTTAATTATGCACAAAAATTCAATGATTTTTTCTGCAGTCTCAGTTGTTTCTAGTCTCAGAATTAGGAACTCTGTGATACCGAGTTCGATTCTTACATTGTTGTATAAGGGATAAGTCTCAAGAATATGGTGTATTGTTATGATGGATCCTATATGGGACAACAACATGTAAGTTTGTTTCTTTGCGAAATTTACTTGCAGAAGGTTTATTTTGTCATGCTACAGCATATTTCCCCCATATGATTTCGTTGTATATATTACACAATTCATTCGAGTATACTGTAGTTTGTGCGTTGAATCTATACTTGAATATGTTTTGTTTCGTACATTTAAGCGCGCATTCTACTGAATTATTTGTTTTTGATAAATCCGTTTAAGATTGGTACCGATTAAGATTGGTACCGTTTTTGTATGTTGTTTGAAGTTTTTCGTAAAATATCTGTTGATATTTTATTTCGCTAGTTGTGGTTTTTTTATGTTTCGCCATGTCAAGGTCGATATATGGTCTCTTGGGAGTCCATGGTGGAAGTTTGTGTAAATTATTTTTATCGAAGTTGTATCAAAGTATTTCTGTCGAAATCTTACGTTAAATAAAATTTCCTCTTTTAATTAAAATTTATGGATTAATGATGTGAAATTTTTGCATATTCATCAATATCCTCATGTGCTTAATGAAAGTGTAACTTCTCTTGAGCCTTGGCAACGTATTCGGGATGTAAAACAATAAAATAATTTGGAATTTTGGAAAAGTAAAGAAGTAAAATAGTTAGGATGTAAAATCATTTTCTTGATTAGAGCATCCTTACGCATTTTTAAGTTTTTCAAAGAATGTGTATTCACTCTGGGTAAATATTTATGTACTCGTTGTTGAGAAAATAAATAACTCTTTTTAATAATCATTGATTTGTTTAAAGTCTTTAACTACATAATTTAACCATCCATATAATCATTAAAAATATTTAATGATAAATTTCATCCGCAATTTCTATTTGGCAATAATAAATTACTAATAAAAAATCTCAATTTCGATTACGATGGTATTTTTTGACTTGTTTCAATTTCAAAATATTCTAAAACTGTTATTTTCTGTATTTTTTTTTTTTGTTTTTACTGAAAAATAATATTAATAACAAAAATATGAGAAATACGCGAGTTTAACGGGTTCGTGAGAATAACTTTTGTTATGAATTCAGAAAAGAATGAAAATTTCACAAAAAAAAAAAATAAATAAAAAAATTTAACGAAAACTTTGCAAAACTCCCTCTTTCTCACACATATTCTCTATTTTAGTCAATATTATCATTCATCTGACACTTAGGTCTGGTAAGTAACTATATACATACATATATGCAAACACACACTCTTAAAATGAAAATCCAAATAAACATTTAAACAAAACTGCTGCTACTACTGCTTACTTATTTTTGAACGTGCTCCAAAGACAATTTTAATTTGTAGGTCTGTGTTCTGTTTTTGTTAACGTTTAAAAAAAAAAGTTTCTATTTTTTATCCCTTCATAAAAAATGACAACACCTGGTATGAATATTTTGCGTATCCTAATATAATTTTACCTAACATATTACTAATAATTTTGTTTTTGGTTTTGTTTTTTTTTTGTTTTTGTAGATTTAAAATGGAATTTTTTGTACTGCGATGGGACGAAATTTAAAGGATAATAGTTATAATGTTTATGGTACGTGTGGTGAAACGTGTTTAAAATATTGTCAAAGAAAAAAAAAAAAAATAAAAAAGAACAAAATTAATTTCAAAAAGTTTTTCTTTGGAGTTTTAATATTTGGATTAGAAAAGTATTGTAATAATAGTAGGGTATTATAAATTTTCTAATAAGCTTAAATTAAAATTAGGTTAATAAAATTTCATCATAATATTTGCATGGCAATGATGGTGGTGTATTTAATTAATTATTTTAAAATGATAATTTTATAATTATGTATGATTTTTAATAGAACTTATTATAAATGAAATATTTTAATATTCCCTATTTTGATTCAAGTTAAATAAGTGAGCTTGGCAGTTCCGGTCTTTTGTTTTTAACAATCTAATAAAACTTTGCATTGATATCCAGCTGTCATTTTCATTGTTTCTATTGATCCATATTTCCATGAATAATTATTTTCATATAGAAATAAAGTTAAACCAATTTTTATAAAATGGCACCAAATTTTACAAACCTAAATAGAACTCTAATTTTTTTGTGGTTTAATACATTTGTCAAGATTACTTCTAGGTATTTCAACAAGGTCTTGATATATATTAATTTTTTTTATATTAACGAAATAATATATTTTTTGAGGTGACTTATTAAAATTGTATTTATATAATTAGTAATGTAATTGCAATACAAAATAATTTGAATATAAATATAATTTTAATCACTATATTAGTATATAAGTAATGATTTAAACAAACCTGAATATGAATTCTTAAATAAATTAAGAAAAAAAATAATAAGTAAATAAATAAAGAAAATTGAACATTTTTTTATATGCATACAACTGATAATTATTTACAACATATGAACTGTAATGCTTTATTTTGTAACTATTGTTTTTAAGACGCATATTTTAGTATAAAAAATATTATTTATAAGAAATTAAGATTAACATTTAAGTTATTACTATTTTGATAATTGTCAGGTTACTATGAACATAGTTGCATAAATTAACCTTTCTTTATTCTAAACTATTATTGCATAACATCTTTATATTTGCTACCTTATCATTATGTAATTTACTTTAAAATACACTCTGTAAATGAGCTAACAGCTCTTTTAGCGATATTGAAAAAAAGAAAAAACCTAATTTAAATATAAAATATTTTATTTCAGTGATTATAACAAATTATATTTTCAATTAATTTTAAGGTATAATACAGGAAAAAAAGAAACTATTAATAATATCCATGGAGCAAGTAGTTCTAAAACATACGATCTTCATGTTAATAGTCACATGTAATATAACGTTAACAGTCCATACCATAATATCATAAGTCCAGTCCATATTCATAATGTTATATACATAACACAGTCGAGCGATCTTATTCTTCTATTTTAAAGATTTTTCTTATTATTAATTTTTTTCATTTTCTTCTTCTTCCTTTCCTTTGATTTTTCCTTCTAGTTATCGAACTAGATTCTGTTGTTTTAAAATATCTCTTCAATAGTTTAGTTTTGAACTCTCCTGCGATTGCGGTCTCCAGCATTATATCCATTTATTCATCGGTTGTTCAGGTGGTCGATAATACTGTAGTACAGCTTCGAAAACAATTTTATTTATTTATTTTGAATCAGATTAGTATTTCAATACTTATCCAAGATGTATATCAGGATGTTAACCCAAAATATAATAAAGAAGATAAATATTATAAATGCAAAGTGTCTGGTTTGGTATACATAGGAAATTATTACTCATATTTCAGTAAATTCCTATCATTAATTAAATTAATTCCAATTTGTTGAATTCGAACCATTACTTTTGCAATTAATCCACCACTACCTTATTTGACGAATTATTTTAATATATTTCAAATACATAAACACACGCTGGGTGACACAGTAGGAGACTGTCTGCATTTCAAATGAAAAATTGCAGATTCCATTCCCGAAGAAGATAAAAGTTACTTTTTTTTATTTATTTAGGCCAAAATAATGGGGTAAGCCTAACTAACTAATAACTAACGGAATTTAAGCCATTTAAAGATTAAAAGAAGCATCATAGTAAGAAATAAACAAAATTATAAGAGAAAAAAAAATAACAAGAATAGAATAGAATAGAATAGAATAGAATAGAATAGAATTGAATAGAATAGAATAGAATAGAATAGAATAGGATAGAATAGAATAGAATAGAATAGAATAGAATAGAATAGAATAGAATAGAATAGAATAGAATAGAATAGAATAGAATAGAATAGAATAGAATAGAATAGAATAGAATAGAATAGAATAGAATAGAATAGAATAGAATAGAATAGAATAGAATAGAATAGAATAGAATAGAATAGAATAGAATAGAATAGAATAGAATAGAATAGAATAGAATAGAATAGAATAGAATAGAATAGAATAGAAAGCATAGAATAGAAGAGTTAGTATACATAAAATTTACAGACAGTGTATAAAATCTGGTAACAACTAAAATAGATTAGAATAACGCTATTTAAAAAGGCTTAGTTGCTGACATAGTAGTAGTTTTCCACATATTTAATTAGTTAATAAGCCAGAAATGGAGGATGGATGGAGGAAGAATGTAACAAAAATTGCAGTACCGTTCTTAAAGTACGAAAATGTAATTCTACTTAAATTACTGTCAACAACATAAAAACAAAAATGATAAAAAAAATTGTATGCAATTCACTAAAGAACATAGTATAATTGATCCTATCTGACTGAGTTAAAATTAGAGGTACAAATTAATATGACAGCATATGGAAAATCATTATGTTAAGTTTTGTAAATTTTTTAACCATTACAAAATAAATGTAAAATATAAAACAATTTTAGTCTTATGTTGCATAATCTGTAGGAAATAGAAATATTAATATGTATATGCAAAAAAACAAAACAATAAATTTTAGTGAAAGAAAGCCTAGACTTTTACTTAATACCATATTTATTTATTTCATATAATCTCTTAAATTTTGGAATTAAAGCTACTTAATATAAATCTTTCATTCATGTAAAAAGTTACATCATATTAAAATTAAATTATTCAACTAATAAGAAAAAAAATTGGCCATATTTCTTCTAAAAATATGTCCCTAATAATGGAAGTCAATTATTTAATAACAACCATCAAAAAACATTTGTGAATTAACTAAGGCTCTTCGAAATGATAGTTAGTTGTATAGGAGTCAAGATACATATACAAATTATATAAATTTAAATTAGAAGAACACCTTATCTTAGCTGATAGAACATCATAAGAGAACATTACTGACGCTATGTTATGTCTTGATTCTAGTGTTTGGAGATTTATAAGATCTCCCAGTTAAATTTTCGAAGGCAAGATGTTATCATGTTCTATTATTCGAATTCAATTCTTTTAACATGTAGTTAAAATTATAAGATGGTGTTTAGTATAAGGGAAGCGTATTCACGATGTAGAAGAACTAATGCGGCAGATAAATACTGAAATGTGTATGTAAATTTTTGGGAGTTTCGTTTTATAAAACTACGCATACTAATATCTAAGACTGTTATAAAATATTTTGAATATATTATATAAGTTTATTTGGTTTAAATAAAAAAAAATTAAATTATCGGCGCATTCGCAGCTAACTTTCAATTAAGAAGTCTATGGTTTAATATTGAGCACATTACTAAAAATAAGATCCGATTATCAATAAAGAAAACTGAAACATGAATTTCTGCTTTACAGTAAAACCTACCTAATTTAAAAAAATGTATTCGTCGGAAATTATAACTTGATTAAAAAATGTTTGACAAATAGGAAGATCTAAATCTAATATGAATTGCTTTTGGAAAATTTGAAAAATTTTCACTAACAAAAGTCTGTCTGTGAAAATTGGAAAAAAAAGGATGAAAATGCTTTAAACCAGCTGGATTGTGGAAAATTAGAACCTATCGAAGCTAAAACAAATTAGTCAAATATTAACACTTGGTGGTAATGAATGCAATAATATTAAGAAAAAAAAATTAATTATCTCAACTTTACTTTTGATTCTTCAAATAGGACACATTTTTGTTAGCACATAGGACATAGGATAGAAAAAGATATTGAAAAATTTACCAAATAGTTATATCGGAAATTTTAAAAACTAGAAAATTGTTAAAACATTCTAAAGAAATATTTAGTCCTGGAGCAGAAAATATTTGCAAACTGTAACTTGTTATACTTAAAATCAATTTTGGAAATTAAGAATTATGCAGAACTAATTTTTACCTCAAATTTTGACTGCCAACTAAATTCAGCTTTGATATTTTCTTACATCCTGATTAAACTCCTATGTTTTCCTATTCGAAAATCCTTTTTGAGGTTTAATTGGCACAGCAAATGGACATAAATTAATCACATACCAAGAAAAATTGAAAACATCTTAATAAGAATGGACTGAACATATCAAATTGAATTAGAGTGAAAATTTAAAGAAAATAAGGTGATTGTTAGACAAATGCATATTGATTTAGCAATATTGTAAAAACCTTAAGGAATTGGAAAATTCTTAAAAGTAAAACAGCCAACAAAAAAGTACGCATATTGTTAGAATAAGTACTGCTTGTACTTCCCAACCCAGCTCTTTAGAGGAATAACGATTTTTTTTTTGTAAATACTACTATACCGAGTTTAAATTAAGATAATTCAAATTTACAAAAGAAAATAAAAATACCTCAGTGAAAGGACCAAGCAAAAACCAAACAGAACGGTCATCGCTCCAATACATTTTGTATGACTTAGATATTGTATCATAGTGTTTGCATCAGTTTTTGTATCATTCACCATATCTGAAATCGATAAGAACCAAACAGTATCGTTGAAGAAGAAAATTTCACAAAATTATCCAATTAAGTGCAACCACATTTGGAGACAGAGATAACCATTGGCTGGTATACAGTTATGCTAATCTTTTACAGAATAGGTAATAACTAAATTTAATCTAAGTCGTCCACGCAGTAAAAGTATGCCAAAACGATAGAAAGAAGAAGTCAAGAGGACAACCAGGTTATCAGGAACATCTACACAAAATAAAGAGTAATGAAGAAAATTTATTCAGTCGACCAGAGACCAATAATTCCTGTTGCACGATTTCGATGATCTCAGTAAATCAATACAAATCTGAATTATAATTTTTAACAATTACAGCAACAATTTACATTTTAAAATACATTTTTTTTTTTAATATAATATAAAAAAAGTAAAATAAAAAATGAAATTAATCCCATAAATGATTTTCAAATTTTCAATTCAATTTGAATTTTGTTACACAATAATAATTTAAAAAAATTCTTTTTTTATTAAATTAAATTCATTTAATGAAATCATTAAAATTATTAAATAATTTAATTTCGTATTTATTGTTTTCAATTTATTACCTTGAAACAATGCAATACAAATAATTAAAAAATACATTTTCACTTCATTTGAATTTTCGATATAGCACATTCGTTAAAAAATTTAATAAGAAATTAAATAATAATTAATTATTTTTCCAAATTTTTCTTTATTTTTTCTTCTATATCTCACTGGTTGTCAAATATTTATTTAACATACAAATACATTTGAACTATTTTATTTTATTTTATTTTCACACTCATTTTCATAATTCTAATTTAAATAATTTGGAATTGGAAACATTTTCAATTTTAACTTATAAAAATATTATTTGAATTATTCTCTTTAATTCAATTTTTCAATTATTAAAAAATATTTAAATTTATATTATTTAATTTTCAAAAATCATTAATTTTTATTTTTAAATTATGTATATTTAATTTTTAATTAAATTATTATTTAATCATATAATATTGTGTACACATAAAATATATTTTTCTCTTTTTTTCATTCACATTTACAACACTGAATTGAAAAAACAACAACAATAAGAAAAAAAAAAAGAAAAACAAATTATCAAAATTTACGATCAATTTTTTTTTAATTAACCGGTTTTCAGTATTACACTACAATATAATTACATTTAATTTTAAGGAATAATTTTTATTGACATTTAACGCGCGACTGTCATACAAACGTCCAAATACTAACCAAGATAACAGTAAACTGAAATCAAAAATTTTCATTATATCTGATCTTTTTGATGCTGCTAACAATATGTTAAAAATATGTACCAAAAAAAAAAACCTAACGCAATATTATACACCAGTAGTAGGATTTAAAAAGACAAAACAAGAAGAAAATTTCCTTTGCATTTTTATATTCAAAATAACAAAATATACTTACAAGATAGCCACACCAGTCGTTGAATATTCGCTATAATTCGTAAAAGGGGTTTCCCTTACGAGTGGAAAATTTATTATTTGTAGCCAAAATGTGTTCATTTGATTTGACTAAAAACTTGAATAAAGGACGAGCATGCGCTAGTTTTATTGTTTTTTTTTTTTTTTTATAAACATATTTTAAATTAAAATAAATAAGGACACGAGGTATTTTATGATAGCATTAAATTTTGTAAACAAATACCACGTGGTTGAAATTTATGGGAAATTTTTCAATTGAATTCATATACAGAAGGGGAAATTTCTATTGTGTATTCATATATTTATAACGGTGATTGTTTTCTTATATTTATAATTTTGTATGAACAAAGATACTGCATTTTATCAAATATGTATATACAGTGTATGTAAATGAAATAAAGTGAATTTTGATAGAAAATTTATTTGTTTTTTATTCGTTGAGTTGGCGCACATTAACATCGGAAATTATTTAAAATAAAATAATTCAAATAAATTTTATTTGAAAAAATATTTTTTATTATTTTGATACAATAATTTCCAATTTTGGTTTTTTTTTTTTTGAAGTGGTTAAAGGAAAAATTAAATTTCGTTTCAATTATAATTAAAAGAAATTAATTAAGTATGATAAAATATAATATTTCAGTATAATGAATTTCAAGACACCAATTTTTTTATTAATTTTTTAATTTGTTATTTATTTTTTTCAATATATTTAAAAAAAAAACACTTTAACAACATTGTAAGCAACATTTTCAAATTGTAAAATCCTATCAAGAGAAACATTTTAAAATATTTAACTTTAACGTCAAGTCTGTGTTGTTATAGTCGTATGTTTGTGAAATAAAAATAATAATGGAATCTTGAGAACAACAAAAAAAATAATTAACTCCAAGAATTTTTAAAATATCGCTCACACAGGATCACTTTTAAGAGACCACCAATTCGAAACTATATATAGTAGGCTGTGTAGATAAAAACAAGAAAATAGAGCAGTTGTACTCTTCGAAGAGGTCGGTCTAGAATTTGTAAACAAACGTGTTATTGGTCACCACAGGGCAAAAGAAATCAAGCCTGAGCGGGCAAAGAACTTTTGAAAAAGAACGATGAATTCGGAGGTTGACAACATAACAAAAACTTGAAATGTCACTTGCGCTTGTACCCTTACACAGACCTGAACAAAGGTAAATCTGTATTGGCTCTAGCGCAAAATGCTATGTATTTTCATATGAAAGTTCGAATTCATTTTTCCGTCCTATTATTTGTGTGTCCAATGTTTACTGTTTTTGTATTGTGTTAAAATTTCTTAAATCATACTTTTTAAATTCCAACTGCATATATATTATTATATATATATTTCTTATCTAAAAAACTAAGAAACATACTTTTCAAAAACTCCACCCACACATAATTTCTCTCATTTTCAACTTTTACAACTAATAGGGATGCTCAAATTTGATAACACCAAGGAACCTTTTCGTTTATATTTCGTCATAAAAAACTTTAAATATTCTTTATAGAGGCATATTGTATTTTAAATTATTTATTGTTGATGTTATTATTGTTGTTAAGTACATTTTATATATTTGTTCTTGAATCCAGACTAGGCTATTATGAAAAATAATTAATAAATGAAATAAATATTTTGGAAATAGTTTTCTACTCCAATTTCATAATTATTGACATAAGAGGTTTGTAATCTCGTTTTTTTTAATAGCGCTTTTGAAAATAATTTGGGTTTTATAGGATCTTGCTTCCAATAATCTCACTTTTTCAACATTTCGAAAATAAAAATCGAGATTAAGAGCAATATTAAAAAAATAAAGATTTCGTATCATTTCCCCACATAATCTTAGAATTTCTACAGACATTTAAGTGTAGTATAATGTAGTTAAATATAATTTTGTATAATTGTTGAATGGAACTGTAAAATTAATATACTTATTTCTTCTTTAAAAAAACAAATAACAAATGTAATTTTTTGTTATGTATGTGTAACACCTCTTTACCTACAAGTTAAGAACTTTCAATGCAATAATTGAAAAAAAAAAATGAACTAATATTATAACACACAGCTTCAAAAAGCAAATATGGACCGAAGTGTGGTCGAAAATATATGTTAAAAATTTTACAGTTTTGAAAATTTTCATATGTCATTAAATGAATTTATTATTATTTTTTATTGTTTACGATATTTAGACTAATAAACTTATATAATAAAAGTTTTCGGTTTAATTTTTTTTTTCGAAAGATAAGAGGTAATCGTCGATGAACATCAGGAGCTCCAGCTGCGTATGCCTTTTTATCTTATGGAAATTGAACCCACTAAAGTCCACCTATATCTTTTCCGCCGTTATAACCGTGTGTTTAAGAATTTATCATATTAATAGTTTCCGTAGAGGATCGCTATAAACAAAATAATTTCCGTATATGGACCTTATCAATCTGATATTTCCAATAATAAATAGCTTCTGCGCGTTTACATAAATATTAATTTTTGACATAGAAAAATTATTGATATAATAATTTCTGTCAAGAATACTAATATCGTAAAATTTTCCATTTTATGTAGTAGTGGTGGGGTTTCATTATATTGAGTCGATATCAAGAACTGTCATTTGACATTTTCGAGTTCACTGTTTCTTACTGCATGTTCGTGTCTTACTGCATGTTTGTTGATCTCATCCGTGACTGTTTCACTTTATTTTGAGGTTTTTACAGCATTTCGGTTCTCTTTGCACAGTTCCCCATATTTCAATTCCGTATGTGCACACAGGTTTTAATATCTTCTTATATATATTTCTATTTTATACTGATAACTCAGAATTACTCCCAAGTGGTCAGTAAATTTTTTTGTATATCATGTTTAGATTTTCTTTTTTGTTTCTTATATGTCTTTCCAACAACTTAGCTTAACATGGAGTGTGATTGCTAAATACTTTGCTGTATAGATATATGACACTATTTTGTTCTTGAGTAAGATATGAATGATTACAATCTTCTATAAAAAACACATTTTGCCTTGATAAATCCCGATGTAGCTTAAAATTAATATACTTTGATGGCATACTTTATGGCAACATCTAAGAAGAATGCTGAGTATACTTTTTTTTCGGTTTTCCCACTATATTTCCAATTTGATACACTTGATCAATAGTTTTAGAATGTTTGTTTCTGAATCCAAATTGATGGTGCGGAATTAGATGTCTTTCTTCAATAATTGCAACAAACCTTTTGAGGAACAGTTTTTAAAATATTTTTGATATAATAGGTAACAGGCGATTTTCCTTGCTACGCTATTAATAGTACTTCTGCAACTCTCCATTATCTCGGAACATATATGAACTTAAAGCATGCATTGAATATGTGTTATCAGAATTAAATCTGGTAGTTCCCGCATGATTTGCCCGTTGATGTGATCGTAACCTAGTGCTCTTTTTACGCTGAAGTTGGGTCTGCATAATTGTTTATACATCCAATTCGCTTCGAAAGTTATATTTTCATTAACAAATGAATTCATACATGAGATCATATTCTTTTTATGGGTATACTTTGGTTGAATGGTTATTGAAATGGGTATTTTGTTGAATTGAAGCATGAAACAAAGTCCAAGGCAAGTTAATTAAGGCAAATATAATAAACAAAAACACCAGATTGATTTTACATTAAACACAGTCCAACTAAAAAAAAAGTTAGACTTACATATTACTACACTCTTAGAGTTAGTATGAATTTATTATTTTCTAACATTCTTTGGTAATAAGTTA
The DNA here is from genome assembly GCA_963942445.1 of Argyra leucocephala. Classification (NCBI taxonomy): domain Eukaryota; kingdom Metazoa; phylum Arthropoda; class Insecta; order Diptera; family Dolichopodidae; genus Argyra; species Argyra leucocephala. Next base: position 45,186,254 of record OZ012678.1, on the reverse strand, counting down.
CAAAATGATATAATTGTCAATTTTAATATTAAGATCTAGAATAAGATTAAGTTTAAAATTATATTTTGTTTGTTTTCTTTTGTACACTTATGTATATTGTAATGTAATATGTTTTTATTAAGCATAGATAAATAAATAAATAATTTATTCGTTTAGCTTCTTTCCAAAGGGTATAGTCAGTATAAGCATCGACTGATAAATTATTTAAAAATTTAATGAATTTATTGAATGAGAAAAGATTTTAGTTGATTAAGCGATTAAAGATAACTTCATCATCTGGGTATGTTGTTGATTGACATTTTCTGCTCTTCTTTTCTCCATAACTAGTCCTCTTATTTTAGGAGCATCACTAATTAATGCTATTGTCTAGTTAAATTTAATTGTCTTCAGATTTATCAGCGTGCAAAACTAAAATTGTTAAAATTAAAGTAAATTATGCAAATTTAATATTATTTTATTTTGATAATAATTGTCACAAAATCTCTAGCTCCAGCTAAAGAAAAAAGATCTTATAATTAAATAACAGATAATGATTTAAATTAAATAAATAAATTTCAGATAAAATTTGTAATAATTTCTTGTAAATTTAATAAAGTATATTGAAAAATTGATAATTCAGAAAGAATTCAAATACAGAATTTACATTTACATCTTTAAAACGAAAGAAATTTCCAACAAAAAAAGAAATATCGTACAAAAATGGATATTCGCGTTTTTTTAAACTTTTTTTTTTCTTTTTCTTATCTATTACTATTATTGTTATTATTATTATTATTTTTTTTTTTTTTGTAATAAATCATTGAAAATAAATTTTATTTTTAAAGGAATATTGAAAGACAAAAGATGTTAACGAAGTGAAACTTTCAGGATAACCTAGTTGAATAAAAAATGAAGACGTCATAATATAACTTGAGCGCATTATCCCTAACTTATTCAAATTTCTAATTTTTTTTCTTCCTGTTCCAACTAGTACATTATAGTATATATTATAACTACTTACTTGTACATATTGTTATTTCTACTACTTTTGTAATTGTAGCACTTATTAAAAGTAAAATTATGAGAAAACTCTTTAGAAAGAAGAACTCATTGCAGCATAACCTACATTATCAGAAAGGATGAAAAAAAAAATGAAACAAAGTTTTCAATTCGATTCTGTTCTCTCATTGATTGTATTGAAATGGTTTGTGTGTATATTTTTTATATTCAAACTAGTTGTCAAATAGTTTCGTTATAAATTCTCGTTATAAACTTCATCTTTTCTAGAGAGAGTGAAAAAAGGGACCACGATATAAAATAACAATGGAAACACACAACGTTTTTTTTTTGTTATAAATAATTGCAACTTGGAAACTTGAAAAGTAAAAAAAAAAAAAAAGAAAAAAAAAATAAACAACAAACGAAATTTTCAAGAACTTTTATCCACAAATAGGGCACTTTATTTCCTATAATTCAATCTGGGTAAAAAAAAAAAAAAAAAAAATGCACACAATTATTGATATAACCATATAGATTCGTTGAATTTTATTTAGCTATTTTATATTTGATATCCAATAAATCATTTATTTTCAGAAGAAGATTTAAATTTCAAGAAAATACTTATTCTTAAAAATTTTTGAAATTTTTAACTGTTCAAGATTTTACTGGTATTGGCTGTGTTGCTGTTAAATAAAAAGATCAAAAATTATAAATTACTCTTGATAGAAATTGAAAGTTTTTTGTTTGTTTTTTTTTTTTTTTTATTATTATAAGGATCACTATTATCCTTTCCATATCATTGACAATTGTTTAAAAGTATATTATATTAATACCTCTGACCATGGATGGTGGTGAGATTTAGTTTTGTTTTGTTTTTTTTTTTTGCAAAACAAATATTTCAAGTTCGGAAACAATCTTTGTTAATATCTCATTTCGTATTATAATCTGGGAAATCTTTGATATTTATTTTAGTTGCAGTTTTCAAACTTTATTTCCAACAATTGAAGATATTTTTTTCTCTTCTCCTAAATTTGAACTGTTGCTGTTGTTGTTTTGAATGGTGTAGGATGATGGTTGAACTTTGAACAGGAACTTGTCAGCTTTGAAAAATTACTTTCAGATGGTGTGTAAAAATATATAATGGTATACCTTTTCCTAGATTTATCAAATATCAGTAGAATTATTTTGGAAATCTATTTTTGGAAAATATAAAGTTATGTTATGAAGTATGGACCAAAATGTATTTACAAAAAAAATTAAATTAAATAAATAAATATTTTCTTTTCTAAAAATCTTAGAAAATATGATTTGCTCTTATGTTCAACTACACAACACTCGAATAAAGTTATAAATTTTTCAATCAGTAACTATAAAAAGATCATCATCATCGGACTTAAATATGACAAAAAATATGAGTATCATCGAAACATTAAACATCATAAGTGTTAATTATATATAAGTAGCTAAAAATAGCTAAAAATATTAAGCATCTTTAAGATTAGAATACAAATTGGAAAAAGATTATCAAAAAAGCTCCAGCCAAGGGAATCTTCGAATCCAGACCCGAAGGTACAATACGTCGGAGCAGACGAAACCTTCGTTTGAAATCGGTAGATATGAAACAATTTCGTATATTCAACTGAATAGAAGTCATCCGTGTCCGACAAATATGGAAGATGTTAATGAATCAGGCCAGGATCTATATGGTCTGTTGGCTATCTAAATAAGTAAACAAGTAAGATTGTCATTTTATCGAAAACGCAAATCTACTTATTGTGATTATAAACTCTAGTTCCTTAGCTTTTGTAAAAAATTTGCACCATTATAATTTCCTCAGCAGCTATATCATCATTTACTAATCCAAATATGAGTTTGCTTAAAAAAGGGAATGCACTATATCTTAATTTCATAGATGTCTTATAGATGCGACCATTGAAAATCAGTTAACTCCCACAATAGTTGATCGCACTATATCACTAAGTTTTGTAATTAATTCCGGCAGTGATCTAGTAATCTCTGCCTATATTCAATCATCTTTATCGAGTAATTCCTTAATTACAGTTTATTCACTTATTCCGCCAATTGTTGGATTAACTCAAACTTCTGTTAAAGAAGAAGAGGTCAAATATGTTCTCGATCGACTTACTGAACCATTTTTAATTCCAAACCACAGTTCAAATAAGTCCGAAGTTGTATTATTAGATTGCTGTAATGCTAATCTTCTGCAACAGGTTTCTACAATTGAAAACTGTCTGGATAAACAGTTATATCTTATTTTCACATCAGACTGAAATAATCTTATATCAATGGAACTACAACAGTAAACCTGGTTAATATTGATTACTATCATCCCCCTATTATCTTTATCTATTGCTACGACAACCCCATTAATGTTACATCAACTATATCTTATCGTTATAACTTCAGTAATAATAACTTCCAGAATACAATAACTAAACTTGTTCTATGATGTCAAATAGCGTTTTGTTAATCTATTGTCCTGCAACCCAATCGGTGGGGCATAAGGCGGAATCGTTATGGTTTTATAATCCATCTCTTAGCAAATGTGAAAAGGTCAAAGAATTTGATTGGATTTCATGAAACAACGAGTGCTGTAATCATGATTAAATCACAGTGAATTCTCCTACCAAGCAGAATATGAAGACAACAGAATCATTGTGCAGTACGGATAAGTATATATTCAATATCCCATACATTTTATTTTGTGCCAACGGATTGGAAAATATGTCATGGTTCGTTGGTTTTACCATATATGGTGGGAAATTATATTTTAGTATTTATATCTTATTTTCACATCAGACTGAAATAATCTTATATCAATGGAACTACAACAGTAAACCTGGTTAATATTGATTACTATCATCCCCCTATTATCTTTATCTATTGCTACGACAACCCCATTAATGTTACATCAACTATATCTTATCGTTATAACTTCAGTAATAATAACTTCCAGAATACAATAACTAAACTTGTTCTATGATGTCAAATAGCGTTTTGTTAATCTATTGTCCTGCAACCCAATCGGTGGGGCATAAGGCGGAATCGTTATGGTTTTATAATCCATCTCTTAGCAAATGTGAAAAGGTCAAAGAATTTGATTGGATTTCATGAAACAACGAGTGCTGTAATCATGATTAAATCACAGTGAATTCTCCTACCAAGCAGAATATGAAGACAACAGAATCATTGTGCAGTACGGATAAGTATATATTCAATATCCCATACATTTTATTTTGTGCCAACGGATTGGAAAATATGTCATGGTTCGTTGGTTTTACCATATATGGTGGGAAATTATATTTTAGTATTTTACGATCTAACAAAAAAGGTTAATAATACAATTTTATATACTAGTTAATAATCATCGAACATATAGAACATATTTTATTAGCTTATTAACTTAATCAGCCTCCGATGGTTTGATAACATTTTCTATTGTTAAATATCTTAGACTACTTTGTTTCATTGGAATGGCGAAATCCAAGTTCTGGTACCTGCAGGTATATAACTAAATCGATCTTAAACACAGAGCTTATAAGGAATGGTAAATACACGTGAAAAAGTTTGTGCAACCATGAAATTTGTGCAACCAAACAGAATACTTTGACTCACATATCCGGAGTGTAATATTAAATTGTGATTAGGTTTTTCTGACACCTCTGACCATCTGATATGTTATTAAATTTATAATATTGCAAAACCTAATCCAAACCACCTTATCTGATTATACTGAACCATTACTAAAATTAAATTTATTAAATAAAACTATATTTGGATTGCTCTTGGATAATAAAACAATAACAAATTATGAATTATCCACATATATATCAAGAGTGTGATTTTAATGGTCACTAGAGTATACTAAAGATCATTCATTTTAAGTTGCATTAAATATTTTACTTTTTTTTCTCTTCTTTTCACTGCTGGCACCATTTGGAATTTTTTCATTAATATATTAGGTATGGTATTTTTTGTATTCAAGGATGTGTTAAGAAAATTGGCCTTGACTTTTTGAATTTATGACAAAATAATGGTTATCACGTATGAAATCATTAATTATCTGTTCTCGAAAAGGTTATGGTATCATAGTTGAATTCAGTTATCTTCTTGCTCCATCATCCATTTACAGTCATTTTTAAAAATAGATTTATTTTGTTTTTTTTTTTTTATTTATTGTGTTCTCTTCCAAGGTCCAAGGAGACCAAAAAGATTGAAGTCATAAATCAAAAAACCAAAAGAGAGAAAATACAAATTTGGCATGATATGATGATAATAATGATAATGCTGATGATGATGATGATGATGGATGATGATGAAAATAATTGAGATAATGAAGTCTTTATTTGGTAATAAGTGTATCATTAATGATTTGAAAAGTAAAGTATAGTGGATTGGTACTCACACACCATAGTGGATGTTGTGGAAGAATAATTGGTTGATAGTGATCAAACTGGGTACCTAATTGATCACTATCAACCTAATAAGATTTTTATCAAGTCAATAGCAACCAGTAACATTTATTTTGTGTTAATGAAAAAAAATTTATTAAAATATGTGTAACACACTTAATTAAATATTAGCTATTCCTGACGTAACATCAAGCGTTAAAAAAAAAATGTCTTTCCTTTTCATTTAAATATTTAACAAAGTTTTCTATTTACGCAAAACAATTAAGTTTTCTTAGCATATCGTGAAGTGTTGTTAACTCCGTGGAGTTACCCATGTACAATTGTCCATTCTGGTTCAAAATTACATTTTATATAAAACGTCGACATTATGTGGAGATTGAAGAAATTGAAGAAATAGAAATAGTCAATATTGTTTTTGATTATAGAAAATAATATCTTGCTTCTGGTGTTTTTCCTATAAGAAGGATTTTTATAAAATCTAGTGAATTTTTAAATGTGGCAAAACAAGATTTATGTCAAGCTATACCATCGAAACAATAGGAATATTTTTTTTCTCCTTGTTAGTATTTTACTTTATTATACAAAATAAACATTCATTTGAAGTTGAAAATGTGTCAGTATTGGTCAATGAGAAACCTTTCGAGGTGGGCTAATTCAAAGACACAAACTACGAAAATTTAAAAAATGTTCATATATGTACCTTATTTTTTGGGTAATTTCAATTGTTTTGATTAAAAAACACTTCTAATTTGAAAAACCATCATACTTTATTGATTTTATGATTTTTTTCAATTATTCTAGAAGATCATCTTATTTGGCTCTTGTATTAAATATATAGTTTTCCTGCATCGGTTTAGAACTCGGATGTGCTTCTTTATAAATGATTTATTTGGAATGTGGGCACAAAAACTAGTATCTACGTACTTTTTAATTTTTTTTAAATTTCTGAATCGGTAATTTTTGCGGTACAATTTAAAAAAAAGCTTCCCATTAAAATTTTTTATTCCTGTCAGTGCTTTTTGGTTTAATTCACCGAGATGGAAAGTTTTACATACAATATAAGCGTATTAATATACTAGATTATATATTTCCATCATCTATGATTATAATTGACAATCATTTAGGGACCTGCGCAGTAGACACCTTTTCATTTTATTTCGATTCTCCTACTCCTTAATGAACTTCTAATATATGTAATATATAAGTTGTATATAAAACAATAATGCGCACACAGTTGAAAATTTTTTACCCATATGATTTTATTATTCTGCAATTACATTATGCATATGTGAGATCTTATTAAAATAATAAACAAAAGCAAACAAATCAGTTATTATAATTTACATTATGTACTTGCAAATGAATCTATGTACATATGCCAAATAAAAACAAAGAAACAAATTCTTCTCAAATAAAAAATATAAAAACAACAAAAAAAAACAAATCACTTGAATTTTTCATTTTTATCTTTTTAAGTATAACTGTTTCTAAATTTTGGTTATTTGTAGTAATAATATAGTTTTTATTAAAATTATGTATTATGTAGGTATATATATATACATACCTCGTTAAGACAAAATTTTTTCTTTTTATTAATTTAATCCACTAAATGCCACTTATTATAGGGAATATATCGGAAACGAAGCAGTATATGAGGGACGTGTATTTATGTGTCCTAAACAAAACTTACTAACCACAAAATTTTTTATTAAACACGAGTGGTTTCTGCTATATCGTGCGAAGTCTATGTCAGTACGTAAATTACTGTTTTTTTAAAAACTTTAAATTTGACTTCAACTCAACAGGAATTACTCAACAGGGATCCCTAGTATATTTATGTTTTCAAAGACAAAACGATTTATGAAAAAGTTAACAAAGTAGACATTCTTTTTCTTGGGATTACAATATAATTTTTTATATGTTTTGGAAATGAAGATTTCATCAGTAAAGTTCGCTTTGCTTTCGGAATGCTCACAAAAACATGACAATCGACAGCGACAATTTCTGTCGATATCAAAAATAAACTTCAAGAGTGCCACAATACATATCTTTAATCCATCTATAAGTTATCATTCGCCTAAAATCATTACCAACAGAGTATTGTAAAGAAAATTTCGTAGAATCGAATATATTGAAAACCTGATAAAAATATCTCAAATAAATTTTTCGACTGGAACCCTCAGGGTACATTGAGAAAATCTTGAAGGACAACAAGGCTGGCCGAAACAAATATCTAACAAACAATGTGGCATAACTAAGAAGATAGCCGCAGATAAAAAAGTTTTGTCAATCTTGATGTGGCATACTGATGGGGTTAAAGGATAAAGATGATAATGTTTTTGTGACAAAGTAAACGAAATCTTATGGAATGGATTTATTTTCGCCAATGAAATGATTAATTAAATCTATATGTATTCTTTAGAAATTAAAATCTATCACACAAAACATATATAATTCATATATAGAACAAATATTTATCTGATTTACGCAGATTATTATCATGGACAATTAATGTACTTACTTAATTTCTTTTTTACTTGATGAGCGTAAGCCGGTACTGAGTCTGGTACACTCCAATTCGACTCCATCAATTTCAAATTGGAGACTTAAAATTTTTAAATTTGTGATAGGCTTCACATCCCGTACAGTTCAACGTCATATTCACTCCTTCATACTTAGACTTTTACAATTCTAAAATAAAATCACAGTAGATATGCTATAAAAAATCTAAATTAATTAGAAATTCTTAAATCTATAATATTTATACATATTCCTATTGAAACTTTATTACAAAGAAAAAAAAATATTTCAAATAGGAATGAAAATTAAATTTCGTTTAGATTTGGAAATTAACACGATTCCATCAAAAAACACGATCCTAATTCCAATAAATATCAAATTTCATTCTCAATTTTCCAACCTTTTTTTTGTTTTTTTTTGTTTGTTATCCTTTTGAAGGTCAATTAAATGATGACCAAAAAAAACATAACACTATCATTTTTATTACTCTTCAAATCATTATAATAACACTGTAGGTACGTATCCACATCCCAATTCACGTACATGTTCACAATTCACAAAATAAAAATTCTCTTCTCAAATGACATTATTTTCTTCTCTTATCCAGGCACATTTTGTTCAATTTTGATTTAATCCAATTTCATCAAAAATTATCAAGCCTCTGCTGCAACTTTATAGATGTAATAAAACAAAACTAACGATCTAAAATAATGTTGTATATTTTTTTGTTATAAAAGGATTGAAAGCAGTCCTGAATAATATAACAAAAAAAAAAAAAATGACATCGTAAATTTTTCTACTGAAAAATTTCAAAACACGTTTTGTTCAAAAAAAAAAAATAAAAAAAAAAAAAACGATGAAGTACGGAAAATATTTATTCGCTCATTTTCCTTTTTAAAATTATTAAACAACAAAACAAGAATAGAAAATATAAAAAAATCTGCTAAGGATAACAGTTAAATACTCTTGGTAGTATGTAGTTATTTTTTTTTATTGTGTGAATTTTAGATAAGTTTTAAAAAAAATTAACTGGAAATCTACCTGAGCTTAATGAATATAAGTAGTTGGCTTAGATACGCATTAGCTATCAGAAATTTTGAAACGCGAATATAATAATGCGGAAATCGAATATGTTTAGAAAAATTGTTGGTGACAGTGTTGAAGTTGTTGTAGGATACCAATAAATTCATACGGAAATGTTGCCTAATCTTTTATCGTTTGTTCACAAGGTTGTGGAATTTTTTTCTTTTCATTAATTTGTTTGAACAGAGGTTTTTATGTTTTAGTTGCCATTGATTCGATGTTGTGTTTTAACACTACAATGAAAGGACATATTGTTTGTTTTGTTCTGTTACTTAAATTTTGAACCTTGACAACTCTAAGATAGATATTTATGTTTAATTAATCATTATCGAGTCATTGTTTTCTCATTTTAAAGTAAAGTGAATTTTAATTTAATCTTCTTTAACTATCAAAATGATTATGGTCACACTATAAAAGTATAGTATTAACTGTCAAGACAATAATAACAATTTTGTTGCAACTTATATTGTTAAAGTAAAAATATAGTTACTATTTATACAAAGTAGAATTAACCAACATAAATTTCAATGAACTGCACCTCCCCGAGAAGAGCACTTCATAGAAAGAATATTTCTGCAGAAAAGTAATTTCACAGTAGAACTTATCTCCAAAACAGCATATAACAGTAAAAACGATAAAAATGATTCCAAAATACTGAAATACAAAATTTTAATGTAACTACATCATGAATGCTGTTCTCAGATCTCGCTATTTTCCTTTTCAGTGTAAAATAACTGAAATAATCATAAAACCAAGACCTGGCAAACCAAACTAAAAAATTACATCTTGTAAGCCAATTAGCTTACTACTATGCCTGCATTAATTAATTGTCTTTAAAAATTATTTGAAAGACTATTTTTGTAACGATTAAAACCAGCATTTGGAAAATGCAAAATTGTCCCAGATCATCAGCTCGGCTTCAGAAACAAACATGCTATACAATTAGACAAATCCACAGAATAATTGATGTGATCAAGCTAAGCCTAGCGCAAAAAAAAAACATTGTACAGCGGTATTTTTAGATATTATCCAAGCTTTCGATAAGGCATGACAAAATTAAACAGTTATTTCCTCGGTATTCCTATTTATTATAATTATCATACCTTACTGAAGGTACTTTTTGATGAAGCATTTATCAACAAAATCATGTCAGGTGTATCATAGGACAGTCTTTTACTGCAAACTATACTGTAAGCTAACCAATTACAAAATTAGATGGAACAACACATTACATATTTATACTGTAGAGAGAAACTTATCCGGATATTACGCTGAATAACGAATTAGTTCCACCAAAAAAAAAAATAAAGTTCTTGGTTTGCACTTGGATAGGTGACTTATGTGGCAAAATCATATCCATAGTGAAAGAAAATAACCAGGATTGAAGTTAAGAAATTTTTTTTGGATGATTGGATACAATATTCTTATATGACACTAGGCAAAAAATTGTTATTTTTAAACTTTCTTTATGGTAAAGACTTACGGAATCTAGCTGTGCAGAGAGCCCAACAATTCTAATTGTGAAACATTGCAGTGATTTCAGTCAAAAATATTAAGAGTTATATCAAGCGCACGATGGTTAGTAAGTTTCGATATATTATGTCACAACCTATACATTTGAAAACCATAGAGAGTTAAATCAGAAGTGCAAGCTGCAAATACCAAACAAGATTATATTCTCATCCAAATATCCTAGCAAACAACTTGTTAGTTTCAAATAGTGCTAGTCAACTTAAGCGTCCCAACATTCTGTAACTATCCAGAGTATAACTAGATTGTCAAAGATGATTTACCATTGAATTCTTCTCGCACATTCCATTTGAATACGATTGTGTATTGCTTGCAAAACATATAAATAATTGCAAGCATACACAAAGCTCCATTCGGAAACTGATAAGCCTAGGAACTTGAAACAACGAGAAAGTACAATAAATATGAAAGAATTCTGTATATATATTCACAATTTCCATTTACTTCATTTATAGAAAGTGATACTTAAATGATGTGAATTTCGTTGTAGTTTGTTAGTTGTTTGTTTCACACATAAATTGATTACAACCAATTCTTTGTCTTGATTCAAATCACATACTTGAAATATCCACAACATACAACTGTAATACTACAAATGAAAAAGTAAGTTTGTAATACCCCTTCTTATTTTAACGATATATATAATAGGTGGTACGATTTTAAAAGATTTTTTTTATCTCAACTTCAAAACTCATGTCAATATTAGTCATCGGCATAGAGTATAGAAATTCTATCAGAGAATGTAGAACCGGTATTTTAACATGTACAATTCAACGGTAGTTATATATACCCCATATAACAGTTGTTGAAAATAAAAATGAAAATAAAGGATCCAGGAAAAAGGATTTTTTTTTCAATATTTTTTACGTTTGTAAAAATAATGAAAATTTTCATTTTTGTTTTTTCTTTTCAATTGCTGGAATGGAAATCTGAGAAAGTCCGGAATGAAAAATCTTTTATTATTCCATCAACGTTTTTCCTTTTTTTCCCTCAAATTCTTTATTTTTTTTTTTCTTTCACTTCTCTTTTCACTTTGCAATCATTTTGATCCGGGAATTATCAGTTTTGTTGGCATACGAATACAAAAAATACAACTAAAAAAAAAAAATTATCCAGCATAAAACACACACATGAATCTTATTCGAGTTAAGTGGGTGATAATCGTGTAAGTGGATATAACGAAATTTTGATGAAATCTGTTAAGGTTTGTTAAGTTTTTTGTTTTCCGATTGCTCTTTTTTGATTTTTTTTTAATTGAAGCCGAAATTAAATAAGCTCTCTTTAGATTTTTGTCAGTTTTTGTGTTTTTGTCTTGAAATTTATTTATAAATTTTTATTTATTTTAACCCTACAGAATATGGCATTTGAGAAAATTACTAGAATGCTTCATGATGCAAATTCTAATTCAAAAATTTTTGACCGCCGCATAAGCGTTGGGACAATTAAAAATGGACTGTAATGCTAACTAGTTAAATGAATTTTGTGTTCTTTTTTCTTGTCCATTTATTTTTAAATTTTATAATTAGTATAAACTTAGTCTTATAATATAATTTTAAATCTTTGTATTATACTAACAGTATATTTTTTTATCTACTCTATTAACAGTGTGATATAATTACTCTACTAACAGCATCTCTTTTCTTTTTATTTGATCTCTAGGAGCAATATTAAGCGAATTACAGCCGCTTAAAGTTTTTATAAAAAAGAAAAATGAATCTAAGCTATTCAGCTGCTTTTGGCTCTCATAGAGAGTAGAAGAGAATCGCAAAGCAATTTCTTCACAAATTAGATTTGAGTTGAATAGAATTCTATTTGGCCCCATTCTACCGCAGTGGAAAATATACTTATTGGGATTAGCCGTAACAATGAAATCATGCATCGGAATGCCTAAGAATGCCTGAGAATGCCTGATTAATGGATTACACTCAGAACATTCATTATTGGTATGCCGATTAATTTTTATCGTTCGAGAAATACTGTCTCCAGACAACGAATCTACAAGAGATAAACCCTTACATTTATAGAGCAGATTTTCAACAAATTCTTCATCTACTTTCTTGAGCATTTTTTCTCGTATGTTGGCCAACAAATCTTTAAATTTTGGTTCAGTCATATGTTAATCAGCATTTTGGTTGTTATTTTGCCTAGTAATACTCCGCAGAGCAGAATTGACACTGTACAAGGCTCCAAATTTTGTTTCTCATTACCTAGTTCATACCTTTGTTTCCTGCGATACAAGAATGCTCTCGTACGTACATTAACGTGACTTATTTTTATTTTTGACTATAGAGTTTAGCTACAGTCCTCTACAAGATTTGATGTGATGGTGAATGAGTTAGGCCACTTTGCTGTCTGAGATGTTGCAGATTTTCTGTTTTTTGTAATTTATTTATAAATTCTCTCCTAGGAAAAGTTCAAATGTATGCAGTTATGCTTTCTGTAGATTTCAAGAATATTTTTGTAGAATCTAGACTTGAACTCACGCTTTTTTCATAAACTTTGGACTCAGCTCCATCCATTGTGTCGTCAGTATATACTATATTAATGCCCTTTTTCAAAACAGAGCAGGCTGGATTTCCATGTTTGTCTGCCTGGGAAGATTATTTTGAACAGTTTCTCAAAACTATTTTGTGGCATGTATTATTCGGTTGATGTAAAATTTACAGCATTTCATCCTTTTCTAGCATGTTGTTCTTAATTTGCTATTATTTTACTTTGTATGTCATCAAATGTGATTCACTTGTAGGTCTGAACGTATACACAAATACGGACTAGGCTACAAAAATTAATTATAAAGATTATTACAGAAAAAAGTATGATGTCTGTAGATTGCGGCTGATTTCTTCTGCACTTGTTTCTGTTTTTGTTTTAGTTTAGTTAATTTTCCAACTCCATCATATAGTCCAGTTTTGGAGCTTTCGGAACAATTAAAAAATAAATTTAAACCAAATGCAGGATTTTTTATGTGGTCAGAGAAAAATTAAGAAATCTTCTTTTCTAAAACGGTAATAAAACCATCGGTTTGAATTAACAAAGGATAATAGAGGAAAAAAAGTAATTTCTATCTTATATTATCCTTTTTTATATAATAATGGTTTAACGGTTAATTTTTTTTTTTTGTTTTAACTAAAAACTGTTTACTAGAATTTTGTAATTTTTATGAGAATGAATTGAATTTTAGTGAGTTAAGTACAAAAATGAAATAAATATAAAGTTTATATACGATGTAGAGTAAAAGTGAGTTATTTAAGGATAATATTTTTTATTAGGGATCCATTTCTATGTTAGTTTTTTTGTATTAGATTGTTTGATCCTTAATTTTCGTGTGAAAAATATATATCATTACATAATATAAAACATAATGTACATCAGGTTTGTATATTGCTTTAGATTTAGAACGTAAAAAAAGGATAATTGATATGTGTGTGTATATATGGTGAAAAATTTCATTTTTATTGAAGGGAATCATTTTAGTTTTTATAGAGGTAACAGATGCCGGTAATTTTTGTTTTTGTGTTTTTTTTTTTTTTTATTTGTGAGTGATTCTGTTTATATTTAGTTGTGCAAATAATTTTTATGAAATGTACACAAATATTTTCTTCAATTATTTTAAGTACAAAAAAAATAGTGTAAAACACATGAATTTAAGTTTTATGAATGTTTATTTAGTACCCAAAAACAAGAATTGATATTGTCCTCAAAGAAAAACTACAATTGCATAAATTTTAGGAAAAAGAGAAGAAAATTAAATCAAAAATATTTTTTCGGAAAGAATATTATTTGGGAATGTTTATTTTAAACATTCTAATAGTGAATGCAAATAAGAAATCCATAAGAAGAACTTCTCAAAATAAATTCTGCTAACTTGACACTGATATTGTTTTATTAGAAATCACTTGAAGAAAAATTGATCAAACTTTTGTAAGATATTTTTTTTTTTGTCATATTAATAATAACTTAAGTAGATCGACGTTTTCGGCATATTAAGTACTGTACTAGCATTTGGTACATAATTAATTTTTGTTATTTGTTTTCTGGTACATTCACTGATTAAATATGCAAAACTTTTATAATATTCAGAATCTATGCCTTCTTAAATATAATTATTTACATTCAAGTTAACTACCAAGTCATATCTGAATCCATTAATACAAACCGTTTACCTTTGCATCGCGATGTCTGGTAAAATGCGCCTTTTTATCTTCAACATTAATATTTCGCGATAGGTCATTATGCGATTATAGTACTCAACAACTACTTTTACAGTTCGATTTTGATTGTTTTCAACAAAGAAAAATTATATAATGCCTTCCAACAATGAGTGTATGCGGTATGTAGTAGTGGAAATGAATGAATAGTAGTGGAAATGTGCCAAGTGGAAAAGAAACAATAATATCCAATATGCCCCAATTCTTCTCTGTTCGTGATATCTGGACTTCGTAATACCTGGCCAATTCGTACGTCCCTTGAATTTTATATGGGTGAAAATGCAAGTCATGTCGAAAGATGCGCCATTAGAAAATCCAATTAACCATTCCTTGTCTTTGCTTATACTTTCACCTATAGCATCAATATTTTAGCAAACGCCATAGCGAAGATATTTTTAAAAAATTTTAAACGTCGCAAATTATTCCCTCAGTAGGACTATAATCTTCCAGTAAATTTCGATACACCATTTCAGGAAGATGAAATAGAAGAACATTTTTATTCTATATAGCAATGACGTTTTTTTTTTTCTTATGAGAATTTGGCAAAATTGTTGTTCGTTCAGTTGCTGCATTTCTAAATAATTGAAATTATATACTTGGGGTTATTAACAGGATATTATTATAGGATTGATATTTGTACATATCTCTATAAAATATGAAAATAAAAATGTTTGCAATCGAATTATAAAACCATACCATTGCCGCTGTAAATCTTCTGATAATATCCTTAAAATAAATCCTGTTATTTATTTGATCACTCATTAATACCATTTAATATCACTTTAATCGCTTTTTATTTTTTATTTATTTGCAGTATCATATCTATTATACTCTCTTAATCCAAGTTCTATAATACTGATACATTTATTATCCTTAAAGAATTTCATATTTTGAATAATCTTTCAATTTTAAATCCTTTTTATTTCTTTTGTTTTTTTTTGCAAATTTTCATTTTAATTTTTATTGATTTAATCATCGCATCATCAGAAAATGACTTTTCAAAAAAAAAAAATTATGTATAATATAATTTTTGTTTTGCCTTTTAATTCAATTTCCATTTTTAAATCTATCATCATATTATTAGCATCGTCACCATAATAATCATCATCATCATCATGAGTGATGACAATTATTCGTTATTTATCATTATTATCATCATTATCATTGTAAATAAATTAATTAATAACTTCAATCTCTTGGATATGCTGAACTGATCTGATCTCTTTTTTTTTTCTTTCAAACTTCATCTCTATCCTACATATTATCTTCATCACCTTTTTCAATTGAATATGGTACTTTTATCATTAATAATATATTTTTCCTAACCTATATGTTGGTATGTAATTTTTTTTAATCAAACTTATCGAAACCATATGGTCTAAGTAGCCTAGGAAATGAAACAGCCGAAATAGAAAATCATAGTTGCAAAAATTATAATTGCAGGTATTCTGGTAGAACAAGTTTAAACTTTACATAATAAATTGAAATTGTAACCAAGAAATCAAATGGTGAATTAAGAATACGAAAAGTGGTTTTTGCAGATCCAAAAATTGATATGTGACACCAACATCAATCATCAATTGCGGACATCTGGACATAGAAGATATCACCTGGGCACTATATTAATTTAAGCTATGGATTTTAATGAGAATGTTGAAAGTATTATGGTGAGCTTAGAAATACATAAATTGCCATTAAATGATGAAAATTTTCTTATTTTCGGCATAATGATCTTAAGACCAAAATACGAGCTACTGCAATTTTTTTTTATGTAATTTAAAGTCTGTGGGATGAACACCCGAACTACTTTTACACAGAAATTTGGCATATACGATTACATACATACAATTGTTTTTTTCTTTATAATTTTTCCAGCCAGCGTGTACAGTATTTTAAACTTTTGTATCAATTTGGCTATTTTTCTAGATAAATAAATTAATAGATATTAATAATAAAAATAAATTAAAATCGAAAGTAGACGTAGTATAATTTAATTATTTATTTCATTTTACAAAAAGAGTTGTGTTGCTCGTATTATAGAGTATATATACATGTATGTGATTTAACAATAAATAAATATTCTAATTGTAATAATTGGACAAAAACATTATTTTTGAATTTCTTACTGGACATATTTTTTACACTCAATAATTATTATATAACATTATTGCTGTATTCATTATTATGTTCTACACCATTCAAATTAACACCTGCATTGTATTGTAAAATATTATTGCTTCTGGTGCAGTGTTCATGTACATCAATATTTGATCAATATTTGGTGTTTGTTTTTATTATAGTTATTCCTCATGTTATAGGTGATGCTATATTCAATTGCATTAATTTTAATAGTTCATATTTATACACTTTATCTGTGCTAATATTGTTATAAAATATATGGACATGTATTCGTTTTTTGATTTAACTATCAGATATTTTGTTTTATTAATATTTACCGCGATCTTGTGTAAGGACATCCATTTGTATGATTCGCATGTCTTGATTTGTTCTTTATTCCATTTCGTTAACATTATTTTCAGTATACACAACAACTAAATTGTCAGCAAACAAGAACAATTTTCCCAAAAGATTCAAATTTGAAAATTCGCTTATACAGCATGAAAATAGTGCTGGACCTAAGGAGCTGCCTTGTATAACACCATAGTCCACATAAATGGACTAACTTGTAACTCCATCACATTCTGTATACTATTGTCTTTCATGAAACGTTTTCAAATTATTGATACTCTTTGCCTTTTATCCCGCATTCAAATAAGATTCTAAGCATAATCTTGTGATCTAATGAGTCAAAAGCTTTAGCCAGATCAAAGAATACGAGACATACTTTTTTATATTTACTAACTGAATTCTGTATATACGCGATATAACATTAAATAAAGTAGCGTTGGCATTAGAGTTTTTAGTAAATTCATATTGCACATTTCTGGCCAAATTATTTTCTAGTTGTTATTGTGTTATTTGATTATTAACAAAAGTTTCCATTATTTTACTAAATACAGAAAATATTGAAATCGATCTAAATTTGATAAAGTCATTCTTATCGCCAGATTTTTTATAAATTGGTATTATTTTGTTAATATTTAGTAAATTTGGTATATCACTTTGTATAGTAGAGATATATTTTGTAATGATGTTATTAGTTGTGTTTGTGTATAAATACATTTCTACATTTTTTTATTATTGTTGTTTTAATAAAATCTATTCCTGAACTATTAGTGCTGGTAAGACTGTCTATAATACGCTGTGTTTCCACTATACATTGGTAAAACTAAACATAAATGGCAGAAATCAAAATGTTTTGGTTGCAAAACATTAAAAATTAGACTTATATAACTACATATTACGGAATTAGTATATGCAACATCGAACAAAATACAGCAATATATAGTAGTAAATAGCATTCAATAAATATGTGATTGTAAGCATACAGTAGTGGGTGAGTAACAAACAGAAAATGAAGAGGACTAGAAATGAATTTCAACTCTGAGTAAAATTGTGAATTCTCTTCAAATATCCCATTTATATGATTATTTGTCTAGATGTATAATATCAAAAAAACACACTACATTGCTAATAATTTAGTGTACAGTATTAATAGTTGTTTGTAAGCAATTTTTTTGGCATCAGTTACTTTTAAGCATCTATTCAATATAAATCATATTTAAGTTCTGGTTTTGTAGAACACTTTTTTATATTTTTATTTAGTTTTTTATAGTATTTAAGATTAATATTGTTATTTAGTTTTCACTTTATTTACTTGAAATTTGCTTTTTTTTACTATTGTATAAAGCTATAAGTACCAATGTAAAACTTTATTTATAGTTCATTGTGATTATCATTCAAAGATTATTTAATGAATAACTAATGAAATAAATTAAATGAATTAATAATAATAACATATGAACTAAGTAATTTGAATTACTATGAAGAATTATTATGACCTATAACTAGATTATATATTGGATGATATATTCCCGGGTTGTATAACAAGAACAAATTAAAAAAATATATTTTCTTTTATATTTCCATCTTTCCAATTTATATTCCCTATACCAAATAAACTAATAAAAAAGTACCGTATGAACTGTGATTCTATATATTATTATTATTTGTGAAAGTGTACAAAATATAAATATTAATTGAATTTATTTATTAAAACATCCCGAACGGCATTCTAAATTGGTTATTTCGGTAGTACCCACATGGTTACCGTCTATAAAGGTTAATATTCTATAATACAAAACCCAAGTATATTTAATTCAATTATTTTATTTTTTATTTATTTTCTGTTTTTTTTTTTTTTTTATTAAATACATTTCCTCGTACAATACATGAACTCCTTCTTGTTGTTCATGTACTGTCACAAATATGTTCATTACCTTTAAAATTAAAAATGAACCCATGTATTTATGAGGAAAAACAATGAAAGAAGAAAAAGAAAAAGAAAAAAATTAAAAATGCCGCGGAAGTTTATGAGAAAATTTTTGAATGAAAAGTGTTTTCCTTGTGTCTTTAAAACATCATTATCATCTTTAGCATCACCGCCACACCATACATCAAATACCATTGGAATCATCATTATCAATATCATTGTTTCAACTAATTGAATTCATGTGTTCTATAAAATAATACACACATCTAAACATACATTCAAATATAGTCAAAAATGTAAAGTTTATACCTTTTTATTGTTATATGTTTCAAAAAAAAATAAACAAAAACAAAAAAAGGATTTTTCTTGTTATCCCTGACAAATTATTAAAAGACTTTCGTATTGAAATAGAGCGGAGATGTAGTATAATAGAGGAGTATTGAGCGGAATAAAATTTTTTTGAACGATAAAAGTTTTGTATAAATTTTTACTTCATATTTTATTTTCCATAAATTAAAAATTGAACCTGATGTGTGAAAATTCTATATTTATGTAGATATACTCTATATTTTCTATATACGTGTATAGAAATATGTTGAAATAAATAAAACAGTTAACAGCAACAATTCAATTTTCATAAAATTTTTCTATTTATGTGTTAAGACTTTAATAAGAATTTTCTAATGTGATTTACTTTAATTTAATAATAGAAATCAGGGCTGTTGCTGAATTTTTTAATTCAAAATTTTTTTTTCAAATACTTTAAGTGTAGATTTGATTGGATTGCATTTGCATGGAATTTGCACTTATCATTCAGAATTACTTTCCTCAATAGAAATCAACTTTGGTTGTATGGTTGGAGCCCTTTCTCTTCTTTTTTATATGCCTCGTAAGTGTGAATACAACATAGCGCAATATAAATCACTACCTCCTCCTTCTACCCATTTCCTACGTGAAGCAAGACCAGGCGCCGATAATCACGCTTACATAGTAGAAATAACTACCAAACAGGCAGATTACGTTCGTTCATTGCTCGAACTTAACGATTATTTAATTTTTGATATGTTTCCACATTCAAAGAACACCGTAGTATATAACTTGCAGAAATTCAAGGAAAGTGTAGGTAACTCCATTCTGCAAATTTATACACTAATTATTTTAATAGCTTTCTTTTTTTTCATATCCGTACTTATTAATCTTTCGGTTCTTCAGCTTTTTGTCTCAGTTGTAATAATTGCAGAAATAAATGAGTGAAGTTGAAATCTTTGCGGAAATTTGTTATATGTGAAAAAATAAGTTGTATTAGTTTTCGGAAATGAATAATTTTTTATTTATTACTACTCCGTTTGTTTACAATCTATCTTTAATATTTTAAAAATTATAACAAAAACATTAGAAGTTTTCGGTAAATTATTATAACAATGAATATAATTTTGAATAGTGTATTGTGTTGTGAGGGTTAGATTTCAATAAATATGAACTTCGGACTTACATTTTATTTGACAGTATTAATTGCTAGGCTTAGACGGAAGGTTTTAATCTTCTGTGTTGACTACCTGGTTGTCTCAGTAGTTTTTTCACCAGTTAATACTTTCTATGTTTGAATTGATTGTCATGCCCCAAAACTCGATTTTTGTTGCAATGTGCTATCGCCAAGTTAATTTTTTGTCCAAGTGTAACCCCAAGTATTTGACCGCATCCGAATTTGGTTTAAAATATTGTTGTTATTTTTTTTTTTTAAATTTATTAATCAAATTTTTATTTTGAGTGATAATTATAAGTAGTATCAAAGAATAAAATAAACATTATATTAGATCAACTGAACAAAATACATGGAAATAGTGAATATAATGCACTATGGAGAAAGAAAAAAACCACTAAATACTGTTTTTTAACATAAAAATAATACATAAAGATGGAAGTATAAAATTTGATCTCTACAGAAAAGATCTTTCATACTACCCAACGAATCGTTCTCACTGAGTAAATTCACCCACATCGGAAAAAAATGGCAACATACCACACGATGATCAACAGATTGGTAACCATACCATTATCAAAGGCTAACTTTGAAAAAGAAAGACGCTACATAAAATACATAGCAAGGAAAAATGAATGTAATAAAGAAATCATAGACCTAATGATAAAGAGGGAACTGCACCGTACCGAACTGAATAACATGACGGGCTTGTTCCAACAAAATAAGGCCGCAGAAAAACGTAGAAGGATTTGCGTAACGCACTCAACAATTACTGAGAAATGTAAAAAACTGTTCAAAAAACACAATTTCGAACTAGTAAAAACTAAAAAGTAAAGTCAAAAAAAGAAGTAAAAAAATTAGCATAATACTTGGATCAACAAAGTATAACTAGGAGATGGAAGAAGTTAACAGGATATATAAAATATTATGCCACAACTATTCAAAAGTATATACAGGGCAATAAAATCGGCTAATTACCGTGAGATTCGAGAACATTTAAGGGAAGCCGAATTAGTAAGAATAAGAGGTTCCAATTTTAGGTCGGCAAATGCTAACCATAAATGTAGAAACATTATGAAATTGCTACAACAAATTTATTATCAATAAAGGAAGTATATAAAATAAACAAGCTAGACACAGACGAAAGTTTAGCAATTTCGAGGGAACAGGTAGGTAAACAAATTGAATAATGATTAAGGGAATAGGTACTTAGCACCATTTAAATTAATAAAATAGGTAACTGAAAGGGATTCGGATATAAAATGGAAAAAAGAGGAGTAAGATAATTAGGTAGTCACAAGCACTGATGAAGGAAATATGTTGCTTCCGCAATATCGATATTTGCAATCAAATAGTAAACATTATATTTGTGAACGAAACCTGGCAACAATTAAGTTATTTAATTTAACGTATTGTTATTGATTTAAGCTGAAGGATAGATTTTCTGGCTCTTCTGAGGGAGATGTTGTATCAGCGTAGGACCTAATGACCATATCCCAAGGAAAGCTGGATGTTCTAGCTTTCCAAAAAATATAATTTTTAGTGACGCATCTTATCCTTTAAGGACGAAAAAGACATTTGAAATTATTCTTGTTGTTTTGATATTTTCGTTTAAAAACCGTTATATTTGTTGATCTATTAAATATATATATATTCAGTTCGTAGTTTTATACAGAAAAAGGGTAAAACAAACAATTTACCTTTGCAAAAGTCTATAAATATTGGGGTAATTGGGATTTGGGGTAAAGTCTTAACGTATTTAGATTTTCAAGAAAGGAAAAAAAGATTGTTTTTTTTCACAATATCTTCATAACGGCAGCACCAATCATCATCAAATAAATGTTAAAAAAAATGGTCCACACCGTTGTCTTTCAAAAATATATAACTCAATATATATATATATATATATCTAATAGATCAACAGATATAATGGTTTTTATATAAAAACCTCAAAACAACAAGGATACTTTCAAATGCCCTTTTCGTCCTTAAAAGGCAAGATGCGCCACTAAATATATATATTTTTGGAAAGCTAGCAATTTCAGCTACCATTGGAATATGGTTATTGGGTCCTACGCCGATACAAAATTTCCCTGAGAATCCCCGATTTTCTTCCCACTAGTGAAAGCAATATGGATAGATTTCTTTACGTTTTAATTCTACACTTTTTTGAGCAGTATACTTGAACGTAGAACTATTGTATCGTCTGTAAACGTTTTTAGAACTGGATATAAGAATCAATTTTTTACTCATTTTATAAAATAACTTTATGTTTGAATAAAAAGCGAAAAATTAAAATAATTTTTGCATACTTTGCGTTTGAAGTTTTAGTGAAATACTCCATCACACCATTATCAGTTTAATTTTATTTAATACAATAGAAGAAAATATTATTTTGTAGCTTCACCTCTGACATTGAAATCCCTAATATTTACCAAATTTAAGTTTTCTTCATATACATTATTATAGTACACATTATAGTAAAACTTTCGATTTAATTTACAATCAGAACTAAATTTAGATATACCTTAGAAATTATGAAAATGTATTTAAATTTCATCAACAATTTGCAAAGTGAAACTTTTTATTTTACCATCCTTAAATATTACACCAGAAATTACAATCACTAATACTATTAAAAAATGAAAAAAATAAAAAATCTTTTAAATTATGAAAGATAATTGAAAGTATGATTCATTCGCACTTCGGAAACCCCCGTCCCTCCTCCAACATTCTAAATAAAACTTTCAAATGCTATACCATTTAATTCCATAGTTATGTCCCAGAATTTAAATGGGAAAATAACAAAACTTTTCTTTTCTTAACCTCGAAATACAAAATGCAAAATATTGATAAATATTCAAATTTTAAGTTAGTTTTGTGTAGTTAGTAACGTCATACTCTCCTTGAAAAACTTTCATCATCGCTATACATACAATAAACAAAATCACATTAAAAATATCAGAATCAAAATGATAGCTATAAAGACAACAAAACTGTAATGTTGATAAGAGAAGAAAATTTTAATAGTAATATTTTATAACTATATTCTTTTGAAAACAGGAGATCTGAAAAATTGCTAAAAATCTTCTGTACAGTTATATTTTGTCTATATGAAAGTAAAGTTATGCAAAAATATTGGATATTTGCACAAATGATTTTTCATCTTCATATGCTTCTTTGCTTCTTTAAATAATATATATGTATGTACACACAGTTCTTGGAAAACTTTATTTTGTGGTGTTTGAAATTTTCAATAACATTATAAAGGTCAATAAACACTGACGGTATTCAGAAGAGTAAAACAAAGAACAAAACAAAAATTAAATGGAAATTTTGTAAACTTTTACGTTTATGGTCGAACAACAAAATTTTTATTTTGCTAGAGTTTTTCATTTTTAGTTGGTTGTTAGAACAATAGATAAAAATATATTCTGATTGTGATTTGTAAATTCATATTGCTTAATTTAAGAATTTAATGAAATAAATTAATTTTTGCTTATAGTCCTACTGTCTAACAATAGGCGGTTTTTTAAAGAATAAAAAAAAAATACTGCTACTTTTACATGATAGCTTTTCAACAGATTAATTGCATTTTTTGTAATGGTTAAAACATTTATTGTTTTTTTTTTTGTTTCTTTTTAAGTTACGCAAAACATTAGGCTTCAAACTATACCTTCATACACAAATGCACAGTTTGTACTAATTGAGAATTGGGACAGAATAATGTCCCTTTGATCTGTAAGGGCATTTTGAGCAAACTTGTTAACATTACTCTTACAATTTTGTTTTGGAATATGTTTCTACATTCGGGAAAATTGGACTACAAACGAAGTTCCATAACCAGTTTCGCACCGCCTAAGAATTTTCGTAGGAGTGAGCACTTGACGCCTCTCTTTTCATGTTTCAGTTTTGCTATGTTTAAGAATTAATGTTTTTACTTCGTCTGAAAAAATTCCAAAACTTACAAGATATCTAGAAAATAGTGAAAGTGCTCCAACAATATGACGATTTATTTTCAAGTAATACAAGGGGGGATGTAATATTAGGATTGTCGATAAAACAAATGCACGCTTTTTAACTTGTTCTAGAAAATTAAATGCGGTTCGTGATGCACCGGCTCATATATATGACTTATAAAACTTGGGTCTTAATTAGAATGTATAGATATTTAATATGCCCTGGGGAGAAAAATATGTTTTGTACCGACTCAAAAAACCCATACATCTTGCGGCATTTCTGTCAGTGTCAAAAATATTGTCATTCCATATAATTTATCTGCATGCCTAGTATATACAAGTGTTCGATTCACTGAATACGTACACCCCTGAATAATAGGGTGGGGTCAAATGGAGTAGTTTTTCGCGAAACTATAAAGACAGGGTTTTGTTTTGGGGTGTTAAACTCAACTTACTTTTTCCCCAGTAAAAATAAACAAAATTTTAAATTTTTTTTTATTTTATTTATTTTCAACTATCTTTGCCTAAAGAGATTTCTCTCATTTCAAGGCTATACAAATTAATTTAATTAAAAAATTTAATAATTTAGTTCTTTTATGACATTATAGTAATAAAACTACAAAATTTTGTAACAAGTTAAATATAAAACAAAAATTGCCCTGTCGAAAATAATAGTTAAATCATGGTTCTGACCATCATGTTACGTTTAGTATCGTGACTATGGTATTGCAACATGGGATTTTTGAAGACAGAAAGTACCGTCTGCAAAACTATGAATAGGGTTAAAAACAAATTGGAAAATATCATTTAGAGATATCAAAAAGAGAGTAGGGCAGAGACATGATTTTTGCCGCATATGAATCCTTCAACTAACACATGAATCGAACGATTCAAGAAGAAATTTCCAATCCATTTTGTGGAAACAGAACCCAGGCCTATAACTCGGCACTTGGATAAAAAAGCACTAAGCCAGACTCGATTAAAGGCTTGTGAAATATCTAGGGCTACAGCAATAGATTCATCAGAGTTGTGCGTGGTAATGTTAAGGTTCTCGATATGGTAAGTTATTAGATCGCCATTAGAGCGTTATGATCTAAAACCATATTACTTGTCACTAATGATACCTCTGCATTCAAAATACTTCATTGGCCTTTTGTTGACAATAATTTCGAATAATTTGTCGATCGACCATTGACGTAATTGCTAGGTATGTATAGTATGAAGAATCGTGAAATTAAAAATTGACTTTCATATTCAAATTTTTACTAGTTTCATTGTTCTTTTGATTTCATTGCAAAACAAAATTATTTGTATATTGATCTAGAGTATGAATGATTGATCAAGGTTTTTTGTTTTTGTTGTACTCTCTTTGGAAGCATAGATATTCAGCAGAGCTCTATCATACGATGCGGTTCTTCATTTTCATGAAATTACTAGGTTTTTCCACAATTAGGTATGATAATTTTCTATACTATACATTTTTATTCAATTAGTTTACTTTTACAATTGTATTTAGTGTCATAAGTGTTAAATATTGTCTACTAAAACAAATCTCAAATTCAACTTTCATTAGATCAAAACTTAAAAATAGAAAAAAAAAAAACGTAAATTTCTTATATATAAGGGCCAAAGATACTTATTTAGAACTTTGGTCATATTAAAAATGTTGAAGTATCAGAAAGATCCAGTGATTTAAATAGAATCAAAAACTTTACAAATTTTATAATTTAAATCAAAACATTTTTTTTTTTTTTACAAAAACTACTCATTCTACTACTCCAAGTATCACTGAACTTAAATCGAAATTGAGACTGATCTTAAATCGGAATTACCTTGCAAAAAAATTTTAATTTCAAATAAAACAAATGACCCAACATTAATGTTCACAACAGGAGATATCTAGTTAATAATAAAACCACCTGATATTGTCTTTAAAGAGCAAAAATAATATAATAAAATCAATCCTAAAAAAGATACCAAAGTTGATGAAATTATAAGTTAAGATGTATGTTGTAAGATAAGTGACTTAGTGAATAAAAAAAAAAAAAAAAAAATTGATGTTGCCATTGCAATTAATTAGAATCCACTGAGAATTTTATTACAGAATTATTTTATTATAGCTTTTGCACAAAAAATTTACTACCAATAAAGCCTATTAAATATTTTATGTCAGGGACGTGTCAGTTATACATTTAACTTAATATAGAATGTTGTTAATAAAGCTATAATTAAACTTTTGAATAGTGCGAATTTATAGAAGAAATGACGAAATAAAATGTAGTAAATTTTATTATTAAAATTTTTTTAATGAACTTAACTTTAGTTTTTGCTGTAATAAAGTAAATCGAACATTTAATTTGAAATTCGATTTCATACAAGTATGTAAGGATTGTTGTTATTGTTATTATTTAATACGAAATATTGGAAATAGAGTTTTAATTATCTAAAAAAAATTTTTTAAAAAATACCTTTGAAATCTTAATTTTAGTTAGAAATTTTAGAGTTGTAGATTTTAGGCACAATGTTGTTAACTAAGAGATTCATACGGATCGTTGTTATGATTTCAACACGAATACAGATGATTTGATTAGTTTAAGCATATAAAATGAGTTTATGATTTTTTTAAATGAAGTTCGTTTAAGCCTAAAAGTAAATAAACTATTCTTAACTAATAAATTTTTATTAAAGTTGAGTATGCTGATAGATGATTATATTAAACTTGAGTATGTCCAATTCAAAAAGTTAAATAAATAAATTATAATCAGAAATTAAAATATATAATATATATTACAAAGGGAAAATGATGAATTCATTCATATTACATTAAAGGAGCAACTGTTATCCATCAAATCCAACTGTAGATTTTCAGTTACGCACTAAAAGTGCCTACTTCTGAATCATACTCATTCAAATATCTCCTGAAACAACTTCAATTTCAATTTTCGTACTTATTTACCATTATGGACATTTACTTTTCTTTTTGTTTTTTATTTTATAATGTTAATTTTTTAATTTTAATTATTTTAATACACTTTTTTTATGCAATATATATTCCAAATTTAAATATTTTTATTTTTGAATTTATTTTTGATCGATGCCATTATTTTCGCCATTTTCTAACAATGTAATGTCAATATAATGCCACGATCAGCAGATACTTTATTCAATTAGTGAACCTCATAAATACCAACATTAGAAGTCTTACTCCTAAAATTGATAAGTTGTGTATGAATTGAATGTAATTATGCTGACTGAAACTTGGCGTAATTCTGATATAGACTTTAATATGATTAAAATTTCAGGTTTCAAATTATACAGGTGCGACCGTTGCAGAGTAAACAACTTGGAAAATAAAATTCATGGTGATGGAGTAGTTTTATATGTGAAACGTGGTCTCTTAGTCTGATTGTTGTGTACATTATGGTGGCATGTATCAAAATATATTACGTGGAAAAAGTGAGTGTACTGACCCTTATTTCTAAAATTTTTTAAGAAATAATTTAACGGTTTTCTATATTGCATTGTTAGTACTATGGCCAAAATAAATAGCAAAAGTACAAAATTTTTATTGTATACTATTGCAGCTCACTCATGTATATTTTAGCAGTAAGTTTTTCAAATTTCGCTATGATTTAGCTCGAAGACTTAACACAAACATGTCTAAGAGAACATGACACTGAATATACCAGACTCTGAATTATAGCTTAGTCTTAATTTTGTTTTTTTAAAGCATCGCTTTTTCCATCACCAATCTTTTTCATCAATTTTAATATTCAAAGAATCAGGATTATCTATTCATACTTCAGACATCTGCAGTATGTTTCAATTTAATTCTAACTAACCATATTTTTGTTTTTTAATTATTATTATTATATTTATCAATTACAGAAAACCTCAATTATTTTTAATAATCTCTTTAAATTTATTTCAATCCAAATAAATCCATAATATATAGGTATAAAAATTTAAATTTATCCCAATATAATTAATTATTGCAAAATCCATTATATGCAAACAAAAAAAAATTCTAAATTTTTGAAATATATACACAAAAACTTAATTTTTTCTATACGAGAGTAGTTTGAAAAGTTTGTTAAGCGAAGGCGGCATTATTATTTTATATAAATAAAATTCAAAATTATTTTTATTTTACTATTTCAAAGCTCGTTTCACAAACATTAACATATACTCATTTCATGAAATCGTTTTGCATTTTGAAATACCTTTGAGTAAAACATTCAATACTGCTGAATCTGATGAATATGATAAATTTCTTTCACGAAAATCTCTTTGGCAAAGAAGTTTGAAGAAATATGTTATTAAATATCTTGTAGGTTCTAATTGAAGTAATATTTATTAAATTTAATTATTATCATGATCGATGACGGCTACAGCATAACCATTTTAAGGCTTCAGCCTTGTAAGATAGACTATTCTGCAGTCTTGTAAAGGGTTTTCCAATAGTGATGATACAATTTAAAATGGTTAAAATTAAATTAAAATGGATACACGCTTGAACAACTTTTAGAAATTGTAAAATTGTTTATTTGAAAATGATGAACATTTTTATCGAAAAATTGTATTCACTGATGAACCTCATTTTTGTATAAATGGTTATGTAAACAAGCTTAATTGCAGAATTTGGAGTGCTGAAAATCCCGACAAAACTGTTCAGACACAATTAAATCCAGATAAAGTCACTGTCTGGTGTGCAATTCATCAATTTTTTGAAAAAAAAATGGTCGAAGAGTAATAGTAAGTCACTGAGCAACGATACAGAATAATGTTAAATGAATTTTTTTTGCCTGCTGTTGTTGAGAATATTATGCAGGATATATTGTTTCAACAAGTAGTTGTTACCTGCCGCACAACCATCTTAACAATCGATTTGTTAAAAACAAAATTTGATGATGAAATTATCTCAAAAAATGGTCTCAGTTAGTTATCCTCCCAGGTCGTGTGAATTAACATCTTGTGATTTCTTTCTTTGGGGATATGTTATGTCACAAGTTTATGCTGATAATCCAACAACAATTTAGCAATTAAAAATCAACATTGAACGTGCTATTGATGAACCATACAGCCAAATTTATGTAAAAAAGTGATGGAAAATTGGATTGACAGATTGCAGTACGTAAGGAAAAGTCGTGGTCGTCATTCGAATGATGTTATTTTCCATACATAATGGCATAATGTAATCTTTCAAATAAAATAAAATGTGTAACTCACTGAATAATTTACACATGTGTTTTTTTTTTAATTTTTATATTATATCATCCCTATTGGGAAACCCTTTTCAAATAAACCAATAAATAAAGAAAATAAAAACTTAAAATAAAAATTAAGTCGATTACATTCACGATCCAAATTGAAAGCAATGGAGCTAGTTTACTGCATCCAGGTGTTATTTTCGTGATCTACACTGATTTCTCATAATCTATTCTAGTTTAAGATTTCTTTAGCATACAACGGAGACATCATTTGGAGATAAAGAAGATAATAGTACTGTAATCTCAGCTCTAATTGAACAAATAGCCAGTATTGCCCTTGATGTATGCTCTATAATATCTTTTCGTGATTGTGCATTGAAAATTTCCGGATATTGAAAAGAAATTACTTTCATAGTTTTCATTGATGAGTTTTTTACAAAATTTCATAATTTTAGTCATTTATTACGTTTGTCAATTTGGACAATGTGAACAGGAACATTTGAATTAATTTGGGATTAAACATTTATGTTTTGTATATGTATTTAAAAATACAGAATATTTGATATAACTGAATACTTAAAATGTACACACTTTACAACTGCATTTAGGAACACAATACGTTGTATAAATATTTTTCGTTTATGTCTAACATTATCCCACTTTATATTATGAATGCCACAGGTTATTTTTCTTTTATATAAATTTTTTTTATATGATTACAAACTCAATTTCTCGAGCACACATTTTTTCACTCTACCCTCGTATACACCTTGACATCATTTCATATACCTATACCTACTAATTTTAAACTCATCAATTTTGAAATCAATCTGCAATCGAGAGAACCGTATTACCAAAAAAATAAAAAAAAATAAAACAAAGGTAAAAATCATTATTCAATCTCAGTATTCAGTAATTTGTATAAAAGAGAAGAGTGCAACTTATACCATAAAAGAATGAAAGATAAATAAAAAAACAAAAAAACTTTATAAAGTGGTATATAATTTTAAAAAAAAATGTTTGTTCTCTTCTGATATTTTTGGATTAAATCCAAATTTGGAAATCATACAGTTCATTAGGCCCGTTACTCCACTATTAATATTCAATTAATAAAGTTACAAAAACAACAAAAAAAGAATTAAAAAACTGACAAAAAAAATTCTTAAGCTAATAAAAAAACTTATTTTGTTTTTTTTTTTTTTTTTTTTTTGTTCATCTAGAATTCAAAATAACACGGAACCCAAACGCAAAAATGTACACAAAAACAAAACTTTTTTTTAAAAAAAAAAGATGAATTTTTACATTAATTACTTTGGCAGCATCTGGATTTGACAAATAAGAGTTTCCGCCTTTTCTCAATAAAAAAAAATAAAAAAAAAAAATTAAAAATTGTGAAACTTTGGTTTATTTTGTTTCTGGTGTTTGTTTTTTATTTTATTTTAAATTTTTTGATAATAAAATAAAAAAAATAAAAATGGATCATAACAATTCGTTGAAAAAAATAGAAAAAAAATTACAAGTAATTTCTGTAGTCCATACTTGTAAATTGGGGAATTCTAAAGCTCTCTTAGATGGCAAAGTTGTATGTAAAAAGATTTTGCAATTGCAAGAGGACACATATTTTTCTGATACACAATTAACAGTTATTGTAGAAAATATTTGAAACTATTGAAAAATTATTAATTTGACATTGGATTTTTTTTTAAATAATTAATGTTCTAAATTCCACAATGATCTTAGACAATTAATTACTTCTTTTTCGAAGACAATTATACTTTCATCAAAAGTGATCATATTTTCAACTAAATGAGTATACTGTGAATAAATTGCTACATAGTATATAATATTATAATAGTTTATTTGTCAATTTAATCAATCTGTATATTAATTTTATTTCCACTGTTAATTTCACTATGATCTCACATTTTGTTGAACAGTGATTCACTCAATTAGAACTCTATCTACGAGTAGATTGAGTCTTTCTAATTGAGTCTTTCTATTGGCGAGTTTCAATTCGAATATACCTAAGTTTTTTTAGGTAATTTTTGTGTTTTTTTAATGTTTTATTTTTTCGCATCATCTTGGATATCAACCTGTAAGTTTTTTTAATATGAAAAATAATTGCATTCTGTACACAAATTCAACAACCGCCATGCTTCTTGAATAAACAATATGCGTCTTACTGCAAAGTATTATGACCGTATATGGAAATCAAAAGTTTTATATAAAATATTGTGATTCTAAATTCAATTTTACAGTTTGAATTTGAACTACGCACATTTTAAGCTTTGATCGATTTCATAACTTATATCGAAATTGTAAAAAGCTATCTGTGAGTTATAAAAATCAATCAAAAATTTAATTTTCTTATACCTCTTATACTCTTTTATCTGTCTTAAAAGACAGCCTTTAATAAATAAATAAAGTGTTACGATTTTAGATGTAAGCACTGATAAAGGAAGTGAGTTACTTCCGAAATATCAATATTTGCACAATAAAAACAAGTTATTAATAAAATGAAATTCAACTTTTAATTAATAAATTGAATATTACGGTTACGAGGTGTATCTAATAAGTTGACTAATTCTTAATTGTGAAATATTATCGTATCTAAATTAGTCATTGAGTTAAAATTGACCAATATAAAATTTCTCTAATTTTGTGTCTTTGAATCAATCAATTCGAAATGTTTCTAACTGATGGCAGTTGAATTGTAATTGAAAACATATTAATCAAAAATAAAATAAATTTATATATATAATTTTTTCTTAAATTAATTTATATATTTTGAATTGATAATTTATTGTATTGGTTAAATGGTCAACTTAAATTGTCAATGAATTGTCCAATCGGCTGGAGAATATGAATTCGAATTACACACCTTTTATTTTTTTTTAAAGTAAAAAATTAGTATAATTTGGTAACAAGTTGTATAAATTTGAACTACGCTATTAAGGAAATTGATAATCTGGTAGTAGTTTTTCACATTTAATAAGTTGATATGCCAGAAATTTTTAGACACATTAGACACGTTATTTAGTAAAAATTGCAGTACCGCACTTAATGTACGAAAAGCTCATTTTAAAACGAAAACCTGGAACGAAATATTTTTAATTTCCTAATTCCATTTAGTTAATTTTAATTTTTTTTTATTGAAACTTGATATTGTAACGTAATATTTTTTGTAACTGTTTGATTAAAGCTTGAGAATAAATAAAAAGAGTATATAGTTTCATTTCAATTTTGGTATTACATACATTTATTCCAGGCTTTATAATATACATAAGAACCATGCATTTAATGAAGAAATCTATTTTTCACAACATAAAATGTGATCATCATTGTGATGTAACCCCATTCATTGGGCATAGGACGGAAAATGTATCTTGAGTAGTGTCATTGATTCTAACTTGTAGAACTTAACTAATGCTTAGTTATGCTGAACTGGAAAAATACCATATAAATTTAATCACATTTTGGTGTTTCGATAACGAATAAAAACAAATATGAACATAATGCTTAGTTATTATAAAATGTGTCTATTTAGTTTTGACCAACACTGTACATTTAGATAACAATATTTAACGTCTTTTTTTTTATCATTCTTTTATTTAAAATGAGGACTTTATTAAATGGATTTTAATTAAGTCAAAAATTATTTTAGTTTTTTTTTTGTTTTATTTCTTTTTTTTTTGTATGTAACTTTTTATGACAACCTTGGTTTGTGTGAATCCTCTAGAGAAAATAAAGGAATTTTTCTACATTGTTTTTGTGTTCATATTTTTTTTTTTTTTACTTTTTCTTTCGTGTTACCTACCCGCTCCTTATTCTATCCATTTTTTTACACAATTAATTTTTATTTAATTTTTTTTTAAACGGTTATAAGAGAATATGATGACCGTTATAAAACAAGGACATAAAACCAACCATTCCAGGTTTCGTCCTTTTCCAAATGTTGGTAATAAAGAGAGAAAAAATTATAATAAAATATATTGTAGCAATAGAATTACAAGTAAAGTTGTTAGGTATATAATATGAGCTTTGATATTTTTATTTAAAAATAAAGAGAAAAAAAAATTAATTATAGCATAATTAATATGAGAGAATTTAATAATTAGGTATTGTACAAGGACATTTTTTAAGTATTTTTTAAGTATTTCTTTTTTTTTTCTTAAATTAATTATAATGAACATAATAAGCTCTTTGCAGTTATAAAATAATAAAATAAATTCAAAAATTAAGGTATTTTTAAGATAAATTTTTGTTTTTGAAGTTTTTACATTGAATTAATACATTTTAATTTATTTGTATGGAATAATTTAATATATAATATTTACCTGGATTTATAACTGGTTTTTGTTGCTAGTTGTATAATAGTTTTTTTTTTATTTTGAATTCGTGACCATATTTTAGAAATGGAATACTCTTTTCGAAAGTTTTTTTCAAATTATTTTGTTTTAAATTATTTTTTTGTAATTTTTTAATAATTTGAAATTATCAAAATTTATTGTTTTATGTTTCTGAAATATATAAGAGTTATGCTAAATTGATGTTTCAAAAAATTTTAACTTTGAATTGAAATAATTGGTATATCATCTTCTTCTTTGAATATCCATAATTGAATGTTCACAACTGCATGTTAGTGACAGCCATTGTACGAATTTTAATTTTGATATTGATGTTGATCAGTGGTGATAAGCCTACAATACTATTTGCAAAGGCTAATTTACACATATCAATATACGTCAAAAAATTAATTAGATATCTTCAAAAACACCGACTTGCTCAAATTATTGTATTTTTTTTTTTATTTAAATTTCATTAACCAAATGAAGAATTTCTGAAACTTCTTTCAGTAATTTTTTGATGATTCAACACCAATTTATGTTTATTAGATGTGTTTTTTTTAACATCGAATCAAAGTGTTTTAAAAAAATCAAGGATGCATCGATGCATGCAATAACATTGACAAATATTTTTATATGACAGCCTCAAGCGTATTCGAAGCTTCCTTTGATCACATATAAACGTTGTTCGGTTTAAAGCCAGCTCGACTGAAATCAATCGAAAAAAAATCAATTGACTTGAATTTTAGAAGTAAAAGCCCTGTTCAAAAGTTTGAACATAATTAATGGTTTCTTGTTGAATCAAAATATGATATACAAACAACAATGTTACGAGCAATCACGTGTTCAGGTATACTATAGCTATTCCCGGTGTAATATTGGCCGGTCCACCATTAAAAAAATATTTATTAACTCGTTATTTCAATTTTTAATATAAAATAAAGTTTTCTCTTTCCGCAAAGCAATCATTTTTTCTTAGCATATCGCCCATATTTAAGTTAAACACATTTTTTGTTACATACGGGTATTTTTTTTCTTTCTCTAATGTCCTTGTTTTTACATCCGTGGATTCAACGATATACAACTGTTCATTCTAGTTTAAGATTTCTTTAGCATACAACGGAGACATCATTTGGAGATAAAGAAGATGATAGTACTGTAATCTCAGTTTTAATTGAACAAATAGCCAGTATTGCCCTTGATGTATGCTCTATAATATCTTGCTTCTGATGTTTTTCCTATAACAAGGATTTTTAGTAAATCTAGTGAAATTTTAAAGGTAACAAAGCTAGATTTACCACCATGCAAACAATAGGAATAATTTTTTTTGGCTTGTAAATATTTTGCTTTACAAAATAGACATATCTTCGAGGTAGCTCATTCAAAGACTCAAACCAGGGAAATTTAAAAAATTTTAAGAGGTATTTTATGTTTTGGGTAATTACAAATTGTTTTGACTACTTTAAAAAATACTTCTAATTTGAAAATTTTTTATATCTTATTGATTATATGATGTTTTGGGTGTTTGGTTCTTGTATTAAATATATAGTTTTCCTATATGGGTATAGAACTTGGATATGTTTTTCTATAAATGATTTATTTGAAAGATGGGCGCAAAAATTAGTACCTTTTAATTTTTTTTATTCTTTTAACATAGTAAAAACAATCCTTGAAACTTCAATTGATTTCGAGTTAAGCTCTCACATATACTCAATCTTAATTTGTTTTAAATTTCAATCTGTCATAATAAGGTTAATTTTATATTATTATTATTATTTTTATTATTGTTGTAATCAAAAATTTATTATTGTTATTATATTATTATTATCATTATGAACATCTTCACAAAGTATATTAGTTTTATATAATTTATTTAATTTATTTATTTGGTGGTTATTATATTGGTATTTAAATAATCACATATTAAGGTAGAGAAAATATTTAATAAGAATAGTAAAGAAGAAGTACTCTAAAAGCGGTCTTCTCCAAATTATATATCAAATATTTTTCAAAATGTTTTATTTCAAGGTACCTCCTTGAGATGGTGTTACATTTTGTTACCTGTCATGACTCATGAGATGGTAAAAAACTTAACCTACCGAACCATCTGATGAGAGGTAACAAAATGAACACCACCCCATGAAACACCTTGAAATATTGCATGCCTAATAATATTTTTAAAAAACTCCACACAATCTTTTTTCATAAAAATCATACTCAAAATTAAGAATTGTCATATTAATTTGGTTTACCTTGTCAATTTATGAAGTTTTTATAAGTTATTGTTTCCTTGAAAGTTAAAACTTTTCTATAACTATAATATACATACATTATTATATAAGTACATAATCTCTCTATATACATATTAAATATACATAAAATTTAATTCGTAACTTGTAAAATATACATACAACAATGTTGTTAAAGAAATTTAGTACTAAAATTACACAAAGAACTGAAAACTTACTCATTTTCTTTCTCTGTCTTATTTTTAAGGAAAAAGGATTTCAATTTGGAAATAATCACTCTTGTGTATCAAATAACAATTGACGAAAAGTTTTTTTTTTTTTTGTTAAGGTTTCCTTTTTTTATTGATTTCATCAATATTGACTGTTAAACAACTTTCTCCTTTATAGTTATATTTTTCGAATCTAGGATATTATGATTAAAAATAAAAAAGCAAAAAGAAAAGACGAAGGATGCAATTAAAAAGTTTTTTTTTCTTTATTGTTCTATTATTATTATTGTTATTTCATATTATTAAATATTAAGAAAAAGGATTCGTAAAGTTTTTCTCTTATTTTTTTTTTTTTATTCTCTGATTCAGATTTTATGTTTTGTAGTTATTATTATTGTTGTTTTGTTGATGAAATATGAGTTCTTGTAAATAAGTTTAGTATTATTTTTCAAATAAAATTACTTACAAAATTATTCACTTTATTGTATACACATATAAAAATAAAAATAATAATAAAAAAAAATTAAACGAGAATAATAAAAGGATTATACGATTGTTACATTTGTTGATTTCATTTCATTGATAATTTCTGGTATTCCACATAATAAAATTTTTTATTTTTTTAAATCTAATATAATAACTTATGGTCTTGTTTTATGATAAAAATTTTATTTCAAAATAAAAATTAAATTAAAAAATTTTTTCTATATTAAATCGAGTTTGATTTAATCATTTTGCCAATAGCAAAATAAAAAATTGTATTTTGTGGTCTATTTTGGAAACGTTTTAAATTTTTTTTAAATTTTTCTATTCTAGGTCTGATATTTTCTAATAATAATATGAAGTTGAATTGTACTTCTCAATAGCACAAAAAATCAATCTATACCCTTGACGTGTAGTAAACTCTATTGCACTAGAATATATGAAAATCAAACTTTTGTTGAAAATACGATTACAAGCCTATTTTGTACAATTTTTACTGCAATGCAATTATAAATACATTACGATTTAAATCCCAGAAGGCCTTCGATTTCTTCCTTATATAATAATTATTCTAAAATTGAAAATAATTGGGTTCCTTCCTTCTTTGACCGATTGAATTAATTCCTACTTAATTAATAGAAACTACAACGTATTATTTAGATCTGCTACTTCTGAACTTTTTAAAGCTTATTCTGTAGTTCCATAAGGTTGCCATTTAAGATTAAAAATTCAAAATAAGAGTAAAGTAATTTCATACATTTTATATGAGGTAGACCCAGGTACCTCTCCATTCGAAATCGTTAAACAATATATTCTATGTTCGTGATAGGGTTAAATTTTGAACAAACGGTCCATATCGCTTCTTGAAATATATTAACCTAAAGCCATTCCACACCGTTATTAATAATTTTGAATAATCTCTTCCAAATATCCTCTCTTCTCAGTAATATTTAATACAAAATGTATAAAAAAAAAAAAATTTTCGCAGGATATTCCATAATATTTTGTCTAAGTAAATTTTAATTACTTCCTAAAAATTTATTAATATATGCATACAGAATCAAAGGATTATATAGAAACTGGTCCTTCAAAATTTAATTACACATTTTTTTTTTTATTTAATTCAAATATCAAAACAATTGATTGAAAAATTTTCAAAAAAAAAACAAAAAAAAAAACTGGAAAACAGCACTTTTAATAATATTGTTTATTTAATAAAAGGATAAAAAATGATATTTTATACGTCAAGAATATATCGTCATTCTTGAAAACAGAAGCAAATAACATTAAACAAGTATTTTGTCAAATTGCTATTCTCTTTTCAGTTTACTGTTCATCATGTCATTTATTCACAAATTTGTATGTATGTATGTGTGTATGTATACTTAGCAAAAATATCCTTTCATTCAAATTATTTATCCATATGAGAATTGAAATGAGCTTGTGACGAACGATTTGTTATTTTATTTTTCTATATAATATTATTTGAAAACGAATTGATATGAGAAAAAAAATGTGTGTAAGTATATGAGAAAATAAACAAATAAAAAATAAGAACAAAAAAAATTAAAAAAAATTGCTCATGAGGCAAAAATGAAAATTATCTCTTCTATCATATTGAATTCCACTGTTGTTCTACAAAATCTTAAAATACAATGATACGTCGTAAATGCGATGCAAGAGTCAAGTTATATTTTCAATTTTGCGTTAATGTAGCAAAAGCAGGTTAAGTTAAAAGAGCATGATTAAAGCTACAGGTGTTAAAATAGTACTTTCTTTTTATATTAATGATTGTCGTTAAATATTAACAGATGAGTCTGATTGATATTTGAAATCAGGCATGTCAGTGCTTTTTAGCTTATCTTTAATTTGCTGTGCTACTTCCAGTTCGCCTAGCCATACTGAACATTGTACAGATTCTTTAGAAATAGAACAGAACAGAAGTTGTTTTTATTAATTTCACGGTGCTAATTTGATTTTTACAAGCCATACTTAAGATTGTACAGTTTGTTTGGAAACGTAACAGAACAGAAATTTCTTTCAATTCACGGTGCTACTTCCATCTTCTTGATATACTCAAGAGTGTAAAATTTGTTTGCAAATAGAACAGAACATAGTCAAACCAATGTTTAACAGATTAGTAATAATAAGATTTTGACAACTGCAAGCCGGAAATTGCAAGAATCAATTGCACGTAGAAAAAATATATTTCCTTTATCTTCTGTCTTTCAAGTAAACTATAACTATTTTCAATAATTTTAAATAATGCAAGAGAGCTACAAATTTACCATTGTATTTTACAACTATCCTTATAAACATCAATTCAGTCCTCTTAAAGATCTCTTCTCTTCGCATATGTAATCATATATCATTGCATATAATTTTCAATTCAACCTTATTATAGTTTGAGAGATGTTTTTATTGAATTCGTGACTTGAAAATCTCTAATAATGGTTCTGTAAATTGTTAAAAAAAAAAAAAAAAGATTGTCTTTATTTTTGGTTAATATTTGCCATACTGTCACCAATCGAAATATCAAAAAATAAAATGAAAAAAAGTAAAAAATAACAAACAAAATAATAATAAAAAAAAAAACATAACTAAAAAATTTATACGTGCTTCAACTGTCAATTGATTTTGTTAGAAAGAGACAGATAATAGTAATTTTTTTTATTATTGTATTTTTTTTTTTTTTTTTGTTTAATCAAATTCACTTCTTTTCTACTAAATATTTGGAATTAAATGATCATGGCGACAAAAGAGTTACATAAAAATAAGCTTAATAAATTGTAAATTAGAGGACTTAAGGGATACTCAGTTCAAAAAAATTCATTTATTTGGTGTTATTTATTTATTTTTTTTTTTTCTTAATACTCAAAAGAAGTTTGGGAGCCTTTTGTTAATGCAAAGAAATAAAATTCTTAAATATAATAAAACGATTTTTGTTTTTCAGAAATGAAGAAAAGAAAAACGGAAATAATATTTTGTAAAAAGTTATTTTAATAGAGAATATTAAAAATAAAACTCATTGTGAATATAAATCGTTATCGTTGTTAATGCGATGATTTTAATTCGCCCAAAGCCCCAACAGTAACTCATTATGAATACCAAAATAATTTAACAATCATTTTCTATATAATTTGATTTTAGATACGAGTCTATATGCATGGGTAGGTCTTGCAATAATATAATATATAATTATTTGTGGTTGAAATATTAATAACTTCTAATCTTATCAAAATAGTATGCATGTCCAAAATGGTATGTATCGATCCGAAATTTATTTGCTTCTAAAAATTGAATTTTAAAGCTCTTCTTTAATAATTACTTTGAAATTTAAACTAAAAAATGTACACAGCATATTGTGTTCCGTGTTCCAAATCTCAGTCTGTATATACATATTGTTTTGGAGTCAATAAGAAGAAAAAAGTACTGGCTAAAATTGGGACATCTAAATATATTCAGAATACGTGTTGAAAATACTGAGAGTCAATAAATTTATTTTACGCAATCATGATTTTTGGTTAGAATTATTGGTTAGATGGCTAAATTACATAAGACAAAATTTTATAGGACAAAATTACATAAGACCAAATTACATATAGATAAAATTATATCAGGATCAGGCAAAATTAAATATGGGAAAAATTACATATGGACAGCATTACGTAGAGACATAACATTGTGTATAACAAAATTACATATTAAATATTTTATAAAATTTAAATTATTTGGTTTTATAATTTTGTCTCTATAAAATGTGTCCTAACGCCCGAATTATTGCTATAATTCGAAATTTATATTGTCTCATTTATTAGAACAAAATTACAACAAAATTACTTTGTTTAATTGAATTACTTATTAGAATAAACATTTTCAATAAAACTCTATAAACAAAATAATAAAAAAATAATTTTTCTAATATATGATATAAACTAAGCTTAAATCAAAATTATAAAGTTTAAGATTTAAAACCTTAATTTGAAATTGCAAAAAAAAAATAGAAAGTAAATCAAAAATCCAAATAACTTATGTATTAACAAAAAAATAATAATAAGAAATAAACGAACGATAGATATGAAAGCGACCTTAAAAAATGAGCTGGTTAAAACCCAGCTGGTTAAGTCCACAATAAAGAGCTTATAAGTAATAATTAATAATATGATTGCAATAATATCATAATTATCACTTCACTGATAATAGTGTAATGTAATTCCCATTTTGAACAATACTGTAAATTTATTATTGTACTTCAATTTATGCATCTTATAACATATTTGAATATACTAATAAATGTTATTCTAAATAAATTGCTTCAACTCTAGCTCCCATCACAAAACATTTTATACATAAAAATCATTAAATTGTTTGTAGAGAATATATCTGATAAAATTGCAACTTTAACAAATTAGAGCTCGTACACAATTCAAAATATTCATTTCTTGTAATAAAAGCAATTTTCGATAAAAAAAATAAATTCATAATAATTCTTTGTTTGTGGTTTTTCAAATTAGAATTCTAAGCAATTTTAGTTTTTTTTTTCTACATACATATATATACATATTTTTTATCCTGTTATTACTTTATTACACGAGTATCCTTATAGAAAATTCTTTCTATTTTCCTATTTAATATAATACTATGAGAATTAATCATTCTTCATTTATTTAAATTGTTAACGTCATACAGTATTATTATTAGTATTCAAATAACTATCAAAAAAAATTAATGCATATTAGGAATTGGAATCGTATAGAATATTTTTATTCTAATATGTAAAATGATATCAAAAATATACTAAACTCATTTTCTATATACAGTTTCTATACAGTTAGTTAATAAATATTTACATATTATATAGTAAATGGTTTAAAAATAAAATAAATTTTGTTTTTATTCTTAGATACTTTTTTCATCGAATTAAATTTAAAAAAATTTAACTTTATTAATAGTATCAATGACATTTCAGTTACTCAACGGCAAATTGGTATTTGATACGCACAAGAGAGGTATTTTTAAATGGCGCAGAATAGAGGTAAATTTAAAGTATAATAAGGAAAATACGTAAAACGAAAATTCAGTTTAATCTGAATTAGACTCATTATCGAAGTACAACTTTGAAACTGAATTGCGTACAATCCAATCCAGTTTGGTGAGGTGAAGAGTCTTATTAAATGAAACATTGTTCATAAACAAAAAAAAAACGATGACAAAAGACAATCTCTAACGTCTTTCCAAAATTAGGAAAATTCCAATTTAGTTTTTGTAAAAAGATATATATTTTGGACCCTACCCCTACACCAGAACTTTTTCAGTTTACACTAATATTTTATGTTGCACCTAAGGTTATTACATTACATCTTTTATATATACCGGGCAAAAACAAAAAAATAATCATTTAACATAAGTTTCTTATTTTTAGACGTAGAATCGAAATATGCACAAAAAGTACCCCTTCCGATTTGAAGATATCGATTTCGGCCATTTTCGGCGATTTATGGTCTTAAAAAACCGATTTGCGACCTTTCC
Organism: Argyra leucocephala; assembly: GCA_963942445.1. Classification (NCBI taxonomy): domain Eukaryota; kingdom Metazoa; phylum Arthropoda; class Insecta; order Diptera; family Dolichopodidae; genus Argyra; species Argyra leucocephala. The sequence continues at coordinate 45,143,644 of OZ012678.1, read as the reverse complement.
AGCAGGTTTAAAATATCAACATTTGATGGAGCACCCTTGATTTAGTTATTCATTTTTTTTTAAATTTTAAAATAATGGCTCCTTCCCCTCTTAAAAAGCTGATACGCATGCTCTGGAACACCCGGTATATAAAGCTTAAGATTGGTAAACTTTTTATCGAGTAGAACGTGTTCTACAGGATGGGGACACAACCAGACAGACTTATAATTTTAAAACACTCAAAAACAACATCAGTCCCTATACGACCGTAGCCGCAAATGGGCTTATTGTGATAACCCGCCATGTTTGTTGTTAAGTCTCTGAGTTCTTAAGGATCACTTTTACGATATTCTTTAATGGTATGCTGGAATCCTCCCATTGTTCGTGGAACGCTGTTTCCAAGTAGCGAAGTCTTCTAAGTGTGAGACCTTCGCATTCACAGAGTATATTTTCAATAGATCCTTCCTCTATTTCACATATTTTGCATAAGTTGTTTTCGGTTAGACCCATTTGCCAACATACGTATCAATTTCGTGTTGAAACTTAGAAGAGTTTTGGTTTTCTTGAACGAGCGTTTAGGCATGAGCATTTATGCTTGAAGATTTCCAGGAACGTTGGCCTAGAAATCCTCAGCTTTTTGCTCTGCCCAAACTTTTAGTTGCATCTTAGCTGTGCTCCGAGCAATGACACAGAACAGACTTGACTTGGCTTTCTTGCTAGATAATCCAGCTTAATTTCTTGCAAAGCCAGAATGCTCTGGTACCAATATTATTGTGACTTTATTTGTTTTTGCCAGGGTTTTTAGTGTTACTAAACAGTCACATACTGGCTTGGATGTGATGGCGTATGAATTAATAGCTAGTATTGCTGCTTTACTATTCGAGAAAATGTAGATTTACACTTTTTTGTAATTTCTTCTTAAATTCTCTCCCACACAGAATTCTATAGCATGTACTTCGAGCTTGAATGAATATGGGCCATGAGACTTTTTCATATACTTCCGATCCTACTCCATTTAATTACTTGGAGCCTTCAGTATACCATACTAAAGATCCTTTGTCGAAAGGCGGTGGGCAGATTTCCCACATCTCGCTGCTTGGCATGATTATACTAAAAGTGTTTTTCAAAATTATTTCTTGGCAAGCAGTATTCAGAGAATGCTATCGAAAGCCTATCAGCTTTCTGGAGTACTGAGTCTAGCTAGTCCATCCCAATTTTTTAAGAAATATTTATAGGTCACAAAGTCTACTACAATTGAGACACAGAGCATTCATAAAGTGGATCTTTAGCAGATTTTTTCTCCATTTTGGATATTCTCCTCAAGGTGTTTTCAGCCAGGCTAATTCTATATAGATGATTCTTAACAGGGCGATAGCCAGTTATGACCCGTACCATGCCATGAACCGCACCCAATTCTAATTAAAACTAAAAAGTACTTCTATTTATGGAATTAAGGCAAGTAAATTATAAGCAAATTGCTCGCTTCTCTTTTCATACCGCAACAATAATATGTAGTACAAACAATATCCTCCCAAACGAACATACGATTAATTATGTAAATAATTTATTAGAATAGTTCAAAAATTTTAATTAATTAATTAAAACGTGGCAGTATACCTTTCAAAATAAATGTTTTTTGTTTAAAACAAAAAAAAAATAATATTAACTATCCAAGTTGACCTAGCAGTGTTAAAATTAATCAGAAAACTAACAACACAATTATTCCAGCTGAAATTATCTGAAGAATATTCGTTCTTACAATATTATTTTTAAAATTATTTACCCCAGTTTTTTTTTTATTTTTAAATATACTTATACAAAAACTCTAATATCCTTGTTTTTAATATTTGTTTTTATTTTAATTTTTTTTGCAATTCTTAAATTTAATTCCATTGTCAAAAATTTCATTAAATTCAATATCATATTTAATACTGGAATTCAACTTTTGCTGCTTGATTCAATTCCCCAAACTGATAATAACAAAAAGCAAACAAATATAATATAAGCGAAATGGAGGGAGGTGTATCTACTTATTTTTCAAAAATAAAACAAAAATTCTTATACTTTATTTTCTGAAACATTTAACCATCGATTATGGAAAAATTTGTGGTGGGTGTAAAATTTCAATTTGATTGTCTTGTCATGACATTTATACAAAAATTAAACGAAACTAACAAATTTAATACCAACAGCAACAACCTTAACTGAATGTTCATTTTAAACCTATAATATTATAATATGTTTCTAGAAGTACTATAATGAGATCAGGTGGTTGTAATTCGAGCATTAAAATAGCAAAAACAATTCTATAATATAAATTTATTCGTGTGTGAGTTTGTGTACTGAAAACCTTACCTACTATACTTTTCTTGTTTGAGATATAATAAGTGATGGTGAAATACCCCAAAACGTTTAAACTCTATCTAATGGTAATTTTCTCAATACAAGACATAACAAATATTTTTTTTTTATTTTTTTTTTTTTTGAATCCTTAAACAGTATATAAGTCTATGAAAATTATTTTCTGCGGTATATCCTTATTATTCGTACAGAATTTCATAGAGAACCATATTTAAACACACTGCTCTCTATACAATTGTGTGGTATGAGAAATGGCTGTGGTACTACTAGTAATAACCCTAAATATATAATCAACCACACAATACATATTGAAAATAACCTGTTATTTTTTTCTAAATTCTTCTTTTCTACAAATTTTTGTTTGATTCATTCCTTATGTGCAAAGACAACTTCATTCCCAGTTGTCTTTGTCAGCAATTTAAATTGGGTCTTGATTTGTTTTCACCATACCAAAAAATACAAAAAAAAAAAAATGTAACGAAAATTTAAAGGTACTTTGACTTTTAGGTATTTAGGATCATTTTGTTGTGTATATTTTAATATTGTTGAATAAATTGTACATTAATGAAAATATACCAGTATAATATTCAGGTGGGGATGAAATTAAATTAAGTGTTTTGAAAATGTGAAGTTAGTAATGTCTACTATAGTCTATATGTTTTTTTGTTTTGGTTTTATTTCGAATAAAAAGAGAGACTTTTTTTGTCTTAAGCTGAACTACATAGAACACTATGCAAATACCAGTCTTGGTTTCGTATAGTTATTTATATTTTATAAAATTAATAAGATATAATCAAAATAGTTAATTGAAAGATTACTCTGGGAAACTCTGGGTCCATTTTGACTCAACTCATTTTTTATAAAAATAATATTTATAATAATTCAAAATTGTAGCCTCGGTAACCAGTGGTAATGTAACGACCGAGCACCACTTGTTCAAACCCCGTGACAACCGAAATTTTTTTCAAATGGTGAAAACTACTGAAAATGTAATTTTCAATACAACCACGGCGGTTCAAATATGAAATAATAATTTAATAATTAAAAACAATAAAAAATAATTTAATATACAGGATATAAATACCAAATAATTACTATGTAAAGGCTCAAATTCCGAAAGGAAAAGGACCTATAAGTTAACTTGCAATTTATCTGTAGGATAGATTGACTGTTGATCTGTAGGATCAACTGTTATACTGTTATAATAAATAAATAAATTCAAAATAAATTTTTTTAATGTGATTGCACTAATTTAACTATACAAATGTAAAATTGTAAATGAATTTATTGCAAATAATTTTGATTTTTGATGAAATCAGTTGACGACATTGGAAATTAGACATCATTTGGAATTTTGAATTGAAATTTTTACTTAATAAGATAAGCTTATGAAAAAAATGAACAATTTTGACATCTGGTGGAAAAAAATTTGATTACTTCCAATCCTAAAACTAAATCAAAATATAGTGCTATAAATTGCCTCTGGTTTTTTCAAATAGCCACAATGCTAAAATGGCCAAAATTGCGTAAAAAAATGCTGCAATTATAGCAAAACGAAAGCGTTCACTGTAGATATGATTTTGAAATTGTTCATTGAAACTTTTAAAAATTGTTTCTCTTTGTTCTATTCTAATCATTATAACGGGAAAATGGATAAGTGCGCTTAGTTTCCGTTAAATTAGCATATTTTCTAAAGGTAATATTTCTAAGTTAAAGAAGATTTTATATGACATGTATCATTTCAATGACCGGACAGTGGCAGAAAATTTTGTAAAAAGTTTTACTAAAAAATTAATTTAACCATTTAAGACCTCACTCTTATACAATAAAGCAATATAAGTATAGTGCAAGTTGAAATTTTCTGTGTAAACATCTCACATAATCACTATAATATTTAATCTACGGTACAAATGAACCATTCAATCCATTTCAAAATCGATGTTCTTTATTATTCTTTTAAATGATATATATTAAAAAAGAGACGTGGCGAATTAAAATATTATTTCAATTTTTTTTAATTTTCAATTCAATTTAAAATTTCACCCCATGTATAAGTTTTAACACACAAAAACTTTAATTTATCAAATTGCCACAACTACATCCCCAAATTTAAATTTAGTTTTTATATTTTTAAATAAATTATTAGGTATGAAGTTATTGTTGAAAATAAATCAATCAAAAACATATTGTCCGCGACAAATTGAAATCATGAAAATCAATTCATAACGAAATATTGAGTACCATTTTTTATCAAACTTCCTCGAAATTCATGGATCGGGTGAAATATTAGTATATATACTAAATAGGTAAATTTCTTGTTGAGCAATTAATTCTGGCTTGTTTCGTTTACTTCAAAAATTTTTAAGAATTTGACGAAAACAAATTTCATAACCTTAAAATTTGGCGTAAAATTTCCAAACCGAACTCCCGAATTTCGCAAAAAAATATTATTAAATGAATTAACAAAATAAAAATGTTCACAAACATCTTAAATCTCAAACTGAAGTAACATCATTAATTTGGTACAGCATTTTTGACTGTTTATGAAACAAGTTTTTTTAGTATTCCAATCTAAAAATAAAATTCATAACACCGACATTTTTGAAATTAATTTAGTTTTGTATACATATATTTAAATTTTGCAACGGAAAGTAGGTAAAGGCTTTCAAACTTTGATTTTTAATTTGAAAAAAGAAACTGAAATAAACAACAAAAGCAAAAAATCATTTAAAGATTTTAGTTCAGCAGCTTCAATTGCCAATCTTTAAAAGGATATTAACAAAACAAAACAAAATTTGATTGTAAATCTTCACTTTCAAGACAGTAAAGTGATTATTTTCCTTTTAATTAAATTGTTACTTCGTTTTCTGAAGAAAATTGGAATAATAGACATGTCAAAAGTAAAAAACAGAAAAATATATATTTACATATATGTATTTGTATATATTTTTTAGAAGTATTGATGAAATGAATCGAATAATTTGGTAATGTTCCAAATAATTATTCAATTTTTAGTAAAAAAATACTTCAAAGTATTTGAAGATTTTAGATGAAAAGTTTTTAAGGATTTCAGAGGAAGAAGGTAGAACTCGATTTAATTTATTTTTGAAAATTTTAATTCAATTATATTTTAATTCAAAATTGTGAAAATGATATACATATATACCATTTGATATACATTTAAACTGATTTGTTGAATTTTTTAATTTGACGATTAAATTTTGCAAAAAAAAATCTGGATATCAATTTGATTTGTATTTGAAATAAATTGAATTTACGAAGTTTTTTTTTCGAAATGATTAGAGAAAAATAGTGTTTTATAAAATAAAAAAAATATATAGTTTAATTAGATTGGCCTATAGACAAATTTATTTAAATAATAACTTAAAATAATAAACTCTGTCAAGAATTAGTTTTGAATAATTTCCAAAGTTAGATTAAAAAATATTCACATTGTATGTTCATGGCATTATTGACAAATATTACATAATTGAGTAAAGCTAATGGTGTACTTAATTAGAAAAGTTAATATAAATGTATATTACTGTTTCTACGTCTTTATTTTAGGTTGGGCAGTAAAAGTATTAGAAAAACCTTATTATATATATAATTTTTTGCATTTATCTGGATAATTGTAAAGTCCGACGGAATACTCCAACCCATATACAAATTGCAATATGTATACAAATTGCTTTGTTACTCTTTTTTTAACCCCTGTCTACCATGCGGAATCTTTGCATGAAAAATGCCATTGCATGAAATATATTTTTTTATTTTAATGTTAGTCTTCTTCGCAAATAATAAGGAAAAATAAAAAATAATAATAATAATATAAATAAAACAAATAATTTTTTTGATTTATAATAATAAGGACTAATAGAAATTTTATCTATAGTTTAATATGGTATAATAACCAAAAGACAAACAGCATTTAACACAAAAAATAACATAATGCACTTAAAGGTTATTTTTATTACTTAAAATATTATACACAATCTTCATATGTGTTTACATATTTTTTTTTAAAATATAATAATGATCATAGCATCATAGTTTTGGTACCGTATGCATAGCCTGTATAGTACTATAGGTATATATACTCTAGCCAGAAATGTGATGCAATGAAGATTTAAAATTGTTATTTATTTTTATTTTTTTTGTTTTGTTTTTAATATATATATATATATCTATATGATATATAAATTTATGATCGTATATAATATTTAGTATGTATTAGGGGGTTAGGTTTTGGTTTTGCTGATTTACACATAAAAACAATAACAACCTATACGTTTTTAAAGAAATTAAATGAAATTTTGTACTATTATTTTTTATTTCTTATCTTTGTAAATTTATAATTTTTATGTATATTTGGATTCTTCAAGTTTGTAGAAATGTATTTTGTAGAGAGTGATGATTTTTTTTTAATATAGTAGGTAGGTATATATAGGTATCGGTTAAACCATATTGATTGTTGTTCTTCTTTTTAATGTATGTTATAAATAATAATTATGTATGAATTTTAACATGAACAGTTCGATAATGATTTTTTTTAAATGAAATGAAATTTTAAATAACCGATCAATGGTTCACAAGTTATGAACAGTTTTGTAAATACCTATTTATTTGCAGTAAATTTTTTTATTTTAATTTTTTTCTCCAGCACGAGTTTTTATTTTATTCATCAAAATAAATATTATGTGTACCTACAATATTATTGTTTTTAAAATTGTTTCCGTTCAAAGTTGTGGCTCATTATAAAATATTATTTGTTCGCTATACAGTTTGACTCTAAACTTACGCAGCGAATGTTATTAATGTTAACAGGATCAACTTGATTCTGAATTATACGATACGGTGCAATAGAAAATTTTGCACCTTACTACAAATATTCTGTTTATATGGTAATTAAAAGCGTGATAATACAAAAATAAAGGTATGATAAATTAGTAAGCAAATACGTATTTTTCTTAAACTTGAAATGAAAACTCTAAAGAAGGAAAGATATGCTAGAATTTATTTTGCTTCCGTCATTTATGGCGGGTTACAAAGTTAGTAATTTAATAATTAGACTTTATTTAGTAATTTATTTTGTCTTCCTGAGTCTAAGTTCTAAATAGTAGACATTTTTAACAAAATGATTCTTGTATTTATGAGGATGTACTCAGTATGTAGTACATTGCAACACATAAAAACAAGAAATTTAACCTATGTGATTCTCCACGTGAGAGTTTCTGCCAAGAGTGTTGAAATATAAATTCAAATATTTTTATTACGTTTTCCGACTCGAATACAAAATGTATGAAATTTACTTCAATAAGGTTTGATTTATGAGCCAAATTTAAAAAAAATGGTTTATCAAAAATATTCTAATAATTTTTTTTCACTACGATAACAAAATCAACAATACTACAACTTAAACTATACAATATTTTCCCTGATGAACTACAAACAAAGACGTTCCTTGCTGTTGCTACCCGTGAAAATCCCACATATAAGAAAGAATGTCCATGAGTCCATCAGAGAAACAACCTTCTTTCAGTTGCTTACTTTGTATGGTTCTACTGATCGTTGCTATTTCAATTTTGACATTTAAGTCTTCTGAAATTTCGCCTTCACCACCTTTGCCTTCGCCTTCGCCTTTTGAAATATTCCTGATAAGTGCTAAGCGGCTATACAAATAAATCAGAATACCGGTCCAAAAACAAGACTAACAAAATATAACCAAGCGAAGCATCAATTTAACTTATGATTTAAATATGGTAACGATACGTCTAATGGTTTAAAAGTTACACGGTCACAAGCAAAAGTGCTTAGAATTTTATATATGTATATACATAGATGTTCCAACAATGGCAACATATTCAAATCTAATTATTTCCTTTCTATTAATTATTTTTCCCGTCATTATTAACTGCCATTTTTTTTATTTTTGTTTTAAAAAGTGATTTTCAAATTGAAATTAATAATTTCCAATATAATCAGGAATTATACCGTAATAAAAATTGCATTTATTTGTTTGGTTCAACTCAAATATTAAAATTATGATTTCAATTTACCTAGCTCTTTTCTTTAAAAAATTTCATTTTGACAATCAATATGTGTTATTTGACAATTATTAAATGTAGAAATTAATCAAGATGTAAGGCTTAGTGAAGACGTAAGATAACACAAATACATTCTTTAAACTATTTTCTAAACTGGCATGGATTTCTTCAGCTGTTAATTTTACATTTCGTACAAATAAAATATGGCTGAAAATTACAAAAAAATAGGAACTGTTGAATTGAAATTATATTGTTTTTAAAACAATATGTCCAGTTATCACAACTATTGCTACCATCATAATTAACAAACACACAACAAAATTAAAATGTTTTTGGTTGTTAATTTAATATGTAAAAATTTTACTGCCTCTTTTAGTGGCTTTACAAAAAAAAAACTGATTAGATTGTCCATAACAAAAAATTGATAAACTATCAATCCTTAAATTCACGCTAAAATTAGCAAATTACATCCTTTGATTCATAGACAATTCATAAATTTTATCTTCAAAAAATTTTTAAAATTTAATTTTAGTTATCCTACTTTAAATTCTGTATGTAAAGTAATTTATATCAAAACGAAAACAGTTTTTTTTTGTATCAAAACTTGTAACAATAACTCATAATCCTCAAATTATCAAAGTTACGTTCACCATTAACTGAAAGATAAGGAAATCATTTTTGTTTCAAAATAAACTTTTCCAGAATACCAACACCATCACATCACATCACGTCACATTAGATTATTCTTCTAGGTAATCGTTATTCATCATTTCAATTCTTCGAATACACTTTTTTTTTTTGCATTTTATTATTTTTAAAAATTTGTTTCGAAAAAGTTCAAATCTATCATCTTTCAAAACTCGACAAAAAAATAAAGACAACGAGAAAATCAGATCATACTTTAAAAATATGTTGCATATATTGAGAAAGAAATCGAAATTACTATATTAAGTATATTATGTATGTATATGTATAAATGAAGATTCGGGAGTAAAAGAGAGCTAGACAATACCTTTGTGCATTGTGCATACAGTTCTTTTAATTTTATATATGTGTGTCTGTTTTAAGTATATCTCAATATCCTCCAGCAATAAATCTTCTTCAACATAACAGAAATCCATTAAAAGTTTAAATTTAATATTGTTTTTTTTTATATTCCGAAAAAAATGAACAAATTTAAAAAAATTCGAAGTTCAAAAACTGAAAAATATAAAAAATTGCAAAAATTTTCATATTCGTCATAAAAAAAAATGGAGGTAGGGGTAGGAAAAACTATATAGTATCTCCCATTCTCTTCATCTTCTACATAAATTCTTATGTTTACTTACTTGTGTTTTTTTTTTCACCTCAAATAATTGTTTTGTTTACTATGCAATTCAATATTGTTGTATTTCTACAACTGTAGTAAATTTACTACATCCTGAAATACTATACTATTTCACTACCACCTTTGTTGGTTGGTATAGCCAAAACTCAATTTGATTCGAAATTAGAAATTTTAATTTTTAATTACACTAAACAAATGAATAAATTATAGTACAATTGCGTGAAATATGATCTGTCACTGTGGCATATTGAAATTTTTTATTAAAATTGATAATAAAGTACATAAAGCAATAGAAATACAATATGCGAAACAATCGACCGTAATTCTAACTGGGATAAAATAGAAATAATACTAGAAAAAAATGGATATATGTATAATATTTTAATCCATTTAACTTTATCACACTATTCTTTTACACTTGAATATCCTGGCCATGCAGGTAAACTAGAATTGATATGGAATGATAATATCTTTGGCATTGGAGAAATTATCGCAAGATATTTAAGTTTTTTGAGTCGCTAAAAAACGTATTTATTTTCCCAGGGCATGCTGGGCCCAGGGAAATATCTATAAATCATAATTACGACCCAAGAATACAATTCACATATATGGGCTGGTGTATTACGAACCACTTTAAGTTTGTTAGCCAAAGTTAAAAAGCGTGATATTCGTCTTATCAATATCCCTATGGTGATATTCACCCTTGTATCACTTGAAAATCGTCGTATTGTTATAGTATTTTTCCTATTTTATAGATATCTCGTAGGTTTAGGCATTTGTTCAGACGAAATAAAAACCCTAATAGCACATCTTTAAACATTTCCGCCGAGCAACAAGAGAGGTATTAAGTACCCACCCGTACTCAGTGCAAATTCCTAGGTAGCTCAAAATTTACTATGGAAATTCCTTTGTAGTAAAATTTTCTGGATTGGGGAACCCAACGTGAATTCCAACAAAAGTGTTTCCTCAATGCCTCAAATATATACCTATATGTATAATCTACAAAAGTGTAAGAGTAATATTGATAAATTTATTCAGAATTTCCAATTGCACATTTTTCTTTCTCCAATCATCAGTTAGTTCAAGCTGTTTATTCGTGTATAAAGGTATATCATTTGAAACCTAATGTTTGGATTGACTTAAAACAAAATACTACAGTAACAAATGGAGTAATCGAAGAATATGTATATATCTACAAATTGAGAAAACAAAAAAAAAATATTTCCCCAAAATGTTGTTCAAATACCTTTCAAAATCAACAGGGACAATTAAAGTACTGTATTAATGTTAAAATCATCAAAGAAAAATTAATTAATTTTCATTGAATTGAAAAATATCAAGAATATAATTGCCAATAATATTAGAAGGGAAAACTTTTGACTTAAGATTGGTGAACCATTATCACAGCAGATAATCCCGTGTCCAAGAGAGCAACTGCTATCAAAGCAGTACACAAATTTAAACACATTTTCGGCAATACAATTATTATACAATTTATTTTGTCCCTTGTTTCTTTTCTATTCGCTTGCTATTTTCCTTATTAGTAAATCAACTAATAATTTGACATTTCATATAACTCAAAATGAAAACTGGGAGGATGTCACATTAGGTTTGTTGATAAGACGAATGGCACATATTTTAAATTTGTGTAGAAAATTTAATGCGGATACATATATATGCCCATACTTGTGAATTTTATTCCAACTTGGGTCGTAATTATGATTTATAGATATTTAGCATGCCCTGGGGAGGCAAATAACTATTACTTATTTATATATTATAACATATAATGTTCATTGCGGGCACACTCGTCGATATTTGAGTACTATTTTCCACCAATTCGCCTACATATTGTGAAGTTCATGGCCAGAATTCAAATCATATTTTTAGTAGTCTACCTGGGGTTTTGGTATTGTTTGTCCTGGTCTCTTTAAATTTGTAAAATTCGGATGCATTCCATTCTAGAAATGTGCTCGTTCCAATCCCATCTTATGGTCTTCTAATGTGTGCTTTTTTATTTTTATGAGCACTTTCATTTTTTACACTGCATTTTAAAAGGACTGCTTTACTTATTTTTACTGTTGTGCCTCTTATTTAAGCACCCACAAATATAAATCTACTACAATTTCTAAAATCTCAATTCTCATAAAACATGCAGTTTCTTCGTGGGTACAAACCTCAACACTCTTCTACACCAACTTTAAAATTCTTTCTCAACAATAAATAAAAATTAAATTTAAAATAAAAATCTGAGCTCAAAGTAAGGGTATGGTATGGTAGGTGAAAATTGCACTTACAACAAAACATAATAAATGAATATTTAAATATTTTTCCCGCTTGTGCTACGAAATTCATTCAAATCACAATGAGTGATTATCATCATCATTATCATTATCCAGAGTATGATGAAAAGTTAGTTATGAATGAAGAGTTATAAAAAACAAACAAACAAAATTTAAAATCTGGGAAAATGTGCAACAAGAAAATAAGAAAAAAGTTCTTCTTTTTGTACAAATAGAGTAAATGCAAAAAAACACGATAATAATAATAATAACAAAAAATTAGCAAAATATAAAGGAAAATAATTTCAAGGTGTCTGAGCTTTTGAAAAAAAATTTATTTTTTATTTTAATTTTTTTTTATTTTCTCTCTCTGAAATTATCATTATTAGTCGTGGTATTAAGAAGTTTTCTTTTTTCTCTCTGTTAATGCTAATTTGAATCATAATGTTGTTGAAATTAATAACAGGATTTAATTTAAGAGTAGTTTAATTTCTTTGTTTTTGAATTAATTTTTTTCTATAGAGAAATGAGTTTTAAATAAATTGAAATGAAATGAAATTAAAATGATTTTATTTTAATGAAATTATTTGAAAATTCGAATTGTATGACCATTGAAGAGTATTTATAAAGATTTAATAACAAACAACTTTTTGACATTTATAATATAGAGAATTAAATTTTTAATAGAAGATATTTTATTATGAATAATTATTATTGTTTAATACAAGAATATATACGCTTTTTTAAATTTGCAAATATGGAATTAATAGGTATGAAGGTGAACATAACTTGTAAAAAACACTACAATTTCATCTAGAAAAACAATTAGTAGTTAGTTTCGCCATACGGTGTGGATCGGCTCAATATGTTTTTGTTGGTGGTTTTACCGTCGAAGCTGTTTACTATAGAGCCACTATGTGCGACTGTGGAATTTAATTAGATCACTAAGAGGCAGACACGTAATTTTCAGTTTTGCAACTGTTTGATTGCACATTTTTAACGCTGGAAAACAAGTTTTTATAAAAACTGCACATTTGTGTTCCATTAGTTTATATAAAAGCGTTGATACCTGCAATTCTTTTATGTGTGCGCGCTTTCACGTAAACTAATGGAACACAAATGTGTAATCAAACAGTTGCAAAACTGAAAATTGCATGTCTGCGCCTAATAATACTTGCGGCGATAAATCTCATATTATTTAGTAAAACTTTACATAGACTTCAAAGTCTGGCTCTAGTCCTCGTAACGGCTTAAACTTTTCTTTATTTCTGTGCCGTTGGCTTCATTTACAGATTTTCTACCTTCAAGGGTTATCACTCATAATCAAGGCATAAGCACTCTTTGCTCAGTAGTATTGTCTCAAAAACCATTTATCGTAACAAAAAACTCTACCACAATTAAAAAAGTATCGAGATTTTTTTCGTTTTCTACCACTATGAAAATGAAACGTGCATCAATTTTCCATTCGTCTATAGGTTATACTGCTAACAAAATATCGATATTGTAATATTGCCGATATCATGATATCGCTACATGTGTGTGATCTTTTATGATGTTTATAAATAATATTTTTACAATGATATTTATAAATAATATTGTAATATAAACATAGTATTGATATTATGAACAAAGACATAATAGTAGCGTTCAATTATGCTGTGTAAACTAACCATTTTCACACATTTTTTAACACCACTACACTACCTCTTGTTAATTGTGTACAAACCATGGTTAGTAACGATCTTCTTGCCGCTAGATGGTGAATACAATTTCTTGTGCATTTCATGTAAATAAAAATTCAAATTCAAATATTTTTCAATAAAATAATAATTTAAATATTATAAGTAACCATTTTATTTTAAAAATTATATGTAATATATAAAACTAAATTTAATAAATAAAACTAGACAACAGCAAGAAAAGAAAAAAAAATGTTTAAATTAATTTTTGATAAATAAATTTCCAAAACAAAAACAAACTAACGTTTAAGTCAAACTATAATTTAAAAAATGTTTTTTGGTTATGTTTTGCTCTTGTGCATAAAATGAGCATTCCTGTAATAATCTACTCATTAGCAGTTTACACAGCTTAATGGAACGCTATTAATATTACGAATAAACACTGCAATGTTATTCATCGGAGCAGTCTAGTGGCAAGTACATCAATTAATTTTTCATTAACATGTATCAATTAAATTTAACATATTTTAAAAATAAAAAAATATATGTTTTACATTTTTTTTTTTTTTGTTTTATTGTCACATCAAATTAAAATGGATAAAACATTTAAATACAATTTAAAAAAATTATTATTTTTTTTTTTAAATTTAACCTTCCATTTTATATGAAATATTAATGCTACGTTTGTGTCTGTCATACAACTTTTGATATTGTGAAATAAAGAATATTAAAATATTGATATCATCATATCAATACTACATGTCTTTCAGTAGTGTTAAGCTCAAAAACGGAATTTCCTAAGCTCTCCACAAATTTAGAGAACTTAAATGTCTAATATAACTTTGTAAAATTATTAATAAATAAATTCATCAGATAATTAAGCCTAAAATAGTGAAACAGTCACAATCAGTAAAGTACACATATAGTCTATATTTGTAAGGAAAAATCTAGATTTGGTACTTTAACCCCATTCTTGGTAATTTACCAATTGTTTGCTTTAGTTTTCAAATTAATACTGCTTCTGACCGCTTGCTTGGTAATTGTTTTTTTCTAACCCGTTTCCTTCTAATTAAATTTTATTGTGTACTTTAAAGAAAGAAAACATGTATCGTGGAAAACACTTTTTTTTTGTTATTCTTAATTACCTACCCAAGGGCCCCCCACTACATATTATATTTTTACAAAATTTATATCAAAAAATCATTTAATCCTTTACAATTTCATTTTTTGTTTAAAACTACTGCCTATTTTTTGTTTGTGTTTTTTTTTTCGGAAAAGTCAAAGGCCTTGAATTTTTTTTTTAATTAATAAGAACACAAAGAAAAAAATCGAAATGTTTCTTTTAATTTCATTACAGGAATTCAATATCTTCAATGCCAATAAGTAAAACTTTTGCCCAGCCATTTTCTTTTACAAAAAAAAAAAAACCAATCACCAAAGAAATTTAATTGAACAAACGGCGAACAAGGGAACAAGTTATGGAAACGCCACATTGCCAAAAAAAGACAAGAAAAACCCAAAGCCGTTTTGTTTGATTTCCAAGACTTTTCCATGAAGGTTTTTCTTTTTTTTACATCTTATCAAGGCAGAGGTGATATTCAGTTGTTACGAGTTTATTTTGTTCTGTAAAAGTTTGCCAAAATTTTAAAAATAATAAAAGGGATATAGTTTTCTTTACATACTACAGAAGAAAATATTATGCTTTTTGGTGTTGAAGTGTTGAAAAATCTTCGTTACTGTTATTACCTTAAAATTGCATTTCAAGTATGTTTTGGGCTCGCTGATCCTTTATTGAAGAAATGAAACATCGGTCGAACTGCAATCTCTTATTAAGCCTGGGATCGTCAAAAGTGAAACGTAATGGTAAAAGTGGATCAGGGTCTGAAAATTTTGTACAATGTATAATCAAAATTTTTGGAAAATTCGGAGATCTTTTAACATTTTATTAATAACCTAAATATTTAATTCTTCAAATAAATCATGTTGTTAGTGCTTTTGTATAAAAGAGATAGAGATTTGTCAACAAATATTTGCAACGTATTTTACATATATTCTATTCAAGTAGAATTATATATATTGTGCTCAAAACCAACAGAGATGATCAAACAAGGAAAATGGAATCGGATCGGTTTACAAAAGCTCGTAGCATCATATTTGATATATATTTTTACAAGGAATAATACCCAACAAGGAACTGGGTAGATCAGGATGAATAATGGCAGTTTAAATAAACTGATCAAATAAATAAAATATGAAATTGAACCGACTATACCCTTTGAAGATATGCAGTGGACTTCGAAAATTTAACAAAGCAGGTTCAGATAGAGTTTGGACATTCAAAACTATAACATAGTGCTAAATAGTACTGAAACAAAACAAGTGCATGTTAAAAACGTTTAAGATAACCCAAAGCAGTAACACTATTAAGATTAATAGAGTCTGTTGGTGTTCTTTACAGTCAGATGATAATAACTAAGTAAATGAATAAAATTATTTCTCCTTAGAAGTAATGAAGTCTATAATGTGACAATTTTTTTTATTTTAAACCGAACCAATTGCTGAAAATTTCAAAAATTATCTCTGTTTATCACCAACAAAACAATTTAACATTGCTTTGTTATTATTTAATAAAAGCGTCGCGGAAACCAAAAAAAAAATATTAATTCACAATTTTCAAGCAAAAAAGATAATACAAAAACAAAAACAGTGTGAAAAGAGAGCAAGGTTCCTCCTTCGTACTCAAAGTCGAAAATTTGTTTTTTTGTTTCTTCTTTTATTTCTTATAATTTTTAGACATAAAATTCCACTTAAATGAAAAGGCAGATTCCTCTTTTTTTATTGTTGTTATTTT
Source organism: Argyra leucocephala (assembly GCA_963942445.1). Lineage (NCBI taxonomy): Eukaryota > Metazoa > Arthropoda > Insecta > Diptera > Dolichopodidae > Argyra > Argyra leucocephala. The sequence goes on along the minus strand of OZ012678.1, from coordinate 45,127,118 downwards.
AATTTTTTGTGTTGGGATTCGTCCTATAAGAAACAACTGAGAACAACTTTTACCACATTGAGGTTGCCATTCAGAGAGTTTTCAATTTATTTTTTTTAATTTTATTTTTTTCTTTTTCTATTCTCTGCTTTAAATCCAGTGGTGAATATTGGGTTTTATAGAAAAAAAAAAGTTATTTTATATTTTTAAGAAAAAATCTTTTAATTTCTAACCATTTTTTTTATTATGGTTTTCTGTTTTTTTTTTTTTTTGTAAATAGCGGAACGGTTAATGACAGTCGCCGGAATAGAACCAGTCAGGATATGCAAAAAAAAAATAAACCAAAATAAAAAAAGGACTATGAAACAAGTAACATATGTTTTCATTTAAAATAACCAAAAAAAAAAACAAAAACAAAAAAAGCAAGAAAACAAGATTAAAGGATAGTGAAAGATTTTTAACAATTTTATAGTCATCATAGCCCAACATAGTCATCATGATCATCAACAATACTTTGATTGCTTGATAAGACTAAAATAAACCTTTTATATTTTTGTTTTGCTGTTAACTTTTGAGAACGCTTTAACAGCAACTCTTCTTCTCCATATTTTCAGTTGTAGGTTTATTTGTGGCAGCCATGTATTGATTATGAAGCATTAAAAAGCAAAAGAAAAATAAAAACAAAAAAATTCGAAGTCATGAAACTGCCCATAAAAAACTTAATGGAAGTGATTTCTTATTTAATTGAAGAAAACTTTAGTAAAGTTGAATAATCTTAAAAAAAATAAAAACAAAAGAAAAACAAAATATATTTAAAGAATATTTAAAGGATTCAATTTTAGATTTTTGAATTTAATTATTTTTGTTTTTTATTTTTTTTTGCTTAAAAAAGAAAATTTTTAAAATTACAATACTAGAAATTGTTAGAAAATAAATTTTTTGAAGTTTTAATTTTCACGTTTAAAGAAAATTATTTTTAAATGAAATTTGATCGATTTGAACAACACCTGGCCAAGAGCAGTGAAAAAAATATGAACGCAAATAAGTTATGGAGAAATTAGTTCAAATTTGATTTGTTAGCGTAACTTTGAGAAGATTTGATTTGCTAGCGTATCTACGTTCTCAAAGTGGTTTCTATAAATAATAAAGTTCAATAAAGTTTTCTTTATTTTTCCTGTAAATTTAATGAAGATGTCATAATAATTTTTTTTGTATTCATGACCGAGTAACTAGGGTAGAATTACTTTTGGTGCTTAATTAAGTGCGGTACTGCAAGTTTATGCTACATTTCAAGTATTTATTTATCAAATTACTAGCTTATGACTCGTTAAATGCGGAAAACTACTACTATCATCACGAACTAAGCTTTCATAAATAGAATAGCTCTACTTTATTTAAGTTGTTACCAAATTATACTCTCAATTATTTTTTGTTATTTATTTTATCCCAAATGTAAAGGATACTGGACCAGGTCAAAAACCCCAAAGAGCATTTTTTTTACTTTGGCGGTAATCGAACTTGAAACTTTTAGGTTGAAAGGCAGCCGCTCTACTTATTGCGCCACCCAGAGCTTAAGATTAAATTTTTCCAAATAGCACACGAGATATGTATGGGACACTGTGGGACACAAACAACATATAACATTTATTTAAATTTTCTAAAAATATACGTTTTTGTACATTAAGTGCTGTACCATAAATTTTACTGCATAAATGGAAGGTGTAACGGTGTTTCGATTTATTTATTTACCAATTCTAGGTTATATCGACCAATTAAATGTTGAAAATTACTTCTATCATCAGGAGCTTGAATTTCTTTTTTATAACGAAACTTCATTTTAGTTATCTAAAATTCAAATTATATTCAACAAATTTTTTATTTTAACGAAAGAAAAATTTTATTCCTGATATCAAGCTTGTGTAATTCTGATCAGTCAGTAATTCTCTCCAAAATAAACAATAACAACAAATGGGCACAACTGGAAATCAAAAAACATCGCCTGAGAAGTACAGATAATTGTACATCAAATTAAAGCAGTCCAGAATATTCAAAGATGGATCAAAGTTCCGAAGGCGTAGTCTGATCGATAATGAGAGATAACCGAAACATCTAAATTATCTAATAATAACTGATAACCTCAGTTCAACCAAATCTATCAAAAGTCGTAATAACAATGAATATTATGTAAATATACATCAGTAATGCAATAGTCAAAACAAGGGCAAACTTCGATTGGCTTAGATAGCAGGCCACATAATGGTAACACTAAGGCAGATCTTGAGGCAAATACTGCGGTCAAAACTCTCTGATTTCCAGTTGTACCCATTTGTACCATTACTGACTGATCAGAGTCTTACAAGTTTGAATCTCAGGGTATGAATGATTTGATTATAAGATAACTAAAATTAAGTTTTGTTAGTAAAGAAGGTCAAGTTCCTGATGATAGATATTCAGTTATGTCCATGCCAAAAAGAAAATAGCTACATCCGCCAAACATCCTGGAATTCTTCCAATCGATTTGCCATAATCCACAACCCACATCCCAAAAGGGTAAAGAACCCTAGGTTGGTATTCATATTTATATGGAAAACTTGGCTCAAGAAAAACATAGCAATTTAGTGAGCAAGACTAAACTTTTATAGTGAAGTTGTAAGAAAATACAGTACTGATGATAAATAACCAATAACAATATCACTTTTTCTATAAATTTTTTAACTGAACAAATAAATTTAATTCTATAAATATTTTTAAATAATGTAAATGAGTCATCATTTCAGAATCCCCAATTTGGTTGAACACGGACATTTTTCATGTATTTTTTGAAAATTTAAAATTTTCTTGTTTCGACAAAAACCAAATGCAACCAAATTTATTTGTATATTTTTTGTTTAAATTTTAGTTTTTTTTTACATTATTTCTCTCTTTCTCCCTTTTTATTTAATTCTATCTCTGTCCGTTCCCAAAAATTTATATTAAAATGCCTTTTTATTTTTTTTTTGTTTTACTTTTGAAAAAAATAGTTTTTCTTAAAGATATTCAATTTCAAAAGAATTGTTTTCTTATTGTATTTGTGCATCTGTGAATAGAGCAAATCCTTGAAGTGCACCATTAACCATTTTTTGTTTTCTTTTTATTCATTTTTATTCTTCTTTTACTATTTAAAACATTAATAACATGAAAAAGCGGAAGATGTCGTTTGCAGATTTTCGCCATTCAAAAAATTCGCTCACTCGCTGTGTTGTGCCAACTATGTAAACTATAGTGTTTTCTTTTCTATTATTATTATTATTTGTTTTTTTTTTCTGGTTAGAAAGAGAAAGAATAATATTTTTTTGTTGCTGTTGTAACTCAAAAATTATTTGATGTTTTCTTTTTTCTTTTTTTTTATGTTCTCTTTTTTAATTTTCAATAAAGCAGCGAAATTTATAATATATAACATTAGCCATAATAACATTATTGCAGTGCAGTATTATAGTGATAGCATTTTTATGTACGTACGTACAGAGTGTTTACTTTTAGTGATTATTAATTATTATTTATTTATTTATATATGAATTTGCGTGGATCGTGAATTCTGAGATGTTTCGATTGAAAGTCAGTCGCTCTACCTCCTGCACTACTAATTGTGTAATTATTATCTCTTGTATAATTTTGTGTTATAATAACAGAATCAGAGCGAATACTGTCAAGAAAATGCGTCAAAATAAAAAATCTGTTTTGAAGGAAGTATTGAAGTTGATGAACTGAAATATTTTTTGAAATAATTGGAATGTCTTGGCGTATGATTGTGCAGTATCTATTAATAATTTTGTCATGAAATTGAGATCGTGCTTATAGGACACAAAAACGCATTAGTTGGATTCGAACCCGATACCTTCTGATTAGTAGTCAATTGTATAACCACTACACCTGTAGATTGGCTAATTATACCTAAATTACTCACGATATAATAATAGTAAAATAAAATTTTGCATTAAGAAAACTTATACGATTCAAGATAAGTGAACCTGGTAAGTTTATCAAAAAAATAATTTGATTCAAATACTTTAGGGGTATCCCAATATGATACTTCCTAAAAGTCTTCCTAGCCTCATGACGTTATAAGAAAAACAAATACTTATTTACAGTCAACGAAGTCAAAATTCACAAAACTTTTATTAAACAAATTTAAAAATATGTCGCTTAGTGCATGGTTGACACGACACAAACATATAATTAAAAAGTATTTAAATAATATCTTAAATGGTTATCTCAGGAAAAATTTCAAAAATATTAAAAATATATATATTACACATCATAGGATGAGGAAAAGGAAACGTGACTGAAAAAACCATATGGAAAGAATAGGATAACATGAGAAAGATAATATACGAGAACAAGCCATGTGGTAACAGATATAGTAGTAGGGAAATACTCAAAATATTTGAAAGAAAACATAAATGTCATTCTCATCCAATAATTCAAATACAAGTCTGATTTCATCGTATTATTAACGAAACAAATAACTCCTTCGAAAAGATAAATTTTTATACTTCAGCATTTCTGGACATTAGTATTTACTATACATATCTGATTTGCCATATACTATTGAAATTAATCTAGCAACTTTCGCATGCAGCAATGATCCATATTTAGCCAGTCACATATATTGTAACAACATTTAAATCTACTACAAACATGGTTTGACAAATGGAAGCTTAAAGTAAACCAATTAAAATAAATATAAAAGTTATATAACTTTCACGTTTAGGGGAAACATTTTTTTTTTATTTTTTATTTTTTTTTATTTTCTTTGTTTATTTTTTCTTAAAGGTACGACTTAAACTTAATACAATATATGAATACTAAACTTCTTTTTTATAGCTTTCAAACGTATCTTATAGATAAAAAAAAGAGATAGGATACATTCAGTAAATTAAAAAAATTTAGTGTCGAATGCACCATAAATGCATCATATTTGCCTGCCACTTTGATTAAATAAAAATAATATTTGTCAAAAAAATTACGTCAAATACCTAGGACTTAGATAATGCCTGATTCACTGCTTCGAAACATTTCTTCCGAACACATGCACGCACATATTTTTTATATGAAAATTTAAATTCTCTCAATATTGATAAATATTCGGAACATTTTTTTCTCTCAGGTTGATTAACTTTAAGGTTCCTAATACATATCATTCTTTTGATCAATATTCTTGTCCATATTGAAACAAATCTGAACTTATGGCATTCAACTATGGGAAGCTGCCGTCTTCCAACCAAATGTAACTTAGAAATCATCCAACGATTTCAGAATAAAGTTACAAGACAGTGCATGGTTCATCCTAAATCAAGTAATCAAAAATGATTTACGCATTCACTCAGTTCTCAATGAAATTAAAATTTGAACTTCGAATAAATTTCTGCAATTTTAAAAAATTCTTGTACTTCTTTTCTTTTAACATACAGAAAGAATTAAAAATATATCACATCAATATTGACTCACACAATTTGTATCAGACAACAATAACTAAAACACCCTGCTCTATAATAATTCTTATTTATACTTTGTTAAATAAGAATCACAGTGAAATAATGTAAGAACTTATCAGAGAACCATTTGAATAAATTTTCTCTCTATTTTTTTTTTTTTTGCTGCATTTAAACAAAAAAATTTTTTTTTTTATTTCTTTTTTAAGGATTCTAATTTTTTTTTCATATTATGTAAATGTACATACACTCATACAAATAATATAAAAATCAAGTATAATACAACTAAGGATAAAAGAAGGCAGAAGTGAATTTAATTTTCATTGAAAATTTTCAACATATTTATTGCAAAATATGAAGATAACCCACCACTCCTGAAAATTATTTTTCAAAGTAAGAAAATGTCCTTGTGTTTTAAATGACAATATTACCAATATATGTATATGTGTATATGTAGATTACAATAGTGTGTAATATTTTAAGTATTTGAATATAATTGATGTAAGAATTTAACAAGTTTTGAATGCAGTTTAATTTTTTTTTTTTTTTTGTTGTCGAAGAAGAGAATTGTGAACAGATTTCAAGGATTTTTTCTTTTGTTTTTTCGTTTTTGTTTTATTTCCTTTTTTAGAATGATGATGACACCCTCTATACATAGCTCCCTGATGATAATTACATTTTCATCTTTGATGACAAGTTTTTCATAGTCATTTTGAAATAACAAAAATACAAGAAAAACACTTTTTTTAATTAATTTTTTTGGTTTTTATTGTTTTGCAGGAAATTCCAATTTTATGTTCTTTCAAAATTAAATAATTTTTTTTTTGTTTTTTTTTTTTGAATAAAAACAAAAATAAAATTTGTAGTAGTGATGCTGGATAATTTTGGTAACATACTCAATCTATTTAAACATATTTTTTTGTAGGTTAAACGTTTTTGATTAAAAATTTCAATTGTAAGATCAAAAATCAAAAATACGCCCCTCCGATCTATTAATTGGGTAATTTTAAAGTACGTCGACGGAAAAATTTACTCTATACATATAAATAAATCCTTTTCATACAAATTTTCATTTAAATTGTATGATATTCATTGAATTGAATCTCATTTTAACAACGCAGTATGCATTTATCGATTTAACAAAAGCATTCGACAAAATCAATGAGGTAAGCATTAGCTTATGTAATAAATGTTCGAACGAAAGGGGTGAACATCCTTTAAATGCATTAAAAAATCAAACAAACAAAATTGAAATTAAACAATAAATTAATAAATTAATAGAAGGTGTGTCGGTTCAGATGGAGTAAATCAAATTAATCATCTGAATCCCGGTTTTTTTGCGAATTAATAGTCGATGATATCATTAGCAAGAGAAAGAACATCGAAAGTCAAGATTCACAATGGTAAATAGCAAAATAAGAATCATCGTAAATTGAAAAAATGGGGTAGAATAATATCTGAACCATTTCACAATCGATTTCCAATAATATTTTTTTAAAAAAGGACGTAGCGAAGCTAAATATTTTTTTAAAAATATTTTAATTTTCAATTATAATTTAATTAAATTCACCCATTTTTAATTAATTTTAAATAAAAAATGTATAAATAAAAATAAACTCAAATAAAAACAAACATTAAAATAACAGTATTTTCAAGGACTAACAAACATATTTATTAAAGCAAAACAATTAAAAAGATTGACTACGATATTTTTCTCAAATTTCTAGAGGAGCTGGCAAATACTAGTACTCTGATGTTATCGCACAATGCTATTATTCGGTCGAATAAATATGACGTTCAAAGGTTACAATCTGCTTTTACCAACATAGTAGAAATCTAACATACGTAGAACAAAATGGACCCGCCAAAAATAGATGTTTATTTACCTCAAAAACACCAGTTAATAGCCTTAATATGACAAGCCTATTGAATAAATTAACGCGCTATAAATACCTTCGTAACGTCATATAAACATATATGAAATTCTAGGTTAAAGAACAAACAAACTGGTTGCCAAAGTCTATAGATGCTTATATGACGTCATATAGAAAAATAAATATATGACTACAGTCAGAGATCTATAAAACATGTGTTAAGCTAATCCTAAGATAAGCTGTTGAATGGCATGGAAACAATAAAACGGATGCTAAGAAATACCGAATAGACTATTTCGAGGCTCACGAAAAATCTTAAGAGATCATGTAAGAATGCGTATATCGGAAATACTTGCAATGTTCAAGATATAATTCGATGGCGAGAACAAGGAAACGTGACTGGGGGGACCATATAGAAAGAATGGGACCGCATAGAATAGTTATTAGATCATATACAAGAACAAATCCATCTGATATTGTAAGTGCATGAACACTTCACCTGTTATGGTTATAGACTCGAATACGATACCCATATAATCAAATATAAACCCATATCTCTGGTTTCATTATATTTTGAAAAATACTTCTCAATACAAAATTCTTCCTTCACTTTTAAACTATTAACGAATTTTGATTTTGTGACCAACTCAATTTCGGGTGCATGATTCTTTGTTTCATTCTATAATGATTATTTATTTGCTTTATTTTGCTTACTCCTGCATTTTTATGAACAACGATGCATCTCTCGTCTACTTGAAATCAATATTTTAATTATAAATATGGATAGACTTCTTAATGAAGCTCAGGTCATTGATTAAGTTCAAACTACAAAAGCTTTTTACAAATATAAATAAACACCGGTAGAATAAAATAAAAAGAATTTAAGTTCTTTGTAAAGCAATTGAGTAATAAAAAATAAAATATATACAAAAAATATCAAAACAAAAACCAAAAAATAATGAAAAAAAATTTTTTTTTACAATAAATCCAGAAAATCAATGTGTCGGAATTATTGTGGTACAAAATTTGACACAAATTAATTGAATATTTTTGGTTTTAAAAACTGTTTTCCTTCATGACAATTTTAAAATATCAGCCACCAATTTGACGGACCTCATGCTGATTAAACTTTTCCTCAATTTATTATTTGGCATCAAATAAATTTCGAATACATAACAAAACACAACGTAAATTAAAGTGTACCAAAAACAAAAAAAAAAATGTCGATATTATTCGGTTTAAATTTTCAATTTTATGTTTTTGTTTTAAAATATTTCCTTGTTGTAAAAGTTCAATTATCCTTGTGATTTGTTTATTGTAGCAGTCAAATTTAATACTACTAAAGAGTATGAGAGACCCAATAAGGAAATAAACAAAAAAATATTTGTATTGAATTAAATTAATTTGTTTGTGGTTAATTCATACCCACCAACAAATCAATGTTCGGTTCGATCTGATTCTCTTTTCATTCTCCATCATGTCATGAACCATTTTAGTCGTATTGAATAAATAAAAAAATTAAATTTCTCATAATATTTTATTTTTAGTCTGAAAGAATTTGATATATGTAGGTACATATTTTAAAGGACATTTTATTATATACTAACAATATAATGCGATGAAGTTGTTGTTTAACATATTTTCCAGGATAATGTTTAATATCCAGTCAAAAATGTACATATTTACATTTTTTGATTATTTTTGTTGTAATAACTTTAATAATTTTGAATAAAAAATTTAACTTGATTTTCTATTAAAAAAAAATTTTTATAAAGATTATAGCATGCGACCTTAACATTGCATAATTCTCAATGGTCACAAAATAATTATGAGAAAACCAGTGGCAAGGTTTATCACTTTATATTAAATTTAGTTTATTATTAGCACTTACAATTTTTTTCTCTATAGTCTAAAATAGGATGGCAGAAAATGCAATTTAATATGAATACTCACGGATTCAAATCGAATGTTTGCACAACTATTGTCGCTTCTATTAAACGATAGGTCGGGAAAATGACAACTAGGCACGGTAGACTAAACCAACTACTTTGTAGAAATAATGATTACTACAGCTGATGAACCACAATATCTCAGCTATGCTGAAGGGTATGCAATTATTATAACATATTCAAAATCCTTAGATTCTTCCTCCAGCTAGAAAAAAATCATCTAAAAATCCCTTAATTATGGCTTAATTTTGTTGGAGATAAAACAATTTCAGATTCAGATTATAACGATTTCAACGCTCTTAATTTCCATTTCTTAAATTTAAGACTAGTCTGTAAGACCAATAATTAATACAAATTTGGTTATGTTATTTATTGATTATTAGTATTCAGGTATCTTTGATTAAAATAAATACGATTTGGAATTTTTGACAGATAAACACTTTTAGCCAAATACAATTTTAACTATTTTTTCTTTTGTAATAGGCATCCTAAAACATTTTGCACCATGTCCTACCGATTTGGTCACATGACAATAGCAATGCTAATCCTGATATTTCTATATGAATATTTGCATTATAAACATGCCAGGGAGTATTTACAATGTTTCGTAAACTTTGTTTTGGAACAAACCGTATCGTCGCCGTTTTCCATCATCGAAAAATTATATATGTTTGCTGAAAATTATTTAATTGCTACAACGACAACTTTTTATACCCCAAAATCTTACACATCTGGATATTATATGCTCTTCATTAGAGCATTTTTCACCATTCTGTCAACATATTCCAATCGAACCATTGAAAATCTTTGATTTTAAATACTGCATTCATGTAGTGTATGCGTACATAATTTATAGCTAGTTCAGTATACATTTTATTTTTATTGCAAATTTCACTAACGCTTTCAGGATATTCTATTTCAATTTCATTGTTGTTAAACACTTAGTAATAACAGGAATACTTCTGAAGAATCTAACGAGGGTTGTTTTAATTTTATTCACTTTTGAAATATTCCTAGTTTTGATTTGGGAATTATGAAAAAATAATTTTATTAGCTTGGTAGTAGTTACTATGCCGTACTCTATAAAATTTAAATTGTACAAACTTAATCCAATCCATTGACGTAACTGAATTTTTATTCTACTATATAGTATTTGATAAAATTATATTTAAATAAAATTGTCTTGCGTAAGCAATTGCTTCAGATAAATTATCAAGTGTGCCACAGACTCATTGCAAAATATAGCAACTACAACTAAATTTTATTTTAACCAGGTTCCTGTAATGCCTTTCAGTCCGGTATTAAATTATAATACAGGAGAAAGGGACCTTCAGAATCTGTAGCGCCGAACAAGTAAGTAAGTAAATAAGAAATTTGAATATATATCAATTTAGTAAGTTCCTATGGCTTTTCTATTATAAAATAGAAGTTTTAATTTAGAAAAACTATTAATTTTCTTTCTTCATGAACATGTCATTTCAACATTTTTTATTTACATTTTCAATATTTCCAATTTCAATCGGAATGAATCTTTTTGTTTTACTTTTATCATCTTTCAAAACATCAAGCAATCATCAACAGTTTCATCTAATCAATAATACATCAAACATCCGAACACCTTTACAAGTCACTTCCATGTATAGAAACTAAAAAGAAAAAGGAAAACTCATAAAATATACATACACCACCTTTCTAAGCCCTATAAGATAAGCATCTATAAAATAACAATGGAATCTATATACACTACACATATAAATCGATTCACATTATATTATATTCTTTCCTTTCTTATATCGAAAACAAAAACAAACAAAATAAAAATAAAAACAATATTTATTCAGGATCAGAATTTATTTTGTTACCACATTTACATTTATACATTCACTTAAGCTTCCAGGGCATCTCATAACACTTCTGATTTCTCATATTCAGTTGTCAGAAATTTCGATGAATGTTTATTTTTCGTAACCAATAATAGGAAGATAAGTAAGGATATAGAGAAAGATATTATCATCAGGACAGCTTTTCTTTTTTTCTGTTTTTTTTTTGGTCAATTTTATTGTTGTTTACACAAATAAAAACAGCACACAACAAAAAGAACAAAAATAAAATAAAACAAATAAAATTTATATGTATTGTGGATAATTGTAACGGTAAAATGTTACCCAGGAATTGGTTTTGCGATGAGTAACTTAAAAATATGTAAAACAAACCACATCGCACCTGATACAATGGATAAATAACATGAATTTCCTGTTTATATAATGTTTTTCAAAAAATGTTATATACGTGCAAGGTGTTACAAAAATATATGTGTGTATATATTAAAGAATGATGACAGTGTTTTGTAATTTGCATTTCCAAATATTATTTAAATAATAAGTTGCTTGTCAAGAAGACTCGTGTAAAAATATAAGAACCCCAATCAATAAAAAGTTGATAAACTGGTATGTATAACAATTTTAGAGGGATGTACTGATTGAACGTAACATACAAATTCTTATAGAAAATAGATTTTAAGGAAGCATATATGACAGTATATTGAATATAACATGTTTATAGAATTTGAAATATCTATCGAAATAATTCGTCTATTATTAAATTTAATACAACGAATTCAACCGCCGAAGTTAGAGTAAAAATATTACCTCCCCAACTGCTTTAATACAAAAAGTAATGTAACACTTCCATTTCAATCTACTACTAAGATACGTAATTAGAAAAATTTCAGTAGACACCATAAAAAAGTCTGATAAACAATGCTAGTATAGCATATGTAGATGATATTAATATAGTAATATCAGTGTTCTTTACACTGTACAAAATATAGATGTATGCTCTAATGAGAAGAGCTGAAAGTATACGGCTGATGTCAAAGTCACAAAAATGTTACTAGGTTCTGTATAGATGAAGTATGGTGTTCGCAACCAGGACTTAATAAATGGAGGATGCGATTTATGAGAGCAAAGCGTTCCAATACAAAATACCAAAATGTGCTCTAATTTAATACAACGAATTCAACCGCCGAAGTTAGAGTAAAAAAATTATAACAACTGAAGAGCTGAAAGTAGATGGCTTACGTTAAGCGCTGGTAGATTTTGTAGATGAAGTATATGGTGTTTCCCATAATATTAATAAATACTGATGAATGCGATTTTTGAAGGCAGAAGGCTATAAACATAAGGAACAAGTAGTCAAGTTTCAAATTAAGCTTTTTATAAAATTTGCATTATGTTGTTATTTACATATCTACAATGAATCTAGGTAAACGAAATTACCCGAATTACAATAACTGGGTTCAATAATTAGTTTAAGTGTTATAGGTATAGATTGTAATCTTCGTAGGACATCCAAGAAACATAACCTTAAATTTTCTTGGTAGTGTACAAGTCAAACCCATTAATCTCACTTTATTCTATTTATAACAAACTTTCATTAGATCGAATAATAGTTTTTTTTTTGCAAAAAGTTCATTTGATTTATACTCTATAGCTTAATCAGTAGGCGATATAAGTATCATGAACAATACATAAATAGATAACCAACAGCAGATAAGTATGGACAACAATTTAAAAAAATAATGCCATTTAATTTTGTTACACCTTATATTTTCAAAGTAGGTATCTACATATTATATTAAAAATACATCCAATTACATACACACATAAGTGTGTATTTATAGGACTAATATTGGGTGAAAATAATAGAGTTTATTTTGTGAATTAGCTTGATTTTATATTTTAAGTAAATATTTACAACCCTTTAAGCAAATAACAAGTAAATTAATCAGACTGATAATAACGACTGTAAATGAAACTACTATTATAGTTAAATTCAAGGATTCAATATATTTTTGATTTTGTATATTATTTTAGATTTTAAATAATATTATATTAAAATAGGTAAAATTATATTAATTGATTCAACAAGTTGTAATATATACAATAGTCGTATATAGAAAAATAAAAAATAATTGAAATTAAAAATAGAAAATAAATTTGGATTACTTTTGGTTTTGTGTAGTTGGTCACATAGGAATGGTAAATTAAAATTTGAAATCAATAAAATATTAAAGTGGTCATTTGTACTTTTAATTTAAACATTTAATTCCTTAGGTTTAGGTGTGTTTAGTTTAATTTAATTTAATTTAAAAATACATTTTATTTATTTATAAAAATTCATAAAAATATTTTAACAGAATCTGTAAGTAAACTCAAAATTTATGAATCAAGATAAAACATTTTTATTAAATTTTTTCGTTCATCATAACACTATTAGAGCTCATCAGTAGGTATTTATAGTGTTAGACTACCTATACAACTCCTATTTTAATTTTGATTGATTTTATAACTTATTAGAAGATGTCAATAGTACATCTGTGAGTTATAAAAATCGACCAAAATTTCAATATTAATTAATAAATCAAGCTTATTATTTTTATTGAAATGACATGGAAATTTTAATATTTCACATTTAAAAAAATTTATAACTACATAAGTTTATTTTATAACAAGATAAAACAATCATATAAAGAGGAAAATTTTCCATTTTTGCTTAAGCCTGATTCATAGTAGTGAACAGAGACACTGCGAATTGAAAAATCGTGAATTATCATTTTATGATTTTGGCTTTATGGTTTTATATTCTAATTGGGATAACAAGACATTGGGATTTTTTTTTAGATTTAGGTAGGCTTCCGTTTTAATCCAGCTGAAATTAATCTCACAATAATTGAAATCAAATAAATTTTTTTTAAATTTAATTCAAAGTAGTTTTTTTTTTTTTAAATAGTTAAAATTTAGGTTAGAGAAACCTTTATACTTTCGTACCGTGGGCTTTTAAAAAAGAGAAGGAATAGAATTAGATAAAGAAATGAAAAGAAGTACCAGAAAGGTTTCGAACAATGATATTGATGTTCACTTTAAATTTTTGTAAATTAAACACATAAAAATTATCCCTTCTTGAGAATGGTTATAGTGCAATGCGATTTCACATTCTAGAAATTCTAACTACATATAATGAAATTTCCAAATCGGTCATGAACGATCATGGTACTTCCACGCTGTAGGGGTGAACGCAATCTCTCGCATTTCTCGACGGAATTAATTAAGATCGGAAGTATTGATTTTAGTTCTTCCTAGCATGTGCCTACTTTCACAACATATCTATATCTAGAAATCTAGTTAGGGTTCAATACGATACGACAATTACCATGTGGACAAAGTGTTAGTGAGAAACTTACATCATCTATGAGTACGTGTTTATATAATCTGTCAAGAGCAGTTTAAAGCAGTCTTTTTTACACACGTTTTTTACACACGTCATGTGAATTATACTCCATCTTGGGTCATTTGTAGACTTTACAGATATTAAGCAGATTTTTAAGTGATAAATATGACCTACACTGACTTAGAAAACCCAAGAATCTTCAACGCTTTTCGCAATATCGAAAGTACAGTCATTCGATAAAGAATATTAAAGTCTTCTAGTTGTTGTAAGTCTTCATCTTCAAATCTGAGAATAAGTTCGAATAGCGTTTGTTTTTGCGTAACTATTGGCAGCTTTGAGTTTTGAAGATATTTCATCCAACTATGTTTACTTTACCCCAGTCGAAAATTGTGGCTAAGTCATTGTCTACCTACCATTATTGTTCTTTTAGCGTAAACTGAGGCAGCTGTGGATTGAGATCTTTTAAGAAAATCGTAGAACGCTACAAGAGTGCTATCATCTGCGGAACTGTACATCGGAATTGAAAATTGTTTGGAATGAATTAAAATGGGGAAGAGAGTTAGAGAAAGAACAGAGCCTTGTGGATCATTTGCATTAATTTGAAGTTGATCAGATGTAATTCAATCACTTGAATTATCCGATTCGAAAGAAAACTTTCATTCAACACATTTAGTGAAAATTAGACCTAGATTTAAATTTTCTTTTCGATCGATCTAACCTTATTGTAAACTTTTTATTCTTTTTCATATACTTTTTCCAAAACATTGAATACAATGTGTATGGAACAGCTACAGCATACATTTCATTTAACTCACTTGTATTTATTCTCTCTTGTTATTAAAATTATAAAATTTATTTGCATTTATTCGCAATTTTAATCCTATTTAATAAAATAAAAATTTCCAACAATTATTAATGGTGAAAATTAACCAAAAATTACTTTTAATAACATCGAAAAAACCTACTTGCATTTTAGAAATTTTTCGAAAACATTTAATGAAATAATTTTTAAAGTGCTTAAATGAAAATTTAAACACCAAAAACCAACTTTAATTTCTGCGGATGTTAATGTTTATCTTTAAAATAGTTCTTTAGTTCTAAAGCTAAAATCATTCCTGATAATATTTACTAACTGTTTATGCATGTGCATATATAGATGTATGTACGTATGAATGTTTATGCAATTTTTAACTTTAAAATACCGCACACATTATCATATTGTGTTAAGAGTTAACAGTTTTACACTTCCTTAACTTCATTTTGTAGTTTTTATTTTTTTTTTATTTTTTTTTTTTTTGTTGCCAAAAATTTTGCTTAAAATATCTATTCTAGGAACTTGATTCATTTCTTTGATTACTGCCAACACAACAACAACTTTAAATTTAAAGTAAAATAATAGAAAGGTAAATAACAAGAATACTTGCTTGTACATATCCACATTCACACATAAATTTACAAATTAAATAAAATCAGAGAATGAACCTTAACCTAAACCTAGAGTTGGCAACAACAAAAAAAAGCTAAAAGTTCTTCTGACACATATAAAAATTGCATCCTGAAAGCAAATTCAACATATTGCTTCTGAATCTGAAGAATTAAATAAAATTAAAAAAAAGAGCTAAGATGTTGTTTCTTTTTTGACATTATTTTAATCTTATCTGAATACAGTAATAACATGAGATATGGAGGGGAGGTGAATTATATTAATTCAAGAAAATATACTACATACAGTGTGTAGAATGAGGAGGTGAAATATTTGATAGGTTATAGTTGTTTCTAGAAATACTTATGAAAATTAAGTACGCATTCTTAAAAGATCCCTCAGATTTTTTATCCTATTAGTTAGGTCGAATTATCTTCCCGTTCATGTTTTTCAACCTTTTCTTTACTTATTAATTTTCTGGTGTATCAAAAAAATTAAATGTGAAAAACTACTTTTCTTAAATAGTTTAACTATATTTTACTTAAGTCGTAGCCAAGTTATATTTTGAACAAATTTTGTAAAAAGTTATTCGAATTCAAGACCTTGTGATTAGTAGTTAGATTTAGATATAGATATAATAAAAATTAATGTTCATTTAAAGCTTAATTTGAATATTATTGTTCTGCTTTTATACTCCGGCTAAGAGGCAATGAGCTTTCAACATGCCTTGAATCGATTGAGATTTCAAGGGGGTGTTTTAGTTTCTTAAATTTGAACGAAATTATAAGTTTACAATATAATGTTGAAATTAGTAGAATAAGAACAAATAAAAAATATAATTTAATCGGACGCTTTAAGCTGGATTTCTACATGTTCCGTTGTACCGTCACGGTCGCTTTTAACCAATCAGAAATTACCGTCCCGCCGGTTTTTCGTATCGCCGGAAAGTTACTGTCAATTTTAAATTTAACCTATACATATTTGAACTATTTGAAAATATAAATAAAATTTGAAATACAAGTAGATAGTAAGGTAGTCAATTTTATTATTTTTAATCAAATTTAAATTCAAATAATTTTGCTTCACATTTTTATATATCTAATCTATCAAATGTTTCAAAGGCTGCGTGACTGAAAACCGTCGCAAAAATCGTTTTCAAAAAACCGTCATAGAAATACCGACCGTGGCGGTTAAACCTGCGCATGCGGAAATTCACCTTTATACTATGAAATTCATTTGAGTTTGAATTAATCAATTCCGGACTGCGAATATCTCTAAGACAGTACCTCCTTATTATCCCAGTAAACGTAATAATATCAAGTATTATTTGTAGAAACAAAGATTTCTAAACTAATCAATACAAAATACAAAATTGGATGCGTATAATTATAATATTCTAAAATAAGAATAATTTGTATATTATAGACTTATACTATTTAAATGATGTTTCTAAAATAAAATCAACATTTTAGAATTTTCAATATGCTCATTTGCGCTCACCCATCTAACTCAATCTCTTATTCAGTATTTCTCCTCTTTGTCGTCCTCCTCTTTTCTTACCGTTCTCTTTCTTTCTATCTCTTTGTTTCAACTCCATTTTGAGTCCTCGTCGCTTTCCCACATAATTATCAAATATTTTCTCCTTCTCTCCGCCATTTTTTTCTATAGGCATCCAGAAGTTATATAGTTTTTATATCCTGTTATTAATTGATGAAACTTCAAGTTCCTCAAAATTTTTGGGATACGTTTTAAAAACATCTTTACGTGTCTCCAGAATTTCTTTTTGATCTTTCATTGTGATCAGTTTAAGACGTTGAAAATAAGATGGGAGTCATAACGAATCACTCAATAAAAAATTCTTTTTAAGATTCCAACCGATTGAAATGTAAACAAAATAATTGGAGGAGTCATATTTGACTGACAAAATCTAAATTAGACCTCACATAAGTAAAAAAATAGGTATTTATTGAAGTACGAAAAATTCATCCAATTAGATTAGATAAGGTAATTTCGGGAGGGAATCTGGCATACTACATTACCGCATCTGCAAATGGAATTGCTTATTGCATGAGACGTTTATTGGGATTACCTGTATTTCTGTTGGTGCTAGGTAGTCCTCTGAGTCTTTAAGGATACGTGATTTTGTGATCACTGTGATAACCGAGAGATGTTGCCAAGTGGCGAAGTTTTATACGAGTGAGTCCTTCGCTTTCACAGAGTGTAGACCTTCAATAAATTTTTCCTCTATTTCACATATTCTGCATAAGTTCTTTTTGGTTAGGCTCATTTTATGAAGATGCTTTTTATTAAGCAGTGGTCCGTTAATATCTCTGCCATGATACGCATCTGTTTCCTATTGAACCTTAGAAGAATTTTAGTTTTCTTAAGTAAGCGTTTTAGCGTTATCATTTTTACTAGATGATTTCCAAAAACGTTGGTCGATAAATTCTCAGTCTTTTCCTCCACCCAAACTTTCAACTGCATTTCAGCTGTGATCAGGGGAAACCCACGGAATGGACTAGGCCCTATCAATGGCCTATCCGATGCCTTTCTTCCTAGATAATCTGCAGCTTCTTTCCTGCTATATAAAAACCCCCTGGTATCCATATTATTGTGCCGTTTTTTGTTTTCACCACGGTTTTGAACATTTCTAGTCCCATACCAGCTTTGATGTGATGGTTTAAGAATTGATAGCCAGTATGACTATCTGAGCGAATGTAGTTGCGAATGTGGAGTTGTTACGTTTTTTGTAATTTCTTCTTAAGTTCTCAAGCACACAAAGTTCATGTACTTCAGCCTGGAAAACTGGGTTTGTAGAATCTAAGCTTGACTAAATATGGTCTCTGAGGTTTTTTCCTACTCCGTCCATTTTCTAAAAGCCATCAGTATACCATACTAACACTCCTTGTGTGGTTCTAGTTTCCCACGTCTCTCTGCATGGAAATTCATTTATACAAAACATATTTCAAGGAAGAAAAGTTCAAAGTTTCAATTGAAATATTTACAATCCCAATAACTATTTTACTTTTTCTTCTTCCCCCTCTTCTTTATATGAGACTGATTTCTTATTGCTTTGCCATATTTCCTTGATGACTTAGAGCCTGAATGTTATGTCCATTGTTTCTGTGATTTCATTTCTGATTTATCTTTGACTTTTTATTTTTTGTTTTTGTTTGATAACTGAAATGTCTCTTATGCACTCTATAAATGTATAGGTCATAATAGACCTAACACATATTATACAAATTTTAATTTACAATAAATGATGAAGATGTTGTACCACCGTACAGCAACACAATATATAATGTATTTTTAGTAATATTCAATTAAACAAAGTTTCCTTGTACAGAGAAACAATTCTTCTCCTATTTAATTAAGACTTTAAAAGAGTTTTTCCAAAATTATTTAAACCCAAACTCTTAGGTATATTCACTAAAAAATACTATTAAATTCTTAACTAAAAACATAATATAAATAATAGTAAAGTGCATTGTTTACAAGGATTGTTGTTGAATATGTTGTTAATTCACCAAAAATTATCATCAAAAAGAAAACTAAAAAAAAAATAAAAACGGAAAAATTTTATATTCATTTCTTTGAAGAGACAGAGATAACATTGTGCTAATATACTCTATTGTCTGAATTCTAGCATCAGTATTCAGTATATTATCATAAAAATTTTCTATCTCATTCTTACACTTAACTTTAAAGTTAGTTGTTTACTTGATAATCATTATATTGTTGTTGTTGTTGCTCCTTTTTTTTTTTTTAGAACACAGAAGAACATAAAATTTTGTATATGAGAATTTTAAGTGTCGAGTGTTCTAACTAAATCTGTTAACTGCTCTCTTACAAATCCCTTTAGGATATTCAAATACATTAAAATGTATTTTGTAGTTTGTATATTATGTAAAATATGAATGTAAATATATAACATTTTAAATTGGATATTTGAAATATTTTCAAATAAGTAAAAAAAATTCTATAGAATTCTACAAGGACGAGAATAATTTAAATCAAGTTTGGAATCTCACTTTCTGGACAAAAAGTATTGTAATCTCTGCCCAGACGACAATATGATATTGTACAACTAGTTGACTTTTTAAAATATATTTTATTCTGTTGAAATTAAAAAAAAAATAAAAATAAACTTTAAAATGAAATGAATTCTGTTGTTAGGTAATTAAAATATTGTAAAAGAGGATACCAATTTAATTTAAAATACATTTTTAAGTAATTTTATTGAAAATTAAACATTAAAAATTTGTATTTGTTTTAAGTGTATTTACATTTTGTATATAGTAGATTTATAACTTATTTAAATCTTGACCTGGTAAAAACATAATAGAATAAAAGTTAACAATATTAAAATTTCTAGGGAGAATTAAGTTTAAATCTCTTGTGGAGGATTATTTATTTGTTGGAGTCAGAAATTGCATTCATTGTTGTTTAAATTTAAAATGAAATGTTATTTATCATCCAGTTTCATATAAATTTTATATGAGAAGCAAGTAGAAGGTATTTTTAGGCTCATTCAATTTTTACCTAAAATTTTTTATTTCAAGTAGAATATTAGTTATGTCAAATGAGCTAATCGAAGCTGCAGATTATCAACCAAGAAAGGCATCGGATACACCTTTTATAGATCCAAGTCCGTTGAGCATAGCACCGACTCCACTGAGCACAGCTAAGATGCTTGAATTGGGCAAAAGTTCAAAGTTTGGGTAGAACAAAAAGCTGAAGATTTCTAACCCAATGTTCCTGGAAATCGTCAAACTAAAATTCTCTTTAATAATCAAATTAATTTACTTTAAGGCAATGTGAAGGAATGTTTTGTAAAAACTTAAGGTAGTATGATTTGAGGTATCTACTTTCAAAGCACTGCCCCCTATTTAATGAAACATATTATGTAACAGCAGGTTAATGTAGATTACATGGCTGTTATTCTTAATACCATCGACAATTTGTCATGTTGCCGCTAGAAGTGTACCGATTATAATCGACTGTCGACTAGCACAATTGCTTAAGAATAAAGTGTTACACTATTTGAAATTAAACTTTTGAAATTTTCAATATAATTATTATTTAAATATTTAGTGGCTTTTTAATTCGAAATTGTCTAATGGCTGAAACGATCAGGTAAATGAAATTATTAAAGACACGATTCAAATCAACCCGAATTGATAGTGTTATAATCGAGGCATACTATCGGCCCGTCGTCATTTTAACGGTACAAAAATCATACTTTATTTTGTGTTGATTTAGAAAAAGGCCATATTATAATTAGGATCTAGCATCCCAAATCAAAATCCGAAAATCCAAATCCCTAAATACAAAATCCACAAACACGAAGTCCCAACAAAAAAAAAATTCTCAAAACAATTTCCTCAAAAACAAAATTCCCAAATTCTACACATAATTTCGAGGTTTCATATTTTAATTTGATGAAAAAGTTTAATTTATGGTTTTAGTAAAAATTGAATAGAAAAAAAAAATATATATATATATATACCGTGGGTAGGTAAACGCAGACGCAAGATTTTACTAAAAAATATATAGAAAGAACAAACTTTATTTTTAAATCCGCGCCCAAACCTCCACTACTTATTTATTAGATCCCCGTTTTTGCCGTAGATATATATGGTAGTATAGATATTAGCATTTTAGTATAGATATATAAAAAAAGACTAATTTATTTTTGATATACTGCCGCCCAAACTCCTATGTCTTTGAAACCCTAAACCCGAAGACAACAAACAAATTTAAATATAATCCAATTTTTCACATTTCCTCTTGTGCAAGCGATAGCGATTCATTGTTATTGTTTCAAGAAGGGTTCTCTTAGGGAGTATATGAGGCTTAGTGTATAGTTTCAGCAATAAATACTTGTGGACATCACTGTTTTTAAGCTAAATCAAAGCTAAATTTAATTTTGAAAATTCATATTCACTTTATATAGCATTTCAAATAACTCCGATTTACAGACGCATAAACCTAAACCAATTTAAATAAAATTTCAAAATGCCATAACTGCTAAAGATTTTTGAATAAATTCTCATCGCAACAACTTTTTTTCGTAAATTCCAATCACATTTGAAGTCCCAATAGCACTTTTTTTACAACATGGCCGACCAACGTATTTGAAATTTGAACTCTGAAAATTAAGTAAGTTCACTAGGTGTAGCTATGCAAAGTGAAATAATTACAATTCCTTTTTCTTCTTCCTCTTCTTGATATGAGACTAAAGTAAATTCCAATCATCTTTTGAAGTCCCAATATCTCTTAAAATACCCTCTACGATTGACTGTATGATCAATCTCTATTTGTTCAATCACCCACGAAACATTATTATCGATCCATTCTGCATGAAATTTTGTAAAAATTTATAGTTGTATACACATCATGGCTTTTCCCACATTTCTAACTTCTATTCAAATTTTTTCATTTATTATTATTATGTACAATGAGAGATCATCTGTCCATTTGATTTGTGTTTTAACTATACTTTTTTGTTTCTTTTTATTTCATTTCACATTTTACATCTTGCGACGCAATTAAATTCAGATGCTTAAAAGAATAAAAAACCAGATTTTTATCATTTTCTATTTACCAGATAGCAGATTCAAGCGACATCTTAATTGAAAATCAACCACATTTGAAAACAAAAATGAAAGAAAAGAAGAAAAAACAAACAAAAACAAAAACAATTGAATTATCAGAATTATGTTAACGATGGTAATGGTGGTGGCAATGGCGACGAATAGATTTAATTAGATGGAAATTGGTCTGTTGAAAATTACTTCTTTCAATTTAAAAAAGATTTTTTTTTTGTTCTACTACAAAAATTTTTTTATGACGCAATTCAATAACTTTAAAAAATTAAACTAAAATTATAAGATTTTCCCGCCTTTTTAAATAATTTCTGTTCAAATTTCTATCTGAACAATATTATTACCAAATCCTTTTATTGCAGTCAGTGAAAGGAAGTAATATGTCTAAATAATTTATGTTTAATTGCGAATTATTATGGTTAATATTTAAAGAGGTGGAGATATGATGGGGGGAGAAAAAATGAAGGGGTTCAGTTCAAGAACTCATTTATCATGTTATGATACCATGAATTTATTCAAATTTGAAATTTTTGAGCTTTTCGTTTTGACTTTTAATAATGAAAAATCAATTTAGAAATTATTAATTTTTTTTTTTGTTTTTGTTGTTTTTTTTTTCTTGGATAAATTAATTAATGAATTAATGATGAGAAGTCAAAAATTAACTTTTTTGGTGAAATAATTTTTCTCTAATGGATTTTAAAGTATTTACTTAAAATGTGATGTCATAAATTTCGTATATTGAACTTACTTATTTTACGGTATATATTACAGTGTATAAATAGAAATAATTTTAAAGAGGATTTCCAAGGACTTATAATAATTTTCATAATATTTTAATAATCATTGTTTTTAAAAGGAATTTTTTTTTTACTAACATCAATTACAGGATAATAAATTTAAAGGATTTAAAGGATAATAAATTTAATTTTAATAATCCTCAGTTTGTAGAATAAGCAATATATTTTAAGGTTAACCCATTGTTTTTCTTCAGACCTGGTATTAAGTCTGCGGTCTCAATGTCTACAGTTTAATTTTAATAAAGACTTTAATTGAGTTAAAACTTGACATTATTGAGAAAAAGCTAGAAGGTGTCAAAATTTTAAAAATATTGAGAGCCGGTAAGTATGGAAAAAGTCCATCAACAAACATTGTGAACTACTAAGCATTCTCAGTGTTAGATACGTTTAATCAGAACAGTTGATAACAAAAAAATAGAGCCGAGAGTAGAGATTTCTAGGTGTCAAATTCCTTGATCTACAAAGAAATACCAATTCTTCAAAATTTAACTAATCAACTTCCACTATTTTTACCATCATAAGGACTCGATTTAAAGTATTATATAGAGATTTATGTATACATTTTTTTTCTGGTATTTAACTATTTCAGTTAGAAACCCAATAATATATGCATACATATTAATTTTACTTAATTGAAAATACCCATAATGATCAATTTTATTCGAAATATAAAATACATCAAAAACAATTTATCAAATTTGTACCAATGATGAATGAATATGATACTTAATTTTTTTTTTACTTTAATTTCTTATTTCTTAAGTTACGGTAAATCCAATCTTGCTACACCTATATCTAAAAAAAAAACTTATTCCATAAAAAATTCTTCAAAAAAAAGCAACACAAAATTATCCTAATAACATGTTTATGTCTAATTCTGTTCTATCCTCTCTATTTAGATACAAAGACATAAATAAAGTCTTTCTAAAAATGTCTTTTGAAATCATACACCCCTTTGTTAAAACAAAAATTTGACTTTTAACGAAGTCAAAATATTCTCTTAATAAACCATCATTCAGCAACTTGATACAATAGACATCTTTTTAATATTGGTACAATTAAACTACACATAAATTTATGTGTACATCGCATCATAGTTAAGTCCATCCTTTCTATAACGAAACCACACATGTGTAGTATACATCAGACATACATAAATAATACACAAAAAAAAAAAAAAAATTAAAATTCATAGATTTTGAGGTTTTGAATGTAAAACAAGACAACGACCCTATACTATAACAAAAGGACCTCAAATTAATGGAGTGTCTGTTCTAGTATTTTGAAAAGAAAAAATCAAAATAAAAATTAAAAAAACGTAAAAGTTTTAATTGTTTCCTGGACAAACGAGAACCTTTGTTCTATCATAAAAATTCAAAACAAAAAATAAATTTTCAATTTTTAAATACATATCTATATATAATATAGATATTATATACATTATGTATATTATTTCTAAATATATTCAAATCATTAGTATTAAAAAACAATACGCATACATACATACATACAAAATTTCATCCTATAAACTAACATTTATATCTAAAAATTGTACATTCAATGTTGTTTAACTTTTTATTCAAAATAGGTAAAACGGTACAGCATGTGTCAATCGGATTTCGGATGTTTGAAGGATGAATCCTTCTTTCTATGTGTACATCATTATATATATAGGCAAAAAATCTCTTTTAATTCATAATGATCTAAATGTTAGTATATAACTACTACGTGAGAAAATAAACAAAATACAAAATATTCTCAATAAAAACTGAAATTAAATTTTTTAAGTATTTATTTACTCGTTCTATAATTTTCTATCTCTTTCTATCCATCTGTTTTATTTTATTATATTCATTCTGGTTATTTTTTTTTTTTTTTAATCCAAGCAGATTATACATGTATAGAAAATATTATAGGAATATCCTTGAATTTACTTAATGTTGTCTATTCAAAATAAAAATAAAAGAAATATTCACTTATATTGTGGATTTTGTATTATTTTATTATTGGAGGAGAGGAGACGATGGAAGAAAGACAAAAAATTAACTAGAGAAGAGGAAAATGTACTTTAAAAAAAAAAAACAAAAATTTCAAAACCACCCACTTTAATTTAGGTGTTATTTAGTTGTTGTACAATTGAAAGGATTTAAATTTTTTATTTTTTGTTTTTGTTTTTATTAAATAAAGTAAAATATAAAATTTAGAAAAACAACAAAAACATTAACAATTTAATTATACAAAGATCTAGTCAAAAGTTTTAGAAAAATGTCTAATTTGTTATGATTGAGCTTTTTGTTTTATATACAGAATATACCTTATCACCCATATTCTCTTAGACCCATCGTTGACGAGAAGAAAAAATTCATCTCGTCTCGCTGAATATGAATTTCTGTTAGACACTGTAAGCGGCGCGATAGAACATTTTATTTGTTGGTAGTACTGATCATTTTTTACTGTCAACCAAAATTATTGGTATATAAATAAAATATGGTTTATAAAATTTTTGAATAGTATTAGTGGGGTTTAGTTTTAAAATATTTTTTAAATGAAAAATAAATATAAATATATTGTTTTAAATGTTTTTTAGTTTAGTACATAAACAGTAGTAAAACAGTAATAGTAAAGATGGCTTTTTTTTCAAAACAAAAACACAGTTTTAATAATAATGCAAAAAAAATAATGAAAAATTGTTTATTAATCTTTACTTAACTATTTTATCTATTCAATTTATTTATTTAATTCAATTTTTTGATAAAGAAAACACAAAATACTTTGACGAGATACTCTATCGCTTACAATTTTTGACGAGATAAAAAATTTCTATCTCGTCTCGTCAAAGATCTAACAGAATTCAAAACTATCTCGTCAGAGATATTCTCACGCGATCTCGTGAGGTGGGTCTAACAGAATATGGGTGTATATCTTATTGCACTGCGTCAAACTGAACCAAAAATCGTCCACAAAAGGGGATTTGTGCAGTCATTGAAGACATATTGGTACTTAAAGATTTCCCTCAATTCGAAATACATTTATTTATATTTATTCTTCTTGCACCAAACTAAAATTATAAATTGAAATTAAATTTTATCTTAAAATTAATTGAATTTTATCCTAAATTTGTTACAAAAAACGATATTTCAATTGAAATAATCTTCATCATCATCATTGTCCTGTAACCAAATCCGTGGGGTATAAAGTGGAAATAAAATCTTTCAATCGGCTTCCTTCTGTGGCTAACTTCTTCGATTGTGGTCACGTTCATTGTTGGGTATTTGCTTCGGCCCCAAAAGGAATACGGACTTTGCTGATGTGGGCTTCAATATCCAAATCGGTAACTTCATCTGATTACACGGTGCTGTATAAGGAACTTACTAGCCTCGTCGATTCTCGTTTCTTCGTGGAGGATCGGATATTGAAATAATCTTAGTAAGAACTAAATACAAACCTTAAATAGGATATTATAAAATATTATGTATGTTATAATTATTATCATCATCATCTGTTTATTATATAGCTCTCTGTGAGTCTTAACCTCGTTTACAAATTTTCTCAATTCTGCTCTATACATTGTGAAACTATGCTTCATTTTAATTTTGGGCTACCTCTGGCTCTAGTATTGTACAGCACTGCGTCTTTTTATCTTTTTGGTATCTTTTGATTGTTCATCCTCTTTAAATGTTCAGCTTTAATAAACTATACAATACTGTCCATCAAGTAGATTTTATTTGGTATTTACCATTTACATTTAATTTGACACCAAATATTTTTCTCTGTATTCTTTTTTCGAATACTTTGAATTTATTTTCGTTACGAATTGTAATTGACCACGCTACCAGCTATACGTTAAGACCAGTTGTATTGTGGTCTTATACATTTTTAATTTTATTGTCTTGTTTAAAATTTTAGATTTTAAAAGACGTTTGTGTGCATTTTTGTGCATTCAGAAACATTTTTATGCTGAGTGAATTCTATTATTAATTTTCAAATATATACGTATTTTTTTATTTATTAAAGCACCTAGATATATGTATAAAACTGTTTGCTTCTTCAAAATTTTAGGCACTTATTCAAATTGTTATAAGATATTATGAATACAAGATATTAATAATTAATTACATATTGCCTAATTTTTTCTTGTATGAAAATGATTATGATAATTAATTTTAGTCTTCAATTTAGACTGGCTTCACTTTTACCTTTCTGTTACCAGGAGTTTAACATAGTTTGCTTGAATACCATAAAAAAAATTAAACATTTCTGTCTAGTTTAATATGTCTAAAGCTATATGTATTTTTTTTTTCTTTTGTTGTATTTAAAATTCAGAGAAAACCTATGGCATCTTAATTAAACACCAATCAATATGAGAAAAATATTTTTTATATTTAAATTACTCAAAATTCTAAAAATTTTTGATAACCCTGCGTACAAAAAATTTTCAAATAAACAAAAAAAAAATATTTTCAAAATTGTCTCAAGAGAAATGTGACTAACTATTAGAATTGTTAGAAACGGATGTGAAACCTCAGGGGTGCTTTTTTGAATATAAAATTTAACAACACCGCATTCTATTTGTTTCTCATACTATTCTCTCTCCTCTCTTTCGCTCTAACACACTGAAAAAAAAAAATTTAAAAAATATAATTTTTCATAGAAGATTTTTCGAACAACATTTCTAATTGTATATAGAGATATAGAAAAAAAACACTAGTTGTAAAAGAGATAGCAGGGTCTTCAATAATAATCAAACTTTGAATTTTATTTTCTTCTTAAATTAGATTTTTATAAGACACATAAAGTTTCGATTTTTATGTTAATTTTATTGAGTATAAGAATTTATAGGAATGCTATGACGAATTAATGTTCGTAGAACAAAAAATGTTCATCAATTATTTTTGGTCATTTGGCTTTGAAACTTACTTTATCAATAACCACAGATTATTAAATTATGCTTTTCAATGTTTGTTCAAATTAATAAGTATTATTCTAAATTATCACAGGAATATCCATTGAAGTCAAATATAAAATCATTTTCTTAAAATGTACATAAAACATCTTCTTGCTTAATCTGAAGCAATACAAACAATCTAAAAAAAAAAATCAAACTAAATACGTCTCAAATAATATGAAGCAAGTTGTTGTAACTTTAAACTATTTTATTGTAATTCAACATTTTGTTTCTCGAATTCTCTTACTTTCAATTCGATTTATTACTTCGAAAAAACTCACTAATACGTATAACATTTGACATATCGAAAACACGTTTGTAAAAAATAGAAAATAGATTTTTTTTGGAAAGACCTTTTGACAATTTCACTAGACATAAAACACTATCAGCAGATTAACTATGCACGTTATTTGCCAAAAATCTAATCACTACTTAACACCTTGCGCTTATTGAATTAACTTTTAACTATAAGGATTTAAACTAACTAAAACATAATTAATTAACTTTGATTATAATTTGACACAAAAACAAATAACTTGTAAGAAATCCGATCTTATTGAAAGAGTATAAAATTGTATTATAAACTTAATATCAAAGTTATAATGACCAACATAATTTTACTTTGTCCAACAATGAAAATTGAGAGGAAATTTTTCAGATATTTTCATTTTTGAAATTTTGTTGTTCAGAGGTGTTTAGCAATTAAATGATATGTCTAAAATGTTATTACATTTAAAAAAAAAAACAAAAAACAAAAAAAAACATCAAAACATAAAAAGGATAATAGAATTTTTTTCATGGTATTCATTTATTTAAATATAAAACAACAAGAAAAAAATTGTTCAGATTTAAATACGAATCACTGTGCTATTAAAAACTCGATATGAAAGTTGTTAAACTGGGCCACAGTAAAATGGCCAGTAATTTAAGGGACAATTTTTAGTTAATTAAAATTTTAATGTTGTTGTTGTTGTTTTTGTTTTTCATATTATATATTTTTGTATTTTATTATTGTGGTATGGTAAATTATGTGGTTATCATTTTTTCAAATGAAATTTAAAAGGATTGGGTATTGGAATTATTTCCAGTTATGAAATATGAATATTTTGATAGTTATAATTTTTTTTTTCTATGGGTTGGTGAAATTAAATTTTTGTATATAATGGTGAATCATAAAAATCGTCTACAGGATTATGAATTTTTTTTTTTAAATAGTTTAATAATCAGAAAGAACTGATGGTGAGGATTGATAATGAAAGTTATTTTTAAATTTTATTTAAAAATTTACAATTAAATATTCTAAAATTTATTTTAAAATTTAATTAGTTTATTTTTATAATTTTTGGTTTTTCATATAAATTTTAATTGTATAATTATATTATTCTCTTTTTCAATTTAGGTCCAATTTTAGTAAAAAATAACAGAAAAATAAAAAATTTAAATAAAAAAATAATTCATATAATTATGACTCTAATTTTGTATATTATTATAATTTGTTGAATAGTATATTTTATTTATTTAATTATTAGTACAACAAAAAAATTGTATAAATACATATTGTTTACAGCTTGCTTATGATTGTGTATCCAGCTTGCTTATTACTGTGTATAATATTTCCTTCCATACTGTAATTATAAATCAATAATACGACTCTTAATTTTTGGCCAAGCTGATCTCTTTTTCAAGTTATTCTGATTTCTGCTCACTATGTTTTTTTATGACTTGTTTAAAAATTATTATATTTTCAAAACCTCTACTAATAATTCAGAATAAATAATTAGGATAAAAGCATAACCTATAGAGTAGAGTTTTTAATATTAATAACCATGTCTGCTTCTCAAATAGCTTAAATATAAATAAAAAATAGCAAGCTTGCTTCTTAAATATCTTAAATTCTGAACAGTTTGCATTCATTTGATTCTTCTGTCGGAGGCTTTGTTAACCCTCTCTACGGTGATACACGTGGATGAATTCGAAGTGAATTGGATTGTTTTCGTCAATACGGTAAAAAATTTTTGGTATATATTTCATAAATTAGTTTTAAAAGTACCTTCATTGACTACGAATTACACACCAAATATGTACAAACGCTATAATGTTGATTGATTATTCCACTTTTCGTGAGGACAAGAAATCCTCTCTACAAAATTAGTTTGTTAACATAGTGGTATGACTCGTAAAATATAGCCCAATAGTTCTAATACGAAACTCATCACCAATCCTTATTTTATATAATTTCAAGTCTATGGTCTATGGCCAAGTCTAATTTCACCCTAACTGCTTTTACATAGAGATTTAGAATACACATACAATAACTTTTTGTACTAACTTCTACTAACTTAAATGTGGAAAACTATATATATATATTGTAGAGTACTTTACCTTCATAATATAGCGTAGTTTCATTTTATTTTTAGTTATAACCAACACTATCAACTATTTTTTGGCATTTATTTTATCCCAACGACAAAGGGTACTGGACCAGGTCAAAAGAATCAGAAACGATTTGTTTGCCTTCGTTGGGAATCGCTCTACCTATTGTGACACTCAGCGTATTTGTAATGGATGTAGACATTTACAAAACCACATAAAATAAATGTAGCTTATTTTTGTTCGAAGAATTTCTCTCCGAAAAATTCAAAGAATACAGTTAGTAACCGGACTTAATTTCACTTGTGTTAATACGAAAGTTGTGAATATGTGAAAAACCCCCACAGTAGTTAAATTATAATTTAAATTGTGTAATTTCTAGATTGAGATTTCAATGTGAAATGATTTTTGCATAACAACTGCAGTAAACCCCTTCTTTAAAGCAAACCTACATGATAAATTTATATCTATATATTACTTTATATATATTTATATATATTTATTCCTGTTACTATATAGTTATACCTGTACTGTTTGGTAAATACATATACATTTTATTGTACTTTATTGTAATACACTGATAAAAATAATATCTTAAGATGAGATTGACGGAAATACTATTCAATATGTTGGTTCTCATTATTGATGCATTCGAATTGTTGTTTCCAAATGCGGTACGGTATAAACAAATGCTTTTACGGTTCTAGTAACTTTGTGCGAAAATTTTCGTTCGGTCAAATAAATATTGTTTCTATATATTTGTAGCTAGAACCGAATAATTTTCGTCCTCGCAAATCTAATTCGGTTATAATCTAACTATCTGGGTTGTTACAGTAAACAAATGGTTATAACAACTAAAATTGTTGTATTCCAATTATCTCAAATGTCCTATTCAGTTAAAGAAATCGAATTGATATTGCAATTCGATTCTTAAGATTCTAAAGTAAGATTTATTAAATTAGTTTAATATTCAGTTGTTCTATAAAACCATATTCGGTTTGCACAACCTCATTTCGTTTACTTTAACGGAAAATATGAAAAAAATATATTAAAATAATATATTTATTGGGTTTTCTATATTACAAGATAGAAAAGATATTTAAAATTTTAATTGAACGTGTTAAATTGAATGTGTTGATAAAAAAGTCAACGTAAAAATTGTAATTTAGAAAACAACTGTTATAACTTGAATTTCCACTTAAAATCTGTTTTGCTTAGTTTCAGTAAATAGTAACTACACCCTTCTAATTTTAATAAGCACACCTAAAAATGTAAGTAATTCACAAATAAATTAGCTTATCTCAGTTATTTCGAGGACATTACTCTAAAATACTTTAATATTTCTGGTTTCTTTTCAAATTTATTTAAACTTGTACTTAACCTTCAAATAAGTAGCATGACAAAACTGGGTAAAAATATTTTGTAAAAAAAAGTAAACTTTAAAATTATTCTTTAATATTTTTACAAAAATAAATAAAATGTAAAAAAAAATTTAAAATAGCATAAAAAAATAAAAATAACCAAACAATGTTTTGCAACTGAAATTATTTTTATTTTTTTTTGTATTTTTGTATAGCAGCGTATTATCATCTTTTCGTCCTTGCATCCCATTTCATATCATCCATTTCGATATTTTCATTCATTTCAATGAATCTAACAATAGAAATTATTAAAGAATTATTACAAAATAGAAAAAAAAGAACGAAACTTGTTTTTTTTTTTTGCATCAATTGTATACAAAATCTCTCATCCTTGTCGTCATCTCCCATTCATCTAACGTTGTTGTCTAACAAATTATGTGCTGAATGTTAATTTTCCATTTAAGAGGCAGAAATAAAAAAAAACAATAAAATAAAAATTAAAACTGTTTTTATTGTTTTCTTTTATTTTATAATAATCTATTGCAAATTTATCTACGCGATATTGGAATTTAGATTTATTATTTACCAATGATGTAGATAACCCTTATAGTATCCAACCACGATAAAATTCTAAATGTTCATTATTTTAAGAAAAAAAAAAAAAAAAAAAAGAGTTTTAATTCAAACTCATTCCATACAAGTTATCTACAGTTCAAATTAACTCCTTTTAATATTCATATTTTAAAACAGGGTCCATCAATCTGTATTCAATTAATTGTTTTTTTTTGTTCTGCAAAGCTTTTATTTTTCCAAGATAAAGTGACAAAATCTAAGAAAATTATTAAAAAAATAGATTTTGCAATTTATAAAATTTAAATAACTTTTTTAATTGTAATTGATTATATACCGATGGCTCTTTGCCAAGCTGATTAAAAAAAAACACTATATAGAACCCAACTCTATATAGAATCCTAGTAAAGTATAATGAAAAAAACGATTTTATAGATACCTAGAACATTTTCATTACCTTCTAATTAAACTTTCTTTTTTTCTTTATTATTCTTAAAACTAGCAAAAAGGCCCGTCATATGACGGTGGTAAATAAAAAAAAAATGTTTTAAGACACTGCATATTCTGGGAATAAATTGTTTCCCTTATAGCTGTACCAATTAAGACTTCTGCGATTATTAAGTTTGATTTTACATTTTTTACTGCTAACCGGCTTCCATTGCAGAGACCACGTTTGGTATTTAGATTACTAAGTAATATTATTATAACTGCAACTTTCAAATTAAGTTTATGTGGAAGCATTCCACTTGGACAGCAGCCATTTAAAAACCCCACGGTTAATTATTGAATCTTATTATAGTTTTTCTAAAATGTTTAATACTTGTTCGTTAATTGTATTCGATATCAGAATTTTTAAAGCAAAGTATCTACTTTTTTGAATAGGCAGCAAAACTATCTAGCAGCAGCAGCATTGCCTTTTATTATATAAGATAATGAAATTTTATAACATTAAAAAAAAGTTGTTCATAGAGTTAGAGTTCATAGAGATAGAGTTAGAGTTAGACCTTAAACAGTTATTGTGGCAGACACTGATGCTGGATTTCCTCTTCATCGACGAACGTCCGGACAATTTTATTTCACACTATAATTGAAACCCAAATACCATTAAAGAAAATTTTATGATTTCCTCTAAATGCGCGAAGGACTGACATTTGTTATGTAGTCAAAAAAGGTTGACGTTTGAAAATATGTTTACATGCGTTGATATTACTTTTATTAAAAAAATTTTAAATTTTGTTAAGAGTAATAATGGATAACATTGTAATATTCGAAAAAAATAAAATATAGCGCTTTGCTTTTATCTTAAAATATAAATAATTTGTTAGAAACAAAATAATCTTATACTAAAAAACAAAAAACAAAAAAAATTACAATTCATATCTTTTTCTTAAAAAATATTTGAAATTCTATATGTGAATGCGTTCATTCATAAATCGAGGTAGCAATAAATATTTATCAAATAATTATATATCTATCCTTTTCTTTTACTTCGTCCTTCAGCCAAAGTTAAAAATATTTTAACTAAGAAATTGGATGAAGAAAATGCCCGGAGGGAATTTTTTGTGTATGTGTTGGTAAAATAAAATTTTTTGATTGGTTTAAAAATTTGTCCGGACGTTCGTCCATTAAGACGAAAGCCACCTTGAGTGTACGAAATGTTCCCGAAAGCGTCTTAAGTTTATAAAATATATATAGAATTGGAATACAATTCCGAGCACAACGAGATTTTATAAAGCTAAATTTCTGCACTAAAAGTGATAACATTCAACATCATGACGGATTCCTTAATCATCGATATACAAGACTTGTTTACGTGGTACATTATGTTATCATGATCATTGTCATGTAACCCCGTTAGGGACATAGGACGTAAACCAATAATTTTGTTCAAATTTATGAAGATCAAACTGAGTTAGAAAACAATTTGTACATCTGGAATACTGCCTATACTGGAAACAAATGAACTACATATTAGTATTAGAAAAAACAGAATATCTGCCATTGATATCAGGAATAAACTATTGAAACTATTAAAAATTAACCTCTAATTATAAAGTTATCAAAATTCATATCACATAAATAATATTATCACTTTATAGATACAAAAATAGAGCTATAGATTCAAAATGTAACCCACAAACTTCATACCGGATAAATAAGGTGAACAATGGCGATCCCAGATCTACGTTATCTGAGAATTTTCTAGAAATTGTAGTATATAATATAAAAACCAACGGTAGCAGAATGCTACAATAAAACAGAACAAAACCGAAACACGTTCAAAAGCTATTGTTTTTGTTCCAATATATTCCAAAAAGTGGGACGAAGATGCGCTCAGGTCGACAAATTGTATTGCATAATAAAATAAAATAACAAATACCTAAATAAAGAATATACTTCAAAGATAGCAACAATTGAAGAAAAGATTTCAATAATACATAGCGCACAGAAGCAGTATAGAAAATAAAACAACTAACTAAAATAAGAGGGTTATCAAAAGCTATATATTATTTGAAAAAAGTAGAAAAATTATTACCTAACACCAACAAATAGATGAACTGTGGCATTAAAGCGGCACAGCTATAAATACTTTTTTACTTCAGAAGTAGCTGGAATACATAGCACAGACATAAGGTAGATAAACAGAATAAATATCTCCAAATATAATAAATTTTAATAAGAATAGTATACGGTTAAAATAACACACATTCTATTTAAACTATACATTCATAACTATACATTTAAAAAAACTATACACAATATTAATGGTTTATAATGAATTAAATTATTTGAATAGCTAGCTTTAATTAACATCAAATGACTGTATGTCCTTTACCTGCGTTTTCTTTGGCTGTATGTCAAGTCTGTATTACATTTGCGGGTGATTTTGTTTGAATCCAACAATGGATACGCATAAAAATTATTTGGATAATATTCTGGAAAAAGAGATATACTCTTTTTTTGTATCCAACAAGACCTACGCATAAAAAATAATTTAAGTAAATTTTCTGAAAAAAGACTTAGAGCTTGATTTTAAACTCAACTCTAAAATCTCTCCTTATTTAGAATCTTGCATATGTATTCATCATATATAATTCATTTGGATGAATCAAAATATTTTATGTATATACTTATCATCATCATCATCATTGTCCTGTAACCCCATCGACCCCATCGTCCCCCAAACGTGAAACATTGGGCGAAATATATATTTATATTTATATATAGATATAAATTCAGTATCCAGCATATACAGTCAAATAAAATTCAGTCAAATGAAATACAGACAAGTGAAATATAGGCAAATTACAATATAAACAATTTGCAAGAATACAGGGGCATATAACACGCTCCTCTTTAATTAATACATGGTTTTGAGTATACTAAACCTGTATGATCTAAATAATATAAAATATTGAATGGTTCAAAATTCTACTAAAGCTTGAGGAACACTTTCCAACACTAAATTATGAAGAATTTATCGGAAGCATTTAACATAAATGAAAAAAAGCAAAAATAACTAGACTTGAAATCAAAAGTGTTCTTCCATTATTCATTCAAAATATACAATTTTAAAATAAAATCATTACATAACCAGTAAGAGAACACGCAATGCAACACAAACAGTGCATATCTAATACTAGTAAATAATCAAAATAATAATATGGATTCGCAATGCTACACAAAATAAATAAAATGAACAAAAGATAATAATATAATTGTAATACAGAAAATATAGTATAGCATTTTTGAGAAATACTATAATAAAGTATACAACATAGTTTGACTATGAGAATAACCTAAACATTATTATCTTTGATAAACTTTAGATCAATGCAGAGTTATAGAATTTATTTTAAAATAATAAAAAATGTTATAGATTAAGTCTATAATATTCTGTAACTGTAATCAGCGGCTCAGCTGTCATTAATTTTAAAATGTTGCATACAAAAAATGCAGATTTATTCTTATCATTAACATATTAGTTATATGATAAATGGATGTTGTCGTCGGCATCACGGAATCTTTTAAAAAAACCTGGTTATAAAAATCCTGATATTTCAAAACCTTGCTAGTCAAAATTCCTACCAATTGAAAAAAAAACATTTGTAAAAAATTCCATTTAAAAAAAATCTGTAAAAACATGAAATAATTACGATATGGTGAAAAGTGGAATTTTCCGGGATGTCAGTAAAAACACAATTTTTATTTAGTGAATTTTGAAATGTTATGATAAAGGAATTTTTTTTTAACAGGATATCGTACGTAATCCAGGATTAATTCAATTATTGGTTTTGAGAACGAGAAACCCTCACATCCTCCTTCTTATTCTTTTTTAGTTTTCAATCTTTCGTTAAGATTACAATAATGCTAATTTAAAAATGATAATAAATCCATATTAGCACTGTACTAATTTTTTTTCTCACAAAATATCTCATCATCATCTTGTCCCAGCCATCAGCATACATATTGGGTCAATTTCTTTCTTTTTTCTCATACTTTTTCTCATTTTGTATTCTTCGATGGGAGCTTGTAAAATTATAACTATAATATTTGGTTGTAGTACTGGTGGTTACAGTACAGTTGAAAAATATTACATTGTATTTAATTATTTTATTATTGTTAATTATATATACACACCGATTATACTCTCGGAAGGGTTAATAAATAAAATGCAGCACAATATCATACATATGTTATATATGGAACTATTTGATATATTTTTATTCGCGTCATGGGATTTGAACCCATGCTTCACATGTATTGAATTTTTGTAGTTGGCATAGGACAGTAGAGAAAAGGATTGCATTATTTTTATTTATACCAAAGCGCGTCAATATCACCATTAGTATATACGTACCGTTAGTTGGCATAGGACAGTAGAAAAAGGACTGCGTTATTTTTATTTATACCAAAGCGCGTCAATATCACCATTAAGTATATACATACCGTTAGTTGGGATAGGACAGTATATAGGAGAGTATTGCATTATTTTTGTACTACCGTTTAAGTTGCAACGAATGTCCCCGTAAAAGTTAAACATATTTTCAGAATATGAAAACTTGTAATGATAAGAATTTGTAAGAATAAAATCCACAACGATGGCAGATAATACAAAATAATTAAGTTTTAATATAATTAAGACTATATTAAAGTAAGTAATAAGAAAACTTTACAGTGCGTGCACGTTCAACCCAAAAAAAAAACAACGAACTTATCAATGTTTCGAACACCAATGGAAATTTTAGTTAAAGAAATTTTTATTTTTTTGCATAATTTTCTATTTTTAAATCAATTCCGCTCTTTTTATTTACATAATATATTTTTTTTGCCATTTTTTATGAATTGGCATTTTCTTTTTCGCTTTTTTTTTCTATGTTCAATAACAATCGAAAAAGGATTTAAACAAAAACAAGAACAAAAACAAAACAAAAATAACAGTTGATGATGTTTTTGTTGTTGCGGCATTAATTTTGAAAAAGTAATAAACGGAAAGACTAAGTAGGGTAATCCATATAACTCTGATATTATTGTAATTTTTGTTGTTATTATTGTTTTTGTTGTTATTGTGATTATGCTGAATAATAGGAAACTTATAACAAAGTCTCTAGAATGATATTTTTTTTTCCTATTGTTTTTTTTATTTATTAGTAAATACTATATTGGATGCGCGCTTGTTCAGATGCATCTTAACTGAGACATAAGCTATTATAAAATCTAAATTGAAAATTTCAATTGGAAATTCATTGCTGTTTCTTATACAAGTATTTTTGTTTTTTTTTCGTTTTTTTTTTTTTGTAATTTTGCTCCTAAATAGTAAATGAGAATCGGAGTAAGTATCTTTAAGAGTATTGATAATATAGAATGGATCATAGGGAATGAAAAATGGGTGAACATTGATTTTGATTTGTTTCTGAAATTAAAACTCGAAATATTTTTGTATTGAAGTTTTCAATTGCAAAAAAAAATATATACTTATATATTTTTATTAGAAGAGCGGTAAAATAACGATTGTAATAATGATATATAGTTATTTAGAATAAGAGTTATTTATATTGTAATTTGTAGACTGAAATTTTATTTTAAAGAAGCCACTCCAATCGACAAAATAATATTCAAAAAATTCATTTATTTTTTCATCCTTTTTATCTTATAGATATGAAAATTTGAATTGATTTTTAAAGTGCGGTTAAATTCGATTGAAAGTAAATTAAAGATTCAGTGCACTATGAACTGAAACAATTTCCTGTTTTTGAAATTGTTTTTTGTTTTTTCTTCAAAAAAATAACTGGGTTATAAAACTAAAATTTTATTTTTGGAAAATCATAATCACATATTATTCTTATTTTATTATGATTACAGAAAGTGAAATTTACAATCTGATAAAAATTTAAACAAACCGTTTATGTTTCGTTGAATTTGTTTGTATCTTAAAAACTGAAAAAACGGTCATTAACTCTCCCTTTCCTTACCTTCATATTTACAGCCTATTTGCACAGCTGTGGAAATATAAGTTAGCTTTAGCCTGTTGTCACTACACTCAGAAAAGGTTAAATTTAAAGTAAAGAAGAATTTGTGGTAATTTGGATTCAAATGATATTAGTGATTCAAATATATGATGGTTCTTTTTGTAGTTAACACCACACAGTCTTTCATACATAATTTTTCCTACTTTTATCTATAAGATATTGTTGCATCAACCTAATGTTGATGATGACATTAATGTGTATTCATATATGTGTGTTCATATGAATTGGTGACTATTACTGCTTAAGCTAGCAATGATTAATATTATAATTATAATAAAGTTTATTTTAAGCTCAACATTTAAAAGAATTGGTTCTCTTATTTAAACCCTTACATATCTTAATCAGCTACAACTTAATTAATTGTTACGTAACTAACATGCAATTTTTTGTTTATACTATAACCAATATTTAGGTTATGAACCTTTTAATACTTGCTATTTGAAAAAGGACAGTTAAAAGAAAGAAAAACAAAAACAAAACTTTTGTGAGAAAGAGCGAACTATGTTGGTAATTTTCGCCTTAAACTTCTGCAAATTGTAAATAAAAAATCTTTCTCTCATTGGGAATGCTTCGAATGGAACGCAATTCCACATTCGAGATGTTCTAACTATATAAGTATTTCCATAACCAGACTTAAACCATCTCGGAATTTACAATGTGAAACAATATGTGAAGTGAAGTGATCCAACATCAATGCGACTGTAACTAAGTGGTACAAAGGATGATTTTGCATTTATGTCGCCTATAAGACCAATGGTGCAGTTTTGAGCTTTGTCCAAAAAATTTACATTAGTTTTTGACACCTGCCTCTAAATGTGAGTTTTGCACGAGCTTAGATCGTATTGGCTTTAGGTGCAAAATATGCCTTATACCGACTTAAAAAATCCAAACACTTTGCGACGCCTTTTGCGTGAGCCATTATTGTTCTTTTGGAATTAACTTTAAATCTATTTTGAATGGCTTGAACCAAAGCCTCTATAGGTTATTTTGCTATAAGACTAGAATTTCAGACTCGAACTTAGATACCTCCAGAGCTACAATTGCACATTCAAAAAATTGGTGAAGTCTGGTTGTGGGCTGTTCGCAGATGTATGTCGTGTAATAAAACCGGAATAAAGCTAAGTCTATCAGCCAGATCTGAACTTAAAGGTTTATAATTTATATCTTAGAAAATGCTTTTATATCAATGGTTAAATTTCGTTGTATAAAACAGAAAAAGAAATTACAAAATCTAATACCAGAGGAAAACATTCCTCACTAGTTAGCTTGTAATTCATAGAAAATTCCTTCATAGCATATACTAGAAGACAAATGATCACACACAATACTTAGTACAATAACAAAGTATAGAATTATTATTTGCTTGGTCAATATTTAATGATTTAAGAAACAATTCTATGATCTTAAAAGGAGAGTACCGACAACATATTTTTGAAAGTATTTTAAAAGTATTTTTAATATTCCAACAAGTTTAAGTTGAATAAGTAAAGCAGGCAATTGCGAGTAGGGTTCTAGCTCTATGTTTATGC
The DNA here is from genome assembly GCA_963942445.1 of Argyra leucocephala. Lineage (NCBI taxonomy): Eukaryota > Metazoa > Arthropoda > Insecta > Diptera > Dolichopodidae > Argyra > Argyra leucocephala. The sequence continues at coordinate 45,086,480 of OZ012678.1, read as the reverse complement.
ATCCGCAAATGGACATATTATGATTTAGTCTAAAAATACCTAGAAATACAAATAAAAAGCTAAGCTTAGACGCAATTAAAGAAAATATTTAAAAGTAAAGTTCGTTGACGGAGTTGCATAAAGAGTGAAGAAATAAAAAGTAAAAAAATTTACAAAGTCTGTAACTTCCTTTGACTTTAATGACTTTTGACTAGGGTCTAGTAGAAGAAATAGCTTCTGATTCGAAAGTCATGTATTTCTTATCTGAAATTGTTCAACATCTAAACTACTACGATATCCAATTGAAATAATTTGAAAAGCTACCTATAAAGACAACTATAAGGATCCTATTAAATCATAAATTAAATAAGTATTAAATGAATCACTTAAAGCAACTCACTTTGGCATCCACCTCTTTCTCCTTAATAACAAACATTGAAAACAAAACGATAAAAATTTTATTATATTTTAAATTAACTTTCATCACTTTAACAGGACATAATTTTGAGATAAATAAATTGAAACAAAAAATATTTTATTATTCTATATTCTATTCATTCACGAAATACGAAATAGAACGATTAAAAAAACCTATCACGAACTGTACACTAAAAAAAAAAAATCCACTTTCAATAAAATTTATTCAAACCTTCATACTTTTAAATAAATGTCCTCTTGAGGTTACTCTAGGCCAAGGCAATTTGAATTTTTTAAAGAATTTTTTTTTTCTGTTATGAAAAATTTCAAAATTCACGCAATATTATAAAGGACATTTATGTACCTCGTCCCAAAACATTTTTTTTTTTAAATAGCTACTAATCTCTCTCATACAAACGTATATACAGTCATGTACAAAAAATGAATCGTAGGTAATTCCCATAACACATTCAAATAAAAATATGATGATGATAATGATGACAACTACATATTGGAATGGTGGGAGAAATAGTGATGATGATGAAGAATACTATTCATAATGCAAAATACAGAGTGTAAAAGTTTTATTATATTATTTTCACAAGCGTAGATCGAATTGGAACAAAATATTTCTGGAGTCATGATTTTTTTTTCTAATGCATACATAGACCACTTCAAATCTATTGTACTTCTTGCAGATCTATGTCCTTGATGAATGCTATTATTGCTTTGATGTCAATCTCAGAATCAAGCGATGTGTATTCTTGAAAATACACTAAAATACAACAAAATTATGTCTTTTGCAAGATTCATCATTTTTGCATCATTCTAAGCTGAAAAAAATTACCTTTTAATCTCCGAATCTCTTTTAATGTTAATTTTTGTATTTGAAACACAAATTAATAATAAATAAATATCGATTCTGTTCACATCAAACATCACGACCTTTCGAAATTTTTCATGCAAGAAGTTTTTATCTTTTAACCGGCTGCTTCCAGAAAGATGAAATAAATCACTTTTTTGTTAATTCATTGACTTTTTGACAATTATGGCCACCTTAAACGAAGTGTTAGTATTAATTAATATTTTGCTATGGTTTAAGTAAAATTCAAAACATTCGAAATTTGTTCAATATCAAGTTATTGATATCTTTTGGAATTCGATAGTTTTTTATATCCACTATTTGATTATTTTGGTTTAAAAAAAATTACAAAACCAATTACAAAAATTGGTTTGTTTTAAGGATCCATATTACCCTAAGCCTAGACGTTTCGTGTGAATATATCACCATGCAATATTTTTCTGTTCCGTTAAGCGCAAAATTGGTATGATGACAAAAAACTTCCTGGTCCTATCACCACAGTAAAATTTTTTATTCACGAAATACATATTCAGTTAGACTGACTTTCTGACAGTTAGACAAACATCAGTGATGCATCTTAGAGAATATGGGTTAATATTTTATTGAGAAATGTCTTAATGGCAGAGTTAAAGACACACTCTGTATTGTATGTATATAATAGGAACTGAAAACAAAGGATGATCATCACACCCAAAAGATGGTAAAAATGAAAAAAATCTAAAAAATATTTTATATAATTTGTAAAAGGTACTTTAGAGAATTCAGGATACCCAAATAGAAAATAAAAGAATAAATTTGTAGTCGTTTTTCATGGCAATTTAAAATAATTTTTTATTTTGCTTTATTTTTTTTTTTTGTTTTTTTTTTTGATATTTCAAAATTTCATGCTAATAGAGAAAAATATTAAGCAAAAAATAAAAGAGATTTTTAATATTATGGAAGCTAAAATAGACCTAACATTCTTCAACAACTAATTTAATTAATTTGATTAAGTTCTAATCGAAATTAAATTGGTCAACTTAATCTTCTTACATTTCACAATTTAAGAATATTAATTTTCAAAAAAGGCATGGAAACTCAACATCATATAGATAGAACATCATTAGAGTATCTTAGATCTTTTTGATAGCTTAAAATATGTAACCACTTCTGGGTACTATAATTAGTGTAAGAAAGTGGAAATATTATAAAAATCAGAAAAAAACATAGTATGTATGAGTTTAAGGTTAAATCTTCAAGGAGCGATGAAATAAAATTAGTAAAGATTGGTACAGAAGCAAAAACCACAAACGGCTAATAATATGATATAATATGATATGAATTGGAAGAAAGCTAGTCTTTTTGTCAAAAAAAAAAATTTTATAAACCGGTTTATTGAAAACAAAACTGTCGAATTTCAATGTTGTAAGCGAGTATTAGTATTAATGTTGATTTTATTTAGAACTGAAGGGGAGATAATACCGCCTTTAATGATTTGGCATATAAAAGAACATCATCTACTTCGACGTATTTTCCACAAACACTTAAGATGAAAAAGGCTTAACCTTTGCTAATAAGGAAGGCTGTGTAAATCTCGAAAATTTCTTTCGAACAGATTCTATCTTCTGTATGTGTAGTTTATAGAATGAATAACAAATCTGACAAGCATATTTAAGATGGTGTCTAACGAGGCATATGTATATGCAGTGATTTTAGGATGTACTGTTAAGCTTCTTTGGTCAACGTCTTATCAAGCCCAACAAATGAACTAGCTTTGCTAATGATATACTGAAGCTTAAATGATAGTTTATCATCAAAGTGCACTCCTAGGCCTCTAATAGAATGATTTGGCTCGACGTGTATATTTATTTATTTATTTATTTAGTTTAGCTCAAACTTCATTACAATAATTATTATTTTTTTTGTTTTTTTTTGTTTTTACAATACAACATAACACATTCAATTTACAAATTAAAATTATATCTAACTTAGAACTAGTTAGAATTAATTGAAATAAATTGCACACATATTTTAATTACTACAGATTACTTATATAATTTACGTTTTTGAGTCTGTTTCGAAAGTGTGAAGTCAATATAGTTTATGTGTTTATTACCAATTATTAACATTCTATGAACTGGCTCATAATTGCCATAATTGGTAAAAGTTTTCCTTAATGTAAAGAAGTTTGTATTTCGTAGGCGATTATTTGAATTAATGTTGATGTTATTCAAAATCTGAGGAGAAGCAATGTTTCCTTTAATAATTTCAGTAAGAAAAATTACATCCGCCACTTTTCGTCTTAATTTCAAAGTTTTCAAATGAATTAAGTTCAATCTATGCTCATGTGGCGGTAAAATTAGTGAATTTGACCATTGGAAATTACACAAAGCAAATCTTAAAAAAATTTTTTGAACTGCTTCAATCCTGTTAATATGAACATCATAGAAAGGTGACCAAACTTGACTAGCATACTCCAAATTTGATCTAACGAGACTAGAATACAAAGATTTGAGAACATAGGGATCGTTAAATTCCTTTGACCAACGTTTAACGAAACCTAGCATAGAATTAGCTTTATTGATAATATTACAAAAATGTGATTTAAAGTTAAGCTTGCCGTCAAAGTAAACCCCTAGTCTTTAATTGAGCTCGTTTTGGAAAGGCTAATACCATTTAACGAATAATTAAAATAAAACGGATTACGTCGACGTGTGTAACACATAAGTGCACATTTATTCACATTTAAAAGAAGATTATTAGCTGTGCACCATTTAAAGAAGTTATCTAAATTGCCTTGTAGGAGTAAAGCGTCTTCTAAAGATGTAATTTTTTTAAAAATTTTCATGTCATCCGCGTAAATTTTCAGTTCACTATTAAGAATTACTGAACAGACATCATTAACCGAGATTATAAAAAAAAGCGGTCCTAAATGACTGCCTTGTGGGACTCCTGAATTAGCATAAAAAGACTTAAAAGTATTTTTTCTAAATAAAATACTATAAGATCTATTAGTTAGATATGATTTAACCCATTTCAGAAAGAATTCTGGAAAACCAAGTATCCTCAATTTTAGAGGTATTATTGCATGTGGTAAAACATCAAAGGCTTTACTATAATCGGTATAGACAACATCCGTTTGAAAACCTGCTTCCATATTTCTCGTAAAAGTTGAAACTGACTCAACAAGATTAGTAACTGTGGATTTTTGATCCACAAAACCATGTTGGTTGTGAACTAAAAAAGATTTACAGTGATAATAAATGGAATCATACAATATTAACTCAAAAAATTTAGGAATGGATGAAAGTTTCGCGATTGGTCTATAATTAGTGATTTCATTTTTGGCGTTCTTCTTATGAAGTGGTCTAATAAATGAATGTTTCCAAATAGAGGGAAAAATTCCTGAATTTAAAGAAGAGTTGAAGATGAATGACAGTGGAATTGCTAAGGCACTTGAGCATTTATTAAGTATAACTTCGGGAATACCATCTGGCCCAGGAAAGTTATTAGTCTGAAGATTGTCCAAATATTTTTTTATTAAAGCTTCATTAATATCAATATTAGACCAAGTCGTTTTAGGAAAATCATTTAAATGAGAAAAATCATCATTATTTGGTGCAAAAATTGAGTTAGTGTACGCTGAACTAAAATATTCGCGAAAGAAATTAGATATTATTTCTGAATCATTATTAGAAATTCCATTGTATTTCATATGAGTAGGAAACTCATCACATTTCCGTTTGGAATTGACGAATATCCAGAAATGTTTTGGATTTGATATTAATTTAGAAGACATTCCACGAACAAAATCGTTATAAAGTAATTCCGAAAATGCTTTGAATTCATCAAAAATGCTTTTAAATATATTATAATCGTAAGGATTCTTTGATTTAACATAACAACGCCAGGCTTTATTTTTTTTATTTCTAAGTTTCCTCAAATCCGAAGTGAACCATGGTGGACTCGAAAAAGGGATAAAAGGATGTATAACACATAAAAGCACATTTACTAATGTTCAGTTAAAGATTGTTATAAACGCACGATATCATTAATTCGCATATAGCAAGCGAGTTGATAACGCATATCGTTAATTCAAACATTTTTGGAATAACGGAAAGTTTGAAAATTAATCTATAATTACATACGTAATTTTTTGCATTTTTCTTATGAGTATAGGTTTGATAAAAAATTTTTTCCACTTATTTGCCACCTTTGACCATCTGCTTGTACTTATAATCAACTTCAATAACTTGATATTATAATTTCAACATCTTCAATGCACTTTCCTTTCAATTTCACTTTTATATTTATTTTTATAAATTTAATTTTAAAATTTAGAATTGTTTTTAAATTACAGTAACATGACTTTATTTTTGTGTGCATTTCAAAGTTCAAAAGTAACATTGTATTATTCTACAGCTAACTTAATTTACTGTTATGTTTTAAAAAAACAAAAACCAAAAGTATTGCCAGATTAAAAGCTTTTTTATAGTAAAGTAAGTAATTCTGATTGAAAAATATTTTAACAATTTTCATATTAAAATTAAGAATCTCATATAACTTTTTTTTGTATTTGTTGTTTTTTTTTTTTTAACAAAACAAAAACCAAAAAAATAAAATATCAAGTTTATATTATCCTTAACAAATTATGAAAAATAAGAAACTTTTAATATTTTATTTCTTATTTGTTTTTATTTTAAAAAGATAATAAAAAGAAAAATGTAGATGAGAAGATGAGTTTCAGAAAATTTAAATTGAAAAATAAATTAATAACATTGATCACTAAAGGTGGTGACTGGTAGCCTTCTAAGCACCAAGTCAATTTAGTTGAATTGACTTATTTCAAGTCAACTAAAAAAAATTGTGAGTATTTTGAGAGTCAATTTTAACTGTATAGTTGACTTAAATTCAATTAGTGAATACAATTTGTTTCAATTGTGGTTTTGACATTTTCAACTGATTGTTAAAAAGTATTTAAAATAATTAGTTGGAGCTATTTTGTATAGGAAATATTTTTTGTTTTATTTTGTTACAAAAAAGTATATATTAATTACATTTTATAAAATCTTTTAATTTTGTTTTACAATTTTTAGTGTTGACTATTTTTTATTTATTTTTGGTGTAAATATTTTGCGTAAATTGTAGTAAATATTTTGCGTAAGTTGTGTAACACTTACAACAGACCTACGGCAAACTAAAACAAACATATGTAGATAACATTGCAACTTCTATTATTAAACATAACACATTTTTTTAGCATAAAAATTGTTATTAAACAAAGACTATTTTTTTATGTTTAAATACTGAGCATCAAATTACTATTTCGTGTCAGTATATTATTTTTTGTTGCAATATTATGATTTGTTATTAAGTGAATCATTTGTTTAACGTTTGTTATATGAATGTCACTAACCCTAATAAATAAATTTTGTAAATTATTTTTACATTTTGTTTATATAGAGCTTAAATGCATTCCATAAGAAGTAATGTAAATTTTATTTTAAACGTTTTTTTTGTGTAGAGTTTAAATGGAGTCCATAAGATTAAATTTAAAATTATTGTATAAATTGAGTAAAAAATGTGCAAATAGATACAGTTAATTTTGATCATTAAAGAGGATCACTACATCAAAATAATAAATCATTTTGTTATTTTATTATTGTACGAGACAGGCCATTGGGGCCAAGTCTTGTTAAATATTATCTTTCTAAGAGCGGCCTCAATACCTATTAATTTGGCAACTCTTGCCTGACGTGACTGTAGGCTACACCACACCAGGACCGTATAGGTGACATATAAAACATGTGGTGTATGTATGAATAAGCAAAATATAATAAAATACCCCCACGAAATTTATAACACGTTTTTCTTCATACATACTGTAAATATTTTGTTATTATTTATTTTTACTTTGGATTTCTAATAGGTTCACACCTAAAAGTTAATATACAAAAGTTAAATTTTTAATTTCACACACTCACTCTTGCCCATTTGTAGTCTTCCTCGCTTTTATTCATGGCAAGTTCATATTTTTGCTTTTTTCGTTCAAACATTTTATCTAACATTATTTTTTCCTACCTGAAGTCAAATATTAGAATTACACACATAGCATTTTTTAACAAACCTTGAATTACCTAATTTATTTTCTCCTTTTTAGTGCATTTAAAGCTGCTACCAAAACTGTGTAACCCTTGGAAAAAGCAAGTTTTAACAAATATTACTATTATTTTTTATTGAATATAATTTGAATTACAAATAATAGTAATTTTATAAGCACAAGCTGCCAGAGTTATCCGGTTAACAAATTAAACTAGAATATTCTACCCATTGACATATTTTTCTAATCTGTAAAAAGTTTCACTATTTTTTTCTTATCAATAAAAAGTCAACCTAAATTTCCACTCGAAACACTTACGATTGACTTGAGTCGATTAAAATTGAAAGTTAACTAAAAATTGATGCCCAGAACACCAACTATGTATTTTAGTCCACTATTTATAAACTTTATATTAGCACAGTACATGATGAGTACACTACTCTTACATACGGACATAAGAGGTACCTACTTATCTCTTACTCATCTCTTAAAAAAAGAAAAAACATACTGAAGATTACTATTGCTTAATAAAGGATAATATTGGTTATATTATTTTCGACATACGAACCACTAGGATATCTAAACAAAGACCTATAACTGTCACTTATCCTAAACGAATATTTTGCTAAGCTTCTTTCCATTTATACTTAATCTGAATTGTTGACTAAACCCTAAGCAAGTAACTTTTTTTTTACTATCTAATTCAACTAAACCTACCTTATATTTATATATTTTTTTTCACATTGAAACAAATTCATTGGAATCTAAAGGATAATTTTTAAAAAATTCTAAATAAATATTTGTAAAACGTGAATTCCAGCTTCTTATAGTATGCTTTTAAAGAAACAAAAATAAAAGTTATTTTGTTCTCATATGGTTGGTTCTTGGATTTTCTTTTGAACACATTGTGTATATGTGGGTATTTGAATCTTTAGAATTTCAAAATTTCATTCGATTGAAAAGTTTAATAACTTTGAGATTACTTTATGGTTGAACGCTTCCGGCAATTCAAATTGCTCTACTTTTAATGGTTTCAGTCTCAGACAGATTTAAAAAGAAAAACAAAAACAAAAAAAATACAAAAATTTTTTTAACTTTTATTTTGTTTATTGTTTTTATTTTCTAAACAGGACGACAAGTTGAAATTGATTTTGTTGTTTTATTTTTCAATATATTTTTATGATTTCGATGTGAAGAAGAATATTATATGGACGTGATATATTACAATGACAATATTGTTTCATTGCGGAAAGGTTATTGAAACATTTATTCAAATTTGAAAATTCAAATTAAAGTTGAAAATAATCAAAAAAAAAAAGACCAAGTCATTTTAAAAGTTTCCAAATAATTTCTAAGAATATTTTAGGTCAAAATTGATACTTAATTTGAAATAAAAAAGTAATAATAACAATAAGTGAGTAATGATTGTATTTATTATCAACCCTATAACTTTAATTGAATAATGTACGAAAAATGAAATGGAGTAGAACAAGATTAGAAGATTCCAAAGAGATTAACTTAAGTAGCTTTCTACTTTATTTATATGAAGGTAGAATAAGAGGGTCAACATATATCTAATGGGTATAAATCACGTAAAGCATACCTCAGGAACTTTTTCTGAATTAACTCAATTCTACAAATATGAATATTATAGTGTGGTGACCATACTTGACTAGCTTACTAAAAATACGAACTAGTGACATACACAATGATCTGGAAACATTATTCGATGGATTATCGATTATCCCATCTCTTAATGAAACCCAACATAAAATGCGCTTTACTAAAAATTTCGTTAAGGGGCTCATTGAAAGACACTTTCTCGTCAGACATCATCCCCAGAGGTCTTTACTCTTATTTAATAACACTGTCGCTGAAAGTAGTTAGCAGCAACTGGTGTTAAAGACGAGTAAAAGTGATAACATTACATTAGCCAATACTTAGTGTTAAATTCAAGCCATATTGAAGCAAGACCGTGCCATTTGATGTGATAACTTCTTTAAATATTTTAATAATTTTATTCAAATATTTTAATAAATATAATAAATAATAACGCTCCTATTCTTAACTAAGAAAGCTATATCATTTATGAAAATAATGCAAATTAATGGACTCAGATAGCTGTCTTGAGGGACATCAAAATCAAAAAAAATGTTTCGCACTAGAAATTGCATGTATAAAGAAAATATAATATGGTACCTTTTCGATAGGTAAGATTTTATTCATACTAATGAGACTGTTGGATAACCTAGTTTTGCAAATCTTTCGTAAAATAACACTAGGAGTCAAGGATCAAATGACTTACTTAAATCAGTATAGATAACATTAGTCTGGAAGCCAGTTTTCATCGATTTCAGAGACGTAGAATATGATTTCTTACGGTTCATCTTCCCTTCATAAAACCATGCTGGTTAGGCAGAAGTAGAGAAAAACATTCACTATATATAGCATCATATACCATAAAGTTCAAATAGTTTTGGTATACTTAACACTTTAACTATTAAATGGGAGTTTGCGATGTAATTTTTTGTGAACTAGATTGTAATCGGCATATTTCCGGCATATTTCCCGCAAAATTATAGAAATATTCCATGTTCAAGAGACTTATCAAATAAATTTGACAATAGAAAAGCAAGTGACTCAGAACAATTTTTTAAAATTATCTCCAGAATATTATTAGGACCTGGGGATGTTTCGTTATTTCACTTACTTAAATAGACTTTTATTTGGGGTACGTTAAACTGTATCCAAGCTAGAATAATTGCAGGGATCTTAAGTGGGTTGACTTCAAAGATGTTATCTTGATAAGAGTTTGAACGTACTTTTTTAAGCTGTAATCACCTATTGCAAGTTCAGAGTTATTACTTGTCGAGTCCTTATTAGCCATGTAATTAAGGCATTGGTCTGTTTTACGTTTTAAATTAGTGAACCTCCAGAAAAATTTGGAACTAGATTTCACCTTAGATTATTGTGATTGCAACTTCCTTTTAAACTATTCAATTTTAAAGAAATAATTCAACTGATGTAAACGTAGGCTTGACAAAAGAAGTTAAACTCTACCACATTTAGAGGATAGATAGAAAATCAAATGCAGCTATACAAAAAAATGTTCAAATTCGGATGACGCACTTATAAGCCCAGCAGGTTAAAAACCCGTCGATAAACATACAATTACCTATTGCAGGCAGAGAATCTGTCAGTTATCGATTTTAACAAAAATAATGAGTTTATTTCAGTACAATAAAGAAGAGCTCATTTACAATAAATCCAAAAATTTATAAAAGTAGTCGATTGCTTTTCCAGGCTTGAATTATATTTTTATTAATTTAACAAATAATAAATTTCAAATTTACAAATGAATAGTAATTAAATTACTGTTATGATATACAATTATGATATACAGCGGAATACAGAAACATAGTGGTGCATAATTTAGAAATGATCGAAAAATATTCAAAGATGGTGATAGTTATTTTGAAATAAGTGAGAACCAATGATCCAACCTTCATCATCCATCATATATCAATCACACCATACTAATTAAATTTTTCAGTATATAATGAAGCCTGTTATATAGAGTATACTTTTTGACGACTCTTGTAAGGTTCTTTCTTACTGTTAATCTAGTGTCAGGTAAAGTAAATTTTATTCAAAATTTATGAATGTAAATTAAAATCGACGAATAGTTGCATATCTAATATGTTAATATGTTAATAATGTCTGTTAAACTTTCCACCTCGGTAAGTTAAAGCGAAAAGCAGTGACTGGAACACTAACATTTAATTGTGAAGCTTTTTCAAAATATAACGGAAAAAAAAATACCGATTAAGAAATAAAAAAAATTAATAAGTACTAATTTTTGTCCCCATATTTAAAATAAATCATTTATAGAAAAACTTGTCCAAGCTCTAGACCCATATAGCAAAAATATATCTTTAATATATGAACCAAATAATAATCATCTGAATAATAGCAAAACATCATAAAATCAATAAAATATGAAACTTTTACAAATTATTTTTTAATCATCAAAACAATTGAAATTACCGACGAAATAAAGTATCTATTGAAAATTTTGAAATTTCCTGGTTTGTGTCGAAATATTTCTAATTGACCAATTAAAAATACCGATTCAAATAAATGTTTATTTTGTAAAGAATAAATATTGACAAGCAGAAAAAAAAATGTTCCTATTGTTGGAATGGTGGTATATATTGATTTGTTACCTACAAAAATTTACTAGATTTTCTAAAAGTCCTTCTTGTAGAAAAACACCAGAAGCAAGATATTATATAGAACATATCAATGGCAGTATTGACTGACTATTGCTTCAATTAGTGCTGAAATTACAAAACTATCATCTTTTTTATCTTCACATGCCATCTCTGTTGTATGTAAAAGAAAATTTGAAACCAGAATGAACAATTGTACATCGGTCACTCCACGGAGTTAACAATAAAGAGATTAGGGAAAGAAAAAAAATACCCGATGTAACAAAAATTTCTTTCTCATTGGGATAGAATAAATGATAAAAAATAATACTTAAAACTTTAATAAAATGGAACTACGCTATTTAAGAAGAATTGGATCCTAATAGATAATAGTAATAGTTTTCCACATTTAATGAAATCAGCTTAAATTGAACGATACGGAAAGACATATTTTTTTGATGATTGACCCGCAGGGAATAGCTAGTATAGGTGAAAATGTATACCATAAATTAAATGAAGTAATCTATAACTTTGACGAACATAAAGAAACTAATGCCATATTATATGATAGTTACTAAGTTATCAAAGCTTTCTTGAATCTTAATGTTAACCGATTAAATCATGTAATCAGCGAACATGGTTAATCACAGAAAACAGTTCCTTAGCACTTAGTTATGTCTTTTGATAAATAAAAAGTTAAATTTATAATTATTACACACGATTAAAGCAACTAACTTAGAACAATTAATATAAATAACAATAAAGTCTACAAAATATTTGAAAAAAAAACAACTGAAAGTTCACTGATCTCCCTCTTAATGAAATCATTTCACAAACTCTGAACTCTCATGTAATATATTTATATTTATATATATATATATATATATATATATATATATATATTTGTATAAAGAACTCATATAATTAATTTTTAACAAAAATATAATAAAACTGACTTTATTGTAATTTTATAAGAATAAAAATTTAAACAAATTCCCGAAATCAAATTTCATTATTCTTTTTCTATATGCATCGCAATGCGGAAAGGAAATTCCTATCAAAAAATTATTTTCAATACAAGCAAAAGTACCAACTACCTACCTATATAATAAGAAAAATGATTCTCAAAAGAGTCCAATGTACTCCCCTATTTCACTAAAATATGTCTCGTACATAATTTCCTTTATTTATTTTTAAATTTTTAAAATCATTAATCATATTTACAATAAGAGTACCAACAAGGACAACAACAACAACAACAACAATGAAACATGCATGCAAATTTATAAATGACCAAACCGTATAGACATGTTTCATTCATCCTAAAATAGTACCAACCTTAATTCAACTAATAGTTGCTAACATCTGATACCATCGTCATCATAATGATCAAGACCAGCATAAAAATAACAAAAAAATAAAAAAAAAAATAGAGAGAGAGAAAAATAGGTGAGGAAAAATCGCAGTATTTTGTCGCAGTTGCACCAAAAAAGCAATAACAAAAAAATGAAAATAATAACTCCTTTACTTTGGAAAACCAATAAAAGAGGATATTATGTGTTATAAAACTACTGGTACCCTTTTTGAAATATTCATAGTTGAAAATTACTAGCAATCTAATAACAAAAGGCAATTATAGCAGCACCGAAATGAAATGTTTACTTATATAGAAATTTTGATAAATTTCATCAAATATGTCACATTTAAAAATTGAAAAGGTGAGAGACTTGCATTTCAAGTGTAAATGTTATGTTATGTATTTGCTCTGTAATTAGAATAACATTGTAAAAATAATATATGGAAGGTTAAGAATAAATTCTTGAATTTGAGTTTAAGATAACCCATTAACGGGTGCAATTTCAAAAAGTGTATTACAAAATAAGCTATATTTTTTTACAAATATTATGCAAAAATCTATAGTATATAATAGTATCCTATGTTTAACTGATTTAATGAAACATAGAGCGATAGAAAGGATCCAGGAACGAAAGTTGAATAACATGCAATTCGCTACTAGGAGATCTCAACTTAACAAGGCGGTTTTTCACTGATCGAAAGATTGGAAGAGTGATATGGTGCAATCAAGGTTCAATTTAATCTATCACGTCAATTCAATAACGAAGAAGAAATTATCGTTTTAAAAAATTTGCCAAAATATAAGTTAAAAGATTTGTCACTTAAAAAGAGAAAATATTTTGGCATGTGTCACTTGAAAACTTTGCCACACTTAACAAATCTCTCAGAAAAAGATATTTGGAATGATGGGTCAATGAAGAAGAATAAAAAATCGGAATGGATTGAATTTAAAAGCCAGACATACTTTTCAATTCAATCCATTCTAATATCTTCTTCTACATTAGCCCAAACTTCTTTTTCTGGCAGATTTTTTAAGTAGCAAAGCTTTCAAATCAAAATACCAAAATATTTTACTTGTTCAAAAAAACTGGTTAAATCTGAATTAGTTAGATTAGTGCAATTGTAGAATAGTGTGTAAAATAAAAGATGAAATTAGAATATATATAACCAACTAACAAACCGATTTATCATAGTATAAGATATCGCATATCATAATAATTTTTTTATAATTGAACCTGTTTGTCATCATATTAAATTTGCGCCCTCATTTCTGTCTGTTGTATACGAAAAATGATATTTTTCTTTTATTGATGTTATTTTGATTTTCGGATATATTTACTGTCTTGGTTGGCAGATATTCCTACTTCGATGTATTTGAATGACTTTGTTTGTTCTACTATATTGTTATTCACATCAGCTAGTGTATGCATTATATGGATTCCCCCAACCAAATTGTATTTTGCTATTAGTTAAGTAAATATATTTTTATAAATAAAATTGCATGATCTACATAACAAATAATTTTATTTTAGCTTTATTTGTTCTAAAACAATCTTCAACTCTTTAACCCTTGTTAGTATTTTATAATCAACACCTTGGTTCAATCTATAAAACACATTATACGCCTGGTTTATCGAATTCTATTTACATTATAACAATATTTTTCATACGAAAATTGTATTCGTTCTTAAGAAATACCTGTTCTCCACATAGGAAAGAATATTTCGAGAGGGGATGTCCGATAAGTTGAGTGAGTAATTTCATCCGTAATTTACACGGTAATTTCTCTATAGTTTTACTGTTGTTTTTGACTACTTTTTTGGATATCCGAAATGTGAAAATTTTTATTCAATCCTCAGAAAACACATTGGCTATTTGTTATTTTTTAATTGTATTTGCGGTCATCAGGTTCATTGACTTTTCTATTTTTAAAATTTTAGGCTAGTCTTTTTGAAACAAAAACAATTGTAATAGAACATTCCAACGAGCCATTTCTATTTTCCGAACTTTAAAACTAAACTTTGAAACTAAACTTTTTTTTTTTTTTTTTTTTTTTTTTAGTTTTTTGAACTTTAAAACTAAAGAAAATATAACTCCCAAGTTTTTATGAATATGGCTTTGTGTTTCATGGTATTCGTTTCCTTTTTGTTTTGTGTTGTAAATCATAATTACCATATTATTTTTTGTATGCCTTTCAAGTTCATATCTGCGTAAATATTGCCTATTATTCTATTTTAATACTTATTTTTCACCTTCAACTGATTTCTTGATATTACCAAAATAGCAATACTACTTGTTGTGCAAATGACAAACAAATAGACCTGCAATATTCTTGCGGAATATCTCATATGTCAGCTGGTTTATATTAGGTATAAATATTCTGATGGAAATATAGAAACACAAAAAAAATTTTTTTACCGTTCATAAAATATTTCTTAAAGTTTACAGAGTCAACTAAAATTTGGCCAATTAATATATACACAATTATTTTTTTATTCTAAATCAAATGCCAAATTGTCATTAATCGTCTTAACAACACTACTTTTCATTGTTTCCATTATTTTTTGTTATTATAGGGTTTAATTTTTTAGCATCAGAATTTCATAGCAGTCATTATATATAGTCAGAAAATAATATAAATAAAGCTTTTAATTTAAATCATATTATTTCATCATTTGGAATTTTCTCCAAGTCCTACAAAATCAAACATGCTTTTTGCTACTAAAAAGTGTTAAAATGTTGAGTTGGTTGTAAATTAAAACCTTCAAATATGTTATTATGAGGTTATTTATTTTTTATTTTTGCTAAAATATACAACGTAATACATTTTTAATAATTTTACTAATACCAATACATAAAAATTATAACCAATTTTGTAAAAATGTTTAGTCCTTTTTAGAATCTCATTCCAAAATAATGTAAAATAAAATTTTGTATTGAAAACACGACGAGTATACAATTTTAGGAAGAAAAAAAAAATGTTTGTTGATTGGTAATCAGAGATTGAAAATCTCATATTTTTACAATATTCTGATAATTTTGATTCTCATTAAGGTTTTTTTTTTCTGTTTTGTTGACTGGTTGTAGTTCAGGATTTTCGGTAAAGGTTGAAAAGGATGAGTTTGAATTCTCATCATTTAATTTTATCATGTTGTTTTTTTTTTTATTAAAGAGTATATAAAATTGAGTTTCGTTTCAATACTAATGGCGGTTTATGATGATGTGAACATTTTCTACTATATTTTTTTCAATATTATACTATGTTTTTGCAGGACCGGTTAAATACATATATTTGTTCATATACTTATTTTTAATTTAATGATAGTTCAAGCCCTGTTAGAGCTTAGAGCATATACATTTGCATACAGCATGACCGTTTTGGCAACGTTGTGGTAGAAACCAGCCAAAATTAACAAAATCTGGTATCAATATTATTTCGTATGGAATTATCAAGAACATCACGTTAAACGAAGAACAAAGCTTCTAGGATAACAATCTTAGTCGAAGTAAATACTGAACAGAAAAAGTGTTCTAAATTGAAGAGGTTAGATAGGTAGGTAGAAGTGGCGATTCCAGTTACTTCTGGAAAACCAATTAGCTTTTAATTGTGTCTTTTTGATGCCACGACTCGAGTGACGGAAAGCATTTATTTATGTCCCACATATTGAACCAAGGATGATTTATGAAGATGATAATCGTTTTAGAATGAAATCAATTTATTTGGTGCCAATTTTTGAAGTTTTATAAATATTTCGTACTTGTCTTTTCATTCAGATGGTCAGTTGGATCAGACTGCAACATCACCAAGCAAATAACCTACTAACTCTGAAAAGGTGTGACATTAGAACTATGATAGGGGTCATTAGGGGTCATTTCCTGATTGGTAAACATGCCAGAAGACTGGGACTCCCCTCAAACGACTTTTGCGAAACATGTAGAGAGTCGAAGGGGGATGAAAATGTCTAACACCTACTCTGTTCCTTCCCAGGTCTGTACCATAAAAAGAAAACCCTTCTAGGAGCCTTCTGTCTGGACTCGCTGGATGACCTTGAAAGCACTAATATCAAAAATATCCACCGCTTCGTTAAAAGTTCAAATTGGTTCAACGAGTAGAGTCTTACGCGAGGAAAGTTCCCGTGGTATCACAATGGATCTTACCGATCTAAGTGTGTCGACGTACTGTCGGCTACCACTACCTACCTACCTGTCCTTTCATTCATATTCCAGTCTTCTTTCTCTTCCAAATCAAATTTCATTATACTCTGTAAGTCTGTATTATAGTTTAAAGCTTTTAGAGGTTCAAATAAATATTTTTCTACGTCGAGATTGATTCACTATAACAATTATTTTTAATTACAGATGTTTTGGTAAAAATATCTTTCTTTTACTTTAAGAAGATGAATAGGGTTTTTTCAGAACTACATGAGTGTATGTATTAGTCCAATATTCTTGGAATAATAATCATGGATCTAAAAAATAACATTTTAAAAATTTGACTTATTCCTAAGATATGCAGAGAAGAACTCAACTATAAGTAGATCTAATAACAACTTCTAAAACGCTCCATTATTCTATTTCGAAGCTAAAGTGTGTTTCTTTACAATTGATGCATTATTTTGGTGTCGTACAAATCAATATGTTATTCTAGCATGATACATTAATGCATGTTGCATTTTATATGAGTAGTATTTTGTTGGATTATTCATATGATAATAGAAATACCCAAAATTTGATTATTCATTATACCTGCTTAATTTTAGTCAACGGCTTTCAAAAAAAAAAAATATAGCTTATAACATCAACAGTATACGACAGAAAAAATAAATACAAAACAAAAAAAAAGTATTTTAATCTATAAATAACAAGTTTGAAAATTAGGTAATCATTAGTTTCTAAAAATATATAGGTTTTTATTTAGTTTTTATAACTCACACATGAATTTATCCTAAATACGTACGTATATGAATTATGGAACTGATCAAAATCAAACTATAGGATTTGCCTAACCTAGGTGCATATTTACAGATGAGTTCAAGTAGATGTTGGTGAACGAAACACCTCTTTATTTAAAATCAAATAAAAATATTATAATATGTTCAGATTTGAGACATCAATAATTATTAATACATCCCTGTTAACATGAATATTATTATTAGTATGCAACACCAGTTTTCCAATTAACTCAGTGTTGAGTTTCTTTTTATAGGGAATTAGTTCTGGAATTCTGACAATAATTAAGAGGAAATCATCACATATTAGTGTAGTATTTAGAGAAGGGCAAAAAAAAAACAAATAACTAAAACAATAGTGGGTGAGAGAAAGAGATAGAAATAAAAAAAAAACAAATGAAAATGTAGAATTAATTTGAGCAAAAATTATTAGTATTTCTCTTTTCAGTATTCTGATTTCTCTCGGAAAGAGCTCATTTAGATGGTTACTACATTACAACAATAATATTTAGGGAATCTATGTAATGGTTTATATCTATAGAGAGGCTCTAAATAAAGGAAAGTGGTTGTGATGTCCGTGTCGTGTATATTAATTCAAAGGATGTTCTCAGCTAATAATGAGGTTTTAGTAATAGTATAAATTGGAATTTTTTTTTTTTGTAGGTTGTCAAGTTTCCAAATAAAATATTTTGTATATATGTTTAAATGTATATTATATATAAAAACAAAAATATATTATATATACATAAAAATAATTATAACAAAAACAAAAAAAATATTTTTTTACAATATGTTATTAATTGTATTTTGATTTTTGAATAAATTTATTTCTGATAATTCAAATATTAAAAATAGATGAAGTTAGAAAATTTTGTTTTAAATTACATTACTATATATAAATATATACATATCTAAATAATATAAATTTATAATTAATATGAGGTTTGTAATTAAATTTGATTCATTAAAATTACATTAATTGTATAGGATGAAATAAAATGAAAATAAAAATTATTTTAAAAATTATTATTTTGAAATTTATTATAATTTATGTAAAGAAATTTAAATCTAATTTAAATTTTACAGTGATTTTTCTGTAAAATAAATAATTTAGGAAACGTTTTAGTTCTCTATTAGTTAAAAATTATATAAATCTAAACTTGTCTGCAAGTGAATTAAAAAACTGTCAAGTCATAGTGGAATTTAAAATAAAAGAACTAATTAAAATGAAAAGAAAAGAAATTTCATACATAATGAAATAATTCTTGCACACCACTGTTGTAGCATTTGCACAGGCTGACCAAATTACTGATTGCTATGTGATGAAGTATAGAGGAAACGGTGATATTTTGTACAAATGTGAATTTGGAAGCAAAAAACTACTTCTATACTTTGACAGAAATTTATTTAATATCTAATGGACTGTATATGAATAAATATTTCTAGATTCGTTTATTATCGTTATATTATTATACCGACTACATCAATGATGGACTTAGAAACTGTCTTACGAACATAATGAACAAAAAGAATTATATACTGCTTTTAAGTAGAGACCGACTGTAGCTACTATTTTTTTTTTCAATTAAAATCAAAACAAATCTTTGAAGAAACTTAAAGACCACTCTCCATATTATCTTTGAAAACCAACAGAAAATTAACAAGAACAATAAAAATAATAAAACAGCCACTCAAAACTTGATTCTATTCTATAGCAAACTATTTTTAGAATTCTAAAATTATTAGGAAAGATATCTAAGTTTAGGTCAAACGGTTGGCTACTCCAACAAAAATGTATTCATAATTAAACACTTGTGAGCATAGAGATCTTAAAAGACCAACGCAAAATTATCTTCAACTGGTTTCATATATTTTCCACATCAACTAAAACTTTATCTTTTGAAGGTGTGGTTTCCATCGAGAATGTATTCTCTAGGGTTTGTATTATTCCAAGATGCTTTTAGGTAGAATATTCTATTCGATCTGCTTAACAAAGCCCAATCAATGAAGGTAACTAGTGGGCATATTATGTATTTCGATCGATTTTAATCAAATCATTCATTAATATCGCTACAGTTATTCGATTGTCATCTTTAGTGCAATTCTGGAGTGGTATTCTGTATTTTGATAACCGATAGTCACCCTTGCGACAGTCAAAGATGGCACTAAAAAATTTTGGTATTCCGTAACACGATCAGTTGAATAATTTAAGAAAACGGCAGCATTTTAAAAAATACAACTCGGAAACAAGTGATTTATTAAATGTCAAAGTGTCAAAACAATAGAAAACAAAACTAAATTGTAAGTTTTATTAGCGCATATTAGACTTGTTAATCAATAAAGTGAAGTTATAAAAATAAAAATAAATTATTAAAAGAGAAATAAAATAAGGAAAAAAAAATTTTTTTTTTAGAAATATTTGCCTTCAATTTATGGGTACTAAAACTACAAAAATAAACTTTAGAATCGCAGCTTGATATAATGTTTTCATAGCAAGTTATGATTGTAATTACGGAAAAGCAAATTAGCCAAAATTCTACGAAGTCTTGAGATGAGATTAAGAGATTTGGTAAAAAAGTTCGGCTAATTTGATTGTTTGTTAACATTTATAAAGTCCAAGGCAAGTTAATTAAGATAAATATAAAAACTTAAAAGTAAATTTCATGTAACAACTAATTTAAAAAGAAAACACAATTTATTACTAACTTAGATACTAAAAAAAACTTAAAGTGAAATTCATTACAACTAATTTAATAAAATGAAAAAGAAAATTATATTCACATTTGATTAAAATTCAGTTGCAAACTTATAACTAATTAATATAAATGTGTATTATATGTAATTGAAAACAAAATAAAATTCAAACTTATTAAAAAAAAGATATTAACACATAATCACAGCATTTTTTATTCAGTTCCATTATTTTTAAATCATTTGTTATTTTAGCGACTTGTAATTCTAAGACTCCCATTTTTTAATATTTACATTTTTAACTGAAAATCCTATAAACTTATTTCTTATTAGACTTAAAAACTAATAATTTTATTACACAAATTAAAATTATTAAAACTTAAACATAACCTTAAACATAAAAAATCTACATTTTTATCATGAGTGACACCAAATTAGCTGTCACCCTAAAACCACCAAAAAAAAAAGCGACTATCACTGTGACAATCACCATATAGAATACCAATTATAGATATGCGACAGTCGCAGCGTGATTATCACAAAAGATTACACCCCCGTATTTCGATGAAAATTTTATTGAAAGTTTTTAAAAGTGCTGCCAGTGTTAAATTCAAATCTGACGATGAAAATGACATATGTTTGATTCTTTAAATGTCAAATTAAAATTATTATTCGCAAAAAAAAACAAACAATTAGAAAAAAAGTTAGAAGTGTTTAAAATAAATAGAATTTATTAAATTATAAGTTAATTTAGATAAAATGATTTTAGTAGAGTTATATTTTTCAAGTTCTGATAGTGATGAAGTTTTTGTTGAAAGACCTGAAACCATATTACTTCCATTTTTGTAAATTGATGATGGTTCCTCATTATTTCCACCAACTTTCGACATTGAAGTTTATTTGCAACTTGCCTTTAATTCCTATTAAAAAATTTTTCAATACAAAATAATTATCAAGAATAAAGTAACATACTTAACATTTACACTTTTAAATTTATTTTTATTCCAAAAAAATTGACAAATACAAAACTCCAAGCGCTTCACTTTCTTATTTCATCGTTCAATTCAATATTAAAATATTTTGTACAAATATTTCTCTCTTTCGATGTCTCTTTCGCAAAACTTTACATCGTTAACTTTTGTTACGTCGAAACGATATCGAAATACATAATGGCAATTTTGACATTTCATTGAATCAATGGTAATCCTTATCGAAATACATATAGGCAACTTAATAAGGCAACTAAATTTGACTTTATTGGATAAGTCCATATCATTAAACAGCTGATATATTTTGGCGTTGTCTTCTTTTCAAAACAGATAAACCCTTTCGTCGAACACAGGAGAGTAAATTCGTTAATGAATTTTTCTTTCGAAGATATCAAGTGCATGACCAATTACTTTTGATAAGTATTGAGCGTTTTGTGTATAGTTGGAGTTACATATTGATATTTCGGAACAGGACTTTTGAAGTCCGTTGTTCAAACAAACCGAAATAGCAGCGCTTCGCAAAAGTAATTATTCGTCTTATATTAAAATTTATGTTGATTGTAGAATTTATGTTTGTTTCAAGGTAGACAAACTCAAAATTTAATATGACAATTTTATAAATCGGCAGTAATATTCTGTCTTCATGTTATAACCTTTTTTGTGTAGATTTAGTGTATGTTGGGTTTTTTTTCTCGTTGCGGAATTCCAATAAGCGATATTAATTGTATTTTTAATTACTAAGTTGTTTAATTATATTAGATTATTCACAACTACATATTGCTAGAAAATATTTCTTATAGAGATATTAATATTCCAATGATATCAGACCACCTAATACAATATTGAAGTTACTTCACCTACAATAAATCTTCAATTAATATTTACAATAATAATAAAAAAAATATTACGATTTCCATGAGATAACCTCAAAGAACCACAATTATTATTAATAGATACTCTATTTGGAAGTATAATTCTTTCAATAAATCTTTTGATTTATCCTGCCAGTTATATATGGTGAAAAAATTAAATCTTAAACAAATCGTAAATGTATTATACTTGATATGAATACAGATTGCAACAATTATTCTTAACATTACCTATTACCACAAAATGTAGTCAAATAAAATGAATATTCTTTGCGTGTTGAAAGCCATTTGGTCCTTTTGATTTTTATAAAATAAAAAATTTCACACTTACAAAAGCTATAACGATTTTATTTCATTACTTAAAGAGTCATTATTATTCTTTTAAAACACTTTTTTTCTACTATCATCATGACCGAAAACCTAATCCCATCCAACCAAACAATTCTCATTAATAAATGACAGTAAAAAAAAAAAAAATTAAACACAACTTCAACAATCACTGAATCACACATCATAGATGAATAGAAAAGAGAATAGAAAAGGAAAACAAAAAAAATCCAAAATCAGGAAATGTAAAAAATCCTGATGCTTTGTAAAGCTAAGCAGGACATTATAACAAAAAAATAAAATAATAAAACAAAAATTTTTATTTTCATTGCCGCTTTAATTTTTTATGTGCGGCTGCTAAACTTTGGTGTGTGCAACAAAATTCAGTAAACGTGCATTCTGTTCATTTTCACACTACAGAATACAGTGGTGGATTTAGAAGATGGTACTTTTTTTTTAATTAAGGTACAAATATTTTTATTTTACTTAGAACTTGGGATTCAATTCATTATTTATAGCGCCAGGTAGTTTCCATTTCCCTTCGGTAAAAATAGTTTTAAAATAATTTATCTCTATTGTTGCGAATCTTGGCCGCCTCAAACTTCTGTCTAAATAGATCTCGGTTGTTAGATTTCTCCTTCTTATGTTTCTAATATTAATTTTTTATTAATTTTCTTCAACGCCACCTTCCCATCTAACTAGTACGCATTTATCTTTTTTTCTTTTATATACATAGCCAAAACACTAGATGGGAGCGTTTAATACCGATTGGTACATTGGCTAGAGTAGGAAAGGAAAATTGGGAAAAAAAGGAAAAGGAAAGGAGGAAGTTAGAAGAAGGAGAAGGAGGACAATTACAAACGGAGGTGTTAATGTTCGCCATGAACTTATTTAGGTTATAAATATAGAATTTATCATGTTTTGGGAACACATAAGATGGAATTTGGTTCCACATTCGGGATTTCGAGGTTATCAACGAATTCCCGTAAGTTGTCTTTTGCCATCTAGGGATTTCAACAGTGTAGGGATCAAGCTGCCCTTCGTGTTTCTCGAGGAAACACCAGTGAGCATGTGTCGATGCCCACGAGATATCTATAAAAAGTAAGAGAGCTCCGACTATACCAAGATGCCCAAGAAGAGCAAGATAAACAGTGACATTTGGGTTTTTAAAATTTATCTAAATGTTTTAACACAACACTAGAAGCGCCAGCCCATATGGGAGAATTGTACTTCATTTTGGGTTGTATGAAAGCTTTATAGATTTTCAAAAGGCCACGAAGAGGAGTAGTAGGCTTTACAAAGACTAAGAAAAACTCAACATTTGCATGCATTTTTTTTAACATCGAATAAATGATCATTCCAGATCAATTTTTGATTTAGGTGCATACCTAATATACTTAAGCTTTCAAACCGCTGAAGTTTATCTTCCTGAAACTAGAGAGATTTTTGAGTTATTGAAGTGTTAAACTCGACTATGTATTTTAAGCCCCAATTAGCTATTGTAACCAAATCATGGCTGAACCAAATCATGGCACTAGCTACAATGTCTCTTTTGGTTGATACAGCGATCGATGTAGCTTCAAATTTTTTATGAAAATCGTGGCTACTAGAGTACGGTCCTCTGCAAATCCATAGATTGAAAGTAGTTTGCAGTAAGTCATTTTTAAATATAAGAAATAGGAAAGATGAGAAAACTGATCCTTGAGGAACACCAGCATTTATTTAGAATTTATCGGACTTAAATCCATCAACTAAGACTTGAATCGTACGATTCGAAAGAAAAATTTTAATCCATTTGAGAGAAGAGAGACTCAGACATATAGCTTGAAATTTTGGTAATATTGCACTATGCCATACACAATCGAAAGCTTTAGAAATATCCAGAGCCACAATATTTGCTTCACTCGAATTGTGCAAGCAGATATTTAACTTCTCGTTATGGTATGTTATTGCTTTTTGTTGGGATTTTTGACGTTGCTTTGCCAATAGCACTTCGTCCACAATTACTTTAATTGAGTTTCTTTTATTTATTTGAACAACATTATTGTCAAACATCATTGTTTTTTGCTGTGATTTGTTTTAAGTTGACGTCGTTGTACTTGTATGTACTGACTTACCGATTAATTAAACTTTGTTTTTGTAAAAAATGTTCGGGATCTTCAAATGAATTCCTATAGTAAAAGTCATTCATTGCAATCATTATTGAGACACAGAGTGTTTTAGGCATAAAAAACTGTAAACAGTTCAAAATCATCAGATGAAATTAGGTTTATAAATCGTTAGCTCTTATTTAACTAAATTTTATTGGATTGTGTGAAAATCAGTTAATAGGCTTGACTTTTTGATCTAAAAACAATTCTGATTCTATGATAATTTTATTCGAATTTCGGTATCAATTTACCTTTTCTAGAATCCCAGTACCAATTCACCACTGTTTTACTTTGCACATTTTTTTTTATCTCAACCTACGATTTTTATTTTTTTAAATAAAAGCTTCTCAGGTTCTGAGTAAAAAAAAATAACATAAAATAAAAACTAAAATGCTAAAATCAGTGTTTTGGAGAAGGAAATGAATGCAAGAAGTGCTTTGTTCTGACACGGATGGTGAGAAAAAATCTGATGGAAAATTACAAAAAAAAAAATCAAACTTTTTTTATTCGTCCAATCTTTTTTTTTTTAATGCTAACAAAAGGAAACATTTTCATTATGTGCGGGCACCAGCTGTTAGAATAAGCACAGTACATTCTAAATTCCGAAATATACTGGAACTTTAACTAGGTTTTGTTTTTTTTTATGCATGTCCTGAATATGTTCTGGTAAGTGTAACAAAATGTAAATTGTAAAATAAAACAACAACAAAATATTTTTTTTTACTTTTTAGTTATTATTTTTCCAGTAGAGAAAAAAATCATTAAAAGGTGACAGCCGCCAATATATAAAATTTTATTATCATGTTCATTTTGAACTGTACGAATGATAAGTAATATTATGTATAGTACTGTTTTCAATTGTTCAATATGATGGTTGGCTGTGCTATTATATTCCACTATTCATTTCGATAAAGATTAGTTCTTGTTTGGAACTCGTTACTGATTACTTTTATGTATTTTATGTTACATCCTTTTACAATAAATTCTTCCATTCTTATTCTTTACAGCCTTCCAATGGATATGTTGTGTGACAAAAAAACAGATTTCCCTGTCAAAATAAATATTGAAATTCTTGAACAAGCCTGTTGTTATTGAAACGAATTCAATTATTTTTTCTGTCGCTTGTTTTATGCTTTTTTTACCGCTCTAACTTCGTTTAATGTGATTACTTCTTAGAATAATAGAGTAGTTTGTATTTTGCAAAGCTTTTTAAATTCGATTTTATTTACAATGTTATTTCTTTGCCGCCGATTTACTGGTGATACTTATTCTAGACATAAAATAGGTATCACATTTACCCACAATGGTCTAAGGGTGTCGATGCGTACAAGTTTTAATTTGTTAAATAAATACTCGAAATATTGTAAATATTGTAGTGTAAAATTGCAGTAAAGTGTAAAAAAAAAAAAACAACTTATAACATTGCATAATACGCATAGTATATTGTATGTAAACTCTGAGAATTGCTCATCAAATGTAAGCAAGTTTGCAAAAATCTGTTCAATATTTACGATTGTTAAAGAACTTCGATAAATTTTCGAGTATCTAAATTTTTATTCTTTTATATTACATCTTCAAACAGTAGAATTTCAAAATTATTCGAGGTCTTTACTGCAGTAAAACTACTTTTTGATTGCTTATATTGGTTTTTTTATATAAATTGTTCGAAAATATAACTATATTCCTGCCAGTCTCTGTAGCATCCAAATCAGCTTTTAAGTTCCTGCATTTTTTTTTTATATGAATTATTCAAAAAATTAAAACTGCTTACAACAGCAGCCTAATCAGTTTTCCACTTCCTATCTTTTTTTTTAAATATTAGTTGCTTAAAAAGTATAGTTGTGCAATTTTTGGGGAAATATTGTTAGGAATAAATATATAAATATATTTAATTTTGTTTAATCAATTATTTTTTTCAAGTTTAATTTTTATTTTACTTTATTCTACAATTTTTTTTTTGTCCAGCTTCGTTTTCCCATTAGCAATGTTGGCTCTTCTGAGGGAGATGTTGTATTGGCGTAGAACCTAATGATCATAATGACCAAGAATAGCTGAAATTCCTAGAATTACAGAAATATATGTCTTTAGTGGGGAATATTATCCTTTAAGGGCGAAAAGGACATTTGGAAGTATCTTTGATGTTTTTGTATAAAAACCGTTATATCTGTTGATCTATTAGATATATATATATATTCATTTCATTTCATTTCATTTATTCATTTATTTACTCAAATGAGCTCCATTGCTCGTACAGAGTGTTTTTAGTTTTTTACAATTTTACTTATAATTATAACCAATTAAGTTTTAATTCAATGCAATCTTAATTTTAAAATAAGGAATTTTCCGTTTTTTATAGAAGATATTTAAATTTGATTTTTTGTTTTATATATAATATTAAGTATTATTACTAATTATTTAATTGATGAATATAATCACAAATTTTACTTTTGAATTTAGATATTTGAGCAGTTTCTTTGATCGTAACTGGTAATTCATTATACGTTTTGTATGCTGTATTGTATATTGTGTCATTCAGTTATATATTCTAGAAAGATAACGGTCTGGAGCATATTTTAACATTAATTTGATGATGATTGGTGCTGTTGTCTTGGAGGTATTGTAGTTCAAAGTAGAAAATTTTAAATCTTTATTTTATTTCTTGAAAAACCACATACCTCAAGATTTTACTATAAAAACCCCCCAATATTTATAAACTGTTGGAAAGGTCTCTTTTTTTCCATAACTCATACATACATACTTTATGTCTGCGTCGAATAGCTTAGAAGAACTAAAAAAAATTGTGGTTTTTTACCCTTTTTCTATATAAAACTAGGAATGTGAATCTCCGAAATATTATGACTTATCAACAATTTTGTCTGAAGACTGAAACTTATTTAACACTTAATTCTAACAAAAGCTACTAGATTTAATAAAAATTAACAAAAATAAAACAAAAATATATAATTGGATAAATTTTTTTTTTCAAAAAGTCCCAATTGTGGCAAAAATAAGAACTTCTTCTATCTATTTATGATATCTATACCATTATTGCAAATATGAATTTTTTTCTTATAAATCTTAACAAACAATTTAAAAAAAACTGAAACTACCACAAAACTCAATCATAGTCAAACTTTTCTGTTTTCTTTTTAATAACTAAAATTCAATTCTCTAATAATATAATTTCAAAACACGTCCTTTAAAACAAAAAAAAAATAAAAAAAAAAAAACAAATTTAACAACAAATTAAATACAAAAATTTGAGTCACGAAAACAATTTTGAAATTTTTTTTGTCTGGATATTTGTATTGTTGCTTAACAGTTTTTTTTTTTGTTATTTGTGGAAGATATCATTTTACTGCCAATTCAAAGTATATAATATCTACCTTTGAAGTTATTTCATTTGTCAATGCATACGAAAAAAGTAAACCAGAAAGTGTCTGTGAATTTATTTTGAAATTGGTCAAAATTATCATACAAATTATTATGAGTGTCAGTGTATATAAAAACAATAAAATAAAACCATTTTATGATAATTATAGCCAAGTAATAATAGCAGGATTGAATGAGATTAAAAACCATCGACATGGTATGTTGCAGGCTTCTGTTCTCACTATTAATTCAAAATATTTTATTAAGAATAGCATGTAAAATTATTTTAGAACACTTTAAAAGCATACTACTTTAAGTAACAACTGGCAGGTGACTATCAAATTATTTAAAATATTAAAAGCATTGATCCTGGTGGAAGAGTAACTATTTCTTATTTTCTTAAAATAAGTAAATGATGGTACAATTCAATTAAGTGCAAGTATAATAGAATAATTATTACAAACTTGGATGTATAACATTCGCATAGACATTTAAAGAAGTTCTAAATTGTTTTAAGTTTGAAAGTAGTTCTATAATACTAGCATCGATTTGCAATTATATATAGCCAAACTATTTTAAGAAACATAATGCAAACTAATAATGTTGCCTTCTACAATGTGAGCTTTGACGGCAAGCGTGAAATTATTTTTAAATTGAAGTTGAGCAATGTTCAAAGCTGAAAGTTCAACTACATGTATAACTAATCAACTTTTGTTTTTTTTTCATATTCCTTGCGTTTTTATAGAGAAAACTGAAATACGAGGTGAGTTGGGCGTTAATAAATATTTTTTGAAAGAAACTGAATTAGATTTCATGTTGTTTTATAGTGTTTTTTTCTTTTTTGCTTCAATTATCATTATTTTCGTATGGGTATATTTTTAAACTTAGTCAGCTCCTACGATGCACTAATATTATTACGAGATTTTAATGCCTAAGTAGGATCCCTTACGTGGCCTAATCGGTTCGAGCACACAAGTGTGTTTCAATTACTAATTAAAAAATATAACTAAAAAAAATAGCAAATATAATATTAAAATTTATAATTAATAAAAAATAATGAATATAATTTATACTTTATACAACTAAAAATATTACCTGTATAAATATCTATATCCGTATAAGCGGATGCTGTATAGGATAGTTTCCGGAGGTCACCACGTGGAGGTAATGTAAGCACTTGCTCAGGAACTTGACAGTTGCGCATCTGGGTCAGCGACCGATCAGATGTTACCCTGTCAATCCCAAGCCGGACCATCCACTCATATATCTCATACAAAGAAATAACCAAATAACACAATAAATAAAATTGGACAAACACTAATAATAATTACCCAATTGTCAACAACTGACAAAAGTATGTGACATGACGTACCCAGTAAACATAGTAACGTCAGGCATTTAACGTCCAAAGATGGATAAAATCGCAGCGACAACTTGCAGAGAACATGACGTTGTCTTACCACGTAGGCGCAGATAGAGTTATCAAAGTGGTCTTCTACAGCAGGCCAATCCCCTACAAACAGATTAAAAAATGAAATTAGACATTGCTTCGAAAATAGAAATGATGATGCCATAGTAGCAGCTAGAAATCGAGTACGATGGAAATGTCAAGTCGAAGCCCTATTCTTCCAAGAGGAGTAAGGAAAAAAAAATTTATCTAAAATTAGTTCAACTCAAAGTTGATTTACTACTGTTGTTACAGTGGTGACTAAAATATCTCCAACTCCGGAAATTTCAATATATTTTCTCAAATTATGTTGTCATATATTTTCTATATCACTTTTTTTCTTTTCCATCAAGATTTTAAGCTTAGAGTTTTCATTTTACACTGTATGTACATTTTTTCATCTATATTAAAGAATCCTAATATTTGGCTTTTAGTAGTAAAGATTTTAATCACTACTGCTCTGCTTTGCAAATATTGCATAAAATTTGTCAATGATAGTTGGATACCCTTGTTGATGCTCTGAGTTACTATTAACTTCAGCAACTGAACAGAATAACTCCGAATTCAGTCTATGCTTGTCAAAATCCTCATCCGACAATGATGAACAGCGAATATGAAAATGCTTTTTACATTCTCCCTCACACTGGATGTAATTATTAATTTTTAAATTAATATTCTTGCTGCACCGAAAACCATTTACAAACTTTTTTAATATTTGAGTTTTTTTTTTACGATTTCTGGATTTGACTGATTTCTGGGACGATTCTAGGTCAAATAATATTAACTAATTTTATAATACTAATTAATTCCTTAATTAATATTATTTTAAATTAAAATTTTGTTTTCATATAATTTGTTTTTACAAATTTTTTAACAAGTCATATTGTGGTTTCACTCTAACAGTGAATTATTCAAAATTTACAGGAAACACTCTTTATTTTTCTTTGTTTATTATCATCTTGAAACCTTTATCATACTATTGGTACTATAACTTGGATTAATATCGACCTCGTTCATAATCTTCCTCCATTCTGGCTTGTTTTGGGCAATTATTCTCCATGCATTCATTTAATTTTTTCGAAATCAATTGTGTCTATTCGAGATACGTGTATTTTACAAAATAATTTAGAGACTTTGCTATTTGAAATTTCTTTATATATGTCGTAACGTTAAATTACTCGTTATGGTGTTTCAACTTTTTTAAAAAAAAAATTATTATCAAAAACAAAATATCCAAAACTGCTTCTTTTTCTTTCTTATTCCCCAAAAAATTATACAGCTTTCAATTGTGACATTTCCATTTCTTACGATAAGCTATAACGCATTGATATTTTACCACGTTGAATAATCCCAGCTTCATTTTAATTTAATATTTTTATTTATTGATACAGTTAAGCTACACTGACTGAAAACCAAAATATTATTAAAATGTTAGAAATAACAAATTTTAATACGAAGATAATCCAAAATTTGAATTTATGAAACAAATGTTGAATCTTCTTAAAATTATTCAATTCAAAAATATTAAATAAACCTAATATTATTGATATTATAAAACGTCCCTGAATAAAATATTATTTTAAATATTCTTTGAAGATTTCAAAAATATATTGCATCAAATTTAGAAGAGAATAATGTAGTAAAAATTTTATTAATAAATTTTTCTGATTTTTTTTTGCTTTTTTTTTATATTGTCCAATTGACAATAAATTTGAAAGACTTGTTTCTTGTTTTGAACAAGTTAGTTACTTTTAAAAATAAAAAATAGGAACTATAATTTAGCAAAAAAAGTATTACAAACAAAAAAAAACTAAAGAAATTGAAAACATTCTTTATAGATTAAAGGATTTTTTTGTAAAATTATTTTGTTAAAATAATTCAATTTTGGGAAGAATGCACCCCGAAAGAAACACGTTTTGCAAATTTATTTAAAAGATATTATTTCAAATATTTTTTACGATTTGAATAAGATTGTTTTCAATTTTAATACTTTTGTCATATTATTTTGTAAATCTTAATTTATAATAAACAAGATGAACGAGGGGAGTAAAAAAGCAAGAATAGTTAAATAGTAAATTACAATACAAAAATATTAAAATTTTAACAAATTCTTAAGCCAAAAATAAAAACATGCAAAACGGTGGTGAATACTTAAAACATTTAAAATATTTACAGCATATAAACAAAGGCTATTTCCGAGTAGAGCGACATCGACTCTAAAATAAATTTCTATCACAGACAAATTTTAATAAGGCTTCATAAAAATTCTTTCATTTTAAATAAACACACAAACTTATAGAAAAAAGTATAAAAACGAAAACACAAACAAAAATTTAAAACAAAACATAAAAACAAAAATCAGATCTACTCTTCAAAAATGTGTATAATAAATGTTATATTCATTTGCTTCTGCTATTTCAAAAAAATATATATATAATAAAACATGGTTATAGTCATTCCCTAATTTTCAGTAATATTTGTGACTATAACCGTTTTGTGAATATAGGCGTAGTCAAAAAAATTGCATCTTTATAAACAAAATTCAATTAAATATCTTTCGTATAACAATTTTAAACTTTATTTTATTCATAAATAGCAATTCTCATATTTGTAATAAAGAACAGAAAAAGACAAGTTTTTTGATAAAATAATTCACTTTTCACTTATTTTTCTGTTTTATTAAAAATTGCCGTTATATTTTAATGTGACTATAAATGACATGGATTATATGAACTTATGAAGTTTATTACTTTCTTTAAAAAAAAAATTGTCGACTATAACAGAATTGTGACTACAAACGTTTCTGACTATAAATGAATTAAAATACATACAACAATATTAAAAAAGATGATGACAGTAAAATTGTTGATTAAAAAGCGAATTGTGCCTATAACCGATTTTTACTTTTTACTTAAAAAGTTAAGCAATTTTAATACAATGACAAAATACTAAAAACATAAAAATAAATTGATTTTTTACACTTTTATATTTTTTTTTTCATTTTTAAATCTCTTTTTTAAAGCTTTTAATTAATTTTAATTTAAATTTACTTTAATATTTTACAAAAAAAAATTTTTTTAGTTAATAATACAGAAACATAACTACAACTTAAATTATGTAAAAAAAACATATAATTTTTTCTTTTCTAAGAGTAAGAATTCATTATCAGTCGATCTACCATGAATTTGTTATGTATGAGAGACAAAAAAGAGGTTGAAAAGAGGATTGTTGGTTTACGCGCGTGTAACTGAAACCACAAATATACCTACGGAAAAAAAATAAGATTCATATAAATTGATATGAATCAGTGATGATGTTGATATCCAGGATTTTTTAAATAAAGTTACTACTGTGCAATTGCACAGCTGTAGCCCACTGGTATTTATATTAAAAATATAACTACTATCAGACAATAAAATATGCATTTATCAATGGACATTAATTAATTTATTCTAATTAATTTAAGGAGCTTCATAGAAGAATTTAAATTCAACTCAGATAGCTAAATTAAAGGGAAATTTCTTATGTATATCAGAATAGTAGTCTTGTTTAAATATCATTTAAATTTTTTAGTGTCTATGTCTATTATTTACCGTGTCACACCCAACGAAATAAAGAAATTCTGTTCGGTAGTTCACAGCTTCATTTTCATTGGTAACTGTATCTATTGATTTGTATACATGGATTTGAAATACTCTGCAGTAGCTTCTGATTAATAAAACGAACTGTCACATTTTTTGGAGCTAATTCATAGAGCCGTTTTATATAGTCATAGAATTCTTCAATACTTTGTATGGTTGTACTGATATTTCCTATTTCAATTTTGATATTTAAGTCTTGAAATTTGGCCTTCACCAAGTTATTTATACGAAATAGGTGTAACGGTCGTATTATTTTTGAAAGAGTATCTAAGTGTAAATTTACATGTCTGTAACACAGTCACAGAAAAAAAAGATTAGTTATTCCACTTAAAGAAATAGTACAATTCACCTAAAAAAGTGGTTGAATTTCAGCCTACTATTTTAATTAGTTGCTTTGCTTTTACTATTTTAAATTAGTTGGTTTGATCTTAAAAGTTTAGCTAAAAGAATTAGAAATTTATCTACTCTTTTAGGTGTTTTTTTTTTTTAAAAAAAAAAGATAAAAATCAACTATTGCATTAGGTAATAGTTTAGGTAAAAAAATTCAAAGGTACTAATATATTAGGTAATTTCAATGGCTCTGTTACCTAATTATTTAGTTAAAATCGAGTAAAATGGACTACTATATTAGGTAAATTTAGTAAATTCTGATTATCGATTCAAAAATGGTAATTTTGAATGATAAAAACTTCTACATATCATAAACAATAGGTAGTTTACCACATAACCACAATAGTCCATTTGTGGCTGCAATGAAGTGGGCCCTGAGCCCTTTTCCATATATGATTCTATTTAAACACCATAAATACCATCATCCATTATACCTATATTTAAAAAATTTAAATGAAATTAATTAAGATTTATTTATAATATTTATTTTATTTAATTGTTCAATAGTACATGTATTTATTACAATTAAATGTCAAATTTTTTTGATTACACACTACTTATAATATATGCACATTTACACATTTACATAAAGAAATTCAATTTTAATTACTTTCTATTTATTTAACATATTTATTATAGTTTTATCACTGGATATCTTACATTTGAATTTTTACTTGAACAAATTTCGAATTATTGACAAATATTATATATATATTATTCTGCATTTATCTGGATGTTTGTAAATTCGACGGAACGCTCCAACACATATACAAATTGCATATGTATACAAATGCATATATATACAAATTGCTTTGGTGCTTTTTTTTAACCCCTGTCTACCATGCTGAACCTTTGCAGGAAAAATTGATTGCATGAACTATATTTTTTTAATTTAATGTTAGTCTTCTTCGCAAATAATAAGGAAAAATAATAAATAATAATAATAATATAAATAAAACAAACAACTTTTTTGATTTATAATAATAAGGACTAATAGAAATTTAATCAATAGTTTAATATGGTATAATAACCAAAAGTCAAACAGCATTTAACACAAAAAAAAACATAATTCACTCAAAGGTTATTCTTATTACTTAAAATTATACACAATAATATACATGTGTATCAGCATATTTGTATTGTATAATATTATACATTATACTACTTTATTGCTTCTACCTTTTATTTTTGCCATTATTGTGTGCGTAACTCACTTCACTCAAAAAAAAATATTTTTGTTTTTTTTTTGTTTTTTTTTGCTTTTTTTTATTATTTGCTGTATCTGTATTCTGTATGTTCTGTATGCTCCATTCCAAAAATATTATTTTATTTTCAGTGTTAAGTGTTCACTTTTCACTTCACTGTTCAGGTTCACTGTTCAATCAATAGAACTTGATAGAAGTAGAGTAGGATAATTAACTCTACTTCTACGTCGGATAATAAAACATTGTTTTTTTTAAATTGAAAATTATTGATGAAAATGTTTTTGTATTTTTTGTAAATTTTACCAATTTAGATACAAAATTTTGAATATTTTTTTAAAAATAACACAATACCATAATAACAGTTTATTCATATAGCAAAATAAGATCCCTATACATTATACAAAAGACAAAATTTATATGAAAATAAGATCCCATTTTTAAATTTGCTAATACGGTATAATTTATACTAAATGGAACCCAACTAACGAATTATAACTAAATGGAAGTGAGTACGAGTATAGCATACAAAAATACAAACATTTTATACAAATTTGTTGGTATGGTACTTCTTTTTCTGTTATATAAAAAAAAAAAGATTAGTGTTAGGCCAATATAAACATAAATAAAAATAAATAAAAAGTGATATAAACATAAGTACTGTAATTTTGGAATAAAGAATCTAATGAAAGAAAAAAAGAAACTAGGATTTATTTTGCTTCCGTCATTTATGACGGGTTACAAAGCTAGTAATATTATATATATACAAAAACCTTTTTTAACGCATTGTATATTTTCAAATGCAGATACATCAAAAGGTTCATTAACAATTATTAGTTTATATTTTTTTTTTTACTTATACATATTAATTAAATTTATATATTCGGTTTGAAATTTAATAGCAGAATCAGTTTTCTTAAGTAGTTGAGATGCAAAATTTTATTGAATCTGGACAGCTAAACTGAGATTTAAGTTTTTTCTTGATGTAATAGAACTAGCGTATGATTTTAACTCTTTAATGAAATTAAATTATGAAATATCCATATTCATTTTTTAAATTTAATTACCTTCACTTTTTTAGAAATTATATATATATTGTTTTTTTTAAATAAAACAAAAAAAAACACTTGTAACTATAACTTTTTATATATTTGAAGCCAATTTTATTCATATACCGAACCGATCAACAAAACACGTACAACTAATGTAACTATATAAATTTGAATAAGAAGCTAATTGGAATTTCTTTCTACGCACTAACAGAAAGAAATAGATATATTTTCACTTTTTCTAAATATTATATTTAACTAATGAAATTCGACAATTTAGCTAATGAAATTGACAAATTTTCACATTTGCTAAATACTATATTTAACTACTTTAAATTAGACGATTTAACTAGAGGTTTAGGTAATTCTCATGTTATTACAATAATTATTATTTAGGTAAAAGTATTGGTAAAATTTATTAAAAATTTATAACTATTTCATTTGGCAGCTTACTAAAAGGAATAATCAAATCTTCGAATTTCCTAAATATTGTATTCAACTTTAATTTTAAATTAGACGATTTGGAGATTAAAGAAAAAATTCGAAAAAACTAAAAAAATTGATAAAAGTTCAAATTTTTTAGTTAATTATCCTAAAGTGAAATTAACTAATTTGCTTTAGTTGAAAAGACTGATTTATTTTTTTCTGTGTGGTTGTGGAAATAATTCTGATGGATGCTAAGAGTTATACGGCATCTAACCGAACCAGCCCGAATCTCGACAAACTGTAAAATACGTCTTTGTTTATTTTTGATAGAATATCTATGCTTAAATTTTCATGTCTATAACACAATTGGTTTTTGAAATATTCCTGATGGGTGCTAGAAGTTGTATGGCACCTTGGTATGTAAGCAATAGTGACTTGCACAGAGATCCCTATATAGCAAATGAAATGCAGCAAAGCATTTTTTGACTCGTCTGAAGGGCCATGGTAACGTTGAGGCCACTCGATTGCTAGAAAATCAAAATGATAGAAGATAGAAGAACTAAGCCCATATAGATTTAATACGATAGAATTTCGTAAGCTTTCTCTTTAAGAAAATAACACTAACAATAAATTAATACTTAGTCCGTCGAACTAGTTTTAATGGGATGGTTGTGGTTTAGTCAGCAAAAATCTGACACGCAATGTAAGCTACGGGGCTCATTGTTCCTATGAAGATTCCCACCAATTCACGCACAAAAAAAGTTGTTATTCAATCTAATCATAGTCTAACTAAATATGGTATAATTACTTTAATTTTCTTCAACGTGCGTCATTCATAATTTCCAAATGAACGAATACTCTACAAAATTTTAAAATTCTAAAAATATGCAAACTCTGTATAATTTTTTTTTTAATAAAAATTTTCAATTATTTTAATTTCTTCATACTTCAAATCAAATTCCCTTTCCTATTTACTATATTTAAAGGTTCCAATTGATTGTTGTCCAAAATTATAAAAATGAATAACAAATCAAAAATATTCCATCTTTCTATTTCTTATCATCGACAGACAATAGACACAAATAGAAATTACCCATCAATCAGAAAGTAACTTTTCTTGTTATTTTTTGTTTTATTTTATGATTTTTAATATTAAATTTTAGATAGGCAGTGCCACCGTCCATCCCATCCACCTGTCAAATGAATTTTTTTTTAAAGTATAAAATAAAAGGCAAAGGGAGAATTTTCTTTTGACAGTTTTTAAATACAAACCTACATATTTTTTTTTATTTTAAAGTAAAAGGACACACAAATTAAAAAAAATATTGGAAAGAGAGAAAAGAGTTTCAAAATTATGAAATTGAATTTCATCAGATCCAAATCATCAAATTTTATTAATTAGGAAAAGGCAAAGGAAAAAAAAAAATTAAATTAAGTGTGAAAATTAATTTTTGAGAAATAATTTTTTTTTGTTGTTTTTTGTATTCAAAATTATTTCGGGATATAATAGAATTTCTTATATGTACATATTCAATAGAAAATGTAAAATATACTTTTTATATAATATTCGAATGAAATATAGAAATTTTAATAAAAGCAAAAAATATGTTTGTACCTTTCATTAAATTAAATTCATATTTTGATCAATTTTGATTCTTACGCCATTATCAAAAGATTTTACTTTTTGATTTTATTATTTTAAAATGTTTCACCTAGATTCTACAGGATCTAATGTATATTTGTAAAAATATAATAGAAATTTTATTGTAATTATACTTCTAATACAATACTCATTACTGATATATAGCGATTATAACAAAAAATACAAAACAAAAAATACTCTAAAATCTTCATTTTTCGATGGATTTTCAGTTTCTTCAACTGTTTTACTTGTTTTAATGAATTCTCTAAAAGTTAGTAAAGAAATAAAGACATTTTGAAAAAATTGAAAATATGAAAATTTTCGTGTTTTTTTGTGATGCTAGCTATTCAAAAATTTTGCAAAATTATAAAAATCCAAAAATGCTCTAAAACGTTCATTTTTGGACGGATTTCCAAGGTTCTTCAACTGTTTTACTTGTTTTAATGAATTCTCTAAAAGTTAGTAAAGAAATAAAGACTTTTTGAAAAAATTGAAAATATGAAAATTTTCGTGTTTTTTTGTGATGCTAGCTATTCAAAAATTTTGCAAAATTATAAAAATCCAAAAATGCTCTAAAAACCTCATTTTTGGACGGACTTCCAAGTTTCTTCAATTGTTTTACTTACTTTAATGAATTCTCTAAAAGTTAGTAAAGAAATAAAGACATTTTGAAAAAATTGAAAATATGAAAATTTTCGTGTTTTTTTGTGATGCTAGCTATTCAAAAATTTTGCAAAATTATAAAAATCCAAAAATGCTCTAAAACGTTCATTTTTGGACGGATTTCCAAGGTTCTTCAACTGTTTTACTTGTTTTAATGAATTCTCTAAAAGTTAGTAAAGAAATAAAGACATTTTGAAAAAATTGAAAATATGAAAATTTTCGTGTTTTTTTGTGATGCTAGCTATTCAAAAATTTTGCAAAATTATAAAAATCCAAAAATGCTCTAAAAACCTCATTTTTGGACGGACTTCCAAGTTTCTTCAATTGTTTTACTTACTTTAATGAATTCTCTAAAAGTTAGTAAAGAAATAAAGACATTTTGAAAAAATT
Source organism: Argyra leucocephala (assembly GCA_963942445.1). Classification (NCBI taxonomy): domain Eukaryota; kingdom Metazoa; phylum Arthropoda; class Insecta; order Diptera; family Dolichopodidae; genus Argyra; species Argyra leucocephala. The sequence continues at coordinate 45,047,379 of OZ012678.1, read as the reverse complement.
GAAAATATGAAAATTTTCGTGTTTTTTTGTGATGCTAGCTATTCAAAAATTTTGCAAAATTATAAAAATCCAAAAATGCTCTAAAAACCTCATTTTTGGACGGACTTCCAAGTTTCTTCAATTGTTTTACTTACTTTAATGAATTCTCTAAAAGTTAGTAAAGAAATAAAGACATTTTGAAAAAATTGAAAATCTGAAAATTTTCGTGTTTTTTTGTGATGCTAGCTATTCAAAAATTTTGCAAAATTATAAAAATCCAAAAATGCTCTAAAACGTTCATTTTTGGACGGATTTCCAAGGTTCTTCAACTGTTTTACTTGTTTTAATGAATTCTCTAAAAGTTAGTAAAGAAATAAAGACATTTTGAAAAAATTGAAAATATGAAAATTTTCGTGTTTTTTTGTGATGCTAGCTATTCAAAAATTTTGCAAAATTATAAAAATCCAAAAATGCTCTAAAAACCTCATTTTTGGACGGACTTCCAAGTTTCTTCAATTGTTTTACTTACTTTAATGAATTCTCTAAAAGTTAGTAAAGAAATAAAGACATTTTGAAAAAATTGAAAATCTGAAAATTTTCGTGTTTTTTTGTGATGCTAGCTATTCAAAAATTTTGCAAAATTATAAAAATCCAAAAATGCTCTAAAACGTTAATTTTTGGACGGATTTCCAAGGTTCTTCAACTGTTTTACTTGTTTTAATGAATTCTCTAAAAGTTAGTAAAGAAATAAAGACATTTTGAAAAAATTGAAAATATGAAAATTTTCGTGTTTTTTTGTGATGCTAGCTATTCAAAAATTTTGCAAAATTATAAAAATCCAAAAATGCTCTAAAACGTTCATTTTTGGACGGATTTCCAAGTTTCTTCAACTGTTTTACTTGTTTTAATGAATTCTCTAAAAGTTAGTAAAGAAATAAAGACATTTTGAAAAAATTGAAAATCTGAAAATTTTCGTGTTTTTTTGTGATGCTAGCTATTCAAAAATTTTGCAAAATTATAAAAATCCAAAAATGCTCTAAAACGTTCATTTTTGGACGGATTTCCAAGGTTCTTCAACTGTTTTACTTGTTTTAATGAATTCTCTAAAAGTTAGTAAAGAAATAAAGACATTTTGAAAAAATTGAAAATCTGAAAATTTTCGTGTTTTTTTGTGATGCTAGCTATTCAAAAATTTTGCAAAATTATAAAAATCCAAAAATGCTCTAAAACGTTCATTTTTGGACGGATTTCCAAGGTTCTTCAACTGTTTTACTTGTTTTAATGAATTCTCTAAAAGTTAGTAAAGAAATAAAGACATTTTGAAAAAATTGAAAATCTGAAAATTTTCGTGTTTTTTTGTGATGCTAGCTATTCAAAAATTTTGCAAAATTATAAAAATCCAAAAATGCTCTAAAACGTTCATTTTTGGACGGATTTCCAAGGTTCTTCAACTGTTTTACTTGTTTTAATGAATTCTCTAAAAGTTAGTAAAGAAATAAAGACATTTTGAAAAAATTGAAAATCTGAAAATTTTCGTGTTTTTTTGTGATGCTAGCTATTCAAAAATTTTGCAAAATTATAAAAATCCAAAAATGCTCTAAAACGTTCATTTTTGGACGGATTTCCAAGGTTCTTCAACTGTTTTATTTGTTTTAATGAATTCTCTAAAAGTTAGTAAAGAAATAAAGACATTTTGAAAAAATTGAAAATCTGAAAATTTTCGTGTTTTTTTGTGATGCTAGCTATTCAAAAATTTTGCACAATTATAAAAATCCAAAAATGCTCTAAAACGTTCATTTTTGGACGGATTTCCAAGTTTCTTCAACTGTTTTACTTGTTTTAATGAATTCTCTAAAAGTTAGTAAAGAAATAAAGACATTTTGAAAAAATTGAAAATATGAAAATTTTCGTGTTTTTTTGTGATGCTAGAGCTATTCAAAAATTTTGCAAAATTATAAAAATCCAAAAATGCTCTAAAACGTTCATTTTTGGACGGATTTCCAAGTTTCTTCAACTGTTTTACTTGTTTTAATGAATTCTCTAAAAGTTAGTAAAGAAATAAAGACATTTTGAAAAAATTGAAAATATGAAAATTTTCGTGTTTTTTTGTGATGCTAGAGCTATTCAAAAATTTTGCAAAATTATAAAAATCCAAAAATGCTCTAAAACGTTCATTTTTGGACGGATTTCCAAGTTTCTTCAACTGTTTTACTTGTTTTAATGAATTCTCTAAAAGTTAGTAAAGAAATAAAGACATTTTGAAAAAATTGAAAATCTGAAAATTTTCGTGTTTTTTTGTGATGCTAGCTATTCAAAAATTTTGCACAATTATAAAAATCCAAAAATGCTCTAAAACGTTCATTTTTGGACGGATTTCCAAGTTTCTTCAACTGTTTTACTTGTTTTAATGAATTCTCTAAAAGTTAGTAAAGAAATAAAGACATTTTGAAAAAATTGAAAATCTGAAAATTTTCGTGTTTTTTTGTGATGCTAGCTATTCAAAAATTTTGCAAAATTATAAAAATCCAAAAATGCTCTAAAACGTTCATTTTTGGACGGATTTCCAAGGTTCTTCAACTGTTTTACTTGTTTTAATGAATTCTCTAAAAGTTAGTAAAGAAATAAAGACATTTTGAAAAAATTGAAAATCTGAAAATTTTCGTGTTTTTTTGTGATGCTAGCTATTTAAAAATTTTGCACAATTATAAAAATCCAAAAATGCTCTAAAACGTTCATTTTTGGACGGATTTCCAAGTTTCTTCAACTGTTTTACTTGTTTTAATGAATTCTCTAAAAGTTAGTAAAGAAATAAAGACATTTTGAAAAAATTGAAAATATGAAAATTTTCGTGTTTTTTTGTGATGCTAGCTATTCAAAAATTTTGCACAATTATAAAAATCCAAAAATGCTCTAAAACGTTCATTTTTGGACGGATTTCCAAGTTTCTTCAACTGTTTTACTTGTTTTAATGAATTCTCTAAAAGTTAGTAAAGAAATAAAGACATTTTGAAAAAATTGAAAATCTGAAAATTTTCGTGTTTTTTTGTGATGCTAGCTATTCAAAAATTTTGCAAAATTATAAAAATCCAAAAATGCTCTAAAACGTTCATTTTTGGACGGATTTCCAAGTTTCTTCAACTGTTTTACTTGTTTTAATGAATTCTCTAAAAGTTAGTAAAGAAATAAAGACATTTTGAAAAAATGAAAATCTGAAAATTTTCGTGTTTTTTTGTGATGCTAGCTATTCAAAAATTTTGCAAAATTATAAAAATCCAAAAATGCTCTAAAACGTTCATTTTTGGACGGATTTCCAAGGTTCTTCAAATGTTTTACTTGTTTTAATGAATTCTCTAAAAGTTAGTAAAGAAATAAAGACATTTTGAAAAAATTGAAAATCTGAAAATTTTCGTGTTTTTTTGTGATGCTAGCTATTCAAAAATTTTGCACAATTATAAAAATCCAAAAATGCTCTAAAACGTTCATTTTTGGACGGATTTCCAAGTTTCTTCAACTGTTTTACTTGTTTTAATGAATTCTCTAAAAGTTAGTAAAGAAATAAAGACATTTTGAAAAAATTGAAAATCTGAAAATTTTCGTGTTTTTTTGTGATGCTAGCTATTCAAAAATTTTGCAAAATTATAAAAATCCAAAAATGCTCTAAAACGTTCATTTTTGGACGGATTTCCAAGGTTCTTCAACTGTTTTACTTGTTTTAATGAATTCTCTAAAAGTTAGTAAAGAAATAAAGACATTTTGAAAAAATTGAAAATCTGAAAATTTTCGTGTTTTTTTGTGATGCTAGCTATTCAAAAATTTTGCAAAATTATAAAAATCCAAAAATGCTCTAAAACGTTCATTTTTGGACGGATTTCCAAGGTTCTTCAACTGTTTTACTTGTTTTAATGAATTCTCTAAAAGTTAGTAAAGAAATAAAGACATTTTGAAAAAATTGAAAATCTGAAAATTTTCGTGTTTTTTTGTGATGCTAGCTATTCAAAAATTTTGCAAAATTATAAAAATCCAAAAATGCTCTAAAACGTTCATTTTTGGACGGATTTCCAAGTTTCTTCAACTGTTTTACTTGTTTTAATGAATTCTCTAAAAGTTAGTAAAGAAATAAAGACATTTTGAAAAAATTGAAAATCTGAAAATTTTCGTGTTTTTTTGTGATGCTAGCTATACAAAAATTTTGCAAAATTATAAAAATCCAAAAATGCTCTAAAACGTTCATTTTTGGACGGATTTCCAAGGTTCTTCAACTGTTTTACTTGTTTTAATGAATTCTCTAAAAGTTAGTAAAGAAATAAAGACATTTTGAAAAAATTGAAAATCTGAAAATTTTCGTGTTTTTTTGTGATGCTAGCTATTCAAAAATTTTGCACAATTATAAAAATCCAAAAATGCTCTAAAACGTTCATTTTTGGACGGATTTCCAAGTTTCTTCAACTGTTTTACTTGTTTTAATGAATTCTCTAAAAGTTAGTAAAGAAATAAAGACATTTTGAAAAAATTGAAAATCTGAAAATTTTCGTGTTTTTTTGTGATGCTAGCTATTCAAAAATTTTGCACAATTATAAAAATCCAAAAATGCTCTAAAACGTTCATTTTTGGACGGATTTCCAAGTTTCTTCAACTGTTTTACTTGTTTTAATGAATTCTCTAAAAGTTAGTAAAGAAATAAAGACATTTTGAAAAAATTGAAAATATGAAAATTTTCGTGTTTTTTTGTGATGCTAGAGCTATTCAAAAATTTTGCAAAATTATAAAAATCCAAAAATGCTCTAAAACGTTCATTTTTGGACGGATTTCCAAGGTTCTTCAACTGTTTTACTTGTTTTAATGAATTCTCTAAAAGTTAGTAAAGAAATAAAGACATTTTGAAAAAATTGAAAATATGAAAATTTTCGTGTTTTTTTGTGATGCTAGAGCTATTCAAAAATTTTGCAAAATTATAAAAATCCAAAAATGCTCTAAAACGTTCATTTTTGGACGGATTTCCAAGTTTCTTCAACTGTTTTACTTGTTTTAATGAATTCTCTAAAAGTTAGTAAAGAAATAAAGACATTTTGAAAAAATTGAAAATCTGAAAATTTTCGTGTTTTTTTGTGATGCTAGCTATACAAAAATTTTGCAAAATTATAAAAATCCAAAAATGCTCTAAAACGTTCATTTTTGGACGGATTTCCAAGGTTCTTCAACTGTTTTACTTGTTTTAATGAATTCTCTAAAAGTTAGTAAAGATATAAAGACATTTTGAAAAAATTGAAAATCTGAAAATTTTCGTGTTTTTTTGTGATGCTATTCAAAAATTTTGCACAATTATAAAAATCCAAAAATGCTCTAAAACGTTCATTTTTGGACGGATTTCCAAGTTTCTTCAACTGTTTTACTTGTTTTAATGAATTCTCTAAAAGTTAGTAAAGAAATAAAGACATTTTGAAAAAATTGAAAATCTGAAAATTTTCGTGTTTTTTTTGTGATGCTAGCTATTCAAAAATTTTGCAAAATTATAAAAATCCAAAAATGCTCTAAAACGTTCATTTTTGGACGGATTTCCAAGGTTCTTCAACTGTTTTACTTGTTTTAATGAATTCTCTAAAAGTTAGTAAAGAAATAAAGACATTTTGAAAAAATTGAAAATCTGAAAATTTTCGTGTTTTTTTGTGATGCTAGCTATTCAAAAATTTTGCACAATTATAAAAATCCAAAAATGCTCTAAAACGTTCATTTTTGGACGGATTTCCAAGTTTCTTCAACTGTTTTACTTGTTTTAATGAATTCTCTAAAAGTTAGTAAAGAAATAAAGACATTTTGAAAAAATTGAAAATCTGAAAATTTTCGTGTTTTTTTGTGATGCTAGCTATTCAAAAATTTTGCAAAATTATAAAAATCCAAAAATGCTCTAAAACGTTCATTTTTGGACGGATTTCCAAGGTTCTTCAACTGTTTTACTTGTTTTAATGAATTCTCTAAAAGTTAGTAAAGAAATAAAGACATTTTGAAAAAATTGAAAATCTGAAAATTTTCGTGTTTTTTTGTGATGCTAGCTATTCAAAAATTTTGCAAAATTATAAAAATCCAAAAATGCTCTAAAACGTTCATTTTTGGACGGATTTCCAAGGTTCTTCAACTGTTTTACTTGTTTTAATGAATTCTCTAAAAGTTAGTAAAGAAATAAAGACATTTTGAAAAAATTGAAAATCTGAAAATTTTCGTGTTTTTTTGTGATGCTAGCTATTCAAAAATTTTGCAAAATTATAAAAATCCAAAAATGCTCTAAAACGTTCATTTTTGGACGGATTTCCAAGGTTCTTCAACTGTTTTACTTGTTTTAATGAATTCTCTAAAAGTTAGTAAAGAAATAAAGACATTTTGAAAAAATTGAAAATCTGAAAATTTTCGTGTTTTTTTGTGATGCTAGCTATTCAAAAATTTTGCAAAATTATAAAAATCCAAAAATGCTCTAAAACGTTCATTTTTGGACGGATTTCCAAGTTTCTTCAACTGTTTTACTTGTTTTAATGAATTCTCTAAAAGTTAGTAAAGAAATAAAGACATTTTGAAAAAATTGAAAATCTGAAAATTTTCGTGTTTTTTTGTGATGCTAGCTATTCAAAAATTTTGCAAAATTATAAAAATCCAAAAATGCTCTAAAACGTTCATTTTTGGACGGATTTCCAAGGTTCTTCAACTGTTTTACTTGTTTTAATGAATTCTCTAAAAGTTAGTAAAGAAATAAAGACATTTTGAAAAAATTGAAAATCTGAAAATTTTCGTGTTTTTTTGTGATGCTAGCTATTCAAAAATTTTGCAAAATTATAAAAATCCAAAAATGCTCTAAAACGTTCATTTTTGGACGGATTTCCAAGGTTCTTCAACTGTTTCACTTGTTTTAATGAATTCTCTAAAAGTTAGTAAAGAAATAAAGACATTTTGAAAAAATTGAAAATCTGAAAATTTTCGTGTTTTTTTGTGATGCTAACTATTCAAAAATTTTGCAAAATTATAAAAATCCAAAAATGCTCTAAAACGTTCATTTTTGGACGGATTTCCAAGGTTCTTCAACTGTTTTACTTGTTTTAATGAATTCTCTAAAAGTTAGTAAAGAAATAAAGACATTTTGAAAAAATTGAAAATCTGAAAATTTTCGTGTTTTTTTGTGATGCTAGCTATTCAAAAATTTTGCAAAATTATAAAAATCCAAAAATGCTCTAAAACGTTCATTTTTGGACGGATTTCCAAGGTTCTTCAACTGTTTTACTTGTTTTAATGAATTCTCTAAAAGTTAGTAAAGAAATAAAGACATTTTGAAAAAATTGAAAATCTGAAAATTTTCGTGTTTTTTTGTGATGCTAGCTATTCAAAAATTTTGCAAAATTATAAAAATCCAAAAATGCTCTAAAACGTTCATTTTTGGACGGATTTCCAAGTTTCTTCAACTGTTTTACTTGTTTTAATGAATTCTCTAAAAGTTAGTAAAGAAATAAAGACATTTTGAAAAAATTGAAAATCTGAAAATTTTCGTGTTTTTTTGTGATGCTAGCTATTCAAAAATTTTGCACAATTATAAAAATCCAAAAATGCTCTAAAACGTTCATTTTTGGACGGATTTCCAAGTTTCTTCAACTGTTTTACTTGTTTTAATGAATTCTCTAAAAGTTAGTAAAGAAATAAAGACATTTTGAAAAAATTGAAAATCTGAAAATTTTCGTGTTTTTTTGTGATGCTAGCTATTCAAAAATTTTGCACAATTATAAAAATCCAAAAATGCTCTAAAACGTTCATTTTTGGACGGATTTCCAAGTTTCTTCAACTGTTTTACTTGTTTTAATGAATTCTCTAAAAGTTAGTAAAGAAATAAAGACATTTTGAAAAAATTGAAAATCTGAAAATTTTCGTGTTTTTTTGTGATGCTAGCTATTCAAAAATTTTGCACAATTATAAAAATCCAAAAATGCTCTAAAACGTTCATTTTTGGACGGATTTCCAAGGTTCTTCAACTGTTTTACTTGTTTTAATGAATTCTCTAAAAGTTAGTAAAGAAATAAAGACATTTTGAAAAAATTGAAAATCTGAAATTTTCGTGTTTTTTTTGTGATGCTAGCTATTCAAAAATTTTGCAAAATTATAAAAATCCAAAAATGCTCTAAAACGTTCATTTTTGGACGGATTTCCAAGGTTCTTCAACTGTTTTACTTGTTTTAATGAATTCTCTAAAAGTTAGTAAAGAAATAAAGACATTTTGAAAAAATTGAAAATCTGAAAATTTTCGTGTTTTTTTGTGATGCTAGCTATTCAAAAATTTTGCAAAATTATAAAAATCCAAAAATGCTCTAAAACGTTCATTTTTGGACGGATTTCCAAGTTTCTTCAACTGTTTTACTTGTTTTAATGAATTCTCTAAAAGTTAGTAAAGAAATAAAGACATTTTGAAAAAATTGAAAATCTGAAAATTTTCGTGTTTTTTTGTGATGCTAGCTATTCAAAAATTTTGCAAAATTATAAAAATCCAAAAATGCTCTAAAACGTTCATTTTTGGACGGATTTCCAAGGTTCTTCAACTGTTTTACTTGTTTTAATGAATTCTCTAAAAGTTAGTAAAGAAATAAAGACATTTTGAAAAAATTGAAAATCTGAAAATTTTCGTGTTTTTTTGTGATGCTAGCTATTCAAAAATTTTGCAAAATTATAAAAATCCAAAAATGCTCTAAAACGTTCATTTTTGGACGGATTTCCAAGGTTCTTCAACTGTTTTACTTGTTTTAATGAATTCTCTAAAAGTTAGTAAAGAAATAAAGACATTTTGAAAAAATTGAAAATCTGAAAATTTTCGTGTTTTTTTGTGATGCTAGCTATTCAAAAATTTTGCAAAATTATAAAAATCCAAAAATGCTCTAAAAACCTCATTTTTGGACGGACTTCCAAGTTTCTTCAATTGTTTTACTTACTTTAATGAATTCTCTAAAAGTTAGTAAAGAAATAAAGACATTTTGAAAAAATTGAAAATCTGAAAATTTTCGTGTTTTTTTGTGATGCTAGCTATACAAAAATTTTGCAAAATTATAAAAATCCAAAAATGCTCTAAAACGTTCATTTTTTGACGGATTTCCAAGGTTCTTCAACTGTTTTACTTGTTTTAATGAATTCTCTAAAAGTTAGTAAAGAAATAAAGACATTTTGAAAAAATTGAAAATATGAAAATTTTCGTGTTTTTTTGTGATGCTAGCTATTCAAAAATTTTGCACAATTATAAAAATCCAAAAATGCTCTAAAACGTTCATTTTTGGACGGATTTCCAAGGTTCTTCAACTGTTTTACTTGTTTTAATGAATTCTCTAAAAGTTAGTAAAGAAATAAAGACATTTTGAAAAAATTGAAAATCTGAAAATTTTCGTGTTTTTTTGTGATGCTAGCTATTCAAAAATTTTGCAAAATTATAAAAATCCAAAAAATGCTCTAAAACGTTCATTTTTGGACGGATTTCCAAGGTTCTTCAACTGTTTTACTTGTTTTAATGAATTCTCTAAAAGTTAGTAAAGAAATAAAGACTTTTTGAAAAAATTGAAAATCTGAAAATTTTCGTGTTTTTTTGTGATGCTAGCTATTCAAAAATTTTGCACAATTATAAAAATCCAAAAATGCTCTAAAAACCTCATTTTTGGACGGACTTCCAAGTTTCTTCAATTGTTTTACTTGTTTTAATGAATTCTCTAAAAGTTAGTAAAGAAATAAAGACATTTTGAAAAAATTGAAAATCTGAAAATTTTCGTGTTTTTTTGTGATGCTAGCTATTCAAAAATTTTGCAAAATTATAAAAATCCAAAAATGCTCTAAAACGTTCATTTTTGGACGGATTTCCAAGGTTCTTCAACTGTTTTACTTGTTTTAATGAATTCTCTAAAAGTTAGTAAAGAAATAAAGACATTTTGAAAAAATTGAAAATCTGAAAATTTTCGTGTTTTTTTGTGATGCTAGCTATTCAAAAATTTTGCAAAATTATAAAAATCCAAAAATGCTCTAAAACGTTCATTTTTGGACGGATTTCCAAGGTTCTTCAACTGTTTTACTTGTTTTAATGAATTCTCTAAAAGTTAGTAAAGAAATAAAGACATTTTGAAAAAATTGAAAATATGAAAATTTTCGTGTTTTTTTGTGATGCTAGCTATTCAAAAATTTTGCAAAATTATAAAAATCCAAAAATGCTCTAAAAACCTCATTTTTGGACGGACTTCCAAGTTTCTTCAATTGTTTTACTTACTTTAATGAATTCTCTAAAAGTTAGTAAAGAAATAAAGACATTTTGAAAAAATTGAAAATCTGAAAATTTTCGTGTTTTTTTGTGATGCTAGCTATTCAAAAATTTTGCAAAATTATAAAAATCCAAAAATGCTCTAAAACGTTCATTTTTGGACGGATTTCCAAGGTTCTTCAACTGTTTTACTTGTTTTAATGAATTCTCTAAAAGTTAGTAAAGAAATAAAGACTTTTTGAAAAAATTGAAAATCTGAAAATTTTCGTGTTTTTTTGTGATGCTAGCTATTCAAAAATTTTGCACAATTATAAAAATCCAAAAATGCTCTAAAAACCTCATTTTTGGACGGACTTCCAAGTTTCTTCAATTGTTTTACTTGTTTTAATGAATTCTCTAAAAGTTAGTAAAGAAATAAAGACATTTTGAAAAAATTGAAAATCTGAAAATTTTCGTGTTTTTTTGTGATGCTAGCTATTCAAAAATTTTGCAAAATTATAAAAATCCAAAAATGCTCTAAAACGTTCATTTTTGGACGGATTTCCAAGGTTCTTCAACTGTTTTACTTGTTTTAATGAATTCTCTAAAAGTTAGTAAAGAAATAAAGACATTTTGAAAAAATTGAAAATCTGAAAATTTTCGTGTTTTTTTGTGATGCTAGCTATTCAAAAATTTTGCAAAATTATAAAAATCCAAAAATGCTCTAAAACGTTCATTTTTGGACGGATTTCCAAGGTTCTTCAACTGTTTTACTTGTTTTAATGAATTCTCTAAAAGTTAGTATAGAAATAAAGACTTTTTGAAAAAATTGAAAATCTGAAAATTTTCGTGTTTTTTTGTGATGCTAGCTATTCAAAAATTTTGCACAATTATAAAAATCCAAAAATGCTCTAAAAACCTCATTTTTGGACGGACTTCCAAGTTTCTTCAATTGTTTTACTTGTTTTAATGAATTCTCTAAAAGTTAGTAAAGAAATAAAGACATTTTGAAAAAATTGAAAATCTGAAAATTTTCGTGTTTTTTTGTGATGCTAGCTATTCAAAAATTTTGCAAAATTATAAAAATCCAAAAATGCTCTAAAACGTTCATTTTTGGACGGATTTCCAAGGTTCTTCAACTGTTTTACTTGTTTTAATGAATTCTCTAAAAGTTAGTAAAGAAATAAAGACATTTTGAAAAAATTGAAAATCTGAAAATTTTCGTGTTTTTTTGTGATGCTAGCTATTCAAAAATTTTGCAAAATTATAAAAATCCAAAAATGCTCTAAAACGTTCATTTTTGGACGGATTTCCAAGGTTCTTCAACTGTTTTACTTGTTTTAATGAATTCTCTAAAAGTTAGTAAAGAAATAAAGACATTTTGAAAAAATTGAAAATCTGAAAATTTTCGTGTTTTTTTGTGATGCTAGCTATTCAAAAATTTTGCAAAATTATAAAAATCCAAAAATGCTCTAAAACGTTCATTTTTGGACGGATTTCCAAGGTTCTTCAACTGTTTTACTTGTTTTAATGAATTCTCTAAAAGTTAGTAAAGAAATAAAGACATTTTGAAAAAATTGAAAATCTGAAAATTTTCGTGTTTTTTTGTGATGCTAGCTATTCAAAAATTTTGCAAAATTATAAAAATCCAAAAATGCTCTAAAAACCTCATTTTTGGACGGACTTCCAAGTTTCTTCAATTGTTTTACTTACTTTAATGAATTCTCTAAAAGTTAGTAAAGAAATAAAGACATTTTGAAAAAATTGAAAATCTGAAAATTTTCGTGTTTTTTTGTGATGCTAGCTATTCAAAAATTTTGCACAATTATAAAAATCCAAAAATGCTCTAAAAACCTCATTTTTGGACGGACTTCCAAGTTTCTTCAATTGTTTTACTTACTTTAATGAATTCTCTAAAAGTTAGTAAAGAAATAAAGACATTTTGAAAAAATTGAAAATCTGAAAATTTTCGTGTTTTTTTGTGATGCTAGCTATTCAAAAATTTTGCAAAATTATAAAAATCCAAAAATGCTCTAAAACGTTCATTTTTGGACGGATTTCCAAGGTTCTTCAACTGTTTTACTTGTTTTAATGAATTCTCTAAAAGTTAGTAAAGAAATAAAGACATTTTGAAAAAATTGAAAATATGAAAATTTTCGTGTTTTTTTGTGATGCTAGCTATTCAAAAATTTTGCAAAATTATAAAAATCCAAAAATGCTCTAAAAACCTCATTTTTGGACGGACTTCCAAGTTTCTTCAATTGTTTTACTTACTTTAATGAATTCTCTAAAAGTTAGTAAAGAAATAAAGACATTTTGAAAAAATTGAAAATCTGAAAATTTTCGTGTTTTTTTGTGATGCTAGCTATTCAAAAATTTTGCACAATTATAAAAATCCAAAAATGCTCTAAAAACCTCATTTTTGGACGGACTTCCAAGTTTCTTCAATTGTTTTACTTACTTTAATGAATTCTCTAAAAGTTAGTAAAGAAATAAAGACATTTTGAAAAAATTGAAAATCTGAAAATTTTCGTGTTTTTTTGTGATGCTAGCTATTCAAAAATTTTGCAAAATTATAAAAATCCAAAAATGCTCTAAAACGTTCATTTTTGGACGGATTTCCAAGGTTCTTCAACTGTTTTACTTGTTTTAATGAATTCTCTAAAAGTTAGTAAAGAAATAAAGACATTTTGAAAAAATTGAAAATATGAAAATTTTCGTGTTTTTTTGTGATGCTAGCTATTCAAAAATTTTGCAAAATTATAAAAATCCAAAAATGCTCTAAAACGTTCATTTTTGGACGGATTTCCAAGGTTCTTCAACTGTTTTACTTGTTTTAATGAATTCTCTAAAAGTTAGTAAAGAAATAAAGACATTTTGAAAAAATTGAAAATCTGAAAATTTTCGTGTTTTTTTGTGATGCTAGCTATTCAAAAATTTTGCAAAATTATAAAAATCCAAAAATGCTCTAAAACGTTCATTTTTGGACGGATTTCCAAGGTTCTTCAACTGTTTTACTTGTTTAATGAATTCTCTAAAAGTTAGTAAAGAAATAAAGACTTTTTGAAAAAATTGAAAATCTGAAAATTTTCGTGTTTTTTTGTGATGCTAGCTATTCAAAAATTTTGCACAATTATAAAAATCCAAAAATGCTCTAAAAACCTCATTTTTGGACGGACTTCCAAGTTTCTTCAATTGTTTTACTTGTTTTAATGAATTCTCTAAAAGTTAGTAAAGAAATAAAGACATTTTGAAAAAATTGAAAATCTGAAAATTTTCGTGTTTTTTTGTGATGCTAGCTATTCAAAAATTTTGCAAAATTATAAAAATCCAAAAATGCTCTAAAACGTTCATTTTTGGACGGATTTCCAAGGTTCTTCAACTGTTTTACTTGTTTTAATGAATTCTCTAAAAGTTAGTAAAGAAATAAAGACATTTTGAAAAAATTGAAAATCTGAAAATTTTCGTGTTTTTTTGTGATGCTAGCTATTCAAAAATTTTGCAAAATTATAAAAATCCAAAAATGCTCTAAAACGTTCATTTTTGGACGGATTTCCAAGGTTCTTCAACTGTTTTACTTGTTTTAATGAATTCTCTAAAAGTTAGTAAAGAAATAAAGACATTTTGAAAAAATTGAAAATCTGAAAATTTTCGTGTTTTTTTGTGATGCTAGCTATTCAAAAATTTTGCAAAATTATAAAAATCCAAAAATGCTCTAAAACGTTCATTTTTGGACGGATTTCCAAGGTTCTTCAACTGTTTTACTTGTTTTAATGAATTCTCTAAAAGTTAGTATAGAAATAAAGACTTTTTGAAAAAATTGAAAATCTGAAAATTTTCGTGTTTTTTTGTGATGCTAGCTATTCAAAAATTTTGCACAATTATAAAAATCCAAAAATGCTCTAAAAACCTCATTTTTGGACGGACTTCCAAGTTTCTTCAATTGTTTTACTTGTTTTAATGAATTCTCTAAAAGTTAGTAAAGAAATAAAGACATTTTGAAAAAATTGAAAATCTGAAAATTTTCGTGTTTTTTTGTGATGCTAGCTATTCAAAAATTTTGCAAAATTATAAAAATCCAAAAATGCTCTAAAACGTTCATTTTTGGACGGATTTCCAAGGTTCTTCAACTGTTTTACTTGTTTTAATGAATTCTCTAAAAGTTAGTAAAGAAATAAAGACATTTTGAAAAAATTGAAAATCTGAAAATTTTCGTGTTTTTTTGTGATGCTAGCTATTCAAAAATTTTGCAAAATTATAAAAATCCAAAAATGCTCTAAAACGTTCATTTTTGGACGGATTTCCAAGGTTCTTCAACTGTTTTACTTGTTTTAATGAATTCTCTAAAAGTTAGTAAAGAAATAAAGACATTTTGAAAAAATTGAAAATCTGAAAATTTTCGTGTTTTTTTGTGATGCTAGCTATTCAAAAATTTTGCAAAATTATAAAAATCCAAAAATGCTCTAAAAACCTCATTTTTGGACGGACTTCCAAGTTTCTTCAATTGTTTTACTTACTTTAATGAATTCTCTAAAAGTTAGTAAAGAAATAAAGACATTTTGAAAAAATTGAAAATCTGAAAATTTTCGTGTTTTTTTGTGATGCTAGCTATACAAAAATTTTGCAAAATTATAAAAATCCAAAAATGCTCTAAAACGTTCATTTTTGGACGGATTTCCAAGGTTCTTCAACTGTTTTACTTGTTTTAATGAATTCTCTAAAAGTTAGTAAAGAAATAAAGACTTTTTGAAAAAATTGAAAATCTGAAAATTTTCGTGTTTTTTTGTGATGCTAGCTATTCAAAAATTTTGCACAATTATAAAAATCCAAAAATGCTCTAAAAACCTCATTTTTGGACGGACTTCCAAGTTTCTTCAATTGTTTTACTTGTTTTAATGAATTCTCTAAAAGTTAGTAAAGAAATAAAGACATTTGAAAAAATTGAAAATCTGAAAATTTTCGTGTTTTTTTTGTGATGCTAGCTATTCAAAAATTTTGCAAAATTATAAAAATCCAAAAATGCTCTAAAACGTTCATTTTTGGACGGATTTCCAAGGTTCTTCAACTGTTTTACTTGTTTTAATGAATTCTCTAAAAGTTAGTAAAGAAATAAAGACATTTTGAAAAAATTGAAAATCTGAAAATTTTCGTGTTTTTTTGTGATGCTAGCTATTCAAAAATTTTGCAAAATTATAAAAATCCAAAAATGCTCTAAAAACCTCATTTTTGGACGGACTTCCAAGTTTCTTCAATTGTTTTACTTACTTTAATGAATTCTCTAAAAGTTAGTAAAGAAATAAAGACATTTTGAAAAAATTGAAAATCTGAAAATTTTCGTGTTTTTTGTGATGCTAGCTATACAAAAATTTTGCAAAATTATAAAAATCCAAAAATGCTCTAAAACGTTCATTTTTGGAGGGATTTCCAAGGTTCTTCAACTGTTTTACTTGTTTTAATGAATTCTCTAAAAGTTAGTAAAGAAATAAAGACATTTTGAAAAAATTGAAAATATGAAAATTTTCGTGTTTTTTTGTGATGCTAGCTATTCAAAAATTTTGCAAAATTATAAAAATCCAAAAATGCTCTAAAAACCTCATTTTTGGACGGACTTCCAAGTTTCTTCAATTGTTTTACTTACTTTAATGAATTCTCTAAAAGTTAGTAAAGAAATAAAGACATTTTGAAAAAATTGAAAATCTGAAAATTTTCGTGTTTTTTTGTGATGCTAGCTATTCAAAAATTTTGCAAAATTATAAAAATCCAAAAATGCTCTAAAAACCTCATTTTTGGACGGACTTCCAAGTTTCTTCAATTGTTTTACTTACTTTAATGAATTCTCTAAAAGTTAGTAAAAGAAATAAAGACATTTTGAAAAAATTGAAAATATGAAAATTTTCGTGTTTTTTTGTGATGCTAGCTATTCAAAAATTTTGCAAAATTATAAAAATCCAAAAATGCTCTAAAAACCTCATTTTTGGACGGATTTCCAAGGTTCTTCAACTGTTTTACTTGTTTTAATGAATTCTCTAAAAGTTAGTAAAGAAATAAAGACATTTTGAAAAAATTGAAAATCTGAAAATTTTCGTGTTTTTTTGTGATGCTAGCTATTCAAAAATTTTGCAAAATTATAAAAATCCAAAAATGCTCTAAAACGTTCATTTTTGGACGGATTTCCAAGGTTCTTCAACTGTTTTACTTGTTTTAATGAATTCTCTAAAAGTTAGTAAAGAAATAAAGACATTTTGAAAAAATTGAAAATCTGAAAATTTTCGTGTTTTTTTGAAAAATTTTGCAAAATTATAAAAATCCAAAAATGCTCTAAAACGTTCATTTTTGGACGGATTTCCAAGGTTCTTCAACTGTTTTACTTGTTTTAATGAATTCTCTAAAAGTTAGTAAAGAAATAAAGACATTTTGAAAAAATTGAAAATCTGAAAATTTCGTGTTTTTTTGAAAAATTTTGCAAAATTATAAAAATCCAAAAATGCTCTAAAACGTTCATTTTTGGACGGATTTCCAAGGTTCTTCAACTGTTTTACTTGTTTTAATGAATTCTCTAAAAGTTAGTAAAGAAATAAAGACATTTTGAAAAAATTGAAAATCTGAAAATTTTCGTGTTTTTTTGAAAAATTTTGCAAAATTATAAAAATTCAAAAATGCTCTAAAACGTTCATTTTTGGACGGATTTCCAAGGTTCTTCAACTGTTTTACTTGTTTTAATGAATTCTCTAAAAGTTAGTAAAGAAATAAAGACATTTTGAAAAAATTGAAAATCTGAAAATTTTCGTGTTTTTTTGTGATGCTAGCTATTCAAAAATTTTGCACAATTATAAAAATCCAAAAATGCTCTAAAACGTTCATTTTTGGACGGATTTCCAAGTTTCTTCAACTGTTTTACTTGTTTTAATGAATTCTCTAAAAGTTAGTAAAGAAATAAAGACATTTTGAAAAAATTGAAAATCTGAAAATTTTCGTGTTTTTTTGTGATGCTAGCTATTCAAAAATTTTGCAAAATTATAAAAATCCAAAAATGCTCTAAAACGTTCATTTTTGGACGGATTTCAAGGTTCTTCAACTGTTTTACTTGTTTTAATGAATTCTCTAAAAGTTAGTAAAGAAATAAAGACATTTTGAAAAAATTGAAAATCTGAAAATTTTCGTGTTTTTTTGTGATGCTAGCTATTCAAAAATTTTGCAAAATTATAAAAATCCAAAAATGCTCTAAAACGTTCATTTTTGGACGGATTTCCAAGGTTCTTCAACTGTTTTACTTGTTTTAATGAATTCTCTAAAAGTTAGTAAAGAAATAAAGACATTTTGAAAAAATTGAAAATCTGAAAATTTTCGTGTTTTTTTGTGATGCTAGCTATTCAAAAATTTTGCAAAATTATAAAAATCCAAAAATGCTCTAAAACGTTCATTTTTGGACGGATTTCCAAGGTTCTTCAACTGTTTTACTTGTTTTAATGAATTCTCTAAAAGTTAGTAAAGAAATAAAGACATTTTGAAAAAATTGAAAATCTGAAAATTTTCGTGTTTTTTTGTGATGCTAGCTATTCAAAAATTTTGCAAAATTATAAAAATCCAAAAATGCTCTAAAAACCTCATTTTTGGACGGACTTCCAAGTTTCTTCAATTGTTTTACTTACTTTAATGAATTCTCTAAAAGTTAGTAAAGAAATAAAGACATTTTGAAAAAATTGAAAATCTGAAAATTTTCGTGTTTTTTTGTGATGCTAGCTATTCAAAAATTTTGCAAAATTATAAAAATCCAAAAATGCTCTAAAACGTTCATTTTTGGACGGATTTCCAAGGTTCTTCAACTGTTTTACTTGTTTTAATGAATTCTCTAAAAGTTAGTAAAGAAATAAAGACATTTTGAAAAAATTGAAAATCTGAAAATTTTCGTGTTTTTTTGTGATGCTAGCTATTCAAAAATTTTGCAAAATTATAAAAATCCAAAAATGCTCTAAAACGTTCATTTTTGGACGGATTTCCAAGGTTCTTCAACTGTTTTACTTGTTTTAATGAATTCTCTAAAAGTTAGTAAAGAAATAAAGACATTTTGAAAAAATTGAAAATCTGAAAATTTTCGTGTTTTTTTGTGATGCTAGCTATTCAAAAATTTGCAAAATTATAAAAATCCAAAAATGCTCTAAAAACCTCATTTTTGGACGGACTTCCAAGTTTCTTCAATTGTTTTACTTACTTTAATGAATTCTCTAAAAGTTAGTAAAGAAATAAAGACATTTTGAAAAAATTGAAAATCTGAAAATTTTCGTGTTTTTTTGTGATGCTAGCTATTCAAAAATTTTGCAAAATTATAAAAATCCAAAAATGCTCTAAAACGTTCATTTTTGGACGGATTTCCAAGGTTCTTCAACTGTTTTACTTGTTTTAATGAATTCTCTAAAAGTTAGTAAAGAAATAAAGACATTTTGAAAAAATTGAAAATCTGAAAATTTTCGTGTTTTTTTGTGATGCTAGCTATTCAAAAATTTTGCAAAATTATAAAAATCCAAAAATGCTCTAAAACGTTCATTTTTGGACGGATTTCCAAGGTTCTTCAACTGTTTTACTTGTTTTAATGAATTCTCTAAAAGTTAGTAAAGAAATAAAGACATTTTGAAAAAATTGAAAATCTGAAAATTTTCGTGTTTTTTTGTGATGCTAGCTATTCAAAAATTTTGCAAAATTATAAAAATCCAAAAATGCTCTAAAACGTTCATTTTTGGACGGATTTCCAAGGTTCTTCAACTGTTTTACTTGTTTTAATGAATTCTCTAAAAGTTAGTAAAGAAATAAAGACATTTTGAAAAAATTGAAAATCTGAAAATTTTCGTGTTTTTTTGTGATGCTAGCTATTCAAAAATTTTGCAAAATTATAAAAATCCAAAAATGCTCTAAAACGTTCATTTTTGGACGGATTTCCAAGGTTCTTCAACTGTTTTACTTGTTTTAATGAATTCTCTAAAAGTTAGTAAAGAAATAAAGACTTTTGAAAAAATTGAAAATCTGAAAATTTTCGTGTTTTTTTGTGATGCTAGCTATTCAAAAATTTTGCACAATTATAAAAATCCAAAAATGCTCTAAAACCTCATTTTTGGACGGACTTCCAAGTTTCTTCAATTGTTTTACTTGTTTTAATGAATTCTCTAAAAGTTAGTAAAGAAATAAAGACATTTGAAAAAATTGAAAATCTGAAAATTTTCGTGTTTTTTTGTGATGCTAGCTATTCAAAAATTTTGCAAAATTATAAAAATCCAAAAATGCTCTAAAACGTTCATTTTTGGACGGATTTCCAAGGTTCTTCAACTGTTTTACTTGTTTTAATGAATTCTCTAAAAGTTAGTAAAGAAATAAAGACATTTTGAAAAAATTGAAAATCTGAAAATTTTCGTGTTTTTTTGTGATGCTAGCTATTCAAAAATTTTGCAAAATTATAAAAATCCAAAAATGCTCTAAAACGTTCATTTTTGGACGGATTTCCAAGGTTCTTCAACTGTTTTACTTGTTTTAATGAATTCTCTAAAAGTTAGTAAAGAAATAAAGACTTTTTGAAAAAATTGAAAATCTGAAAATTTTCGTGTTTTTTTGTGATGCTAGCTATTCAAAAATTTTGCACAATTATAAAAATCCAAAAATGCTCTAAAACGTTCATTTTTGGACGGATTTCCAAGGTTCTTCAACTGTTTTACTTGTTTTAATGAATTCTCTAAAAGTTAGTAAAGAAATAAAGACATTTTGAAAAAATTGAAAAATCTGAAAATTTTCGTGTTTTTTTGTGATGCTAGCTATACAAAAATTTTGCAAAATTATAAAAATCCAAAAATGCTCTAAAACGTTCATTTTTGGACGGATTTCCAAGGTTCTTCAACTGTTTTACTTGTTTTAATGAATTCTCTAAAAGTTAGTAAAGAAATAAAGACATTTTGAAAAAATTGAAAATCTGAAAATTTTCGTGTTTTTTTGTGATGCTAGCTATTCAAAAATTTTGCAAAATTATAAAAATCCAAAAATGCTCTAAAAACCTCATTTTTGGACGGACTTCCAAGTTTCTTCAATTGTTTTACTTACTTTAATGAATTCTCTAAAAGTTAGTAAAGAAATAAAGACATTTTGAAAAATTGAAAATCTGAAAATTTTCGTGTTTTTTTGTGATGCTAGCTATTCAAAAATTTTGCACAATTATAAAAATCCAAAAATGCTCTAAAACGTTCATTTTTGGACGGATTTCCAAGGTTCTTCAACTGTTTTACTTGTTTTAATGAATTCTCTAAAAGTTAGTAAAGAAATAAAGACATTTTGAAAAAATTGAAAATCTGAAAATTTTCGTGTTTTTTTGTGATGCTAGCTATACAAAAATTTTGCAAAATTATAAAAATCCAAAAATGCTCTAAAACGTTCATTTTTGGACGGATTTCCAAGGTTCTTCAACTGTTTTACTTGTTTTAATGAATTCTCTAAAAGTTAGTAAAGAAATAAAGACATTTTGAAAAAATTGAAAATCTGAAAATTTTCGTGTTTTTTTGTGATGCTAGCTATTCAAAAATTTTGCAAAATTATAAAAATCCAAAAATGCTCTAAAACGTTCATTTTTGGACGGATTTCCAAGGTTCTTCAACTGTTTTACTTGTTTTAATGAATTCTCTAAAAGTTAGTAAAGAAATAAAGACATTTTGAAAAAATTGAAAATCTGAAAATTTTCGTGTTTTTTGTGATGCTAGCTATACAAAAATTTTGCAAAATTATAAAAATCCAAAAATGCTCTAAAACGTTCATTTTTGGACGGATTTCCAAGGTTCTTCAACTGTTTTACTTGTTTTAATGAATTCTCTAAAAGTTAGTAAAGAAATAAAGACATTTTGAAAAATTGAAAATCTGAAAATTTTCGTGTTTTTTTGTGATGCTAGCTATTCAAAAATTTTGCAAAATTATAAAAATCCAAAAATGCTCTAAAAACCTCATTTTTGGACGGACTTCCAAGTTTCTTCAATTGTTTTACTTACTTTAATGAATTCTCTAAAAGTTAGTAAAGAAATAAAGACATTTTGAAAAAATTGAAAATCTGAAAATTTTCGTGTTTTTTTGTGATGCTAGCTATTCAAAAATTTTGCACAATTATAAAAATCCAAAAATGCTCTAAAACGTTCATTTTTGGACGGATTTCCAAGGTTCTTCAACTGTTTTACTTGTTTTAATGAATTCTCTAAAAGTTAGTAAAGAAATAAAGACATTTTGAAAAAATTGAAAATCTGAAAATTTTCGTGTTTTTTTGTGATGCTAGCTATACAAAAATTTTGCAAAATTATAAAAATCCAAAAATGCTCTAAAACGTTCATTTTTGGACGGATTTCCAAGGTTCTTCAACTGTTTTACTTGTTTTAATGAATTCTCTAAAAGTTAGTAAAGAAATAAAGACATTTTGAAAAAATTGAAAATCTGAAAATTTTCGTGTTTTTTTGTGATGCTAGCTATTCAAAAATTTTGCACAATTATAAAAATCCAAAAATGCTCTAAAAACCTCATTTTTGGACGGACTTCCAAGTTTCTTCAATTGTTTTACTTACTTTAATGAATTCTCTAAAAGTTAGTAAAGAAATAAAGACATTTTGAAAAAATTGAAAATCTGAAAATTTTCGTGTTTTTTTGTGATGCTAGCTATTCAAAAATTTTGCACAATTATAAAAATCCAAAAATGCTCTAAAACGTTCATTTTTGGACGGATTTCCAAGGTTCTTCAACTGTTTTACTTGTTTTAATGAATTCTCTAAAAGTTAGTAAAGAAATAAAGACATTTTGAAAAAATTGAAAATCTGAAAATTTTCGTGTTTTTTTGTGATGCTAGCTATACAAAAATTTTGCAAAATTATAAAAATCCAAAAATGCTCTAAAACGTTCATTTTTGGACGGATTTCCAAGGTTCTTCAACTGTTTTACTTGTTTTAATGAATTCTCTAAAAGTTAGTAAAGAAATAAAGACATTTTGAAAAAATTGAAAATCTGAAAATTTTCGTGTTTTTTTGTGATGCTAGCTATTCAAAAATTTTGCAAAATTATAAAAATCCAAAAATGCTCTAAAACGTTCATTTTTGGACGGATTTCCAAGGTTCTTCAACTGTTTTACTTGTTTTAATGAATTCTCTAAAAGTTAGTAAAGAAATAAAGACTTTTTGAAAAAATTGAAAATCTGAAAATTTTCGTGTTTTTTTGTGATGCTAGCTATTCAAAAATTTTGCACAATTATAAAAATCCAAAAATGCTCTAAAAACCTCATTTTTGGACGGACTTCCAAGTTTCTTCAATTGTTTTACTTGTTTTAATGAATTCTCTAAAAGTTAGTAAAGAAATAAAGACATTTTGAAAAAATTGAAAATCTGAAAATTTTCGTGTTTTTTTGTGATGCTAGCTATTCAAAAATTTTGCAAAATTATAAAAATCCAAAAATGCTCTAAAACGTTCATTTTTGGACGGATTTCCAAGGTTCTTCAACTGTTTTACTTGTTTTAATGAATTCTCTAAAAGTTAGTAAAGAAATAAAGACATTTTGAAAAAATTGAAAATCTGAAAATTTTCGTGTTTTTTTGTGATGCTAGCTATTCAAAAATTTTGCAAAATTATAAAAATCCAAAAATGCTCTAAAACGTTCATTTTTGGACGGATTTCCAAGGTTCTTCAACTGTTTTACTTGTTTTAATGAATTCTCTAAAAGTTAGTAAAGAAATAAAGACATTTTGAAAAAATTGAAAATCTGAAAATTTTCGTGTTTTTTTGTGATGCTAGCTATTCAAAAATTTTGCAAAATTATAAAAATCCAAAAATGCTCTAAAAACCTCATTTTTGGACGGACTTCCAAGTTTCTTCAATTGTTTTACTTACTTTAATGAATTCTCTAAAAGTTAGTAAAGAAATAAAGACATTTTGAAAAAATTGAAAATCTGAAAATTTTCGTGTTTTTTTGTGATGCTAGCTATACAAAAATTTTGCAAAATTATAAAAATCCAAAAATGCTCTAAAACGTTCATTTTTGGACGGATTTCCAAGGTTCTTCAACTGTTTTACTTGTTTTAATGAATTCTCTAAAAGTTAGTAAAGAAATAAAGACATTTTGAAAAAATTGAAAATATGAAAATTTTCGTGTTTTTTTGTGATGCTAGCTATTCAAAAATTTTGCAAAATTATAAAAATCCAAAAATGCTCTAAAAACCTCATTTTTGGACGGACTTCCAAGTTTCTTCAATTGTTTTACTTACTTTAATGAATTCTCTAAAAGTTAGTAAAGAAATAAAGACATTTTGAAAAAATTGAAAATCTGAAAATTTTCGTGTTTTTTTGTGATGCTAGCTATTCAAAAATTTTGCAAAATTATAAAAATCCAAAAATGCTCTAAAAACCTCATTTTTGGACGGACTTCCAAGTTTCTTCAATTGTTTTACTTACTTTAATGAATTCTCTAAAAGTTAGTAAAGAAATAAAGACATTTTGAAAAAATTGAAAATATGAAAATTTTCGTGTTTTTTTGTGATGCTAGCTATTCAAAAATTTTGCAAAATTATAAAAATCCAAAAATGCTCTAAAAACCTCATTTTTGGACGGATTTCCAAGGTTCTTCAACTGTTTTACTTGTTTTAATGAATTCTCTAAAAGTTAGTAAAGAAATAAAGACATTTTGAAAAAATTGAAAATCTGAAAATTTTCGTGTTTTTTTTGTGATGCTAGCTATTCAAAAATTTTGCAAAATTATAAAAATCCAAAAATGCTCTAAAACGTTCATTTTTGGACGGATTTCCAAGGTTCTTCAACTGTTTTACTTGTTTTAATGAATTCTCTAAAAGTTAGTAAAGAAATAAAGACATTTTGAAAAAATTGAAAATCTGAAAATTTTCGTGTTTTTTTGAAAAATTTTGCAAAATTATAAAAATCCAAAAATGCTCTAAAACGTTCATTTTTGGACGGATTTCCAAGGTTCTTCAACTGTTTTACTTGTTTTAATGAATTCTCTAAAAGTTAGTAAAGAAATAAAGACATTTTGAAAAAATTGAAAATATGAAAATTTTCGTGTTTTTTTGTGATGCTAGCTATTCAAAAATTTTGCAAAATTATAAAAATCCAAAAATGCTCTAAAAACCTCATTTTTGGACGGACTTCCAAGTTTCTTCAATTGTTTTACTTGTTTTAATGAATTCTCTAAAAGTTAGTAAAGAAATAAAGACATTTTGAAAAAATTGAAAATCTGAAAATTTTCGTGTTTTTTTTGAAAAATTTTGCAAAATTATAAAAATCCAAAAATGCTCTAAAACGTTCATTTTTGGACGGATTTCCAAGGTTCTTCAACTGTTTTACTTGTTTTAATGAATTCTCTAAAAGTTAGTAAAGAAATAAAGACATTTTGAAAAAATTGAAAATCTGAAAATTTTCGTGTTTTTTTGTGATGCTAGCTATTCAAAAATTTTGCAAAATTATAAAAATCCAAAAATGCTCTAAAACGTTCATTTTTGGACGGATTTCCAAGGTTCTTCAACTGTTTTACTTGTTTTAATGAATTCTCTAAAAGTTAGTAAAGAAATAAAGACATTTTGAAAAAATTGAAAATCTGAAAATTTTCGTGTTTTTTTGAAAAATTTTGCAAAATTATAAAAATCCAAAAATGCTCTAAAACGTTCATTTTTGGACGGATTTCCAAGGTTCTTCAACTGTTTTACTTGTTTTAATGAATTCTCTAAAAGTTAGTAAAGAAATAAAGACATTTTGAAAAAATTGAAAATCTGAAAATTTTCGTGTTTTTTTGTGATGCTAGCTATTCAAAAATTTTGCAAAATTATAAAAATCCAAAAATGCTCTAAAAACCTCATTTTTGGACGGACTTCCAAGTTTCTTCAATTGTTTTACTTACTTTAATGAATTCTCTAAAAGTTAGTAAAGAAATAAAGACATTTTGAAAAAATTGAAAATCTGAAAATTTTCGTGTTTTTTTGTGATGCTAGCTATACAAAAATTTTGCAAAATTATAAAAATCCAAAAATGCTCTAAAACGTTCATTTTTGGACGGATTTCCAAGGTTCTTCAACTGTTTTACTTGTTTTAATGAATTCTCTAAAAGTTAGTAAAGAAATAAAGACATTTTGAAAAAATTGAAAATATGAAAATTTTCGTGTTTTTTTGTGATGCTAGCTATTCAAAAATTTTGCAAAATTATAAAAATCCAAAAATGCTCTAAAAACCTCATTTTTGGACGGACTTCCAAGTTTCTTCAATTGTTTTACTTACTTTAATGAATTCTCTAAAAGTTAGTAAAGAAATAAAGACATTTTGAAAAAATTGAAAATCTGAAAATTTTCGTGTTTTTTTGTGATGCTAGCTATTCAAAAATTTTGCAAAATTATAAAAATCCAAAAATGCTCTAAAAACCTCATTTTTGGACGGACTTCCAAGTTTCTTCAATTGTTTTACTTACTTTAATGAATTCTCTAAAAGTTAGTAAAGAAATAAAGACATTTTGAAAAAATTGAAAATATGAAAATTTTCGTGTTTTTTTGTGATGCTAGCTATTCAAAAATTTTGCAAAATTATAAAAATCCAAAAATGCTCTAAAAACCTCATTTTTGGACGGATTTCCAAGGTTCTTCAACTGTTTTACTTGTTTTAATGAATTCTCTAAAAGTTAGTAAAGAAATAAAGACATTTTGAAAAAATTGAAAATCTGAAAATTTTCGTGTTTTTTTGTGATGCTAGCTATTCAAAAATTTTGCAAAATTATAAAAATCCAAAAATGCTCTAAAACGTTCATTTTTGGACGGATTTCCAAGGTTCTTCAACTGTTTTACTTGTTTTAATGAATTCTCTAAAAGTTAGTAAAGAAATAAAGACATTTTGAAAAAATTGAAAATCTGAAAATTTTCGTGTTTTTTTGAAAAATTTTGCAAAATTATAAAAATCCAAAAATGCTCTAAAACGTTCATTTTTGGACGGATTTCCAAGGTTCTTCAACTGTTTTACTTGTTTTAATGAATTCTCTAAAAGTTAGTAAAGAAATAAAGACATTTTGAAAAAATTGAAAATCTGAAAATTTTCGTGTTTTTTTGAAAAATTTTGCAAAATTATAAAAATCCAAAAATGCTCTAAAACGTTCATTTTTGGACGGATTTCCAAGGTTCTTCAACTGTTTTACTTGTTTTAATGAATTCTCTAAAAGTTAGTAAAGAAATAAAGACATTTTGAAAAAATTGAAAATCTGAAAATTTTCGTGTTTTTTTGAAAAATTTTGCAAAATTATAAAAATTCAAAAATGCTCTAAAACGTTCATTTTTTGGACGGATTTCCAAGGTTCTTCAACTGTTTTACTTGTTTTAATGAATTCTCTAAAAGTTAGTAAAGAAATAAAGACATTTTGAAAAAATTGAAAATCTGAAAATTTTCGTGTTTTTTTGTGATGCTAGCTATTCAAAAATTTTGCACAATTATAAAAATCCAAAAATGCTCTAAAACGTTCATTTTTGGACGGATTTCCAAGTTTCTTCAACTGTTTTACTTGTTTTAATGAATTCTCTAAAAGTTAGTAAAGAAATAAAGACATTTTGAAAAATTGAAAATCTGAAAATTTTCGTGTTTTTTTGTGATGCTAGCTATTCAAAAATTTTGCAAAATTATAAAAATCCAAAAATGCTCTAAAACGTTCATTTTTGGACGGATTTCCAAGGTTCTTCAACTGTTTTACTTGTTTTAATGAATTCTCTAAAAGTTAGTAAAGAAATAAAGACATTTTGAAAAAATTGAAAATCTGAAAATTTTCGTGTTTTTTTGTGATGCTAGCTATTCAAAAATTTTGCAAAATTATAAAAATCCAAAAATGCTCTAAAACGTTCATTTTTGGACGGATTTCCAAGGTTCTTCAACTGTTTTACTTGTTTTAATGAATTCTCTAAAAGTTAGTAAAGAAATAAAGACATTTTGAAAAAATTGAAAATCTGAAAATTTTCGTGTTTTTTTGTGATGCTAGCTATTCAAAAATTTTGCAAAATTATAAAATCCAAAAATGCTCTAAAACGTTCATTTTTGGACGGATTTCCAAGGTTCTTCAACTGTTTTACTTGTTTTAATGAATTCTCTAAAAGTTAGTAAAGAAATAAAGACATTTTGAAAAAATTGAAAATCTGAAAATTTTCGTGTTTTTTTGTGATGCTAGCTATTCAAAAATTTTGCACAATTATAAAAATCCAAAAATGCTCTAAAACGTTCATTTTTGGACGGATTTCCAAGTTTCTTCAACTGTTTTACTTGTTTTAATGAATTCTCTAAAAGTTAGTAAAGAAATAAAGACATTTTGAAAAAATTGAAAATCTGAAAATTTTCGTGTTTTTTGTGATGCTAGCTATTCAAAAATTTTGCACAATTATAAAAATCCAAAAATGCTCTAAAACGTTCATTTTTGGACGGATTTCCAAGTTTCTTCAACTGTTTTACTTGTTTTAATGAATTCTCTAAAAGTTAGTAAAGAAATAAAGACATTTTGAAAAAATTGAAAATCTGAAAATTTTCGTGTTTTTTTGTGATGCTAGCTATTCAAAAATTTTGCACAATTATAAAAATCCAAAAATGCTCTAAAACGTTCATTTTTGGACGGATTTCCAAGTTTCTTCAACTGTTTTACTTGTTTTAATGAATTCTCTAAAAGTTAGTAAAGAAATAAAGACATTTTGAAAAAATTGAAAATCTGAAAATTTTCGTGTTTTTTTGTGATGCTAGCTATTCAAAAATTTTGCACAATTATAAAAATCCAAAAATGCTCTAAAACGTTCATTTTTGGACGGATTTCCAAGTTTCTTCAACTGTTTTACTTGTTTTAATGAATTCTCTAAAAGTTAGTAAAGAAATAAAGACATTTTGAAAAAATTGAAAATCTGAAAATTTTCGTGTTTTTTTGTGATGCTAGCTATTCAAAAATTTTGCACAATTATAAAAATCCAAAAATGCTCTAAAACGTTCATTTTTGGACGGATTTCC
Organism: Argyra leucocephala; assembly: GCA_963942445.1. NCBI lineage: Eukaryota > Metazoa > Arthropoda > Insecta > Diptera > Dolichopodidae > Argyra > Argyra leucocephala. The sequence continues at coordinate 45,019,172 of OZ012678.1, read as the reverse complement.
AAGTTTCTTCAACTGTTTTACTTGTTTTAATGAATTCTCTAAAAGTTAGTAAAGAAATAAAGACATTTTGAAAAAATTGAAAATCTGAAAATTTTCGTGTTTTTTTGTGATGCTAGCTATTCAAAAATTTTGCAAAATTATAAAAATCCAAAAATGCTCTAAAACGTTCATTTTTGGACGGATTTCCAAGGTTCTTCAACTGTTTTACTTGTTTTAATGAATTCTCTAAAAGTTAGTAAAGAAATAAAGACATTTTGAAAAATTGAAAATCTGAAAATTTTCGTGTTTTTTTGTGATGCTAGCTATTCAAAAATTTTGCACAATTATAAAAATCCAAAAATGCTCTAAAACGTTCATTTTTGGACGGATTTCCAAGTTTCTTCAACTGTTTTACTTGTTTTAATGAATTCTCTAAAAGTTAGTAAAGAAATAAAGACATTTTGAAAAAATTGAAAATCTGAAAATTTTCGTGTTTTTTTGTGATGCTAGCTATTCAAAAATTTTGCAAAATTATAAAAATCCAAAAATGCTCTAAAACGTTCATTTTTGGACGGATTTCCAAGTTTCTTCAACTGTTTTACTTGTTTTAATGAATTCTCTAAAAGTTAGTAAAGAAATAAAGACATTTTGAAAAAATTGAAAATCTGAAAATTTTCGTGTTTTTTTGTGATGCTAGCTATTCAAAAATTTTGCACAATTATAAAAATCCAAAAATGCTCTAAAACGTTCATTTTTGGACGGATTTCCAAGTTTCTTCAACTGTTTTACTTGTTTTAATGAATTCTCTAAAAGTTAGTAAAGAAATAAAGACATTTTGAAAAAATTGAAAATCTGAAAATTTTCGTGTTTTTTTGTGATGCTAGCTATTCAAAAATTTTGCACAATTATAAAAATCCAAAAATGCTCTAAAACGTTCATTTTTGGACGGATTTCCAAGTTTCTTCAACTGTTTTACTTGTTTTAATGAATTCTCTAAAAGTTAGTAAAGAAATAAAGACATTTTGAAAAAATTGAAAATCTGAAAAATTTTCGTGTTTTTTTGTGATGCTAGCTATTCAAAAATTTTGCAAAATTATAAAAATCCAAAAATGCTCTAAAACGTTCATTTTTGGACGGATTTCC